>OX453064.1:19401139-20833864 GCA_949699795.1 Spicauda simplicius | reverse complement strand
GAATCGGCCAACATCTAATTTTCATACCCCTTAAGGGTTGTCCACCCTTAACATTTTTTTTTTATTTTTATATGGCAAAACAACGTTTGTCGGAACAGCTAGTTTTTAATAAAAAAATATTCCCTCTTCGTTGTACAGAGGGTCCCAGCAGTGAATGGCACGCACGTGGTATTCCTCCACGAGTCTTTGTGGGAAGTGAGAGGGCGCGGCGCCATCGCGTCGCGGGGTCTCCTCATGCACGTGCTGCAAGCGCTGGAGCGGATCCAGGTCAGGGTGTCCACGAGGGAACCCACTGGGGACGAGCCGCTGCATGTGCTGTGAGTTTTGTACATTTGAGGGTTGATATTGTTATTGTAAACAGTCTTTGATCAAATTCTTGAGCCAATTTATCTGAATATATACATGGCATAAAAATCTGATGTCTCACGAGTATTGTATCGATATAAAGAAACATATTTATCAATATATCTTATACAAGTACAACGATTCTCACCTACCTCGATTGATCTCGCTTGACGTTAACAAAATTAGGTTTCTATGTGGGAACATTTTTATTCGTCGTTTTAGAATTCTTACGATACTTTGCAATTTTTATGAGAAAAATGTGAACAAAATCTTGACTGCAATAAAATTTCTTGACGTTCACCCAAATAACAACAAAACAGGCCTATTTCAAATAAGACAATAACAAGATAATAAGTAAAGCTGTACCTAACTATAACAATCCAATATTTTAATATCACCAGAGTGCTCCACATATCCCTAGAGACGGCCATGCCGGGGCTGGCCCGGGGGGCGCCGGCGCCGGGCATCGAGCGTTGCATGTGCCCCCCGGAGTACGCGTCGGGCTCCTGCGAGCGCGCCGCCTCGGGCTTCTGGCTGCCCAGGGCTCCGCCCCGCCTCCACTACGCGGCCGGCACAATAGTCATACAGATGGCCGCTGCTGCCACTCCCTGCAGATGCAACGATCGCTCTGAAACCTGTGATCAAGATACGGGGCACTGCTTGGTTAGTATACCACCACACCACAACTCAAATTGCCACACCCTGACAGGGTTATAATGTTATGCCTTATTGTAAATATATATATTATGTACAACATTATGCAATAAATGACTCTGATTATAATTGTTTCTGTACTTAAAACTTCACACTAGGATTATTCCTTTGCCGTAAGTGCCATGGGAGCATACAAAGACTAATACAAAATCACGGAGATTACTAATCTTAATTCATCTTTAAAAACATCCATTTGAAATAAAATTTACACGAAATTCCGTGCAGCAGCCAATATCCAAGATCTATTAAAATACACGAAATGTATTTTAATAGAAACTGGCATAGGATTAATTTTATTGTTTCACCTGAAAACATTGTGAATTTTTATTTAATGTATTTCAGATGTGGATAAAGTTTTAAGTTACTTTTTTTTGTATTTTCCACAAACTGCAATGACGGGGTGATTGTTTTTTTAAATGGCTACACCCTTACATACTTATTGTAACTATTGATTTAGTTTTTTTTTTATAAGATTGAAGTAGCAAACGAGCATGCAGTCCACCTGATGGTAAGTGGTCACTGCCGCCCATGGACATCTGTAAGCAACTTCATACAGAACATGGGGTTCTATCTAAAGTCAATTCCAGATGCGTCGCTACTCCCGAGGGCTAAGATGGTCGCCTCATATAAAAGTATGCCGGCATCCTTACCCACACCCTTCTATCGAAACGCAAAAACTGCTTCACGCTAGAAATAGATGTAGCGGTGGTACTTCCCCGGGCGAACTACACTGGTTCTATCACCAATGAATACTACAAATATGTGTCGTTAACACACAAATAATTATATTCTAATTCTATTGTTTGTACCAGAACTGCCGCAACAACACGGGAGGAGCTCAATGTGACCGCTGCGCGGACGGGTACTTCGGCTCGCCTGACGTCCCCGGCGGCTGCCAGCCCTGTCCCTGTCCCTCCCGAGCTAGGTCCAATGCTGTGTCCTGCTCGCTCTCCGGGGCACGTCTGCACTGTAATTGTATTCCTGGTAAGTAATATGATATTACAAGTCTGTTAAAAGGGCTGAACTCTAAAAGTTCATGCCTGGTGTTTGATGCTTTGAGCCAAATTGTAGCAAAATGTATATTTTGAGACGATTGGAAATTTTAGGAGGAAGACTGAGCTATCTAGACAGAAACATTTTCCAACATAACACAAATACTAATAGCCGTACGTCTATCAAAATGTGCTAAAACTTGGGGGTTTAACTCTGGAAGTGCAACTACCATACGTATTTGCGTTGCTCTGTGGTATGTGGTAAAGAAGGTAATTATTCCGAAATGTTCCGAGTAAACACTGGGTAAGACTGATCTTAATTGGAATTAATTACAAATATCTATGAGAACTTTGCTATATCCATATTATAAAAAAACAGCATCTGTTATAGTTTGTTATTCACACACCTTTGTTACTAAAACGTTAGAAGCATCCATCCATAATGTACCAGAATCATTATATCAACACAATAATCAGTAGTAAAAAACATAAACCATTCACAGGTTACACGGGCCAAGCATGCGAGCAATGCGCATCAGGCTACCGCCGGGCATCGAACGGCACCTGCGTGTCGTGCGACTGCGACCCTCGCGGCTCCGTGTCCGCGCGGTGCGACGCCCGCGGCAAGTGCAGGTGCCGGCCGCACACCGCGGGCGACCGGTGCGACCTCTGCGCGGTACCGAGGCATTACCTTGCTGAGGATGGCTGTAAACGTAAGGAAATAGACTAATTTAATAGATCTTTTTTTTATCCGACTAAAGTAGCAAACGACCATGCAATCCACCTGATGGTAAGTGGTCATTGCCGCTCATGAACATCTGTAATCAACTTCATACAGAACATGGGCGCTATCATAAGTTAATCACAGATGCGTTTCTACTCCCGAGGACTATGATGGTCGCCTCATATAAAAGTGTACCGGCAACCACACCCTTCCAACACAACGCAAGAAATGCTTCACGCTAGAAATAGGTGTGGCAGTGGTACTTCCCCGGTCGAACTGCACTGGTTCTGCCACCTTCAAGTTTTTGTCTTTGAGAATAGCACTTTAGTTAACGGATTTTACATACAACAAGTTGATGGTTATAGCACGGCTTACACGCTCAAGCGTATGCTTCACTCCCAATATGTTCTGTACAGGAAAATGTTTGGAAGTAAAACAAATATGCTTTGACAACTAGACACAATATATTATAAAGTATTTTATTGTCCTTGAGCTGACTAAATTACACTTTCAATATGTTTTGACTATCGAGCGTTATGAGGTGTGTACTTTTAGATTATCCAAAAACCACTTAATATCAATGGGATTTGCCTAGAGTACAATCACTCAGTAATATTTGTTTTAGGTTGCGACAATTGCACTCAGACACTATTGGATACTGTCGAAAACCTCACGTCAGACTTACACAGGCGAGCAGATCTTTCAGAGCTAAGCAGAATACCGCAACCTTTCCCCGCATTGCGAGAATTCTCCCACAACACTTCCAACTTGCAAGCATCCTTACAACAGGCTAAGAAAGACCTGGAACAAGCGAGAAGCTTGGAAAATTCGATAGAAAGATTAGAAGCAACCGAACATCAAATATTTACGAAAGCGAATATGTTGAAAACAGAAGCATCGAGACGAGATAAAGAAGCACAGTACTTAAGTTTGGAAAGTATGAGTAGTTTGGACGATGTTTTGAAACAAAGAAGGGAAATCGGGGAACAAGTTGCTGCGTTGAACGACTTTGCGCAAGGGGAGAAGCATTTAAGTGCTCATAGAGCGATAAAAGAGGCTAGACATCTCTTGAAGATCATTAAGGAAGTTAAGCTGGTTGATTATGCCGCTGGGACTACTGATGTAGCTGATTCTGTAAGTAGTTTTTGGAATCTATCCTGCTTTTAAGAATCTGCAATATTAAACCTGTAAAAATGCTTATTAATTCCTCGGCATTGAAACGTAATAAAACTTTTTTATTTAAAAATAAATCACCTTTTGAAAAAAATATTCAAACACCCTCTGTATTAAAAATAATATAGTATTTATTGGTTAATTCTCAATGTATTAAGTTATCCCTGTAAATTTTATAATGATCACTTAAAATAGATCATTTTTTTAGGCTAACCTTCAATCTACCTCAGTTCACGAATACAAATACCGGATAGAAGATATCTCCAAACGAATTCAAAAGCTAAAAACAGCGCTCGGCGAGTGGGAGAGGAAAGCCGAAGACTTCGCCAGATTGGCAGATGCTGTGTGGAGCGCAAGCGATACATTAGCTGAAGTGAGGAAGAGGGTGGCTCCCAGATTGAGTGGTGTCAGGGATACTGGTCTTAGGTGCCGACTTGTTTTAGAGGTAAGTCAGGTCACCAAGTCTCGATTACTTGTAAAACCCTTAAATATATCATAAGATGTAAGTATTACTTGACCACAACAATTAGTTCGCATAAAACAAAAGTGGTTCAATACCCCTCATCTCGCTTCTTACCCCGCGCATCCCCTAGTGACGTGCAGTTGTGTATCGTCTAGGTATTTACGTTAGCCAGCACGTGTTTAATGTTAAAATGTTAGTTTAATGAGTGATTGTTGAATTTTTAAAGTTATTATCAAATTAGTTGATGATTCGTCAATAAACCTCAAAATGGGTAGGAAAAAGACTATTCGTGGACGAGAAAGGACTCTTACATTCAAAATATGCATTTTTTTTAACAAGAGAAGAGTATTGGGCTCAGTGCACCTGTCTCCAAAGTCGAAAATAGAATGTGTGCTGCAACAGGCATCAGTCTCTTACACACATAAAAAAATAAATAAAATATTCCATGTTTGCGAATATATTAAACAGATGAAAGTGCTTTAATAAATACTCGACTATTGAAAATACACCACTATGGTGTATGTTTTAATAATGGTATATCTACATACTCTTGATATTTGGTAATAGAATATACTTCGTATCGGAATGGGAACTCCCTAGTTCTAATGACGTTTCAACTGTCGTGCGCATAATTGTTTTGGTCGAGTAGTACTTCTTGATTTTTTTGCGACGAAATTAAAAAAAAATAGTTATATGAAATAAGATTAAAGAAAATAATTTAAATAATCAACGCTATTGTTCCCCTTTTCCTGCGGATGACGTAAGAGATAATTAACAGAGGTGACGAAGGACCATACAGGACCTACTACGCATCCCATAAAACTATTATTTTTGGCGTTCAACTGCACATAAAACCAAGCAGTCACTATTTGAAATCAGATATTTAAAATCTTCTTGTCATGCTTTTAAATTAAAATATTGATGAGTTTTGTTTCTTCTACTCTATCTTGCCCTACTTATGTCTTTGGAGCTTTGTACATTATTCTGGACTTTTATTGTTCCTTTTTTGCAAGCTATACATTGCAAATTTTCTTTTTTAGTGTAGTTTTTCCTACAATTTTCTTATTATCGTTTAAGGAACTATCATATTTAAGTACAAGTTCATGAATACGTGTGAATATCAGTTCTCTGTGACAGGATTTATCAAACCTATCTACTCATAACCTGACGGACGACACGCGGGCTGCGCTGCTGCACACTCGGAACCTTGCCGTGGCCTTCCCGGGGTTCCTCTCAGAACTGCGGAAGCTGACCCTCGCTGCTGAGGAGAAGGAAGGCATATTGTACAGCCTCACTCCCGCGTACAAGCAGAAGTACTTAGACGCTGTGGAAAAACACGTGGCGATGTTGGGAGAGAAAGCGAAAGAATATAAGAGGTAAGCACTTCAAAAGTATTCTAATTATGTAAATAATTATTTTTAGCCTTTGTAACTGAATGTTCAACTTTATATGCTGTAGATTCTAAAGATTGCGACGTAATAAAAAAAACATACAGACGAATTGATAACCTCCTCCTTTTTGGAAGTTGGTTAATAATTTAAATAAGAACTTTTACGTAACCCTGTTAACTGAGTCATTCTCATTGATGTATGTCAGTAGTTAAAGACGATGGTAATACTTTAACTTTTACGAGGCAAAGAGGACATAGATATATTCAGAATTTAGTTTCAGTATCCGCATTCATCTTAAACTTATAAAGCAGGCAAAATGATTTTTCCTCGTCTATCAATCAACATATACGAATGAAATTCCTCTGGCAGTCTATTCGCAGGTACTCGGGCGGTGGCCTCCGCGGGCGTGCAGGCCGCTCGAGCCTGGGCCGAGGTGGCTGAAGGTGTCCGAGAGGCGGGAGCCGCTGCCGACGCCGCCACCGTTGCCGCAGCAACCGCGGGGAAGCTGGCCAGGGGGCCGCAACCCTTGTTGTCCACAGCGGAAGCGGAGAGGCAAACTTCGGAAGACCTGAAAAGGAGAGGAGCCGAAGTGCTCGCAAAAGCTGATGGTACATTGATATTAACTAAACTATTAGAACGGAACATCTTACAAATTGCATATATGTAGATATTAAATGATAAATTTTATTTATCTATTTTTTACTATAAGCCGTGTAATTTTACACTTTTTTTAAACATTTCCACCGTGAAAAGAATATGATTTTTATAAGTGACTTATTAGTTGACGACGCTAAGTATGCAAGGGTCCTTGTCAAAAATTGCCATAACTTTCTAGTAACATAGGCTATGTTGTCGCTGCATGCACCATATCTCCAAAGAAATACACTAACTTTCAGAATTGCGTCGTCAGCTGGAAGCAGCGGAGCGGGGCACGGATGTAGTGAGCGTGGCGCTGCGGGCGCTCGGGTGGAGAGAGGGTACCCTCGCTGCGGGGGCAGGTGAGCCGTGACTATATCTTAATCTAATTTGTTATGTTTGTAACTTTGAACCAGAATAATAATGATACACTTTATTGTACCCCAAATAAGACAAACACAATTAAAGAAAATACAATTTTTAAAACAATACAAAAAGGCGCTCTTATCGCAAATCAGCGACTTCTTAATATTGGAATAAGGTATCGCCCGGCATTAATTTGTTGGAATTGTGTAATAATGACATTTAACCCCTCTAAAATTATGTAGAAATTATATTGCAATACCCTAACAGTGCATGCTTATACCAATAATGATTTGTAAGACCCGACTTGGAAAATAAGCATGAGCAAAAAGAGTTTGAATTTGAATTCCAACTTGGTTACATTATTATGGGTTTGAGTTCTGGTCAACTACATAGTTATATTATACACCTCATTTTAATATGAGGTGACTATCGCGTAAGATAATGTATCTCGGGAGCGGCAGCGCATTTGTGATCGACCTCAGATAAAATCGTTGTTCTGAATCAAGTTGCATACAGATGTTTTAAACGTACGTACGTTGCATAGACACGGCAATGAACACTTACCGTCAGGTTGACTGCATGCTCATTCCCTACTTTTGTCTTACTAAAAATTAGGTGTATACGAGGCAAAACCTGGAGGAAGACTTAAAATGGACGTCGTCGTCGTGAACCCATCATTGTCCCATTGCTGGGCACGGGTCTTTTCTCGGAGATAGTTATAGGCCATAGTCCACCGCGCTGGCCAAGTGCGAATTGGTGGACTTCATACACCTCCGAGATTTTTTTTAAAGAATTCTCGGGTATGTAGATTTCCTCACGATGTTTTCCTTCACCGAAAAGCAGTGATAATTAATTTCTAACACGCACATAAATTTAGAAAAATCAGTGGTTGACCTGGGTTTGAAAGTTCATCCATTATATATCACTGCTCTATGGCATATTTCTCTATTTCTATGCTTCAGGCGAGGGTGCAGGCACTGCAGGAGGCGCGGGGGCGGTGGAAGCGTTGAAAGGAGCGAGCGTGCAAGCCGACCGAGTGTTCGCGGCGTCGCGCGCGCTGTACGACGAGGCGGCGGAGCTGCGGCGGAAGGTGCGGTACCAGCTGCGCAGGAAGCTGGCCACGCTGCAGCGGCTGGGGGACACTGCGCTGGGAGCTGCTGAGGAACATGGTGAGTTGTTATTATTTATTTATTTATTGTATACCTAACATTACAGGAAACCCTAATGCGTTAGACATGTACATAACTTAAAATACTATTTATATTGCATATAATTATATTTATTATATTATATATACGTGACATAATTTGATGTTGGTTCGATTAAATTTCAAAATTTATAGTTTAATCCGAGTTTATTTTTAAAGCAGAGCATGATCATCTTGCATACTTATAAGTAGTTATTAGATATCAATGTACCGTCTCTGTTACTTCTATATTTAACTATTTAGTCGCTCAAGCCTATTTATGATAGAAAAACAAGTTACGGTTGCTATCAAATCACAAATAGAAATATTCGTAAGCTTTTCATACAAGACGCTACATAAGTATTTATATAAATACCATCAATCCCGAGCGATCACTAATGATGAGAGGAAATGTATTACTCTGTATGATTAAAATTTCGGTTGACTTTTGCATACTATAGAAATATGTATACGGACGTACTTACAAACAAAAAGGACAATCTCGCTATGTTTCTTGTTGGATCTTTAAGGTAATAAGCATTCTGATTCGGCATTTTATTAGTGATTCCATAGGACCTGTACTAAAATATTTAAATGTACTTTCATCACTCATCACGAATTTAAATTTGTAATTTATTTATTTTTATGACCATCAGTGAGTCAAATCCGCGGCAACACGCTCCGCGGCGCAGAGGTGTCGGAAGCGCTGGCGGCGGCGGCAGCTGCGCGGGCGCGCGAGCACGCGTCCGCCGCCGCAGCGCTCGACCCAGCGCTGCGGGCGCTGCGGGAGAGAGTACAGCGCGCTAAGCACGCTGCCGGCACTGTGAGTACCTAACATCGCTTGTTTAATTTCCACGACCCTCAGTGCGTTAGATCCGCGGCAACACGTTTTCAAGGTGGTAAAACTAGTGTAATTCGACCGGAGAAGTACCACCGCCACACCTACTTCTAGTTTGAAGTTTCTTGCGTTTTGATAGAAGGGTGTGGTGGCCGGTACACTTACACATAAGGCGACCATCATAGCCCTCGGGAGTAGCAACGCATCTGTGATTGACTTTATATGAAACCCATGTTTAATATGTAGTTGATTACAGATGTCTACGAGCGGCAGTGACCACTTACAATCAGGTGAACTGCATGCTCGTTTGCTACTTTAGTCAGATAAAATAAAAAAAAACACGTTCCGGGGCGCGGAGGTGTTGGAATTGCTAGCGGCAGCGGCGGAGGACGCGCGCATGCACGCCACCGCGCCGCTGCAGCGTTGACCCCGCGCGTTTTACACGTAACCTTACCAGAAAAGGCATTAAACTATGCATTTGCTCGTAGGTGCCCCATGTTGTTCACCAAATCCTATATCAAACAAAGAATCCTAACACCGCTCCGTCTAGTCTTTACGACGGTATGCGACCACACGTACCGCCGTCCTTCCCGGGATCGCCTGTCTTGACGTTTTAAGCTCCCACTCCACTCTAGCCGCCCACAATCCCGGAAGCCCCTTTTAGTTGCTTCTTACCACAGACAGGGGATACCGTAACCCTATTCAGATTCCGGAACTACAGGGTCGAAATCTATTGTACTAACTGTTAAAAAATATGTGAAATTAAACCTTGAACCATTCCATTTCACAGATATCAATATCCATCTCCTCGCCAACGGAGGCGGAGGGCGGCACGGTTGCCAACGGTTGCGCGCGCGCATTCACCGTGTGGGGAGCTCCCAGCGTCACTCGCTACGCACTGACCGTCACTTTTGACGGTAGCGTGAGGGATGGAACCTTGCTATATATTCATGACCAGGTATAAACAAACTATTGTCTATAGACTATGATATGGAAGAAATACATTTGGTTTCGATTTGGGCTTATAAATCATACAGCTATGTTTGCCATAGATTATGATGTGCCGGCCGATATTAGTGCCTCGTATCCTGTGAATTTTACAATAATATACAGAATCAGGAATCTGGAAATAATATTTCTCTGCTATTCATATGCCAACTTCACCAATATTTAAGGGCAGACTAATATCCAGCACCAGGCTTTTAAAGACTTGTTGTGCCACGGTTGCTACTACAGGGATTACATTATACTATATACTGCCGGATAATTACTAAACTTTCTGGTCAAACGTCTCAGTTATCATTACTTGCGCCATTTTAATCTTATAAAAAAAGCTTGAAAGTTTCTTGCCGGATCTTCTTAGTTAAAGCCAGGTTCCGTTACGGTGGTAGTGTCAGAAAATGAGTTGTAATTGTCAATTTGCAAATACCTAAACAAAATAAAAAGTAAGTATATGTGTACTTATGTACACGCGTTAGAAGTTATACTTCTTTGGCTTTACAAGATAAAAAACTTTTTAAAAATTTTGTCTTTCGCCTTATTCTACTACGTTTGTAAAAAAACTACATTAACAATAGAAAAAAAGATATGTTGACTATCACACGAAAATAAAACAAAGAACGACCCGCGTGGAAGAGCAGTTACCATACCGGTCTGACGCGCAATGGGTTCCAGGTTCGATTCCCGGCCAGGCAGGTATCTGAATGATGAGTTCAGATTCATGTCCTGAGTCTGGGTGTTTGTGTATTCGTCTTGTGTGTGTCCACGGTACCCACGTCACAGGAGAAAATGCTAGTGTGGGGCTATGAGTGTAGAAAGCATGTTTTTTTTTAAAGAAAGGAAAATAACAAACACATTTTTGCTGCTGTTAGGAAACCGGGCGCTACATGCGGCTTGCTGTTGATGAGGGGAAGTTGAAGCTGACGTGGAACGTCGGCAGCGGGGAGGGCATCATCGCGCATCCTGAGGTGCTGCAGCCCACCATCGATGATGCTGATCATACCACTTACAAGATCGAAGTGGAAAGGTAAATTGATGATGAGGCCAGGGCATTAAAATTCAAGATCGCATTTGGAAAATTATACACACACATTTTCAGACAAGGTCAGCTACAATATATTTTTCAAAATTTTAGTAGCAAATTAAATTGCTCTCTGGTGGTAAGTAATCTATGGACATGTATAGAACAGAGATCCTATTTAATAATAATCACGGATGCATTGCTATTCGCGAGGACTAAACGAAAAGTGAGCCCGAAATGCCGTGCAAGAACTGTTTCACGCCTCAAATAAGGGTCGTGATACCCTCTCAGTCGAACTATACTCTTACAATCATCTAGCAATTTATGGATAATTCATCTTCTAGGTAATCTTACTTAGTGAAACCTTCAATCTTCTATGAACTTAATGAAATTTTAATTTTCGGATGTACCGATCCATTTAATAACTGACTGTTTGTAAATGCCGGCATATACAGAATAAAGACATTTCATTTAATAACATTGTATATCGGTAGAGTATGGGGCGCAGCTCGCGTTCGAGTGGAGCGCGCGGGCCAGGAAGCGGTGGAAGCCCGCAACTCGACGGGCGACGGGTCGCTGGCGGGCGCGGCGTGGTGGGCGGGCGAGGCGGGCGCGCCGCTGCCGGGCACGCTGCACGCGCTGCACGCCGACCAGCGCGCCGTGGGGCTGTGGGCGTTCGCCGCGCAGCCGCCCGCCGCGAGGTGCATGCCGAGGACACACAGGTGAGCAATGTTGGAGACTCCGCGCGGGCGACGGGCTGACGGGGACGCTGCACGCCGACCAGCGCTGTGGGGCTGTGAGCATTCGCCGCGCACCCGGTGCGAGGTATATGCCGATGACGCATACTCCTGACCGACTGATGACTCCTTGGAAGTTTCAAGTATCCATAGGCGACGGTGACTTTCCATCAGGCGGCCCGTCTACCTAACCGTTAGTTAAATATATAAAAAAAATTGGCTACGAATCTTTCTTATACCAAAGTTTATGAATGAAATTTGACACGAAGATAAGACCTGGATTACATCTTAAGATACTCTCTATAACGGTAAGTTTATGACAAGTGGATAAAACCGCTTTTAATTTATACAGTTTTGTAATTTTTGCCTTGATGAACATTGTTTTCTATTGTAACTGGATAAATTCTGGAAACTACAATTTGCTCCAATAGTCAAAGTATAAAACACGCAAATTTTCGCTTATCAAATTGTTTAAACTCTTATCTAATGTGTATCATGCCGTCAACACCTGGCAAAGACTTGTCGTCCTCCAGAAGTAACTAGAAGTAAAGATGATGAGTACAAACTACCATTATGCCGTTATGCCATTCATCTTCTGTCATTTCCAGATGGTTCAGTGCATCACGAGGCGATCAAGGCCTGGTGTGGTTCTCGGGCGGAGGCTATGTGGAACTAAAACGAACCAACTTACGCCCGTCCGACCGCCGCCGATTTAGTCTCTCACTCACCTTCCGCACTCGAGATCACAATGCCCTGCTCTTCCTAGCTTTGGATACTGTTAATGTAAGTAATAATTTATATATCACATAATGAGAATAAAATGGACTGACTTATAATTTGAGTGAAACATTTGAAACTGCTCCCTTTTTTCACGTTTTGTAATTTGTAAATTTGAGAAGTGACGATTTTGTGCTAAAGATATAAAAACACACATTTTACGTCTCTTTAATTACTGCGCCCTTTAAGAATTCTCTGCAAAAGCCGAATACAGATTGTTGTTTCACAAAACGCAAATTTCCCTTTAGAACTTTTTAATTGTCACTAAGCCAAATTTTTATATGAAGAAATACGGCTTACGACATAGAAACTGTGTTTATCTACCGAGAAATTAATAATTTTATTGTCTAGAATCTAGATGATGGAAGTTACGGAATACGTAATTATTAGGCTCATTATCAGGTCTTATTTGGTCCTGATCTTCTAAATAACATTATAATCCTCTGTATTCTTAACTGAAATTATAAGAAAAACATATTTTATTAACCAGAACCGATCAGTAAGCGTATGGGTGGTGGACTGCCGCGTGGTATTTCGCGTACAGTACGCGCACTCGCGGCTGGAGATAGCAGCGCGCGCGAAAACCTGCGACGGTCGACCGCAGCACCTGCAAGCCTCCAGGGTCTTCAACGGGCTGGAGAGAGGTTGTGTGATGATTCTGTGCTTCATTTTTCTGTTTTTTTTATATCAGTAATGAATACCCCCATTCTCTTCTACACCTATGGTTTTTAAAAGATTTATGGATTTAAGTCAGCCAATGGACATCAATGACTTCTTTTAATATTTTTCATATAAAGCGAACACTTATCTACTTAATTATATGTGGTAACTTTGATTCGATTCGAGTAGTATTTAAGACTACAAAGGAATGACGAATGAACGGAAATTTACCACAATTATTAACATTAAAACCTTTGAACGTAAGACATAACTTGCTGTAAACAGTTTTAATACATAATACATATCATAGTACATAATTATAAATCCGCAAATGTTCGAAATCCAAGAGTCCGACGCATTCCCCAGGCAGCCTGCGCGTGAACGGCGAAGAGACCCTGGGCTCGCCCACCCCGCCGGTGCAGTCCGCCGCCGACCTGCCCGAGCTCAGCGACGCGCTCTACTGGGTGGGGGGCGCTCCCCCCGGCGCGGGGGTCGACGCCCCCTCGCTACTGGGCTGCGTGGGTACCGTCACGGTGGACAGGGAGGGGTACAATCTACTGGATACTGCCGCGCGATATGGTGTTGAACTTGGATGTGGAGGCAGGGTAAGAAAAGCTTATGATATTGGGTTTTCAAGATGGCGGTTATTTATTTATAGCTTTGATTTCCTACATAATTAAATTTAACAGATTCTAGTTTGTTCCTTCTTTGATGATATGTAGTCCCTCTAGGGTAAAAGCCTCCTCCATTAGGAACCATTTTTCGCGGTTTTTTGCAGTAACTACCCATTCATCTCCTGCCACATTTCTGATGTCATTCACCCATCTTTTTCTTTGACGACCTACGCTCCGTTTGGCTGTTGGACCTAGATAGCGGTTAGGCCCACGAAATTCAATGCAGTTGATTGCTCATATCTAAATAGTAATGACGTCTCGCAATTCTTCAGGGACTGTTTTCCTACAGTGGATGAAAAAAAATCTTGAATAAACAACAGGGCAACTGTAGCATAGTAATCTACTGCTTATTATAATTAACTTTGAAATTAAAATCGTAATGAATATAATAAGAGATGGAGTGGATTATGAGTTGTATATGATTGCTCAAAAGTGTAGAATCTGGACTTAAATTTTATGTCATTTGCTGTCTATTTCTTAAAATTCTTCTACAATTCCAGGTTCTCCGCTCAGCAATCTTCGAAGGCCAGGGCTACGTTGAGCTTCCCTCCCCGGCCTTCCGACGAAAAGCGGCCCTGGGGCTCACGTTCCGAGCGCGAAGCCCCAACGGGCTGCTGCTGTTCCGCTCGCCCGCCGGGTCCAGCGGCAACGAGGTGGATGATGAAGACGACGGAGATGATAAACACTATCTTGTGATAGCTTTAGTTGACGGTGAGTACTAATTACTGTTCTTTCCATTAGATAGATACATACTTATTTACTATAGGTGTGCGAATACCGCTTAATCATTAGGCTATTGTAACTGTAACGATCTATCGACAACTAGGCACAAACTGGCCCTGTACTCTGTCGAATTATTCGAAGTTTTTCGAATTATTCGAAATTGATCGAATAATTAGAATTTTTCGAAATAGTTCCGACGAATAACGAATAATTCGGAAGATGTTGTTTGACCGGGGAGGGGAGGGGTACCACATCCACACCTATTTATAATCTTATTATTTCTTACGTTTCGATGGAAGGGTGTGGTTGCCCTTTTATATGAGGCGACCATCTTAGTCCTTGGAAGTAGCGACGCATTTGTGTTTGTCTTCAGATAGAACCCATGTTCTATGTGATGTTGCTTACGGACGTCCATGGGCGGCAGTGACCACTTGCCATCAGGTCGTTTGCTGTAATCATAAAAAAACACACTTTTCGGTGGTTTAACAAAATATACCTATCTCCATTAATGCTTTCTCATAAAGGATACCATTTATAAAATCATCGGTGATAATGAAATTTAAGGTGAGCTGGAAGTGATGGCATCCGCCGGCAAGAATGAGCTGCGGCTCAGGATAAACGGGACGAAGTTGGACGACGGCCGACTGCATACAGTGAGGCTTGTGCGCTCACACAAGCAGGTATGACCTTTATTATTATTATTTACATCCATACTGATATTATAAATGTGAAAGTGTGTTTGTTTGTTCCTCTTTCACGTCGCCACATAGCTATTATATGATATGGTTTATATGTTGGGAGATAGGAGGACGGAGAGTGACTTAGGCTACTTTTTACCGCGCCCCGTTCCCATGAGAATATCGATGTTTTGTTAGTTGCTAGATATTTAGTAGTCCCAGACGTTATTAATAGATGGCGTTATAAAAGAGCTAGTAATCATATATTTATCCGACTAAAACCGCGTGCGATACGCGTAATTATAGCATTTGTCATTTTCACGTTGATTAAATTTTTAAGACATGAATTGAATGTACATGGAAAATAATCATGTGTTCGGTCCTCGACCATAGTTGCGTTTCTAACCCTCAACAAAAAAATATGCAAGGTTGTCATCAAACCTATTTCACCTGATATCACGCCTGATAACACCAGTGTTAGTGATACTGTATTTTGATCTGATAGGTGTGGTTAGGAAGACATTACTATCCAAGATGTTCCAACTTGGTCTGCAGAATTAGCAACACACCTATGGCCAACTTCGGCTCAGACTACAATCTTATACTTTTATATCCGAATTGTGTAACTTTCTTAGGTCGCCCAATTTTTATTACATAACTAGTGTGCCTTGTGCATTTTGCTCTGCCATCACAAAAAAAATACACCAGAAACTTTCGCGAGCTCATGAATAACGACGATTATATAGAGGATACACAGACAAACATTCATTTTTATAAAGAAGACACCAGAAACCTTCGCGAGCTCATGAATAACAACTTTGCTAATGATCATCACATAATCAAATGAATAGTTTACGGTTCTATAGAGTCATACACAAACATTCATTTTTACAAAGAAGATGAGGATGTAAGCCAATTAGAGACATTGCATCCACACTAAATAAATGATAAACCTTTCTTTTACAATATTTTGAACACTACCTTCAGCTAGAAGTGTGGTGCGACGAGAAGCAAGTCGGCAACGGAGCCCTACCCGGGGGCGGATTCCCCCAGCGCTCACACGGGCTGTTCCTGGGCGGGGCGCCCCCGGGGAATAAGCGGCCAGCGAAGCCGGTGCTGCCAGCTGTGGATTTCACTGGCACTGTGATGGACTTTATTGTGGATTCTAGGTGAGATTGGTCAGTTATTTTTAGTAATAATGCCTCTTCGATACCTTCGAGGTAATGTATCATAACTACTTTTGCAGATATTTTAGAAGATTTCACGTAAAGTTTGTTTAACTTTAGCTAATACATCTTTCATGAATGTTATTATCATAAATTATGATGCTTTACATATGTTTCCCTTGGATTATGTTAAAATGGTGAACAGACAAGAATTATATTTAGTTTTTTTTTTATTTAATGTTATTTCTAACAGACCAACAAATACATTTGTTCTGAAATAAAAAAAAAACTATTGTTACTTAATTTCAATCGTCATATGTATGGATTTAACTAATTCCATTGGCGACCTTCGCTTTGATCGAGTTTAAGATGGTAATAACTATCCCGTATGTTAATCTATTTGTCGACTATCCGGGTGCCAAATTTTAGCGAAAAACGACCAGTACTTTTTGCGTGAAAAAGTAACAAGCACACATGCATTCTCATCACTTGTCCACTAATTCGCACTTGTCCAGCACGGTGGACTATGGTGTAAAACTCTCATTCTGAGAGAAGACCCGTACCCAGCAGTGGGACAATAATGGGTTGACAACGATACATTCTCACTAACGTTTTTATTAAGAAGATTTAGGATAACCCTCTAACCTAGGAAAGAATATTTAGAAATCTTTCTAGTCTCTACATATCTACTTTCCTCGTCCCCAGTCTAATCGGCGTGGAGAACGCGATCCGGTGGGGCGGCGTGCAGCTGGGCCGCGCGGACGCGCCGCGCCCCGCGCCGCCGCCCGCGCCGCGCGCGCTGCACGCACAGAGCGACGCCGCCGCGCACTGCTCTAAGGTAACCGGGTGACAACATCTGTGACTTACTGTAAGGGCCGCGTTATCGTGACAAGAATTCCCGTGCCTCATCCGCAAACGTGAGATAAACAACCGTGAATATAGCTTATGGTAAGAAAAGTATATCTTTACATTACAGTAAGATGATATTGATACAGATTAAAACAGAGGGTGTAGACAATGTGCTGGTTCATGAGACGGGTGGATAATTTTACACATTTTTTTATGTTGCTTCTAACTTTTTCTACTACAAATAAGGTTCTTGTAAGTAATAATAAGACGTCCCAACTGTATGTTGGATATTTTACATGTACGTTTCCTTTCAGTTCATTATCAAGCTTTAAATAATTATTCAATAAAAAATAACGTTAAAAATAATATTAAAAATTACAATAAAAAATAAGTTTTGATTTTACATAATAATAATACAATGAATATTAAGTAAGAGTACCATCACACCAGCGCTACCTTCATCACATTAAAAATAAAATAAGAAGTGAAAGCACATGCACACCAACGTTCTAACCCGCTCGTTTCCAGTCATCGTACACGGTAGAAGCCGGCGCGGTGCGGTTCGGCGACGCGGCGGGCAGCCACGCGACGCTGCGCGTGCGGCCGCGGCAGCCGCGACACGACTTCGCTGTGTCGCTGCAGCTGCGCACCTTCGCTACTGAGGGACTCGTGTTTTTAGTGCCGGTGGGTATAACATGTAACATTAGATACCCTTAACGTCTTAGATTGGAACCTCTACTAACATACCCTTAACGTTTTTGTTCCTTCGGACTCGTTTAGGAGAAAAAGGGAGTGATTTTTTGATTTTTGCATACGGACATCTAAAATCTACTGTAAATGTAAATGTAAATTTTCGCTCAACGTCTTATTAAGAGGTAATAAATATATACTAAGTTGAATACATATACTAAGTTAATAAATACATACAGGGTGTAAATGACAGCGTACCGAAAACTTAAATGGTAGATTTGTGACACTAAATGAACTAAAAATAACTCATCAATTTTCCTCGGAAATTATTGGTTCTCGAGTTGGTCATTTTTAAGCGCGCAATGTACATCGAACAACCCGCGTACCGATCGCCGATCGCTCATTGTATTATAAGTAGTTATTCCCCGCACGCATCTAACAACAAATCGCTTATTCTATGTTATTAACTAAGTACCTACCTAGACTAAGACCCGTGCCGATTGCGCAATACTCGAGCTGCGGTGCGTGTACCTAAGCGCGGATTTAGACGCACGGCTTCCAAAACATTACCCACCACACGTGCTCTCAACATTCTTCCGGCACCTTCCTGCTGCGGTACAATCGGCTGATTATCCAACACTCGTTGGTACGCCCGAGTAATTACACGACTGTCCGTTGGATGGCGAGCATAAGGGTACCTCTGGATGGACAGATGCAGAGCTTGCTGTACATTCCCACGTGCTTCACCATAACACATTAGCATTTCCCCGTATTCACGAGCACTGAACTGCATTTTGGAAAAACTAAATAACAAGAAAAACACTAAAATACAAAACTAAAGCAATAACAAGTAATAATAAATAACAGTTCACACACGACACGACTAACACGAAACCGAAATTTGCAGAGCATCCGTCTTCCGCAAGTGAAAATCACGAACTATGACAATTTTTCAAATTTTAAATAATATCCGAACTATCAAAGAAAACCGCCAATACGCCGCTCCGTGACGAGTTACTACTAAGCGAGTGCATTACACAGATTCAATTAAATTCAGATATGACACAACCTTTAACTTAAAACTGACAAATCAATTACTTTCACTTGTCCACTCGTTGTTTTGTAATTTTAATAAAATACCAAATTAGGTACATTATAAACATTATTCATGTTAGTTTAAATTAGACTGGTTTACTTCAAGATTCTAAATACTTTAAATACATAAAAGCAAATTAAAATTTCATAAAATAACAACATACAACATAAAAAAAACGAAAGTATAAAAAGCTATTATAATATCAATCAATAACTATTGATATTCATAACACAGAAACTAACTCATCATCTCGAGTACATGACCTACGGAGAACAAGTACTTTATTAGCCACATTGAGTTATCTTTTTATTGTTTATTCTGTGTGCGGCGTTAATCCGCCTTTCGGCAAAGGACTGAAGAGCCGCACCGCGCTGTATGTGTGAGTGTACTGTGTATGTGGAATAAAATTTTGCATGATACTTATGTACCTACATCATTTCTTTAATGATGTTTCCCTTATGTTTGCTTCTGAAACAAATACGTTAAAATGTTAATCATTATTTGTGATTTATTTTTATTTGCCCTAAATAAATGAAGAACTTTTCAATCATTAGGTACACAAAAATAAACAAAAGAATAGGTATTTAGTATTTTTCCGAATAATGTTTTCAGTTATTATTTGCGTTAAAATGTTTGAATTAGGTATTGAATGTTTTTTGGAAACTTGGTTCCTAAATTGGTGGAAGTCGGTGCGGCGGAGCGCGGGGCGGCCCGCCGCACGGCCTCAGCCGCGCGGCGTCATTGACCGGACGTCGAACAGCTGATAGTGCATTCATTATACATTGCTAGTTTTCGTGAAAAACACTATAATGAGTGTTTTTCTTTTAAATTCATGTTGCATTATGCAGTAGTATTGAAATACTACCAAAATTTGTAAAAAAAAAGTGCATAAAAAATGGAAAATCCGAGGAAAATCCGATGAAAAATTCCAACGCCATAAGCACCAGAATCGTGTCAGGAATCCATATTTTTAATATTCGGTACGCTGTCATTTACACCCTGTATATCTGTCCCCGAGTGGATGTACCTAAGTCATTTTTTTTTTGGAAAACTTTGGTATTTCTACCAAAATGATTAGAAAGTGGGAGATCTTTCGATAAATATCCATTTTTCTAATGAATTCTATGAAATGTGATGTTTTATTCCAGGGTCCCCGTGCAAAACCAAAGCATTTCATAGTCCTATGTATTCGTGAGGGGAAGTTAAAACTTGCCGTTCGCGGTCGAACCAGGAGGGATCTATCGTTGCCTGCGAACATTTCCGACGGAACATGGCGAGCGGTATGTATTTTGTCTATCAAGGCAAGAAAAAAAATGTAAAAATATGGTCTCCGTTTTTTTTTAATTTCGACTTTCGTACTTATCTACTTACATTTTATAAAACCAGGCTGAGGTTAATTGTCTTACATTAAAAATTATATTTATGCAGGATTTAAAAAGAAACCTATAATAACTTTTTAATGTCATCATTGTTTACCCTGCTTTACAATGTCGAAGCAATAAAATAGTCATTATGGCTTATTAAAACATATACCTACTTACTCATAGTGTGTCATTATACAAACGTAAGAAAAATTAAACTGAAAACAAAAGATAACTTATGGTGTAGGTAATATCCGATATAACATCGACCTTCACCGATCTGTTTACTTACTTACTTACTCCGCTGGCTCAGCGACCCAAAGTGAGTCTTGGCCTCCGATATGAGAACTCGCCATTTGTCTCTGTCTTGAGCGGTTTCCTGCCATTCGTCAGCCTGAAGCGCGCGGAGATCGGCGGCAACCACATCGCCCCACCGATATCTTGGGCGCCCGACTGGGCGACGACCCTTAGGTTGACATACATAGGCTCTTTTTACGCCACGATCTTCTCCCATTCTCTCAAGGTGACCAAGCCATCGGAGTCTGTGTGCTTTCGTCTCTCCTATTATGTTCGGGCCGGCCAGGAGTGCCTCAATCTCAGCGTTTTTAAGAATTCTCCAGCTTCCATCACTTTTCTGCCTTGGTCCGAAGATTTTGCGGAGGATTTTTCTTTCGGCTACCAAGAGTTTATTTTCTTCTTTAAGTGTTAGCGTCCAGGTCTCACATCCATACATAAGTATGGGTCTGATAGTTGTTTTGTAGATGCGGATCTTTGTGCTTCTATTAAGAAGCCTGGACGTTAACACTTTGTGCAAGGCTGCGCTGCAACGCAAAGCGTTTTGGACACGAATATCGATTTCTTCTTCCCGGGAATTAGTTTCATTGATGGTACAACCTAGGTACTTAAATTTGGTCACTCCTTTGTACGCGGTATCTTCAACCTGTAGATCTTTGGGCTTAATGCGGGTGTTCCTATAGCGCCTCATGTGAAGATACTCGGTCTTAGCATGATTGATTTTGAGGCCTACCTTGGATGCATCTGTTTCAAGGGCCTTAGCGGCTGTTTGTACTTCGGCGCTAGTTTCTCCCAACAGAGCTAGGTCATCCGCGTATCCTATCACTCTATGCCTTCCGTTCAGTTTCAGTCCGACCTCTAATGTTAACACATTTCTCAGGACATATTCGAGAACTAAATTGAAGAGCATGGGTGATAGAGCGTCGCCCTGTTTTAGTCCCGTAATTACAGTAAACGCTTCCGTCAACTCACCTCCGACCCGCACTTTCATATTGCTCTCCTTTGTTGCTGCCTTAATAAGATTGACCAGCTTGCTGGGAATATTGAAGTTCCTCAGGATCGTATATAAGGCACTGCGGTCTATGCTATCATAAGCCTTAGCGAAGTCCACAAACAGTACGTGTACACTCTGCGCGTATTCCCATCTTTTCTCCATAATCTGTTTTAGGTGAAAGATCTGGTCGATAGTGCTGCGGCTTGGTCGGAACCCACACTGATAATCACTTAGGATGTTTTCCGCGTACGGTTCCAACCTCTTGAGCAGCACATACGACAGGACCTTGTATGCTGTGGGAAGTAGGGCTATACCTCGGTAGTTAGTACACTTTCTTTTGCAGCCTTTTTTGTGGATGGGGCAGATGACGCCTGTGTTCCACTCCGATGGTTGTTGTTCTGCTTCCCAGATTTTGAGGATCAGATAGTATAGATGAGAATGAGCCGTTGCTCCCCCGTACTTCCAAACCTCAGAGGGCAGTCCGTCTACGCCCGGAGCTTTGTTATTCTTAAGCCTCATTATGGCTTTTCGAACTTCTTCAAAGCTTGGGGGCTCGACCTTGCTGTCGTTGTTGTCGGTAGTGCGAAGCAACGGCTCATCCGGAAGATGGCAGTTCAAAAGTTGTTGGAAGTGGTCGCGCCACTGTTTTTTAATTTCTTCACAAACACACATCCTCTATTATATTAAGTTTCACTTACCGGGTAAGAGCACGCATGCACTGTGTTTTCCCAGGTCAATAAACTAAAAGCATAACAATATTAGGTTCGTTCACGGTTAAGACACACACTTTCATTACCATGTAAAAAAACAGGATTGTAATTTTAATGTGATATTTAAAAAAATAATGGATATAAATAAGAAAAAAGACAAACCCGCTGAGTTTCTTGCCGGATCTTCTCCGTTGAGGTCGTATTCCGATCCGGTGGTAGTGTAAGAAAAAAATGTAACTGATAATTTGTAAGTGCCCCCGTAGGCCTATACAAAATAAAGACATTTCATTTCACACACTACTCACAGGTGACGGTGCGGATATCAAAGACGCGCGTGGTGCTGGCGAGCGGCGGCGCGGCGGCCACCGCGCGGGCGCCGCCCCTCGCGCGCGCCGCCAAGCTGTTCGTAGGGGGACTGCCGCCCACTCCCCCGCCACACATACCCAACTCTGTAAGTTGTTTTCTTAGTTAGTATTCATTTTAATTATATACATATTGTTAAGGGGATTAAAGTCCCCACAGATATACATTGTGGTGAATTTTTTGACCTCTTTAGCTCTGGATACTAAAAATTAAAATTAGTTCTAAGAGCCTGAATACTTTCTGAACGCCATCAGTACCTACATGTGAAACAAAAGCAATTTTTAAAATAGTTAGTCACCAATATATTACTTTCATTGAAGACTAAGACGGCACGAGTGTAGAAAGCGTTTTTTTAAATTATGTTAACTTTCTGGATTACAATTACAATCGCTATTTTCATCATCTACACAAGAACATTCAGATCGCCAAATCTTCAACTTGTGGCGACCTCCCGCTACTCATCAAGAGATGGCGCTACTAGTATTCTGAAACACGCTATCTAAGTATTCTCAATACCCCGCATATATACAAGTTCCGAACAACCACTGTCGGAGCACGGCCGCTCCCCAGGCATGATCACCTAGCCTGGCGGAAGATCTGGCCTGACCTGACCTGACCTGAACTTTGCCAAACACTAAAGTTTATCCATTCAAGCATAGTTATTTTTGGTAATATTACTTAAATATTATTCTACTTGCAGGTCCTACGTGTAGGTGGGCTGGTGGGTTGCATCCGCCGCGTGACGGTGTGCGGGCGCGCAGAAGACCTGGTGAGGGATGCGCGCGCGCACCATGCCGTGGGGCAGTGCTTCCCCAGCGTTGAGAGAGGCGCTTATTTTGCGGGTACGTAATTTGCCTGCATTTTATTATGAAATACTTGCATTGTAACTATACAATAAAAGCTCGTTATTTGCGTTGTTTATGTCCAGTTCGTATTCCACGAATGAAGGTACCGTGACGACCGCACCGATTTACCGACGAGCAAACATAAGGCGCCGAATATTTTTTTAGTATTATAGTAGTAATATTTTTTGTAGCAATATTTGCATTTTATGCAAATCACAAAATTGTGTCCATATTTTGTGGGAGTTTCTAAAAGCAAGCGGTTATAAAGGGACGTTACACTTATGTTTGTCTTTTACTAGCACGAAATCGTTATTTCACAAAACTATAGACCTAGATTTAAAAGTAGTTTCTAATGACTACTTTTCTAGACGATAGAATGTGTTGATAGGAGTAGCTTAAAGTATTTAACTAAATTTTCCGAAAATTTTAGTTCGGTCTTGTTCGTTTTCACATTGTAATACGGTAAAATCCTTATTGGCAGGCGACGCGCACGCAGTCTGGTCGAGTAAGTGGTGGAGCGAGGAGGCGGAGTCAGTAGAGATCAAGCTGCAGTTCCGGTCCACAGCGCCCACTGGTGTTATCTTCTCTGCGGGTGGATTGTTGCTGGAGCTGAAGGATGGGATGGTAAGAGTTCGACCGGCTAGATACAACAGTTTTTGCGTTTAGTCAAAATGAGAAATTGTGGGCACATTTTTGTACGAGTCGACAAGTTGTTATCGTGTCAAAAATGACACGAATGTGTGTTTAAATGGCAATTAACATTTACCATTATTAAATAAGAATTAACATTTACCATACAAGTTAAATTAATAATTTTCTTGTTGCTGAGATTCTTCGCCGAATCTTTTTAGTCGTATCCGTGTTCAAATCCAGTGATAGTTTAAGAAATAATGTATAATTATGACAATTTATAAGCCCGTACTGCCCTCGTAATAAAAATCACAGTAATCGGTATTTATGCGATTACAAACGCAGAGTTTAACTAAATAAAATGACTTTTTTTTGTGTCATCTTATTTCTAAATGGCCCCATAAATGCACTATAAATACATTTAATCGGTCGGTAAGAAATCGCTATTTAGCGATCAGACAGCAGTATTGTAATTTAAGTATTTGTGTTCCTTGTTATCTGTACGGGCTAATACCGTACATAATTATAATTATTATTGTTACATCAGCAATTTGGGTCACGCGCGCGGTCGGCATGAGCAATTTACCTCAGTACGCAATAAATTATTATTCCTCACACGGTCCTTCGCCACACATCACCAGGTGGTGCTGTCGCTGGGCGGCGCGCGCACCGAGGCGCCGGCGGCGTGCGGCGCGTGGCACGCGGTGGCGGCGCGCGCGGGCCGCTGGGCGGTGTCGCTGGCGCTGGACGCGGCCGCCGCGCCGCCCGCGCTGCTGCCGCAGCCGCCAGAGGACCTCGCGCGGACCAGCGCGCCGCTCGTCATTGGCGCTGTGCCGGGTATGTGCCAATGTGCCATTCACAGTTACAAGTACATGTGACGCTTTTGACACACTATTTAACGCTTACGACACACGTAGTTGTAAAGCTTTGACACATATAGGGTGCATTCCATTAGACGTTCACAAAATCCACGCACAAGTTCCACTAGCTTGTGTACTGACGTATTCTCTAGTGGAACGATCACTTCGACCCACCTTATTATTAGGGTATCGCGTGAGCTTAAGTCATGACGTCATGAGTGACATTTTCGCCACGACCAAAACGACCGCGGTCGTCTTGTGGAACGACATATTGGGCGCTTAGGGCGTTGTGAGCGCTATCCGGAACGCACTCATAGATGATACACACTACGTCATCGGCCCTGTGCCGGGTATGGGGCATTTCGAGATGCGTAAAGGTTACACTTTTGATACGCCGCCCGAGGACCTCGCAAGGACCTCGGCACGCCGCTGATTATCGGTGCTGTGCCGGGTAACTATAACGCTAACATTTGGATAGTTTGACGACCAGAACGGTTACCATACCGGTCTAACACGCAGTGGGTTCCCGGTTCTTTCTTCCGACTTTTTGTCTTTCGTGTCGGTCTTTGTGTGTTCATGGGCCATGGCACCTATGACAGTGGAAAACATACTAGTGTAGGGCTATCAGTACAGACAGCGTTTTTGTTTTAATGTTATCACAAGAATTCTGTACCTTCTTCTTCAAGTAGAACCCATATTAGGTACTTATGTGTTGTCCCTGTAGTTCCGGGACCAGAATAGGACTACGGTACCCTCTGCCTGTCGTAAGAGGCGACTAAAAGAGGCTTCCGGGGTTGCGGGCGGGAAGAGTGGGAGCTCGACCCGTCCGGCCAAGCGACCCCGGGAAGGACGGTCGCATGTGTGGTTGCATGCTGCCGTAAAAACCAGTAGGTGCGGTGAGCAGTTCACGCCCACCAGGGAAGAGCCCCAAGGGGCACACGCTGAGGACACCGGCGGCGGTCAATCGGAGTTCCCGGAGTCCTCTTCGCAGCGTCGAGGTCGGCCACCGGGGGGGTTTTAGTGCGGTAAAAATCCCACATAACCCGCGTCGCTCCCACGACGTCGGGTACTTTTTGAAAGTTTCCCCCTCGAAAACAAAAAAAAAAAGGTACTTATGTGTGACCAGGGCTGTGACCACTTACAAACCAATAAAAAGAACTACATGTACATGCTCATTTGGTACTTTTACTTAACAATAAAATCATAAGTTGAACATTATTTATAATTAAATTTCTAATAAGAAATTTAGAATACTAAGTCAGTTCTTTTCATGTAGGAAAAATACAGTGTGAGTTAACGTGACACGTTCAATAATTGAATTAATTAATATAAATATGATTTAAATTTATTTTAGACAATGTTTATGGTCATATTATGACGCGAAAATGAACTCAATCAATTAATGATATCAATTCTTCTACCAAATAATCATTAAACAATCAGGGAAAACAAGATTCTTAATAAGAATCCATAGGAGTTTACATTTCGTCCTAAATTCTCTGTAACTAAATGCATCTACCCAGTAATTAATCCTAAAACACCATTTCCAGAGGGTAGCCTAGAGGAAGGGCGGGAGAGCTTCAAGGGCTGCATCCGTGACGTGGTGGTGGGCGGCCAGAAGAAGAGCTGGGCAGAGATGGAATCCTTGCACAATGTTCTATTGGACTCGTGCCCCACGCCTTAGAGTAAGTTGATACGGAGGCTAAAATTAATCTTAAGTGCTAAATGATTACATGCATAATAAAATTGAGTTACGTCAAAAATTTGGATGATAAATGGAATTTGATGTATCAAACAAAGTTCGAAATTCAGTTACTAATAACATAAATAGTTGCTAACGTAAATATTTAAAAGGTGGTAGAACCAGTGTAGTTTTGTATGAGGCGCCCATCATAGTCCTCGGGAGTAGCAACGCATCTGTGATTGACTTGAAATAAAACCTATGTTCTTCCTATCCTTACGAGAGCAAGTATCTATCCTTACGAGAGCAAGTATTAGGGGAGACAATCGCTGAAGAGCCTTTCCCCTAGAGATTAAAAAACAACGTTCTACACTTTGAATTTCAACCGTTTGCCTTTCACTACTCTTTACATTAGCTGGTCCCTCCCTCCCCCCTGGATTATTAGCTGACGACACCCTTGTACCTGGATACTTAAATAACAGCAATAGGTGGCAGTAGTGTCATCGTAGTCGTCCTACGATGGAATTCTACCACCTAAAATCATCAACATAAACCAATATTTTTTAATCAGAAATATCTATTTATACCTCTGTCCGTCCGTCAGTATTATCCTTAATCCATAATATATTTTTTAGATAATCTCCAGCTGAAGAAAAATATATTATACCTGGACAACGAAATTCAGAAACAGAAGAAACATTTCGCATCGTTCGTAACAGGTTATTAAAACTGGAATTCAATGCAATCACAAAATTGAATTATCCTTTTGTGAATAAAAGTGTAAAAAATATTTTGGATGCCATTATGGTTAAAAGAACAAATTGTATCTATAGTATAGAGTGTAAAGTGCCTTATTTAGTAGTAATTAATGATTTAATAAGTATGTTTGAAGTCAGGTAAACCAAATCGTGCCATTCTTTAGTAAACGCCGGACAAAAGTTATATTTATGATTAGAATATTTATAGCATCCACAGCTTAGACCGATACCTTAGAAATATTTCTTGGGAGTATATTGACCTCTAAAATTAATTACCTTTGTAATCTTATGTTTCTAAGTAAGCTTAGGAGGCTATCTGTCAGTGTTGCCAGCTCCAATTACAGTTTTCGTCATATGAATGTGAAATAACTTTATTTTTTTATTATATATTTTTTCTATTTTAAAAACAAACGTTTTTTAAAATTTAAGTACCACTTATAAATTAATCATGTTAATATTTTTTACCTAAGCTGATCTATGAAAAAATTAAAAGGATTTGAAAAATAATTATAAATTTATCTTTAGTTTCTAAATGTAGAAATTTATTAAAACGTCAAAATTGGCAGCACTGCTTTTGTAGAGGCTATGTTTAATGGAAAATTAGCCTAACTCTAATAGAAAAAACTCATACGTAGTATCCATAATAATCTGTGTTGTATACTCAACATAGTGTTTTAAAATACAGATAAGTTAAAAAAGGTAGTTCCATTTTTACTTTTAAGTAAGTATATTGTCTATCTGTACATAATAATTTTAATATTAAATAAGTATATGTGATTTGGTATTACGTCCCAACTCGACAGGTACGAATAACTTGCCGAACAATGAGGAGACGGTCATTATAGCAATTAACAAATAAAGAGTATGTATTTAATAGAACAGACTTCTAAAATTGCTGGCACCGTACCAAAATATTTTATGGCATATATTTCCAGTAACGGCATGTAAGAGATTGCGCGCACTGATTTTTGTCACCGTGACTGTTTCGTCACTGTCAAAATGAAGAAATAATAAAGATAAATGAATAAAACATTTAATATTGACTTCCAAACAAGTTGACAATTGTAAGCTGCTTGGATTCTACGGATTTTTTAGCCAATTGATCCTAAAAACTAGACAAATGAAATACTAAATTAACTCCAAATACAAAATATATTATCTGGCAACACATTCGATGAAAGTTTAGATGTTAATTATTATGTAAAGTAAGCATAATAATGCTCTTGATATTGAGCGCAAATGATCGAGCCAATCAAACATGTTTAAGTCAATCATAATGAAATAAGACTTTTATATTCTAAAATACAATTGGATCTACTTATGCAAAACAGAATCAGCCCACACAACGAAAGTTTAAAGAAAAAGCCATTTTTGTCAAAATTTTGTTTACTGTATAATTTGAGGTTATGTTTAGTAAAATCTATCCTCAATGTTGCACAAAATAATTTGTTATATGTATACAAATATATTATTGAAAATCATCAACATTTTAATAATACAGAAATTATTACAATAATTATATTAATACAGAAATTATTATATTAATACAATAATTTTAATAATACAGAAAGAAAACTCGTTGTTTCCTTTTTGCAAAAGTAGGTCCAATTTATTATGACTCTATTTCATATATGATAACATCATACTGTGAATTTATGAGGACACAATACTCATGTGTAAATAGAATAGCGCACTAACGTGTAACACAACCAGTATTCTTGTAGAATAATTATTGTAAATATATTTTATAGATGCCTATCTTTATTTTAATTGTATGCTAATGTTTAAATTACATATGACTTGTTTCAATAAAGATTATAATCACAAATCGCAGCACTTCTATTCGCCACTCACTCGTGTCTGTAACGTGCGAGTGAAAACAAGCAAAAGTGTAATTTTGAATTACATTATTTATTGAAATAAGTTATATTCGTGTCATTTTGCTTAATATAGCATAAACGCTTGATAACTGTCACAATTGTGTGACAACATGTCATCGTATTTTTGGAATTTAACATAAAATCACTACAAAATTGTAACATTTAGATTTGAAACTTGTTAAATTAATTGTCATACATCAGTACTTAAATCAGCAGGTACTTAAGTACTTCGAAGCAGTCTAAGTTAAAGTCATTTAAGTTATGTACATAATAAGTAATAACTTAGGGATCAGCTTTAATAAATAGATGTGGTAGTGCTTTGTGTCACAAATTTTCATTAAAACTAAGTTAAAGTAGTAAATACGAATGAAATGTTGTGAGTTGCCAGCATTTAAAAACGTGTATTTTTCTATAATTTGAATATAGAAAACTGCATTTCAATAGTGCTCATGGGAATGTAATGTTTGTAATTTATACTTCAGAAGTATTTACTATATTATACCGGGTAGCAGCGTGACACATTCGCGTTTTTCATTCACCAGAGACCAAAAGCCTAAATCTGTATCTAAAGTCGAATAAAGTTCAACCGAACGTAGGAAGTAGACGCTGCATTAGTTAACACCTATTTCTAGCGTGAAGTATTTCTTGCGTTTCGATAGAAGGGTGTGGTTGCCGGCACACTTTCACATGAGGCGACCAGCATAGTCCTCGGGAATGGCAACGCATCTGTGATTGACTTCAGATGGAACTCATGTTCTGTATGAAGTTGATTACAGATGTCCATGGCAGCAGTGACCACTTACCATCAGGTGGACTGCATGCTCGTTTGCTACTTTAGTCAAATAAAAAAAAGGGTACAATCCAATACGCGTCATTGACGTAGTATTGAAATACGTGACTAGTATTGCTGTCGAGATTGTAAGCCCCACTTTTGTTATTGGACAAAAAAATTGTATCTAAGAATTTTAAAGGTTTATTTTAACTTCATACACCATATTCGCACCTAAAAGATCTTCCTAACTTGTCCACGGTTGGATGCACGAATTTAATAAATATTAATAAAATTAGTGTTTTACACTTTACCGCTTCATCACGAAATATTACGTTAAGCTTCAAGTGAGATTTTTAGCAAATTTTAACGAATTTTGCAGTAAAAAAATTGATGATTACATGATCGGGATATATACATTAGGTTTTCGACACTTAGACTCGAATCCGCTCGAATGAAATCGCTACCGCTCTCGGCACCTGTTCAGAAAGTAAATATTATAAAGTCATATCCCAGTCTTGAGTGTTCAGTAGTTTTAGCCATTGTATATAGTATGCCTGTAAATAGATATTTACGTATTTATTGTAATAGATTTTGAAATAAAAGCCTGGTTTGGCAATAAAAAACATTTATTTTCATTTAATCATACGTGTCATACATCACAAGACGGTTTCAGCGATCGCTTTGTGATAAAAATCCCAATTTTGAAATTTTACTAAAATAATACGTAACTAAAAATAGTATTTTAAATTATATAGGTAGACAGGTTTTTTGAATCTTTCACATACAAGAAACAAAAGGAATAATCAACATTTTGGCGATATCACAAAGCGAGCGCTATAACAATATTACCCATTTCGGCCCTGCCCCCATTTCAGTACCTTGCGTCGTCTCACCCAAAGACGTCATCTGGACAACTCCTATGGATTTTTGACGTATTTTATTGGATTTTTTTCACTTCACTCATGACTTAAATAAACAGTTGATCTAGTCTTGAAAAAAGGATCAGTTATTTATAGTTACTTCTTAATACGTTTAATGTAATAAACAAATAAAAATGGTTACACATGAACTTAATTTAATGTGCTTTCGCGGTACAAACATTGGCCAAATGTATAACCAACGTCTTACATATTACACGCATCTGGCCAATGCATATGGCATGTCAATGTGCCTATGCGTGGCTAGCATTTCACACACTGCCAGCGTTTGTATCGCTTAAGATCATTTATTACATGAAAAATAACTAAATCATATGTCGCATCTTTATTCATAAAAAGACATAACTCGAAATTTATTTTTCGCGATTTTATACCATAAAGCGAACGAAGTAGGTGATAAATTCGCAAATCAAAAATTTAAAAAAGTTTCTTTTTAAGAATAAAGGTGCGATATACTAAGAGAAATATGCTGTATAATTAGTTATACAACGCATTTATCTTAGCATATCAATATAATAATAATACACTACTTTTGTTTTGAGGAATTGTCCAGCTCTTACTTACACTTAAAAGAGAATATGTCTCGATTAACATTAATAGTATCTAATAGTTAAAGACACTGTTTATCGCATATTATAATTATACCAACTATTTCCGAAGGTCTTTTTATATATTTTAATCAATATTAATCATGGACAGACATATTTGTTTAAGATTAGAATGAATGCTAAATGGAATCAATAATCTTTACATTACACCACCAATTATACAAATGTATAACTGACAAACTTTCAAAAATCTTTGGAAACAAAATAATCACATTTAAAACAAGCTAAAATCGGCTATCATATTAATTTGAAACATCTCAATTGAAAAAAAATATACATTTGCAAATTGTTTTAAGACTACTAGATAACATCACATTTCTATACAATTATTTTTTTGTTTCACTATTTTATGCACCTTTAAAAACCTTAGTTTAAAACAAGCGAGTCAAAGCTGCTATTATTTTTGATAATGTCATTCACTAAATTAAAAAAACGAATTTCTACTTCGCTATTATTATGACCCTAATAGAAAACACTTCGTAGAAAATGTAAGAAAATTACCAATGTTCTGTATGTAGTTAACAAAAATAACTTTGACGATCGGAATGTTAAATCAAATGCAACCAATAGCTCCTATTGGTTATATACCAATATCGCAAAACTAGAATGAGGTCCACCTGATAGTAAGTCAACCTCAGACAAGATTACCAGATCTTCTCTGAGTTAGGCAACAGATTCGTTGATACTCTGATCGTCTGAGAACTATGTTGAAATTCCTCAGAAAATTATCGCCCTATTACCACGCTTAAAACATCGTACATATCCCTACTTTAAAACAAAAGGGCTACAAATCAAAAATATTTAACTTATTTTTTAGAACTTTTCTTTAGAAAAAAATAACCATATCCGAATTAACCGTTAAAAGAAGAATAAAAATACCTTTCTAACAGTGTATAACACATATTTATCTGATTTAAAATTACAGAGCAATTATACAAGAACTGATTTTCAAATCTTTAAATGGCTCTCCTGTAAAATTAGAGGTCTGTTCGAGTTGTGGCCCTGTTGTTTTATGTACATGATTATGTTATGGCGATATGTTAAACCACAAGCAATTCATAGCCATTTAAATTCGGATCGACAAAGTTACGGTTATTGTATCACATCAACTTTACAGTCAAATTTAAATAAATACTATAATGAATTAGACACGTACTTTTTTCAACCAATAAATTAGTTTATATTATTGAATCTTTATCGCAAGCGACTATGTAAAAGTTTACTATCAAAATGAGCAAAATCCAATTGTAATTTTGTAATTTTTGTCATTTCGTTAGTAAGATATCTATCTAATAGTGTAATTTTGCACATAAATCGCCCCGGTCTATTACCAAACATCAATTTTCATATCACCTAATACTTAAATACATCTAGTTTCCGACAAATAAGTGAAAAAATTTAAACCGTGTGAAATGACGAGTGAAAATGGTGTTGCTACAATATATATGGCCAATGCTGCCTCTCTTAGATGCTGTCAGCATCAGAATTCCTTGAGCAAACGCTACATGCTCCGTTGATGACATTAAATATAGAATATTAGTGTGAATTCCAAGTTGTATAAATATATTTGGCCACAGACTATCTACGACAATGCGACGCATACAAAGGATATTGTTATTAACTTTTTTATCTGTTCTCTACATTATTTGACTACTTACGCCATCGCTCCATGCTTATCTGCAAAACAATAAAAATATGTTTCAATACTACATATACTCATAAGAGAAACTTTAAACAACAATGGGTAAGTAACACTATTTTTATTGTCATGAATATTACAAATAGGTATGCGAGATCAAATGTTCTTGCTGACGTACGACATGAATATAGATTTAACTTATAGCTGAAGGTATTAATGTGTTTGACGGTCACTACATAGTATAAAACAAAGTAGCTTCTCGCTGTCTGTCCCTATGTATGCTTAGATGTTTAAAACTATGCTACGGATTTTAATGCAGTTTTTTTTAATAAATAGAGTAGTTCAAGATGAAGCTTTCTATGTATAATACATGTATAATATAGTGGACAAACGCAGATAATTTTAGATTTTTGACTTTTAGGCGGAACGAACCGAACTGAGTCAACTAGTTTAATTATAAATACGACGAGCGCCATTAATAATATTATTATTTGAAATTTAGCCTTACATTTGGGGTCAGCACCGTCCACTTCGGCAATCCTTGTCGTATATTTTAGTTTACTATTTTATTTATTTTCCTTTATTATATTTTTTGTTTTTACATAAAAGGAGATTATCTAGTACAAATATATAAATAAAGCCCCCCCCTCTTTTCCACTATTTGCAGGCGCTATTTTTTATTATATAGCCTATGTCACTGCAAGATGAGCAGATTCTAAATAGTCACAATCCATCAAGCCGTTTGGGCTACAGCCGGCCTCAGCGAAGGCCATCAAATGGCCAGAAAAAATGTATCGATATGAGTAAGTATCGACACTTTGATGGTACTCATATACGTAGTATCGAAAAATCTATTGAGTACTCATACTACTCATATGAATGAGTATCGATATCTTAGGGGTATGTTCCGATACCCCTAAGTACAAGTAGAACGCGACTCACCTGTGCGTCTACATGGAGAGGTAGCCGCGCGCGGCGGAGCGGCGGCGGCCCACGAGGTAGGCGACCAGCACGACCACCACGAGCCCGCCGAGCGCGCAGCCCACCGCGATCGGCACCGCGTCCGGCACGTCGTTGCCGCCGCAGTCGCGCGCTGGAAACATTGTAAGCGGGGGATTATTCTTTGAACTTATACTACTTTATCAAGGTGGTGGAACCAGTGTAGTTCGACCGGGGAAGTACCACCGCCACACCTATTTCTAGCGTGAAGCATTTCTTGCGTTTCGATAGAAGGGTGTTGTTGCCGGCACACTTTCACATGAGGCGACCATCATAGTCCTCGGAAATAGCAACGCATCTGTGATTGACTTCAGATGGAACCCACGTTCTGTATGAAGTTGATTACAGATGTCCATGGGCGGCAGTGACCAGTTACCATCAGGTGTACTGCATGCTCGTTTACTACTTCAGTCAAATAAAAAAGAAACTTATTATGACGACCCGCGTAGCGCAGCGGTTACCATACCGGTCTGACACGCATTAGGTCCCGGGTTCGATTCCCGGCCAGACAGGTATCTGAACGATGAGTTTAGATTCTTGTTATAGGTCTGGGTGTTTGTATATTCGTCTTTGTGTGTGTCCATGGCACACACAACCCAGGAGAAAATCCTAGTGTGGGGCTGTGAGTGTAGAAAGCGTTTTTTTTTTTATTTAGGCGCGTAATGAAAAAAGTGAAATTTTAAGATTCATCACACAAAAGTCATAGAATGAAGATAAAATATATTTTTCTGTAGTTTATTTTACTATTATAGTATCTACCCACCACTACACTACGCTTATCAATATTGTTTGTTATAATATTCATATTGTAATTTCTCTGTAAGTGATTTTGTGTAAAATCTTTTGAGAAACAAATGTCTGTAAACGTAAATGAAAATGCTATGCAATAGCTTTAAAGCAGCAGTCCCCGAGTGCCGCATGTTTTTTAGAAGTTATACTTCTTTAGGTGCGTTATGAAAAAATGATAAGAATAAAGCGAAAGATAACATTTTTAAAAATATTTGTATCTTGTTACGCCAAAGAAGTATAACTTCTAACGCGTGTACATAAGTACACAGACAACTTTTTTTTTTCATTACTTATTGTTCTTTCTTTCATTTATGAACTCCTTCATCTCATTCATGGTTTGTTAATTGTTTCACTCGTGTGTTCCTTCACAAGTCAGTTCATTTATTGATTTATTAATCGAAGTACCAAGAGAAATATATGTTGCTGCTGGGATTGAACGATTAAATAGAACATAACAGAAAAGAGCAAATTTTACAGAAGATCCAGGTAAAAAGTACACTAATGCTTTGTTATTTATAAAAATACCAATACGATAATAGTCGAAATTCACGTAGAATCATTACAAAAAAAAGATTTCTTTTATCATAATCACAATGCCACAACGCATACATGCAATTGTTGTATCATTCAAATTGTTTGCTTATATAAACTTAAAGCAAAATAATGTCGTTTAGACTTTCGTAGTCGACGTTAAAACGCATACCAGACAATAAGTCGTTATCGATTAATGTTCCAGTTTTTCTAGATTCGTCCATTGACCGATCGCTTGTAATTAACCTAGGCAATATACACTAATCTTGGATAACAATTATACAACTATGTATCAAAATGCAAATGATATGATTTTTAATTTTTTACTCAGCTAGGATTTAATTGGTCTTATGCTGTACATTCATTTCCACACAACTATTTAGTTGTAGATGAAAAGTATGTGAAACCTATATATACCCGTAGTAGTACCTATGTATACTCTATATATACGTATAAATATTAAATACCCTAGGCCTTAAGCGTAATACAAAAATCGGTTGACATACTACCAAACAAAAAAATATTTATATCTGACCAAAAGAATATTTTCATAAGTATCAATTGACAAAAAAATACTACAAAGTAGTATTTAATGGATATATTAATGCAAACATTGAAAACTAAATTAGAATATCACTTGTAACCACGTGTCGTTACTAGACATTGTTTAAACATTTCCTTATCAATTGATAATAATATTCTAATGCAAATAAACCGTGTTAACAAAGCGCGTTTGTTGACCTTAATTCCTTTTGAAAAAGAAAATTTTTGCATATCAATGGCACACGAAGGAAGCAATGTCATTGACCTTTTGACTTTTATCTTCTATCTACACTATTGTTAGGCTGTGTCCCCAGTAGGCAAACTGTTTGCAGCCGACTGAATTTGCGACGTATCGGTTTAGTATTCCCTGCTATTAAAAAAAATAAAATCAAAAAAATATAACTGACTTCCATGCAAAATAAAAGTAAAAAATAATTGAATTAAATGTTGGTTTACAGCAAACGCAGTACTTAGTACATAGTTCCGAAGTCGGCGCTCACCATATTTCGCTAGATCACGACGAAACTACATGTGTCTTATATGAGCGAAAAAAAATATACGTGACGAATAGATAACCTCTTTCCTTTGGGAAGTCGGTTAATAAAAATAGAATAATAACTCCAACTATTGAAGTATATTTTAAATTAAATGATTCACAATAAATTTCTCATTTGAAATGGAGTTTCCAACGTTTGTTAGTTTGCTAATCTGCGCTCACTGTACGTTGCAACGTTGAAAATTGCGTAAAGTGAGCGCAAGTTGGACACTCCATTTCAAATATATGGAAGGGCGTACTAAACCGATACGTCGCAAATTAAGTACGCCGCTAACAGTTTGCCTACTGGAAACACAGCCTTAAGCTGTTTGTCAGTTTGTTCAAGTACGTAAAACCCTTTAATAATCTACTGTAATACTATATTAATATCGTATGTTTTTTTATAAATTCTAAGAAGTCAACGAGTATTCAATTCACAGTATGGATAGTAAATCTGTAACTGACTTAAAAAGCTATCAACTTCACTTCTCTACTAAGAACAGATATTATTCCTCAAGTCAATTTCAGATGTACCTATCGCTACTTTTTAACTGACTTCCAAAAAGGAGGAGGTTATCAATTCGTCTCTATTTTTTTTTTATATTAAATTCTGAAATGGTTGCCTCGTATTTAGGTCAGTCCGAAAACACGCCAAATTAAAGAAAAAACTTTAAATATAGATTTATCTTATTTACTACAGTCGAAAAGAAGTCTTAGATGATCAATTAAACCCACTGTAATGACCGATGTTGACCACCAAGTACATGAAATGGCCATAAACTAGTTCCAATATCAATAAGACGAATAAGTATTTATGTTCTAACTTAAAACTTCTAAGTAACAACGTCATTTTGTACTGATAAAATCGTCACGATTCATTATCGTTAAATTATAAAGATAATAATTTAATCGGTGTTTTTTAAACGTCTCGTTATTATCTCATTTTGTTGAAATACTTTCGAATACAATGAAGAATGAATAATATTGAATACGTAAAATAATGAAACATTATTACATAAGTTATTAATACTATTAACTTTTTTTACAGTTTTTTTATATTACCCACATTAACAAACGGATTAGAAACTTTTTAAAAGAGTTTGTTGTTATTAATGTAACTAATTCGAAAATATAAAAAAATCTTCAATTATTTCAAACAGCCACCAATGCAGGTATGATAAAATATGTTTTAAGCATTAACAATATCGGTAAGGCGCAGCTTATCGCTATCCAGGCGATAATGCAGATAAAAATAATGGACATTGCTATATTTTAATTAAACACTGAACGTATGAACTCAATAAATAAAAATTGACTACCGTCCACCAAGTCAGGATGTCCAACACGGTCAGTCCTTATATAAGTGACCAATTTCTGTGCTTAAACTTTATATAGTCGGTTTAGTTCATGACGACCAAATAACTTTCATTATCCCAAGAAAAGGGAAAAGCCCATAAGACTTGGGCCACCAATTCGCACTTGGCCAGCGCGATGGGCTATGGCCTATAAGTCTCTCATTCTGAGAGAAGCAGTGGGACAATGATGGGTTGACGACGATATAAAACTTTACAACGTGCCGCTTCAATATACATACCCCTGGGCAAAGTCTAAATTCATCAAAGAAGTTAAAGATATAGTTTTATCCCTATTATAACTAAACCAGTGTAGTTCGACCAGGGAAGTACCACCGCCGCACCTATTTCTAGACGTGAAGCATTTCTTGCGCGAGATGGAAGGGTGTGGTTGCCGGCACACTTTTACATGAGGCGACCATCATAGTCCTCGGGAGTAGCAACGCATCTGTGATTGACTTCAGATAGAAAAAATGTTCTGTATGAAGTTGATTACAGATGTCCATGGGCGGCAGTGGCCATTTAGCATCAGGTGGACTGCATGCTCGTTTGCTACTTCAGTCAGATAAAATATATATATATATATATATTATTTTAGAATTGAAAACAGCACTCTGGTAAAATTTGTATTTTAGTGTTGTGTTATTATTTTTGCAATGCAGCGATAATAACGCGGCACTCATTATAAACCCAGTTTTGTGGTTGTTATCGATGTTTATATTATTAATAACAATATATTTAGATACTATAGAATTTTACTGCCCACAAGCAAAACCTGGCCACAATTTGGTGTTGCTTATGTTACCTCAGGAATGTATATCACTACATAGTATAAAACAAAGTCGCTTCCCGCTCTCTGTCCCTATGTACTGCATCTTTAAAACTACGCTATGGATTTTAATGCAGTTTTTTTAATAGAATAGAATGATTCAAGAGGAACGTTTTTATGTATAATACATGTTTGATATAGCGGAGAAACACTGATAATTTAAGATTTTTGACTTTTATCGGAACGAAGTTCGCCGGGTCGCTAGTAAATATATCTGCTCAGGAAAGCGAACTTGTATCTCGAAAAATGTAACAACTAAACATTTAAAAATTAATTACTTTAAAATTACATGGTCTACTATTATTTAATACCAATCTATGTTGTAAAATATTGCATTTTAACTAAAAAGTATTATAACCTACATATAAAATCATTTTAAGATATATAAATCATCAATATAAATGATTTTATGTACAATCTTATTTTTTTTTTCGAGATACGACAAGTTCGTTTTCCTGAGTCCATATACAGAAATCAATCCAAAAATTATTTGCGAGTTTTTTATGGAAGCTGAATTCGTCATATATCATAATTTTATCTTCATGTTATACAATTAACCAATGACACTTACAGCTCATAAGGAAAGTCGATGTTAAGCGATTATCTGCTTCGGTAGATTTTTATAACTAATTAGCTTGAATCAGATAAAATCGCAAGAGTATTATTTTCCTGTTTCATTATTTGGCACGATTTCGTATCTTTGTGCCCGCGTAAATCGGCAAACAAGTAATGGATTACATATTTTAATTTACCTCATATAAGATTTAGACTCGCTCCCGTGGCGTTGGACACCAGTCAAAGGTTATCCACTCGACAGAAAAAAGATATTTTTCATCTAAAAGTAGAGCATAGAACTCATCAGCGCTAAAGCTATACACGCTCACGCATGGCGCTGAGGTTGAGGTCCGTCTGCTGGCTCTCAGCAAGCGGAGTATTCCAGCAGCCAATCAGGAGTATAATGCTTAAATCTACCACCAGGTACACTCCAAGCAACATAGAGCGTAGCACTCACTAGCGCTGAAGGTGGCAGAGTTTGTGATCATGACTCCTCCTATAGCTGCATGAGCAGCAACTTGGCGGTGAGGTTGGGGTCCGTCTGCTGGCCCTCGGTGAGAGGCGTAGTCCAGCACCCCAACTAGACTGTGTCCAATCTATCAACAGGTTCACTCTAAGGAACCTAGAGTATCACTCACTAGCGCTGAAGGTGGCAGAGTGCTTGGTCCTGCACGCCTCCTCCTGCAGCTACATGAGCGTCAGCATGGCGGTAAGGTTGGGGTCCGCCTGCTGGCTCTCAACGATCGACATATTCCAGCAGCCAAGCTAGAATGTGATGCCTAAATCTACCACCAAGTACACTCCAAGTAACCTAGAGGGTAGCACTCACCAGCGCTGAAGATGGCGGTGTGCGTGGTCCTGAACGCCTCCTCCTGCAGCTGCGTGAGCGTCAGCATGGCCGTGAGGTTGGGGTCCGTCTGCTGGCCCTCGGTGAGAGGCGTAGTCCAGCACCCCAACTAGACTGTGTCCAATCTATCAACAGGTTCACTCTAAGGAACCTAGAGTATCACTCACTAGCGCTGAAGGTGGCAGAGTACTTGGTCCTGCACGCCTCCTCCTGAAGCTACATGAGCGTCAGCATGGCCGTAAGGTTGGGGTCCGCCTGCTGGCTCTCAACGATCGACATATTCCAGCAGCCAAGCTAGAATGTGATGGCTAAATCTACCACCAAGTACACGTCAAGCAACCTAAAGGGTATCCACTCACCAGCGCTGAAGGTGGCGGTGTGCGCGGTCCTGAACGCCTCCTCCTGCAGCTGCGTGAGCGTCAGCATGGCGGTGAAGTTGGGGTCCGTCTGCTGGCTCTCGGTGAGCGGCAGGCGCGTGGCGGCCGAGCAGCGGTACGACGCGGCCAGCGGCGTCGCCCACTCCGCGCCGTGCTCCAGCACCAGGGGCTTCGTCAGAGCTGAGGGAAAGGGTGGTTATTATTTTTTTATGTAATATTTAAGCAGAGCAGTGATAGCCTAATGGTTGAAACTTGCCCTCTCGATCGGGAGGTCCGAGGTTCAAACCCAGGCACGCACCACTGATTTATGTGCGTATTATACAGCAGTGGGACAATAATGGGTTGATGAGATTTAAGTAAAAGCAAGCAGTAGTTAAACCTAGAACAACCTTAATGAGGGTAATTTGAAAAACATTCGACATTTTAGCTTGTTTCTAGATTAAGTCATGAGTACATGTAAATTTAGATTATCGTAACATTTTTGGAAAATAACATGTTCTTGTGTGAATTACTTGTTTTTTTTTTTTATAAAATATACGTAATACCATCTGTATAGCCGTATTACCTGTAAATTTTCACGCATCAAAAATATCTCAAGCTCAATATACCGGCTGCTGTTATCAATGGGATGCTGTAATTAAATCTCGTTTGTGGCATACAGGTGGTTTGAAAACTTCGACACCGATTTCGTATAGTGTTGAAGTTGTTGTTAAAATAGCGAACGAGCATGCTTAGTGCGAATTTATCGTGTTTCCTCACAACAAACATTGTTGTTGTTTTCACTCATACATAGCAATCTACATTCCACGCTTACGTTTTCGTTTTCAGTCACAACTCGCAATGTACTTTAAACTCAGATCTGTAAGCAACTTCATATAAAACTGGTGTTACTTCATTTATTTCGACAAAAAAAAAATAACTTACAAGAGTTAGGGAAGAGCGCGATATCAAACGACACTACGAAGTGGCTGAGGGTGTACGTCTTGGTGGTGTCGTTGAGCTGGAAGTGCAGCGTGAGGTTGTTCTCGTTGGCCGGCCAGCTGAGCTGCAGCCACTGCCCGGTCGCGTTGCAGCTGCCGTCCAGCACGCTCGCGTTCTTCGGAACGTTCACTAGCACGCTGACCAGCTCCGTCGCTGGGGATGAAAAATGCCGATTATAAGTACCTTTACTCGGTCTTTGTTTATATTTAGACATGTCGCAGTACATTAAACTTTTCCTTTAAAGCTAGAAAAGGGTGTCAACATGCGTCTTAAAGATATATATGTCGGAGGAAGGGATGAATACAACTTAGAAGTTACTGAAGATGGCTAGGCTTACATTAACATTCATAGTTTATAGAATAATTTAAATGATTATAGATTAGAATAAGTAACCATTGTTTTATATTGTGTTTGAGTTATATTGTTATGGTGTATGATTTACAATCAGAGCAGAGACTTTTAAGAAGTCTCTAGTGGAGTGGCCGTACGATGGGGAAACATTGATAAATTCTGATGTGAGCGATCGAGGTGGATCATAATTTCGTTGTGTGTTGAAGTGTGCGGTCACTGCCTTGAACCCGCTGCTCAAATAGCTTAATTGTATTAGATTATAACCTACGTGTATTTGAAATCATTATTTTGTGGAACTCTGAATATAAAGTGTCAAGAACAATTAATGCTGTATTTGTCCCCGCATTTACCCTTCAATGACGCCCACAAAATCCACTAATTACTAAAGATGTCGATGAGAATGGAATAATCTCCGACATATACATAATAAGTAGGTTTTATTTTCATAGTTATTACTTTCTAATTATTAAATATAAGTGATAATTTATATTGTTTTATGTATGTGTTTCTATAATTATTCGTTTATTTTGATTATTAGATGTAGTAGTGTCTAGTGTAGTATTATTAAGTAATTCTGAATTTGTGGTTTATTTTCATATGTAAATTTAGTTCGTTCTTCCTGCTATTCAAAATCCTTCACATTGCTATATTGATAAAAATACTGTTATTCAACTTCGTCGTTAATATTTTTATAAGTATTAACAATTAACATCTGTCAAATTACAATTGTATTAAATTAGTTGCCCCGGCGAACTTCGTGCCGCCTAAAAGTCAAATAAATCTAAACATAGCAGTGTTTCACTATATTATACATTTATTATACAAAGAAACCTTCATCTTGAATCACCCTATCTATTAAAAGAAACTGCATTCAAATCAATAAGTAGTTTTAAAGATTTAAGCATACATAGGGACAGACAGCGGGAAGCAACTTTGTTTTATACTATGACTAGCTGTACCATGCGCGCGTTGAATACATCAGAAACCTTCGCGAGCTTATGAATAACAACTTTGCTAAAGATCATCACATGATCAAATGAATAGTTTACGATTCTATAGAGGACGAACCGACAAACATTCATTTTTATAAAAAGACTAGTTGAATCCCGTAGCTTCGCCCGCGTTACCACAAATCGATTGTCCCGTGGGAATAAGATATTTTCCCACAGTAAAAAGTAGCCTATATGTTAATCCAAAGTATCAGCTAACTCCCTATCAAATTTTATGAAAATCGCTAAAGCCGTGTACACGTGCAGAAGTAACAAACATACACACTCACAAACTTTCGCCTTTATAATTGTAGTGTGTGGCAGGCTCGGATATATTGAAAGGCGTGTTGATAGATTGATGTCTTTATTGTTACTGTCTTAATACTACTCTAACACTAACTTATATTATATGGCTTAGCTCTACACCACAATTAGTATGATGTCTGTACCCGCATAACCGTAAGTTGTACCCGTGGGACCATCAGGTTCACATTGTATCCCTCAATGTCACGGAGTCAGCGGGTGAGCCAGCTGTCCAAACACGACATCACTTAATGACTCACGACGGCGACTCACATCGTTCGTTTTGATTAACGAGACGGAAAATCCTTTCTTTATTCTAAATGCCACTTACACTTTACATTATTTTTTTTAACTATTTTTTTTTTTAGCTGACTAAAGAAGCAAACGAGCATGCAGTCTATCTGATGGTAAGTGGTTACTGCCGCTCATGGATAACTGTAATCAACTTCATACAGAACATGGATTCTATCTGAAGTCAATCACAGATGCATTGCTACTTCCGTGGACTATGATGGTCGCCTCATATAAAAGTTTATCCGATAGTTACACTTTCTTTAATCAGTTCTACGCTTTTTTAGTGAGAGAAGTACGCTATTGGACATATTTTGGTTATTTTTATTTTGGTACAATATTTGTGTGTGTATGTGTATAAAAAGTCAAGTATAAAAAAATTTTGTTAGTCTATGGTTGCGATAATGATTAATCCATTGACCGACATTTTAAAGATAAAAACTGTTTTTACCAACCGGAAGCATAAATGTTATGAATTCACTGACAAATATTAGAGAAGGCACGAATATTCGACAACTGAATATTATTTCAGTATGCGACCAATTCGGCCACATTTTTCAACTTTCGATATGCGACCAAATACCAAATTATGAAAAAGTTGGTACATATTCGTCATAAATGTATATGTAGGCAAAATCGCTGGACATATCTATCTTCTTCTATATGCATTTATATTTTAAAGTTGACAGCTGCAAATTAGGATTTGAACTCAGACGAGCTTGTAAGGAAAATATACCACTATCTACTTATCGCAGTTCTTATCAACACATAAAATACTCTCAATGTATATTTGCATAATGGGTGGCCTAGAAAATAACAAGTATTGAATCAACGAGTTATAAAGTATACTCAAAATTATACCAATAGACTTTGGAATATATCTTTATGTTAATAATTAATTAAATCGAAAATAGCAAAACCAAAAAACTTAGTGAATTTTGCAAAAACACATTTCATATGATTTACTAAATAAAAACAGGTTTTGTAGATCAACTTTCAGCGTGTTTAAAAGCAAAAACGTGTTATTTTTACATTATGAGTTTCACATTGTCAATAAAATAAATTTATAGCTATATTTATTATACTAAAATCTTTCTTCACTTCTTAAGTAAATTAATTGGGACTACCAAACACCCCATAGAGCAGTGATAGCCTAATGGTTGAAACTTGCCCTCTCGATCGGGAGGTTCGACGTTCAAAGACAGGCACGCAACACTGATGTTTATAAAATACTGTGCGTATTAGAAATTAATTATCACTGCTTTTCGGTGAAGGAAAACATTGTGAGGAAACCTACACACCCAAGAGTTCTTTAAATAAAAGTTCTCGCAGGTGTGTGAAGTCAATCAATTCGCACTTGATCAGCGCGGTGAAACTCTGTCATTCTGAGACCCGTGCCCAGCAGTGGGACAATGATGGGTTTAAGACGACCACACACCCCGAGCCAAATACGAATTCAAACACGAAACGAACTCACAGCATGATTTCGTTGCATATAGTATATTAATTTCGAAAGTATACAATTTATTTTATCGATAGTTGTCCGATCGATGGGCAAACGTGTGTTTTCGTGTCACACCGTTAGCCGTCGGTGGCTACCTAACCTAACCGTTACTCGCCAGCTTCGGGGCAAACGAGTATGCTCATTAACCGGGCTTCCCATAAACGCGTTAGACATCCAGGGAAACCCGGGCTATCTACTAAGCAATAGTCTGATACAACACGATACATGTAAAAACAGTTTCTCTATTCATTCATCGCGGTCGTGCTCCGATACGGTGGTACTCTAAGAAAAATACTGTATGAGAGAATTATCAAGTGCCCCTATAAGAGTATACAAAATTAAGACATTTCATTTATTTTATTATCAAATTGCAAGCGAGATTCTACCCTAATCTGCCTAGTTTAATATTAACAACCCTTCCTGCTTGCAATTTCGTGCGTTATTTCTCGATTTTTAAGAAACGCAATATTTTTGATAAAAAGGTCATTGCTCCTTCAAGCCCCAAAGTTATTAGGAGTCATATCGAAATTAACCATCATCCATTAAGCTATACAGATAGAAAGAAAATTGAAATGCTGATAGCGTGAAAATTTGCGTATGTTCATTACTATTCCACACTCGTTTTGAATTAATTTGTTTATTTGATCTTTGCCATTCGTTCGCGTAAACTAGAATTGTGACCTTAGCTTTTATCACCACTTTGTTAATTTATGACCATGTCTCATATGTCAAAACATTTTTTTATCTATTAGGCTCTGAAATAAAATTGATGGACGCTACAGCTAGACATCTTAAAATCTTTTTTTCGTAATTCCGATAATCTATTTTTTATCCGATGGAAGTAACAAACGACCATGCAATTTACTTGATAGTAAATGGTCACTGCCACCCATAGACACCTGTAAACAAATCTATCATAGATGCGTTGCTACTCCCGAGGCCTAAGATGGTCGCCTCTTTTAAAAGGCCTCTTATAAAAAAATAGACTTAGTCTGAAATAAATAATTATTATCACTACATAGTATAAAACAAGTCGCTTCACGCTGTCTGTCTCTATGTACGCTTAGATCTTTAAAACTACGCTACGGATTTTAATGCAGGTTTTTTAATAGATAGCGTGATTCAAGAGGAAGGTTTTTGTGAATAAAACATGCATAATATGGTGGAAGAACACTGATTATTTTAGATTTTTGACTTTTAGGCGAAACAAAATTCGTCGGATCAGCTAGTTATTATTAAAAGTGAGTCGGCAACCACATCCTTTCTTTTCTTCTTCTTTCTCCTTTTCATCCGATAGGGGGCATTTATCCGACGAAGGCTTTAAGGCCTCAGAGGCCAAAGCCAACATCTGGTGGTGTTTAGTGGGTAGGCACGTAGGTTCTTTCGTGAGTCCCACATAACCAATGCGGACGGCCGTATTGGTATGCATGAGCATTCACCACCACCCTCCCCGCATGCAGGGTATCCCTTTCCCTTTTGTCTGGGCACAAAAAAAAACACATCCAACGAAACGCAAGAACTGTTTGACGATAGAAATAAATGCAGCGGTGGTAGTTCCCTGAACGAACCACGTTGCTTCTACTATTATAATCAATATTAACACATTATTGCATTTAAAGTTAGTTTACAGTAAACATATCCACAATAAACATTAGCCGGCGATTTGATAGCCTTCGTGATAAAATGCACGCGGATAACGTGATAAAGTAACATAAATACACAATTTTATACCTACGTAGCTTGTAGTTGTGTGGTTTATTTAATTTTTATATTTATATTTGGAAGTAGCAAGGCATACAGCCCACTGACGGTAAGTGGTCACTGCTGCCAAAGGGCATATGTAATCCAGCGTTGCCAGTTTTTTTTTTTATCAAATCGGGATTTAGAAGCTTTTTGATTGAAACAAAGCAGGATAGTAAAAAGCGGGACATGGCAGACGAGGGCTGGAGGATCTACATTTGAAGACCTTTATGGTCGTCAAACTGCCGATTGACTTAAATTTGTATAGATTTGGCGACTGCAAATTTATATAGAATTATAGATTTAGCGACATTTTTTGCAAAAGTCCAGTCCTGCCCGAAAAGCACTCTAGCCGCCCGCAACCCCGGAATCCCCTTTTAGTCGCCTCTTATGACAGGCAGGGGATACCAGAGCTCTATTCTGATCCTGGAACTACAGGGACGTCCGGAGTAGAACCTGAAGTTCTACCACTTTAAATACGCTGTACTGGTCATGTTCCTAATTAATTAACTAGGATTTAACATCATCAGCGTATTATCGTCCTACTGCTTTGCGTGGGCCTCTTCTGCGAATGATAACGGTAAGCCTGCATCACGCTGGCACATGCAAACTCAGCGGACTTGTTTTATTTTTGATATCAATTAATATGTAGTATAGATATAGTATAGTATCACTCCATAGTATAAAACAGATTCGCTTCTCGCTGTCTGTCCCTATGTACGCTTAGATCTAAACTATGCTACGGATTTTAATGCATTTTTTTAATGGATAGAGTGATGTTTTTTATGTATATATTATGTAATACATTTACAATATAGTAGAGAAACACTGATTATTTTAGATTTTTGACTCTTAGGCGAAGAAAAGTTCGCCGGATCAACTAGTAAGTATAATATAAGGTATGTGCCAAGTACTCTCAATATAATGTAGCCATGCCCAAATATATACCACCATAAGCTATCAGTGCATGAATTCCTAAAAGCGTTCTGAAATATTCCTTTAAAACTTTCCAGTGAATGTCTACTCTGTTAACGTTTATCGAGAAAGATATAAGGAAAACAGTGCAGAACTTCGTATTTTAATTCTCACCGGCTACCGGTTTGAACTGTATTTTCCGATCCATTATTCAAGTTTTACAACGTTGACTCACTACAAGCATGTTGTGATTTATCTTTGTCGTCAGAGGGATATTACCGAAATGTGAAAGTAGTGAAAATAACATTATTCATATTCAAATCAACACCTGAAGTGTAAGTCAATATCAGCTTTATCTGACTAGGTATTTACCGAAATATTATAATGAAATATATCTATGTTAAAAATTACTTATCAATTGAATACATACATCGGACTTTACTAAGGTAGTTTATATTTGTCAAGATTATATATAAATAGCTGCAGGGATTGCACTGTTTGCGATACTTTCTCATACAGTGCAACCCCAGCGGTAATTTGACTTTGGGAACACACACACGCTTTCTACACTCATAGCCCCACACTAGGATTCACTTAGGATTCTCTCTAGGATCTCCTGTGTCGTGGGTACCAAGGACACACACATGACGAGTACCCAAACATCCAGACCCACAACATGAATCTAAACTCATCATTCAGATATCTGTCTGGCAGGGAATCGAACCCGGAACCCATTGCGCGTCAGACCGGTATGGTAACCGCTTCGCCATGCGGGTCGTCGGACAGCGACACAGATATGCAAAAAATGGGAAAATCACGCCCAAATGGGACCGCATGGCCACGGTATACAGACATACATTTTATTTACATACACCTAACAGATAAAAAACACCAGAGCCAGCACACGAGCATTTCCTTGAAATCAAACGAGCAATGTGCAAGGCTAGCTGTGAATGTGGTCGGTTATCGTCCCCGAGCACGTATCTGATAACGCCCGAGCTAACATTGCTGACTGCTCAGACTAAAATATAAACGCCACGGAATGTTGCATTAAAGCATGACTTGCGCTGGTATGATAGTGTAATGGACGATTTTTATAATACTAATCACCCGTCGCAACGGTGGAATTCCACCGTAATTTAAATTAAAAAACTTAACTTCATATTATCCAAAGTAGCACCAATATTCTCAAATTTAAATAAATTGCAACAATTTTCAAGTTATTTTGAACGCACTTGATAAAGTTTAAAATGAGGTTATTAGAGGTTAAAAAGCAAAAGCGGGTATTTTGTCAAAGACATCTGTCATTTTTGACGTTATGTGTTTTCATAGTAAGGCATTGAATATTCTATTTCGCTTATTATGTATGTGTTTATGTCAAATGCAAGGTAGTGAAGTGTAATTTTTTTTGTTGATCTTATGTATGTTTTACGCATTATTTGAAAAAAATATTAGCATTGCGCAATCCTTCTTTACATCAACTATAACCGTGCGTAATTTCAAACTCCTCCGCCTGCGTTCAAACATCTTTAAAAGGAATCACAAGTTTTTGCTTCACGTATTAATATATAGAAAATAGAAGTGGGTAACGAATCATAAAGTCGTAAAAAGAAATAAGCAAAGTAGAACGTATATGGTTCGAAAGAAGCGGTACCACCGCCACACCTAAGTCTAACGTGAACAAGCTCTCGTTTTGATGAAAGAATAACAAGTAAAACTAATCTTATTTAGGATGGATGACAAATGTGCATGGGCGGCAGAGGCCACATACCATCAGGTGAACTGCACGTTTAACATCTACTTTTATATTAAAAAAATGCATTGAAACTCCTGCTGGTAGGACAAATGATTTCAACACTCATTCCACACTAGGATTTCCCTTGTGTCATGGGTGCCATGGACACACAAGACGAATACACAAACACCTAGACGCAGAACAAGAACCGAATTGCATCGTTCATATATCTGGATGAGAATAAAACCCGGAACCCAATGCGTATCGGACAGGTGTAGTAACCGTTCCGCCACGTGGGTCGTCATCAATATATTATACGCGAAGCAAAAAAGTGTTTTTAAAAATATCGCGAAAACAAATAGTAACGTAATCACTCGTCTTGACGCGATACTCGCTACTGAAGCACCGAGAAAACCCCTTAGCGGCCTCGTCAATGCGCATGTTTGTTTCCATACTATACCATACTATATCTCTACTGTGCTATAACCTTTTATTACAGGACCTCTGTGATCAGCACCCTTAGAACGAATTATGTTTCCATAAACAAGCATTATTGTTAATTTCAAAGTAAACGAAAAGTAAGCCTGCAGCCTATGTGCGAAAACAGAACAACGCTTGATTCAAAATGTAAATAAATGTAAGTGGTAAATAATGTAATGGTTCAAAGTGTAAATTCATACTAAGGGTACAGTGTACAATCGCACTTCGGAGTCAAAACAAGTAAATCTGCGTTGACAGCGAAATCGACGATATCCTCTTGGTGCAGTTACGCGACCGTTCGACCTTACTCACGGTGTGCAATGTCGAATCTTAATGTTCGCACAACACATACGACTGTTACCACGTGCCTATATTCACGTTAGTAAGGTTTTAGAAGTAGAACAAGTGTAGTTCGGCCGGGGAAGTACCACCGCCACACCTATTTCTAGCAAGCATTTTTTGCCTTTCGATGGAAGGGTGTGGTTGCCGGCACTTTTGTATGATGCGACCATCATAGTCCTCGGGAGTAGCAACGCATCTGTGATTGATTTCAGATAGCAACCATGTTCTGTATGAAGTTGATTACAGATGCCCATGAGCGGCAGTGACCACTTACCATCAAGTGGACTGCATGCTCATTCTTTAATTTAATTAAAAAATTGGAAATATTGGGAACTCTATAAACTACACATGTCCAATGATAGGCGACATGACAACGATATACCCACACAATTACCCTAAAGCGAAAATTCTAAAGTTCACCAAATTAAATTTCAAAGGATGTAATTTACTTCAAAGGTGAATCTAGTTTGCGTAGACTCCTAATTAATATTTTTCAAAGACCTTTGCAAAATACGAACAACCCACGATCTAAAGTGACCTTAAATACAACATTATCCGCAAACAGAATGAATTATAAAATTTATTATGTTTTCATTAATACAATAACAATTAGCCCCTTATTAATAAACGTACTAAACAAAGACTTTATTTTACTAATATCGCTTAATGGATAGTTTATAATAGCTAGTGAGTCTAGTATGAAATTTCACTTAACAGTTCCTTAGATAACAATTACTAAGAACACAGGAAATAATAAGAACATGCCACATCGCTCGAAGGACTGATAACCGATGGGGAAGAAAGGTCCTCGAGTAACCCCCCCCCCCCCTCCCCCCACCAGGTGGACCGATGACCTGAAGAAGACAGCGGGAAACCGTTGGATTCAGAGGGCACAGGAACGATTGGATTGGCGCCATTTAGGGGAGGCCTACGTCCAGCAGTGGACATCAAAGGGGTGATGGATGGAATAAGAACATGAAGACAAGACTAGCAAATCAACCCCTAACTGGACTAAATAGGTTCAATACTTGTATTTATATAAAACCCAGAGCTTTACGTTGTTCCCTTTTCACGGCTCACCTAAATAACTAATCTTCAAGAAATTGGGAACTCAATTTGTAAGTAATTAGGTTATTAAGATGAAGATAGGATTCCAAGTCCTTGGATAAACAGATCTAGAACAGAGTGAAATCGCCGAAGAAAAATAGGTCAAGGTGGCATATTTATCGAACCAACAATCGGAATAATGCTATCATCAACCATATAACAACATTATATACATTAAATTTCCGAATCCATTACATAGCCAAATATGCTTCTTGTACAGTCAAATATAAGGCAAGATACTGGAGCTAACTTTTATAACCAATGTAAAAACAATATTGCAATAAAAAAAAATATACAAAGAAAAAAGACAAGCGTGAAGCATTTCTTGCGTTTCGATAGAAGAGTGTGGTTGCCGGCACACTTTTACATGAGGCGACCATCATAGTCCTCGGGAGTGGCAACACATCTGTGATTAACTTCAGATAGAACCCATGTTCTATATATTGCTTACATACATCCATGGACGGCAGTGACCACTTACCATCAAGTGGACTGCATGCTCGCTTGTTACTTCAGTCTGATAAAAAAATACTATCTCATGAACTTTACCTTCCTTTTATTTTTTATTACCTCGTTCAACTCTAATAAAGAGATCAAATCAATTAAATCAGTTTTTATATTTGGTTTGGTAGGTATGAGCCAATGAGTATAAAAATTACTTATACCTATACCATAGAAATGCCAATTTACGCAAGCAAAAGCGACAATACTACAGAATCTACAATCATGGAGTCACACGACAGATGTTCTGCCCACTTCACCGCAATACGCCCCCTGAATGAATTTCCGATAAACGATGAATGTACGTTTTGTTCATCAATAGCTACCTAGCGTGTTAGTATGTTGGGGCAGAGATTCTCAAACTTTCGCCTATCGCCTAAACTTTGAGGATTGACCATTTTCTAACACCTATATAATACTGAATCTTAAGCATCATATTACAAGTCTAATATTTTATCAGAGTTCACCGAACAATCATTCATCAACAACAACAACAACTATCACATCCCATCGATAAGAAGTGTAGAAGAAGATGTAGTTATATGACACAAGCCATGAGACAACAAGTCAACCATCGCCTATTAAGACCCCTTAGGGAGGTTGCCCCCTATTTTCTCTGAGACCTTTACAGCCCTACCCTGCCGACACTTTGAAGTCCGCTGTTGACATTGCTATGTATGCTTCATTGAATAATTACTGTATGCAAGTAGGGTCTACAAAATGGTAGCGAGCTCTTAGTAGACCCATTTCATATTGCACACTAAACACTCCTCCACGCCCCATTTGCTCTGTTGTGAACTGAGATTATTCTGATATTGTGTTGCTCAAGTACCCATTCAATGTTGATACACTACACAAACACATTGCTTATAACTTATGAAATGTTTAATACTGTTCGAACTATTCCTCTATTGAAGATACAGAATATTGCAGGGGACTCTTAAACTGACTTATATAAATACAGTCAAAACTCCTTATTTACCGTTTCAATATTCGCGTTTTCACTATACGCGATAAATGTCATCATATTCCTGTGTTCTGGCTAAAAATTTCCTTTTTATTCGCGGATTAGAAGTGGCTATTAACTCCCACTGGAAAGTAAGCAAAAGTACACTTTTCTATTTTTTTAAATATTTATAAACAGATAGGCTGTTTGTCTGTGTTTAAAAACGAATCAAAGCAATTAATAAAAACAGGCATTTTAAACGAAAATTATTTAACAAACAAAACACAAGACCAAGAATTACTTGAACACACAACGCTAGCCGGACAATAAAATGATAAATGTTTATATATGTAAACTTATAAACACGGAAGATAATTATAATACGAAATGACTGCAAAAATACTCGCACAGAAAAAAAATTCGGCGTCGTCGCCTCAATGTTCGACATCAGCTAAATTACCCCATTTGCATAATAATATCGTCACTATGACGCGCAATATAGAAGGTTCCTCTACGTTTATATAGAAAAACCGGAAATTTAATATTTTAACGGTCTTTTCAATAAACAGTGAATGTATCGATCTTCATCACGCACACGCATGACGCGTCAAGCAATTACAAAACAGAAAATATAACAAAATACTTGATAAATATCGTATCGTATCATATAATATTTATATATCGATACGATAAAATAATCCTTAACATAAATCGATAAAAAAATAAATATTATTAGTGTACCGTAACCCTTCAGCTTAACCACATCTATTATAATAATCGTCACACCAATACTTTTTTTCAAGGTAAGCTTTGAGAAAGAATCTTAGAGTATATTACATCTCTCTCTCTTATCAACCCATTATTGGCCCACTGCTGGACACGGGTCTTCTTTCAGAATGAGAGAGTTTAGGGCATAGTCCACCGCGCTGGCCAAGTGCGAATTGTTGGACTTCACACACCTCCGAGAACTTTTTTTTTTAAAGAACTCTCGGGTGTGTAGGTTTCCTCACGATGTTTTCCTTCACCGAAAAGCAGTGATAATTAATTTCTAATACGCACATAAATCAGTGATGCGTGCCTGGGTTTGAACCTCGGACCTCCCGATCGAGAGGGCAAGTTTCGACCATTAGGCTATCACTGCTCTATATCTCTATATATCTATCATACTTGGTTATAAATATCTTTATTGGATTATACTTGTCTTATCAATTTGTAATGACCAAAGACGGTGCAAAACCATCGGCCACCGAAAATCGATCCACATAACCTTTACATAAAACTTTAGTTTCATAAAAGATATAAGCTCAAAAAACAACGATTAGTTACCTCACCGATTTATGAGAAAAGGTCAACGATTACGTAGAGTTTAGAACGAGACCTTTACGTTTTAATTGTACAAAAAATTCTATGTTATAAACCAGTTATTCTAAAAACTATTATCAATCACATATTTATAAATAACTAGAAACTAGATGACCCGGCGAACTTCTTTCCGCCTAAAAGTCAAAGGTCTAAAATTGTCAGTGATCCTCCACTGTATTATGCATGTATTATACATAAAAAACTTCCTCTTGAATCACACTATCTATTACAAAAACTGCATTTAAATCCGTAGCGTAGTTTCAAAGTTGTAAGCATAAATAGGGACAGACAGCGGGAAGCAACTTTGTTTTATACTATGTAGTGACATGACAAAATGAGTCAAGAGCATCTCACGCGCTGCAACTCTGTTCTATCTTTGCAGTGAAACTAAATTGCATGTTATAAACCGTTAAATAACCGGCTATCGATTACGTATTGTAAAAGAAAGTGTCACAAGCATCTCACGCGCTGCAACGTTATTCAAGCGCTGCAGTGTAAATGAATTGCATGACATAAACCGGTTACAAAAAAAATTATGTAACCGGGTATCGATCAAATATTTAAAAGAATATGACAGAATGAGTCACAAGCATCTCACGCGCTGCAGTGACAATAAATTGCACGACATAAACCGGTTATTCCAAAAGAGATTATGTAACCGGGTATCGATCACATATTTAAGAGATATGACAGAATGAGTCACAAGGATCTCATACACTGCAACGCTGTTCAAGCTCTGCAGTGACAATAAATTGCACAACATAAACCGGTTACTCCAAAAGAGATTATGTAACCGGGTATCGATCACATATTTAAGAGATATGACAGAATGAGTCACAAGGATCTCATGCACTGCAACGCTGTTCAAGCTCTGAAGTGAATCTCTAAAAACGGTTATGAACCGGATACAGATGAAATGGCCAAGTAACCGGATATCGATCACCTATTTGAAGAGAACATGACAAAATAAGTCACAAACATGTCACGCACTCTAACGCTGTACAATCTCTGCAGTGCAACTAAATTGGATAGTATAAACCGGTTATTCTAAAAACGGTTATATAACTGGATATAGATAAAGTAACCTGGTATCTATAACATATTTAGAAAAATAACATGACAGAATGAGTCACAAGCATCTTGCAGGCTGCGAGGAACTGTTTAACCTTTGCAGATCCTGAAACTAGTGCGTGATTAAACTGCATGTTATACGTCGGTTACACTAAAAACGGTTGTATAACCAGTTATAAATCATATATTTAGGAAGAAAACGTGATAAAGTGAGTCACCAGCATCTCACAGGTTGCAACGCTGTCTAAAACCAGCGCATAACGAATACCAGTTACGTAACACATGAACAAACGTGGTTTAATACTTATAAAGCACGATATATACCTATAAACTTTCACAATACTTAACTGTGTGATAGATCAAAATCGACCTAAAATCGATCATAGATTTTTTATTACTGCTAAGGACTAAGGTCGCTTCTAAAATAAGCCAGTTGATATCCACACCCTTCTTCCCGTGATGATAATAATAATTCCACCTACACTATTGTACGCACACCACATTATAAATTTTTACCCTAGTCGTGGGTATCATGGACACTTAAAAGACAAGTAACGCCCAAACCCAGGACAAAAATTGAGCCCGGTACTCACTTCGTTCAGACCGGTATCCTCAGCTCCACCACTTTGTTTTGTGGCGTTGGATGAGATGTATTCGCCATAGTGAGTATGAATTCACGATGAAATGGCCAACAAAGTAATCAGCTAAATTTTGGCATCCTCAAATATCAGGAAAGGTAAAGGTCACCCACAAACCACACATTGGTATAAGTTATCTAAAAACTTGGAACACTTCCAACTTCCAAAAAACTTAGCTTAAATAATCCTGGCGCACTAAAACTCCAAAGGAAAAGAGATAAATAATCCCTATCAGTAGCATTATTTTAATAATATCATAAATGAAAAAAGTTTGTAAGGATGTATGTGTGCGTTATAGTGATATTCCGAATAGTCGCCTTCGCAAGAATCGCGGTAACGTTTTGCGAATACTGAATTGCAGTGGTTTGCAAAAAAGGTCGCCAAATGTATACAAATTTAAGTCGATCTGCAGTTTGACGACCAAAAAAGAACGCCTAATCTACATGCACCGGCCCCTTGGAAAAAAAACAAAAAAAATGGCTTTCGCATTAGGCATTTAAGGGATTTTCGCATCCGCATTCGCATTCACGAATGTTCAAATAATGTTACTCTTTACTTTTACGTAAAATTATAGATTACATTTCACTGAAATTTGGCATACAGATGTGTGTGTTATGACCTAACACATGAAATACTCATTAACAAAGGAAACGCGATTAAAGTGGGCGGAGTCGGGGGTCTAATCTAGCAGATAATAATATCAATTCTTTCCTTGTTTGACCGTCATAATGGCCAGTGTTATTATTGTTTTATACACGCCACATATCGTTATATCACATGTAACATAATGATGCATTGTTAAACCAAACTGCCTCTGTACCTAAAAACATGAACCTATGTTCTAAATGAACTATTATAAGACAGTTATGTTTTGGTATTGCAAGAATAAACACTATGAATAATTATAGAAGTACCTAAAGACACGTAAATGCAGTATTATCTTGTGTCATGTTATTAAGTAGTAATTAAAATGTATTTACATTTTAATCCTATAAGATTGAAAAGCTTCGTTGTGTTTACTAATTTATTATTGAAGTGACATGCTTCGGACGATAAGCGATTTTGGATAGTCCACTGTAACGAGGAATCTAGAAATGAGAAGAAAGAAATAGAAGAGAAGCTCAAAGTGGTAGAACCTGTGTAGCGGGGAAGTACCGCCGCCACACCTATTTCTAGCGTGAAGCATTTCTTACGTTTCGATAGAAAGGTGTGGTTGCCGGCACACTTATATTGAGGCGATCACCCTAGTCCTCGGGAGTAGCAACGTATATGTGATTGACTTCAAATGGAACTCATGTTCTGTTTGTAGTTGATTACAGATGTCCATGGACGGTAGTGACCACTTACCATTAGGTGGACCGCATGCTCGTTTGCTACTTCAATCAGATAAAAAAAACTATAAAATACGTCGAAAAATCATGTTTGTTGCATAGGACCCCGTGAGGTAGCATAGTATTTGTTGTTATAGCGGCAACAGAAATACAGCATCTGTGAAAATTACAACTATCTATCATGCTTTATAAGATACTGCCTAGTGAAAGAGAGACAGGGGCGTCTTAGTAATCAGGTTCCGTCTTTACCCTTTGGGTATGAATAGGCATGAACCTAACCTAACCTAACCTAACTTACATTAAGTTCCTTCACACAGTACTTTATGTTTCCTTCTGATTCTGTTGTTGCATGGGTTAAGTAGCTTATGTAAACAACGCTGACTTATTATTGCACTACATATACATAGATGATACTATAAATAGTATTTTGAATATAATGACCATATCTGCATATCAATTACACTAACAAAAGAAAACATTGCTATCTGCTAAGGTATAAATTGTTATCAGCATTACTGTATATGTAAATAACGTCATTTGGTGTGCGTCATGGACCATGGTCGTGAGGCATGTGTTGGTACACATATTGCATTCTTGGTACAAAATAATAAACAAAAAGGCAAAGTTGTGAATTACACATTTTTTTTGACTTCTTTCAATCCATACTAAGTAATATAATAAATGTGAAAGTGTGTTTGCTACATGTAATTTATTTAAGTCAAAGGCAACTAATAAATTCAACTGAATTCTGAATTCGTACTGGATAAATTTCTAAATGGATACATTTCCTTAAGTTGTACCTCTGGTTCCCTAAGTATGTTTTAATTTTGCAACAGTCACGTATTCATCCATCGGAAATTTGTCATGTATGTTAAACAACTCATTGTTAACTCCCTTTCAGCATGCGGTCGAAGCCGCGTGTAAGAGCTAGTTTTGTCATACAATCAGAAATGAATTTAAATACCAATAATGATACACAGGCTAAAGTAAGTAAATCTAGAAATAAAATAAATTGTTAAAAATACACACAAATGTTTGTTTGTTACATTGTGACCTTTTGTGACTAATGTTCGATATATTATCAAAATATTTTATGTGGAGATTATGTTAATGAATTGTACAATTATAGTGGCAAATACTTGCCTCCATTGACCTCTATATTTTATGCATTTAATTAATGTGTTTAACAAAGTTTGTGTGACATTCAATGGTTGCTGCTACCCATAGACATCATCTCTAAATAGGTGTTTAGAAGCCTCCTATTTAAATCATTACTATTGCCTAATTTATATATCACTATATATAATTTATATATTACTTCTCGCTGTATGTACCTATGTATGCTTAGATCTTTAAAACTACAATACGGATTTAAATGCAGTTCTTTTTTCAAAAGATTGAGTAATTCAAGGGTAAGGTTTTTTATGTATAATACATGTATAATATAGTGGAGAAACACTTAATTTTAAATTTTGACTTTAGGCCAAAGTTTGCCGGGTCAACTAGTTTTTTTATATGTTATAGAAGTATCAACTGACTTCATCGAATGTTAAATAGCCCCTGAACCTTTCCCCAACCTTTTAAAAAGAAATGTACAAGCAAGCACTTATATAATAATATATATATATATCCTATTCAATCGTTTTCAGATACAAAAAAATTGTAACAGACAATTTGTAAGTGCCTCCTTCGGCATAGGCCTATGGGGGCACTGTCTATTATGTATAGACAAAACAGACATTTAATTTCAATACATAAATGCCTCTCTGAAGTCATAACACACTTAAGCCCTGGATAATGAAACCCAAATCTCATTAAACTCATAATCAATACTGTTACATACGTAATATGATGTCAGACACAGAGTATATTTCTTTGAAATAATAACTAAGGGACATAAAAAAACAATAACATAGAAATGCCTTGTTCATGCTCTATCACTCACTGAGTTATTGCATTCTATTGTCAATTGCATCACCTCCCCCTCCAAGGTTGTGTTAAAGAAACTGTGTTGTATTGATTTTTTGTATCTGCTTATGCAATTGGCTCTTTTCTTAGTTTCATGCGTTCCTTGCTCTAGTTTAGTAACAAAGACTTGGAGTAAGAATAACAGATTTTTATTAATGCATCAATAAATTCACTGAACGTTTTAAAACATAGAGGTGCACTAGGTTAATCATATGGCTTTGCCTACTTCAGTCATGCCTACCATGGTTTTGAATATCCTTTGTATTAATTTAAGTCATAAACTAAGTTTGTGCCAAATTTCATTAGAGCAGTGATAGCAAATGGTTGAAACTTGCCCTATTGATTGGAAAGTCCGAGGCACACACCACTGATTTTTCTAAAATTATGTGCGAAATTTATTATCACTGCTTTTAGGCAAAGGACAACATCATGAGGAAACCTACACACCCGAGTTTTTTTTTTAAAAAAAGGTCTCAGAGGTGTGAAGTCCACCAATACCACTTGGCCAAAGAGAAGACTCTTGCCCGGCAGTGGGACAACCATGGGTTGACAAGAGTGCCAAATTTCAACAATGCCTGACTAGTGGTTTTTTGCATTAAAGGGTTACAGATACAAATACATCCTTACAATCTTTCATATTCATAATATTAATAAGATACAATTTTCATATTTTACCGCTGTATGGTTAATAGGTTAAATAAAGGTAAGGCAATAAAACCAATCTTCCATCCTCAATTTAAAACTCTTGTAAGAGAATTTATGCATATCTCATAATGCTTACCTTACATTATACATACACCATTATATTTTTAAATCCCAGTTTGAACAGTGCATTTATGTATTAGTGAGACGTAACCGCTTTGTAAAGTACATAAATACATCATTGTTTGTAAACTTGTAATCAAATCAAATGTTAATATTTGGTCAATATCATTACATTAAAGCCTGTATTTTATAGTTATGGTTAACTAACTAGAGTATTTCTTAACTTTCTTTATAATTGTGCAATAATATTGTTCATTGTTAAACATAATTGACCAGAGGTTACATGCTAAATAATATTAATTTGATGGAGACTTTGTTTTGTGGCAAACTAGAGGCATTTCTAAAAATAAAATGCAATAAAAACTAAATTACTTACATTAGATAAAAAATGTAGGACATCACTACCACGCTGTGATTTAAAACTACAATTTAAACTTATTTATGTGTGTATGTATAAAATATGCAAATTAAGCATACTTAAATGTATAAAATGTAGTATGTGTAATGTTAAACAAAATAAACAAATATGTTTTGTCTCTCTCTCCCTTATTGTGATGCTAACATGATTTTTCATAGATCAATGATAGCTCAACTGCTTGTCTTTTTCTTTCCCCATTATTAAAATGTTAATAAAAATGTCCTACTTGTGGATTTGAGGCCGTTTTGTATTGAAATTACATCTAGAATATTTAAGTAATGTACTCACAGTTATCCATCTTCTTGTTGTACGTGACATTGAATTGGGCCGCAAACTCGACGAGGATGCAGGTCACATTGGCGTCGCTGGTGTAGTTCCACTTGCCCTGCTCCGGGGGCGGCGTGGGCCCCGGCGCGGGGGTCGGCGCTGGTGTGGGAGCGGGAGTTGGCGCTGGGGTAGTCGTGGTTGGCGCTGGAGTGGTTGTGGTCGGTGCTGGAGTCGTTGTAGTTGTCGTGGTCGTCTTCGCAGTTGTCGACGAAGTGGTCTTCGGTGCATGCGTCGTCTCAGGTGGCACGGGAGAGCTTGGCGATGGAACCGGAGATTCCTCCTTGCTACTCGACGGTACCTCGGCGGTAGTGGACGACGGCGGCACAGGGATGATCACGGTTTCAGGCGTCGTTATTCCACCTTGACCTAACGCAAATGAGAACAAGTCTTAAAAAATAGAATGACAAATTCGGACCGTGAAGGTAGACATACATTTTATCACTTCATCTAATTGCATAAAGACACCCAGATAGAGCACAGACTGCACACTATGCAAAAACTGGGTGCCTCGGTGCAATAACGTAACACGATAAAGTAACAAAGAACCGCAGGCAACGGCAGCGAAATAGATGCATTACTTACCATATACCGCTAAACTACATAGCACTGATGCAAATAAGAAAACCCTAAGCCTCGCCATTTTGTTTTATACTAATTATTACGCGTTTCCGAGCACACAACGCTGTTTCGCGAACAATCTCACGAGTGCGTAGCAAACAATGGGATTTTGTAACAATCCGGCTCTTAGCAAGCAAAATCAGAAATGAGAAATGTCAATTTTCTCAATTCTGTTTCGTCGGCAGCTGACCTGTGTTGCTATCTTAGTTTTAAAAAAACTACCATAATGGTAATTTTTAATATTATAAACCGTAATCAAAATGTTTTTTTAATCGTGTGGAATTCGTGTCTTAAAATATTATGTTATGGTTACCACGTATTTTATCAAATTTTATTAATATTTTACTTTATCAATCAAAAGGTCCAAATCATGTATGTCCGATTTTATCGTTAAATGCAGCCTAGCCCTCATTTCATCCCTAAATGTACCTACCTACCATGTTACATAGATTACTATTTACAATAGTAGAGTCAGGTTAGAAATATTTTTTTCTCGAAGTTTAAAGACCAAAATATAGTAATAATTACTACATCGCCAAAGAAATTTTATAGCATTGAATCAACTTGGGGCCATTTCAAGATTTATCCACTCGTTAGCAATTCAATCGACAAACTATTCATTCGATTATATAGGATATCTCATTACATACTAAAATAATATATATATGCTAAAAAACATCTAGATTATAATAGTGATCTAACAAAAATACGCATTCGCATTCGCGTTCCCAAGAACTGTGCGAATGATTTGCGAATGTTGAATTGCAGTGATTTGCAAAAAAAGGTCAAATTTATTAAAAAACCAACACTCGCATTCACGCATGTCGGTAAGGAATATTCGCATTCGCATTCGCGAATGGCAAATAACAACATTCGTTTCATCATTGGTATATTGTTTGAAAGAAAGAAAAGAAAGAAAGAAAGAATGCGAAATGCCTTCATAATTTTGTCCAGATTTGCAATACTTGAGTCTCCTTCCGATCAAGTTTCCGGGATGTACGTGTTCATGACTCAAAGCAGCAGAAAAATAATAACGTGAAGGCTAATAATAAAGTTTGCTTTCATATTTTTCTTTTACAGAATTAATTGTACTTAAGTGCTAAAAACATACCATAGACTAAGGAGATTAGGCCGCCTCCCGACCACGTGGACTGATGCAAAGAGTAAAATAATATACAGGAAGACTGATGACCTGAAGAAGACGGCGGACAACGACAACACAACCTAGGCTGTGTTGTCGTTGACGGCGGGTAACCGCTGGATTCAGATAGCTCCGGACCGGTTGCGCAGATTAGGGGAGGCCTATGTCCAGCAGTGGACTTTCAAAGGCTGATGTATGGATAGATAGGCTAAATAAAACTCCTTTTATATTTCTAAATGAAAAATAATTTAAATAAAAATAAATAAATGAGAAATAGTAAAACCATTGTTAGGCAGTTTTAAAATTTATTTAATAATTAATATTGGTACTGATAAAATAATTCTATTCACACAAAAATATACAAATGCAATATGTAGGTACTAAAATCAATATTTACATAAACTCTTACTTACAACATAATAAGAAATTTTTGTTTGCTCAATAGGCATTTATGTAAAAATTTAATAGACACCTAAATTGACGTTTAATTAAAATAAATATCCTTTCATACATATTAATTTATTATCTATTTAGAAGATTTTATATTCATAGTAACTCTAACAGGCACCTTACATTTAAATTTTTAGCCTTTTCTTATTCTTTAAACAATGTAAATAAATAGGTGCAAAATCTAAAACATTATTTATGTGAGTCCAAGTTGTTAAAGACATAAGTTTGTGTTTGTGTTTTAACATATTTTTCATATACATCATTCATTTTTCATATGCTTATTTCAAATATAGTTCATTTAAGTTATTTTTATTGGTGTATTGAAAATCATTGTAAAATTACTTTCAGTTTAAATTCTTGTTTTACCGAGTATTATATTTGATAAGCTCAGCTTAATGTGTTATGTATTATACGCTGTTACTTTTTAAGTAATCTAATTATTTTAACTTGTAACATAATTTTATACCTTATAATAGGGTTATATCAAGTTTGTATGCATTTTATAGGCGTAGAGGATGTAAAAACTAAAACGCCACGACATAATAATTTAAGCGTACACATAGTACTACTTATACTATGTTTTAATACTTAAACTAACAATAATAGATTAAAATATTTAAATATTGTATTCATAAAAAATAGTACAGGGATTTAAATTATTTTTTAATTGCTTGAACCTGTGTCAATAAACTTTACTCATAATGACTGTAATCAATCAGTATTAATACTTATGTTTCATATTAGTTGATTAAAAATATAATCAAAAGGTATGCGTCGCAGATTGTGCCTTTTAAACTCCCAATACAATAGTAAGCCAAAAGCTAATTTTGAGAATTCATAATTATAGTCAATGTCTTATTCTACATGGAGTTCGAATCGAGCGCGTCCAGTGCGACTCGTGGGGTTGTAATAGATGTCCCGAGTCCAGATGCGGCACTCCACATTGATTACCAGGCCACCTGAAAACAAAAGACAATACATATACGGTCATACAACCAAAGTTATCTTATTGTCTATGATTTTATTAAGTACATAGACAAAACCATAGATCACGGGCTCTGAAAAATTGAATTTACAACAGACTTTAAAACACAAAGCGCACATCAAATTATTCATAAAAAGAAATAAGTCAAAATTTACGTTTTGCGAGTTTATACCATAAAGCGAACGAACTAGGTGGTAAAGTGGCAAATAAAATTTATTTATTTTTAAGAATAAAGTTGCGAAAGAGTGATTTTATAAAAGAAAATGTTTTTTTTTCTTTACGACTCTTATTAAGGCAGATTAGAATTTTGTTTCTGTGATTTATATAACACCAGCATTTTTCTACAATCTGTTTCACGAAGCCATTACTCTAGTGAGCTAGATGTACCTACGCTAGTTACAACTAGCGTACATCTAGCTCACTAGAGTTTCAAATATATATTTTTAAGCAACAAGTAAACTCACATTGTAATCAAGAATTCATGTATCTAGCCTGAAACCTATAACGCCTGATGGATGAGTGGTGCAATATTTTCCATATTGATAGCAATGGCGGCGCGAGACCAAAACTCAATGTACGCAAACTACAATTCGCGGGGCCGTCTGATTAAAGTCGATTTGCAGTTTGTCGACGTCAACAAAAAAAATATCACCAACTGTATACAAATTAAGGTCGACCTTATAATTTACCGAAAAAGAAAGTCGCTAAATGTATACAAATTAAAAGTCGATCTGCAATTTGTGGACCAAAAACGTCGCCAAATCTAGATCCTCCAGACCCCAACACCAAGTCTTGGAGGAAACATTTGTCAGCGTGTCGCGAGGGTCTGTGTCTGTGATGCCTGAGGCCCTATGCACCGTGAGGCCGTAGGCGGAAGCCCCGTCCGCCCACGTCTTACGCCGCCACTGATGCAATGTCATACTTACGCTTAGGGTTTTCGAAGAACACTCCAATCAAGGGTCCGGGGATATCATCAGGGAGGCTCCTAGCTGAGTAGGAGATGCGATCAGCGGTGTGCAGGCGGCTGGTTGGGAATCCCGGGGGAAAGCCCACTGGGATGTACTGGATCGGGCCCACGTTCTCCTTGTCAGCGCTGAACTCTCCGTCACAGGACACCCAGATGAAGTCGCCGAATTGATGGGCGGGGCGATGACGCTGGAAAAATATAATTATATATTTAATAGTCATAAAATTTATCTAATCTAATTAATAAATCATACGCTTCGTTATTTATATTTATATTGGTTTATCTCTAGGGATAGTTATTCTCTACGTCGGGTTAATGTTGCAACATAGGAACGTCATTTAATGTGGACTCAAATCTTGTGTATCATACAAGATTTAAATAATTTGATATTTCGGCTAAACCACTTGTAAACAATGAAGAACATAAGCCTGTGTAACGTATTAAAAGGAGAAAACATACATATTTAAATTTCACCAAAAAAATACAGTCTAATAAAGAACCTCTTCCTTTTTGGAAATCGGTTAATAATTATCAACAAATGTCTCATTGCTCGGTACAACTCTCCTCAAGGCGTTAAAAGTTTAAACTGCAGTCCACGGATCAATTAGGGTTCTGGTGACCTGACTATGAGAATTTCTTCTTTTATGTAAATTCATATCACTGCTACATTGCGGTCCTCATACAGTTAGCCCTATATATAGGATATATATGAGTAGGTATATGTTAAGACTTTTTAGTCTTCAAAAATGGTAGATTAAATAAAATAAAATTATTTTTATCTTTACCATGGCCTCCTTAATGTTGTTAGGCATCTCTATAGGCACCGGCAGCGGCAGCGTCACGTTGTATGGCTCTGGCACCCAGTAATGGATCTGAGGAAGGTAGGAAGAGCTGTTAATATGTTGGTACTAGCAGTTCTATTAGATGAATCAGTGAATCTTTCAATGAGAAATATAATCGAAAATGGCTTTTCTATGTCTAATAGTGCAACTTTACACTAGAGCAAAAACAATTTGTAAAATTTAATTAAGATGATTTGTTAGTAGGTATATTATTTTGTAAATCTTGAAGATTAAAATAAACAAATATTAATTATGTCTAGTCTTTGAAACCATTCTAATTTTACAGTAATTAATATTATGTATATTCAGTCCATTAATTTCAGTCCATATTTTTTCGAAATATAGCAAAGTCGTTTTTCGGCGCCGATGTGTCCTGTTTTATACATAACAGACAACAAAGCGAATAGATGAGCCATTTATTATCTCGATCTTTCCTATAGTGTGCGCCCATAATCTCTGTTCGAAGCTTGGATGCATTTTGGATGATAAAAAGTCTTCAATTATCTAATTTAGGATATAGCGGCGCCATCTCTTGATAAGTTGCGCAAAGTCGCCACAACATGTTATATCGTAACTTCTAAAACTAATATTTTAAGGGATTGCATAACTTTTATCGCGGGCTTTGACCGCGGTAACCGAATCAAGAAATTCCGTAACGAAAAAACCTAACACAGGGGGTGTTGGGTTTTTTTCGTTACGGAATTTCTTCACTCCACCTACCATGTAGCGTGGCCGAGTGTTCGCTTAACGTGTATGTATATGGTAGGACAGTACGAAGCTTGCACAGATCCAGACGAGCTGTTCGGAAATCGGACGAATATGTAAGCAGTTGTTTGTGAGAATGTATATAGGTATCAAAAAAAAGTTTAATTAATATCAAAGAAAAAAGAATCCTACTAATATTATAAATGCGAAAGTTTGTGAGGATGTATGTGTGTTTGTTATTCTTTCACGCAAAAACTACTCAACGGATTTGGTTGAAACTTTACAGTAGTATAGTTTATACATCAGAATAATACATGGACTATAATTTATACCGATTTTTTTGTAATTAGGTTATAATATAACGAGAAATATCAGGTTAGTCGCAAAAAAAGTTGTCCTCTGAGAGCTATCTTCGCGTACGCTGCCCAAACCGTTGGAGATATCCAAATATAATGTACCGTGGGATTGTTTGGCTCACAAAGATCTAAATAAAAGTCCGCGACAGCATATGTCTATATTTTATGTATAACCCACAATAACTCTTTTTATACTTTGAAAATTTTAAAAATATGAAGTTGATGTTTCCATGGGTTTTATACAAACTAAATATTAATCCTTATCAAAATAAATGATTTCAAAAAATCAAGCATCTAATAAAGATTGAATCTGCTTTTACACTATGTAAATCGGATAAGTAGTTTAGAAGATATTACGAGTATAACATATTGCGTAGTCAATTGATTGACCGGCAGTACGCGCCGTGCGCCGCCGCCGTATACAACGAAGTTGTATGAAATTAATATTTGAATGGTTATAAAACACGGAGCAAAATGTGAAAGTCAATGACGTCCCTGTAGTTCCGGGATCAGAATACGGCTACGCTATCCCCTGTCTGTGGTAAGAGGCAAATAAAAGGGGGCTTTCGGGGTTGCGGGCGGCGAGACTGGGAGCTCGAAACACCCAGTCAGCAACTTCGGGAAAGATGTCAGCATGTGTGGTCGCATGCTATCGTAAGAGCCAGGATGGACGGAGCTTGAACCGTCCAGCCAGGCGATCCCGGGAAGGACGGTGGCATACGTGTGGTCGTATATCGTGGTAAAGGCCAGATGGAGTGATTGAACACACTGATTTAGGCGATTAACACACGGCACCGCGCACCGCCGCGAATAGCGGTGCCCCGCGCGGTAAGGCGGTTTACAAGCCTGTACGCGCGGATGGACCCATCATCAAAATAAACTTTTCGACATCGAATTTCATTTTATTAAATTGCAACACGGCCTGCATCAACGATGATCCGCGCGGTTAGGCGCCGGCCCGTGTGTGAGGCGCCGACCCTCCGCACTGTCGTTCGCGCGAAGACACGGTGGTGATGAGAACACCGCTGGACCGCGCCGTCCGTCGGTGTACGTGTGTGAGGCATCAACGGATTTATTAGACCCCAATACAATATGAGATCCGCTTCACCGCCTACCGCGGCAATGAGCGGTACCGTATGTTAATCGCCTTAGGAAGTAGGGCAAGGGTTCAATCTGAAGTCAATCACAGATGCGTTGCTACTCCCGAGGACTATGTTCATCGCCTCATATAAAAGTGAGCCGGCAGTCACACCCTTCTAATGAAACACAAGAACTACTTCACGGTAGAAATAGGTGCGGCGGTGATGCCTCCCTGGTTGAACCCTTGCTCTACCACCTTGCAAACTTTATGTGGCAGACTAAATTCCACGCGAGCGAAGCCGCGGGCAAAAGCTAGTACTGCATAAATAAATAAATAATGATAATTGCATAAGTTGATAAAAAATGCTATGCAATAGCTTTACCGCGGCAGTCCCCGAGTGCCACACGGTTTTTGTATAAATTTTAAACTAGCAGAACTAAATTAGTCGCATCTTTACTATTTAATACTCATTTATAAAAAATGAGACATTTTTGTCTCGTACCGAAGCATGGATAATTCAGCTGGTTAATTATAACTCTATCGTCCGTATGTACGTGTTCAAAAGACCCAGTTCTCAACTCACATGAGACAACCTCAAGAAGACGCACGGTCTACCATCAGCGTATCCGTAGAAGTGGTCAGCGTTGCAGGGCGCCCACATCGCCAGCGCCTGCTCGCACTGCGGCACCGGCAGGCGCTGGTCCTGCCTGTTCACGGAGCATGGAGCCCGGGGAGGCTCTTCTGGTACTGATGTTTCGTACACTGAGAAATTGAGACTGATAAAATATTTCTTGTATTTATAAAGCAAAATACAAATGGTGGTAGAACCAGTGTAGTTCGACCAAGGAAGTACCACCGCCACACCTATTTCTAGCGCGAAGCATTTCTTGCGTTCCGATAGAAGGGTTTGGTTGCCGGCACACTTTTGTATGAGGCGACCATCATAGTCCTCGGGAGTAGCAACGCATCTGTGATTGACTTCAGATGGAACCCATGTTAATCATGATGTCCATAGGCGGCAGTGACCACTTACCATCAGGTGGACTGCATGCTCATTTACTACTTCAAAAAAAATTGCTATTGTGAAGAGTCACTATTCTGAGTGGATGCATTTAGACGTTATTTTGTACGTGTAAATAAGTGACCTGTTTCTTCTTGTTAATCTAAAATAACTATAGAGCAACAAGAAATTATTATATATTTTTAGCCAGTATAGTAATCGTTTAAACATAACTTAACATTCTGTTGACAACAGCTTAAAAAATTAAGTCGTAATAATAGCATATCATTGAGGAGACCAAAGTTTGTAGAGTATTATCTCAAACGTAGTGTTTAAGACCTGCAACACGTTAGGAAAACAAAAAAAACGAAAAAGAAAAGTACTTCTAAGCGGCTGATTGCTGAAATTCTAATGAAGTGGACATTGTTACCTCGTAAGAAATCGTTGATCTTCTTGTACCAGGGATGCCAGCTGCCGGGGTCGTTGGCACGGAAGTATATCAGCGGTTCTTCGTTGTTATATTCATCAGAACGTGGCCACACCTCCAACTCTGATGTAAAAAATATTTAAATGTGCGTTAATCCATGAGTTTTTCCAGGTGGTAGAACCAGTGTAGTTTGACCAGTGCCATGGAAGGGTGTGGTTGCCAGCACACTTTTGTATGAGGCGACCATCATAGTCCTCAGGAGTAGCAACCCATTTGTGATTGACATCAGATAGAACCCATGTTCTGTATGAAGTTGCTTACAGATGTCCATGAGCGGCAGTGACCACTTACCATCAGGTGAACTCCATGTTTGTTTGCTATTTCAACCTTATTAAAAAAAAATCATTAAAGTGTTGTTTGGTCATGAAGTTCATAATAAAGTGTTCATATCTGAGTGTCATGCTTGATAAAGTACATTGTTTATTTTAAAACTTAAATACATGAACTATCCTATATTGAAGCATAGACCAGGTAATTTTACATGAAAGAGCACTTGTTGAGGTATTATAATTATACCGATGTTCCTTTCTAGAAATGAACATATGTTTTATATCAAAATTATTTTCTTTCAGAACTTGCCATGTATGCAGATTTAATCTGGGGGCACGGCAGTGCCCCCGCCAAGTCGAGCAAATTGGTATTTTTGCGATGATTTGTTTAGACAGTTATTTTTTGTCAGTCTTTAATGCGTCTGTCAGCTTTATGTGTTTGCGAACTAAATTAAAATACTTTATGTGAGGCACTGGAGGCATTATGTAATACTTTAAGAATAATAAAACTTTACGTACTGTTTCAGTACTGTTGATACACGTTTTATAATAACTATAATAGGTTTAATTTGCAAGTTACTCACCAACATAACGTATGGGTAGAAGAAGCCCCAACAGAAGTCCAAGTATTGTGCCTATTAAACAAAAAGATCTTCAAATTATTTATTCTTAACATATCAAAGACTAAGAGTAGGTATAGTTTATGTCGTCCCTGTAGCCTCGGGGTCAGAATAGGGCTACGGTATCCCCTGCCTGTCGTAAGAGGCGACTAAAAGGGGCTTCCGGGGTTGCAGACGGCTAGAGTGGGAGCTCGAACCGTTCGGTCAAGCAATCCGGGGAAGGACGGCGGTATGTGTGGTCGCATACCGTCGTAAAGACTAGACGGAGCGGTGGGCCCAGCCCTGGGATCTGGGAGGAGCCCCATGGGGCAGCGCGCTCGGAGGATTCCGGTTGAAGTCGTTTCGAGATCCCGGAGTCCTCCTTTTCAGCGCCGAGGACGGCCACCGGGGGGGTTTTAGTGCGGTAAAAATCCCACATAACCCTGCGTCGCTCCCACGGCGTCGGGTACCTTTGGAAGGTTTCCCCCTCGAAAACAAAAAAAAAAAGGTATAGTTTATGTAATGTCATTGCAAATACACCATGCGATGCATTACTTTTATGTTATTTACATTAGATTTCTTTATGACTTATGATAATGCCGCATAGACACAATATGGTAGTCCATTGAAATGTTAAATGAGCTTTGCATTTTTTAGAGGACGCAATTTTTTTTGGGACATGTGTAGTGGTCAATAGAAGATTGTGGGGTTGCCGCTCTTGTCGCCCGGCCGCCATCTTGGAAAAAGGAGTGAAAACACTTTTTTCGCGACACTTTTATGGTGCCAATGGGTCGTGTGTTGGAATAAATATGGTTACAGCCAAATTTATTCCTAGCAAGAAGCATTTTTACCGTTTTAATGGTTGATTAATTTTTAGTCTCGCTTTTATGAGGCGATCAGTCTTCAGAGGCTAGCAACGCATCTGTGATCCACTGTAGATATTGGTCGTCCTATATGAAGATGGTTCCGGATATGCATGGGCGATAAGGACCACATGCCATTGCTGAACTGCAAGCACAGATAAGATCGGGCTGTTACCTGAGGTTAATCACGAATGAATGAAATGAAATGTCTTTATTTTGCATAGGCCTTCGGGGGCGCTTACAAATTGTCAGTTACATTTATATAATTTTTTTTACACTACCACCGGATCGGAACACGACCTCAACTGAGAAGATCCGGCAAGAAACTCAGTGGGTTTGTCTTTTTTCTTTGTATATATATATATTTTTTTTGTTTTACTACCCTGAGAACTAAGTTGAAACGCTTCAGATAGTCGTGTATACCTTGATGGATATGGCCCTTTACACTAGAATACAGTCTTTCATAACACTTCTATTATTAGAACAACAAGTGTAGTTCAACCGGGGAAGTACCACCGCCACGCCTATTTCTAGCGTGAAGCATTTCTTGCGTTTCGATGGAAGGGTGTGATTGCCGGCACACTTTTACTTATGACGACCATCTCAGTCCTCGGGAGTAGCAACGCATCTGTGTTTGACTTCAGATAGAATCTATGTTCTGTATGAAGTTGCTTACAGATGTCCATGAGCGGCAGTGACCACTTACCATCAGGTGGACTGCGTGCTCGTTTGCTACTTCAATATTTTAGAAATAATGCTTGAAGAGTTCTATCACCTTCAAAAGTGCCTCAAAGGTTTCCTTACGCACAAACCCACCACAATAGTGACCTCTGAATATCATGTATGTAACACTATGTATCAGTTACTGTGTTTTGGTTACCTGCCAGTAACTAAAGAAATAAATATAACATTACCTCTGGAGTTAAAATTTGACCTTAAACCATAATTGCAAATATTCTTTCCACATACAGGCGGGGCGACGGCAGGAAGCCCTACATTTACTTTGTAGCAAAGTTAACTAGATACCTGCCAGTGCTTACGTGGCCTGAAATCAATTAGCCTAAATACATTTACCGCGTAACACGTTTACTCATGACCTCACATTTCTGTTTATGTGTTTACAATTTTTGTAGTCACCATGTTAGATAGTCATTTGTAAGATTATTTGACATTATTGGGAATTAATAAAGATAGATGAAGTGTAGGAGAGCTATCTGAGGAGAATTACTATGTTAAGGAGTTTGGTAATGGTAGGGAGGTCCTCCTTATTAGGAAAAAAAGAAAAAAAAAGCTTTAAAAACGAGGATTATTTTTTTGTGATCCTTCAGTGAATTATAAAAAATCTATGAACTGCAGACCATTTATGTTTTTAGGCCGTGATTGATTACGTTACTGCTTTTGAATATCGCATTCCATAATCCGCATTCCATAATCTCGCCTCACCTCGCCTATTGCCCATTGCGAGTAAAGGGGATGGCCATTTGATATAACAATTTGATCTATAAAGTTTGAATGTCAAAGCAGGTATAGTAATAAATAAGTAGGTACCTATATTAGACGTTATCGTTTAGGTACATGTGTCGTCAACCCATTATTGTCGAACTGCTGGGCACGGGTCTTCTCTCAGAATGAGAGAGTTTAAGCCATAGTCCACCGCGCTGGCCAAGTGCGAATTGGTGGACAATTAAAATTGGATCTAGTAATTGTATTATTGTCCTGGATCTCGGACTTTAACAGTTAATATTTGAGCAAGGAATATCAATTAAAAATAAAAACTGTGTTATAAAAAATAGCACAAAAACATCTATAAATCTAAATGGCGTCAAAGCAGTCCCAAGTAATAATACAATTTGCATACTTTCCATTACTCGAAAATTTGGAACACGTATAAAAATACTTTTCAGATGTTTTCCATGTATGACTTGTATTAAAATTGCAGCCATCATCGAAACAAATATAAATATATTATAGTGATATTAAGTTGCCCTTTCAATTAAATTAGCTACATAAGTTTAAAACTTTAAGGTAGGTACTCAATAATAAAAAAATATAAAATCACATAGAAAAACGTCTTTACACCTGACAACTATTAAAATGATCAATCGGTCGGTCAAATTTTATTTAAATTCTAACTTTATAAAATAAACTGTAACTTTCTATAATGTTTAAAAGTCGTACAAAAAATTTACATAACTAAATATTTTTAATAAATAAACTATATAAGTTCTGGCTCCTAGTAATATCTCGGCAAAAATAAAAATAAATTATATACCTTAGTAACATGAATAAGTGCAAAATTTATTTCAAAATATCGTTTCTTAAATAGGAAATATTAAGGTGCAAATATACGTCAAATAATTTGAAGTATTACATTGTCTTTATATTACGAAAATACACATCATATAATATATTAAGTGTATGTTATATTTGTTAAGTATAATTGAGTATTGTATAAAAAAAGGTAAACTCACCAATAACAACCAAAATCACAGCAACAATCACAATGATCTTGATAGTCCGCTTTTCGAGCCCCATTTTTAGTCTGTGGCAGTTTTAAACGTATTTATAATCTATGTTTAAAATGTCCTAGTGTGAGTACCGCGAGCTGCGAGGGACGACTGAAACTGAATGATGGTGTATGAAGGGGTGACCTGAGGGATAGGGCGGGAGAATCGGGAAGATGGTGTTCATTGCGGGTTTAGTGCTGACTGAATTTGCAGTTTTTCTTCGTTTTAAATATTGTTTTGTTAAGATTATGTTTATTTAAAAAATAAGTATGTATTGCAGCAATGAAAATATGAATACAACACGCGTACGCGAAACACGACAGGCGTTTTTTATTAGCAGCAAAGAATGTTAAGACCGCATGTCGTGAGTTCTCGGTATATTTAAGAGTGCCACGATTATAATAGTCTAAAAGGATTTACCAGAATTTTAATATTCGAACCAAAAAGGGCCTTAAAACCGTGTTTTAAATTTTATCATTTTGAACTTTTGCGCGGAGACTGTAGTCCCTATGCTAATTAGCACGTTACGTCATTGCGTTAGTTAACATCGTAATAGCGTATAGACAATAATATTTTTATTTCCCGAATATAATTCTTTTTCTGAACGAGGTAATCTTTGGTAGTAAGTCTATTATAAACATAACGATATTTTTAGTAACGTGATAAATACGAATTCGCGAAAAAGATTCGCGATTCGCATTATTCGCGAGTGTAAATTAGCGATGGGCCGAGTAACACTTTTTACAAGTCGACTTACTCGAACAATCGTAACAATTTACTCGAGTTGCAAGTCGACTTTACTCGACGCCATCGGCCAAGTAACACTTTTTACAAGTCGACGTTCGAGTAATCGAACAAGCGTAATAGTTTACTCGAGTTGCAAGTCGACGATGCCAAAAATCCCATGTAACGTTGGTCGTTGCTTACAATGTCTGTATTACTCGAGTTATACGAACTAATATTTTGTTCGAGTAACTCAAGTCGTAATCGATGAAATATATGATTCGAGTAACTCGACTCATGGCTAGGCCTTACGTCGAAAATAATTCAAAATAACCGCGTTGGGGAAAAGTTGTAACCAGGGGCGGCTCCTTCTATAGAGCGCTGATGCAGTGCACTCCCACGAAAATTTCATAGGTAGTCTATATTGACTACATATTTTTAATACATACTACATACTATATGTTTAGTCCAAGTATATGTGTATTAGTACAAGTCGAATGCATGGCGACGGCGAGTTGCATGCCGACTAGCCGACGTGACGGATTTTACTCAACGAACAAGTCGATCAACGAACAATAGCGACTTGACTTGTGATACGACGATGAGCCGACGACACGCGACTCGACCCGACGAGTAAGACCGCGTTAAACCGAAGTCGGCTGAGTTTACTCGAGTTCATAAAAGTGCAAGTCGACTTTACTCGTTCCGGTTGCAAGTCGACATACTCGAGTAAATTTACTCGACTTGCCCACTCAGTCGGCCGAGTTTACTCGAGTTCATAAAAGTTCAAGTCGACTTTACTCGTTCGGGTTGCAAGTCGACTTACTCGAGTAAATTTACTCGACTTGCCCATCGCTAGTGTAAATGCGATGCAATGCTTATTATATTTCCATGCACATTCCAAGAAAATAAAAATACCTTTTCAAAACAATTATCATTTCATATATTTTATGCAGATATAAAACACAATATATTCGCCGAACATTAGCCTTTTTGGGAATACCAATGCAGATGTAAGAAATGACGCTAAATATCCCAAACCGATTAAAAATATTCGTTACAACGCAAATAAGGAGTTATTTTTAAATAAGTAGGTACCTACAATTTTATTAGTTGTTTTTTAGTAGCAAATCAGCCTTGTTATTTTTTCTAAAATCTTCCATAATTGTTTAAAAATATCTATTAAATGACAGTGGAATGCATATATGAGACACAATTTTGATTTTCTTTTTTTTTAATAGGTTATTCTGGGTGCAATCCATTATTGTCCCACTGCTGGGCAAAGGTCTTCTCTCAGAATGAAACGGATTTAGGCCATAGTCCACCGCGCTGGCCTAGTGCAAATTTCCGGGGTTGCGGGCGGGTAGAGTGGCTCGAACTGTTCGGTCAGGCGATCCCGGGAAGGACGGCGGTTTGTCTGGTCGCATACCGTCGTAAAGACTAGACCGGTGGGCCCAGCCGCCCATCTTGGAGGAGCCCGATGGGGCAACGCTCTTCGAGGGTTGCGTTCTTTTGGAGATCCCGGAGTCCTCTTTATAGTGCCGAGGACGGCCACCGGGGGGGTTTTAGTCCGGTAAAAATGAACCTGCGTCGCTTCCATGGCGTCTACGGCGGTACCTTTTGAAGGTTTTCCCTCGAGAACGAAAAAAAAAGAGCTATGTTCTAGTGAAGGATGTGATGAAAGACACTCTCGTGCTTACCAAAGGTGTTCCATCTGAATCCTCAGGAATCCAACATATCTGTGGCCAACCGCAAGTTAAACACCTATTTCCAGCTTGAAGCAGTTATATTTGAAGTTGATTACAGATGTCCATGGGCGGTAGTGACCAGTCATCATCAGATGAACAGCATGCTCGTTTGCTTCTTCAGACAAATAAAAAATAATTTAATTTTATCTGGGGATAGTTTTAAATGTCCGTGGAAGCAGATGTCATTCAACAATAATACAATTTCTCTGCCTCAGTATTAAAAAAGAAATATTTTTGATAAAGTTGTCAATGTACTAAGTATATTTTGACCTCACCCAGTCGCGACCTCTAGCGGATGTGCCGCAGATGCGCGCCCGCCGTTCTGGCGCCGTCGAGAGCGTAGTACTATCGTCCCCAACTCCCGCGTTATATAACGGGTTCCATCGACCCCGAGGCTTGTTTTCAATGTCCAAGGCAAGGCTTTCTATTAGTTTTTCTTCCGAAAATACTAACGTACAAACACAGGTTATTTAGAACAGCGATCTAATGTAAACATATTCTATTGATTTCTCTTTCATGCCAAAAAAATATTTTATTGTGAACCAGCTAGTTTAGAAAAGTTATCAAAGACAATCATAAAAAAAAAAACCTCCTACTATTGAGATTTTAATTTTTAATTTCATATGTAATTTCATTTCATATAAAGTATTGGAATAATAACAATATCATCGTTACTAACGTAAATAAATATGTATATAAGTAGGTACATATATATATTTTAATTTTATCATGTGTTGTGATGATTATTCATCTAGGAAAATTATCGATTTGATTTTGTTGCAAAACGTAGCATCCTACTAAAGCTACGAAAAAGCGTAGCGGTGCCGTAGACGGTTACGAAGACAAATTATTGTGGTATTCTTAACCAGCTATATTTTTGTAGTTTTCATTATTTTTTCTTATAGCTACCTAATACTGCTTATTAGTTATGTAAGTCTGTATAAATAAATAAATAAAAACTAAAATACTAATAGCTTTTGCAACACAGTATGGTACTGTTTTATGCCAAAACTACCTGTCCCGGTGAACTTCGATCCGTCTAAAATTCAAAAATCTTAAATTATCAGTGTTCCTACACTACATTGTGAATATATTATACATAAAAACCTTCCTCTCGAATCTAAAACTGCATTAAAATGTAAACATAGGGACAGACAGCGCGAAACGACTTTGTTTTATAGTATGTAGTGATAAAACTCAATTAAACTGTTTCTACCTTGAAATTTTTAAAATGTTTTAATTCGACTTATTTATACATTCTTCTAGTATAGTAAGAACAAGGACCGCTATATGGGGCATCGGGATTACTCGGGATACAGCCGGCGACAGCATGGCGCCGATAAAACAAACGAATAGAAACTTCTATTTATATTTTCTTTGTTTTTTACTTTTGTGTCCTTATCAGTACAACTGAAATTGGTGCCAACCCATTATAGTCCCACTGCTGGGCACGGGTCTTCTCTCAGAATGAGAGAGTTTTAGGCCGTAGTTCACCACGCTGGCCAAGTGCGAATTGGTAGACTTCACACAGTTTTTTTTTAAAGAACTCTCCGGTGTGCAGGTTTCGTCACAATGTTTTTCTTCACCGAGAAGCAGTGATAATTAATTTCTAATACGCACATAAATCAGTGGTGCGTGCCTAGGTTTGAACCTCGGACATCCCGATCGAGAGGGCAAGTTTCAACCATTAGGCTATCACTGCTTTAACTGAAATTAATTTGAACATATTAAGAAAATTATAATACCTCGGAGACATGAACGTGGCGGTCATCTATATGAGATTTATGAGCAGTGATAGTGTAACAGTATGTGTAATGGTTGAAACTCGGTCTCTCGATAATACTCCGAGGTTCAAATCCCAGGCACACGCCACTGTATTTTTAAAATGATGTGCATAGTAGAAATTAATTATCATTGCTCTATGGCAAAGGAAAACAACGTGAGGACACATGTACATCTGAGAGTTGTTCAAAAAAGTTATTAAAGGTATTATTTAAAAAAGTTATTATAGTTATTAATGATGTGAAGGCTACCAATGTGCACTTGGTCAGCGCGGTGGAATGCCCAACAGTTGAACAATAATACATAGACATGTAAGATATGTTTTTCAAGGTGGCAGAACCAGTGTAGTTCGACTGGTGAAGTACCCTCGCCACACCTATTTCTAGCGTGAAGCATTTCTTGCGTTTCGATAGAAGGGTATGGTTGCCGGCATACTTTCACATGAGGCGACCATCATAGTCCTCGGGAGGAGCAACGCTTCTGTGATTGACTTCAGATGGAACCCATGTTCTGTGTACTTGATTACAGATGTCCACGGGTGGCAGTGACCACTTACCATCAGGTGGACTGCATGCTCGTTTGCTCTTCAGTCAGATAAAAAAATGTAATCGCCGCCATCGCATTACAAAAGTTTTACTTGTGGAGTACAACCACTTACAATAATATTCACATGTTTTTTCTAAAACAGTATGTTATTTCTGTAAGGAGAATAGTTTAAGGCTCGCTATAGGGGTCGTCGGACAACAGGCGACAGGGCGGCGCCGATGAGAACAAAGGTCGCTAATATTGCCAAAAAGTTACCTAATATTTCTTGTTTCTTTACGTATTACCTAACGTATAAATAATGTATGAAATGATATAAGCACTTACTGAATATATTATTAAATACGTTGAGAAAGTATAGACTAACAAAATACTATTAAGTACATGTATGACATAATACAGTGTAAATAAATCTATACATATTTATAATTTAATTTTAGATTAATTGTACTACGTACGTAGAGCACTGATAGCCTAATGGTTAAAACTTGCCCTCTCGATCAGGAAGTCTGAGCTTCAAACCCAGGCACGCACCACAGATTTTTCTAAATTATGTGCGTATTAAAAATTAATTATCAGTGCTTTTCAGTGAAGGAAAACATCGTAAGGAAACCTACACACCCGAGACTTCCTTAAAAAAAACATGTTCTCGGAGGTGTATGAAGTCCACCAATTCGTACTTAGCCAGCGCGGTGGACTATGACCTAAACCCTTTCATTCTGAGAGCAGACCCGAGCCCAGCAGTGGGACAATAATGTGTTAACAAGAAGCCTCTATTTACTATGTTATAAATAGAGCAAGGACAAAGACCTATATGTGGGTCACAGGGTAGACGCCGGCGACTGCGCGGCGCCGGGGGTGCCGAGATTGCCGATGTTGCGGATTTTACGATCCAACACAGTAGGGTTGGCGATTCTGGAATATTGTTTGGATTAATTATGATTTTGGTATACCTCTTTAGATAGAATATGTGTAGTTGTTATTTTTGACACATATTCCGAATTACCTAGATTGTGCTTTCTAATATGTGAATAATGATATAAAAGATATAATTAATATTACTAAGTAGGGATTTACTATTTCTATTTTTTCACTGTCTTGAATGAGTGAGACAGTAAAACGACCCAAATAAATATTTTTTTCTTTTTCATTTTATCATACGAGCCTTTGACACCCCTAGTTCAACAAACCGAGCTATAAAATCTTTGTCATGGTGAAATATATGACAGAAAGTTTTTCTTACCGATTGTATAACGCAAATCAAATTGTAGTTTAATAGGTGCGATAGTGTTTCCCAACAAATATAATTAGAATTGGGCCTCTCATTAGAGATATAAAAATAATTTCAAAACGAATTTCTTTAAAACCAACTCTGGATAAGCTATGAAACATCACATGTTAATACTAATTATCTTTATTCAAATATTCTTCAAGACGATGTTTTTAAGAATAACATAATTCACATAGAATACTATTTAACATCTTTAAATAGAATGTTTGGAATCCTCCAAATAACCGAGCGAAAGCTGAGCTTTCGGTTTCTGTCCCGACGACCCGCATGGCGGAGCGGTTACGATACCGGTCTGACACACAATGGGAGGGTTCGATTCCCGGCCAGACAGGTATCTAAAAGATGAGTTTAGATTCATGTTCTAGGCCTGGATGTTTGTGTATACGTCTTGTGTGTGTCCATGGTATCCACGACACAGGAGAAAATCCTAGTGTATGAGCTATTTGACGACCCGCGTGGTGGAGCGGTTACCATACCGGTCTGACGAGCGATGGGTCCCGGGTTCGATTCCCGGCCAGACAGGTATCTGAATGATGAGTTTAGATTCATGTTCTGGATCTGGGTAGTTTGTGTATTCGTCTTGTGTGTGTCCATGGTATCGACGACACAGGAGAAAATCCTAGTGTGGGGCTATGTATAGCTATGGGGCCATGAGCGTAAAAATCGAGATATATTACGATACGTTACATTCTGTCCTAAATTCAACCAAAAACAAAACCGAAATCGAAATTTATGAAGATTTATGAAAAAATACACAATTCCCTAATGAAAGATTTACAAGATTTGGACTAATCAATTTTTTCAACCTTTGTTTTATGGTTTGAGTGAGGTTATATGACATATACTATAGACCAATTTTTGAATAAAAAGTTAGGAAAATCAAACTCGTCAGCCAAGATACGTCATTAAACTAAATCATCGCCTTCATGAAACGCCTGCAAGATAAGTTATATTTATTACTTTGCCTGAATACCCAATTACACATACATTCGTGAACATCTCTCGCAACCGACGAGCTTACAAACATCGGTTGAGCCGATTTTCGGCCAAAACAGAAGTTTAGCGGTGGCGGCTAAGTTCGGTTTTGTGGCCTAAACATTACTTAATAATATGATGCTCGACTTGGCCGAAGCACTTCCGTGCCCCCAGAGATCAGGTGTGTGTAAAACTGCGTTCCAATAACAAGTAACGCTGGAAGAATAATATCATCTGATGTGAAAGCAGCCTATGTTTCAATTAAGTTCTGGTAATGAGCAAGCGGTCATGAATAAACCTCTCATCACCTCTTAATGAAGCGCTTAATTAAACTCGCTTACTGAATATTTAAAGCAAAACTATTGAATTAATTTTGGGCTCGGTCGACAGCTTTCATCAATTTTAATAATGATAAATTAACATTTTGTATTGTATATTAGGAACTCATTAGATGAATATATATTTAATTAATCTAACTTATGTTATGGAAACTTTTTGATACTAAGTTGTGAACATGAAATATTTACATATATTATTTTTTAACCGACTTCCAAAAAGGAGGAGGTTATCAATTCGTCTGTATTTTTTTTTTTTTTTTTTATATTTGTTACCTCATTTCTCCGGACTGGGTGAACCGATTTAGATAATTTTTTTTTTATTTGTAAGGTAGTGCGTGTCATAGGGTCCCATTTTTTTTTAGTATTTTTTTGACTAGGGCATCCATAAGAAAAACGCATAAGTCTTAAATTTGCATTTTCAATGTACGCGATAAATGTATGAATAACTCAATATCCCGCCAACCGATTTTGATGATTCTTTTTTTATTAGAAAGGATGTACTCCAGGGGTAGTCTGATAAGAGTTTGATAAGGTTCTAATCATAGGATCTTCAACTTTTTGGAGCAAAATAATAAAATTAGTGATAGTCGGCCGAACCTTAGCTGGAGAAGTCCAATTGAGTAAAATATAGAATAAAATTACTATGTAGGTATTTACTATGAAAAATTTGACCTTCAACTCTTCAATCCTGATGATGCAGGGGTACTGCTAGCCTGAACTATAAAAGTTGGTCGTTTGATGTTTGCGAATATATAATGAAATTGTTAAGCAAATTCATGGGACAAAAATTTGACCTTCAACTCCTCAACCCTGATGATGCAGGGGTACTTAAAGCCAAAACCATAGGAATAAGCCATTTGGTGCTTACGTATATGTTATAAGATTATTGAGCAAAAACATAAGATGAAAAATTTGACCTTCAACTCCTCAACCCTGATGATGGAGGGGTACTTCAATCCTAAACCATAGAAGTTGGCAATTTGGTGCTTACGGTTATGTAAAGAAAATACTAAGCAAAAATATAAAATCAAAAATTTGACCTTCAACTCCTCAACCCTGATGATGAAGGGGTACTTCAATCCTAAACCATAGGAGTTGGCAATTTGGTGCTTACGGTTATGTAAAAATAATACTAAGCAGAGGCACAAAATTAAAATTTTGACCTTCAACTCCTCGACCCTGATGATGAAGGGGTACTTCAATTCTAAACCATAGGAGTTGGCAATTTGGTACTTACGGGTATGTAAAAATAATACCAAACAGAGGCACAAAATTAAAATTTTGACCTTCAACTCCTAAACCCTGATGATGCAGGGTACTGCAAGCCTGAGCCATAGAAGTTAGCCACCTGGTACTAACGTATATGTTATAAGATTACTAAGCAACAATATAAGATGAAAAATTTGACCTTCAACTCCTCAACCCTGATGATGGAGGGGTACTTCCAGAGGGGGCGCCCTGTTTGTATGAATTGTAAAAGTGTTTTATGTTTAATTTTTGTGAATATGTAGATGCACAAAGCAAATTTAGAGGCTTTATTTAAATACAAACATAAAAATATAGTCACTAAAAAGTGTAAAATAAAAACTTTTTAACAAAAAATATCTACCGACTTCCATGTCACAAAAAAGTAAAAAATAATTTAAATATATTTTGGTCTAGAACATACTCAGTACTTAGTACATAGTTCTGAAGTCGGTGCTCATATAGGACGTAGTTACCGTCGTCCAGCGAAATATGTCGAGCACCGACTTCAGAGACCAAAATATATTTAAATTATTTTTTACTTTTTTGTGACATGGAAGTCGGTAGATATTTTTTGTTAAAAAGTTTTTATTTGACGTATTACATTTGAGTGGATGCAAAAAAATCACATTATGAGTACCTACATAGATAAGGGCGGTCGCTTGCTGTATTTCTATGACTTCTCTTAAAACGTACATTTGTCAAATATAATACCCGTCATTTTATTTACAATAATAAATTATTGCATTTTAATATTTCTTTATAAATTTAAAAAATATTATGCCATATATTTTTGGTTTCTAATACAACTGTGCAAGTTTGACATAAAGTTCACAAGATGTTACTAATGATAGGACCGATTGAGATTATCTGAGAAGTATCAACAACTGTAATTTTTCGCCATTTAAAAGTAGCTTTCGCATATTCATGTATGTTTATCTTCAACAATAGATGGCGTTCTCTACTTGCCGATAACCGATAGGGAAGAAAGGTCCTTACGTGGCGACCACCTGTAAGCAAAAGACGTACTGGTCGCCCCGTGACCTAGTGGACTCAACTGATGACTTTAAGAAAGCAGCAGGAAACTGTTTGAATTGGAAATCACAGAGCCGGTCAAGTGGACCGTTTAGGGGACGCCTTTGTCCAGCATTGGATTCCGAAATTCTGATAGATGGACGGAATTGAAGTTCTCATTTGTGCAGTTACTGGTAGGCCAGAGAATATTCGCTTCAAGCTTCAATACTTCAGAACAGATGTACCTATGTGTCCTATCTTATAAGTCCATAGTATAGGCACTGCAAATGAAAGCTTAATTTTCTACGATTTGTTTAATAGGTCCATACAATGGAGATTAAATAAAACGATAAAATTGTATTTCCCCATATTTATTTTTTAACCAAGATATTAAATGATTATAGGTATGAGTGCGTTTTAATTCAACTAACTAGAAAGTCTTAGTATATCAATTTCTGAGTTTTAATCCAACTTATTTTAAGGGTCATTTTTTTCTTAGTATCATACACATGTTATAAATATAGATTCAAAATGGAATTAGCCATATAAATGGTCACTGCCGCCCATAGACGTCTGTAAGCAACTTCAAATAGAACATGGGTTCTATCTGAAGTCTATCGCAGATGCGTTGCCACTCCCGAGGACAATGACAGTCGCCTCATATAAAAGTGTGCCGACAACCACACCCTTCCATCGAAACGCAAGAAATACAAATACAATACAAAATTATATTTACTTATTTGAACACATACACGTACTTAGACTTTTATGATTTGTTCCACTTTTTGTAAAGGTTATAATATGTCTAATTGAGAGAGTCAAGGAACACAATTATTGCGTCCACCTAGCTACAGCCTACTTTTATGACTAGTGCACTAAAAGGATTAAGGGTGATGAAATAAAACACTCCGACCAAATTGGAACCAACTATTGCGTATTTATTGACATTCCGTCCAGAAAAGTTACATAATAAATATTTGATAGTTTAAAACTTTATTCAATTAGTAAGCGTGGAAACGAAATTTCAAAATGAGTGGCGCCCTCTGGCTATTCTAAAACGAATACAAATAAATCGCCGACTATGTGGCTATTGCTAATGGCGCTTGGCAGCCGGCGCCCGGCGTGAACTTGGCAACTTGGCGACCAACTGGCAGTAGCGTGTCCAATTGGCGGGCGGTCGAGCGACTTGGCGGCGGGCAGAGCTGGCTTGGCAGTAGGAGTGGTAAGCAGTTGTCTGTGGTCTGCTAGGTGTGCGTGGTCCGATGGCTCGGGTTAGCCAGATGCCGCCGCCAGGGTCGTCGGCAGCCAGTTGCCAGCTTAAGACCGATCCACCATCAGCTCGAAGTGCACCGAGCCGCGCCGCTCGTACCGGTCGTAGAAGATATTCTTCGCCCACGCCTTGCACTCGATGTTGATCAGCACGCCCGCTGTAATGCAAACGTTTGTGAATTGCCTAATTGGACGATCTTTGGCGAACGCGTGTGTTGGATTACATGTATCGTGTAATACTGTTGACATTACCAGTACTATATGTTCTTTATTACAACTTGTAACAATCTCAAACTAACATTACTGTATGTTAGAACAGAGAACTTTGTAAAATGGATAACATAGGTTAGATAAGGTAAGAAAGTAAGGACTGTAAAATAAAAATATTTTACCTTTCATCCTATTATTAAATGCCATCATAAGTATTTTGACGTAATAATTTTAATATATAATGTTTTACAAAGACCGATATTATATTTAAATTATTTTGCGTGAACATTTCTTGTAGATTATGTATTTTATTATGAGTCAAATAATTACAAAGGACATCAACTAAACAGTATATTAATACTTTAAATTAACAAAATATAAAAAGAAAAACTATTTTCAAAATGTAAATATGTACAAAAAAGAAAAACAAAAAACTTATAAACTTATAAACTAAAACACTACCATAATAAAATAATACCCAGAGACTTAGAGCGGCTCAGAAATTATATGCCCAGAGACTGTGATGTCTCTGGGCAAGGTTCCCAAGATGCTGGCAGCATTTCCTATGTATCCAGTTAAAAAATATGATAAGACAACCTCCAGTTAAATCATTGGAGGCGTTTCCGAATAACTCGAAATTTGTCTTCAATCAACATTAATTTACAAACAACATTACAAAGTTACAAACAACATTAAGTTGAATTAACTTACTCCTGGGCTTCTCAAAGAGCACGGCGACGAGGGGGCTGAGGTAACCCTCCTTGTTAGTGAAGGGGTAGTAGAAGGCGGGGAAGCCGCGCCGGGGGATGTACTGCACGGGGCCAATGTTCTCCACGTCCGCTGGGTTCTCGCCCTCGCAAGAGACCCACACTGTGTTGGCTTCGGGCTTTCCGGACTGAAATTGATAATATTAGTAGTGAAAAAACTGGCCATTTTTCGTTTACACTATTTGAAAAGTAGAGTCAACACACACGTCTTCATCAGATGATGATAAGTGGCCACTGCTGCCCATAGGCATCTTTTAATTACTTCTAAAATTCTTTCTTACTCTCGAGGACTATGTTGGTCGCCTAATAAAAAAGGAAGTAGGTACACACTCTTCCACCGAAACGCAAGAACTGCTTCACGACAGAAAAAAGTGTGGTAGCAGGACCAGAAGGCGGCAGCTGGGTTATACAAAAAAACCTTAAGAAGATTTTTCTAATTACTTACGACAAGTTTAATGTGCTGTTTCAAGTCTTCAGGCATTATTTGAGGTAAATCTTCAGTATTGTTGTACGGCTGAGGGGTCCAATTGAATATCTGGAAAAGATTATGATGATTAATATGTGTGAAATCAATTTTACAACTTGTCTTCACCTGACAACATCGATTGTACTAGGTCACGCTTTCTATACTCACAGCCCTACACTAGGATTTTCTCCTGTGCCGTGGGTACCATGGACACACACAAGACGAATACACAAACACACAGACCCAGTACATGAATTTAAACTCAACCTTTCTGTCCGGGAATCGAACCCAGGGTTCCATTCCGCATCAGACCGGTGTGGTAACCGCTCCGCCACGCGGGTCGTCAAATTTATTATATTAGGTGTGGTCAATTTACTCAACAAAAAAGATATTTATTTAGGTACAATGTGTAGTAAATAATATTTAAATTTAAATGTGTACAGTTAATAATTTTCAACAAAAGATATGATTGCTAGATTTTTTTATTTTGTAGAAACAACAAACGAGTATGCAGTCCACTCAATAGTATGTGGCAACCGACATGGACGTTGAACATCTATAGTCGGTAGTAGTAGTAGTAAACCCTGTTGTCGGGGAGTAGAATACGGCTACGGTATCCCCTGCCTGTCGTAAGAGGCGACTAAAAGGGGGCTCCTGGGGTCGCGGACGCCTCGAGAGGGATCTCGAACCACCCAGCCAGCAAGCCCGAGAAGGACGGCAGCATGTCGCCGTAGTCACCGAAAGGTGCGGGGGAACAGCTACATATCCCCCCAAGAGACGAGCCTTTGAGGGGTGCTGCACTGGGAGCACCGGCGCGTTCTATTTGAGATCCCGAGTCTACACTTTCTCAGAAGGCCACCGAGGAGGTTTTAGTGGGTAAAAATCCCACAAAACCCAGAGTCTCTCTCCCAAGGCTTCGACGTACCTTTTGAAGGATTCATCCCCGTCAACAAAAAAAAAAGATACCAGATCGTAGTATTAGAGCTGTACTTAATATAAACGTATGACTTGCTCCAGTAAGGTCAGATACTAGTCTCTTTGACTTAATTATACTTATGTGGATCAATATCTTTTCTGTTACGCGCGAGTTTGTGACCGCCGTGCGGTTCTGATCTGCAAGCGTTTCACTTGCTTGCTATATTTTCATGTAGATATTCACGCGGAAGCCGTACAGAAATAAATGCATTAATTCACACAAGCGCATGAGATACACGCTCATAAACCAGCGTGACATGAAAAGGCCTAATCGAAGCTTAGTAGTTAAATATACATTTAAACATTACCATTGAAATGAAATTAAATGAAATGTGTTTATTTTATAAAGGCCTACGGGGGCACTTACAAATTGTCAGTTACACATTTTTCTTTTTTTACACTACCACCGGATCGGAACACGACTTCATCTGAGAAGATCCGGTAAGAAACTCATCTACTGGAGCTAACTCTCACTACAATGTAAAAAACATGATCGAAAAAAAAATACCACAAACAAAAAAAAGCAAAAAAAAAGACATTGATACCCGCTTACCTTGTTGAGCTTTAAGAACACGCAGGGGCCAGCCTCTTCGTAGTTGTACTGGTTGGCGGAGGTGCAAGGGTGGAACTCGTCCACAGGCACGTCGCACACCTGCTTCTCGCCCAGCGCGCTGGAAGTGGCCGTGCAGAGCACGCGGTTCTCCGCGCCGGGAGCTTCGCCGCTACCACTGCCCTTCTTGCGGTATTCTACGTGATTGTTGAAGAGCGTAATTTACAAAGTGATAACACTGTGATTTAGATGTTAATCGTTGATAAAGTGAGGTCTTTGGCTAGACTTAGTGATTATATTTAAAAAAAGCTGTGCCCTGAACCTTATTGAAACTTACGCATATGGACATGATTCATAAATATTCGGAGGAACATCTCTTGATAGGTCCAAAAAATTATGTTGGGATTATATTTCAAGAATTACCACTCTATTATTAATTTTGAAATTACATATGCATATAGGAAATCAATTGTTTTTATCGGCAAGGAACAGTGCCGAATTAGCCACATAGTAAGAGTAGCAAATGCTACGGGCCCCGCGACTAGAGGAGCCCCGCGGCTCAAAACCTACTTGCTATTTATATTTTACTATCGTTGCTATCCTCAAATCATAAATTTTTAAAAAGTGTCATCTCTAAATTTTCCCGGATTAATTCCAGAAAAGTTTACTAGTAACAGTTTTGTTTCATTTAATACCCTTACTTAAGGCAAACTATGGGCCTTCGGTCAGAATATGCTACAGGCCCCGCGCTGGCTTAATCTGGCACTGTTAAGGAAAAATTCACAGGAATATTTATATGTCCTTAATAAAATATGAGTGACGTCTACCAATTCACTATTTACTATATGCATGTCAGAGGTTACGAAAAGTGTTCATAAGGAATCCTGTATTCCTGAACACTTATGGTATTACAACGTTAATTATTAAGCATATGTATTGCTTACATATTTTCTAAATATAATTTAATAATAGAAGTAGTAATCTAATGATCCTAATAATAGTCCATGTAATCCGTATTGATTGACACAGTTCTCTACAACGCAAACCTAATAAGTCAAGCAATGTTACGGCATTGATGTAACCGATTTATAAAAACTATTAGAACGCAAAAATTTATGACGACAGGTCTCTGATACGTTTTTTTATAAGATTGAAGTAATAAACGAGCAACAGTAAAAAATAATCGAAAATATTCAATAACTTGCATGTTGGGGAAAAGTACCTATAGTATCTTACAATGAAAGACTCAAATACTTTAGAATGAGTTCGCTATTTGCTCGAAGACGGATGTTGGACATAGCATTTCTGTACAAACTTGCTAATGGTTTTCTCGATAGCCCTAACTTACTTCTTCTTTTAAATTTTTCAATTCCTTCGAGACTGCCTGAAAAACGGGTGAAGGCTTAAATTTTACGAAATTAACTTCTTCTACCAAAATTGTTGGAAAAATAGTTCATGATCATCATCATCAGCACACCTCCGTTTTACTAAAGGTTTCTCTAAAAGGAGTTTAATTCAAAGATTTCCGCTTTACTTACAATATGGTAAAATTAGTCAATATAGCAAATTGGCAATTTAGCAATATTCTCTATTAGAATAAGTAAGCTAGTTTAACTGAAAAGACAAAAACAAGAACTCCGACTACGTTCCGCAGGCGGTGACAATAATACAGAGAAAAGCAACCATAATTACGTTTTGTAACTTACTTTCCAAATGAAAGAGGTTATCTATTCGTCACGTGTTTTTTTTTTACTTTTTTTTATCTGACTGAAACAGCAAACAAGCATGCAGTCCACCTTATGGTAAGTGGTCACTGCCGCTCATGCCATTTGTAATCAACTTCATACAGAACATGGGTTCTATCTGAAGTCAAACACAGCTGCGTTGCCACTACCGAGGACTATGATGGTCGCCTCATATAAAAGTGTGCCGGCAACCACACCCTTCCATCGAAATGCAAGAAATGCTTCACGCTAGACTACTAGTACTACCTTTCTTCCTCCACCACATTCTTCAAACCAGAACACAGAAGCGTAAAACTGATGTTGTCGTCAACCCATTATTGTCCCACTGCTGGGCACGGGTCTTCTCTCAGAATGAGAGAGTTTAGGCCATAGTCCACCGCGCTGGCCAAGTGCGAATTGGTGGAAACTGATGTTATTAGGTAAAAATAAGGTGGCGGTGCAGTTGTAGCCTGTACCCAGGATTAGCTGATACTCACGGTCAAGGAAGTCGTCGATGACATTGGCCCACTTAAGCACGGAGCCCTTATCGTTGGCCCTGTAGTAGATCAGGGTACTCTCGACGTTAGCTGAATCTGGCATGGGTCGGAAGCCAAGTCCTGGAGAAATGGAAGTTGGTTATTTTTTAGACAAATGTACAATAGTCTTGTTGATACTAAAATATTTTTCATTATTCATTTTCCACCAGAAGGTTTTTTCCACTGAATTACCTGATGGTAATTCGATTGAAAATATATAATAGCATGGTAATCTCTTTTTTAATAAGTATATCTGTTCTAACTTTATTTACAATTGCAAAATATAGTAAGAAAATGCTGTAGACTAGTGTTTTTCAAAATAGGTTACACCACCTCTTTGCAGCTGCTAAACAAGAGGTCGGTGAAGAAAATAAATAGCAGCGATTGATTATTCATATTGTCCTTAATAGACTTTATGTAGACTGTTTTTTCACTTGCACTTTCAGGATTGCACTAGAAAATCTTGCGAATTAAAAATCAGCGATAGGATAAACAAGTGTAGCGACCATAATGCTTAGGTAAACAACACTCGGCTGCCCACGCGCTTGCCCCTCGCAGGTAGTCGTCTCTAATTAGGGATTGCAATCCGGAAATCCGCCGGATTGCCGGATCCGACACAAATTTACACAAACCGGATCCGGTACCAATTCACTACGGTGATTATATATTTTGACAAAGATTTCACATTACAAAAATAATTATCGTTAGAAATCGATCCTTTTTTTACACTGTTTTAACCGTTCGATTAATGCAATCCCTATCTCTAATACCTTGTCTCGAATAAACGCGGCTTACGTAAATTATCACGGCATTTTCATTCCCTATCTTCTTAAATAATAGTGACACAGGTGCTAAATTGAACTATACAATAACATAGACTCTACACACATACACCAACACCTGTACACAAGTTTCACGACCTTTGCTACAGTACCACCATAATCAATCCAAAGACTTTGTAGATCGGTGTACGTTTTTTCTTTCTGGGGCACAGAAATATCTCCTGGTTTAATGAGAACAAAATTGCTTTAGTTTTACCTGGATTGCTTCCGATCAGGGAGCTGTCCATTTGCCACTTAGGTTTCTTCGCGTCGAGGGTCTGGTAGAAGGTGACCAGCATCGCCGCGAAGAATCCCACGAGGATGGCATAGAAAATTAAGTAGAACAGCAGGATTTTTGCTGAAAACAACAGAAAAAACATGTTTTTAACAATAATACTTGTGACACCAATTTCTATGTATATTTATGTAACTAAAATCCCTACTAATATTATAAATGTGAAAGTAACTCTGTCTGTCTGTCTGTCTGTCTGTCTGTCTGCTACTTATTCATGCCTAAACAACTGAACCGATCTTTATGAAATTGGGCACACAGATAGTGTTGACCTCGAGAAAGGACATAGGCTGCTTTTTATCGAAAAAAATGGGTTGAAAGCGTTAAAATCGGGCATAAATGTTTGTATGGAAGTTCGTTTTTGACAAAGTCCCATATTGACAAGTCCGTCAAGGGGTACGATAGACTTACTTAAAACCTTATCTAAATAATAAAACATAAAAAAACATTAATTTCGAGTCGACAACATATATCCGTAAAATTCGGATTGTCGCGTATTTTGTTAAATTCTAATGTAAACATGTGTGACATGACAGTAGCCATAATGGCCGCCCGGATGCCATTCTGAATTCATTCAAAAATAATTCGTATAAATTTGTAACTATCAATTATCATAAAAATAGATGTGATTCAAATTGATTTTAATTTAATTTATGAATTTATGAAATATTTCAATAATGAAAAAGCATCCGTTGACGCGCTGCGGCCGCGCAGCTTGCGACCTAATGTAAAATCGCTCTTAGAGTACAGGGACATTATAGTAAAATAGTTATTCGAATCCAATAAGCGATAAAATGTTTTAACATTGTTTCAAAATAAAATTATCGACTCCATTTGTCACTCCATGTTCATGTTACATAAATAGTTTCATAACTATTATTGCATTAATAAAGTTATGTTATTGACCACACCCGTACATTTTTAGCGAAAATAAATATTATGGACAAAATACAATTGATAGTCTTTTAAGCAAAATACTAACATTAATAAGTCGTTCTGTATCTAAATATGATATAAAAATTATATCATGAATTATTATTATAAAGAAGCTTTTGCAACTTTTGTGATAAATAATTGCATTTATGAATATTGAAGCATGGTTGATGAACACTTGGCTCTAATAACAAACGAGCAATGTCAACATTATTGTTCTTTTTATATTTAAGATATGTTCATTATAAATAATGTTATAGAAAACATGCATTTAAATAACAACATATTTTAAATTAATTTTAGAATAAAAAAGTGTGTCAAAATAAGCCAAAATAGATGATGTTCTTAACCCATAAGTATGTGAATTTCGCATCTGTTATTAAAACCGTCATAGCCGTGTGGTGCCAAGTCGGGCGGATTAGAAACGCGAGGTCTGGGGTTCGAATCCAGTTGTCTTATGTACATTTTTATTATTATTATTATTATCTGTAGTTTTTATAAATACTAATTTTAATATTATTTTTTTAATAATCAGCTCATTTTTAAATATTATTTAGTATCGGAAATGCAAAGCTTTCGCCCGCCTGGGAATCAATGTGTCACAAAGTTTATATGAAATTAATAGAGGTTTAACCTCTGTCAGGTAAAAGTACAAAACAATTTGGATTTACCTTGCCGACAAATTCAAATTTTAATGTAATGAACCACAAACAAGGCTTAATAAAGATAAACTATAAACATACCTGAGCGCCGCTTAAATGTTAGTAGAACCAAAATTAGTTTACGTATCATTGATACTGTCATTAGATTTTTAGTTTTAGTTAGATGCACTAGGGGGCACGGGTAAAACGTTTTTAATAAATTTACTATTAGCGAAAAATATAAGATCTGATAGAAAAATAGCTATTGCCGTGGCGTCGTCCAGCGTTGCGCCCACACTTTTAAAAAGCGGTCATAATGCCTGCATATTCGCCTTTGAGCGTCCACTCAAGATTTGTAGCAACGATTTCTCTAACATTTTTAATATTTCAAATCAAAGGAATACTGGAAATTCAATGCGGGATTGTTATTTGACTATTTGGGATGAAGATACTGTAGATACAGCCATCGAGATCGAAGACATTATCCAACAAAATTTTTGGATTCCTTCAACCCGCCTCCCGGTACTCATCCACACAAACTTTTTTTTTAATAAAAATACGCTTTCTACACTCAATAAAATAGAAAATTTCTATAATTTCAATTTCTACAATAGGCCCCACGCTTGGATTTTTTTCCTGTGTCGTGGGTACCATGGACAAACAAGATGTATATAGAAACACCCAGACCCAGAACATGAATCTATTCAGATTCCTGTCTGGCCGGGTGTGGTAGCTGCTCCGCAACGCGGGTCGTCAAGGTTGTCAAATTAATGTTAAAAGTAGGTTCACCTATATGTAATCTTACTCAGAAATTTAAAAGGACCAAAATTACTTTAAATAGTATTTATCAATTCATAAAAGTTAAAATCCATCTTTATAATCGATGCGCTTTGGTTTAAATGTGGAGGCGTCGTTTGAAAAGATGTATTCCGATATTGTTAATGTAACCACTAAGATTGTAAATTGGTTCAAAAAAGGGGTTTACGATATTCTGTTTCGTCTTATTTTCATAACATTTTACGTAACAATATGCACCTACCCACAAATACACACTTAAAATTCGTTTTTTCACTCTGTGTTTGTCCGGGTAATCCTTGACCGGCTAAACCGTTTTTTACGGGTTTTTTACTATAGAAAATGTTATGGAACAACATGTAGACTACTTTTATCGTAGAATTCCCACTGAATGGAGATTTACGCGGGAAAAACTTTGCGATACATTGATTTGCACGCGGGCGTAGCCGCGGGTACAGCTAGTTAAATAATATTTGTATTTCATGGCTGTTGTTTAGAAGTCAGAGCTCAACATATTGTTGCATTTTGGCAGAAAGGCGATGTACTCGTACACTGTGTTAATATAAATGCCGACTTCAAAACTTGCACTGTTTTCTAAGTTGAATTAAATGAAATTATGATACAGAATATAATATTTAGACAGCGCTTCAGAACGGAAGACATTTATTACACTATTTTATCCGAACTGAATTAGAGCTCAATGTGAAGCGTATTGTTTTTCACATTGGCTAACACATTTTTATTTTTTGCCGAGGTATAAGTTTTAATTGAATTTCAATTCATTCATCATATAATCGAAAGACAAAGCATATTAAAAAAACATATGAACCATTCATTACCTCATTTAGGCAGTTAACGCAACGCAGGCCATAGTTTTTTTCGTGCATAATAAAGATTTAAATGAGACTATATTTCGTGACACAAGAAAGTTTGACCTTCTTTCTCTATACTAAACGAGGGATTAGACGATTTTATGTCAAAATGTTGTTTCAAATGACTAGCATGTGCACACGTGTGTTGTTTATCTGTATTGTTGAAGGAATCAACGAAATAATTGATCGTAAGTGGCGACAATGGCCGCTTCCCAGATAATTGACGGTCGATCGTTGACCGCCTTTAGCTTCCTACGAGCTCACATTTTGGGTACTCCGTTTGCTAATCAATATGTCTTCAGAAATAATTTGTAACAATTGAACACCGGTAATCTTAAACCTACACTTATATGAATTTCAAGCTTAAAGTAAAGTCGAGTATAGACAAACCAATGTGATATTATCTTCAAGCTGTCCTAACCAATTATTATTTTTTATTTATAGGTAAGTACTTTGTTTGAAAAAGGTGGTAGAACTCTTCCTGTTTTATCTCCGGAATCACCACCGCCACTATTTCTAGCTAATAACAACAATGTTAAGCGCTGGTGTGTTCTAGTCTGACACATACTTATCGATACATTTTAACTAAGTCTTCAGGGGTAGCAACCTCTTCGCGGATGAATGTGAAAGCGTGCCCGTGTTCTCTCCGTACGGTGCGAGGAAAAAACACAGTAGGGGTTTAGCCAGTAAGAGTCCGGCATAACCCAACTGCTGCCCAGGGCGAATAGATATCCACTAGGATTACCAACTTAATAAAATGGGTAGCAACCTCTGTGGCTAACCTCAAGTAAAACTCAAATACTTTTGTGGGGTTGACCGTTGCTAATTGATGGACAGCAGTGGCCAATTGGACTGCAAACTTCATACGTTTGCTACTTCCTATAAAAAACACTTTTTTACTGATATCATCTGCTCAACTCAAAGCGCTCTTCCTTTGTAGCGTTTCCCACTTGGGCCTCTCCATAATATCACACTTCACACTTTTAGCCAACGCTCCTGTCAATCTCATTATATGATCCGCCCATTTCCATTTTAGTTTTTGTAGAATATTGTAACACATCTACCGCATTGAATATGCTTCCCTATATTATTCCTTTTAAAGTTGCTTATGGTTCGACTTATGAAACACCGCCTTATTACTTTTGCCAACAAACAGCGGTCACAAACGCTACTGTGTTTGTGCTGTATAAGACTTTCGAAGAGATTATTCGAGGCATTTCAACTTAATTCCCAAAAACATCGTTCTTATCTAGGTTTGATTACAGACGACTATGGGCAGCAATGACCAATTACCATCAAGTAGACTGCATGCTCGTTTGCTACTTAGAATTTATTAAAAAACTATCTTTTATCTGCGGCTTCGCCCGCGCGGTCAATGGGAATTAACATTAACATTTAATAACGTGATTCAGAATTTACAAATTAATTTTACTAACGCCATCTATTAACAACGTCTGGAACTACTAAATGTGTATCAACTAACAAAACATCAATATTCTCATGGGGATGAGAGAGCGCGGTAAAAAGTAGCTTACGTCACTCCTATCTACCAACATATAAAGCTTATCTCATAATAGCTATGTAGCGACGTGAAAGAGGAACAAACAAACACCCTTTCACATTTATAATATTAGTATGGAAGTATAGATACCTACTTTCATACTTATATTACCACCAATTCGCACTTGGCCAGCGCGGTGGACTATGACCTAAAACTCTCTCATTCTGAGAGAAGACCCGTGCCCAGCAGTGGGACACTAATGGGTTGTACCTATATTCGTCCATCGTATTCTCTCTAAGTAGTTACATAGTAACAGATTTAGCCGTCCTAGTTTCATAATGATTTCGTGTGGATCGCTAATTAGGAGCGACGTGTAATCTGTCCCCGCTTGATTATCGCGCTGGCAGAGCAGGGCCGCGGTTAGCGACTAGTCTTCACGACAAAGATGAACTAATTCATAGCTTGGACATATCTATCTCATTTCATCATAGTAGTTTTTGTATGTGAAGCTTCCTTACGTGTAATACGTACTCAACAATCTGAAGTAATATTTTGGATAAATTTTATTTCCTATTCAGTTTATTTATTTTTATTACTTTTTTAATTAATTTTATATTACTAAATAAATTGAAATGAATTAATTTGTATTGTAATGGTTAAAATGGAACGCAATTATTGTTATTTTAATAATTCAACTTAATAGTTAAGTTTTCTTGTCAAGTCAAGCATTGAGTTTTCTGTATTGTTAGATTTATAAGTTTTATGAATTAAATAATTAAATAACATTAAAAATAAACATGATGATAAAACTACATAATTAGTACATTTTTATGTCATGGAACCAATAATGCGCTCCGGGATCGACTCATGGACAGGTATAAATTCAATTAAACTTGTAAGAAACTCGAAAACGATTTTTTATTTAAAATTGTCAAAAACCTTTACGTTTATATGCTTAAAATCACATTAAATACAATATCAGCACATGCAGGTAACTTATAATAAACATTACGTGAAAAATAGAAAACCTCTTTCATTTGAGAAGTCGGTAATATCTCTGTTTTTAAGACTAATATTATTGCGGAATTGATAAATTTTAATAATTACGAGTACTCACGATATGCGGTTTTTTAATTCATTAAGATGCATTGCATTATGTCTTCTTATATTTGTGATATATATATGTTTATTTGGTGTACAATAAAGAGTTTTTGTATTGTATTGTATTGTAAGAATTCTTTCACAGGTAAAAACCGCATTTCGTGAGTACCCGTTAATTATTAAAGCGGTAATATCTCGTAGAAGTTGCAACAAAGATCTCTCGCTACTAATTCGCTGTTACTACAACAAGTACCCAATTGCAGCGAGTTATTGTCATTAGAACCGACCCTTTAATAGATTCATTAATGTTAACGAATTCGTTAAGTCCTGTGCGTATAGATTGAGTAATTTTAACTATGGTTAAATCCATAGTTCCATACTCATATTATAAATGTGAGGGTGTCTGTTTGTTCCTCTTTCACGTCGCCACATAGTTATTATATGTTATGGTTTATATGCTGGGAGATAGTTAGGAGAGCGGAAAGTGATGTAGGCTACTTTTTACCGCGCTCATTCCCATGAGAATAGGTATCGATGTTTTGTTAGTTGAAACATATTTAGTAGTTCCAGACGTTGTTAATAGATGGCGTTAGTAAAATTCATTTGCAAGCTCTGAATCACGCTGTCAAATGCTAATGTTAATTCCCTTTGACCGTGCGGACGAAGCCGCGGGTAAGAGCGAGCTCCTACATAAATTACGACTAACAGAACATCTATGCATGTAGTTTGAAATATTGGGTATACTTTGATCAAATGTTGTTACTAAATATTGGATATTATTTGTATTCTTAATACCTTTGGAATTTTCATATTTTTAGAGTTACTTTCAATTTATAATTAGAATTTCAGATTAAATTATTAATACTTGTACTATATGTATTAGCGTGAAACTCAGGTAGTTTGCATGTTGATACTTCTACTTTACAAAGTCTGCATTGATGCTTCTTCTTAATATAATGTAAGGTAAATGGAAAACTAGCTCAATAATTCGTTTTCCACGCATACCTATATCATGCACTAAAAAGCTTTATTTATCACTATTGTTTATGGATCTATTTTTTTTTTTGTTGTTTTTGGCGGCAATAAGAACTGCACGGTGGAACTTTTATCATAATGGCCTGACACACAGAGAGTTCTTTAATCGATTCACGGCAGACAGATAACTGAATAAAAATTTGGATTACGGTTCCGAGTTTACGTGTTTATGAATTCTTCTTTGTGTCTATGCTGATACGACACAGGAAAAAATAAAGGGGCTATGAATGTAGAAAGTGTTTTTGACATCCTTAATTTTGATCTGTAGAAATATTCAAATTAACTATAATATAATTAGGGTCGATTTTCGACCATTAGGCGGGAACTCGTCATTATAGACCAGCTTATAACTTAACTGAGGCTCGCTTTTAATATCAAGCCGCAATTGACCTAAATTCACACCATAAGTGTCTTATCTAAATAGGAAGTATAATATTCTAGTAAAAACTAAACTAGTTTCCCAGAACCATTAACAACTACAATGCAGTGGCGCATACTGCAATATTTAGAGCGCTGGGCGCGGTCGTAGGTCGCGCATGCGTGGTATTCTCGTATAGGATGCTCTAGTCAGCATTTACCCTACTTAGCGTTTTTTATTAAACTAAAATAGCAACCGAGCATGCTGTCCACCTGATGCTAAGTGACCACTGTCGCTGAACATCTGTAAGAAACTTCTTAACTAACGAGGATTTTATCTGAATCACAGATCTGTTGCTACGATCATACAAAAGTGAGGTAGCAACCTCACCCTATCTCCGAAACGCAGGAACGGCTTTACTCTATTAATAGGCGTGCGGTACCCCTCTGGTTTAACCTCTTAATTCCTACCACCTTTAGCGTTCTAGCATAGTCTTTAGTAAGGTTTTCTGTTGAAAACTTCAATCACGTGCCCCAACAATATATAAAAGATGGTTTCTGTCTGGTTTAGTCCTGATCGAATGTGGTAGAATTCATTATTATTTAACTCCGGAAGCACCTCTATCCATTTGGATTTACAACAGCAGTTACATTTATAATTGACGAACCAATATAGTAATTGGTTATCTTACTTAGTCTCATCTGAAGTTTATGATTATTTTTACATGTCTATGGGCGGCAATAGCCTAGTACCATCTAAAAAACTGCCTGCGTGGTTGTAATGTAAGAAAATATGCATTTTTTTCCACTATATTAAAAATGTAATTGCTAAATGAACAATGAGCCTAGCTCGTATATCATACATTTATGTAAAAGCTTCACTAGTCATCAAATGTTACCCCTTTGTTCTCATAGCTAGATTCTAATGGATCTCCGACGAAAGCTTCTAATTTTTAGTCATACCAATATTTTAGTTTGTATTAATTGCTATAGTTTGTGTACATAACTTATTGAGCAATAGTTAATTACGAGTAATAAAATGTCAAAGTGTAGCGTATCCTGCCAGAACATGCCTATGCAAAATAAAGACATTTTACAAAAAATAGGATACCCCTTTTCGTGGGTGCTACAAGCACACAAAAAGTAGTTAAATTAAACACTTAGGGTGTTTAAGTCTAGGATAGAAATAAAAATAAAACAATGAAAATAATGAAAATTAAAAGAGGATACACTCAACTGCCAGAGAAATACTCAACTTAAATTACATTAAAAGAAACAAATGAAGACGAAACAGTTTAATAGCATTTTTCCACTTCGCCAAACGATTTTTAGTCCGTGGAAGCAATTAAATTTATTTTATTTGTTTATTCATATAAATCTACTATCAGACTATCTCCATATGATAAGAATGATAATAATAGGAATACAATTCTACAAAATAATATAGAATTAAATACCAATAAAATAGATGTTTAATAATACTTTTTCATCATTGAAATTCAGTCATTAGACCCAGACCACACTAGTGATAAAAATATTACATTTGTTAGTAAAAAGACGATCGAACTCTATTTTAATTTTTTGCATAAAAATGTAAAACATCATCATTCTGTTATCGCCAGTAAATACCACCCACTTGTTGTTGATAAAACTTAAAAGTGTTATTGATAAAAAGTAATTTTATGTTCATTAGGTGTTCCCGCCACATTCGTTGCCCGTATTTTTATTTTTAAACACGACAATAGTATGAGTATATACCTACTAATTTCATATAGGGAAGAATCTTTCCAAATAATATTCGCGAGTATTCGCATGTTTTTATACATTCGCAGTTGCAAAAAATTATGCGAATGTTGAATTGCAGCGTTTTCCAAAAAAGGTTCTCAAATTTAGCCAATGTTTGTTTTTAACTGAAGCAAAGGAGCATGCAGTCCACCTGATGGTAAGTGGTCATTGCTGCCCATGGACATCTATAATCAACTACATACAGAACATGGGTTCAATCTGAAGTCAATCGCAGATGCGTTGCTACTCCCGAGGATTGATGGTCGCCTCATGTGAAAGTGAGCCGGCAACCACACCCTTCTATCGAAACGCAAGAAATGCCTCATGCTTAAAATAATGAAATGGAACTGCAATTAGTCGACAAAAAAATAGGTATCCAAATCTAGATCCTCCGGCCCCTACACCAAAAAGTAAAAAAAATAAAATTCGGATTCACGAATAATCAAATAACAATATTCGAGACATCACTAATTCTTACTTATAAATATTATCTTAAACGTCTACGTAATCTGTTCTATTTATCTTATTTCTTCAGTACTCACATTAATAAAAGTTGTAATCTTATTTCATATGTAAAAACGCGTAAATTACCTATATGAAAAAAAAAATTATACCCTTACCCGGGATAGCCGTAAACAGCTGAATACTATTATTTGTAATCTGTTTTTGTTAAATAAAAGTCTTTAAATGCCTGTTTTTTTTTCTATAAACACTAACTTAGACTTACATGTGAGCACTAGCCGTAAACTTTACAAATATTATAGAATATGAAAATTAATATTATATAAATAATTATTGTGGGTGGCCATGAAGTAATCACCTCTAAGACCTATCACTAGACCGTTCATATTCGTCCCTGTAGTTTCGGGATCAGAATAGGGCTACGGTAACCCCTGCCTGTCATAAGAGGCGACTAAAAGGGGCTTCCGGGATTGCGGGCGGTTTGAGTGGGAGCTTGAACCGTCCAGCCAGGCAATCCGGAAGGACGCCGGTACGTGTTGTCGCATACCGCCGTAAAGACCAGACGGAGCGGTGGGCCCAGCCGCCCACCTTGGAGGAGCCCGATGGGGCAACGCGCTCAGAGGATTCCGGTTGCGATTCGTTTGGAGATCCCGGAGTTCTCTATGTAGCGCCCAGGACGACCACCGGGGGGCTTTTAGTGTGGTAAAAATCCCACCCACATAACGCTGCGTCGGGTACCTTTTGAAGGTTTCCCCCTCGAGAAAAAAAAGAACTTTCATATTGCCAAAGGACAAACATGAAACAGATGTACCGAAATTTTCATAGCACTCGAACAACAAAGGATTTTAGCACGTTTTAAACAAAAAAGAAAGTATACGGTGATTGAATAGGATTGTTCGGTTCTACCACAACGCTACGAATTGGATGTAGCGGTAGCCACATCCTATTCGTAGCGTTTCGGTGGAAGGTTTGGTTGCAGGCTAACTTTCATATGAAACAACTATCTTAGTCTACAGAGGTGAAGCTACGGAAGTCTACAAAAGTGATTAACTTTAAGTGTAATCCCTGGGCATGTGAAGTTGCTTGCAAATGTGAGAAGCAGTAACCACTTACCGACGAATGGACTGCATGTTATTTTGTTATTTGAATCTTATTAAAAATATGTCATAATTTGAGTAATCTTCTTCATGCACAATAATGTGATGGTTCAATCAAGTGTGTGTTCATGTCCCTGTAGTTCCGGGTTCAGAATAGGGCTACGGCCCTGCCTGTCGTAAGAGGCGACTAAAAGGGGCTTCCGGGGTTGCGGGCGGCTAGAGTGGGAGCTTGAACCGTCCAGCCAGGTGCTCCCGGGAAAGACGGCGATATGTGTGGTCGCATATCGTTTTGAAGGTTTTCCTCTCGAAAAAAAAATGTGTGTCCATGGTACCCACGTCACAGGAGAAAAGGAGAAAAAGTGAGTCTACTGTGGGGCTATGGATGTAGAAAGCGCGCGTGTGTGTGTAATCAAGTTTTTTCCTCAAAATCATATCGTTCTCCCATTAGTATTTGCATGTCACACCAGTGATTAATTAGTTCGTCTACACCAACATTAAGTAAATGTGTCACGATAAAATCGTCAGACAACTCAAACAATCATTAATCATCGTTTCTGTCTAACACAATTAATTTTAGAGGCATTATTACCAGATTTACATTTTGAATGTTTCATTGAGTAGTAGTATGGAGTTTAATTACTTTTTAATTTTATTTAATTAACTTATTATTTATTTTTATGGAAATAGCAAACGAGCACGCGGTCCAACTGACAGTATTGACAACCGCCGCGCATGGACATCTGAAATCAACTTCAGATAGGATCCGACTTTTTCCCAAGTTAGACCTCGTATAAGTATGTCTCCTTTATCAGACTAGAACACTGTTTAGACCAGAATATATCACGCTTTAAAACACGCTTTCTACACTCATAGCCCCACACTAGGGTTTTCTCCTGTATCGTAGGTACCATGAACACACAAGACAAATACACAAACACCCAGAACCAGAACATGAATCTAAACTCAGATTTCATAATTCAGATACCTGTCTGGCCGGCAATCGAACCCGGAACCCATTGCGCGTCAGACCGGTATGGTAACCGCTCCGCCACGCGGGTCATCAATCGGCATATAACACTAGTTTACTTAGACATAGGTGTGACTATCGGAGTCGAAGCACAAAGAGCTCAATTAGGAGTCCGCATGTGTCTTTAAAACCAAGAACTGACATTTTCCTTCTTTTGATTCCATTCCTGAGAAAACAAAGTACCTAAGAGGTATGCTTGATCAGGCCAACGGATTCATTTGTTTTAATAAAGTTTACCAATCAGTAATAAACATCAGGCTTATTTCATTCTACTGAAGCCTTATGCCATATTGTCGCTTTCATGAAAAAGCCATTAAGTTTTTTCAGAAGGGTAGAAAGCTTGACACGAACTGATTAGAGATCTAAATGACATTTTAATAGTACAAAAATAACATTTCAAGTGCGATCAACTGTTAGCCAAATGCGGAAGCATTCAAGGAATTTGGGTAAAATATAAAAAGGCTACCTGTAGTTATATAGGTACTTTTCGATAGTAAAAGCAATCTTGTAGTATTTAGAAAGATTGAACGTCGTAAATTCATAACCTTTAAATCTTATTTTGTACGTATTGAATTTTAAACTAAAAATATATTCAATCTGTATAATTTATTGGTGTAATCGATGAATACCTATAACTTTCATTCGAAATGAAATGAAATGTCTTTATTTTGTATAGGCCTGCGGGGGCACTTACAAATTGTCAGTTACATTTTGTTTTTCTTACACTACCACCGGATCGGAATACGACCTCAACTGAGAAGATCCGGCAAGAAACTCAGCGGGTTTGTCTTTTTTTCTTATTTATATTCATTTTTTTAATATTAATATTAATTCGTAATTCCAAGAGTTCGTAATTCCAAGATACGATAAATTCTCTTTCCCGAATCGATATGGTAATGGACATATCAACATCATTGCGTATATCTTTATGAAGTAAAATTGCCAACCTAAAGGCAAGCTAACTAGGGTCTAAGTCTGGATAGCATTCATGTGCGTATCTGTCCTTGGATCGATCGACGAAGGACGAGGCGCGCGCAGTCTGCCCGGCGCCACAGCCTTCCGGAATATGATAGCTTCATCTTTTATGTGGAACTTATTTTAGTTAGACTACAGAAGTAAACATTTAACCATTATAGGTAGTAGTAGTAGGTAATTTCTATTGTAGGTATACTATTCATCCATCAGCCCTTTCTAGTTCACTGCTTGGCACAGCTTTTCTATTAATAAGGGCCTTTTGCGAATAGTCACTGCGCCTGTCATATGTGTTGGTAATCGTGATGGTGGTAGAAGGTTCCTGATGTTATTACACGGGAAGACGCTGATGCCCATCTCCTGGATTGTATCCATTCGTCACCTATGGCATCCACGGAAAATGAAGGAACGGTGTAGCAATTAGTATTTCTGTGCTCTAGTGAAATGACCTTGTTAGTCAAATTTACGCATTTCAACTTGGTCTTGTAATTGAATCCAAGAACAATTTGTATCTTATAATCATAATGCCCATTAAATAAAATGCTTATTAGTTGTAAAATACTGGAAACATCCGAAATACAGTGGATGGTATTTCGGGGTACATGAATGGTTCCATTCAATAATAATCAGAAAAAAACCTTTACAGGATATTTGAGCTCATTAGTAAAATTGAGGAGGTATCAGGCAAATTGAAGCCTTGCGCGACTAGCAGTTATCCTGCAGTATCCATAGAGATTGTGTTACACTTTTTTTATAACATTGAAGTAGCAAACGATCACCATTTACCATCAGGTGGATGCAAGTCCACTTTATGGTAAGTCGTCCTTGCCCAAGGATAACGGTAACCAACTACGTTTAAAACAAGGAATCCGAAGTGAACCACAGATGCGAAAGTTTGGAAAGTAGCAAACATTCCAAAGACTAAGATGGTTGCCTCATGTTACATAGAAGTAAGTCGGCAACTAAACCTCTCCATCAAAACACAAAATCCCCTTCGCGCTAGAAATAGGTGTAGCGGTGGTAGCTCCCTAGTCGAAACATACATTCTGCAAATAACTACTAATCTTTCAAGTACCTATGTTACAGTACTAAAAAAACTCCTACCATTGTTATTTAAGATTGCATAGTAATATAATTAAGTTCTAATTTAAGTATTAATTGAACACATAGTACACATGATGACGACTCGCGTGACGGAGCGGTCACTATAAAGTGTTGACACACGGTGGTGTCCGGGTTCGATCGCCGCCCAGACAGACATCTCAACGATGAATATGGATGTCTGTTCTAGGTCGCAGTATTTGAGTATTTGTCTTAGAATGTTACCTAAATTCTACGACATAGCAGAAAAAGCTTCTGTGTGCATCTATGGTAAAAACCGTTTTTATAAACCCTAATTGAGTGGTCATTATCATTTATGGATTTATGATTAACTGTGATAGGATTAGTCCTAATTTAAGTTGACCACTTTCTTACTGTTCTTGAGGGATCATTTGGGATGTATCATGTGTGTTCTAACAAGAAGATAAGGAAAAAATAGGAAGTAAATTATCGCCACCGAAATAGCGCTACGAATTATTACCACATATTCCCATGGATAAATTGTTTCTCTTACACCAAAAACTATTTTACTGAATCACAACTGACACTTGTGCGATTTTTTTTTTAAGATTGAAGTAGCAAACAAGCATGCAGTCCACCTGATGGTGAGTGGTCACCGCCGCCCATGGACATCTGTAATCAACTTCACACCGAACATGTGTCCCATCTGAAGTCAATCACAGATGCGTTGCTACTCCCGAGGACTATGATGGTCGGTTCATATGAAAGTGTGTCGGCAACCACACCCTTCTATCGAAACGCAAAAACTTCTTCACTTATTTTTTCTCGAATTAATTTCAGTGGTTTAAAAAACGACTTATAGGACATTATACTTTTAGTTAACATCATCAAAAATAATGTGCGTCCGAAACTATTCTTTGAAAGCGTATTTCGTGTTTATTACGCAAAACGGGGAAATAGCCAGAATTTGTAACCCTTACACATTATATTCAACAAAGTCTTACATTTGTTTAGTCTGAGTTCATCTCAAATATACAACTTGGTAAAATAGTATTAGGTAGTAGCAATTATTCACGTTAAAGGCACGTGTTGTGCTATTTTTAGCTTGTAAAGCCTAGTATATTCGAGGACTCGTAACCTAATACGATCTACGTCAAAGGTTTAATTTGCAAACCAGCTGATTGTTTTAATTATCGTGTCATTTAACTGTTTATTTTGATACATGTATAACTGATTCATAATGTCAACGACTGAGGTTTTCTATAATTTATGTTATAATAATTAGGTACCTTTAATTGCTAAATATAAATTCATTCTACATGTACCTATGTTTTATTAATTACGATCGAAGGTGAAAATTTATTTTATTTTGGAACACATAGCAAATATATATTATACACAAAACCAAAATACTGTTTAGTTACAATCAAGAACAAATTAATATACCTAATCGTTAGCATCATTTCTAAGAAACAAAGCAAGTTAAATATTACTTTTCCAGCCTTAACACCTATCCTGGTATGTTTGGGAAAAACTCTAGGATAGCATCTGTTCTCAAGCTCAGGTACGTACCATTTCTGTAAGAGGTGGACAGCAAATTTACGCAATCAGTTATTATCTATGCTTTTTATTAATTTCTACGCCAGATTCGTGAAAAATATTATAAGTTATTTATAGTACACATTTAACTTCAAAAATAAAGGTGTGTGCCCGAAATAACGCAACAGTTTTACGAATTAAAGTTTAATTGATGGACATACATACATATTTGACATACTTACGTAACGAAACTTTGTTACACTCACGATTAAAAATAAAAAGTTGGTTTAAGGTTAACTTTAATAAAAAATATAATAGTGATGATAAGTACACTTAATTGCCTAAATTGTAATTCTTCAAATGAAATAAATTATATTGTAATTATAAACAGTATGAAACTTAGAACAGAAAACAATGAAATTTTAGTATCATCCACCACCCCACGAAGCTACCGCCCTCTGAGCCTATCACCGCCATCTGTGGGTGGCGCTAGCAATCATTCAGTTTACTACAGGAATTTCATTTTTTTTTAAATATTTGTATATTATATTTTGTATATTTTAAATATTTGTATATTTTATTTATATTTTGAACCAATATTACTTTTATTACATTGCGTGCCTTGTTACTGTACTTCGAATGTTTATGGTCGTTAGCTCTATGTCCTAGGAGGGTTGCGTGCTAAATAGCTTAGATATATGTAATTGAATACAAATTATTCTTATTATTATATTAGTTCATAATTTCAACAGACTGACTACGAGAAACAATTGACAAAATTATTCAAAGACTCATTTGTAAATTAGTAGTGTAAATGACCATAACTTCTGTCTTGAAGGTGCAAAATATGAAATGAACTTCCTCCTGATGTATTCCCGGAAGGCTATGACTAAGTGCTTCCAGAAAGGTGCATAAAAAGAGCTCTTCCATAAAGCGGTGAATGCATTTCATTATATATCCAGATATAAGTATAAAAACATATAGTCATTGCTCATGATCATTAATGCGATCAGAACTGGAACTCTACCTGATGTCTATCCTTGGATAGAAATCTAGAAGGCAACGGTATAACCAGAAAGGACCACACCCTTTGAATCGGAAGAGCTTTTCTTTAATTATACAGCAGAAATTGACGTTTCTTTTTATCTGACTAAAGTACCAAAGGAGCATGCAGTCCATCTGATGGTAAGTGGCCACCGCCGCCCATAGACATCTGTAGTCAACTGCATACAGAACATGGGTTCCATCTGAAGTCAATCACAGATGCATTGCTACTCCCGAGGACTACGATGGCCGCCTCATGTGAAAGTGTGCCGGCAACCACACCCTTCTATCTCGCGCAAGAAATGCTACACGCTAGAAATAGATGTGGCGGTGGTACTTCCCCGGTCGAACTACACTGGTTCTACCACCTAAATGTCGTGACGGTATTGCCGCTGCTCACCACCTTTAACAATTTCTTATGTAATAGCAAACGAGCGTACCTATTACTGCCCAACATGCAACCAGCTCATAATAGTCCAAGAGTCCTTCTAGAACTTTATCTATACAAACGCGACGGCTCATATACTTTATGTATTAGACTAAAATCTGACTTAATTTGATCTAATTAATTCCATAATTATATTATAGTATTACTAGCAATATGACTATGCAGAGCTCTCTACTAAGATATGTAGCTAATGGTCTTTTGTATTACTACAAATTGTAACACCTCATGTTATCTAATACGATTGCTTGCCACACCCTTCAAATCTGGCCACCGCTTTGTTTCAGTTATCCAACGATTATTGTATCAAAATTGATTCTTTCTTTAATCCCTTCGATTTCCTTATGATATTTAGTTAAAAGATATTTTATAGTAGGTGTGTGTAAGTGTTTTCCACTTAAATGTTTGGTGTAACTACTGGTGCCACAATAAAAAAGTCGAACTTTTTTTTGTAATTTAGAAGGAGCAAAAGATCTTGCTGCCAACTTGATTGGTAGTGGCCATTGCCACCCATGGTCCATGAATTAATTAAGATCAGAGTCATATCTGGGGTTAGCCTTAGATGTAACTACCCTTAAGAACTAAGTTGAAATGCCAATATATTAAATACCTAGAGTATTTTCTAACTAGGTAAATTTGCGCGAAGAATATACGCGCGTATTATTAGTAACTACTGTCGAATAAATCAAGTATGCCGCATTTTAAATTTGATAAGAAACAAAGATTAGCAAATATACTGATATGTTTAATATGCCATTTAAATAATTATCTTCCTATTATTTCATATTAGGTATTAAAGATAAGAGTATTAATATTCATGTGATTGCGGCTCGTGTGTAAAAGAATATTTTTAGAATTAGCACATGTTCTTTCAGTAGTTTGAAATTACCCTAAACCAACACTAGTTGTAATTGAAAAATCGTATATCGATTTTACAAAACAGGTCAAGTATTACGTAACGCTCGAGCGTCTAACTCTTTCAACTAGATCAGAAAGATACTAATTTTCTTACGCGGAAAATCCATGTCCACTCCATCGTCAAGTTTCAGTGATGAAAATGTGACTGGGGTAATCTGACCGCATCGATTTTCGCTCCAAAATGGCAACCTATAGGATTAATGTATAAAGGTACTCACCCCAGCTGGATCCTGTGCGGCCCAGGAACTGCCCCGTCTCCGAGTTCCACAGGAAGATCCTGAAGGACTCCCATTTTCCCAGATCCGGTGGCGGAGCATAATACTGCTCAACAACTTTGGTCTTGTCTGCCATGTTCAAACGCCTGGCCGGACTGCGGTAAGCAATCGATTGCGAGTGCCTTCGCCCCGGCACGCCCCCCACTACAACCCCCCCTCCGTTTGCTACCCCCTGCAACCCCCGTTTCCCCTTACGTAACCATTACGTAAGGCGGCGCGCGCATGTTTCAGACCTACTTTGAGCAACCACTCTTGTTGACCGTTCAAGTGGTCCGTTTCGCCCCCTTTTCGTCTGTTTTACCACCTATAAGAGAGACGCGGCGGTTCTTATTGTACTGGTTAGTAAATAGGTCTGCGTAACCTTTCGTAGCCTATTCTTGGGACTCTATTCGTTTGTAATAAGGTTCGATTCGTTATTTAATTTGCAATGATTTTGTTAGATCGCGCCTGGTCAATGTGCTAGGTTTCGGACTAGCGAATTTCAGCACATCCCCTCTACATTTATACAAATTACTCTAATTTAATACAACGCTTGCGTTAATTTGAGCGATGAACGTAATTAACACTTCAAAAATGCTTCGTCTAGTAGTTGTGATAATAATAATGGTGTTATTTTAGGACGGAGGTATACAAAGAGCCTTGTGTGTAATTATTGTAATATTACCATCAATGCACCTACTCTTAGTGTGTAGCCTATTTGAAAATATATTTTCAGGTGGCATCCAGGAAATGAGTAGCTATCTACATTTCTTTTTATCTGACTGAAGTAGCAAACGAGCATGCAGTCCACCTGATGGCAAGTGGTCACTGCCGCCCATGGACATCTGTAATCATCTTCATACAGAACATGGGCTCCATGTGAAGTCCGGCACAGATGTGTTGCCACTCCCGAGGACTATGATAGTCGCCTCATGTGAAAGTGTGCCGGCAACTACACCCTTCTATCAAAACGCTAGAAATAGGTGTACTTCCCCGGTCGAACTACACTGGTTCTACCACCTTGTAAATCTTGTAACATAATATATCACTCTTCTGCCTAAAACTATGCGTTATATTCGAATAAAAACGGATATAGTGATATTTACACATACATGGATATTTACACAGTATCTATATTTTTAACTGAAATATATACTTTCGATTATTGTCTTATTATCTATACAAATTTCAGATTTCAAAAAGACTTATTGTAAATTCGTTAATAATTAAATAAAAAAATAAGTTATAAAATAAAAATTGAACTATCAATAATATAATTATTTATTGGTGACTAAAAACTGTCAAGCAAACAAATGATTGTTGAAATATAAAATACTAATAAGAAACAAAACAACAGATAAAAATACGCCTTACGTCCAACAGACAATTTTATTGATGGAAAGAATTATTGCCATGAAATTAAGGATGCAGTTCAGTAGTCAGACATATAAAAACCACATTCAAGTTAAAGATACAAAACAAAGAAATATCTGAACAGAAAATCTATTTTAAGTGTGTTATACAATATGTTAACTTAGATGGAATTAAAAAAATATGTAACAACAATAAAACGACAAATTAGCACACAGAGATCCACGTAACAAAACCAAAAAATATAGACTAAATCAAGCCCAAAAATCTAGATTGAAATGTTTGATGTAACTACCATCAATAGCAATATAGTTTGCACGATGACTCAAAACGGGAAAACCACATTTAAATATTCATCGAAGCGCCTGATACTTTGTTGCATTTATGTCTTTGCGTACGGTTGCGTTACAAAATAATTTTATTTTTATTTGGAAGCTCTTAGATAAATATAAAATGACAGTAATTTATATATTACGTTTAATGCATATTATAAAGTCACTTCACTCGTCCAGCCATTATTGGTCCACTGCTGGGCACGGGTCTTCTCTCAGAATGAGAGAGTTTAGGCCATAGTCCACTGCGCTGGCCAAGTGCGATAAAGTCACTTATATTTTGTATATTCAATTTATTTCATTGTATATAATTATGGTAAGAATTTTATGCTGTTAATTGTATAAACATAACATTACCAATAATGTAGGAATGAACAGATTAAAACGGAACAAAAAGGAAATATTTGGTATGAAAAATATCCTTTAAATAGTTCATTTCGAATACGGTATTAATAATTATAATGTGTGTGAATATAAACAAAATCGGAAGTTGTCTTGGTGAATAACCGCTCTAATACATATATTAGTCGTCCAAAAATTGCAAAATATTTCGTTTTCAGTGATTGAATTTTAGCAGTAGGTATCTATTTCAAAAAGAAAAATGCTCTCTAGATCTTTGTTCTTAACTTCGGAAGTTGATTGATTTGTTGGCTTGCTTTAATCTGCCTTTTAGATAAGTCGTAGTTGAAGAAAACACAAAGTAAGTTTTAGAAGGAAATAAATTATGATGTAGTTAGTACATAGACTTATTCGTTTCTTGTTCTGATTTAAATGAATATTTATGAATATGTATGATTGATGGCACAAGCTAGCGAACAAGTCCATTTTAAAGATTTCCATGTTCTACTACTAATTCATACTAAGTTATTGTCTACATTGAAGGCTCGTTGGCCATCTTTTCGGTTTTCTCTGCAGCAGGATCGTTCAAAGTTTCCGTAGGCTTAGTCCATGCTTGACACACGCAGGTTGGGCCCGGGCCACTCCCGCTACCGTGGTGGCCTCCTGAGCCCTGGAAGTTCTGGTAGTTGGTGCCTGACTCACTTCCGTGATTTACCCCTTGGTTTTGGTAAGATCCATTCTGTCCGGGAAAGTTACTGGTTTGTTGGTTCTGGTAGCTTCCGGTAGGCTGAGTTTGACCTTGATATATGCCAGAAGGTTGGGTCTGCGCTTGGAAAGACCCAGCAGGCTGGTTTTGGAATGTGTTAGTTGGCTGATTCTGACCGTTGAACTGGTTTGATTGAGTGTTCTGATAGCTTCCACCATTTTGACCGTATTGAGTTTGGCCGTTTGGCGGGTTTTGGTAAACGATTTGATACTGACCCTGGGATTGGGATTGAGTTTGCCCGTTACTGAAGCCCCCTGAAGGTGCGGGGTAGACTGGTCCTGTGCCGAAATTACCATTATTCAGAGGGTAAGTCGCGCCTTGGTATCCGTTCTGGTTGTTGTATTGTCCCTGATTTTGGTACTGTCCTTGATAGTTATATCCCTGTCCCTGGCTATTGGACTGACCATTCCACTGCTGGTACTGAGGGTATGGAGGGTAGCCTTGATTTGGATATGTTTGTTGGTTGTTCTGCTGATTCGTAGGCTTGTTTTTGTGACTATGTACAAGATCAATGACGCCTCCAATAATTTTCTCAGATAGAGCGGTAGTCCTGAGTTCTTTTGTTGTCATGCTAGCGGAGGTCAGTGCAGTGATGATCAAAAGCTGTAGACAAAAAAAAATCTACGTCAACAAAAGATGAAGATAATTACCATTTTATTTATTCTTCATTGTGTAGTACCATCTTGTACTACACAATGAAGATGACCAATATTTTAGAAGAAGAAGAATTTAAACTGGTCATGTTTATACTGCATGGCAGAGCTCTCACTCAAGAGGTATGCCATTCCAACGCGCATGTGTTAAACACATATTTCTATTCTTTAGATTTCTTTTCTTTCTATATGATAGAATTCGTAAACCAGTACGCATTATGTGGCAAACTTGATTGTAAGTGCTAACTGTCGCTCATGTAATCAACCCCGACTAGAAATTTTTGGTTTAGAGCTTTTATTAATTTTATTACAGAGACATATGAGTTAATGTCCTTGTGTTTATATGCGTTTGTGGCACATATGACAGAGGGTCGAAAATGTTATTATGTGTGGCACCACCACACCACATGAAAGCATTAATAACCGTACGGTACGGAAGCGGTGGCTTAGTCTTCAGGGTTACCAACGCAACTTTAGCTGACATCAGGTAGAACTTGATTTTACACCGGATTGATTACAGTAGTCCATGAGCAGCATTGGCCACCATCAGGTAAACTGCTATAAGTTACTTCGACAATTTCTATGAATACAATATTCTGTGAATACAAATTAAAATGTATGATAATCCACTTACGAGAAAAGATATATTCCGGAGTCCGTCCATGGCGGTGTGAAGGTTTCGCTCACGAGATCACAGTTGGCTGAAGGCTTCCAAGGACGCGCTTTTATATGAGCTCGGTGGTCGTTTTTTGATCCTTTCGGTTCCATCGACGGACTAGGGTTGGCAATCGTGTCTTTAAAGGAAAAAAATGTAAACACAAATAAAAAACACCGAATAATTATGGTTATGTATATAAAAACACAAACACACTTTCTACACTCATAGCCCCACACTAGGATTTTCTCCTGTGTCGTGGGTACCATGGACACACACAAAGACGAATACACAAACACCCAGATCCAGAACAGGAATCTAAACTCATCATACAGATACCTGTCTGGCCGGGAATCGAACCCGGGACCCATTGCGCGTCAGACCGGTATGGTAACCGCTCGGCCGCGCGGGTTGTCGTATATGTTTGTGTGTATTTAAATAGTATTTTTTTAGATGTACCAATTAATAAAATTGTTACTTTCAATTAATAAAATTGCAAATTTTAAGGTTTTTTTTTATTTGTACTCGATCATAGCAAAAGTTAGCTTATTCAGTATAACTAAAAAACAGATATTTGCTTAAAAACTGAATCACAACGTATGTAATTTGATGAGGGACGGGTAACATTAACAGTAACATTGCAAACAAAGTATTGTGAGTCACTTTGTGAGTCAGTTTTGTGACAGATTAATATTTTGATTTCACTTGTATACCTGAAATCACTTAACGCACTAGCGGTTAGCCGCGCCCGCGGTTAACCACTAGTGCATATAAGGGCTTATAATTAAATCGTCAATTTTTGAGAGGTTGTTTTTTCCAATCTTATTTATTTTATTTCCTTGAGTCAATATTTGTAAATATTTTATATAGTTGTACCAAACGATAAGTCAGACGGGCTAACTGATGGAAAGTTGTCGCCTATGGACATTAGCAATACCAAACAACCAATGCATCGCCGGCTTGTAAGTAGATTTGGTTCAACCCTATGAACACGCATGACGTCATCACTCGCGATTCGCGATGTGATGCGAGCGGCGCGAGTCTTCTCACCCCTTACATGAAGTCCCGCTATACAGAGACAAGTACGGTTGCGAAACCATCTTCGATATCGTTGCTTTGCCGATATCGATAGCTATTACTAATCAAGTAAACATTTTTAATTATTTATAACTAACGCTTGACAGGGCCGTGTTCGTTGCAATGGTGTGGGACGCTACCAGGAATCTTGTGAGAGTTTATCAGACCCAAGGATCTGCATCTGAATGGGTGCCAAATTAGACCAGGTTGGCGACTGGCTCCCTCAAAGAAGCTGACTCCCCATTCGATTCGCACTTGGCCAGCGCAGTGGACTATGGCCTAAACTCCCTCATTCTGGGAGAAGACCCGTGCCCAGCAGTGGGCCAATAATAGGTTGATGCAACAACGCTTAGACATGACATTCTACTAGAATTTCCGTATAGGATATGTTCAGTATAGAAAATAAAGATAGATTCAATGTATTTTCTAGAGATTTAAAAACTATTCACCAATGCGTTAACATGCAAATAATAATTACATAGTTATTTTTTATCACATTGAAGGTTCTATCTGAAGTCAGTCACAGATGCGTTGCTACTCCAAAGGATTATATATGTGATTGTTGTCTCGCCGAAACTGAACCGTAAATAAAATATTTTATGACTCTCGTTTCCCTGATAGCCATCGGACTTAACCGATCTATACCATTTATTACTTTTAATCGTGTACTTGAAGGATGTTCATTAAAATTAATCAGAGATGCTTCAACTAAAAGACGAAAAAGAGTTTTTTTAAATTATTACTAGTGTAAATTTTGTCCCTGTAGTCCCGGGACCAGGATACTACGATATCCTCTGTATATGGTAAAAGGCGACTAAAAGGGGCTTCCGGGGATGCAGGCGGCTAAAGTGGGAGCTCGAACGATCCAGCCAAACGACCCCGGGAAGAACGGTTGCATGTGTGGTCGCATGCCGCCAAAAATAACATAAGTTGCGGTGAGCGTATTCGCTCACCAGGGAAGACCCTGAAATAGGCATCGCGCTCGGAGGACTCCGGTTGTGTTCCGTTGGAGATCCCACGTGCTGCGATTCCCACGTTTAGTGCGGCAAGAATCCCACGTCGTTCCCATGGCGTCAGGCACCTTTAGAAGGTTTAAGCAAAAAAAAGAAGTGTAAATATATTACACAACGATGGTATTTTCTATGACATTTTTTAACATTTTGCTATATTTAAATTGAAAGGTAAAATGTTTGTTTGTTTTATTTACCATTGTCAGTAAACTATTATTTTATGAACATATAGCTGCACTGAACTCGTTAATAGTAATTAGTATTAGTAAAAAAATTGTAAAGTCAAGTTAATCTAATTGAATTGAAATTTAATCAAATTGATTTATACAACATACATATTTCCAAGGTAAGTGAACTTTTGACGATCGTTTAAAACATTTTATGCGCATAGATTTAAATCGACAACGTATCGACATCGCATCGACACGACGCAATCCACCAGCTTGACCGCGTATGATTGACGCCGATTGTAATGTAAGGGTACTCTTTTTCGTTTTTATCCACCATGGATCATCGTCGATCATTATTTATTATCTTGCCCCGTTCGGCCCTTCACGGAAGTTTTAAATTAATTCTCCCGTACTTATTCATTTAGACATGACCTCGCGGAAAAGATCCTGATTTAACACGCTAAGAGGAACATTACGCGAATCAAGATTACGTTTTGTTCGGGTTGTATCGGAAGATGATTTATTAAACAGTATAATTCGTCTGATTTTGTTACTTTTTGCATGATGCCAATAAACCCGATGACGACCCGCGAGGCGGAGCGGTTAGCATACCGGTCTGACGCGCAATGGGCTCGGGTTCGATTCCCGGCCACACAGGTATCTCAATGATGAGTTTAGATTTATGTTCTGGGTTTGGGTGATCGTGTATTCGTCTTGTGTGTCCATGGTACACACGACACAGGAGAAAATCCTAGTATTGGGCTATGCATGTAGAAAGCGTATTTTTAATAATAATTAAAAGATTATTTCATTCATTAATCATTACTTCTATAGTTATTGCAGTATCAAAAGTTAGATCTTCAGTGAATAATAAATAGTTGTATATAGGATTTTGGATAACTGTTAGTCAGGGTAGTACCTAAGTATATTTAGATAGCTTTATACAAGAAAACCGTTTACACTGCTTGCATTTTGGAAGTTGACATATACTCTATTAAAAGAACTAAAATGAACTTATCATTTTAGTTCGTATTAGAAATATAAATTATATAATACTTGCAACAAAGAATGATATAATGCTAAAGATTTGTTTGGGTTTTGAGGACCCCCGTGACGGAGCAGTTACCATGCTTGTCTGACACGGAATGGGTTCCGGATTCGAGCAACAGATGTCTGGATAATGAATTTAGATTTATTTTCTGGTTCTGATTATATGTATTGTCGTTTTTTTTATATTTGACTGAAGTAGCAAACGAGCATTCAGTCCACTTGATGATAAGTGGTTACTGCCGCCCATGAACATCTGTAATCAACTTCATACAGAACATGGGTTCTATCTGACGTCAATCACAGATGCGTTGCTATTCCCGTGGACTATGATGGTCGCCTCATATAAAAGTGTGCCGGCAACCACACCCTTCCATAGAATCACAAGAAATGCTTCACGCTAGAAATATGTGTGGCGGTGGTACTTTCCCGGTAGAACTACACTGGTTCTACCACCTTCAAAAAATGTTCTTGTCGTCTAAGTGTGTCCATGTGACGACATAGGAGAAAATCCTATTGTGGGACTATGAGTGTAGACAGCATCGGTCGCGTCTAATTCGCACTTGAAAAGGTAGTGGATTATGACCTAAGCCTCTCAATCTGCCAGACTCAAGCCTAGTGGACACTGGTGGGTTATCGACGTGACACTCACAATATGTTTAAAGCTATGAGTAGCGGAGAGTAGCTACAACGGACGCGCCTGATTGACGTCGGAGCGACTTCCTGCCGGCCTGACCTCAGCGCGTCATCACCGCCCTACATCATCGTGATACAGGGCTACCCTTCATTGTTCAGCTAATCCTGGTTACAAGAATTACAGGGATCTAATGCGAAATTTTTTACCGTTTTTCAAAGATAATGGTACGGAACCCCTTCTGGCGAGTCCGACTCATAATTAACCGGTTTTTAGGTGGACGACGATACACAATGTGTTTAAAGCCAAAAGTAGTGGAGAGTAGCTAAACGTGTTATCACGAGCGGACGCGCCTGATTGACGTCGGAGCGACTTCCTGACGGCCTGACCTCAGCGCGTCATCACTGCCCTACATCATCATGGTACAGGGTTACCCTTCATTGTCCAGCTTATCCTGGTCAGAAGAATAAATAACACGAAACTTTAATTTTATAAAAATAACCAAATTAAGTGGAAGTTACTGTTTGCCCTGTTCTTTTGTGAAATCGTTACGTTTTAGTTGGCTAGATGATTCAACAATTTCAACACCTCATTTGGATTTGACTTGCTACATGATTAAACTTATTTGGAGTAGTTATCAGGTATTTAATTCTATTTGCGTATTTTTTTTATAAGATTGAAGAACCAAACGAGCATGCAGTCCACCTGACGGTAAGTGGTCACTGCCGCCCATGGACATCTGTAAGCAACTTCATACAGAACATGGGTTCTACCTGAAGTCAATCACAGATGCGTCGCTACTCCCGAGGACAAAGATGGTCGCCTCATATAAAAGTGTCAGCAACCACACCCTTCCACCGAAACGCAAAAACTGCTTCACGCTTCTTACGATAGGTGTAAATAGTAAATTTGGTCCCTTGCCTGCAACAATACACAGAGTATTTGACGAAACTTAAAATAATGTGAATGCAATCATGTAATTTGTGTAATAAATAAATAACCTTGGCCATTAATTAATACGTGACGTGTTTGTGAATAATGAATGATTTTCATTCTTAGTTTTGGTGTTTGTGTAATTTTGTAAGTTTAAAAAGCGTTTTAATTTGAATATAAGCGGTACGTGTATCCTATTTAGATGAAATTTTAAACCTATTCCTAGGCTTATCTCTGTGATTACTGAACTTATATCCTATATATAATGTGTGTCAGAGAAATAATAAAGATAAAGTTGTGTTTCTTCAATATGTTTGTGATTAACGTCAATTGGCTCCACCTCACAATATCTTCTAATAATTTTCTTATATCAAAAACCGACTATGAGGATCTGATCGTTCTTTACACGAACGCGATCACTATTAATAAAAAATAGTTTTATTAAATGAATCGCTCTTAATGTGTATGTATATTAAAGGGCGATAAAATTGCAAATGATAAGCAGGAAGTCTTAGGGATTACGTAAGAAAATAACATACGGGAGCTTATAAGTCGGGGACATCGGTGGCATACTGCAAAACAGACGTCGTTGCAAGGTGAAGGCTAATAAATCATTGCAGATCACAAATAGGAGCATTGCGAGGTGGCAATCACATGTGAGGGGGCGAAGTGGACCGCTTTATGCACAACTACGCCTTCAAGGAATTTTTGTCGCTGTCGAATATCATTACTTACTTACACTTACTATATCATCAATTCAGTGGTCTATCTATAGATACAAATTACAAAATATTTACCAATCCTGGTTAATCCGGGTTTTTTTCTACTATTTGTCCAGTTAACAAGACAATAAAATGTCAAATAATAATTACAGAACACGTAATAATTGTTAACTGTTCGACAAAATCTTTAGCGCTTTTTTATTTTTCACTACGGTTTAAAAAAATACAGAGAGTAAGGTTCGAACAGGAAGTGGTTTTAATGATGTATCGATTCCTGAATATTTTCGACATGCATACGAACTTATTATACGCCCAGTGAGGCAGGCCATAGAGATCATATTTTCTGTACCTATCTAAATATTTTACCCCCATTCTTCGTATACCACAATAAATATATGTATTATGATTGAAGGTAACTTTAAGTTTTGAGAGCGTGATTGTGTCTTGCAGGTGTCCTGCAAGACACAAACACAGAACAGTGCCGGATTAGCCATATAGCAGAAGTAGCAAATGCTACGGGCCCTGCGACTAGAGGGGCCCCGCGCCCTAACCTACCTGCTATAAATTTTACTATCTTTGCTATCCTAAAAATCCTAAACTGAAAGACGATATAGAAAGTGTCATCTCTAAATTTTCCCAGATTAAATCCAGTAAAGTTTAATAGTAACCATTTTGTTTTATTTAATACTCTTACATAAGGCAAACTATGGGCCCCCAAACAGAATTTGGTACAGGCCCCGCGCTGGCTTAATCCGGCACTGACACAGAGCGCAATGAAAACCTTCATTTCGCCAAATCTAACAAAACGCCTTACTATACATTACTGTAATAGTTGTTATGTGGCATAGCCCCATCCCATTATCCTGTGCCGGCAGAGGAGGAGCGCGCTCAGCGCAGTCGGTGCGCACGTTCCCACACGCGCCGCTCCACTCCTCCGCCGCTAAGAGGAACAGGTGAGGATTTTTCTATATTGAAGTAGCGAACGAGCATAACCTAACCTAACCTAACCATCAGGATGGTTAGTGGCCACTGCCGCGCGCTGCCATCTGTTAACAACATTTTTTTAATTGGTTGAAGTAGCAAACGAGCATGCTGTCAACCTGATGGTAAGTGGCTCCTGCCGCCAATTAACTTTTGTTCTGTATGAAAGAAACTTTATACGGAACAAAAATTCTATGAAATCTAATGATTGCATCTTAAAAAAGTGAGCCGAACTACTTTGAATAACCCATTTCTTCCTACTTCAAGTATCATAGACCGCTAGATTTAATAAAACCAGGAATTCTACAATGAAAAAAAAATGATTATTAGATGCACATAGTATAAAACAAAGTCGATTACCGCTGTCTGTCCCTATGTATGCTTAGGTCTTTAAAACTAAGCTACAGATTTTAATGCAGTTTTGTATAATAGATGGAGTGATTCAGTGGAGGGTTTTTGAGTATAATACATGCATAAAACAGTGAAAGAATACTGATAATTTTAGATTTTTTACTTTTAGGCGGAACGAGGTTCACCGGGTCACCTAGTCTATTATAAAATTTATCTTGAATGAAACACGTATAGTAAATTACTGTAATTTGTAGTTTTCTTATACTAGTAGTAGCATAAGTCCTTCCAATTAGTATTCCTAGTCCTCGTTAGCCATCAACACAACAACACATCTGTGATCGACCCCAAGCAGAGTTCTGTCATATTCGAACCTGCCACACAGGCATAAGCGACAGTAGTTACCGAGCATTAGCGTGTTGCTCGTTTGCTAATTTTAATTAATCTTCTTCACGATCTGTACGATAATGGGTAATCAATATGAATAGTATTAGCGCTTGAATGACAGCTATTAGTGAGAATTCGATCCCGGAGGCACCACCGTCACATCTTTTTTGTCTTATAATAGCAATAAATGCAGCTGTGTTTTAATTCGAACGGTTCGTAATGGAAAACACTCCAATTTAAAGGCATCTCAACTCAGTTCTGTATCTGTATCTGTATCTGAGTATCTGTGACTGAGCTGGGGTAGTATCAAATTAGGAGTTCATTACAACTTCTATCTCATGTTCAGGGTATTGAATCATACATAAACGTTTTAAATTTTTTTTGTCTGACTGAAATTGCAAACGAGCATGCAGTCCACCTGATGGTAAGTGGTCACTGCGGCCCATGAACATGGAGCAACTTTAAATAGAACATGGGTTCTATCTGAACTCAGTTACAGATGCGTTGCTACTCCTGATGACTAAGATGGTCGCCTCATATAAACGTGTACCGGTAACTACACCCTTCCATCGAACCGCAAGAAATGCTTCACATTGGAAATAGGTGTGGCGGTGGTACTTCCCCAGTCGAACTACACTGGTTCTTCCACCTGTAAAAAAATTTGATTCAGGTCTTACTAATATAATAATGCCGAAGGTTTGTAAGTTTTTATTTGTTACCCTTTAAATCAAAAACTGCCGGTTAGATTTCAATGAAGTTTGGCACGTACACATCTTATTACTTAAATAAACACAAACATGGTAGATTTGGGTGCACCTGCGGTAACTACCTAGTAATATATATGAATCACCCAATCACCAGATGACGACGAAGAAGATGACGGTGAAGAAGCGGCCGTCAGACCTGACGAGCCTTGAGAGGTTCAACCTCTACTACAAGGAGAAGGAGCCGCCCATGACCAAGGAGCAGCGGATAAAGAGATTCATCTGGAACCCGAAGACGAGGCAATTCTGCGGTCGGACGGGATCTAGTTGGTGTAAGTGTTCATTTATTTATTTATTTCTTAGGATTTATAAGTGTATTCTTGCCTCTGATAGGCAATTAGATAAAATAGTATATAATTTGTGTTATTCTTCTATTAGCAGGGCTGTGGAACAGATGAAAGCTATGTGTTTTTTTGGCTAAGGTGACGGCCGGTTTTTTTCATATGACTCATCATGGTGGTCATCAGAGCCTAGTGGAACTTACAACTTGTCTAGTAAGGCGACATGCCACGTCATTTCTAGCCTAAAGCAGTTCTTGTGTTCGGTGTCTTTCACCGAACGTTCGAATATGGTGAACGTCTTAGTCCTCGGTGGTAGCGACGCATGTATAATCGTGACGCGTTAGATAAAACTCCTATCTTGTATGAAGTTGGTTTCACATGTCCATGGGCGGTACTATTCCGATTGTATTTGACGACCCGCATGGCGAAGCGGTTACCATAGGTACCGGTCTGACGTGCAATGGCTCCCGGATTCGATTCCCGGTCAGACAGGTATCTGAATTATGAGTTTAGATTCATGTTCTGGGTCTGCTTGTTTGTTTATTCGTCTTGTGTATATGGTACCCACGACACAGGAGAAAATCCTAGCGTGGGGCTATGAGTATAGAAAGCGTGTGGAAAAGAACAGATGTAAAAAAAACAGATAACCTAAAACTTCTTATTCTGAATTGAATTCTATGCCGCCCGTTCTCTGATGTATAATACTTAGTATGTGCTCGGGAATACGGAAGGCTAAGAGCTAGGTCTAAACATGCGAGCTTCCGTGTTTCGAAGGACACATTAAGCCGTCGTTACCAGTTAATAGCAATCATTGAATTATGAATCGAAATCGATGATTTCCAGACGTTCATTTAAGCGAATTGTAGACATCGACATAACATTTTTACCAATACACGTTGAAGCGTTGATTGCAGTTTGCTGCAAGCTTTTCCAGTTCGAAGAAGATATTTATAGGTTGGTAGATTTTTTTGAGTTTTGTCTTTGGCGACTACTCCAAACAATTTTCTGTTGATGACAACTATTTTGATTTGAATTGTGTGATAAGAAAACAAGCTTAGGAGAAGCGTTCCAATTTTGGGGTAGCAGGGCATCTAGGGTCAACCTCAGATTAGAGATTACTGAAATAGGTATATCTAATTTATCTGGACTTGAGATGTCCATGGGTACTGACCGTTTACTATCAGTTAGACTGCATGCTCATTTGCTATATCCACATTATTAAAAAAGAGGAAAAAAATGCATACTAGACAATGTAAAGCCATATCATCTCAAACGGTCAAGTAGCGACAATAGCTCAAGGTGATCGCGCACCGGAAGCGAAGATGAATTGAAGCAATGAGCTCATTGCGTGACATCCTGCCCGCCGGCCACGACTGGACTGGACCGGGAGTGGAGTCTGGTGACAGAGTGAATACACAGGTTGAATTATGGACTGAATATGGATCAAATTTGGCACTAGAAGAAATAGCAGATAAAACAGCTAATTACGAATAAACTCAGTGGACTGAAACGGAAAAATATGTTAATATTGGAAATCGCATTAAAACTGTCAATTGCCAGGGAACTTGGAGGGTTCCGAATTAATTTGTGATACTGTGTATTTTGAAAATAACATTGTAGTTACAGTAACTACAAAAATAGAATTACTGGTTTTAAAAGCATTTATAAGTGTCTACCGACTATAATTTTACCTAAGTTAAGTTTTGTTATCCCGGTTTTAAAGTGTCCTGTGACTTTTTTGAGAACTTCTTGTTTTTATTATAGTTTCGAATTCGACCGTCACCGCCAATTATAATATTCATTCTGTGTAGTTGGTATCATAGTACCTAGTAGGTACAGCATTAATAAAACAGATGTTGATACATATCGTTAAACTGTAGTAACATGTATAACAAGACTCTATAAGACTTTGTACATCTGTTTTTGTAAGCATGTTTTATGCATTTTAACATGGATTGCATTGGATTGCATCACAAATTAATAGGTATGCCTTAAGTCGAACGGAATATGATGAAATTTAGTCTATAATATGTCACATAACTTAAATATTTCGTAGGTAATCGTAAATAGCTTACAACATATTTACCGCACCTAAATTGAACAAAGGATACCATTAAAATGGAAAGTGACTTCTTTTTACTACTAACGTTTTTAACACGTTTTAAGTGGTACCAGGTGGTAGAACCAGTGTAGTTCGACCGGGGAGGTACCACCGCCACACCTATTTCTAGCATGAAGCATTTCTTGCGTTTCGATGGAAGGGTGTGGTTGCCGGCACACTTTCACATGAGGCGACCATCATAGTCCTCGGGACTAGCAACGCATCCGTGATTCACTTCAGATGGGACCCATGTTCTGTATGTAGTTGATTACAGATGTCGCAGGGCGGCAGTGTCCACTTACCATCAGGTGGACTGCATACTCGTTTGCTACTTCAGTCAGATAAAAAAAAAAACATTTTCCTGTAAGGGGGATCGGACCCAGATATATGTGGTATGTGATACGCGCCAGTCATGACACTTAACCAAAGATACCACAGTATTAAAAGGATTCTCTGCAAATAAATCACAATAAATCGGCCGTCGGATGCGTCCACCGGCCGCGGCGGGGTCAAACCGGATTGTATGAATGACCAGCCGGAGCCGCTACTCTTTGTACATTGCTTAATCTGTTTGTCAATTAGGCCGGCCAGGCTCGGATTTCGTTGAGAATAGCGGTAATTTCCTCTTTAAAATTACCAAATTAGTTATTACTGGGAAAAAACCATTTAACTAGTATTACTCAGTTTTAGTGATAGTGGTTGAAACTTGCCCTCTCAATCGGGAGGTCCGAGGTTCAAACCCAGGCACGCACCACTGATTTATGTGCATATTAGAAATGAATTATCACTGCTTTTCAGTGAAGGTAAACATCGTGAGGAAACCAACATACCCGAGAGTTCTTTATAAAAATAAAAAAGATTTTCGGAGGTATATGAATTCTACCAATTCGCACTTGGCAAGCGCGGTGGACTATGGCCTAAAGCTCTCTCATTCTGAGAGAAGTTGACGAGAAATTAAGTTTGATGCGAGTTCTTTACTTCACATTTTTATTTCGTTTACAGACAAGATAGTCCTATTCTACTTCATCTTCTACTTGGCGCTCGCGATCCTGGTGGCGATATGCATGTGGACCTTCATGCAGCTGCTGGACGCGCGGCAGCCCAAGTGGCAGCTGGAGAGCAGCATCATCGGCACCAATCCTGGACTCGGCTTCAGACCGATGCCGCCAGAGGTCGCCAGCAGTGTGATTTGGTACAGAGGCAATGATCCTGGCAGCTACCAGTTCTGGGTTAAAGAGTTGTCAAAGTTTTTAACGGGTACGTCTAATTAATATTTCAATGAGAAACTTTTCGATTTTTTTTATAAGGTTTTTATAATAATCTATACATTTTCGAACCTATTCCAATTTTTTCTTCGATTCAATAATGGCAAATATTGATACCGTACATTGATTCTGAACAATAAAATGTTTAGAACCAATGTTATACTAGGTATTTTGTCATCGTGGATATGAGTAAGCACGTATTTTTTACACATTAATAACCGAAAAATATCACCTTAAATTAAAAGACATAGCTGACAAGTACCTACATTTAATTTAACACACATTTTAAAACATACCCTTCACTGCTCCGAAGTATTAAGGATACTGGATATCTGCTGAATCAATAATTTAAATAAATCATAAATATTTTTGTAGGTGCTATTCGCTTCTTACAAGCTCTTGGTGTGTAGAATATTTCTTTCCATTTCCAGCCTACAAACGAGACGGAAAGAACGCTGGTGCCGGCCAGAACATACACAACTGCGACTTCAAACTGCCTCCACCAGCTGGTAAGGTCTGCGACGTGGACATCAGCGCCTGGGGACCCTGCGTGGAGGAGAACAGCTTCGCGTACCAGAAGTCCACGCCATGCGTCTTCTTGAAGCTCAACAAGATCTTTGGGTGGAAGCCAGCCTTCTACAACAGCTCCGACAGCCTCCCGGAAGCGATGCCTGAAGACTTGAAAGAGCATATCCGGAACATGACCGCTTATGATAAGAATTATGTAAGTTGCGTTTGGTGTACCTAATTATTGAGAGTAAGTGATTGAAACGAGAAATTAAGGAAGATTCACTTTTATCTAAATATTTATCAAATGAATATTCCATGTTAGCAGAGGCCTGCGGTTTCATCCTTGATGATGATGATGATGATGATTGATGTAATGAAAGTGAAACCCTTTGTTTAAAAGGAGGGTCTAGGAGGGTCCAATTACTAATTAAAATCAACTGGACATATGTAATATTGAGTACATTATATTTCCTTTTAATAAACATATATTTTAATTAATATACTGCCGTTACAGCTGAACATGGTATGGGTGTCGTGTCAAGGCGAGAACCCAGCCGACCGGGAGAACATCGGCCCCATCCAGTACCTGCCGTACAGAGGGTTCCCGGGCTACTACTTCCCGTACACCAACCAGGACGGCTACCTGAGCCCCTTGGTTGCCGTCCATCTGCAGAGGCCGAAAAGTGAGTTGTCTTGAACAATAATAGTTGCCTGAATTGTCTTGAACAATAATAACAGCCAGTTACTTAATATTAACGCTAACTTATATCGATTAAAACTGATCTATAAACTAAACCACATTAAAGTCAAAGTTAAATTGAAAAAAATAATTGTGTCATGGGGTTCCTTTCATTTCGTTCCATAAGCCGACCACTTAGCTACACAGTGATGGCTATTGACTTTCATAAGAGGAAAGGAGGTCTAACTTGAAACGTTTCAGATAAGTATGCCTCATTTATACTTATAATATTAAAAGAATATTTAAATCTACCGAATTCAAACGAAATAAATGCAAAAACGTGCGGCACTCGGGGACTGTCGCGGTAAAACTATTGCATAGCATTTTTTATCAACTTATGCAATTATAATTATTTATTTATTTATGCAGTATTTTATTTCTTTGATATTAATTCAAGTCTTTCTCTCTGATACTATATTAGTACTTTCTCGCCAACAGCTGCTTACATATTCGTCCGATTTCCGAGCAGCTCGTTTCAAACTCACACGAGCTTCGTACTATCGTACCATATACATACACGTTAAGCAAGCGCTCGACCACGCTACATGATAGACGGAGTAGGAGATGTTAGGTTTTTTTCGTTGCGGAATTTCTTGATTCGGTTGCCGCGCTCATAGCCCGCGATAAAAGTTATGCAATAGCTAATAAAACCAGAAACAATGCTGCTGTTTCTTAACACTGCTGTTTCGTTTGATTCTACGATAAAATTCAGTTTTCAGGAAGGCGAAAGCTTGTGTTGATATGTTTGCTTGTTACTCTTTCACGTCAAAAGTAAATGTAATATATTTCGCTGAATTCTGGCGCAAAAATATGTACTTTATTATTATTATTAAAAGATACCATACTGGTTATCACTATAACGTAACATAAGCTTAAAATTTTGAAGAAGCTATGAGAATAAGCTAGTTTTTCAATAAAAGGCTTTTTTCCTTTATAAAAATTACACATGTCATTTTTTACAAAATCGTTCACAAGGTGATTACAAAACCATTTAGTTGATTACTCGATCAATACTCGCAGTGATGATGTGTGAACACGCGAACTCATTAACAACTCATTTTGGGCCACGTTATTTTAGATTCAATCGAAATTGTATAAATACAAGTTTGTAAACAAGTGTAAGCGTCTCAAATGAAGTGATTCGAATTAATTACGAATTAATTAAAAGATTCGAATTCGAATTAAATAAAATATTTACATTCATGTTGTAGTGTAAAACGTTCTATTTAGTTATAGATAAAATAGTGGATGGATTGATTGGATCAGCGTGGCGGAGCGGTTACCATACCGGTCTGACGCGAAATGGGTCCCGGGTTTCCCGGCCAGACAGGTATCTGAATGATGAGTTTAGATTCCTGTTCTGGGTCTGGGTGTTTATGTAATCGTCTTGGGTGTGTCCACGACACTTGAGAAAATCCTACTGTGGGGCTATGAGTGTACAAAGCGTGATTTTATGACTTGACTCAACATATGAGATAGTAACTATGCTTCTTGTTCAACCAAATAAGGCAAGATACTGGAACTAACTTTTATTACCAATGTAAAAACAAGGTGGCAAAAAAAATGTACAAAGAAAAAAGATAAACCCACTGAGATTCTTACCGGATCTTCTCAGTTGAGGTCTTGTTCCGACCCGGTGGTAGTGTTAAAATATATCCGTAACTGACAATTTGTAAGTGCCTCCGTAGACCTATGCAAAAAATAAAGACATTTCATTTCATATTTATATATATTTTTTATTGACTGAAGTAGCAAACAAGCCTGAAGAACACCTGATGGTAAGTGGTCACTGCCGCCCATGGACATCCGTAATTCATACAGAACATGGGTTCCATCTGAAGTCAATCACAAATGCGTTGCTACTCCCGGACTATGATGGTTGCCTCCAAAATTATTGCTTAAAGGTCACTTTATAAGCATTTTGTCCTGTCTATAAATTCCAACTGTTTATTTCTTGTTCCAGCTGGCATGCTGATCAACATAGAATGCCGAGCGTGGGCCCACAACATCATGTACGACAGACACGAGGGGATGGGTTCCGTCCACATCGAGATTATGATCGAATAGACCAAAAAGAATATGTAAAGAGATTAGAGTAGGAGTATAAGATGTAGGAATAGTTCATATGATCTTCGATTATTTGATTCCGCGAACATTTTATCAAGTCTGGTGACAGGAAAATACATTTTATCAACTCTGGTGACAGGAAGACAGATCGCCTCAACGGTTAATGGAGACCAATTTCTTCGTACCCGAAAATACCGAAACATTTGTTAAGCGCCGCAAAGTGGCATTGAATAATGTTTATCAAAGGCTACAATTGTGAATGATATTTCGTAGTTTTTTATGATCAGATACATTTGTTTTGCCATTGAACGCTAAAACTTGCGGCGGAGAGCGACTGACGCTTGTAGAGAATGTTTCGTGGCCCACCATTTAAGTATCCAAAAAACGAAGAAAAGGGTAAATAATGCACATAATAATATATCACTATAATAATCATAGGAAAAGACCAAAGAGTGAGCGTGTATGTGAGAATTGTCTGGTGATAAAATTACGACAAATTTGTAAAAGTGAGGATAATGATTACTTGTAATAAACCAAAAAAATCTTAGTGCTAAGCGTCTTTTCTTCGCTTAATTAGTTTATTAGGTATGACTATACTGCCTTTTCGTTTACTTTTGTTTATTACTTCAATTTCGTTGATAGATAAAGCAATACAAGATAGTGTCGTTATTAAAGCAAAATAGATTTTAAATAAATAATGTTTTTTCTATTCTCAGATACGAAAATACAAGCCACATTTTTAAAATTTATTATTGTTTCTGTTTGTTGTTGGTATACCTTTAAGTTATTACAATTAGTGATAGAGTTTAGAAATTGAGAATAAGCACATATCGCATGCAAGAAGTAGTAGGTTGAGAGGCATAGTTCTGATGAGTTCATGTTTTGAATTCATTTCTATTGTTTGTTTACATAAAGTTGTGTAACTTTCCTCGCATGTATTATCTGTAATGTATGTAACAAAAGAGTCTTACGAAATTATAAGCGATCTAAGAATTGTCCCTATTTTGAATCTGAAGGAATTTTAGTATCCCAATTCTATTCCAAGACTACCCTCGTGGAGTGGGTTCCGGGTTCGATCCCCGGTCAAACAAATATCTAAATGATGTATTTAAATTACTGTTCAGACTCTGGGTGTTTGTGTGTTCATGGAATTCAGGACAATAACGGACCTGTAACTCTAGAAAGCGTTACTTATCATTTATTTACTCAAACATTTTCAACATATTCGATTATTAGTTTAAATATTTATTATTATCATTTCAATCGATGCTTTCTACTTCATTAAAATTTGAATTTAAGACATACTTATTTCTTTGAGATATCATGTAATAATAACAATGAGTGAGATTAAAAACGAATATTATCGAATGCCAATAAATTCAGTGAACACAAATGTTTCTTTTCTGTACCTTTAACCAGTAGATATTTGTTTTATTCAATCAAACAGCTAACAGGCCACGATCAGATACTTAAATGTTCAAGTCAAAAAAATTGTTTAAGAAATATTTTAAGACAGTGTTTTAAAATCTATCGATATTAAAACACTGTCTTAAACACTGTATTACTTAATATATATAAACGTGAAGCAAATACTTGTGATTCGTTTTTAAGATACTTGCCGCGGGCGAAAGTGTATGAAATTCTGCACGGTTATAGTGATGTAGAGAAGGATTGCGCAAAATTAATATATTTTTTTAAATAATGCATTATAACACACATAAAATAAACTGAAAATACATTACACTCACTACCTTCCATTTGACACAAACACATATATAATATACGAAATACAAGATTCAATGTCTTACTGTAAAAGCACATAACATCAAAAATGTCGTATGTTTTTATTACGCGTGCGTTCCAAATAACTTGAAAATTATAAGATATTATTTGAATTTGAGAAATATTCGTGCTACTTTGGACAATATAAAGTTTAGATTTTTAATTTAAATTATTGTCAAATTTCGACCGTTGCGAGGGGTGACTAGTAGTATCTGTTACTCTTGGGCACACATGAGTGTGGGAGGGATTAAAGGTTTTGGAACCTGAGAATTACGTTAAACTAAAGGATTTTTTATTGAATCGAGACTAAATTCCTGAGACCGACTTTTTTTTATCGCCGGCCGCCACAGTTGAACTCTCTTCTTAACCCGCTACTAATTAGTATGTGTATATTGGCTTTATTTTTATTAAAATAAAAATCGTGTATTTCATTACACCATATATTTTAAGTACATCGCGACATTCATTATTGTGCATATATTTTAGCATTAATTAAAATGTTCAAAACATTGCATAGAATAATTTTATTTTTGACTAGGAACAGTATTCGTTAATGTTTTTACAGATTTACAAGCCTGTTGTAAATTTGTATAATATTTAATTATCACAATTTTTAGATTAATAAATTCAACTTTAATAAATAATACTTAAAATATATTAACATCATCATATAAGGTACATAATATCAATATATTTGAAAGTGTAGAAGTGTAATCATAACTGACATAATGTTAACAATGGTCATTTCAAAAAATTATAAAAAATATTCGAGAATCTTGATTTTACGGTACATATGTCGTCCAAATCAATTTTTTTTATATTTTATAATCCTAGTAAGTTTACATTCGAGTCTATACTCCCTGAAGAAAGTATTTCATAAAAGGTCGTGGAACTTTGTGTGGTTAAAACCACTGTCATACCTATTTCTGCCTTGCTCTCTGAAACCGTGTTAAACACTGCCGCTTTCTAGTCTGAAGGTTATCGTCAGACAGATTTGGCTATCCAAGGAGTTCCAACTACGTGCACAGGGGTACCAACACTACCAACTCACCTGTAAGTACTAAAAATTTTACTACTTTTGTTTAACGCTCGCGTCAAGCAAAGTTTCGTGGTCGAGTGGTAAGACTGCTACGTGCAAACGTTAAAGAGTTATCGCCTTATGTATTTTACTAATTTATCCATATAAGACCTGCTAACTACTTGCTACTAAGACAATTTAATCTTGATAGAAAAGTGCCTGACACTTTTAACAAGTCAGAGCAAGTAGAGCCCAAAAATCGTTGTCAAAAGTAATATTTCTATTAACTAAGTTATTTGTATGCAACAAATAGCTATATTTTGACAAATTGATCAGAACACTTAAGGTACAATTAAGGCACGATTAACAACTACACATATATTTTTGACTTTGTTCAAACCAACATTATTACAGGCTTAAATAAATAATATCTATAACATTTATTTACTAATTGCAAAAAAAAATAAAGTAAGTAGACCGTACGCCTTATAGTTAGGTATTATTAGGAATATATAAAAAATCTGAGTTCGAATTAATCACTGCATAGTATAAAACAAAGTCGGTTCCCCCTGTCTGTCCCTATGTATGCTTAGATCTTTCAAAATACGCTACGGATTCTAATGCAGTTTTTTTAATAGATAAAGTGATTCGAAAGAAAAGTTTTTATGTATAATACATGCATAATATAGTGGAGGAACATTGATAATAATTTTAGATTTTTGACTTTTAGGTGGAACGTAGTTCGCCAGGTCAACTAGTAAGTAATATAAGTAAATAAAAGGCTTTTATTAAACTTTATCTAATAATCTAATCTATAATAATCTATCTAATATCACGCGTGGTAGGGATAAGAAAAAGATGGCGCGTAACGGAAAAAAAAAGATGGCGCGTAACGGAAAAAAAAAGATGGCGCGTAACGGAAAAAGATGGCGCGTAACGAAAAAAAAAAGATGGCCCGTAACAGAAATAGATGGCGCGTAACGAAAAAAAGTTACACTAAATTTTTTTCCAACCCCGATTAAGAAGTTTCATTCACTTCAACAACCCCGATAAAGAAGTTTCACTTCAAAAATGGTATGAGAAAAAATCCTTGATCGTATGCCCTAAGTAATCTCATTGGTTTCAACAAAGTCCGACTACGTTACATTTGATATGGTGTGTGCTGACTATCTATCCGATATCGCACAGTGAGAACAAAGGGACCGAACTCAAAATTTCCACAAATAAGGTTAAAAACTTATAACTACCGCTAATAACTTAGTCTATCATCTAGTTCGCGAGCCAAAATGTGACAACATCGTGCTATAAAAGGAAAAACATAAATTTAACGTCCCTTTAATACCCGAGCGGTTTAACAAACGTTTTTTATAAGACTGAAGTAGGAAACGAGCAAGCAATCCACCTGAGTGGTCACTGTCACCCGTGGACATCTGTGTGTAACTTCATAAACAAAAGGATTATATCTGTCAATTACAGATGTGTTGCTACTCCCAAGAACAGAGACGGTCGCCTCATATATAGTGGGCGGCAACCATTCCCTTCTACCGAAACACAAAAATTGCTAAACGTTAGAAATATGCTTGGCGGTGATACCTGGAGAGGTACGAAATAAACTAGTTCTACCAAATGGTAGCCAATTGCCAAAAGGCAATACTTGAAACTACCGTCTAATATCTTTTATCGTCTAGCGACCCCAAAACTGACTACTTTGTGCTAAAACGTGAGAAATATAACTTTAACGTCCCTTTAAAAACGCGCAAAATGAGTACAATTTTAGGTTAAGTCCCTTTATTCACACAGTGCACGTCACACGTCACGCATGCTCAGTCGATCATGATCTCCAGGTGAGTGGACCCCAGGCGCTCCTTCAGGCTGTCGGTGTACTGGATGTTCCGCGCCCAGGCCCGGCAGCGGATGTTTATTATTTGATGCACTGGAAAACAGACAATTTTCACTTAGAAAAAACGTGTAATGTAGGTAATGTAATGTTGTTTTTCTCATTCTCTCGTTAATCCATTGTCCTACTGCTGAGCACGGGTCTTCTCTCAGAATGAGAGAGTTTTAGGCCATAGTCCACCGCGCTGGCCAATGCGAATTGGTGGACTTCACACACCTCCGAGAACTTTTTTTTTAAAGAACTCTCGGGTAGGTTTCCTCACGATGTTTTCTACACGATGTTCTTCTTAAGTGTAACCCGAGCACCATAAAATGTTAAGCGTTAAAAATGTGTATGAATTTTATTGGGCCCCGAAATTTATCTCTAAATTGTAGCAGACTTTACTGATATTCACTCATGCTGACGCTTGTAGCACCAAACGAGTGTTACGTGACCTTCACATAACACTTAGCGAAATTGTAGTTAATTGTTAATGATTTGGCTCTAAGATTATTTGTAAAATCTAGATAGATTTTTTTATAAGTAGTTCAATTCGTAAATGGTGGTACATTCCCAGAATAGTGGAGCGCTTAAGCCCGTATCACTAGAGCAGAAACCCGTGCTGAGCAGTGAGACAGTAATTACAACAAGGTGGCACCACCGATGCCATACCGCCGTCAATGGCAAATATTTCAAAAAAAATAATTCAACGCTAACATCAAAGATTGCTGGACGATTCAAGCACAACAGAAATTTGTATAGTAATTTTTTATTTCTTTCTGGATGAGAGTTATTGGTAATTCTCATGTGTTAGTATAGTTCGCTATTTAGATGCCGTGAGCATCTAAATAGCGAACTAAGGCTATGTACGTCAGAAACACTTTCTTAAAATCCTTCAGTCCTTGTTATAAATTAGTTGTTACATCTCATCAACCCCAGATATAGAAATGGAATCTAAGGTCGGCCACATACGCGTTGTTAATCCTAAAGACTACGTTGCAACGTCTCGTGTAAGTGAAAGCTTTTTATCCTTTACCACACGATGTTTACCTCGTAAGTTTCTTATTTACCATGACCAGATAAATGCGGTTAACATATTAAAACATATCTCACGTCTTGGCTGCAGCAGTTGCACAGCGACCAACGGACTCAGGTATCCCGGAGTGTTATCATACGGGAAGAATGTCTCAGGTAATCCAGGATACGGGTAATACTTAAGTGGACCCAGAGCTTCAACGTCCGCTGGCCGCTCGCCTTTACACGACACCCAAACTTTACGAAGCTGAAAAAAAAATAAAGTTATTTTATGTAAGTTCAATCGTTCTAACATGACATACATGATCTACATATTTATCAACAAAATTAATTGATCCCGGTCGGATGTTGGATGACTGCTATTAGCCAATTTTAAGCCGCTTTTTCAGTAGTATGTAATATAAAACTTACTTCTTGAGATTTAGTAGTAGAATTAATATACTCTCTGATTTCTGGAGGCATGTCCATAGGCAAATTTTCTGGATCATCAAAGAAATCTGGATCAAAGTCGAATATCTAGAAAAAATGAAGAAAAACGTCTATAATATGAAGAAGTAAGTGACAAGTATTCTTGTTAGGAGATCGTGGACAAGTAAGGCTTCAAAATTGTACTGAGAGGTTGCAGGCTGATTTTGGCTTACATCAAATTCTATGAAAGGAATAGTGTAAGCATGTGAAAAACATATGTATATTGTACTAGTACATGAACTTATTTAATGTACATTGTCTTCGGACCAAGGATTAGCAAGACTTTCTTCGACACTAGCAACTGGAAAAGCATCTTTCAAGTCGCGCGTTCGACGAAAACATAATAACACGTGATATATTAGTACACCCCCCCCTTCCCCTCTTATAATTTTTCGTGATTTTTGCCGAAATTCCTCCTCCCCTTTCGAGCCACGTGATTTATACACGGCCCCTAACTCGATTATTGATTATAGACTGTTTGCTCGTTCGCATGCATCAAAACAAGTTGACCAAGCCGCATTTGCCTCTCAAATACCTTATTTAGCTTCACTATAATGCATGGTGTTTTGGCAGGAAACCCGTAGTTGTTCTCTCTGGAGCAGGGTCCGAGCAGCTTGGGATCGAACGCGCAGACCTCTTCTCGTGGTGGCTTGATGTCCCCACACTCTCGCTGGTTCACCCCTTTGTTGACTAGCAAAGACTTATTGTTATATGCTGTAAATATATGAAAATATAAAAGATATAGTCCTCTATAGCAAAAAAAAGTATTTGGTTTTATTTGCTTTTGATTTTTGGGTGAATATTTAGGTTACATGAAATTCCTGACCAATTGATGAATACTGTTTCCACATTTAGACAATAGGAAATCTCATACACAATACTTGTCAAAAAAACAAGTCTTGCAACTCAGTTCTTAATTATTTCACTGATAACAACTAATACAAAAAGTCTCGTATTTAGATTATGTAAATGTCGTCGTCGTCAACCCATTATTATCCCACTGCTGGGCACGGGTCTTCTCTCAGTATGAGAGAGTTTAGGTCATAGTCCACCGCGCTGGCCAAGTGTGAATTGGTGGATTAAATAAATATTTGTTTCTTTTTAGTCGTTTTGATACGTAGTTGAATTTTACTCACGTTCTAGAAACTTATTGATATTATCCACGTATTTCTTGACCTGAGAGGCGTTATTTGCAGTGTACCAAATTAGCGCTCCTTCTTCGTACAGGATGGGCCGATGCCCCATGCCGGGATTATCGCCTGGAAATGATCAGTAATTTGCATTTAATAAGGACATGTGTCAGAAAGCCCTAAAATTTCTTTATCAGGTTTATTTCAATGTATTGATGCCTATCAGAAATAATTGCTTTCGCGTAGCTTCATCTTTGAATGAGTGATTTTTTCACCCTTTATCCAGTTCGTGGACTTTTAAATCAAATAGGAGCCCGTTAATTTAGTACCGCGTCACGCGTGTAGTCATAATATTCTGGATGAAATTTACGAAGAAATATAATAATATAATTTTCCGGAAAATTTACGATTCCCATTTAATTTTAGTATTTCATGGAGCATCGTTGTTTACGGGATCAAAGGGTACTTTCTATCACGAAATAAAGCATTATAATTGTATCCCGTCGGAACCGTCAATTTCAAATGAAATCTGTTAGTAAAATTGTAACGTAACTGTCCTCGTAACATGAAGAAAAAAGTCTAAGAGCATAAAAGTTAAAATAAGAACTATAAGAATTTAACGCATCTATATTAACATTAGTGGTAAAACCAGATCATAAAATGTAGAAACTCTTACCAATGATGGACTCAGCGAGTGTAAAGTAGGGTATCCTCTCGTGCATGGTGGCCAGCAGCCCACACATGCAGATGGAGAAGAAGATTATGATGCAGATGTACATCACCAGGTATATCAAGCCGATTACTCCTGAAATGGGAAAAATACCCTTTTTCTTTAGTCTCACAATAAATGTTACGCTAACTGCTTGTGAGCGTAGCTACAACTTTGCTAAGACAGCAACAGCTAAACGAATGCAATTGACTTGATGCTAATATGCTCCCCTCATATAAAAATGTGTCGGCTACCCTCCAACAAAACGTAATAAAGTCTACACGCTAAACATACATAGTGTGTTGCCTCACCGATCGAACCATACTTGTTGTATCTTGCAAAAAACACCAAAAATTTTATGTACGTACTGACCATGATTAAAACTTTATTACCCTTTAAGACTAAGTAGTATCTACGCCGTATATTTTTCATATACCTACCCACTAAAACCTCCTCGGTGGAATTCCTCAGGGCTTGGATATCCAGGATCCTGGATATCCAATGGAACGCGCCGGTGCCCCCTAGCACAGCACCCCTCAAGGGCTCGTCTCTTGGGAGATATGTAGCGGTCTTTTTGCCACTTCCGTTGTCTACGGTGACATGCAACCACACATGCCACCGTCCTTCTCGGGGTTGCTGGCTGAGCGGCTCAAGCTCCCTTTCGAGCCGCCCGCAATGGGGAGTTTCCTTTTAGTCGCTTCTTACTACAGGCAATGGATACCGTAGCCGTATTCTATTCCCCGACTACAGGGAAAATAAAATATACGGAAGAAAACTAGATTCGAACTCCAGACCTCTCGTTCCTAATTCGCCCGACTTCGCACCAGAGCTATCGTGATTTTTATATTTAACCTACCGTCTTTTTGAAACCTAAATGCGACAAGTTATTTAGCCGTTACAGACAAATTCAATAATATGCAGCTACCCAGGCGGTCTACCATCATCCTCTTACACCCAGTTAAATTATAAAATGGCACATAGCCTCTAATAACGTTATCATCATTGACGTAAGATCTTGCTAAACATGCTAAATGTAAGTCTACGCTTTTGTATATTAGGAAAAATCACAATAATTCCTATTGTCTTAAGTTATTAGCACCCATTTGTCAAATTTAACAATGTTTCTCCTCAACCCATTATTGGCCCACTGCTGGGCACAGGTCTTCTTTCGGAATGAGAGCGTTTTAGGCCATAGTCCACCGCACTGGCCAAGTGCGAATTGGTGGACAACAATGTTTACAGAACGTATTCAACTATTCCTACATAATGATTGAGATATATTCATAATCGAATCCAAGATCCATCCACTCTTTAAAAAGTTGTTACACGTCATGTTACATTTATAAATGAGGGTTAAACCGCATGTCACGGCTAGTAATAAATAACACTCTGACACAAACACACTTCAAGCTGATGTCGTGGAAAGATCCTGGCATTAACACCAACGGTGAACACGTCACACACCTCCGATTGTTGATGATGCAGTGATCTTGGCAGATTCGCTGACGGACCTTAACGCCATGCTGGGTCACCTCCATAGTGCCTCACAAAGGGTGGATCTTAAGATGAACATGGCCAAGACAAAAATCATGTCAATTGTCCATGTCACACCCGTACCGGTAGTTGTGGCACTCCTCTCCAAGTTGTCAACAAGTATATTTACCTGGGGCAAACGATCCGGATGGGAAAGTCCAACTTTGAAAGGGAGGTGACTCGAAAAATCCAACTTGACTGTGTTGCGTTCGAGAAATTACGTAGTATCTTCTCCTCCACAGATCCTCATTATTCGAGCAATGTGTGTTGCCAGTGATGATATATGGCATCGAAACGTGATCTTTCACTGTAGGCCTTACAAGATATGATTCGCTACGAGATATGATTTGGAACGATGAATTCCGTAGACAACCGAAGCTTACCGACATAGCTCTCAAAATTGAACTGAAGTGGAAATGGGCTGACCACATCGCTCATAGGACCAATAACCAAGGTCCTCTAGTGGCGACGTTTATGTAAAAGGGGCACAAGTTGCCCCCCCCCCCCCCCCTCACCAGGTAGACCGATGACCTGAAGAAGACAGCGATAAACCGTTGGATTCAAAGAGCATGGTACTGGTTGGAGTTGCGCCATTTAGGGAAGGCCAATGTCCAGCAATGGACCTCTCTAGTCCGATGGAGGGATGGAGGGACACCAACAAAAATACAAATAGTATCTACCCTTAATTTTTTACCACTAATAAAAACTAATCAAAATAACCTGATTCTGATTGTGTCGTAAGCGTCATCATAACGGACTTCTGGCTTCCCTTAGTACGTTTATTCTGTTCCTCAAAGCGATAATTGCAAAACGATTTGGATGGATTGGCTGACTGGTGCAAACAGAATGATATGAACCTGAATACTGACAAATGTTACTATATTAGATTTTCGAGAAAAAGAATGGATGATACTAACAATAAAATTATGTACAAAATAGGTAGCACTTAGTTGAAACAAGTCAATGAAATCCGCGACTTAAGTATTACCCTAGATAGATGTCTGCGATTCGATTTACACATAGACGCCATAACTTCTAAAGCCTTTATAACCCTTAAATTTATTCTCCGTAATACCAAACACTTCAAACTTGCAGAAACTATAATTCTGTTATATAATGCTCTAGTAAGAAGTTCTTTTGAGTATTGCTGTGTAGTTTGGAACCCAATTTATCACATATACAAAGACCGTATCGAAAGGATTCAGAAAAAGGTTTTGCGAATTCTATCCTATCGTCAAAATGTTCGGTTTCTTTTAAATTACAGAAACAGGCTAGCACATTTTAATATGATGAGTTTGAATGACCGTAGATTAGTGCAGGATAATTTGTTCCTTTATAAAATTGTGAATGGATTGGTGGATTGTCCCGAACTATTAGAAAAAGTTACCGTTAATATGCCTTTTAGAACTCCCAGGCAGGGAAAGTACAAATTGTTTGTTCCCTATCCCACCAAATCTAATCTTGGATTAAATACACCAATTAATAGAATGACAAGACATTACAACATTCTTCTGGCCTCTAACCAAACTTTGGACATTTTTGGAGATTCTTTGCGTACGTTTAGAATAAAATTATTAGATATCCTAAAAAATAATGATACTATATAAATTATTATTATTTATTATTCAATTTTTAACGCTAAAATACCAATTATTTTAATTATTTTTCTAATATTATATAAATTATATTAATTAACTTTATTATATTAAAATAAATTGTTAAATTCAATGTAAATTATAAGTAAATAATCATTTCTATTAATATTTAGAGCGTCAATTAGTATGTAAGCCGTGTTCACCTATAATTGTGGGTACACGAACGAATTATCCTACTTGTATTAAATTTTTAACTATGGTGAAATGTACTCTACGTTGGTGAACCTATTAAATAAATAATAAATAAATAATTTTACGTTTGCACCCATACATTGCATTGTACATTACATATTTACGTATTCGTATTCAGCCATACGTTAATGTTGCAATAATAGGCGTAAACGTAAACAATTACTGTTTTAGAAAACGTAATAACCTCATACTAAGTGCACTAGCCAGCCACTTCGCTGCATTTCAGAGCGGAAATAGCAAATCGCGACTGCCCATGATGCGAATAAACATTTTCGCAATGTTTCGCCTAAAATCGATCTGTTGCGTATCCAACTGAAATAGCATACGTAAAACCGGCCATGGTCTGTTTACTTTAGAGAGTACATCATAAACTACGGCTCATATGTTATGTGCAGAAATATGTATCCATAGCGTATTTATAGTGAAAACGTCTGAAGTCTAGTTTGTTTCTGGATTTACATTATATAAACACGATAAGCGCGAATGATCCGGCTTGGTAAAATTTCTATGGACTGAGCGATCTGCAAAGTTAAGTAGCGTCGACCGCGTCCTCGAGTTTAATAGGTGCCCACTGTGCACTATTGCCCAATAACAACCCCCAATAATATCAGTCTTATGTTGGCCACAGATGTTAACTACCTTTGAAGACTACCTAGTCCTAATTAATCGGATTCAGACATAACGCCTTTTAAGGTTAAAAGGCGTATTGTCTGAATTGCTTTAAAAATGCATTACCACTCGTAATTATTGATAAAAACGATTGCCTCATTAGATAACCAGGATAAAGCAGAACAATTCCGTAGAAGAGTATGAGTGGCGGCGGTGTAACATGAGGCAATCGTCTTCATCAATACTAGCTATAGCCCTACTTTTCGCAAATTACTTAACGAACCCAAATACACCCAAACCAATTCATTACAAGCTTACATCGTGCCCATCAAGCAACGACGAACACTTGCCTTGGACGTAGTGTTTGCTTTTAACGCAAACACGTCACTTGTCAGGGATTGGCTTCGTTTTACGACTCATGACGCACTGAAGCCATGGACGAAAAGCTACGTGGCTGTGCTAAATTCCATTATGTGAAGTATGCGACTCTTGAAATGAAACAAGTAATATTGTTTAATTGTTGAAACAAACTGATTTCCTTCAGTTTTTTTTTTATTATAATAATTTGTTCTACTAAATGTTTAAGTCCATCAATTCGCACTTGGCCAGCGCGGTGGACTATGGCCTAAAACTCTCTCGTTCTGAGAGAAGACCCGTGCCCAGCAGTGAGACAATAATGGGTTGACGAGAGGTGACTTATTGACTCCCTACAACGTTATTGATGTGTAGGCGAGTCGTGTAATAACACCTTGCCAGCCTTTGTAGATTTAGCGTCTAGACATGAGCTAGATAGTGTGCTCATGTGATAAATCAATTATGTAGAGATGGGCGGCGGTCGTACAACGCAAACCGATACCTCTAACGACTACAGGGCGGGTGGCACACAATCAATTAAGACATTGCTAGACTTAGGTAGCTATCGTTTATAGACCTAGATAGGTTTCCCTATACACCCGAGAGTTCTTAAAAAAAAGTCAGGATGTTTTTCTTCACCGAAAAGCACTGATAATATTTATATATAGTGATAATAAAATTTGTCACACCGATAATTAAGGACCTTGGTTAATGCAGTGATACTCATTACTATGGTGACGTGATAAAAGTAGGTAATGCCGCAGGATTCGCGCTACTATGTTATATGTTAGTATCCTTCAAGTCATTTGTACCATAGCGCGTGACAAGGAAAATTGACATACATCCATATAATACGCAAAAACTTGTAATCCGTTTTTAAGATACTTGCCACAGACGGAGGAGTATGAATTTACGCACGGTTATAGTTGATGTAGAGAAGGATTACGCAATGCTAATATTTTTTCAAATAATGCATAAAAGATACATAAAATCAACTAAAAACATTACACATACTACCTTGCATTTGACACAAACACATACATGATAAACGAAATAGAACATTCAATGTCTTACTATAAAAACACATAACGTAAAAAATGACAGATGTTTTTGTCAAATACGCGCTATTGCTTTTAAATGCAGCTTAGCTATTTAATTAAACCGTTTTTACCTTTAACGGTTTTAAAATAACTTGAAAATTATAAGAATTTATTTGAGATTGAGAAATATTCGTGCTGCTTTGGACAATATGAAGTTTAGATATTTAATTTAAATTACCGTCGAATTTCGACCGTTGCGATGGGTGACTAGTATACATACATACGTTCGAACATTCATTACGTTTCTTCTAATGCAGTGGGAAAAAATCGTCACTTATTGATTAGGAAACAAGGTGTAGGTACTCTATATACAACAGTACCGTCAACCCTGAGCCGACCCCCTATTTGCGGCCATCAGTTTTACGACATGACGTCAGTACGAAGTCGGAGTATGGATACCACTTTATATTATACGTCAGTACACTTTTAAAATAAATACTTTTATTAACTAAACCGTGGTTCACTTACATCGATTGTAGATAAAGAACATTATTCTTTCACCGAACAGATACATACAGATGCTGCACACATAAGAGATTTATATTGACAGACTGTGAGTTACAGTTACAGTTAAACTAGTTGACCCGGCGAACTTCGTTCCGCCTACAAGTCAAAAAACTAAATTTTTTAGTGTTAAACGATTTCTACACTCATAGCCCCACAGTAGGATTTTCTCCTGTGTCGTGGGTGCCATGGATACACACAAAGACGAAGACACAAACACCCAGACACAGAACAAGAATCTAAACTTATCATTCAGATACCTGTCTGGCCGGGAATCGAACCTGGGACCCACTGCGTGTCAGACCGGCATGGTAACCGCTGCGCCACGCGGGTCGTCAAAGTGTTACTCCACTATATTATTCATGTATTATACATAAAAACTTTTATCTTTAATCACTCTGTTTATTAAAAAAAACTGCATTTAAATCCGTAGCGTAGTTTTATAAATCTAAGCATACATAGGGACAGACAGCGGGAAGCGACTTTGTTGTATACTGTGTAGTGACTAAATAGCAAGAAAACAGAACTTATACATAAACATTAATTTCGAGTTAGTTCATACATGTAGATAAAAATAAAAATTAATTGGTTTGATCAAAGGTATTGAATAAATATTTATACTGCACATCCTGCGATAAGGAAAAAAGTGAAGTATAGCCATAGAATTTTTGAATCCTTACTTCATAGTGAATGCACCTTCTGTAGCGAATATAGATTTACAACGTTCAAAATTACTGCTAAATAAGCAGTTTTGAATTAATAAAATTTGAACTTGAAATTTAAGTACGTTGCTGTCTCCACATCAAACTGTCATTTAGATGAAAACTTCAAGATACGAGATCCAATTACTACCCTATCTGATGGTAGAGTTTCAATTACTTTCGTATTCGATAGTATCATCGTTAGTACCAATTAAATTTCTAATGGAACATCAAGTGCCACTTTTAATTAAAGTTGTGCTTATACATTGTTGCTACAGGACGTGTATTAGGGACTATTAATGTTTTTTGCCTTATCAGTCCAATTTCAAAGCTTCGATTTGTAGTTTAATTGTAACTTTATCACTTGTGTTATGTTTTAGTTCAACAGTCGGCACTCCACAGCCATGTTCTTACGGCTTGTGGGTTTATCTAGAAACTCCCCTTGCGGTCCTAGAACCTTCCTAGAACCTAATGATACATCGCACTTAACATACAATTTTCTATCGGCTTTTGACCATTTTTATACGCCGCCAAACAGGGCGACTTCCAATTACAGTCAAAAAAGGTTATCGACCACGGGACTCTAATTGAAAAACTATCATGATATACGCTTTCTACACTCATAGCCCCACAGTAGGATTTTCTCCTGTGTCGTGGGTACCATTGACATACACAAGACGAATACACAAACACCCAGACTCAGAACAGGAATTTAAACTCAACATTGAGATACCTGTCTGTCCGGGAATCGAACCCGGGACCCACTACGCGTCAGACCGATATGTTAACCGTTCCGTCACGCGGGTCGTCAAACGTACCTATACATGGGTACATAATGATATGTGATGATAGATAGGCAAAGTGTGGGTAGGCAAGGCAGTAATGGATTACTATCCCAACTCTAACTTTACCCAGAATCTCCTTTCAACATTAGAATTTAAACGAACAGATAACATGGTTTTACCAATTTCGCTTCGTACGGAACCCTATTCTAGTCGGTACACGATTCAGTGTATAGTTATTAGTATTCAGTTATTTCAGAGTTATGGTCGACTATTCCGAAATAACCGGCGCGTATGATTCAACCGGTACTCGCCGTAAAATATGGAATGAAGTTATGTTCTACCTACTTCCTTTATACTTTTCTAACACTGAAGAATTCTGAAAAAGTAGAAAGTAAGCTATTGAGAAGACCCACATTAAAATGCCAGTGAATATTGTACACACAAATCCAATACAAAACCTGTACAGCCTTAATTGTTCCAGAAGTAACTGTCTGTCTATCTTCAGCCCATTATTGTCCCACTGCTGGGCACGGATCTTTTCTCGGAATGAGAGAGTTTCGGCCGTACTCCACCGCGCTGGCCAAGTGCGAATTGGTGGACTTCACACACCTCCGAGAACTTTTTTTTTTAAAAGAATTCTCGGGTGTGCAGGTTTCTTCAAGATGTTTTCCTTCACCGAAAAGCAGTGATAGTTAATGTATAATATGCACATACATCAGTGGTGCGTGCCTGGGTTTGAACCCCGGACATCCCGATTGAGAGGGCAAGTTTTAACCATTAGGCTATCACTGCTCTAGTAACTACTTATCAGGAAGATAGAACTGTCTAGAAGATTTTCTTACGAGACTTTATCTGTATTTTTATAAGATGTAGGAAAGGAGCATGTAGTCATCTGATGGTAACTACAATCGCACATGAATTCGCTCATTGGCCTGATTGGAACTTCTACTAAATGTCGTTAATGAGTTGCTACTCTTGAGCGCTTAACTAACTTAAGAAAGCGCTTAATACTGTTTTACTACGCAAAGTAAGATGTGGCGGTGGTGTTTTTGGAGGTAAATCGTTCTGCGATTTTAAATACCGATCGGGAATCAACCCAAAACCAGATCATAACTGACTGTGATTGACCGGGATTATCACTGTAGAATAAATCGTTATAACGTCAAACTCTCTATATATTCCCAAAAATGCACCAAATCGATATAGCGCGAATCAAGATTAAGGCTTTATATTTCGGGCATATCTTTTCTATTTATATTTATCTGAAAACTTTTTAAGTTTCTTTACTTTGCACCGGTCTGTTCTATCAATTTGGGAAGTTCCTAATTAGGATTCCTAGGGAAGGCCTGAATCATATGACACACTGCTGATTCCATGCAAATGCACTGGAACATGTACCATGTAACGTTACCATGCAACGATTTAAGTCTCCCAATGATAAACAATAAAGGTATCCAAATCCATCCCCAAGGATGGGAAATAAGAGAGTTAGTAATTTACTTAATTTATTTGTAGCTAAAAGTACCTACCTGTTGCTCAACGCTGACTTTGGAACTATAACATACGAGTATATATTTTTTGTTATTCTTTTACAGTCAACGTAGCTGTTAGGGATTAAACTAATTGATCTTTGAACTATAGGTTTTAGGTAAATGTACTTAGTAAAAATAATAATAATAATATAAAAAATTACTAATAGTTTCACAGTTTACATAAGAGAAAAAACAAGCATAGTATCTGATTTTTTAAATTGGTATTTGTAACAAACGTATTTATTTTTATAGTACGTAGACCTAGATAATTACTAAAAAGATTTCGAAATCTTCAAAAATGTATTTAAAAAATCTTCTCGTAGAAACTTTGCAATACAACATTTTATACAAAAAACAAAAGGATAAACTTTTAAAAACAGAAATGAAACTGAAATATAATTACCCCATCTATGAGGCGTCCTGCCCAAGAAGGTGCGTTCCTCCGGGTTCCAGATAGCATATTGTATTTTCTGGAGGAACGGCCGCTGTGGTGGTCTCCGGCAGTAGTTGAGCGCCCCATTCGGCTTGTCCGCGCCCATCGCGCCCACTGAGCCAGCACTGACTGAGCACCATCAGGGCTGGCGAATGCTCATGCGTGGAGGTAGAGTGTAGATTACAGACGACAGACAAAATTGAGATCCTGCCTACGCGGTATGGGCCTCTATGAGGACGATAAATTTTTCGTCACTAAAACTTGATTACATTACTATTTTTATTTCAGACGAAAACAAACTAATAATGGATATACATTAGTGAGTTTGTCTGGCTAAACACAAAATAATTAGACGTCTTGAGTAAAAATTCAAAAATGAAACATGATTCATGCGGATAAATTAAATTGATAGTTGATTTAGGATTACTAAAGATCTGACCGAAGAGTAGTTCACCTTACCCAAACTGACACAGAAAAACTGAAAAAGGGTAAAGATATAAGTATGAGATTTTGGACATGAAATTACTATAGAAAGTCCAGCGTGGTGAAGCGCTTACTGGTCGGACACGCAATGGGTTTGATCATCGGCCAGACATGTCTGAACAATGAATATAGAGTCTTATTGATTGTATATTTATCTTTGTTTGTGTCCATGTCAGCCAAGACACGTAAAACAAATCCTGGCTATGTGTGTAGAAATTATTTGTGTATATTTATATATGAGATGGGTAGACAACCAGGTCGTTAAAGCACTCATACCTATACGCAAACCTGCATTTAAATAATTTCATTGGCTGCCTTTTTAAATCAAATTGTCACTCTGGCAATTTTATAATCTTTGAAGCCCACGGATCCGGTGTAATCTGGACGCAACAGGCAACATGGAGCGAGGGATGATTAGCAAAGTGGTGGAGGGCGTGCCGCCGACACAAATGTAATATATGCGTTCCGTAGACATTCGCACACTTTCATTAATGATGTTCTTGGATATAAGTCATTTTATTGTGATATATGACTGAAGATTTTGACGGATGGATTTTTTATTACATCAAAATCAGATTTATATGTAGGTCGTCTACTTACGTATGTGTCAGCAATTAAGAAACACATTTCTATTATACAGATTGAAAGATTGTAGATTCCTATAAGGTTCAACTTCTCAAGCATCCCGGTTCCACCTATTTCTACCAAACATCAGGGAACTTAAAAGTTTCTTATTTTTAGAAATAAAACACATAATTACAAACAATATTCTTTTATTTCAACAAAAAACATCTGCGTACAGATTCATTTTGTACTTTAACCAGGTAATAATGAAAAATTTAAGATTACACATTTAGGTATAATTTTAGAGCAAAGAACAATCTTATCTGGGCCACTATGAAAGTACGAAACATAAGTACATATTAATATACCTGTAGTAACTACTATTTAAGTGCGAAAAATTCTTTAGTTTGACTTGATTCTTACTAAATATGTATTTACGTAATTTTTATATAGAGCCCATGATAAAACTTATAGCAGGAAAAAGCTTTACAGCAAAAAGTCGTGTAATATTAACATTACAATCTTCATTAAAGCTGCAATAATAACATTTACGACCAATCACTCATATAAATATATTTTTTACTCCAGTCGAGAATCCAGACTAAACTGGGCCTTCTCGGTACCCACAGGCTCATGTAACATTATTGAGAGCAACGTTACAATACCCGAGGTAAGCATTTACTTCAAGCGTGGTTCCTGAAGGCTGCAAGGGCCAGAAGTGAGCGTTAAAAACATATGTAAATTTCACATCATCTTATGACCACCATTTTTTGTCCATTTCAGGAGATTTTGTCTCTTTTTTCGCCGACAATAAGTTGGCTGGCTAATTCCACTCAATCAATATTAGCTCCAAGCGGCGTCAATCCACGTTACGACAAAACTCGAAATATTCCTCGAAATTGTAGAGAAAAATACTGAAATACATTCAACGCTGACACTTGCAGCGGTAAATATTTTTATCTACCTCGGATGATTCGTAAATTTAAATTAATGTCGTGTAAAAAAACATAATTATTTGTAAATTCTGGATTTAATTGCTTAGACATATAACAAATGGTTTCAGGATATCATAATAAAAGTAAGTAGGCATATTAATTCACTATTAACACCACGTACATAAATATTAAATAATCATTAAGTTAACCTATTCTATTATTCTAATCTACGATACAGTTAATAAATAAAATTATGGGAATGATAGGTTGAGAATATATCGCTGAATGGATTTAAAACTGTGTGATGGAACTATTAGAAAAATATATTTAAACAAAACGTTATATTAAGAAGTTTGACGATGTAACCACAGATGGCGCTGTTTTAAATAAATATTATAATTTAGTAACAAACAATTTAATCCTGTGACTGTTTTAGTATTTTGTTTAAGTGCGCACATCATATAAAACCTTAGTCATTGTTACATATTTACTTACCTATATTAAAACATTCAACGTGTTACGCGAAACTCTACAGATTAGGTAAATTTCCGGTTGGAAAAAATAACTTATTTAAATGTTTTGAAGTGAAACTTCTTTATCGGGGTTGTTGAAGTGAAATGAAACTTCTTTATCGGGGTTGGAAAAAAAAATTGTGTAACATTTTTTCGTTACGCGCCATCTTTTTCTGTTACGCGCCATCTTTTTCTGTTACGCGCCATCTTTTTCTGTTACGCGCCATCTTTTTCTTATCCCTACCACGCGTGATATTAGATAGATTATTATAGATTAGATTATTAGATAAAGTTTAATAAAAGCCTTTTATTAAACTTTATTTAATTTAACTTTATTTAACCAATTTCTGTTAAGTTGCATATAGTAAATTATTTTTTGAAAAATAACGTCATAAAGAAGTTTCACTTCTTACGAGTGTACGCTAGTACACGCACACATTTTTTTTTTGTTTACACTACACCATATAACATATTCGTATACTGAATATTGGTACAAATTTTGGTACGGATGTCGGATTGAGTCTGAAACCCACAAAAACATTTACTGAGGACGGAAGACATATGTGAGAGGAATTGGAGATATTTGGTGTGCCATACGGTATAAAACATAAACATAAGATAGAGTACCGATCGGGAAGTATTGCGAGATCGTGTCGTAGAAAAGTACGACGTGTGTTTATCTTTAACGCGTTAGTGCAGGTAATTCGGAGACGAAATGTAAGTTGATCATTTGCATATAAATTGCCCCTGTATTTTTTTCTTCGCGAACAAATTTCAAAAGAGAAGAAGCGTTAAAATAATCTTAATCTATTGGCAGCAAATATGTTAATCCGCCATCGCACAACTGCAGAACGAGAAGAAACAAGAAGAATCCTAATAATATACATATGAAGCGGGTATATTTCCTAACAGGTGGGCTCCTAATTTTCAATTAAACTAACGTTAAATAGATATGACAGGTAAGTGATAGGTACTACTATAATGTGGTTTATTTGATATGTTCCTTGCGTTGAATTATATAATTTATATGTAACACTGCAAAATTGCAATCGCAATTTTATTCATATTATCGCCAAATTCAATAACAAACGTTTTTGCTAAATACTGTTCTCTTCAATTAAGGAGATAGGTATTTTTTTTTTTTCATGATTTACATACGAGACTCATTAGTTTGTAATATAGTAAACCCTTACAGAGATTCAATTAAAACTAAATAATTATTGTCCAAATTCACCTAAATATAATATTCCGACATAATCTCGGAAAATAAATTCGCAATGAAACTTCAAATTCAAAAGTCCGCTTGGTGGCGCCATACTTTTACGCGTGGACATTTGTAGAACTATTAACTAGTAAAAAAAAATGAAGTGTGACTAACTTGAATATTACATAATTATTTGTTATGATCCTAGGTGTATTTTTCTTATTAACCGACTTCCAAAAAGGAGGAGGTTATCAATTCGTCTGTATTTTTTTTTTTTTTTTTTTGAACCACAAATTCACTTTTCCTATTTAATGTCGACTGTAAGTAATAGAAATTTACATATGAATAAATATCGGTGGTGGTACAGAATCGCACAAAAAATCTGTTCATTGACAACAAAACAGGTATAAAAACAAAACCGCTTTAGTCCAATAATATCTGTCTAATTTAATCATGTACCTATAGCTCATATCATTATTACATCTGAGGTAAAATGCCTATGATGTTCCCGGCCACCGCAGTTTCTCTATGCCCAATATTGAAACTGGGTCGAAATATTGACAAAAAGGAAATTAAGACGTATCGTGAATATCTGTTAGAAGTTAGTTCCCGCGATGATATTAATAAAATATCATAGAAAAGAAAGTAAAATGCACCTAAGAAATAATATTATTATACACATGATTTGACCACCATGACAGGAAATCAGTGCCGGTTTAGCCACATAGCAAATGCTACGGGCCCCGCGACTAGAGGGGCCCCGCGGCCCAACACCTACCTGCTATTTATATTTTACTATCTTTGCTATCCTAAAAATCCTGTACTGAAAGAAAGTGTCATCTCTAAATTTTCCCATGTTAAATCCAGAAAAGTTTACTTGTATAAGTTTTGTTTTATTTAATACCCTTACTTAAGGCAAAATATGGGCCTCCTGTCAGAATTTGCTACAGGCCCCGCCCTGGCTTAATCTGGCACTGCAGGAAATCACAAATAAATCTGTTTGGATAAGTATTTCATGACTAACGAGTCTTTGGTTTTATAACCTTAGATTTGCAAGCATTGCCAATCATATGATGTTACTGGGTTCTGATGTCATTGACATACGAAGCCACGATATATTATTCCGTTCTTTTATCATCTTCCACTAATACGCGAATGCGAGTGTACCCTGACGCTTCCTCTATTCTGTGGTTGTACTCTATGTTCTTCGCCCACGCTCTGCATCTGATGATTACGCCCCTTTCTTCGTCTTTCACTGCAAAAATAATAAATAAATAATAATAATAATAATGATTTATTTACTATAACAATCTTATCTTTACAATGACACATTCAGCATTTGAAAGGTACATCATTCTATACAAAAATAAAAGTTGTCTTAAAATAAGATTTTAAAGACTAACAACTTTATTTTGACACTATATAACGCAATGTTCTAGGTATATAAAGAAATTGAATGGATTTTTACAATTTACAATATACTGAATTACTGAAAATTACTAGTTCTGCGATGGAAACACTACTTTCTATACTAGGCAGGACCTGTATCATAGGAAGCAGTGCTCTTCGCGGAAGCTTCGCAATTTATTGACATTAGTTAAATTAGTTATAAAAATTGTATTTGTGTCCCACGTGCAAGAACAATGTGGTGATTATATCTCTGAAATTAATAATTAATAGACCAATTAATAGAGCAAAGCCGTAGATCCGTTATCAAAGTGGTAGAACCAGTGTACTTCGACCGGGTAAGTACCACCGCCAAACCTATTTCTAGCGTGAAGCATTTCTTGCGTTTCGATAGAAGGGTGTGATTGCCAACACAGTTTCACATGAGGCGACCATCATAATCCTCGGGAGTAGCAACGCATCTGTGATTGACTTCAGATGGAACTCATGTTCTGTATGTATTTGATTACAGATGTCCATGGGCGGCAGTGACTACTTGCCATCAAATGGACTGCATGCTCGTTTGCTACTTCAGTCTGATAAAAAAACAATCTTGTATAAAATGAAATACTTAATACAGGTCATATACCTGGGGAGGGTGGAGGAACTTCGGCTGCTGGAGTGATTCTCACAGCAACCAGAGGGCTGATGTATCCGTCCTCGTTGCGGAAAGGGTAGTATGTGCTCGGCATCCCCCTCCCCCAAGGATATTCTATCTTCGTCGTGTTGTACTTTTCATCCCAGCAAGATACCCAGACTTGCTTGCTCTGAAAAAAATTCAAACATTCATGACTGTGATGTCAAGTATTCGCTGAATGTATGTTTTATCACAAAGACTATCCTTACTAATATTATTAATTTGAAAATGTGTTTGTTTGTTCCTCTTTCACGTGGCCACATAGCTTTTATATGATATCGTTTATATGCTGGGAGATAGGAGGGCGGAGAGTGACGTAGGCTACTTTTTTCCCGCTCTCTCATTCCCATGAGAATATCTATGGTTTGTTAGTTGATACATATTTAATAGTTCCAGAAGTTGTTAATAGATGGCGTTATTGATTTACAAGTTCTGAATCACGCTATCAAATGATATTATATTGATCCCTTTGACCGTGCGGGCAATGCCGCAATGAGCTAGTTAAAGATAAATTCAAAATAATTTCCATTTAAACCTAAACTGTGATTTCTGTCACAAGCGTCTCGTAACTAAAACTGAAACCGATAGCCATGGGCAACGCTACCTAATCACTTAGTATCTGGGAGTTTGTACTCCGCTTATTAAAATCAAATACAGCCTAGGAATTTGAGATAGATCACCCTCTGAACAGAATCTAGCTGTTTAATAGAATCTTACTCCTTGACGGAACAATTATATGAACTAGCACAATTTAACCAGGGTTACGACACTATATGGCGTTATGCAGTTCATGCGATTCGATGTAAGAGTATGGATGACTTCGATAAGTGGCAAACATCTTAGACCCAGAAGTGGCAACATATCCGTGATTGACTTCAGGTACAACCTCCATTGTCTGTAGAGATGTCCTAGAGTGGCCGTGGTTACTTACTAGAGTAAGCTGGTTTGCTTCTTAAGATTAATAAAAAAATGTCGATTAACTGCGCCACATGACATGACGCACCATGAAGACTAAGATGAACTGTTATTGGGCGATGAAATAAGATATTTATCATACCATAGAAGTCTTAATAACTTCTTTCAAGTCATCCGGCATGTCCGATGGTAGATCGCTGGCAGTATAGTAGTCCGGTTCCCAACCATAGATCTGAAAGTGTAAAAGATACTTATTGTTAAGATGCTGCAGATTCTAAGGTTTTTTTTGTTGCTTTACACTAATGAACTCAATGACAAAAGACAGATATTAAACCCGGAATCTGCGGTTTATATTATAATAATAATAATAATAAAATGCATTTATTGCCACATAAAAAAAAAAAAATTCACAAAATATAGATTATTATAAAAGATTACGGGCAAAAGGTTGTGGCTCAGCTTCACCTGCCACAGGACCAGGTCATTATAATAATATTAGGTGTTTATTTTACTAAATAATACTCAAAGGTGAGATTGGTTCTCGCGGAAAATAGACAGAAATCGTTTGAAATGAACACAAATTGGCTACTATCTATGCGAACTGAGTTGTAGATAGAGAGTAATAAGCAATAACATAATAAGAACCGATAATAGGAGCCGATCTTGAAATTCAATACAAATAATCAACTCGGGTCCACCAATCGCACTGTCAACCAATTCACACTGTCCACCAATTTGCACTTGGCCAGCGCGGTGGACTATGGCCTAAAACTCTCTCATTTTGAGAGAGAACCCGTGCGCAGCAGTGGGACAATCCATTATTGTCCCACTGCTGCGCACGGGTCTTCTTGACGAGAGTCAACTCGGGGATAAGTAGAGTGCGACCGTGGAAGTACCACTGCTATGCCGATTTTGCAAGGATGTGACCATCTCAGTTTTCGGGACGCAACAAGTTATTGAATATAGACAGATGTCTTGATTTCTACGAAGTTGCTTTTAGATGTCCATGTACCTACTCGTATAGTATCCCTCTCGTGAACCGCATGCTTGTTTGCTAGAATATAATATAATAATGAATAGAGTGTACCTTGTTCAATTTGATATAGATACACGGTGTGTCGGGAATGCCGTAGTTATCAGCTGCGACACACTCGGTGTAAGTAGATACTTGGCTGGCTGAAAAAAAAATGAAATGAACAATCTAATTAAATCTTTTAGACCTTTCACAATTATCACTAGCCTCATTATTCGGTTTCACCGAATAACCGAATACTCAATATTGTTCGATTTAACTTTTACCGAACCGGATATTCGGCAAAAACTATTCGGTTTACCATTTCTTATTGAGAAACAACTGCGACAGTAAGTTCCAAAAAAATTAAATGTTGATTTGAGGTTTAAAATAAGTTTTAATATAAGATTGTAATATATTTAGAAAAAATGGTTTCAAAAATGTTGGTTTGAAGTTAATTTTTTTTACTATTGATTTAATTCAACACACTCATAGGTTTTCTTTGACTTATAACATAAATCTTACGTAAATAGTTTTGACTTTATGTTCCATATCGTGACGTGTAGCCAAGAAAATAGAAAAACTCGAACCGAATATATTCGGCACAAAAACCAAATAATTCGCCGAATGCGAATAGTGAAAAAGATGCCGAATACCCAATAACAACCGAATATTCGGCGCATCTCTACTGGTTACTGAAGTTATTGTCAAGAAACTCACGCTGCAGAAACTCCTCGAGCTGCTTTTTGTACGCCTCCAGCGCAGTGCTATCGTTCCGATCGTATTTCAGCTGGAATTCATTTGCCGGACGAGGACGGTAGTCTACACCTGGATTTGCACCTGGAACAGAGGTATTCAAAATTTTACTACTACAAGGCAATTAGATAACGACGTTAGATAGCGACACCAAAAAGTGTATTTTAATTATTAAAATAAAAATTACTTTCTTGTTCACTTTATGTTTAACTACTATAAAAATTATTTCAGAACTAAAATCTACCTATTTCACTTCTTTAACATTTTTTGCTATAAGGTACCTTAAAGCTACGTATTTAGCCATCCACACACTCTTGGAAAAATCAACATGACTTTCATAGTTCACTTTCAGTCTATAGTACTTTCATGAAAGAATAAATAAGTTTTCACAAAAACAATAACATTTTTAATGCTATTTAAAGTCTTATACGTTATGACTCTAATAATATGTTACACTTTCTCAAAGAACATAAAAATAAGTAGAAATAAGTCTAACATTAACGTAATGAAGCATAATATTTTAGTCAAAGTACAATACAGTACGATTGGCCTTTACTAGACATACCTAACACTGTTTATATGGAAATGCTAATTAAAACAGTAGCCCTTAATTATTGGCTTCCTTTACCAGTAACTATTATTATGAAACTGGTCAAGGTACTCACATAAATTGTGTGATAAATTCTGTAACCCTGGGTTATTTTAGGTATACCTATTCTGAATTCTCCCTCAGTCAAAAACAAAGAGCATCTTTGCAAAAAACATAAACACAAGATGAACGAATCCATACTTCCATACTAATATTATAAATGTGAAAGTGTGTTTGTTTGTTCCTCTTTCACGTCGCCACATATTATATGATATGGTTTATATGCGAGGAGATAGTAGAGGGCGGAGTGACGTAGGCTACTTTTTACCGCGCTCTCTCATTTCCATGAGAATATCGATGTTACTCGAAACACATTTAGTAGTTCCAGACGTTGTTAATAGATGGCGTTAGTAAAATTTATTTGCAAGGCCTGAATCACGCTATCAAATGTTAATTCCCTTTGACCGCGCGGGGGAAGCCGTGGGTAAGAGCTAGTATGATATAAAATTAAGATATCCCGTTAAACGGTACATTATAACACTTTTTATCCATAATATGGTGTTAGAGAATCCTGTGCAGATCATATTACGGTGCATTTGTTTACTACTGCTAATGAAATCTGCATTCGGCCTAAATAAGGCTGATCAATCTTAAATAGGCTAAAGATGCATTTTGAAAATCAAAGCTGAAACCTCGCGGAGTTGCATAAATCGACCTTACAGAAATATTCATAGAAGTCTTCTCGACTTTGGAGGCACTAACGCCACAAGTATTTCTGCAGAATTATAGCATTTTATCAACCGTTTCAAGGACAGGATTTTTCTCGTTTATAAAATGTGTAAACTTGTAGTAATCTACAAGTTTACACAACGACACATTCTTATTAGGTAAAATTTTAAATTACACTCGAATCTACACCACCGAACCTCGAATCTGCACCAATGGATACTTAGGTACTCACGGATGGACCGCTTGCATGTTTTTAACCGACTTCCCAAAGGAAAGAGGTTATCTATTCGTCACGTATATTTTTTTTTATCTATTAAATTATCGAATTGTTATCAATTACTTACCAATCAAGGACCTCTCAAGGGTATAGTATGGTATTTTAGGGTCTATCTGCGCGAGCAGCCCAGCCATGCAGATCGCGAACAAGGCAGCGAGAACCGCGTAGAACACCAGGTAGAATATAATGACGATTCCTGAAAATATAATCAAAGCATCATAATTACTATTATGTGGCTTGATACAGCTTTTAGATAGAATCATGCGAACAACAATTATAGTTTGTAATGACATGGAGCTTGTCAAAAAAGGTCCCAAAGGAGCTTTCCTTCAAAGCCGTTGCGACTCCTCTGGTGTTGCAAATGTCCATAAACTACGGTGACTACTTTCCATCAGGTAGCCCGTCTGCCTTATCGTCAAATCTATACTAATATTATAAAGCTGAAGAGTTTGTTTGTTTGTTTGAACGCGCTAATCTCAGGACCTACTTGTTGGAATTGAAAAAAATATTGTTATGTTGAATAGACCATTTATCGAGGAAGGCTTTAGGCTATATAACATCATACTACAACTATTATGCGCGCAGAAATCATGCAAAATATGAAAAAAACAAGGAAAATTATTCATCCTTGAGGGCTTACGTTGCATGTTCTGCGAAAACGGTTCAAGATACCAAAAATATATGTATGAAAGAAATATTCCTCTTGAATGAATATGTATATGTCATGTATTTTTTAAGCGCGGGCGAAGCTGCGGGTTTCAGCTAGTATCTAGTATAAAAAGTGTTAAGTACTGTTGCGGTCTGGTTTGAATTGTATGCTAAGATATTACATTAATGAGATAGGTACTTCAGATGTGCCACTAGATCTCGTAGGTTGATCACAGGTAAATGACACGTGATCACATGAGCGCAATGGCCACTTATCATTATTAAAAAAATAATAACCAGCTATCATTTGCAATTTCTACGTTTATAATAATCATTCGCAAATTTACAAGGTGGTAGACGACCGCGTGGCGCAGCGGTAACATACCGGCCTGACAAGCAGTGGGTCCCGGGTTCGATTCCCGGCCAGACAGGTATCTGAATGATGAGTTTAGATTCATGTTCTGGTTCTGGGTGTTTGTGTATTAGTCTTTGTGTGTGTTCATGGCACCCACGACACAGGAGAAAATCCTACTGTGGGGCTATGAGTTTAGAAAACGTTTGGTTTGGTTAGGTTTGGTAGAATGTATATGGTTCATCTAGGGAGGTACCACCGCCACACCTATTCCAAGCTTGAAGCAGTTTGCATTTCGGCAGAAAAGTGTGGCTGCTGGCTCTTTTTTACAGGAGGCGACCATCGTATTCCTCATGAGTAGCAATGCATCAGTAAGTGACTACATAATGTACCTCTGTTCGGTATGAAGTCGCTTACAAATGTCGATGATGTGCAATAACCACTTAATATCAGGTTTACAGCATGCTAATATTGTACTTCAATTTTGTTAAAATGACCATCATAAAATCAAAAATTTGTCTATCAATAAGTTTAAATCGTTTATCAAGCAGCTTAGTCATAAAGCATATAAAATTCCTGATTAGATAGAAGATAAAACAGCTCTGGACTGAACAATACGTTTATTTTAGCGTATTCTGGCTATACGCGTTCCATATTCGCGAACCCGGGACCCATTGCACTTCAGACCGGTATGGTAACCGCTGCGCCACGCGAATCGTCGAAAATAAGACATTTCCTTTCATTTCATCATGAATTACGTCAATATCACATACAAGATGTATAAAGTATACAGAGACTTTTCTGTATCTCATATCATGGTGTTAGAGGAGACAATTGAGCGATCACATCGTTAAATTACAATTGATTTGCTTTCAAAGACGGCACACTTATAGCAAGGTTTCAATTAATAAGGCTGACATAGAATATTCATCTCAATTGGTTGCAATGAACACGCTGCGATTGCGTTGCGTTTCCGTTCATTTGCTTTTAAAAGCACGTCATTGTGCATAAAGAACAAAAGGAAAGGCTAAGGCTAATCTGATAAGGCTTTGAATTCAGAATTGTTAATACACAAACACATGTGTGCATACGTTACATATGCAATTATTTGAAAAATAAATTAATAAACGGGAGCTCGAACGCAATTTGATTCATGTTTAACATGTTTCAGCCTTTGAGCCCATCTACGTTTACTGTTTTAACGCCTAAAACTCCCATTCTCGGAGAAGACCCATGTTCAGCATTGGGACAGGACAGTTGACGACGAAATGTCTGTAAATGTCCAACTAGGATGGTACTGAAATATAAGTATTATGTTTTGTAGTTGCCGAGACACATTTATATGAAGCAACCATCTTGGTCCTTGGAAGTAGTGACGCATTTGTGATAGCCTTCATATAGATTCTCTGTTCTACGTATATGATTTTTTTTATTATTACCATAACTTTACTATTTCTTTGTTTATTCTCATATTTATAGGTTTTTGTTTCTCTTTTGGGGCATTCTTATGTGTTCCTTGTGGACCTTGCATTCTAACAAAAATGCGATTTGTAACGGTTTGTTAGATTAAAAGTATACCCACGTGGGTTTATTAATGATATAAACGTATATGAATTATGCAAGGGTATGCATATGCAAGGGTAGTGACTATTTGCCATCATGTGGACTCAGTACTTGTACTACTTATAAAAGGTCAACCGTAATTTGAATAAAAATATTGAGTAAATTCCAAATACGAACGAAACGAGTACACTTAACACCTTCGTTCAATAAGATCATTAGCCCATTATTGATTTACGTAACATGTTAAGCACCAATTCTTATTTCATACAGAACAGTTGCGAAACGGTCGGCTATGACGTAAGACATCTAAAATGGGTCTGGGCGCGACCAAAATAGATGGCGGACGCATTTCACTGTCCTTACTGTAAATAACAGTACCGGAAAGCTGCGAAGGGCTTGGCGAGACGGTGTATAGATGTAGGTACTGATTATTGGAATGGTGAGAGATTCTTTGGATTTCGAATCGAATGCGGAGGAAATTGTTGCATACTAAATAAAATGTTGTACTGAGGCCGATGTTGCACTATGATAAGGGTTGAAAAGTATCTAATAAATGAACAATAATCTGCTAATCTAGGTACTCTCCTAGATAATACATCATTTTCTATAGCAGTGGGCCTACGACTGGGCACTTTTTTAAATCATCCACATTGCTGCCCTTGTGGAGCTCAAGTTGATCGTTTGGGTCTTCACGGTCTTTCGTGTCAACGAAGTGCCGGTCGTCTATCGCGACACGCGGCTTTGAATGATGTTATCCGTAGGGCTCTTGTCACCGCCAACGTACCGGCTCAATTAGAACCGAATGGTTTAGTACGTAGTGATGGCAAGAGGCCTGACGGTTTAACTCTAATCCCCTGGAAGAATGGAAGGTGTCTAGTGTGGGACGCTACTTGTGTTGACACACTGGCACCTTCTCATATTAATATCTCTTCCAGGGCAGCCGGTGTCGTGGCGACCGATGCTGAAATCCGCAAGTGCCAGAAATATGGAGATATAATTAAAGATTACTTATTTCTGGCATTTGGCGTGGAAACCATGGGACCGTGGGGATTAAATGCAAAATTATTTTTTAAGCATCTTTCCAAACGTTTGATAGAGTCAACGAGTGATCAGAAAGCTGGCACATACCTCGGTCAACGAATTAGCCTTGCTATTCAACGAGGTAATGTTGCCAGCATTTTGGGAACTCATCCTATGGACAGTAATTTGGATGCAGATTTTTATTTTTAATTTGGCATTTTGTTTCTTTTTAAATTTAAGTTATTATTTTGTATACACGTGTAATTATGTTAATTTATATTATATTAATTTAATTTTAATTATTTCATATTTTGTCATATTCAAATTAATAAACGTTTTATTAATATATATGTAAATATATATAACATAATTAGATCACTGCAATGAATAACAAAATAGTTACAGATTTATATACCTAAACAAGTGTAAGCTTCATCATTTTATAAATGAACAGTCTTATGTCATGTGTGACGCAACGGTCTATACGGGTCCTAGGCGCAAATATTTTCATGTTTGATTCCCGGTCATCCGAACAGCTTACATTTTGGTTTCTGTTACGGAAATTAGAGTGTTTTTGTACACTTTAGATCGATGGGTGACGAATATTAGAATGGCTTGTACCTTTTTTTAAGTGGGTAATCCTCATGGATACCCAGCCACCCCGGACGGCTTGTAACTCGGAGCTGTGTTCTGGTTTATTAGGTGTGGCTAAGCCTTGTTGGATTTGATAAGAGAACTGACGAGGCGTTCCAACTTAATCCTCGAGAAAACAAAGCATTTCTAGTCGACGTTTCTTATTTGTAGTTAATCATTTTTAAAGATTGCTCAGTTATGTACGATGCATTCGCCGTGAAATGAAGTCATAATTCATTTGTAATATGGACATAATCAGCTCAGCTGTAATAGAGCTGCGCACTCATCTGGGATTCGAAATCATTCCTCCCAATAAAAAGATAAGTTTTTAACAGTAGCCCTATCATTGCCTGATTTATACTAATAATTACTAATTATCAATCTGCTTAGTTAATAATAATAACATAATCATTATTATTATTACTAATTGCTTATATTTGTTTCAAATAAACTGCAGTTATTTATATATCAACGATTTCCCGTTTGTTACCTAGATAATAATATAATCAGATAGTAACCATGTTTATATACGGATATAACTGTTTATTTAACTAATTCACATACTTGGATGAGTCGGTAATACGTAAACCGAAGCCTTCCACAATAACTCAACAAACAGAATTAATTTATGGGTGCACGTTTATAACATTGGATCATACATCGAAGTTTAACAAATTTTATATAAGTCTTACTCATACAATAATATAAAATTGAAGGTTAAGTGTGAGGATTTCGCTAAAATTTGAGACACAGATAGTTTATAGAACGGATTAATATTCAGGAAAGATAAAACTGGCAAACGTAAATAACAAATAGCACGGTAATAATATCGAACTATTACCGAGCTAATAGTTTCAGTCAACCAGGTGGTATGCAGTCATTGCCGCCTATGAACATCTGTAAGTGGGCAACTTATTGTACGAATTTGTTCATCTTACATAAAATAAAAATTCTATCTGAAGTCAATGACAGATGAGTTGCTGCTCCCGAGGTTTAAGATGATCGCTTCATATGAAAGTGAGCCAACAACCACACCCTTAAACCGCTTTATGCTAGAAATAGGTGAGGCAGTAATACCTCCTTTTTTTCGAGGGGGGACCTTCAAAAGGTACCCGACGCCGTGAACCGACGATGGTCGGCTAACCCACCGATGGTCGTCCTCGACGCTACAAAGAGGACTCCGGGTTCTCCAAAGGAACGCAAACGGAGTCCTCTGAACGCGTTGCCCCATCGGGCTCGTCCCAGGTGAGTGGCTAGGCCCACCGCTTCGTCTGGTCTTTACGACGATATGCGACCACACATGCCGCTGTCCTTCCCGTGTTTGCCTGACCGAACAGTTCAAGCTCCGACTCTAGCCGGCCCCAACCCCTAAAGCCCCATTTTAATCTTCTCTTACGACAGACAGGGGATACCGTAGCCCTATTTTGATCTCAGGACTACAGGAAGGAGTAGTCCCTAGTGAAACTCCACTCGTTCCACCTGGCAAATTTAATTTACACCTAATCATTCACCATAATACAAAGCTGTTGTCGCTTTACGCAATTACCGTGTAACTGCAAATAAAGTAAATACACTGTAAAGTAATAAAACAACAACATACTTAATGTTATCTACAAACTAAAGTCAATGTGACATTGTTATGTAAGAACTATGGCGTTATGGCGTTATGGTGGGACTATGGAATCTTATGACCTCGCTTTAACTGTTTATTTTCACGGGTAACGCATTTGTATTCGTTATTTTGTGTATCGAATCGTAACTACGGAGTAATTTTATACTTATCAGCTTTTATTTAGGCTTGTTCACTTGATTAACTCTAAGAAAGTCATGTTTTATGTAGTGCCAATTTTTGGTTGAAGCCGAAGCCAAAGCCTATTTTTCAGCTGCAGCCACAATCTTTGGCCGAAACCGAATGTTTAAAAATATTTAAACAATCAGTCCTAAATACGATTAAAATATTATAACGATTTGAAAAACTTTTATATAAAAGTTAACTCTGTTACTAAGCTATTTCTAGAGCTAATTACAATTACTTTGCAACTCGCCAAAATTGATAATTTGATGATTTCAAAATAACGTGAATTTTGAGCACAGCTGTCCACGACAGCCCGTAACCAAATGTGCGCTTACCCATGCGCTTTAGCAAACGAGGATACAGTGTACCTGATGGTATGTGGTCACTGCCGCCCATGGACATCTGTAAGCAACTTCATACAGAACATGGGGTTGTATCTGAAGTCAATCACAGATCCGTCGCTACTCCCGAGGACTAAGATGGTCACCTCATAAAAAGTGTGCCCGCAACCACACCCTTAACGCTAGAAATAGGTGTGGCGTTGGTACTTCCCGGGTGAACTACACTGGTTCTGCCACCTGTTAAATGCCGTGCATTCGTTTCACTTGTTCAATTCAAACGCTTGCTAAAAACGCTCGGCTTAAGCCAAAAGCCGACGACTTTGGCGAAGATCGTTTTTGGCAGAAATGCACTAAAGCTCGAGCCGATGCTTCGGTCGGACTCTAGTTTTATGTTTGATGCATATTATTCCCAGTAATTGAGGTAACACTAAGACACAATTTAATATTACAGTTACATACAAATGAGTACGAGTGTTTACTTCTTTTGTGTAACAAAATAAACATATAATCAAATGTATGTTTTGATGCTATAGTTTCATTCAATCTCAGATATATTATTATGTAGTTGTAGTGTTTCTGATAAGTTAACTGAAATTTTGCATGCGTATGTAAATCGAAAGACAATGCAACATTATTATGTCACAGAGCCGTAAGTTGATCATAGAAACCTATAAGAATAATACAACGAAACTCACACTGAATTGTCCATTTGATTCGTTTTGACACAAAAAAAAAAGCATACAGCCAAAGATGTAAAATGCCATATTTAAAAGTGTACAGTACAATTACCCTAAATAACAAGACTTTTTTTATAAAGTACGGATTCATTAACACTTTATAAGTGCATTTTATACCACTTTGCAGCATTTTGCACTTTGTTGCACTTAATAAATAAATAAAAATAAAATAAAAATGTTTTATTGATTAAATAACAGTTACAAAACATAACGCAAGTACTGGGTTGCAGTACCGTATTACTGGGTACTGCGTTTATATACTAATCGTGTTTTCCTATAATTATTCATAAATTAAACATGAAAAACACGATGATGTTTTGATGAGTTTTGAACTTGCATATTTTATATCATTAGTGTTAGAACTAATTTTCCAGTAATGGCCCTAAATTTTTCCATGACCAGTAAAGGGGGATAAAAAGGGCATTAAGACCATCCTCAGGTATTAAGCCGAACGCTTCCAGTTAAAACATTTCAGTTACAAACTGTTGTATCTGACGCGAGGGTAATGCTGAAAAGGCTAAGAAAACATCTACTTTTTTCGAACATAGTTGTAATCAACCTTTTATACTATTTGGTACTTTTGGTACTATTTTCTATGATATTTCATTGTTTTATTGTAATAATTTCTTTGAATTTCATTATTTTTCATTAATTTAGTACATATTTATTATAGTATAGCCTATGCCACTTTCATAATCATGACTAACCAATGATACTTCATATCCGTCCTGCCGCTCGGGCTCTAAAAGATGCCAAAAAACAGACACATGCTTGAAAACCATGAGACACTCCTTCTGACGGGTACAAAAACTAAGCCAGACTTCTCTATTCAACGTAACCCTAACTAACCTGTCTGCCCTTGGAAGCACAAAGCGATGTAAATCGAGGGCCGATAGTAACTTGTTTATATTGTGATGGGATTGAATGGCCATACAAACTGATTCACTGCATTCTGAATGGCCCCGCGGGTTGCTTGTCAATCAAAGGACCCTCACTAATCTCGCCAATCCCATGGGACCGATGAATACAAATCCTTGGGTCTTTACGAATTGAAATTCTACAGACCTTTGTATATCGCTCAGCGTTTAGCAACACGCAGCCCTCTTCTTACTGTCCACCAATCTTACTAGAACTTTTTAATTTGTCCCGTGGACAACATGTTCCTAAATTTTTGTCGTCCCTGTTTTTTGCACTAACTAATTTTAAAGACTCATGTCGCTATTATCTATCACGTGATGTAAATTATTTATAGTAAACAAAATAAAAAGAGTTCTTTAAAAAAGTTCTCGGAGGTGTGTGAAGTCCACGAATACGCATACTGCTCAAACATACTTAACTGGAATGGAAAAACTAGTGTATAAAATAATGTTATACATTTAAATATAATATTTATGTATAAGGTACAACACGCAGGGATAGAAGAAATATCTTTTGCGTTTAGTTTAAGGCGGCTGTCCTTAGTATACGTCGGGACCCTTTTTAACCGACTTCCAAAAAGGAGGAGGTTATCAATTCGTCTGTATTTTTATTTTTATTTTTTTTTTTTTTTTTATATTTGTTACCTCATTTCTCCGGACTGGGTGAACCGATTTAGATGATTTTTTTTTTATTTGAAAGGTAGTGCGTGTCATAGGGTCCCATTTTTTTTTAGTATTTTTTTGACTAGGGCATCCATAAGAAAAACGCATAAGTCTTAAATTTGCATTTTCAATGTACGCGATAAATGTATGAATAACTCAATATCCCGCCAACCGATTTTGATGATTCTTTTTTTATTAGAAAGGATGTACTCCAGGGGTAGTCTGATAAGAGTTTGATAAGGTTCTAATCATATGATCTTCAACTTTTTGGAGCAAAATAATAAAATTAGTGATAGTCGGCCGAACCTTAGCTGGAGAAGTCCAATTGAGTAAAATATAGAATAAAATTACTATGTAGGTATTTACTATGAAAAATTTGACCTTCAACTCTTCAATCCTGATGATGCAGGGGTACTGCTAGCCTGAACTATAAAAGTTGGTCGTTTGATGTTTGCGAATATATAATGAAATTGTTAAGCAAATTCATGGGACAAAAATTTGACCTTCAACTCCTCAACCCTGATGATGCAGGGGTACTTAAAGCCAAAACCATAGGAATAAGCCATTTGGTGCTTACGTATATGTTATAAGATTACTGAGCAAAAACATAAGATGAAAAATTTGACCTTCAACTCCTCAACCCTGATGATGGAGGGGCACTTCAATCCTAAACCATAGAAGTTGGCAATTTGGTGCTTACGGTTATGTAAAGAAAATACTAAGCAAAAATATAAAATCAAAAATTTGACCTTCAACTCCTCAACCCTGATGATGAAGGGGTACTTCAATCCTAAACCATAGGAGTTGGCAATTTGGTGCTTACGGTTATGTAAAAATAATACTAAGCAGAGGCACAAAATTAAAATTTTGACCTTCAACTCCTCGACCCTGATGATGAAGGGGTACTTCAATTCTAAACCATAGGAGTTGGCAATTTGGTGCTTACGGGTATGTAAAAAAAATTTTTGACAAAAAAATATCCACCGACTTCCATGCCACAAAAAAGTTAAAAATAATTTAAATATATTTTAGTTTAAAACATACTCAGTACTTAGGACATAGTCCTGAAGTCGGTGCTCGACATATTTCGCTGGACGACGGTAACTATGTCCTATATGAGCACCGACTTCAGAACTATGTCCTAAGTACTGAGTATGTTTTAAACTAAAATATATTTAAATTATTTTTAACTTTTTTGTGGCATGGAAGTCGGTGGATATTTTTTTGTCAAAAATTTTTTATTTCATGCTTTTTAGTGACGATATTCATCTATTTGTATTAAAATAAAATCGCTAAGTTTGCTTTGTGCATACACATATGCAAACATTAAATAAACATCAACATAAAATAACAAATTAAACATAAGCTTAGACACAACATACAACACTATCAATTCATACGAACTGAACGTTATATTAAATTTTTATTATCATTAATTTTTTTGTCAAAAATTTTTTATTTCATTTGAAGGTCAAAACTTTCATCTTGTGTCTTTGCTTAGTAATTTTAATACATACCCGTAAGCACCAAATAGCCAACTCCTATGGTTTAGGCTTGCAGTATTCTGCATCATCAGAATTGAGGAGTTGAAGGTCAAATTTTTAATCTTATATTTCTGCTCAGTAATCTTATAACATATACGTAAGCACCAAATAGCTTACTCTTGTGGTTTTGGCTTGAAGTACCCCTGCATCATCAGGGTTGAGGAGTTGAAGGTCAAATTTTTGTCCCATGAATTTGCTTATCAATTCCATTATATATTCGTAAACATCAAATGACCAACTTTTATAGTTCAGGCTAGCAGTACCCCTGCATCATCAGGATTGAAGAGTTGAAGGTCAAATTTTTCATAGTAAATACCTACTTAGTAATTTTATTCTATATTTTACTCAATTGGACTTCTGCAGCTAAGGTTCGGCAGACTATCACTAATTTTATTATTTTGCTCCAAAAAGTTTAAGATCCTATGATTAGAACCTTATCAAACTCTTATCAGACTACCCCTGAAGTACATCCTTTCTAATAAAAAAAGAATCATCAAAATCGGTTGGCGGGATATTGAGTTATTCATACATTTATCGGGCACATTGAAAATGCAAATTTAAGACTTATGCGTTTTTCTTATAGATGCCCTTGTCAAAAAAATACTAAAAAAAAATGGGACCCTATGACACGCACTACCTTTCAAATAAAAAAAAAATCATCTAAATCGGTTCACCCAGTCCGGAGAAATCAGGTAACAAATATAAAAAAAAAAAATAAAAATACAGACGAATTGATAACCTCCTCCTTTTTGGAAGTCGGTTAAAAATAATACCAAACAGAGGCACAAAATTAAAATTTTGACCTTCAACTCCTAAACCCTGATGATGCAGGGTACTGCAAGCCTGAGCCATAGAAGTTAGCCACCTGGTACTAACGTATATGTTATAAGATTACTAAGCAACAATATAAGATGAAAAATTTGACCTTCAACTCCTCAACCCTGATGATGGAGGGGTACTTCCAGAGGGGGCGCCCTGTTTGTATGAATTGTAAAAGTGTTTTATGTTTAATTTTTGTGAATATGTAGATGCACAAAGCAAACTTAGAGGCTTTATTTAAATACAAACATAAAAATATAGTCACTAAAAAGTGTAAAATAAAAACTTTTTAACAAAAAATATCTACCGACTTCCATGTCACAAAAAAGTAAAAAATAATTTAAATATATTTTGGTCTAGAACATACTCAGTACTTAGTACATAGTTCTGAAGTCGGTGCTCATATAGGACGTAGTTACCGTCGTCCAGCGAAATATGTCGAGCACCGACTTCAGGACTATGTACTAAGTACTGAGTATGTTCTAGACCAAAATATATTTAAATTATTTTTTACTTTTTTGTGACATGGAAGTCGGTAGATATTTTTTGTTAAAAAGTTTTTATTTGTGTAGAATAACACTTGTATAGTCAAACACATGTGGTCGACCTCAGGTCGCATACTAATTTTGAGTGCAGTGGCTCACCCAGCTACACATGCCGTATATAATTTAATGGTTAATAGATATTCATTATAAGCAGCAAGTCGTTGAGTGAAAGGACCTTACAGGGATATATGCCATAATTAAACTACTCCTCTATCTAATTTTGTAGGTGGTAGAACCAGTTCGCCCGGGGAAGTACCACCGCCACAACTATTTCTAGCGTGAAGCATTTTTTGCGTTTCGATGGAAGGGTGTGGTTGCCGGCACAATTTTATATGAGGATACCATCATAGTCCTCAAAAGTAGCAACGCATCTGTAATTGATTTTTTAAATAGAACTTCATGTTCTATATCTAGTTGTTTTCAGATGTCCATGGGCGGCAGTGACTACTTACCATCAGATGGACTGCATGCTCGTTTGCTACTTCAACCTTTTAAAAAACACCCATTTATCCGAAATATTGGAGCTTATGGATCAGACTCAGTCATAGTTTCAGATAGATATTTATTTGGCTTGTCTGATAGTTCCGGTTATGGAACATCATAACATCGATTAAATCTGATTGAACCGAATGATCACGCGAAACGTTATAAACAAAAGTTTTCTTCGAACTCACAATCGAATCTTTTAAATAGCAATACAAACTATCATCAAATAAGCGATCAGTCACTCCATTAAAAATAACCAACTAAACATTAATCTTATAACAATAATAATAAAAATAATAACTTATATTTATTATTATTATTGGAGCAGTGATAACCTAATGGTGGAAACCTGCCCTCTTGATCGGGAGGTCCGACGTGCAAACCCAGGCACGCACCACTGATTTATGTGCGTATTAGAAATTAATTATCACTGCTGTTCGGTGCAGGAAAACATCGTGAGGAAACCTACACACCCAAAAGTTATAAAAAAAAATGTTCTCGGAGGTGTTTGCAGTCCACCAATTCGCACTGGGCCAGCGCGGTGGACTATGGCCTAAAACTCTCTCATTCTGAGAGAAGACCCGTGCCCGGCAGTGGGACAATAATTGGTTGTACCTACTCCCAAACATTAATCTCCTAGGTGTATGATTCGACCGGGGAGATACCACCAAAATAAAGACATTTCATTTCATTTAATAACATATATGTATTTGATTTCAGATACCTATCTTTTATGTATTAGGATGTTTACAGATGTCCCTTGGCATGAAACTAAACTGACTTACCCCTCAGGGGTAGACTCATTTACTACTTCATATTATAAAAGAAATAAATCAATCTTTAAACGGCAACGAAATATTTACCTACGAAAAAGGTATGACCTATTTATCATTTTTGATTGCACGTAAAGGTGACTCAAGCGCAAAGGTTGTCAAACTATTGGAATTTGACCTAAGATTAAAAATTAAAAAAAATACGTGTAATGAAATGTTCTGCGATTTGTATATTGTTTATGATTATTGTAATAGTGAGTTATGTTGGTGGCGGCCGGAGTTGATGCACTAGGGCTGTGCATCAGCGTTAGGTTATGTAACAAGTGACACAACATAAGATAGTATTCGAACAAATTTTTTTTTGTTTATTTACCTATTAACACATTCCACTAACCTTTGTAGGTTTACTCCTGGACGTAGGTCTAATGGGGGCTTTTGCCTATAACCTCCATGCTTGTCTAGTGAGTAAGTGACCGTAATAAAAATACTTATTGCGTTAAACAACACGCATTTTAATGATATCATCAACAAATGCTGCTGCCTATCTCCTAATTTTTGTCATTTATTCCTTTGACGACCTCTGTGGCGAAGCGGTTACCATACCGGTCTGACCTATGTATGAGTTTAGATTCATGTTCTGGATCTGGGTGTTTGTGTAATCGTCTTATGTGTGTCCATGGTACCAACGACACAGTAAAAAATCCCAGTATGGGGCTATGAGTGTAGAATGCGCGTGTTTTTTTGTAGTCGCTTTGTACAACATAGGAAAACTGATGGTGAGACTGGACAGACATCAAGGTCGGACCGTAGGTTTTTTGTCTTCTACTACTAATCGTTGTCTAATCGGTTTCCAAAAAGAAGACATTGTAGAAAAATAATATACCTACAGGCACCCCTACCCACAACTTAATTCATAGTTCAGACGTTTGACTTACCGGAGATCAAACCTGGAACCTGCATATCTGATATAATTTCTGTAGGCAGTAATCTAACAGTAAAAAAAGCTTTAAGTTCGTTTATTGACAAAGCGTACTTTAAATATTTTCGCATATTTATGTTGCTTGGAAAAATCTTAGTTCTTTTTTTTATCGAACTGAAGTAGCAAACGAGCATGTAGTCCACCTGATAGTAATTGATCACTGTCGCTCAAGGACATCTGTAATCAACTTCATACAGATCATGGGTTCTATCTGAAGTCAATCACAGATACGTTGCTACTCCCGAGGACTAAGATGGTCGCCTCATATAAAAAGTGTGCCGGCAACCACACCCTTCTATTGAAACGCAAGACCTGTTTTCCGCTAGAAATAGGTGTGGCGGTGGTACTTCGCTGGTCGAACTACACTGATTCTACCACCTTCAATACTACTACACTACAGTTACTTGTTTATATTTTGTAAACACAAAGCCAGCATTATGGAGGCAAGTGGCTACCCACGTGGTAATGTCGGTCAGTGTAATCGGAGCGAGCGGATCGAATTGCGTGTTTCTGCATTTCATATTACAATATCCGCTATCCACAACTGATGATGAATTCGATCTATAGGTTAGAATTAGGAGAAATTGATATCGTAATTTACCTAAAGGGCTATAGGTTATATTTATCCACATTAATTAAAAATAAGAAAGCCTACACCAACATTACTTAAAAAAAATATAGGTACACGACGAATAGATAACCTCTTTCCTTTGGGAAGTCGGTTAAAAATAGGTAAGCCTACTTTTATTCGGCATGATATTATCTTCTTTACAATTTACAATCCTACAATAAAGTAGCTTAGAATCCTCCGAAGGCTTGCCACAAAAAATTCTTCAATAGAAAAAACTGTGTAAGTATTATTAATTTGAAGAAGGTATTCAAGGTTCGAGCATATGAAGAAAAACCGAAAAATCAAGGCAACATGAGGTGTAGTCAAGTGTTGGATGGAAACCGCTAACCATGAGATAGTGTCCGACCGAAGATCGATTTTTGGCCGAAGCCGAAGCCGACGCCCAACTTTGACACTTGCTAGAAACCTTTGGCTTCGAACTAAGCTGCGGCCCATTTCTGCCGACGCCGAAGCCGATTCTTCGGCTAGCGCCACAACCTTCGCCCGAAGCCGAGGCCCAAATTTGGCACTTGCTAGAAACCTTTTGCTTCTGACAAAACTGCGGCCCATTTTGGCTGAAGCCGAAGCCGATTCTTCGGCTAGCGCCACAACATTCGGCCGAAGCCGAGGCCCAAATTTGACACTTGCTAGAAACCTTTTGCTTCTGACAAAACTGGGGCACATTTTGGCCGAAGCCGAAGCCGATTCTTCGGCTAGCGCCACAACATTCGGCCGAAGCCGAGGCCCAAATTTGACACTTGCTAGAAACCTTTGGCTTCTGACAAAACTGCGGCCCATTTTGGCCGAAGCCCAAGATTTTGCCGATGTAGATTTTTGACCGAAGGTGACCGAAGCCGAAGCCGAAGCTTTTGTTGGACACTACCGATAACAAAGAGTTTAGCACCGGAAACATCACTGCCACACTTATTTCTGACGAATAACAAAAGTGTTAATAACATTGCATGTAGGTATAGCAAACTTGAGGTTAAATTCTGATCTTATCTGGGGTTGGTTATAGATGTCTATGTGCGAGAGTACTTATCTATTTACCATCAGGTAAACTACATGCTCATTTGCTACTTTTAAGCTTCTTATTGGCGAGGGTTAGATTCGTATTCCTATTCCTATATATCCCTATATAAGGCATAATCATAGGCCGCCGACAGTGAGAAATAATCTTTTAACCCGCGAATTCTGAAAACCCGTGAATAAGGAACTTTACCCGTATTAAAAAAGCGTAAATATGTCTAGATATAATGTAGTATATATTCCACGTGTGGTTGCCATTCAAGCGAGCGTCGGGTTACGTGTCGTCGTAAATGTTCTGTATCATTTATCTATCAATGGCTCCGATGTGCACGTTCGTTAAAATAATCTCAGATGACGTACGGTGTAATTACATGTGAAATGTCAGACGAGAGTAGTTTATTCCAGGTCTATGTCTACTTAAATAAATTACGGTTTCTACACACAGAATTTAATTTCCTCCTGTGTCGTAGGTGCAATGCCGCACTCGTAGACGAAAACAAACACCCAGACCCAAAAAAGGAATTTAAAGTTTGGAAAGAGTAGCTTGGGATTGAACCCGGAGCCTATTGCGTGTCAGACCGGTATGGTAGGTGCTCCAACGGGGGTCGTTTTCGGATACCATATCTAAATAATAAATGTAAACAGACATGTGTAAACAGTATTTGTTCTTTTCGACAAATTCGTATGGTCCGGTCCTTATGTGAATTAATAGTGTCGTGTTCTTTATTTCACAAGTGGTTTTTTTTACCTTAATTTTGGTTTGATGTCTGTCCAATGTTATGCAATTCTCAAAAAAGACCAAAAAAAAAACAAATATAAATAAAATAAGTTGTACATCAAGCATTTTTTTTAATAAAAAAATATGACATGTACCCTTTATGTATCTACATAGTTAAAGAGAAGGGACTTTAATTTAATTTATTTGTATATCTCGATAAAATATAAAATACCTACTGTTTTAATATGAAACACGCTATTTATATTACACGTATGAGATGGAAGAAAAATATAATTATACCTACCTAATCAATGTTATAGGAAATATTATAGGAAAACCTCAAGCTAAAATATTATCGTAACAGAAATTTGTACATCGTTTCAGAGTGGATAAAATTATAAAAACACAACAAATATTTTTCGTATATTAAGCATCATTCTTACTTTTACCCGACTGCGTTAGAAGGAAGGTAATGTTTTTAATCTATTGCATAGCTTTTATCGCGGGCTTTGAGCGCAGCGACCGAATCAAGAAATTCCGTAACGAAAAAACCTAACACCCCCCACTCTTCCTACCATGTAGCACAGCCGAGCGTTCGCTTAACGTGTACATATGTATATACTACGACAGTACGAAGTCGAACTACACTGGTTACAGTCCTGTGGAATACCGTCCGTACCGAAGTCAGTCCGTCCGTCCGTCTATCCGACTGTTTATCACCAGACATGAAGTGGTTCTTAGGTTTTGGTTGAATATGATTGCCGGTTTATTTTTATATAAGGCGCAATGTAAATATACAATGTCCATTAAATATGTTAGCACTCAAGACAGATATATACTTAAGTCAAGAAATTAATGAGTCAAGAATATTTCTATATCCTATTTTGCGTCTTTTTGTAGGTATATCTCGCTTTGGCATAAATATATGTATTACGTAGAAGATCGTGAAAATGTTCAATAAATTTGGGTTTATCATCACCTTAAATATGAATAATCAAGTTACAATCCAGGGTAATTTACGTTGAACTGATCCAATAAATATTTGTCTTTGAAATAGATGCATTACCTTGGGTGTACCTAAACGTTCAAATGGTTACAGTGGTATGAAAATGGAATGGAAATTATATACATTACAATTTTCAAAGCTAGTGCGGTTCACGATTATTTCTAGCTTGAAAATGTTTTTGCGGTTCATTGGAAAGGTGTATTTAAAAGTATCTTAGTCGTCTGGATTAGCAAAGCACAAGGGATTGACTTGAGGTGGATCGCCAGTTCTGTATGAACTTGTTTACGATGTCCATCGGCGTCGGTGAGTATTTACCATCAGGATGACTGCATGCTTGTTCACCTCTGCGTATTTTAAGCTATTGCATTTATCGCGGGCTTTGAGCGCGGCGTCCAAATCAAGAAATTCCGTAACAAAAAAAAACTAACACCTCCCACTCCGCCTACCATGTAACGTGTATGTATATGGTACGACAGTACGAAGGCGAATTTTAAATACAAGTAATCACATGTAAATGCCGAGGACACGTACGAAGTAGCAACATCATCAAGCCATGAATTCCTACTTCAGACCATACGAGTGTCCTCTCAGAGTTTTCATCGATGGGCGTAGGCCTAATACCCATTAGGCTAAAGCCCATCGTCTGAGAATAAATTAATTCATATATCTTCAAAAACCGATCTGCTGTCTTGCCTTTATGTAATGAGTTTGTATTAGTGAAAACGATTTGTACATACTTGTGTTTTAGGACCTATTTGATTATTCTTTAAACTTAATATATATATTTTTTGGAATTCCTAACAAATAATGTTTTACTCGTTAATCATCAACTATTATGTAAATGTTATCATTGTTATCTGTAGTACCTACCGATATCCGTCAATAATTATCTGCAGTTTATCTCACGGAGTAGTTATTTCTAAAAAGTAAAAGTCATGCGTTATTAGTTTTTTGAGGTCCGCTACAGGACGTAGGAACTAAGCCGACTAAAGTATTACTGTAACAGTAATACCAATGTAATTAGAGTGTAGTGTCCTTAGAATTATATACAATAGCTTAGAATTATACGTAAAAAAAATACAACACTTATACATCTATGTACAATGCACCGAATTATACATACCATGTAAATAAAAATGATAAATGGTCCTATATATATATTAAGCGTAATTGTAAGATTTCTTTAATTGCCAATGTTGCCACCACCGCACACGACAGTGTGATGGTGACAGCGATGGCCTAACGTGGAGCTAAGAAATAAAGACTTATTGTTAAAAAAGAAGAACTATTGTGACAGAAGGCACGGACGATCAGTCTGTGGAGTTTTTGTGTTATAATAAAAAAAAAGCTGACTAAAGTAAGCCGTAAGCAAAGTTAAGAACTTTACTTACGGATCTCGTCATTCCAAGAAATACAAACAAATAAATTAGCATTTATAAGGAGTAACGTTTCATGCATTTCTTAAAATCTTTCGGTAATTTTTATTTATCACGACGATAAGGCACTACCGTGACTTATCATCAAGTAATTAACCTTTTTTACTTCGCGGGACCGTAATGCGTTTAGTTTTCTATAACATAAAAGTTACAGTGCATTGTTCTAATCTCTAACACCGATATGCGTTGTCGATATCAATAGAATATTAAAATTTAATGGCGGTTTTAAACAAAACAATGGCCGTGCATATAGTACAACAATAGTTTCAGTTATCACTTTAACAGCTGTAATTTATACAATATCTTTTATGAATTTAACTTTAAGTATTTTAATACGTTACTCACTACTAAAACATTTTATAATACGTTTTACATAGTAGGTATACTTGCTTGAAATAATAAAATGTAAATTAATAATTGTAATTTCTATTATATTTTTCCTTTTATTTTGCATACATAATATATTTTATAATATATAATAACTTGAAGATTTATAAATAAAATGACTGCTTGTTTTTTTCATTGAGGTATGTTTGTTTATTTTAATTTCAGGTACCTACCTACTCAGTTATTACTCTATTTTTATTCTTAACTATCGAGAAAATCTACATGAGCTTATGAGTACCTAGGCACTTTTCATTATATACAAGTACAATAAAGTTGTAAATTTTTTCGTCTCCTAAGTTTAATCTTTACATTTCCAATACTTGCAATGTGCAAATTCGGACTGAGCTCAGCTTAATTCATATACCTAATACTTACCTACATACATAGGTAAAGACCTAATAAAAAATAAGTCATATTTAAAAAGAATTATGGAAACGTTAAATATTATGGAATAAGCCATCGTTTGACTACTGAAATACTGCCACTTCAACTATTGTTATATATCAATCAGTAACATGTTAACTGTTTTGATCCAAACCAAATATTAATAATGTTTCTTTCAGTAAACGCATCAAAATTGCCAATGATTTACTGTTGACGTAATAGGAAACTAGAGAAAATCCAGAGGGCTCTGACTCATACAATATTTTAATCCACGCTTAAATAGTACAAACAGTTAACCGTTGACAAACAGTAAAAATATTATGTTTACATTCATAAAACTCACCCCATCGCTTTGGCGTTCGCCCTAAGAAGCTTTTCTCTTCAGGGTCATAAATGGCCTTCCCCATCCGCGTCCAAATAGACCCTGAAGGCGGCGCTCGGGCCCACTCGCTGGTCTCCAAGCCATTCGATTTGCTGGCCATTTAGACGAGAAAAAGAAAAAAATAAATTCTAAAATCGAATAGAGAAAAGTTTACGCCAGTGCGCGCCCGACTGCCGACCGCGGCGGTTTAAATGCAACTGCGCGTACGCATAAATAAAATAACGCACGTGTCGCCCGACAACACATGTGAACAATCGGCCGTGACGACACCTAGGTTTGTCTGGCCTCAATAAATTTGTAAATATTTCGGGACCACTAGCGTATAAAAAGTAAAAACGCTTTAATCTTAGTCCAATGTTACGTACGAATGTAGATATTTACGATTGTGTATTTTTGTCGCGCCGAAATATTACGATCAGACTTTTAAACAATGTAAGGAATGTCATTAACCCCAACCATCTTCCGAACCGTCATCTTCTCGTGCGCTAATGCAATTTTAACTACACTACTTTTTCATAGGCACATCCTTCATAGGGAGAGAATTGCTTAATTTTAAAAAAATCTGCGTGGCTGTACGTACACTTTTTTTAAGGCTGGTGAATTCGCAGGACACCCCTATCGAGAATACTTACTTTTGTATACCTAACTAACCGGGGAACATAGATACACTTTAATGGTGTCTACTACTACTAAGTATATCGTTATGTTTTTAAGAAAGACACCACTGCAATATTACAGTCAGTAGTATCTGTTTAAACCCAAAGCATAGACCATTCTGCATTTTCGCCTTCGCAGCCATCATAAATCTGTGTCATAAATAGTGTATGTAATACGGAACTTTACAATCAATTGACTTGTTTACATTTACTAAATAAGTACTTATGCATCAACGGTTTATTGGTTTCCATATTATATTGCATATTGCACAACTGCAAGCTACACGTACCTAGTAGGTACCTACTTAGTATTAGTATGTAGTAGGTACTATAAAAGTAGCTTCTGCCCGTGACATTGTGTGGATTATTTTCAAATGTAGTACCACAGTAGTAGTCGTGGTAATACTTAGAAATAATCCATCATTATCCGTCATCATTATCATCCCATTATTGGCCAATTTGGCCAATTTAGACAATAGTAGGTATACCAAGCCTGTCCTTGTAGTTCCGGGACCAGAATAGGGCTACGGTATCCCCGGCCTGTCGTACCCATCGATAATAAAAAAGGTATACCAAGCTGGTTTTGTGCGAATTAATAAAACTTCATACACCTTGCGAACTTATTTCATAACTTATGTTTTGTTTTCTTCAATATTGTTCTTTTCTTTTTAATCACGCCTTGGATTGGAACCCCGGTCGAGTAGAAAAGAACGTATGAAGCCAAATTTTGAACTGTCGTGAGTGTCGTGCAGCGGCGGCGTAAGACATAAATTTAATGTGGACGAGCTAAAAAAGGTCACCAAATGTAAAAAACGGGATTGCAATTTCACGACGTAAAAAATGGTCGTCAAATTTATATAGGTACATTAAAGTCCATCTGTAATTTGACGACCAAAAAAGATCACCAAATGTAACGAAATTCGTCGATCGTCGTCGTCGTCGAAAGTCGATCTGTAATTTGTAATTTTTCGACGAAAAAAAAAGGTCTTAAAAAAAGATTTTAATAAAATGGAAATAACATTCAAATCCGGAAATTGTAGGACCTTCTTAGACAACTTTCGACTTATTTCGGAGATTGCATTTTTTAGATTACTCTTTCTAGAAAGACCTTTTCTTTCCAATTTTCTTACAAGTCCTCGTCATACCAGTGCTGAGCGATATTATGCACACTCCAGTTCCTCACATAGATGATGTACTTAGTCAAGGCAAACAAGTTTAAGATTTAATGAAGATAAATATAATTGGTTTCTACACAACATATCCATTATCGCGTTACTGTTGCATTTAATTATTAATTTAATTACATAACTACATAAAAGTATCTAAGATACTAGATTTTCTCTTAATCACGACGTACCTAAGTATATAAGTACGAGTAGGTAAATAAAATAGGTACCTATGTTTTCTCGTACCTATGAAGTTGACTTTTGTAAAGATCTTACAATTGCTTCTAATTTTCTAGAACGAAATACTATTTCTATATTAATAGGTATAGAAAGTATAGTTGATAACATTGTTATTTTTAAGTATGACGTTATGACTGTACCTAAAGATCATGTGGCTGACTTTTAAATTAATGTAAAAAAAAGGTTATTTTACTACCAATTTTTAAATAGTACCTTTTTTGAAAAAATAAATTTTGAAAATATGAAACACATAACTTTATTAGCTACACGTCCGAAAACTGGGAAGTTAGGTATCAATTTGTAAGGCACTTCTCCCATAGGACAACACAACAGTAAAATCACGGTAATTAAAATATATTTTATTTTAATATGACCTTGCTTCTCTAATGTACCTGTAATTATCTATTGAGACATATATGTATTAATGAATCCTTCATTTTAAGTTAGATCTATTATTTATTACCGAAATATCATTTCGATATACTGGTAACTTAATTCATTCAAAATATACCTATAAAAATGTTAAGTTTTTATCTAGCTGATTTAACTCTCCTGTTAAATTGGCGTCTTTGTGTAGTTTAAGATGTTATTCAATCTGACGAGCGATATGACAAAACCGGCAAAGTGTGACTTGGACTCACGAATTAAGGGTTCCGCTATAGAAATCGCAAAAACATTAAGCTGGTTGGAGCACCTATTTATTATAAATGTTTATCTAATTGTGTTTTTGATATTTGTTGTTATAGCGGTAACATAAAAATACCTATCATATGTAAAAAAAATAACTAACTATCACGGTTCATGAGATACAGCCTGGTGACAGACAGACGGACAGACGGCCCGGCGGCCCGACGGCCAGACTGACGGGCGCTTGGGACGCCGGAGAGTGGCTTTTTCAGAAAGCCACTCTTTCCCAGTCCCATGAGCCCACAGGGGCAGAATCGGGGGATCCTGCCTCTGGTCACAAGGGTTCGAGATGTCGTGTGTGCGTTCTGCATGCACATCTCATGAGGGACACCACTGAGAGGGGCCCCTCCCTCTCGGGACGTGGCTGGCGTTAACATCAGCGCCGGCCGACGTTGCCGGGTCGCGAATGGAATGCTAACGCTTTACTCGTGACCCAGCACCAAACGTCCAGAGGAACGCCGCGGAGTTTTAGTCGGTAAAGGTCCGACATACCCCTTGCGTTCCCCCGGGAGAAAGGGGATCCATGAGGATTTCTCCGCATTAAAAAAAAAAGACTGACGGACAGCGGAGTCTAAGTAATAGGGTCCCGTATATCCCCTTTGGGTACGGAACCCTAGAAACGATCAGCTTAACTTAGCATTCATAAAACGATTGAATAATGAAATAGGCATTACGTGTACCATAACATAACTTGTGTTGTCATATGAATGAACTATCAATGGAAGGACTGAACTTCGTGACTGACATAATTGTCTCCGAGATCCTTAACTCATGAACATAAGTTGTTTCTAATATGCGGAAGATAGTTTAAAGTTGACTGTAAACTACTATAAATGCCTCTATAATATAAATGTTTTCAGAAAATTGTAGTCGATGTTGGAACAAATATGAATATTTCGCAGTCGTCACGAGCGAAATTGATCATTTTTCTAAGTTGAATCTATTATCTGGTTCAACGGACCATCTTTTTAATATGTCTCTACTATCAAACACTGGTGTTATTCTTCGAGAAAAAACCAATAGGTACTAATATTAAAAAAAAAGAAGACGTAGGTACCCTGATACTCAGCAAATGTCCTCTGCCATCCAGATCTAGGCAATAGTTAACCACGCAAGCCAAATGCGAATTGCTAGACTTTACACACATTTGAGATATTTTTTAGGGAACTCTCAGGGGTGTATGTATCCTCACGACGTTTAACTTGAAGTGATAAAAAAATCGAATAGTGCGACTATTCGATTTTTTTAATTTTAGAAAAAACAGTTATGCGCTTTGAGATTCGTACCTCGGATCAAATAGGCGGTACCGTAATAGAATGCTCGCATAGGAATAAGGTCTACTAAGGAATACACATAGGAATTGTATAGAAAATTTGCCCACTAAATTTTAAGAACCCGTGATATTCATAATTTCGTTGGCAATACCTCCTAATCCAAAATACGACAGTTTTATACTAGTTATAAGAAATAAGTGTTTAAATACAAAGTTTTACCTTTGAAAGTGTCCATATTGTTAGATACAATCAAAGTGTTCAATAATATCGGCACAACCTACGTGTTCTAATTGTTGACAACACATTAAACTATCAAATGTCAGGACGTTCATAAACTCATAATGTTAATACCACCCAAATTGTCACAAATATTCAGGCGTCAGTGGTAACCTAGCAACGAGACTGTTTGTAAATATAGGTACATTTTAAAATATTAAACTTTATGTTGCGAATATATTGTAAGGATCACTTACTGTGCGAGCAATTATAATATTGACATATTATGTTTATCTCATTTAAGGTTTTAAAATTTAATGAAGATACTTTTCATCAGTTTAAAAATGAGAAAACCGTAGAGGTAACAGAAAAACTATTATATTTTAGCTAAAATATATTGTTTGTAAAAAATATACATCGGTCTTTAATTTTTTTTAATATACATCCTTTGAAACCCTTTGAACATCCTTGCTAGTTACGATCGAATAACTTTAAGCTCGTATATGAAAACGAATTTCTGAGGAACTTCTTTTTTGCACGTCAAATAATTGTGAACAATGTTGTTGTGGTGAATCAGCATCAGATAGTGTCACTGGCAAACGTTTATTTCCGGAGAGAACAGGAAGAAGAATCAATCGACTGAACTTGTTCTTTTTCAAGTGTGTTATGAACGGACTTAGGCCTTCTTTTTCTTGACGAGGGTAGGTTTGTAGAACTTGAAGTGGTAAGTATTTCAGCTGCAATATATGGGTATGTTTCCATATACTGAACATTAACAACACTTGACGCAATTGAGCCCGGATGAGATACTAACTCTGTCGATAGAAATATAAGAATGCAATATAATGGTGTATCCCATTGTGCCCCGTGACATTTACGCATCTTGCCCTAATTACTGTGTTAAAAGAAAATATAAAATAACGGTAAGACTAAAGCAGTGTTAAGTTTGCCCATCAACTTTAAGGAAAAAATAAAATAAAGGAGAAAATAATCATCAATTCAATACTATTTCTTACTTGATTCTGTAGTTATTAAGGATAAAAAAATATTATATCAATTATGCACTTAAACTAAATTTGATTGTAAATCAACTGTCATGGTCTATTGAGTATTGTTTAAAAGCAGCTTCTGATGGGCTGCAGCACCATCTCGCAAAAGCGTTTAGTTTCTGGTATGTGGGCATGACCCGTCTTACTCGTCCGTCCTCTCGTCTTGTCTTATCATGCCTCTTGTTCCCCTAGACCGATTCTATGACAATGACAGTCAATGACGTCATTGCAAGATATGAAAAGGATAGTTGTTAATATAAAAAAGAGAGAAGAGAAGAGTCATTGTTACCATGTCTTATACGGTAAGTGATCAGGAACCTTATATCCGCAACATAAGGTATAATATTATAAAATGTACCTATTTACGAAAAGTCTCGTTGCTAGGTTACCGCTGGTGTCGTAACAGATGCTTTAATTGTGACAATTTGACTGGTTCATTATGAATTTAAGAATGTTCTGTCATTTGGAAGTTTATGATGTTGTGAACAATTAGAACACGTAGATTGTGCCGATATTATTGAGCACTTTGGTTGTATCTAACAATGTGGATAGTTTGAATGCCTCTAACTATTTGCTGCTGACTGTACATACTTACTCGTACCTATTAGCTAAGCCTTGCGATTTCAATCCAATTTACAAAATATAAATTCAGTGGTTTTATTTGTTGCTATTTGAAACAAATGCAACCAGACAGACATGAATTCCTAAAATCATTTTACATATATAAAGACTTATTATAAGACTATGTTTTTGCAAATATATGGAATGTACAGACACACGGATCATTTATTTTTATTATATGTACGTATTGATACATGGAATTATGTAATCAGTTTCCTCAATTCCACATGACGTCATTTTTCTCATGAAAAATGTTAATAACATTGTCACGAGAGATAATTATTACGGTACTTAGATTAGTCATCAATTAACGGAAGCATGGAAAACATAAAACAATTATTTTGTCACAACACCATACTTATACACCAACGCATAAAATAAAAGATGGCCATAATACCTATTTTATATATAGAGACCTACATTGTACATATTACCAACCTTTTTTTTCCGTGGGGAAACCCTTCATGGGTTCCTCTCTGTGCGGGGGCAGCTGAGAGGATCCTGAGAGGATCCTCTCTATGCCGGACTCCTACCGGCTAAAACCCCACGGTGTTCCTATGTACGCCCTTTGCCAGGACTGCGGGTGCGCTAGTAGCATTCGTCCGAGGTCCCGGCGGCGTCTGCCCACAGAAGAGCCCGTCTCTGTTTGGGATGGAGCTGGAGTTTCTCCAACCCTCCGTCTTTGAGGTGCGCGCGGGAACACCGCGCGCGCCACCTCGAGGCTTCTTATTTTGGCACAGGATACCCCCGTATCCTGCACCATTGTCTCTGTTAGGGGGTAGGAGATGGGCTTGAGGAATCCTTCTCCTACGCCCAGTTTTCCGGCTGCGGATAGGGAGGTCAGAGGTTTTCTCTCTCTCTCTCCGCAGCCTCCTTCCGCGAGATGACTTCCTCGCAGAAGGATTTCACCGCTTTCCAAGATCTCTCGCTCCCGACCACGGCTTTGACTACGGCCGGGAGGGAGAGGTCTGGCCCCACTACAGCGACGAGGACACGGCGCTGGTTGTCCCAAGCTGGACACTCCTCCAATGTGTGCTGCGCCGTGTCCTCGTCGCAGCTACAATGATGGCACTGGGTGGTTGGCTCCCTTCCGGCTATGCGGCACAAGTACTTCCCGAAGCATCCATGATCCGAGAGCACCTACACCAGCCGGAAGGTCAATGACCCATGCCGCCTGTCCGTCCAGTCTTCAAGCACTGGGCGGACAGCCTCCACAGTCCTGAGGCCAGCCGTGGGTTCAGCCAGCCTCTCCTGCCACTGCAGTCATGGACTGTAGAGCGTGGAACTTCCGCTCTTATGCCTCCTTGGGCGTTGGACGCTCCTCCCGGAGCCGGAAGTCTCTGCGCCATTGGTACATCGTAGCATAGAGCTCCGCCTCCAGATCCCAAGACATATTACCAACCTACGACATCGTGGGATGTCGTAGGTTGGTAATATGTCGTCGTCGTGGGATACGACGTTGTGGGAAATGATGTTTGAAGTTGTTTTATACAGAAAAAATCATGTCACCTTCATTTTTGGTGGGATTATGTTAAGTAATATGAACTCCCAACAAAAAGATCCCACCAAAAATATCTCCCCACCTGAGCGTCCTGAAACATCTGAATCCAGCTGTTAATTGTATATTGGAAATTATAAATATAATGTGTACCTATTCGTCTTGTGTGTGTCCATGGCACCCACGACACAGGAGAAAATCCTACTGTGGGGCTATGAGTGTAGAAAGCGTGTTTGAAAGTGACAAAATTATGTTTATGTTTGTTAATTATCACGAAAATTAGGTTATCTGAATTTATAGTTGCCAGACGTCCCGATTTTTAAGCCAAAACTAAATGTCCCACTCGGGACAACCTCAGTCCCGCTTTTCGGGAAAGACTGTACTTTAGCAAAAAATAAAGGTCGCGAAATCTATACAAAAGTCGAACTATAGTTTGATGACCAAAAAGGTCACCAAATCTATACAAATATAAGTCGATCTGCAGGTTGTCGACCAATAGAAAAAAGGTCTTCGGCCTCTGGTCCTCCGGCCCCCTACACAAAGTAGCCACTTTTATCTTTGTGTCCCTGAAGACGCGGGGCCGCCTCTTTTGTCCCGCTTTTGACTATGAAATCCCACTTTTTCACCTCAAAAAGTTTCTAAATCCCGACTTGATAAAAAAAATCTGGCAATATTGTCTGAATTATAAGTCATAATACTTATAGTTTATTGGTTGATCGAAGGATGTCTTTACGCAGTTTTTAAATGAATAAAATATGCATGTTCTACAAAATCTACTCGTTTATTAAAAATAAGTATTCGAGGCACACACAGCTTACATATCTATATTTTAATATTTACCACAATGTTTCCTGGACGGATAAGTTATATTACGAGCACGCATTTCTTCGGAATGTAATAAACAAAATAAATAGAAAAAATATAAGATAAAATATATAAAAACAAATGTAGTATAAAAATAATAGAAGTATTGTCTTAAAAGTCTTATTGTACAAGTACGCAAACTACGAGTCAGTCTTAATACTTATGCTAGTGGACTTAGACAAGTGTTGTCTTGCTTCAAATTTATATCTAGACAACGCCACCTACCGAGTGCAAAATTCTGTCTTTCTAGCTGAATTCATCAACCATACGCACCCACAAAAAGTTATTGAAATCGGTTGTGCGGTTCCGTAGATTACCGTGTACAAAGTCCCATGGTTAATAATTATTAAAAGGTCATTTACATCTTCAGACATTGAACGTAGCTGACATGGGCGTGGTATACATTATCATATGTTTGTATGAAATATTCAGACAGGTTCCGCATTAGTCTGTGCGGTCGTGTTACGACAGATATAAATGTTAATTCATATTGTTTAGAAGAATACTATTTTATCTGTCACGGCACGCGTCTGACACGCTTTATGTCTGTAGGGTAGGTATAAACAGGGCCTAAGATTATAAGCTGTCATGTTATAAATTCATTCACACAAAAATAGAATATTGTACAAACTGTCAGTCACACTATTTCTTAATCATCTGTATTATCTAAACAGTACATAAAAAGTATAAATACCCATAAAGTTAATAATCATCGTATAAATGTTAAGAACAATAATATCATTGTTAATAAATAAAAAAAGTAAATAAGGTATATTTATAAATGATTTAACTCATACTCATTTATATAATTGTGCTGTCATGTAAGCTATATTGTATAATTATCATGACATATTTACATCAGGTTTACAGAAAAATATATAAAACTTGTTTCAATAAGGAGATTCGATTTAGCTCGTACTAGCTTTTGGTAGCTCGTCCAAGTGCCGCCATTTATTAAAATTATTTATTTATTGCAACGAATTATAAACACGTAGTATAGTACGTAACAGTTATTTTTAGCTCGCAAATAACAAGTTACTTGTGATAATGAGATTCAAATTTTAATGCACATAATCTGTATTGTTATGTAAATTCGGAGACACAATTTTAATCAATAATTTGTTATCGATTTTTATGACTCAATATAATAAGATATAACTCAAAAGAAGACTTTTTAGTGAACACATAAAAAACATTATTATAAACATAACTAGCTGTCCCGACAAACGTTGTTTTGCCATATAAAAAATAAAAAATAAATGTTAAAGGTGGACAACCCTTAAGGGGTATGAAAAATAGATGTTGGCCGATTCTCAGACCTACTGAAAGCATATAAAATTTGGTAAAAATCGGAGAAAGCCGTTTCGGAGGAGTATGGCATTAAAAACTGTGACACGAGAATTTTATATATTAGATATCATCATCATGATACGACCAATGCAGGTGTTGCGTAAACTTATTGTGCGTTTACATTAGATCGTTTTGATCGTATTCGCCAACAAAAAATCGGTACCCGACCAAGCAACGAGTTGTAGTAACCGACCTAATGTAAAACGTACAGCAGTTGATACCGAATACGTCGAATATTCGGTCTCAACTACGGTTTAGAGAACGCTGAGATTGAAAACCGGCTAAACCGAATGCGGACGACACGATCGGGGACTCTTTCGGTTAATTAGAATGCCTAAGATGCAATCGGTGAACATATTAACATTAAATTTCATTATACATTTAGGTTTAGGCACTTACATTTTCTCTATTGGTCATACAAAAATGCTTGTCTTTCTTTTTTAAAACATACACTTATTGTCTAGTAAGGTTTTCGATTGATTATGAAGATTCCATGAAAACATACTCAGATACATCTTAAATTATAAGTTAATCTTTTACAATGGATTGACAGAAACAGTGCTTAGCATAGTCTTAAATCAGGACAATAGATTTCTAGAATATCTAGCAAAAAATAAGATAGGAATGTACAAAAATAAATTGTCTTATAACTACGGTGGGTACTAAAACTATATGTAATAAATTGTAAAAATAAATGTATATTAGTTTTGGACGGATTTTATAGCAACATCAGTATCAGTACATTAAATATTTTATGATTCGTTTATAATGTCTTTGTATATAAACCCAATATTATTGATATAAATGCATACCCTGCGAATACTCAATTTTTTTAAATCTTAAATGATATGTGATAAAAAAATCCTAAAAAATGTCGTAATGTACCTAAAATGCAAGTACAGAGGAAGCAGATTATTAGCTTAATTATCTACGGCATATTCCTATTCAAATGCAAGTTATTCCATCTTAAATCTAATTGCTTCTATGTAAGCTCTAAAGATTATTATTAGTACCACTATTACTTTTTTATTCATATAAAAATTGTATACTGAGATTCTATCAGATTCCATGTCACACTTTATAAAAATGTCATTTAATGTTAAGGTCTTTTCAGTAGACCATCAAGTTTACATACATATAACAAAAAGTTACCACAATCATCAAATCTAACACATAAACAGACCAAAAATGTACTAAGAGTGTTTGTCTTTTCAGTAGACCGTTTAGCAATGTCTTAATCACACACGACAGTTATGACACACAAATATTAGTGGTCTACTGAAAAGACCGTTTAGCTGTCATACAAAATAGAAGTCAGTTTACTCTATCATAAGCTCGAAATGTACGACGCCCAGTCGCTCTCGTCGGTCGTACTTTATGTTCTTGGCCCACGCGCGGCACTCTATGTTTATCACTATACCAGCTGGAAAGAATAGGTTAGTATAAGTTAAACCAGACATTTGGTTTTGTTTTAAGTTATGGAATCAACCATACTCGCATGGATCTACTGTATAATAATAATATATAATAATATATAGTTATATTTAATAATATTAGAAAAGAATTTTAACCTTTTAAAAAAATGAATAATTGTCTACGCTATCGTATTGGGTGCTACCTGTAATGATAGACGTAAGTCTGAATAAATAAATAAATAAAGACACTGGAAGTCACAAAAGAGACTTGAAATAAAATCTTCCCAAAGACTGATTACAAATGCGATGTTAAGACTAAATCTTAGATGTTGATAATTATCAGTGTTGATAATTATCAGTCATCATTATTAAGTGACACACAGTTCAGGATTGAGGGAGATGAGGATTGTCATTTAAGCCCAATGACGCCATTAGAAAATTATATTAAGAATTAGTTCTATACTTACTTCTAGGTCTCTGCAAATGCACTGCCACTAGAGGACTGAGATAGCCCTCAGCATTGTTATATGGGTAAAAGTAACCGGGGAATCCTGGGTATGGCAAGTACCTAATGGGGCCTATGTTCTCTTTATCTGCTGGGGTCTCGCCATGACATGACACCCACACCATATTCGCCTAGAAAAATCAGTATGTTATTATTAGCATTACTCAAGCTGCACTTATACATAATAAAGAGAGTTCTAAAGGGCTAACATGCTGGGCTGTGCCTATTGTTAATCCACAAAACATGGAGGCCGGTTATTTGCCTCTTAGATCTTGATTCGCCTACTATGTGATCCATACAAAAACAGAATTAGATAGTGTTGGAATAGTTTCAACTTAAAAAATTCAACCAGGTAAAATTCTTTAGAATAAGATTAATATATGCACCATATGTGTACATTTAAAAGTGCTTTTTTAATTGTTACATTTATAAAACCAATCGTGTATGAGTTAATTTAAAATTATATCCAGAAAAAAAATGTACTCAGCAGTGAAGTACTGTCTATAGATATAAAAATACACAAAAAAAAACTTACATAGTCTCTGTTGTATGATGTGATATTACTTATATGGGTCTGGAGATCCATAGGCATGTCCTGAGGTAGATTGTTAGTTTCGTTATAGTATTCGGGGCGCCAGCCATATATTCTGTAAACAAATCATTAAAATCACTATTAAAAATCATTGTCATCACCATGAGGATGTTTAATATCTTAATTTGTTTTTATTATCTAATTGAAGTAGCAAACGAGCATGAAATCCACCTGATGGTGAGTGGTCACTGCCGCCCATGGACATCTGTAAGCAACTTTAAATGGAACACGGGTTCTATTTAAAGTCAATCACAGATGCGTTGCCACTCCCGAGGACTACGATGGTCGCCTCATATAAAAGTGTGCCGGCAACCACACCCTTCCATCGAAATGTAAGAAATGCTTTGTGCTAGAAACAGGTGATGGTACTTCCCCGGTCAAACTACACTGGTTTTACCACCTGTCAAAATCATGTCATTATACATCAAGCCATTATTGTCCCACTGCTGGGTACAAGTCGTCTCCCCACATGAGAGTTTCAGACCATAGTCAACCACACAGACCAAGAACAAAGTGGTAGACTTCACCTTTGGGAATTTTTTAGTAGAGATCTCTCAGTCTCAGTAGGTACCCTCTCAATATTTCCCTTAAACATAATATTTCCCTTAAAGCAGTGATAAACAAATCTATTACCCATATAATTTTCAAATCTCAGACCTCTACATAGACATACCTGTTTAGCTTTAGGAAGATACAGGGTGATGATTTATGGAATGAAAAATGGTTTTCTTCAATACATGGCTCCCATCCACGTATGTCCACATCGCACACCTTGCCAGGAGGGGGTAGGTTTTTAAAATCGCAGTTGAAGATATTCTGACCTGCGCCAGCTGTCTGACCCTTCTTTTTATAGACTGGAATAAGAATTATACAATCAATTTTAACCAGTATCAAAACAATCAGTAAACTAATATCAAAGGGTCCATCAAATCCTTAGAAGTCCACTGCTTGATATATGCTTTACTTACAAATTAAAATTGAACCATGTCTCAAGAGAAAATCAGTTTAAATCTATGCATGTTTATATAAAAAACATATAAATTGTATTTGGGTTACAAATATTTTAGTTACACTGAATATATTTTAGCTATACTGTTACACTAGTACTTACAAGCCCTTTACTATATGTAAAAAGTTTTAAAGGATATAAAAAATACTCACCAGAAAGAAAATCAATTAGCTGATCCTCCCAATACTTATAGCTGTCGTACCCAGTTCCTTTATACCATATGAGAGTGCTGCGTACATCGGCTGGTAGGGGTCTAAACCCCAGGCCTGGGCTGGTGCCAATGAGGCTATACTCCTGTTGCAGTCTCGGCACACGAGGGTTGATGAAGTGTTGAAGGAATGTGGTGATGCAAACCATAAAGAATGATACCAAGACACCATAGAATATTAGGAGGAAGAGTAAGAGTTTCCCTGTGAACAATAACAAAGTATAATGTAGTTACATGTAAGAAAAAAGGTATATTTATGTGTGGTTGATTAAGTATATGTGTGAGTGGGTGATAAATAGATAACCTTCTTACTTTGGGAAGTCAATAAAAATTGAGAACAAATAGCATCATAAAAAGATAATTTGATAATTACAGAAATATAAACAATGATATTGTGATTCTGATAATTGGAATATGTAAATACATAAAGTTTTATTGAAGTCTACATATTTTAAACATAAGTACTCCATAATAATTGCCACAATTGCTTTGTTAGGAGGTGTTCAACTCCAGAGATCTTAAGAAATGCATAGCATTTTCAATAAACATACTTTTCATCACATTTTATATTCTTTTTGTGAATCGATTTCCCTATTAGAGAAGTTTGTAAATTCTTACAAATGTTTGAATATGTTCAAAAAACATAAAACATTAACCTCCTTTTGATAAAATCAGGTAAAAAAAATTGCACAGCTCTTAGCCCACCCTTCATTAAAATCTTATACTACTAATAGGGCTTATTACACAAAGATGGTTATGATATTTTACCCCTAAATAAATGGCTTCAATAATTAATTATTGAAAGTGGAAAGTGGCCACTGTTTCTTGTGGACATCCATAATCAACCCCAGATATAAACAGTGTCACTTGAGGTTAGCCACAGATGCATGGCTAACCCCTAAGGACTAATTTAGAATGGCTAACATAAATATGTCTCCCTTACACTCTTCAGACCAGAAAATTAATGGGTAATACTGGTGTTATTAGACAGAAGTGAGCCCATGGTTTTTCTGGAATTGAACCACAGAGTTCAAGCACCCTTAACAATCACAATTACTTATCAGTACTTTTTATCAGCTCCTACAAGATTTAAAATTGTTTTTCAGTAATCAGTAAGTTGTTGAGTAATTGATATTGCATTTTTCACATTAATTGATCTTAACCCTTATAACTTAAGATATAAAACTCAATAATAATGGGTCACACCGCACACTAAACAAAAACATTTTTTTAATAGAAGCATAAATGTTTTGAAAAACATGATACATAATGCCACGCCCTATCCTGAGCAGCAAAGCCAGTACATAACTTCGTTCTATGTAGTTAAACTTCAGTTTTTCTTTTTATTGGTAGGCGATAGAAGAAAAGTTACTGACCCCAACGTTCAGGCGTCCGTCCCAATATTTCTCCTGTTTCATCGTCATACAAGAAATCTGAAAATTTTTGCGGTGCAATTCTCCTCGGACGCTTAGTATCTTTTGAAAATTCTTCTAATCTTGGATTCACCATTCTTTTCTTTTATTATAAAACACGATATTGACAATTTTTAATACACAAAAATTATGTAAAGTAAATAAACTAAATAAAACTACCCCACCTACTAATAGGCGTTTTGTATGGTTTTTGGTTTGTCCTTTTGACAGTTGAATTTCATAGGGCCGCCGTTAATATGTACAGATTATATTTGGTCTGTCTGTGGACTCTGTGGAACTGTAAATAAAAATTAATAAAATTATTTTATTCATTTATTGTTTGGCAATTGGTTTTTATAGTAATATGATTACAGCTAATTTAGTATCAGTTTTCCCACACAGCGAATTGTATTTGTTCAAATATATATTTACAAAAGAAATATATTAAATTTACCTGGTAACATTTTAAAATTATTAACACAAGAACACAACTTCTGTATTGTATTGAATCTGTCAAAAAAGCGTGTGGCTAGAAGAGGTTATGTTGTACAACCTCTCCGTGTTTACTGTGATTATTTTGATTTATATATAAAATGTCATTCCGCGGAAGAGGAGGCGGCGGTGGTCGCGGCTTCGGTGGTGGACGAGGACGCGGTGGGTTCGGTGGCGGCAGAGGACGTGGCGGCGGCGGCGGCGGAGGATACCGATATCAGGAAGCTGGCCCTCCTGAATCGGTCATCCCCCTGGGACACTACGGATGGACCGTTCAAGATGACTTAGTCTGTAAAGTTGACATCAAGGACGTGCCGTACTTCAACGCGCCGATTTATCTCGAGAATAAGGAGCAGATCGGCAAAATCGACGAGATATTCGGTAACCTGCGTGACTACTTTGTATCAGTGAAGTTAGGAGAGAACATAAAGGCGAAGAGTTTTAAGGAGGGTCAACAGTTCTTCATCGACCCAGCGAAACTGTTGCCGCTGGAGAGGTTTATACCGCAGCCGGGAGCGAAGCGTGCTCGCGGTCGAGGCGGTAGGGGTGGTCGGGGCGGCGGCGGCGGTGGTCGCGGCGGTTTTGGCAGAGGAGGCGGTGGTTTTAACAGAGGAGGCGGTGGCCGCGGGGGAGGTTTCGGTCGCGGTGGCGGTAGAGGCGGCGGCGGTGGCGGTGGCTTCGGCAGAGGCGGTGGCGGGGGCTTCGGTCGCGGCGGCGGTGGCTACAGAGGCGGTCGTGGCGGAAGATAATATTACACTTGCAGTGTGAACTGAACTGACATTTTGATAATTTAACCTTACGAAGTGATTGAGGTGATTTAGAATAAGGTCCTTATATTCCATAAGTGAAATTTATAATTAAGTGTAATATTGTTCAAATATTTTACAAGCTGCATAAATATATAACCAATGGTTCTAAACAAAAAAAAAATAATAAACGCATTGACACTAAAATTCGGAAAAGGTGGTTAATGAGGAGTTGTTTTAATACATAAGTTTCAAAAAATGAGTTGTTTTTATTATATCTACATTAAAATAAATTTTTGCATGGACAGTACACTACTCTACACATTACACTTTAGGTCATTAAAATATTTTACAGGAACTTATAAAAAAAAAGTAAAATTAAAACTGTCATATTATTATAATCCAATAATTAGTTAGGATTTTTCCTGTGTACCATGAACACAAAAAAAACAATTCAGAACAGATACCAAATTTCACCATCTAAACATTTGTTGGGGTGGGTATCAAACCTCAAAACTCTATAGGTGTTAATCCAGGATTTTGATCAACCAGAATAAGTAATAAGATAAAATGTTATGAGCAAAGGGATGAGTATATAAAGCTGTGTATGACAGACAACATCTGATTTGATACTTTTTTATTTTTTATTAATAAAATATAAGGGGGAGCATTCATACACGGGTTAATCTTCTAACCCCTTTATTAAAACTTCTACATTACATTTATAACATATATTATATTACATTTAATAAATAGCTTCACTGAAAAACTATTCAGATATTGAATTATCCTTCAAATCTATAAATTATTCCAAGTTCTCTAGATCTCCTTTTCCTGTGGTAGGCACATAGGTGTCTGAGAAGGCCTTCCCTCTATGGTTGAAGATGTAGAAGGACTGGATATTCTTCTGAGTCTCCCAGTTTATTGTATTCAGTTCTGCTGCTGCTGGAATCTCCCTCAGCTTACCAGCAACGTTGAGGACACCCCACATCACTGTGAATAAACTTACGACAGCCTGGATGACTATCTGAAAAAAAAGGTTTAAGCAAACGTTAGGAGTATATCAATGACTGCTGGAAGATGATTTCTGGCAAGGTATGTATAATTTATGCAAATCAATGCCGGAAAGCAATCATTTTGTGTCTAGTATAATGCAAGTTTACACTAGGGCCATAAAAAATGTTTAAAGATGTATATTTAAATGAGAAAGAACCAATGGGGAAGAAAGGTCCTCGAGGGGCAACCACATTTAGGCAAAAGGAGTACAGGTCGCCCCCCACCAGGTGGACCGATGATTTGAAGAAATCAGCGGGAAACCATTGGATTCAGAGGGCACAGGACCGGTTGGAGTGGTGCCATTTGGGGGAGGCCCATGTTCAGCAGTGGCCATCAAAGGGCTGATGGATGCAATGCTACTCTTGAAGATTAAATTGCATACATCAGAAAGGTATGTCTCGCTTACTAAATTTGTAACCACAGTTCTAGATTGAATTGAAGCAATCCTTTACACTGCTGTTACAATGCAGAAATAGGTTTAGGGGTTGTTCCATAGGTATTATACCACAAAGGGTTCATTTTTTTTTGTTCTCGAGGGGGAAACTTTCAAAAGGTACCAGAATCCGTGGGAGCGACGCAGGTAAAACCCCCCGGTGGCCGTCCTCCGCGCTACAAGAAGACGCCGGGATCTCCAAAGCAACGTAAGTCCTCTAAACGTGTTGCCCCATTGGGCTCCTCCCAGGTGAGCGGCTGGGCCCAGGGTCGCCTGATCGAATGTTTCGGGCGTCCACTCTAGCCGCCCGCAACCCCTGAAGCCCCTTTTAGTCGACTCTTACGACAAGCATGGGATACCGTAGCCCTATTCTGATCCCGGAACTACGGAGACGGTCATAAAGGGTTTTATCATCTTCAAATCATTTGAAAAACTAAACTTACATCTAACGGTAATGTAGTGAATTCCTCCGAAGTTATTCTCAGATATGATCGATCTGAAAAGAACGTAAACATCATAACATTGCAGTATTAATGATTAATCATTGAAAAATAAAGAAACAAATTGGTATACATAATTACATACGTTGTGCTGCTGAAAAAGCAGAGTGAAATAGAGACAGAAAACCCACAGTAAGTATCACTTTATTGAATGAAGAAGCCATATTCTATGGTTTCGTTTTTACAATTGGTATTTTTTTATACTAGTATTCGTATTAAAATTTAAAACAATAGAATAAAATTACATTCGCTACAAATCGATTTACATTGTAATTGTAATATGACATACGTCACTCGTAATTTCAATACTTCTGTCATGACATGTCGTTCAGTTTTACGCCGTTTTTCCGGGTTCCCCACAGCCTAAGTTTTTCTTAGTTGGATATAGAAACACCTTAGAATATTTTTGGCGTTTCGAAAATAGGAGATCTTGTGTGCCTCTTCAAAATTTTGTAATAATGACTTGCATTCTAACTTGTATCACAGAAAAGGAACCAGTACGGTAAAAGTTGTTTATTCCACGAGCTACTTCCGGAAATAAGCATAGAGAAAACAAAAATAGTAGAAATATCAAACGGTCATAGATGGCAGATAACTGGCAATGAATTGTCAAATTGTTTGAAAAGGGAATAGTTTATGTTTGTTTCGTTAGATTTAGATTAATGTAATTCGATATAGTTGTGTAACGATGTCCACTTTAGAAAAGGATCTTAGAGAGAAGAATAATGAATTGGTTCAAAAGGTGCAGTACTGGAAGATGACGGCGGCACAGAAAGAAAACGAGAAATTGGAACTAATGAAAGAAATCAATGAACTCAGACTGAAATTAAGTGTACGCCCTCTTTAGTTATTTTACTTAGAAGTATTATGTTATTCAATGTAGTTAAAGCTTTAAAAGTACCCAATGAACGATATAGTTTATCAAAATAAAGTTATGGTATAAATTTACATAACGAAAGTCAGAAAAGAAGGCTCGTTGTATCCGACATATTTATGTTTACATTTTCTTTGAAATTGCGTTCTATTTTAATGATTGTTTTAATAATGTTCATCATCGTCAACCCATTATTGTTCCACTCGTGGGCACAGGTCTTTTCTCGGAAAAAGAGTTTTAGGCCATAGTCCACCGCGCTGGCCAAGTGCGAATAGGTGGACAATTTATTAATGTGAGCTGTATTAATCCGGAAATATTCAAAATATTTGTAACAGCCTTATATTTAAACTACATTTTTTTTAAACTGGGTTGTAGACATCATATCATAGTTGGGATATAAATTAAAGCCCTTAAATTAAGTTGCATCATATACTTTTCTTTAATTATGATGGAACACTGGTCATTCACCAAAACGCTTATGATTATTTTCAAAAAATCACTGTAGCTGTAATTCTAATATAAAAATAATATAATATAAAAAATTAAATTCATTTTTCAGAGGATTCGGAGTGGTGGTGATGAGCATGCACGAAAATTAGACGTAGCCATTCAATCAGCTAGCGAACAGGCCATATCCCACCTCGTGCAAGCATCCAGTGCTGTCACTCGGACCGTTCAGCTAGTTAAGACATTTATGCAGGAGAGACAGGAGCTGGAGACCACATCCCAAAGGTGGAGCTCCATCAGCAACACTCCAAGCAGTGACAGGGTGCACCGAGTACCCCCAATGTTGATTGGTGGCCAGCCCATCCAGCCAGTAGTATCTCTGAGTAGAACCATGGGAAATATAAATAACCTACGTAAGTTACGCTTTCTACACTCATAGCCCCACAGTAGGATTTTCTCCTGTGTCGTGGGTGCCATGGACACACACAAAGACAAATACACAAACACCCAGACCCAGAACGAGAATCTAAACTCATCATTCAGACACCTGTCTGGCCGGGAATCGAACCCGGGACCCACTGCGTGTCAGATCGGTACGGAATCCGCTGCACCACGCGGGTCGTCAGTTATCCAACAAACATACATAATTTGAATTCAATTCTAATTGGAGTAGCAAATAAGCATGCAATCAACCCAAGGGTAAGTGGCTGATGCAGCTCACAAACATCTATAAACAACCCCTAATAAGATTACTATTATTTGAAGTTGCATTGCTTCTCCTGAGGGCTAAGCTGAAAGGTCTATAAATTTTGTTTTCTACATCCTTTAAAAAAGTTTTAGTTAAGTATTGTACCGGTTTGTGTACATGAGAGGGAATAAGTAATGTTGTAGCAATTTTTGTTAACTAGAACAGTATTTTAGGAAAGTTATCTTATAATAACATTTAATTCCTACAGAAAAAATCTGATCATGTGTAGTGAAATATTTCATCAGAAAATATTTGTGTCACATTTTACTATTTATAATTAATAGCAAATTTTAGCATGTGTACATTAATATACACAATGTTTTCTTAGAGATCTTGAATGTACATAAGGAAACAGGTTCCAGACACAATCCTCTTCAGAGGGAAACCTCTCTCGATTTTACATTGAATGTCATGACTTCCTCCTTTAACAAGCATTCAAGTATGATCTTCATACTAATAATAATAATAATCGAATTTTTTTGTGATGTTATATATTCTACTATATGAAATATTTGCAGGTACAAACAGAAGTCCAAACAGTAATCAGAATCGCAATTTCACCGAAAGGGCAGTGCCAATGCATGTGTTGCAAGGTAAGCATATAGTTATTGAATTGTTTTTGAACTCATATACTTACTACTATACTTATTATTAGAGATGCGCTGTATATTCGGTTGCTATTCGGTATTTGGCGTATTCGGCATCTTATTTACTATTCGTATTCGGCCGAATTATTCAGTTTTAGTGTCGGATATATTCAGTTCAAGTTTTTCTATTTTCTGGCTATCTGTCGAGGTATAGAACAAGATGTAACTTTTTACGTAATATTTATGATAAAAGTCAAAAAATCCTATGAAGAGTGTGTAGAATAAAGCTAATAATATAAATCAATTAACTTTAAGTCATAATTTTTGAAACCTCAATCAGATTCCCATTTTTTCTAAACTCTTTATTAAACAGTTATTTTTAATCCTCAAATCAACATTGTAATTTTATTATGAACACATTTTCACAGTTGTTTCTTAATAAGAAATGGTAATCCGAATAATTCGGCTGAATACCCGGTTCGGTAAAAGTTAAACCGAATAGTATTTGATATTCGGTTATTCAGTGAAATCACTATTCGACGCATCTCTACTTATTATAATTCCAGCAACATACGTTTAAATACATTTTATACTGGTTTATTCCAGATTTTTCTATCCTTTTGACAAGGATAGATGCAAATGACCTACCAGGTAATAACTTAGACATGGATACTGATGCCGGTGATACAGAAGTGAATAATAGTGCTGAAGATCTTGGATTGGATGGTGAGTGGTAGGCTACTGTTTACTTACTAATACAGTGCACAGTTTTACTAGGCTACTGTTTGTTTACTAATACAGTGCACAGTTTTACTAGGCTACTGTTTATTTACTAATACAGTGCACAGTTTTACTAGGCTACTGTTTATTTACTAATATAGTGCACAGTTTTACTAGGCTATTGTTTATTTACTAATACAGTGCACAGTTTTACTAGGCTACTGTTTACTTACTAATACAGTGCACAGTTTTACTAGGCTACTGTTTATTTACTAATACAGTGCACAGTTTTACTAGGCTACTGTTTACTTACTAATACAGTGCACAGACTAATACAGTGCACAGTTTTACTAGGCTACTGTTTATTTACTAATACAGTGCACAGCTTTACTAGGCTACTGTTTACTTACTAATACAGTGCACAGTTTTACTAGGCTACTGTTTATTTACTAATACAGTGCACAGCTTTACTAGGCTACTGTTTATTTACTAATACAGTGCACAGTTTTACTAGGCTACTGTTTACTTACTAATACAGTGCACAATTTTACTAGGCTACTGTTTATTTACTAATACTGTGCACAGTTTTACTAGGCTACTGTTTACTTACTAATACAGTGCACAATTTTACTAGGCTACTGTTTATTGACTAATACAGTACACAGTTTTACTAGGCTACTGTTTACTTACTAATACTGTGCACAGTTTTACTGGGCTACTGTTTACTTACGAATACAGTGCACAGTTTTACTAGGCTACTGTTTATTTACTAATACAGTGCACAGCTTTACTAGGCTACTGTTTACTTACTAATACAGTGCACAGTTTTACTAGGCTACTGTTTATTTACTAATACAGTGCACAGTTTTACTAGGCTACTGTTTACTTACTAATACAGTGCACAGTTTGAATGGTAGCCTTTGCCTTTTGTGCCGAATGTTTATTTTTGGTGGAAGAAAAAGCCAAAACGAACTATTCAGCCATCGCCATATCCTCAGTGCCGGATTAGGCCAGCGCGGGGCCTATAGAAAATTCTGACAGGAGACCCATAGCTTGCCTTAAGTAAGGGTATTAAATAAAACAAAACTGGTACTAGTAAACTTTTATGGATTTAATCTGGGAAAATTTAGAAAGGACGCTTTCTATATCTAGCTTCTATATCTTCTTTCAGTTTAAGATTTTTAGGATAGCAAAGATAGTAAAATATAAATAGCAGGCAGGTGTTGGGCCGGGGACACTCTAGTCGCAGGGCCCTTAGCATTTGCTACTCTTGCTATGTGGCTAATTCGGCACTGGATATCCTTCGGCCGAAGCCTAAGGTTAAAAATCATGAGAAAACAAGTCCTAGGACTTATTACAATTACTTTGCAACTTCTCAATAACATTTTAAAATAATGTGAACTTTGAACAAAATCACCATCGTGGTGGTGTACATTCGTTCCAGTTAGTTCAATTGTGACACTTGCTAGAAAACTTCGATTTCGGCCTATTGTGGCCGAAACTAAGAGTTCTGCCAAAGGATTTTTTGGGCGAAGGTGGCCGAAGCCGATACTTCGATCGCTTATTTTGTTTATTGACTAAAAGAGATGAGATAATTTTTCATATAATTGTGGATTTAAATAAAAGAAAGACTAAATGCTACCTTGTGATACTTAATGATGATCTTCAATCCTTCTGATTAAATTCCGGTGTTTTTGTTATTTGCTATTTCAGACACAGATAAATGTAAAATAACGAATAATTAAAGAAATGTATATTATTACCCAAACTATCTTTTATACAAGTGTTTTGTTTCTTAACGCTACTTTCCGTCACCATTGTAGTAAGTGGCTCATTCAGGCCGGGTTGAAACTAGGCCGTCACTGCTTTTATTGTTACTTAATTACTATTTTCATAAGCAATATATTTTTCACAGATAGCACGGAGCAAGCGCAGCAAGAAACTCCGAATGTATCCGATACAGATGACTTTGATGACACGTAAGATTTTGTCAGATTTTTGCTAAATTGAATTAATCAAAAATGATCGACAAAACGTTTAAAAACGACAATCTCGATTTTAACAATTATGCTACAAAAGATCAGACTTGTACCGTTTTCACTAAAAGCACAGATAGTTAAACAAAAAAAAATGACCACGACTTTTAAAGCAATATTGAAACACTAATGTGGCGAGACGTAAGGCAGTGTAAACATTACTGAATGTTTAAATATTACCTATATTATAATTTTTATTATAGCGGCAATGAAATACTTATGACTGTCTAGTTGTCACGGTTCAGGAGATATAGGAAAGCGGAGCCTCAATTATAAGATCCCGTATTTGTCTATGTAATCTTAAAAAAAGGTCGCCAAATCTGTATTAATTCTAACGTGAAACAGTTTTTGTGTTTTGTTGGAAGGGTGTGGTTGCCGACATTATTTTATTTGGGGCGACTGTCTCAGTCTTCGGGAGTAGCGACGCATCTGTGATTGACTACAGATAGAACCCCATGTTCTGTATGAAGTTGCTTACAGATGTCGCAGGCCGGCAGTGACTAGTGACTACTTATCATCAGGTGGACTGCATGCTCGTTTGCTACTTCAATCTTTAAAAAAAATACTGCCACCTACGCTATTCCTATAGCGGCGCCCATGTTGGCATGAAATTAAAAAAAAACTAAATATTCGCTCTCGCATTCGTATCATTCAAGTAATACCACATCAAAAGAGTGAACTGTTCTCATTAATCAAACGCTGAATTTGAATAGGCGCATCCAACTTGGAACAGCACCTGCTTATGGGTATGACACAGTTTTGGTTAAGCATAATTGAAGAAGCGACCAAAGATAGCATACGCTTGATAATATGTGTCTTAATTCATATATTTCACGATCAGATCGAGATTGGATCCTGTCACCGAAGACTTGGAGCCGGAGAGTGAGGAACAACCTACACCCAGGTAATCACTACATTATCCCTGAAGTTCCGGTACCAGAATAGGGCTACGGTACCCTCTGCCTGTCGTAAGACGCGACTAAAAAAACTCAATGGAAGACAGTAATTGGAAGAGTTCAGACAGTATTTATTTTTATGTTTGCTTCTGTAATAAGACTACGAGTGGTGATATGGTGGTATGCCAAAGCGCCATCATTGAAATATTGAATATCTCAAATTTATAGTCCTTTATTGTATTTAATCTTAATCGTATTTCTTACGTCGCAAAAAAAGAGGTGCAGTGCCACCTATGGGTTTAGTCCCTTAGTCTTTATTATAGAAATAAACGGTTTTTGATCAGTGATTTTTTTTAGTAAAATTTGCATTGCTTCCGATGTTGTGGGTCCCATTATGTGGCGTACTTGGTCTAAGTCAATTTCGTTATAAACTACCTGAACTCTGCGCGCGTTGCTACGCCATCAAAAAAAAAATCCACCAGAAACCTTCGCGAGCTCATGAATATCAACTTTGCTAAAGATCATCACATGATCAAATGAATAGTTTACTATTCAATAAAGGACAGACAAACATTCATTTTTATAAAGAAGAAGAATAGTAATTTATTATTTGTTTTACAAAAACTTGCAGGCCACGAGTTGAAAACCCATTAGAAGGTCCGAGTTGGATGCTAGATGGACAAAATAAGGTACTTATATTATTATTTTGTGGTATTTATTAAATCATTTCAGTTTATTGTTTTAGAAAAATAAAATAACAAACTTTATTTAAAATATGGTTTCATGTTATGTACATTTTAATTCCAGATAAATTGGACCTACTTATACACACACACAACGACAGTTTTGAGAAACAGCCATTTTTGACAAAATTTTGTAGTGTATAATTTTAGGTTATTTTTGATAAAATCTATTTACAATGTTGCACAAAATACTTTTTCTATGTATACAAATATAATATTATTGACGATCATCAACATTTTTAAAAATAATAGGAGGAAAACTCGTTGGTTCCTTTTTGCAAAAGTAGGTCCAAATCACAAATCAAAATTATTTTACACTTTTTACATACCGCCATTCGAAGTTTACACCATCAATCTAAATATTAAGTTAATACCACACTAAATTCAACGAAGTAATGTGAATGGACTTGGCAATTGAGTAGTTTAATATTTTCAGTGTAGATGGCATTGCTATTAGCAATGTTATTTGACGACCCGCGTGGCGGAGCGGTTGCCATACCGACGCGCAATGGGTCCCGGGTTCGATTCCCGGCCAGACAGGTATCTGAATGATGAGTTTAGATGCATTTTCTGAGTTTGGGTGTTTGTGTGTACCCACGACAAAGGAGTAAATCCTAGTGCGGGACTATGAGTGTAGAAAGCATGTATTTATCTGTCGTAGTAAGCTATGAGAGTATAATACTTATGCACCATTGATTAATATAAATATTATTTAATTTATGCTCTTACACTTTTATCAATTGTATAGTATAAAAACAAAGTCACTTCCCGCTGTCTGTCCCTAGGTATGCTTAGATCACTATATTTAAAAGATGCCGTAATTTAAGAGGAAGGTTTATAATTATGTACAATGTGGTAAAAAAACATTGATAATTTGAAAATCTTAAATCTGATCATTCTTTGGCGAAACGAAATTTGCTGGGTCAACTAGTGGCAAACAGATGATTTATTACAACAAAAAAAACATTACTTCTTACGTGTGCACATAATTACACACGTGTGTTTTTCCTATAGATATGAATTAATAAGGTAATTTAATTGAATATGTTTTTTCCACAGGGACGAAGATCGAAATATAAAATAAATCTAGAGCCGGACTCTACGACTGAATGCGACGATACGCACAATACCTCGCAGCCGGGCCCCAGCCAGAGCAATAAGAATAAAGATGTGGACGTAAGTGTATTTGAGTGTGGAGTGTATGGGTTTTATTTGTGGGCCGCTTGTGATATTAAATATACGCCTGGTCACTGCCAGAGCGGAAGGAAAGTGGTGATAAACCTCTCTCCAGCCCTTCAATCTAAAATTGGTTTTGATCTAAATCTGGTGGTTAGGGATAGTAACGCGTTTGTTGTCAATTTTAGGTTAAAATTTCTCTGGGTATGGGTATGAGTCTGGAGTGGTATTGGTCACTAATTATTATTTGAAATGCATACTTTTCTTATTTTAATGTTATAAAAAGTCATATAGGCATACAGAACATGGGTTCTATCTGAAGTCAATCACAGATGCGTTGCTACTCCCGAGGATTATGATGGTCGCCTCATATAAAAGTGTGCCGGCAGCCACACCCTTCCATCACGCGGTAAAAATGCTTCACGCTATAAATAGATGCGGCGGAGGTATTTCCCCGGGCGAACTACACTGGCTAACAACCTTAAAAAAAGCAGTATGCTTCCGTGTGCGTGTGTACGTGCGTGCGCGCGTGTGTGTGCGTGTATGCGTGCTCATGTGTCTGTCTGTATATGTATTTCCTGTGTATGTGTAACGAGTCAATAAACACGAGTCCGTCCGCAGGCGGAGCGGGCGCGGCTGGTGGGGACGCACCCAAAGTGTCTGTATACATGTGTCTGTCTGTATCTCCTCCTGTCTGTATCTCCTTCTGTGTATGTGTGTGTGTGTGTGTGTGTAACGCGTCAATAAGCGCGGTGCGTGTGCGCAGACGGAGCGCGCGCGGCTGGTGCCGACGCTGGCGGTGTCGCTGGCGTGCGAGTTCTCGCCCACGCTGCGCCGCCGCAAGCGCCACGCCGACCGCGCCGACCGCGCCGCCGAGCCGCGCAGGAACAGGTACGCTGGGTACAAAGGATTGAGTGGTAGGATATCGTCGGACATTCTTATTGTAGTGTTTATTCTGTATTCGGCATCTTTTTCACTATTCATATTCGGCCAAATTATTCGGTTTTGGTGCCGAATATATTTGGTTCGAGTTTATTTATTTTCTTGACTACACGTCACGGTATAGAACAAAAAGACTAAACTTTTTATGTAAGATTTATGTTACAAGACAATGAAATCCTTTGAAGAATGTGTTGAATAAAGCTACCTAATATTATTAAGTAATTATACTTCAAATCGTCATTTTTGAAACCTCAATCAAATTAGCATATTTTTAAATCTGTTATATCAACATTTATTTTTAAACCTCAAATAAACATTTGTTTTTTTTAACACAAATTCGCAGTTTGTTCCTTAATAAGAAATGGTAAACCGAATAATTCAGCTGAATATCCGGTTCAGTAAAAGTTAAATAGTATTCGGTATCCGGTTATTCATTGAAACCACTATTCGGCGCATCTCTATTAATTATGCACTCGCTTCGATCTTCCTAAAATTTGGCTTCGTTATATAATTTGGCTTTAGTTTACGGCAAACAAAGATTGTAAGTATACTAGTTTCAATTCAGTTTTGGACAATTGCCACAATTTCAATCGAAAAAAAATGCTTGTTTGTTTAATATACTAATTATCAATTGAATAGTAAGATATTTTTTAAAGATTAAAACTATATGGTACACCGTAAACAAAACTATCTTTTGGTACACCGTAAACAAACTATTTTATAAATCCATATAAAATTATATTCGACATGGATTTTTAAGAAACTAGAAACATGACCAACATAACTTTTCTCTGTAATAACAGCAAATGTGTTATGATTTAAAGAGTAAAATATATTAACATTTCAAGTAAAGACAAAATGAACATCATTTCTAACAAAAAAAAAAAACAATCACGTGTTCTCTGATTTCACAGCAACAACGGACGTATCCTCAAAGTATTAGTATCAAAGCTGCGATTGGACGACGACGATGTAACCCCACCGAAACGACAGTCCATCGACAACTCTCCGCGGAGACATTCGAGAGACGACTCTCCGAGAGACGCGAGGAGACACTCGAGAGACGACTCTCCAAGAGACGGGAAGAGGCATAGAGAGATCTCACCGACCAGGAGACTGTCTAGAGAGGTGTTAAGCCAGTGCAGAGACAACTCACCGTCCGTCAGACTGTCCCGCGATGTTCATTTGCTGTCGTTTGATGCTCCCAGTCCTAACGGTGCTACGACCTCGCATGTCATTGTATCGTGAGTTTTCAATATTCCATTTTTTATGACAACAATGAAGTAGATTTATATTTATGCATAAAAATAGTTGACTCAAACGTGAATATTAATCAGACTCTAAAAAAAATGTTTTATGTAACTGAAATGCAATTTATAAATTATCTAGTCATGTCATTTTATTAACCATTGCCATTAAAAACTTGCATTTAATTTTTTATATAATTAAAGTAATATAAAAAAACATATAATACTCATTGAAATCGATGAAAAGTCGCTTTGTCATTACTTCGCTTAACAATTCGTATTACTCAAAACAAGTTTAAATATTACAGTGACACGACAGTTCCATCGGAAGCGGGCGGGTCCGGCGAGCCAGCGGTTGTCGCGCGGAAACTCAGCAAACACGACAACCGAGCGAGCCGCGACAGCAAACGGGACAGTCGAACCAACCGTGATGTTAGACACGACAATCGTGATAATAAACACGCAAATCGCGACAATAGTGCCCAAAGGCAAGACAACCGTGACAATAAACGCGACATTAGTGATAGTAGGCACGACATTCATGACAATAGACAAGATGACAGTGATACTACGGATGACAACCGTGATAACAGGCACGATAACCGTGATAGTAGGCTAACAAACCGTGATAACAAGCACGACGACCGTGATACTAGACTCGATAACCGTGACAATAGACTTACGAACCGTGACAGCAAGCACGATAACCGTGACAGTAGGCTGGAGAACCGTGATAGTAGGCCTACGAACCGTGATACCAAGCACGACAACCGTGATAGTAGACCCGACAACCGAGATAGTAGGCAAGACAACCGTGACAGTCGTGATATTAAACAAGAGCGTGGCAGCCAGCAAGGCCACGACAGTGATAGCAGTGGAAGCGAGCTGGCCGAGGGGCGGACGAGGCGGCCTCGGAAAGCGGTCACGTATAAGGAGAAACCGCTTAATAGGTATGTTATCTTTACACTTTAGGTATTACAGTATTTTTGGTTATTAAAGGAATCGATTACTCGTCGCAGATGTCCATAGGCAACTTTTCGTTGAAATGAAATGAACGATGAAAATATAAATATAGTGCAAGATACTAGAGCTAAGTTTTAGGTATAACCAATGTAAAAACAATATGGCATTAAAAAAGACATACAAAGAAAAAAGACAAACCCACTGAGTTTCTTGCCGGATCTTCTCAGTTGAGGTCGTGTTCCGATCCGATGGTCGTGTAAGAAAAATATATATGTAACTCACAATTTGTGTCACCGTAGGCCTATGCAAAATAAAGACATTTCATTTCATATTCATTTTATTTTGTAAAAATGTGTTAACGACTTAATAAAGTGGTAATGACCAAATTAAAATTAATTTTATGAAAACGAGAAGTGCCTTAAAACCGACTTGTAACTTGTCACTACACGCAGAAACGCCGCCATCCTAACTAGTGACGTCATTGGACACTGTAATACATAGACATTATAAAAAGTTTTTTTTTACTATCGAAGCGACGTCAGATTGGCGTCTAACGTTTTAGGCACTTAGAACCATTTCAATTTACTTCTTAATTTCAATCGCATATGATTCATAATTTCGATGATTGCTATATAAAATAATGCTTTTTTTTTCAGAAAAATGCGCAGATGAAAAACGCAGTGTCTACTCATCGGCATAACAAAACGGTCATTGTTAATAATGGCGTATACAGCGGTTGAAACTTTGACTATTTGTAGTTTATTTGCGTATGAACAACCGTACCTGTTGAAAGTCTGATCTTACATGTAGTGACTAACTTCGTCTTAGTGTATAATGAATACTGTCGATTGAACTACATCGTTAATTGGATAACCTAATCATTACTTAATTATACTCGTTTAATTTAATTTCAGGAGAGCTGTTGCGTTTTTTTTACCGCAAGAAGTGCTTTTGTCATGACAGCCGTGGTTGTCTTTTTTTAATATCACTGATTCACTCTAATTTTCATTCTAATATTTCTAATACATATATTAGAATAGTGTATATAAATTTCAATTAATAATGTGGTCCAAATGGCGCGTTGTACATGTTTCTCACTGGCAAATTACATAACTAGAGATAAATAATATGGAAATTATTCGGTTAAATATTTCAATAGTTATAACCTTGTTTATGTTATAATTTAGTTCTTCTGATGAACTTTATTAATCATATTCTAGACTTTTGTGAATCACATGTATCTTGTGATTATATTATTATGTCTCGATTAATGTTATGTTTACAATTAAATAATGTTAAAGCATCAGTGAATAAAAATAATAATTTAGGTACCTTCTTTTATCATGATATATCATTTTACATTGTAAAGTACACAAGAATAATTAAAAGATCAAAATATTTTTCCGTATTTTGTGTGATCTTTAGAATGCTGTATGTCAATAAAAAATGGTTGTATAGACATTAAAATACTTCTTGATGCCTCTATACAACCCATTTCACATATTTTTTTCTGTTGGTGTATAACTGTTTCCTAACGGTATAGTTAGAACAGTAAATTGAAGTTTTAACAAAGACCTTTAGTAAGAACTAGCTTTAACTAGAGAAAACGCGTTTTAACTAAAAACGGGTTGTAATGGTAATATAACTATACTTATAGATTAAGATCCGGCTGCAAAAATGTGTAGTTATCGTGTGCGTGCTGAAATCCACATTTTTACTCATATTTATGATTAGGAGAATAAAAATCTACCAGGTTGCCAATCAAAATGTGGCCGATAATATTTTTAATTAAATTATTATTATTTGATTTCGCGGGAAAAATTTCACTTATCAAATTTTTAAATAAAATATCGTTCACTTCACGGAAATAGGTATAAAGACTTTGAAAAATCGTAGTTGCCGTTGCGCACTTGGCCGCACCTCTTCGCAGCCAGGTTTAAACAGGTATGATTTCGATATATTTATTCGTCCATAACGAATGTTTATTTTTTATACATCAAAATAAAGCTATTTTTTTTCTCATTATTATGATATACGGCAACCTTATTAAATCTGGCCGCAAGTTAGGGTTACTGGTTGTTAAAGATGGTAAATATTGAAGGTGAGTGAGAGGAAGCTAGCGCGTAACATCACCAGTCTAACAAGGATAGAGATTGTCAGCTGTACGACGTTTTAAAGCTATTGCGCAATACGGAATCACAAGATATTTTTTTTATTTTCCATACGCTTGAATGTTTAATTTATATTTAATAAATGATTGAGTACTCGAATAAAATAGAAAACTATTTCATACGGTACTTGCGCAATATAATTTTCTTTACGTAAGTAACCTTGGCTTTATTTTGGTCAATGTTAAGTTTTTGTTGTATATAAAATTTGTAGTTTTGAAAAGATGACAATTCTTTTGGAGTATTTATTTCTTAGTCGTTCTTGCTATTGTTAGAACTGGTGATTGAGAACACTAGCATCTGACGTATGGGCAACAGCTTTAAAATGTCATACAGCTGGCAATTGCTATCTTTGTTCGACTGGTGATGTTACGCGCTAGCTTCCTCTCACTCACCTTCAATATTTACCATCTTTAACAGCCAGTAACCCTAACTTGCGGCCAGATTTAATAAGGTTGCCGTATATCATAATAATGAGAAAAATATTAGCTTTATTTTGATGTATAAAAAATAAACATTCGTTATGGACGAATAAATATATCGAAATCATACCTGTTTAAACCTGGCTGCGAAGAGGTGCGGCCAAGTGCGCAACGGCAACTACGATTTTTCAAAGTCTTTATACCTATTTCCGTGAAGTGAACGATATTTTATTTAAAAATTTGATGAGTGAAATTTTTCCCGCGAAATCAAATAATAATAATTTAATTAAAAATATTATCGGCCACATTTTGATTGGCAACCTGGTAGATTTTTATTCTCCTAATCATAAATATGAGTAAAAATGTGGATTTCAGCACGCACACGATAACTACACATATTTGCAGCCGGATCTTAATCTATTACAAGTAATTTGTTTATTACAACACACGTGTGTAGTACTGAAGTGTTATCAATTTTATTTAGATGTAACTACACAATATCTTAAATTTTGTTTGTTGAAAGCAATTCAAAATATTTAAAATTATGTAATGAATAGTTAGAGGATTGCCATTACTCGAATCATTACGTTTAGTGAAGATCGTCTAGTGTTAAATGACACGTTGTTCTATTGTCTATGTCTTACACTGAATAGCGACATCATTGAACATAAAACAAACAAGCTAACAACAACGAGTTAAATATAATAAGCAAATTTTTATGGTAATGTGCTGTTAGCTAAATAAGGATTTTGTCCCAATCGCTTGTTAATGTGTTCCAGTCGAGGTTATCCGATAATTACGGTTGTCGCCAATATATGACACATTGATTTACTTACAATTTGCACGCCAGCAGAGTGCAGTTTGTCTACCTGCGTGCGAGACTACCTTTTGGCAATGCAATTCCGCGTACCTAGTTTTGATATCGATTTGAACGCGTGCATGTTTTTCACACGTGCGTACGAGCATAAAAAAATGAGGCCCATTGAGTAAAGTCGTCGCGTTAAGTTTTAAAGCACGCTAGGATACCGCTCGCTGAATACATTGACAAAACGCGATTGTGAGAAAACCCTACACTTTTTAATGTAGGTAATTGGACTGCCAGTTTGTTAATGAGATCAGTAGATTTGTTACTATGTATTAAAAATTATGTATTGTAGCAAAATATATGTATAGTCTCTTTAAGCTTTTTGTTTTCAAGTCAATTCGTTTCATCCATTATTTAATGTTTAAAGTTAATAACATCCATAGTTAATGGAGCATTTCGTTGGTACGAAAATTTATCATCAATTATGTAACGACAATATAAAATTTATATTTATGATATGTAACGTTTTGAAATAATCATTAGAAGGAACCAATTCACAAAGAATCACATTCATTAAAAAAATACAAGTCTCACAAAACTGTTGACTACAGGGTACGAACAACGAGTAGAAACATTTTTTTTTGTACTTTCAATGTGCATATTAACTTAACTCGATTCGTTCAAAATCGTCCTTGGACCTAAACATTTTTTTAAATTATTTATTTAATTGGGCTTCCAACGTTTGGCGATTTTTACACGACAAAGGATGTCCACCACAGTCAACCGGACCGCATGCTTTTCGGTCAATCGATATGAAATAAAGGATATTGTGTCATTTTTAAATGCAAATTCACAGCGCACCTTTCATAATTTCACGGACGATCTGACGCCCCGCTACGGACTTGTTCGTCACTGTACTGTACTTGTACGTCACTGTAGACGATGCTCGTTCCACGGCACGTCAGTCAAGCTGGCCCGAGTCCCACCTTAATATCACAGACTGTGAAAAACCATCATATTGTCATACAAAGATATGTATAATGATATAAAATAACACACTAGAAAAATGCTGATAACCAATAATTGTTATTGAAATTTGAAAAATGTTGTTAAATGATATTTAATTTTTCTTTCAATAATAGTGACATCTGCACTCACATCACACTTCACCAAATGAAGCATTTAACCACTGCTGCGTTACAATTATAAAAATTAGATTTCCCGGGCAATCTAATCAAATGCATTTGTATAATCTATTGGGTATGATTTGTTTTATGTATGATGTACATGTTTACGGAGAAATATTACTTAATGATTAAAATTGTTATATTGAATGGTAACTTTCATCTGGTGTATCTGTTAAGCAATTTTAACAAATGTCTAGTTACTATTGACAAGGCATTTGCAAACCCCTAGGCATTTAAATATTTCATATAAATCATATGTTATAACCTTATAATTTTTTGCTTATATACATTGTTAACATAGTGCTGACTTTGAAAACTATTGTTGTTATGAACGATACGAACGCATTGAAATATAATGCATGTCCTTGTAACTCCCTAATGAGTTAGTTTTGTTCCCAGTAGGTCGACAACACAGTAGTGCTTTCCGTGATACTTCTACTTTTGTATGACTCTTCTAATAATATTATATTAAGTTTCCTTTTAATCCTAAGTATTTACTTATTCCCACAATGTTCATGTGATGAGACTGTAGAACTGTAGAAATGTAGAACTGTTTCGTCGAACTACTGAGCGGAATCAATTTATTGTTGGTTGTAACACGATCTGGTCGGGAACGTTGTTTCCTTATTTATTTTCATTTTTAATGTTGTAATTCAGATGGTGTATTTGCGAGTAAGATTTATTATGTACACTGAGAATTAGGCGTTAGTATAAGAAGTGCGTGTCTGACGCGGCATCCGCCTGGTGCGCTGGTTTATGCGAACCTTTAATTTTTGGTCTCACTGGTGTACAGTTGATTCGGGTACATTTAATGGATTTTTTTCGTAGTTTATTACTTGGCAATAAATTGTAGGCAAAAGTGTAGTTTGCGGTTTTACGCCGCGAAGAGTGCCGCCGTTCCGTTTTCAAAAATGTACTTTTACTTGTGTTTTAATTGTTAAAATATTTAGAAAAAGTTACTTTAAATTAATACCTACGGTACTGCTTTAACCGTTGGGCCACGCAACACTGGCTTGAGGCTAGAAGCATTAAGGTAATTCGGGCGAAAATTGCTACAGTTTGGAATAAAGCTTTTTGGCCTTATAAAATTAAACACTGTGGTTTCTAACGCTCATCGCTGACGTTAGCAACGACAAGCTAATGAGGCTTGATGCCAATTCGTGACCGTCGGGTTAGCGGTACGCCTCTAACAGATAATGCATGGCAATGAATCACAGTATATCAATGATACATCGCTAGCCAACAAGACGTTTATTTTAAAATATATAAGCAGTTGTATGTAACAAGATATAATTATATCGTCAGTTTTTGATAAAAAAATATGTACCAAAATCATACATTATTGTTGATCAGTTTTTTAACGCCAATGGTTTTGTCGTTGAATCTCTTGCTCCTTGCTTGTATAGGTAAGAATTACGTTATTCTATTTTAGTTTTATAGCTCAATAAATTTTCAAATTAAATTGTTTCTTTTATTTTATCAAATTGCTTAAATATGGTTGCCATTGTGGCGACCTCTCGCAACTCATCAATAGATGGCGCTACTAGTATTCTGAAACACGTTATCGAAATATTCTCAATACGCTGCATATATACAAGTTCCGAACAACGGCTGTCGGAGCACGGCCGCTCCCCAGGCATGATCAACTAGCCTGGCGGGAGATCTCCCTTTGCCAAACCATGATTGATTAAAGAAAAACTTTAATTTTATTACCAAAAATTACTTAAATAGTAGTGCAAGAAACAAAATTGTATTTTAGACCGAATGATTTTATTTTATATTATTTCACAACACTAAAGGGTTACATAAAAACAACATTGTTTCGGTATAATTTTATTGGTATATTCATAAACGACAACATGAAATGGAGACTTTGAATTAGAACAACAATACGTCAATACTTAACATTTGATTTTTGAAACGCTGAAATGCTACTAATAAAAATATATGATAAAATAAATCTAGTCATATGTCTAAACACTAAATTGACCTAGTGGTGGCAACATTTCTGTAGAGACGTGTGTGTATTTGAACGCTCATCTCATCCCATCAAACAGTAATAATAGATTTATACTTACTGCAATAGATGAGTTTTCAAGATTTCCGTTCGTTTTTCTTTGCTTAGATATGAGTTCAAAAACGGTAACAGACAAGGACCCTCTACCTTGGCCACTACACGTGGGCGTTAACAGCAACACCAACGCCGGCCGTCTTTGCCAGGCCAGAATATAATGTTAGCTGCGTCGCCACGAAACAATTATGTTTGGCACTGAAAACCAGTGGCGGCGCAAGACCTAAACTTAATGTGGGCAAGCACGTTAATTCACGAGGCCTTCATAGTAAATTTGACGATCAAAGAGAAAAAGGTCGCCAAATGTATATAGATTTAAATCGATCTGCAATTTGACGACCAAAAAGGTCGCCAAATGTAGATAGATTTAAATCGATCTGCAATTTGATGACAGAAAAAATGGTCGCTAAGATTTATATAGATTTAAATGATAAAAAAAGATCTTCAAATCTACACCAACTCTTAGGAGGCCCTGTGTCTGTCATATCGCCCATGCCTTAAGCTGCCACTGCTGAAAACGTTAGATTTGAACGAATATTTACAAAACTCGCTACAAATTGTAGCGGAATTTTGTGGCCTTATAAGATCCGACACACATTTTTGTTTAACGCTCAGCGCTGACGATTAAGTAATTTTTTTGTCGCCCCCAGGTGAGGGTACCCAGAGTTCAGCATTACCGCGGAGGATTTAACAAGTTCAATCGAGAATGAATTATTATATAACATACTCGTATGTAACCTTACATACTATTTACATAGTCCTTCAGCGTGTAATTTTTTTTTTAAAGTTCTTTCAAATTTAAGACTAACTCGACTTATACCCAATATTTAGCTGCATTTCAGCTTCTATCCTGATCGACGGACGAAAAATGTATTATTGATTCAGCAAAATGGCTCGGCTGTGTAAAAACAACTAATATGCACTTATTTTCTTATATCTGGGATCTTTAATTGATAATTTTATTTTCGCATCGCATAGTCCAATTACTTGACTATGTTTTAAGTACCCAACAAATTTATTTTATAACAAACTATTAAGCAATATTGGACCAATTATTTAGGGGAAAAACTCACAATAGAGTATGTCATAATCTTAATAAAAATGAATTAAACTTTTGCTAGCGAGTACCAAAGACTTATTAAAATACTTTATACTTTATCCCATCGACCAAGGGCATAACATTTAATGACATATAATTTATTTCAAATTATTCACTAACTACTTCAATCCATTCTCAATAGGCACACCGTTACTTGACATTGTATTAAAATATAACAATAGTAATACTTATACATTTTCATGAGCGTTTAATATTAACTACACGATTCATTTTATCAATGAGGACATACTAAATGCGCGAAGAATATTACAGAGAATATTGAGATATTACAGAGCCGTCATATTGGAGTTTTAGGAGCAAGCCCCAATACGCTATTCCAATCAATGCGTGTTTTAGGAAGGTGGGGGTACGTATATGATGTTCCCAAAACACCTACAATGGTTCTAGCAATATAATTGATAATTTTCTATGTGGACTACTGCAGGCTCGGTTTCGATTAAAAATTACGATTAGAAGTTCTAGATTTTAATATTAATCGTACCTGACTTCTTTTATAACAACGGTCGGCAACCCTGGCCCACTAAAATTTCCCGTACAGCTTTTGTGGCCGTAAAACCGATTGTATTCCCTTGAAATTTCTAAACGACAATTTCTTTACAGTCAATAGGATTTGGCTATTGTATTCGTTAATTTTAAATTAAAATTAGAGGCTACACCTGCAAAGGTTGAGGACCACTGTTTAACAGTATTAACAACACCCTTAACCAACACAATTCTAAATCCACCTTAACCCGATCCAACAGAACTTCTGAATGGATCCAAGTAAGTTGTTCAAAACATTCCTTAAACATTAATTATATTTAATTATTTATTATTAACTTATAAATAAGATTATAGCAATAAATAAAATGAAGTGCCTTAGTTGTAACGACAAAAAATGTTTACAGATTTAAGATTAAAATTCTAAGATTTTCAACTCGCGTTCCACGCATCAAGAACAAGAAATGTCGTGCGGCGGTATGTATATATTTCTGTTTATTTCAGTATTAAGAACTGTTGTAGTAGTCTAGTCTAGTAGTGTAGTCTAGTTTAAACAGATCCACCCCAAAACAAAGGTTAGGTTAGGTACAAATATAAAAAAAAACATGCGTGCGTACAAAGTACACATGTCAGAAGTGAAACTTCTTTGGCGAACTAATTTATAAATCTTGTTTATATTTATACAAATCTAAAACTTTAAATTTCCAAGATTAAGAGGAAGGGAAAAAGGCGTGATACGACGTTCGCTCTGTCTCACTTTTTCTCTCAATCTTTCTCACTCGCTTGCTCCCTACTCTCACTCCACGGCTAGTTGCTCTTGCTACGTTCGCCCTGTCTTACTCTCTCTCAATCGGTCTCGATCACTCTCTCTCTCTTTTCCGACACTTCCGTTGCATACCGGCGTGACGTTTCATCTGTAAAAAATTTACCCTCATGCGCCTAAAGAAGTTTCACTTCAAAAAATGATTGGTGTATTCTTCTTTGAAGAATCAATTTGAAAAAAAAAACAATTCTGCCTTTAGTGTGTATGCCCAAAGTTACAGCAAAAAACATTTACTTTGCTTTGTATCTTATATTATAAGCACGGGTACACTCAATGGAGATGTAACCAATTCTTTAAAAAATAAAAGTAGGTACTACCTACATCTATATGTTGCGTTACTACATCTTAAGACTAAGGAGATATCCATTAATTCCACGAGGCATTCGATAGATTACTTTCTACTAGAAACCACAATTTCTGCTAGAGTTTGCAAATAAGTGCTTTAAATTAAGTTAAACACATGTTTGTCCTAATTTCAACGATGTGTCAGATTAGCGGGAGGGAGAGATTGAAGCAATTAAACAATCATTAAACGCTCTCTTCACTCATAGCCCCACATTAGGATTGTCTCTTGTGCCATGGACACACCCAAACACAATAACACCCGGAACAACAATCTAAATTTATCATTCATATTCCTGTCTGACCGGCAGTCGAATCCGGAAGCCAATGAATGTCAGACCGTTATGATCACCGCTCCGCCACGCGGGTCGTCTTCTGTCAAATCACTATATTTCATAAAGGGCGGAGACTGTGGAAAGTGAGTTGAATCAAATAAAACCAATCAATCACCCGTAATTAATGGACATCCCCTAAGCAACAATGCCTTATCTCTACTTATATTGTATAGCTGAATAACCTCGAGAAACCTTTTATTGTGTAAGTAAACCATGCACAATTCTAAAGAAGTATCAACAATTTACATAATATTATTGGATTTAGTTATAAATATACATGTGGCAACAAGATTAAGTAAGGTCTGTCTGTCCGTCCGTGTGTTTAAAATTCAATCGAGATTTCAAGTTATTGTGAATAATACTACAATAAACATTAGAAAGACATGTACAGTAGAAAGTGTGTTATTTGTAGTAATATAGAATTTGAATAGAGTAAGTTCTAGAAGCATTTATCGGTATAATAACTTAGGCGTTCTAATTGAACGCGACTATGCGACAATCGCAACGGGAAAATTCTGAGTGTTCAAATGTTTCTTTCTTTCTTTCTTCATACGTATGTCGTAATAGCAACGCCAAGTTACTAGTATGTATGTCAATAAAGAATTTTATCGATAGTCCGTAACCAAGGGCGGATTAATAGACTAAGATGTACTCGTCATTGAAAACCTTACAGATAATGCTTAAGTTTGTTGGTTTCCTTACACCTGTTATATACCGTTTAATCTAATTTCTATATACATAAAGGATCGAAAGTCATCTAGGTTTAAAACCGTAGATTGAGTCATAATTCATTGAAATAGCTGATTGGTATGTCCCTGTTGCATAGTCGTATAATCGAGTCCTATTATGACGCCATCTTATAACAGGAAGCATTAGAGAAGTCACAATTTATATAACTCGGCTATTATTGCTATGTCGCTATTAGTCGCATAATCGCGTATCATTATGTCGCCGCCTTATAAGGGGAAGGTTTATGTTAAGTAAGTACGTTTAGGTGTCGGCGGGCGGGGAGGGCGCCTTCTCCGGAGGTTGTAGCGTCACTGTCGCCGTGGGCTCCGTTGTAGAGTCCTGGGGGATTATACATGTTCACCATAAAGCATACACGATATTCTAGCATAGTTAACTGTTTAACGCCTCAACCGTCTAGTTAAGTGTAACGAAATGTAGTTTCCTATATATTTTCTTCGCGTTCTTTATGTTATGTAAGCAACTGTATTTTCGAAGATTGTTTCTTCGTTTTATGTAAGGAATGGAATGTAAGGATGTTATTTAAAGATCTAGGTCATAGGTAGAAACAGTGTAGTTTGCCCGGGAAAGTACCACCGCCACACCTATTTCTAGCGTGAAGTACTTTTTTCGTTTCGTTGGAAGGGTGTGGTTGCCGGCACACTTTTAAATGAGGCGACTATCTTAGTCCTCGGGAGTAGCGACGGATCTGTGATTGACTTCAGATAGAACCCCATGTTCTGTATAAAGTTACCATATTACACTTACCATCAGGCGGACTACATGCTTTTTGCTACTTCAATCTTATAAAATAAAAGATCTTCTGTACCAAATAAGGTAGTAGAACGAGTGTGGTTCTTCAAAGCAGGTAATTTTAGTCCTTGGCATTAGCATAGCAATCTGTGGTCTAGTATATTAGTATTTATCTATGCTGTGGTCGAACTTGGATAGAATCTTATCTTATCTGAGATAGATTACAGGTGTTTTGGGTGGCAGTGACCACCAGGGGGATTATTTCTTCGTTTGCGACTTCAAAATTTTAACGACTTTCTTCGCATCAAAATATTGAAAGCGAACCTTTGGGGATAGAGCAAAAAAGGAAAGACCTGGACCCTCCAGTTCCTACATTATTTGTTGAATCTCTAAGGGCAAATGAGTAATGACCAAGGCGATGTGTACCTGCACTTCGGTGGTGGTGGTCTGCTGGTGCTGTCTCCGTCGCTCCACGTGTCCGAAGCAGTGCTCGCACTCGTCGTCGCTGTCCGACGAGTCCGATTCGTCGAAACGGTGCGGTTTCTCGTATATACAACAACCTGGTAGGAATACAAAGTTTTTTTCTGTTGTATTCACTTTAATACCTCGTAATTAAACTCAAACATAGGACTGAGTAAAGACCGCGTAAATCGAATTTGCGTTAGTCAGGGTGTAATTAGACATATACATATGAATTAAATCATGAAAGTACATATGAATTAATAATGAAAAATAGCAATTAAGACAAAATATGTTTATTACAATTTTGGATTATGCAATTATAAAATTTGTAAATCGTAATAATTTTGAAGTATACGTGACTACAAGAATTAGGCGTATGAAACAAAAGTGGTTCTGTACCCCACACCTCGCTTCTGTCCCCGCATATCCCCTAGTGACGCGCAGTCGTGTATCGTCTGTGTTTATGTTAGCCAGCATGTGTTTAAGTTGCGCTTTGAAATTATATAATTTCCATTCATTGTTCTATGTTTTTCGTTATAATGTTAGTTTAACAAGGGAATTTTTCAAGTTATTATTAACTTATTTGATAATTCGTCAATAAACCTTAAAATGAATAGGAAAAAGACTATTCGTGGAGTGGAGTGAGAAGAGAGAGAGTAATAATCCTCCTTAAATATCATGTTTAAATGTTTGCCTTACATTTAGATTTCTTCTTGTTCATGTTCTCATTGTCGACGGTGTCCTCCGTCCAGACGACCTTCTTGCGTGGCTGCGCACGTGTCGGCCGCAGTGTTATCACTGCGACCCGCTCCACAGGCTCCTGAAATAACATCGACTTTAACACACTAGAAATTTGTCGTGTGTGGTAGGTGACATGAACACGAACAAAGTAGATTACATAAACAAAGTCCCAGAATATAAATGTAATTCATCATTCATTTTTCTGTCTGGTCGGGGATCGAACCCAGAGCCCGCTGCGTGTCTGACTGGTATGATAATCTCCGCCACGCGGATCCTCTTGAAATATATTCATTTTATATAGTTCCTAAGTTCCTAACGACAAACCGCGCCTCGGAGAAGTCACCATGCACCGATATAATTCATGGAGGACTGTGGGTTTCACCGCCCAGGTTCTAATGTGGGTTTATGAGTGTAATATACGTCTTTAAAATAAACTTCCACCATAATGTGTACTTTATGCTTGTACTTAGTTTCATTTCTTATATTTAAAAAGAAAAGTCTTAATAGACTTGTACTAAATAGCTTTATCCTCTATTTAACTCCTTGAGGGATGATTTCATTTGAATGTCGTGAAGGACTCCTTTAAAATGTATTTTATAATTACATTTCATGCCATATGTGCCGCATGCACTTTGTATTTTTTATGTGAACGAATAAACTAGTCGCTTTCGCACGTTTCTGCGATACAGTCGTTTTATTCAACACTTCATTCGCAATATAATTTACACTACATAACATTCGCATATATAAACTACATCAAGTGTACGCCAAACCATATACTATTTATAATGAATCAAAGAGTGCTCTTATATTATATTTAGGTTATTCTACTTACCGCAAAGATAATGTCATGTGTTATATACTAATGTCATGTACATATATTATAATAATTTAAAGTTTATGTGGATGGATGGATTAATGTTTGTTACCCTTCCTCTGGATTAAATTTGGCTTAGTTACAGTCGGGCTAAATCACGGGCAGAAACTAGTAGAAGTAAAGTAAATGATCAATAAACAAATTATTGACGTACAATTACACAGTTAAATATATGTTAGAAACAAATATTTATATGGCCGCATGTAACTGTTATTCAAATATGCAATCGGCTACTTGAGATGGAAAAAATAAGATATTTTGCTGGTTATCTTTGTAATGTTTGACGTTGATAAGGAATAAACAAATTCAATAAATGATAAAAACTTTATTAAAACATTTCACGTTTGTAGTACGATTCCAAGTGATTGTGTAATCATTTATTTGTATACATAACTTTTTGAGATAAAACATATCAATTTCCACGATATAATAGTTCGTAAAATCGCAAGATAACTCCTTCAAAGGGGGCGATCACCGAACGACTTTGTTTTCGTATAGCCCATTGATTTTGGCGTCATGATATCCGAGGAAGTTCGATAAAACGTCTCTGGTATGTTGTCCTAAAGTTGGTGGAGCTGACCTGGCTTCGTTCCCTCCTTCACTGTACGTAGTCGGAGGCTTCACGATCTTCACAGAGCCAGCCACAGAATGCTTCAGCTCTTGAACCATTCCGATTTCCTTAACATGTTCATCCTCAAACACGTCTTTCATGGTATTAACGGGACCATTCGGAAACGAGGCATTCTTGAAAAGTGTAAACCACTCGTTTTTAGTTCTTGTTGCGATGACATCACTAATAATCTTAATGATTGCGTCTCGATTCTGCACTCGAGTCGAGTTATCAATGAATCGTTCGTCATTGATCAATTCCTCTTTGTTAATGTATCTGCACAGGTCTGCGAATTGCGGGTTCGATCCGGTCCCGATGACGATGTATCCGTCTTTCGCCTTGAAAGCTTGGTAAGGTACTAAATTCGCGTGCGCCGTGCCCCAGCGCTGGCCTTCGATCCCACAGTTGAGATAAATGTTTGCAATATTTATCATACTGGATACTTGTGTGGAAAGAAGATTGCAATCGATTTTCTGACCTCTTCCAGTTGTCTTACGATAGTATAATGCCGTCATGATCGCGCCGAACGCGTGGAGCCCCGTGGTGACGTCAGTGATGGCGACCGCCGGCTTCACTGGCCCACCATCCCTCTCCCCAGTGTTGTTCAAAAGACCGCCCATTGCAGCTGCTATAACATCATATCTGAAATAAACAACCTATAGAGTAAAATAAGACAAAAAGCTCTATCTATATCAAGATTAGTCATTATAACAGTATGAAACAATGATTTACTTTGTCAAGAGTATAATCACCGCACCAGTAAAATACAGCATCCATTGTAAAAGCATTTTAAACTATATTTAACATTCTGATTTTACACAATACTTATAGATTTTATAGTCTGCAATTTAATCAAAAATGTAAAAAATGTGTTACCATATCATAATTATTGTTATTATCTTTTATATGTTACAAAAAAATATGAAACAATAACACATCTATATGTATTGTATCAAAGCTGAAAACAGTCTACAAAACTATATATTCTATCTGTTAAACATATGGCTATCATTTAAAACATTATTTTAGTACTTTTGACAAACTGTCAATAAGTCTATTTTGAAATGGCAACAGTTTACATTTTTAAACTCGATTACATTTTAGACTGAAGCAAACAGGTAAACAGAAGCACTATAATCATGTTTGTTTATGTTAATACAATGTAGTTCTAAAATACAATCTTTCCGGGGCAAGGGCCTGGAGATCTGTCATACAGGTTCCCTAGTACGGACTCCAGACTCTCACAAAGCATAGTAATAACCAAATGTAACATAACATAGAAATACCTAGTTTAAAAATACTGCTTTGTGGTGAGGAAAATAAAGATCTTTATTATTTATTATTATTTAATACCACATATCTGATGTAATGTAATTTCTTAAAAAAACATTTTGCACTAGTAGAATTGTGGTTTACACAGATTCTTTGTATTTAAACATAATTTTTCTCACCCAGGTTTCTTAGAATACGGTCCTACAGGTCCAAATCCAGTGATCGCGCAGTAAACCAACTTTGGGTTGATCTCACTCAACTTTACATAACCAACATCCAGTTTATCAAGTTTCCCAGGGAGAAAGTTTTCTACAACCACATCGCATTTCCTTGCTAGATCGTAAATTATAGCTTTCCCTGAAACATTGTAAGAAAAGATGACATAATATAAATTAATATACACATATTTCACTATTGCTAATTATTTATAATGTTGAAAATTATTACTGCAAACATTTACGATGTGACTTTTTATTATAATTCCACCAATGCGATACATCACATATCCAATAAAAAATATGTTGAGATTTATTGTGTTTGTTTGCAATATAAATTAAGAATCTGATGAATACATGAAACACAGATAAATGAAAAATAAGTCATATAAACCCTTACCTTCTTGGCTTTTCATATCCACACAAATGCTCTTCTTATTTCTGTTAATTGACATAAAGTAATATGAGTCCTGGGTGCCCTCGATGAAGGGTGGACCCCACTTTCTAGCGTCGTCGCCCGCATGGCTCTCTACCTTAATTATATTTGCCCCCAAATCCCCAAGTGTCATGGTGCAGAAGGGCCCAGCAACCACTCTAGTCAGATCCAACACATTTATATCACTTAGCAACCCATTGCTAGAGAAATTGACCTTTAAAACGCGAGTAGAACTCGCAACTCTCAGGAATGTCTTGTAAACCCACATTTTCACCGTTCCCCTACCCTAATGCTTCTCGAATGAGTATTGAAGTGAATAAACGTAGTCATAGTTCGATTCTCGCGTTTATCTCCGAGCGTATACTATTAAGTATTAACACATCAAATACAGAAGATAACGATGTTATGTATAATATTACTTACCTCCTGCAGTTGCGGAGACACGGTAGTGACCGCGGTGCTCGTGGTGGCCATGTCTTCAACCCGTTGACGCTCTCCCATCAAAAAACACTTCACTTTCGATTATTTTCACATCATAAGCCTCGATAAGCCAATAACACGCACCGCTAGGTGTGAGTAACCAGTATTGTAGTTATCTCTCACCTAGTAAAGTATGATAATTGTCGTGTTTGTATGAAAACTATAAATTTCTTAGAAATCGAAATGTCTGTAATCTGCAAACTGTCATTGTCACATGTCACTTGTGTCACAGACACAGTCAATGTCAAAATGACTTTTTACTGACAACATAATTTTTAATGTACATTTTGACATACATTCAAGGATTTCAGCACTGTGTGGCCACAATATTATACTTATCAATCAATCTCTTTTTAATAGGTAACGAGTACTTACTATATGCGATTTATTTATTTCTTGACGATACGTGACTACGAAAACAAGAAAGAAAGAAATAAAAACCGAAGATCTTCAGTACTCTTACATATGATGCGGCAATTTCACTATAATATTTATATTATATATTTTATTTCCTTGTTTATTGTAAAAAGACGAGCCTATTTGTGATAAATAGGTTGCTTGAAACAATTATAAAAAATTGTAAAATGTAGGCACCTATGAAAACTATTTTTAAACCCAAGACTTTTCCGTTTCTTCTTCATTTCGTTTCGTTTCTTCGCACCAGAGCTATTGTGACTTTACTTAGTTGCAAAATTTACCATCATTCAATTCTTTTTTTGAAGTGAAATGAATGAATGAATAATTTATAAATAATTCCTGTTTAATCTCATTAGTATACCTATGTAGGTAAATTAAGTATATTTCAATTTTATGGTATTGTTGACATGCATGCTTAATTGCATACAAACTTATTGTGCGCCCTGTGAGGCAGGCCGTAGAGATCCGTAGTGATCAAATTTTCTGTAACTACCATCTGTTATAAAAAAATCTCGTGTCACAGTTTTGTTGCCATACACCTCCAAAACGGCTTGACCGATTTTTACCAAATTTTAAATGCTTATTCAGTAGGTCTGAGAATCGGCCAACATCTATTTTTCATACCCCTTAAAGGTTGTCCACCCTTAACATTTTTTTTTAATTTTTTATATGGCAAAACAACGTTTGTCGGGACAGTTATTAAAATTGTAAAATCTGTTCTGTACCTATGTTCCACAATAAAAATATATAAATAATATAATATTTAATATATTATAAAATAAGGATTATTAAATTGCTCTAAGATTGCTATAAGGGGCCATCCATTAATCACGTGATGTTTTTTTTGGCATTTTTTGACCCCCCCTCCCCCTTGGTGATACGTGGTGAGATTTAAGACTATCCCTCCCCCCTCCCCCTATATCACGTGTATTTTTTCGTACCTACAAAGACTCTGTTTTTTTATTTATAAAAAAATACTGGTATAAGTATCATCTAATTTTATTATAGAAAATTAATTACTACTACAATATCGTTCAGAGGTAGACAGAAAGGTTGCAGTTTGTTTTTGACTGACGCCGCTGATGTAACGCCGCTTTTCGGGTGAGTATCGCGCGCTTGCCGAAAAATTAAGTACACGTGATATATTACTTTACCCTCCCTCCCCCCTTGTGACATTTCGTGATTTTTTATGGACTCCTCCTCCCCCCTTTCGAGCCTCACATGATTAATGGACAGCCCCTAATAGCAATCAGGCGCTGACTACTAATTATACACTATCACGATTTCCGTTAATTTAACTACTGTTTCCTGTCTGGTTTCTTTTTATAAAGACATTAATTTTCCTTTTTTATTGCAATGTTGATATTAGGTGCTATAAAATTTTTAAAATGTTTTTAGGTGTATAAACTAAAGCAAGGAAACGGTTTAAATTTACAAGTATATAACCGTAGCAAAAGTCTTAAAACAACATAATAATATATAGGTGCCTTGGATACGCAGAAATACTATCAACCCAGTGCAAATCGATCGAAATATCGTAACGAATGTTCCGTATCACACCTTGTATTATTTGCTATCTAACGTTAAACTACCAAAAATAAATTAATTTTATCCCGTATCCATCCATTGGTAGTTACTATTGCCGTCACTGTAGTTCTGGTAGGAGAATAAGGCTATGGTGGATATCGTAGCCCTTATTCTGCCTGCCTGTCGTAAGAGGCGACTAAAAGGTGTGATTAAAAGAAATTCGTTAAGTATAGGTAATCCGATATTGTCTAAACACTAGATGGTATGGTCGCGTCCCTGTAGTTCCGGGATCAGAATAGGGCTACGGCATCCCCTGCCTGTCGTAAGGTAAGAGGCGACTAAAAGGGGCTTCCAGGGTTGCAGGCGGCAGAGTGGGAGCTCGAACCGTTCGGTCAGGCGATCCCGGGAAGGACGGCGGTATATGTGGTCGCATACCGTCGTAAAGACTCGACGGAGCGGTGGGCCCAGCCACCCATCTGGGAGGAGCCCGATGGGGCAACGCGCTCAGAGGCTTCCGGTTGCGGTCGGACCGAGTTCTCGGAGTCCTCTTTATAGCGCCGAGGACGGCCACCGAGGGGGTTTTAGTGCGGTAAAAATCCCACATAACCCTGCGTCGCTCCCACGGCGTCGGGTACCTTTTGAAGGTTTCCTCGAGAACAAAAAAAAAATAGATGGTATGGTCGAATTACACACAAGGGCTGAACTCGTGGGATCACAGAGATCTCCAGTTGCGTTCCTTTTGAGATCCTGGGTCCTCTTTGCACCATTAAGGACGGCCATTGGGGCGGCTTTCGTAGGTAAAAAACCCACATAACCTGGCCTCGCTCTAACGATATCGGGTCTCTTACGAACTAAATAAATTTTCTGTTCAAAAAAGTTATTTCTATATTATATTCACTTAACATTGAAGGCGTTAGTATTTTATGAGGACTGTTAAACCGCGTTTGATCTGTATTTTATAGCTCCACATTAAAATAGCTTACATTTGCTTTAAATATTATCGTATACAGGCTAAACAACTTTGTTCGTTTCAAAAATTAAACAAAACTCTTAAACCGTAGCTTCATAAACTTAATACTCAAAATTGCATGTGTGTGTTTTTATTACTAGTTAAACTATTTGGTTTGCTGTCTCGTTTCCACAATATTATTATATAGTAGAACGTAATTAAATACAGGCAGCAAAATATAGGAAATAATGTGTATTCGTTTGTGCAGATATATTTACTTCAGGGAGCGTTCAAATATTAGGTACGTAACGCATATCCCTGTAGTTCCGGGATCAGAATACGGCTACGGTATCCCGCCTGTCGTAAAAGGCGACTAAAAAGGGGTTCCGAGATTGCGGGCGGTAAGAGTGGGAGCTTGAACTGTCCAGCCAGGCGATCCCAGGAAGGACAGCGGTACGTGTGGTCGCATACCGCCGTAAAGACTAAATAGGGCAACGCGCTCAGAGGATTTCGGTTTCGATTCGTTTGGAGATCCCGGAGTCCTCTTTGTAGCTTCTAAGACGGCCACCGGGGGAGTATTCCTCAGCCGCCAATTCAATCAGCTGTGAGCTGGATTATGCCGGGCTCTTACTGGTTAAACCCATACTATGTTTTCTCCTCGCACCGTAGGGCGGGTACACGGGCAAGCTTTTGCATTCATCCGCGAACTCGTTGGTGCCTGGCTGCTCCCACGGCCCCCTCCCCCCACCCCCGCGTGGTGCATGAAGCTCCGCTCCAACAGCAAGCCATGCCAGAAAACACAAAGGCGCGCCCCTCCTTCAAGGGTCCCATCCGCAGGGCGGCGGATCAACCCCGCGACCGCCGCTCGCCGGACATGGGCAAGCCGACACCTGCAAAACCTTCCTACACTTACCTTTGGTATCTTAATACTTCCTTTAATAGTAAATAGTCGAGCTATTCTGCGCTCTTACTCGTAATAAAGAACGCACTAATCGAAATTGTTGCAAAAAAAGGTAGTTGCGTAATTGAATCAGTACAATGTTATCAACTCATGGATAGGAAAGGCTTTTTTTATTGGAAGTCAATCAAAACGACAAGTGCAATATATACTTACGCTAATTTAGATGATGAGTATTATTAGGCAATTAAATGATGATTGCTAAATGCTAACTTAAAGGCGGTAAATTTCGTTTATAAGAATAAAATTCACCATATAGGTTTTTTTACGAATATATCTAAAGGAGATATATAAATATATCTCCTTACTTATCAAACCACTTATATTTTTATTGTAATATTACCATAAAATAGAGTTGAAAAAATCTTATACATGTCGGCGCGACACCGCGTATTTATGAAAAACACGTCTTATACATGTCGTTTCAAAGATCGAAAATTGTTTGTTTATTGAATTAGCAACATTTAATGATTTTTAGAATTGTAATTTAGTTTACCCTCCATAAATTTGTTATTGTCACTCCACCAAACATTGTTATAAAAAGGCGAGCGAACGCCGGTAGAAAAAGATTTCTTGTTTAACCGTCGAAGCGAACGGACCTCCTCAATTGTGAATAAATCGAAGAAGTTTACGCCTGTGTTTTACTTGAAATCTTCAAGAATGAATGCAGACCCTTGAGCCTACCTGACTTCACGCAATCTCTTCGTTATACACGTTTGAGATGCAAAGATAGGCGACATTGCAATTTCTATTACGATGGTAGTTACGTACTAGTCGTAGTAGTTGTCTACTATTATTCTACACAAAATGGAGGGCATACCTACATCTGTATGGTACCATATAAAACATCTATATACAACATACCAAATGGCATTAGATAATACCGTAGCCAATACGATGTAACATGCAGAGCATACCGTAGTAAACATTCCAGGTACCAAAATAGTTCGTTTTGTAACCGGCTTACTTCTAATTTTACTCCAATCAATATAAAGATTGTATCGATACCTTACTAATGCTGCGCTTCGATTCCTATACTGTTTGATTTTACACGAAATTTACCAAGTGTAGTGTACCTTTGAAATTGTATATTAATAAAGCAGAGGCGGCTCGTACGTATAGGGGACGTCTTACCCTCCGGGACTCTCATATGCTAAGGCAATGTCAACATAAGGGCGGTCGGTAGGGAATTTCGGGCCTCGAAGGGTACCCTCTTTACCCGTGCAATTCTCTAGGAAGTGGAATACCTCCCGGATCCTTAACATTTATATATAATATTAAAATGTTAATAAAAACATTATAATTTTATATACAAGTGTAAAAGATATTTACCATCCCCACTGTTTAGTGGGTGGTTCGGTGTACTCTGGCGTCGCTTACGAGCCGACGGTCGTCCTCCTGGTGGTCGGAGGTCGCCAAGCCAGGGAGCTCCCGCGGCACAGGCGGCTCACGCGGGAGGAAGAAGGGGATAGGTCCCAACCCCTTCCCCGAGCTAGCTTCTTCTCGAGGTGGTAGAACCAGTGTAGTTCGCTCGGGGAAGTACCACCGCCACACCTATTTCTAGCGTGAAGTATTTCCTGCGTTTCGTTGGAAGGGTGTGGTTGCCGGCATACTTTCACATGATTCGACCATCGTAGTCGTAGCAATGCATCTGTGATTGACTTCAGATTGAGCCCATGTTCTATATGTTTACAGATGTCCATGGGCGGCAATGGCCAATTACCATCATATGGACTGCATGGAGCACTGCACCGCACTGCATGGAGGACTGCACCGCGCCTGGAGCGCATTACTATAACGCGTGCTGGTGACCGCTGAAAGTGTTCATGTTACATTGGAAGACGCTGGAAGCCTTAGATTAGTCTCCTAGTCACCACCGTTTTTTTTAACGTCTGGGGACCTTTTATAGGCTTCTCTCCGCTGGGCACCGAAGAGGGTGTGTCGGATTCCAGTTGCGACCGTATACCGACTAAAATACTGACGGTGTCCCTTCGACAGCTTACGCTGGAATTCTTTTCACTGCACCTCTCCCCCCCAGCTAGGCCACCCTTCGCGACGGCTCCGTCTTGGATAGGAGGCCTTGCCTCCCCTTGGCTTTTAGTCACCTACAACATTCATAGTAAGAGATCGAGTGGGGTTATTCAAAACACCAAAGGGCATGGCACAAAAGTAAGTACCTACTGAACACCTTAATAAAATGCTTTGTTTTATATTGCCCTGTGTTAACTAGATAAATACCTACTAAGAATGTTTTCGGACAACTTATTATTTGATATGGCCAATTTTACGTATAGTTATGTCTCCAGGCGGATGGGCTGCATGCTAGTTAGATAATTTTATTAAAAAGCCATTAAATAATTCCTTCATCATTCATCCATCCATCAGCCTTTCGAAGTCTACTGTTGGCAAGTATAGGGCAATCCTTAATGTCGCCACACGGACCAGCCCTGTACATTCTGAATTGAAAGGTTTTCATTTCAAGCTAGCTAAATAATTATAACATAATTATGTACAACTATGCATCTCAATTACAGTTCAAAAACTCCTTCTTTTTTATGTCAGTTTATATACCTACATATCCACCTACATGCCCAATTGTCAAAATACGTTTTATTTTTACACAAAGTTTATTGCCGTCGCCTCAAACCACACGTGCAAAGATCTTAAATCAAAATTTTAAAAATATATTTGGTATTATCAATAAATGGCCGACAACTGTTTGAATTTACAAATTTTCAGGGTTTTGGCACAAGTTCGACCGGAAAGTGTTACGTAGGCATTAATACTAAAATCTGGAAAGGAAAAAGAGTTCTAAGATACTGACGGATGCCAACGTTGTTATTATTTACATAGGTTTCCGCCTAATATAGTTATTAGGCGGAAACCTAAAAACCTAATACTAACAACTAATAATATCTACTAGTCACCCGTCGCAACGGCCGAAATTCGACCGTAATTTTAATTAAAAACTAAACTTCTTCTTGTCCAACGTAGCACGAATATTTCTCAAATTCAAATAAATTCTTATAATTTTCAAGTTATTTTGAACTCATCCGTTGAAGGTAAAAAGAAGTTTAATTAGCTAAACTGCATTTAAAAGCAATAGCGGATATTTTGACAAAGACATCCGACTTTTTTAACTGAGTTCCAAAAGAAAGAGATTATCGATTCGTCAAGTATATATATTTTTTAACGTTACTTGTTTTCATAGTAAGACATTGAATGATCTATTTCGTTTATTACATATGTGTTTGTGTCAAATGCAAGGTAGTGTGTGTAAAAACAGGTTTTTTTTAGTTGATTTTATATATGTTTTATGCATTATTTAAAAAAAGAATATTAGCATAGCGTAATTCTTCTCTACAGATTCTTCTCACGGGGGGAACGTATAAAGGGACGCATACTCCCGCGAACAGGAGAATCAATTTTAGAGTTCGCAATATTAAACATAAATATTATATCAGCTATTCGTCTCCGTTCATAAAGAGGTAGTAAGTGATGTCTACGACATTAATCTGTGTACGAATTGTCAAAAGTTTTAGTCCGAAACTGCAAAAATCTAAGGATCTTCTAAATATTTTCGATACGCTTAATATACACTCGGTAGTTGGGATATCAGAATCCATCCAGTTGAAACTTGTCCTCTGGATCGGGACGTCCGAGGTTCAAACCCAGGGACCACTAATTTTCCTAAAATTATGTGCGTTTTAAAAAATAATTACCACTGCTTTTCGGTGAAGGAAAATATCGTGAGGAAGTCACACCCGAGAGTTCTTTAAAAAAAAAGTTCGCGCTCGGCCAGCGCGGTGGACTATGGCCTTAAACTCTCTTACTCTAAGAGAAGACCCGTGCCCAGCAGTGGGACAATAATGGGTTGACAACACACATGTCTACTTCAAAATTAAATCTGCTCATGTTATTCACTCATATCTTACGAACTAAAATTAAAAGTCCTTAGAAACAAAATATACCTAATTCATACCTGTTAAAAGTCGGAAAAGGGGCAAAACTTTTTTAAATACAAAGAATGCTGAAAAGCCTATCACTGAAGTAATTTGATGGTTCATATCTATGAGCATTGACTAATACTAATTGACTTCAGGTAGAGTCCCTGTGCTATATAAAGGGATGGTAAGTGCCTACCTTCGGGTACACTCATTTGCTGTTTTCATTTCCAAAAAATCCGAATTCATAATTTTATAGTCCTTTCATAACGTTAAATTATAATAAAATCTTGGTCATTGACTTTGTGATAGGTCAACGATTCCAAGAATATTTTAACGATATTTAAATGTCCTCATTTATAAAAGGTGCACAATTATTTTTCGATCATTTATTATTTGCGAGATTAAGATGGATATATTAAGCAAAGAAATGCGAAATTATAATTTGTTTAAGTGAGATATTATTCTGATTTATAATGCTTTTAGCCTAATGAAAATATTGGACGAGATCGGATCCATCGGCGCGGGACGGTACCAACCGTGTGCGGCGTGCATTGTACTCGCTAAAAACTGAACGATACTCCAGAGCAAATATAGCTCAGCTTATCATTCTCCAGAAATGAATCGCCGACAGGGCCGGATTCTATCTGGCCAATTTTTCGCTGGAGAAATCCTGGATCAAAAAATTTGAAGCTACCGTAAAAATGATAAATAATCCAAAAATGGTCAAGTACGCAAACTATGATTCATCGAATTCGCAGAAGATATCGTGTAAACAAAAATATAGAAAGATAAACCCGTCACAGATTCCGAGTTGACATGCAATTAATCCTGACGCGTCGCCAAAACGAAAAATAGATTTTTGCTTGTTTCGTTATAATTATTTCTGCTTTGTCCCCCAAAGTTCCTCTCAGTAGTGACTGAAACGCGTTAGAGGCCAGTTCAAGATGTTGAACTCGGAAGGTACCAATTTGGTTGCGACCTACTTCATCCTTTTGCTTCTTCTGGTGTCCCTTTGGGCGTTGTATTCTGCCTTTTAAAAACTGTAAGTTATTATTTTATCTTTAGTGATTTTAAACGTCATACTTTATATATAATCCATTTGTCTAACACTGCTTCATAAATTATTGCATCCAGTTTAAATAGGAAGCAGCTAATCAAACAATATCAAATCGAGTTATTCACAATGATTGTAAATAAAAATAATTCAAAAGCAACGGAAGCCATCCGTCTAACATTTCATAGAATTATTACTGCATCACAAAAAAGCGCGCATGACAATAATATTTTAATCCAGCTATCCACAACTCTGCTTGCGAAATGCTTCAAGAATTGTAATTTATCACAATGCTTGTATCTCATCCGTTTCGGATTTAGAACTAATTTTTCTAACAGTCAGTTTGTCATGTTGATTTTTTCACGGTATAATTTTCTTTTAAGTTTTTTGTTGCCGAACATCTTTGTGCAAGATGCAGGCTTATATTTTCAAACGATTATCCCATAAAAATCGGCTCTCTATTCGTCACATATTTATTTTACTAAATAGTCGTGACTTATACGTAGTTTTATTGCTGTACATAATTATGGAAATCAAAGCAGTCACCTTTTTTAGATCTTCACAGATAGGTGAAGATTAAGAGGTAATGCAAGACGTGTGGTAATGCAAGACATATGACATAAGGTTCTTAAAAAAGGAGCAAAATAGATTTCCTTTAAAGCCGGCGATACATTGGCTACATCTCTGTTGATCCAAAGGTTTATTAGCGACGGTGACTACGTCATATGACCCATCGGCCTTATCGTTAGGTACAAATATAAAAGAAATAACTAGAAAACCAGTAGTAACGTATTGCTCGGTGGTAGAGGCACCACCGTCATATATATTACAGCAGCGTATTACAGTTTTTGCATTTGGTAAAGTGAGGATGCAGACTCACTTACATATACTCGTAAGGATCATAGCCATAACGAGCACATCATCTATAAATCGCTCTAGTAGAACCTATGTTCTTTATAGAGCTGGTAACAGTATTAACTACCTTTTTTTGTTTACGAGGGGGAAACCATCAAAATGTACCTAACGTCGAAGGAGCGACGCAGGTTATGTGGGATTCTAACCGCACTAAAAGTCCCCCGGTGGCCGTCCTTAGCACTGGGTGGAGGACTCCGGGATCTCCAACGGAACACAGCCGGAGTTCTACGAGCGCGATGCCCCTTTCGGGACCTCCCCTTGGGGGTCAAACGCTCACTGCCCCTTCTGGTTTTTACGGCGGCATGTGACGACACATGTGACCACACATGCCGCCGTCCATCCCGGGGTTGCTTAGCCAGACGGTTCGAGCTCTCACTCTTCCCGCCCGCAACCCCGGAAGCCCCTTTTAGTCGCCTCTTACTAAAGGCAGAGGCTACCGTAGGCCTATTATGGTCCCGGAACTACAGGGACAAAACAGTAGTAACTACCTACTAGCAGGTAGACTACATAGTCGCGTGGTACTCTTTTTAAAAATCCAGGAAACAATGGTACTGATTCTCATTTTTTCATGCCTTCTAAATGGAAGCACTCCTTGCGATGGTTATCCGCTGCTCAGGAATAAAAAAAACTTTATCTCAACAACTGTTTAATATTTGAAAACAATTCTTCGTCGAAGTGTGTTTGAAATCCCTAAAACAATTGATGATATAAACCAACAAACAGTTTTCATTAGACCTACCTTAAACCATAAAACATATCCAGGTCTAAATAAAAGGAAAAAAAAAATATGTTCGAAATAGAAAATGAAATTCTGGAGGAATCCTTTAAAGTCGAGTCTGGCCCTGTGTATTGACGTGATCACCCAGGCGGTCCGAGGATCCTCGATCAGTTCTCCTCCACACCGCAGCCATGCCGATCAACGCGGAGACCGTCAACCTGGCCGCCACTTACATGATCCTCGTGATCCTACTCTTCTTCCTGTGGCTGCTGTACTCGGCTGTCTTCTAGTGCGACCTCTCCCCGAGTGTAAGTTAAGTGCTGTGCTGTGCAGGGTTGAATAGAATTGTTAGATCTGCTCTAAGTAGACCGGATTATAGTTTATCTCCTCAAAAGACCGCGTGACAATAAAAGTGATTGGTAGCCGTATATGGTTATTTTTTAATTATTTTATTTTTAGGCCCGGCAAAAAATGTAGGAATAGTATTTAATACTATTTTGCATATTATTGTTTAAATTGGTACATGTGAGGTAGATCCGCATAATTAGTTTGGTTGTATACGGTATATTTTACCGTTAACTTACATATTTTTAATTGGTGTTGTCTAACAAAATTTCATTTGACTATAAGTAGGCATATAGAATAAACAGGCATTTTAACAACAACAATATTTCAAAGAATATATTTAATTGTTACATTTAATGTTTTTGTGTATTTGTTTAATAATATAGTGCTGACAATTATAATCCTTCAAATATAGTGCTTCGAAAACCAATGTATATACCTAATGTATATACATAAATAGGAGTAGTCACCAGTGAAACCAAAACACAATAAGGAATGTAATACAAAAAATATTTAGCGTCTTCATAGATATTTTTGGTTAGATATTTTATAAACTATACGGACGTATTGTAAACTAGGAAGTATGTCTGGTTTCCCTCCGTATTTTTTTGAAATCGTTAAATTTTGTAATCGTGTATACGTGACTGAAAGGGTCGATTGTCAATCATCAAAGAATTGATTAAAAAGCACCTCATATTTGTTTCCTGTCGATACTGGAAGTATCAATCGCTAGATTCCAGAGCTATGACACCTGTCAACGGAGCAATGTATCTATTATTGTACTCGCATTAAATGTGGATAATATTTGGCGTGAGATAGAGGCGTGGCTTGGCGTAGGCGATGGACCGGGCGGCGACAATTTGCTAGTGCCCTCAGTTTTCTGGAGCCTCTTGTCCAGTGAGCGCGTTGCGAAACTGATCAAGATGCCGAACCACGAGACCACCAACCTCATCGCCACCTACATGATCCTCGTGCTACTGCTCGCCAGCCTCTGGTTACTCTACTCCGGAATGTTCTGAGGTGCTCAAGGTGTTCCTAATAAGTGTACTGCTTCATTAGTGTCTCTTAAGTGATATTAGTAATAATTTTTCGGTGCCTTAGATTATCTGAAGTCCTTGTTAAGTACTGATACATGTGATGCTTAGGAATCAACTAATACATTCCACTAACTTCTTGCTTTCCGATGAAATCAATGAAGCATTTACGGCCAACACTAAAAGTCCAAAAAAGTAATTTATAATATATTAGTAACATAAGTCTCCTCATCATTTCATATTGGGAGACAGAAAGTAATATATTAACGTACATTGTAAACACCTACACCACACACCATGACACAAACAGTTTTTAGTAGAATCATCTATCTAACCAATGAAAAATAAATTCCAGTAGTAACTATAAATATAGTCTGGCAGCAATAAAATCCAATGAATGTTTAGATTTGAGCAACACAGTGAATCAGAGCATATAACGTTTCAATAACGCTTTTTAAACATTGCAGATTTTAATACAATAATGCGGCCTATAAACGTATTTATAATTAGCTTATAACAAGTGTTCAATAGAGATAATAAGATAGTAATTGACGTAAACAAGCTTCGAAACTCCGCAACAGATGCAACATTGTCTAAACTAGACACGGGAAAACATCTTTATGTAACCGTTCGCGCCGGCGCCTGCAACGTTCTTAAATCAAAACGATCCACCATCTAAAATTACCAACATAATTGAACCGAAAATCTCAACGACCGTAAAATATGAAACCACGGCGTAGAATAACAATATCACCCGTATTTTTTGAAGATTGTACATTTGCCAAGCGTCCACGAGTTGCTAAGGATCAAAACGCATTTACCAGCAGTAAACATGTCATGAAGTTGTAATGTCCACGGAAGACAATGAAAATCAACATTTCCTGAACAGACTAAACACTTTTTGTTTGAAGGCAACCATTCCGAACTTGTAACTATAATGTCGACGCAGCGGACTGTTTAGCTTCATTTCAATGTCATATGTTAAAAACAGTTTCGTTTTATCGGCATTTTTCAGTACGTTGATTGTTGAGTCTATTCTTTGAATTTATAAGTAGTATCTAACGTAAATAACTTCACAAAATGTTATAAATGCATGATTCTTCGAAAAATATTAGTCACCACCTCGCTCGCTTAAAAGTATTTTAGAATGATCAAAGAATTCGTTTGAAAAATCATCTAGATATTTAAAAGTCTCGCACACGAAAGCGCATCAATTATTCGTGGCTAATATTAAAATTCATAGCACCTTTTGCCATAAATCATGCGGGGACGTCGGCAACTTCGACAGATTGTCGTGAAATTGTCTGAAACGTATGACATGTGGACATCTCCAGCCGCCTTCGCTAATAAATGAGCTTTCAAGTTTGTTATTGAAACGCCGTCGGTTAGGTTAATTCTGCGTTAAAATGACGTGTTAGCCTAACGCAACTTATTTGCAATTAGTATAGCATAATTAGGAAATTGTACGTGTAGATTTTTCGAAAATTTTGTTGTTTTTCGTCAGTTTTCTGTCTGATAAAATAGTGATTATGTCTTATCTGAAAACTCGTGCAATCGTGCGCATTGGGTTTGTATGATTAAAAGTTTGACTTGTCAGCTTTAAATTATTGTGTATTCCTTATATTTCGAGGCATCTACGAGTTCCGCCTCACTTGTCATTCAATATCTTTCTAATTATCTCAAAACACATATTTTAAAATCTTTGAATCCAGTAAACATTCTTTAATTTATAGTTTCCTTTCAGACTGTCCAGTTTCCGCGCTATTTCTATGACAAGAAACTACGCTGAAAATAGCAAAGACTACTTGGAAAATATTTGTGCGTTCCATGTCATCTAAATATATCCTGCACTTAAATCAAAGAGAACGCTGTGTTTTTCAAGTGTCTACTTCATAAACGTTAATTGTTTAGTGTAAACAGCGCGTGTGTACGTTATAATATATTCCTTAAAGAACGAAATAATGAAAATTTATTTACATATATATAGGCGTATAGTCTATAACTAAACAAATAATCAATTCTTACGTTGATTCTAAATGCAAAAATATGATAAACAGAATTGGAATTTAATTTTAAAAACATCGTGATATGTTTCAATTTAAATGTTATAGAAATTAAATATCCAACATAAATCTCTCATTTCAGTTTTAACGTCACTAAGACCATCATTTTCTACCACTAGAAGCTTGCTAGTTCTGAACGATGACCGTAGGACAGTAGGCGTATGACGGCCAACGGAGGAGTTTTAGTGGGTTGATGTACCTCTACGCATGGAAGTGGTCTGAATGTTTACCTACTTCTATCTAATAGAAAATTATCTGTAATAATAGATAGGCACAGCTGCTAAATACGTTAATAATATCAAATTCAAATTAAAATATATAATAACAGATTCATTTGGTTATTAACTAATACAGTGACATGTGGTGTTATTTTAATGAAAACACCTTATTCAACACCTTAATTTTACACCTTAATTCAACAAAGCCACTTATTCGTGTCTGGGTTTTTAGTGTACTTACATACATGTTTAGCTTCACACCTAAAAACTTCTTATGCTGTCATTTCAGTTCATCATTGCCAATAGTCCTATAACTCTTTCTTCGGTACGCATTTGTTACTTGTTACTGTCTATCTTTAAAAATCTATTCGTTTAAACCGGCAACATAAATAACAATGGTCGTGCGATGTCAGATTTATAGCATAGTGAATTTATCTGTTTAATTACAAGGCCTCCTAACATTTTCTTCGTAATCCGAACCGGCCACGTGAAAAATGTCCGCATTAAATTTAGACGTATCTAACACATCGTATCAGTGGAATACATTCTAAATATTTGCCCGAACGTCATATTCGAATGATGCTCGTCATTCGGATACGTAAATAGTTGGGACTGGTCCGAATCTCACACATAAATAACACGTTATAGCGACATTCTAAAAGTAATATTATTTTTTTCTGTTTATTTTAAGACGACTGGTATCTGGGTGTACTCGAAAGATCTGTAACATTATTTCGTTCAGTTTTATGATCCAAGCTCAGTTCTGTTTTCTCGTATAACGCACTTACTAAATTCATGACTTCTTCTCGCGTCTGATGCTGTGTTATTACTATCAATCCGTGTTTATTATAATTAAAATTGCTCGTACTTTATTTATATCCAGCCAAGGCTCAAAATTTCCATTCTTATTATTGTAGAGTTATGTACAGCACCCGTCAATTTCCCATTAAATTTTAAAAAAATCATGTTCAGTAGAAGAAAGTAAATAAATGCGTATAAAATACATTTTCTATTACAATATTTTCCTTATCGGTAAAAGTAACAAGCCTTAATACATTAGGTTTATACCTAATGTAAACAATGATAGGATCAGTGGAACAATCTTCATTAATCGGGTGAATAACATTAGTCAGTTTAAGATAAATTACCGTTTAGCGTTTCTCAAATATCTTGGCACAGTCAAAGACAACAGAGCATTGTTTATGTCACGTTGCGGCGACGAAAGCGGTAAACAAATGTGTGCCTTTGATGAGACTGGTTAATTTGTCAATGGCTTTGGTAAAATGTTAAAATAATCTGCTCGCTAATTTAGTATTCTGCTATATTTCTTTTCTTTCATAAAAGGATTTGATATCACTTTTTTGTTTTTCGGGGGAAAACCTTAAGATACCCGATGCCTTGAGAGCCAGGTTATGTGGAATTCTTACCGCACCAAAACCTTCCCGGTAGCCCTTGTTAGCGTTGCGAAGGGATCTCCGAAGAACCAACCGGAGTCCTCTAAGCGCATTGGCCCATAAGGCTCCACCCAAGTGAGCGGTTGTCTAACCTTTACGACCGTATGCGACTACATATAAATGTAACCGCCGTCCTTCCTGTGGTCACGTGGGTTCGAGCTGCTTTTATCGCCTGCGACCATGAATGATAATTTCACCTATCACATGCAATTCCAGGATAATAGCAATTGTCTCGCCGGTAAATTAAATACCTGCAAATTAATATTTATACTCCTTATATTTTTATACTCCTGATTTGACTGATTTTTTCGTATTTTCTTAAATTCTTCTTAATGAGTCCGATGATATGAACATCTCGGGTTTTAATATCTGAAACGCGTGATGGTCGTTTTCCACCGATACAGCCGTAGTGGACAAATTCATTTGTTGTCATGCAATGAATAAGCTTTAACGAGTCACTCGGCGCGAATAGATTTCCAAGAAAACACTGCCCCCTTTTCAGACTCTATATTTTTCATCACCTTGCATCCATCAACAGTTCTTCATCATCCATCAATCGTTTATATACTTGCCGCATTAAAATCTTCTATCTTACGACACCATGCATTCATGCAATTTTCTTTTATTTTCAGAAATATTAACTATCTATTTTCGCGCTGGCAAAACGATGCAAGTCACATTGTAAACGCATGTGGGAGGCCCACAAATTACGTCCAAAGTTAAAAACGAAAATAATTTTACATTACCAGAAAATAATCTAAAATATTTGTTGCTACGACGTTAATAATGGATATTCACGTTGCTCATGATTCACGCTTAACGAGATGAAAAGTCATAGGCAACTTGATAAAATTATGTAAAAACTAAATCCAATTAGCACAATCTATATGCGTATTCTAACGTCTCCATTTACAGCAACTAACAAACTAAATTGAACCAACTTGAAAATGGCGAATCACTAATAAGCGGAACTGACTAAATTCATTGCGATAGTCATTCATCTTGTTCAAATTAATCACCGAGAAACTCCTGCTAATTAAGCTTGTCAGTAAGTCTACTTATTGTAAACTAGTTGTCTTTATAGGGTTCACGCAGAATATTATCTAAAAGTATAAAGTAGTAGTTTATAAGTATCAATATATGATGGTCCTGGTTACAATGATCAGTGATGATAATATCATTAAGAAAATTTCGAGGTCATTTTTCATCGGAAACTAAGCGAAAATTAGACCGACATAGTCTGGTCTACATCTGAAAAGTTGCTTATAATTGTGTATGTACACTAATAAACAGAGAAATCCAAGAAGTACTGTGAGAAAACATCACAAATCAAACGCAAATCAGATAATAAAAACTGTATAACTCTATTTTTAAAACCAATTTTTTTTTGTTCCAGATGCCATCGGGATAAGTCAACACGAGAGACCAATGGATGAGGTGGAGTTAAAACGCTATAAAAAACGTTAATTTTAAGAAACCGTAATACTAGTAGCTAAGTTAATGTTAAGCTAAGCAATGCATTACCCAGTGATATCCGAAATGAGCATGACATCTGCCATACTAAAACTCAAGGAAACTGAAGAATACCAAAGAAAACCGTCGTTGAGAAACGTTTAATATGTTTTATACTCAAACCCGAGAACGAATCCAGTGCTGGGCATTCCAATTTAATTAAAAACTAAAATAAAAATGTAAATTTAATACGAGAAAGACAACTAATGAACGGCATAGTAACTTCAATGAGAATGTGTACCTTACAACAGTGGTTCGTGCAAATAATCTCAATATGTAATGTCATCGTTGTTAAGAACTAAGAGAGTTTTGTAATAAAGTTTTTTTTAAGAACTTCAGCACTTTATTTCACAAGATTCCAAATGTGGCTTCAACCGCATGCATCTCCCTACGCTGTACTTCAAAATTATCAAAGAAACCTTTACTTTCAGGCGTTTAAGAACCTTTAGGAACTAAAAAAAATAAATGTGTGAGTGTAAAACATTACAAGTCTAAACGTTGTGACATATTCATTTCATTTGTATATCAAAGAAATATTTTAAAAGTAGTTTAGTCTTATATGATATCAGATAAATATACAAATATTTATTTAAGTAGATGTAGTGTATGCAGAGTGTATTTATAGTGGATGAGTTTTCGCAGCTGAAGCGGCCGTTATATCCAATACTCGGTATTATGAAATATTTTAAGCACTTGTTTGATCTTGAAGCTTAATTTAACCCGCAATATGTTTTTAAGAAAAGATTCTAGCACCTTGTATTTATATCAAACTAACTCAATACCGACAAGTAAATACAAATTTGACATGACATGGTGAACATAGAGGGCCATAGGGTAATTTCATTGTGTTCCCCACTACACCTCAGAAATACCTAATTTCTTAGGGATACGCTGTTGCTTACTCCTAATGTATTTATATTCCCTATCTATCTTTCTATGCCATCCCCAAAAAGAAAGGAAAAAAATGGTAAAATAAATGCAGCTTAAATATAATATATTCACGACTCGTATTCCGAGATAATGATGAAATTAATTACTACATTAGTAAATTAGCAAAAGCAGATGTCTAACATAAACATTCACAATGACATAGCTTTCAATCAGAAATTGTTGGCACGTACACTCCTGATATATGTTCGTTGTGCCGTGATAGAAGATATCAAAAAACGAGAATAGCATTCCTATAAAACTGGACTTCGGTCGGTTGGAGGCCCAACGACTCAGTCTTAACGATACGCCGAAATAGTTGTATCTTGGCGACTGTCCAACGAACGCCCGGTAATTGATAAGCACGGCTTAGTTCGGATTGCATCTGTGAATGAACATCTTTTGAACCGGATGAGACGACGTATGAATAAAACTTTTGTTTTGGCCCCGTTAATTTGTATTGTAGAAATCTGTAATTTGTAAGTGCCAATTTATTAAGCACGTCGCAAGAGCGCTTAAAATTATTTCAATAATCACTGGCAGATTTTTTTATATTTCACATTTATTACCGAAATAGCTTTATATTATTAATAATGAAAGTGAAGTAATTTTAGACCCTTGACATTTTATCAATTGATTTATTTAGACGGCTTTTCATTTTTCGATTTACTTCTTTCAGTAATGGATGCATTGCTATCGCTATCACTTGACGAAGTTGATTCCACAATTTGAGGAACTGCATCATTTTTCTCTACAGTATTGTTTGGCTGCACATCTGTATCCATACTAGTAACATTTTCTGTAATTTTGTGTTTAGACTCAGATTCTTGTTCTTCGTCGTTCTTGTAGTGCACTGACCGTCTAATTAGTAAAGACGTAGATGTTGGTTCTTCGGGTTTTTCTCTAAATTTGTTTTGTTCCATTTCGCTATATGACTCTAGAGCCAAACTGTCTTTAAGGTCATACGTTTTGTCTATGTGATCTTCAACACTTTTTGCAATTAATTCTAATTTACCAGTGCTTGACGTTATCTCTTCAAGCGATAAATTACTAACAGACAAATCGATCTCATTTTGTAATACTGTTTCCAAATTTTCTATTTTTAGTACAGATAATGATGATAAATTTGCATTTGCGGATACTTGTTCTAATCCTTGGCTATCGCTTGACTCGGGTCCGGCTGAAAGTGTATACACTTGTCCAGATCTTTCGTCTAACTCCTTAATTTCGGAATAAGTATTGTCTACACTAAGATTCAAAGGCTTTGGCTTTATGTCATCTGATGCCAATAATAAGTTTGATTTAGAATAGGATTGTGAAGTATCTTCGTAGATTTCTGTTAATTTCTTCTTATCCACTTCAGTAGGCGACTTTAGACGAGGGTCACTTTTTAAATCATTTACAGATGTTTTCATTTGATCTGTTGAAACATTTAAGAAATCTGGTTCTAGATCTACAATCGTTACTTTCCGATCTCGTTTTGTTTGTTTATCTTTAGTAGTATCAGGCCCGTCGTCATAAGTTAGAGATTTATAAATACATTCTCTACTTTTCGGAAAATAACTCAAAAGATACTCCCAGTCCTCTAACCGAAGAGTAAGAATCTGCGATTTACTAATGGATTGATACGAATGCGTATGAGGATAGTCGTAAGTTAACCCATGAACCTAAAAAACAAAAGTTAGAAATAACTGAAATGTAGCAATTAAATTTAAAATGCCACGAATACTCGACACACATTTAGATAGTTACCACACCAAAGAATTCTCCTGAATAATAAACCTTGGTCGTTGTATCATTCTCGCACGTCGCGGCCACGCGTCCCGTGTGCAGTATGTACATTGCGTTAGTTATCTCATTTTGTTTTACCACGTACGTTCCTGAAATTTAGAAAGTAAGATCATTACTTTTTTATAAGATTGAAGTACGAGTACGCACCTGACGGTAAGTGGTCAATGCTGCCCATGGACATCTGTAAGCAACTTAATACCGAACAAATACTCTATCCTAAGTCAAGCACAGATACATTACTACTCCTTAGGACTAAAAGGTCGCTTTACATAAAATTGAGCCGGCATTCACAACCTTCCACCGAATCTCTTCACGGTAAAAATAGCACAACTATTTCTAACGTGAAGTAATTCGGTGGAAGGTAGCTAGGTACCTCTGTAATCGAACCAAATACGATATACAACCTTGAATTTCTAATGGAATTCATGTCATTCATTATAGGTCTTCATACCAATACTCAAAAACCTTTGGATTCAGTACACACTAGCCATTTCCATATATTATGTCATTGACTTTAAGTAGACGTAGAGATATAAAGTTCATCATGTGGCTTGCTGGTTCTACAGCATATAATAATAATCATAATAACGTTTCCACACTCATCGCCTCTCACTAGGATTTTGTGCCATGGGTCTTAGGTGCTATGAACACACACATATATGAAAACACAAACAGCCAGAATCTAAATTTATCCTCCAGAAATCTATCTGGTCGGGGGTCGAACCCAGAGCCTATTGCGTGGCACACTGTACTGGTTTGGTGACACTCCGCCGGAATACAATATGATAATATATCAAAGATTATGATTATGAAATACCTTTATTATAATTGTACAATTTCAAATATCCAACTAGTTGACGAAGGAATGCAGGCTCACAACACTCGAAAACATAATGCTGTAATAAAAAAAACATTTAATAACATACTTACTAGTAGGTATGTACCCCGTTATAATTTTTTTTATAAAGTTATCCCAATTAGGTACCACATAATGTTAGGTTGTGTTTAAGATTAAAACCGACCTTAAAAAGCATTGGAATCAAATGGCATTTCAAGACTTTTCTAATTAAAAATATTTTTTTGCGAATACCGTGCCCATTTTTTTTATAAGAGTGAAACAGCAAACGACCACCCATCCCACCTGATGGTAAGGGGTCGCTACCGCCCATGGACAACTGTAAGCAACTTCATACAGAAGAAGAATTCGTTTTTACTTCCGAGAACTAAGATGACCGCCTCATATAAAGGTGAACGGCATCCACACTCTTCCACGAAAATGCATCGAATATTAGTGAATAAATCAACAATTACTATGCGTTACTATTTTTAAGTATGCGATTATATTTTATCAAATAATATTATTAAATACTCTACGCCTTTCAAATGGTGAAGATAAGCAGCCGACATGACTTTAAGCTTGAGACAATTTGGCGCATTCTCCAAGAAGTTGGGCACCTGGACGCCCCTGGACTCCCGCCACAGGTGAAGAGAGTACTTATTTACCATCTTCACAAGGTTTTTGGAAACGCGGTTGTTTTTGAGAAACTCCTGAAAATTACATCATTTAAACAGAAAACACAGTAGGGATATGAAATAATAAGAACCTATCTTAAAATAACAAAAATGTTTATGATTATTACAATTTATTGAAGTTTGTAAGTATCGATATTGATAGTCATTAGGAAATTATTATAAAGAAAGATAATAACGAAACAGGCATTAAATAAAAATATGAGTGTTTTACGTCCGGATTTTGTGAACTTATTATAATTATCTCTTTTGCACTATTGGCAACTTTGCGAAAATAAGTTGTTATGTTACGGAAGAAATGTCACTCCTTTGGTGCATAGTAGATTTGATTAGCTTCATTATTGAAGTGAAACTTCTTTATCGGGGTTGGAAAAAAATTTAGTGTAACATTTTTTCGTTACGCGCCATCTTTTTCTGTTACGTTACGTTACGTTATCTCTACCACGCGTGATATTAGATAGATTATTATAGATTAGATTATTAGATAAAGTTTAATAAAAGCCTTTTATTAAACTTTATCTAATTTAACTTTATTTAACCAATTTCTGTAAAGTTGCATATAGTAAATTATTTTTTTAAAAATAACGTCATAAAGAAGTTTCACTTCTTACGAGTGTACGCTAGTACACGCACACATTTTTTTATTAATGTTAATCACAACAAACCTGTAACTCCAAGTACTTGCAGTAGTAACTAAATGATCTAAAAGACTGATACTGGATTAGGTTTGAGAATTCTCCCACATAGATCATGTAAACGAGTGTCGATACGACTTGCAGGATGGATACGAATATTACCTAGAAACATAGTACATCGTTAATTTTTATACGATTGAAGTAACAAATGAGCATGCAGTCCACCTGATGGTAAGAGGTCACTGCCGCCCATGGACATCTGTAAGCAACGTCATACAGGATATGCGGTTCTATCTGAAGTCAATCACAGATGCGTCGCTATTTCTAAGAACTATGATGGTCGCCTCCAATAAAAGTATGCCGGCAACCACACCCTTCCATCGAAACGCAAGAAATGCTTCACGCTAGAAATAGTTGTGGCGGTGGTACTTCCTCGGGCGAACTACACTGGTTCTACCATTTATAATGCGTCTTCTTGCGTTTCAGTAAAAGGATGTGGTTGCCGAGTTGGAGCTTTCATATGAGGCGACCATCATTAGATCACTTGTTCTGTATGAAGTTGCTTGCAAATATCCACGGACGGTAGTGACCACTTACGTGACGTAAAGCAACTTTGTGCTGATATTACTTCCACCGAAATAGAGTAATGAATAATTCAACCACCTTATCACAAAGATAAATCGCCCCCTCGACAAGAGGGACCAATGACCTGAAAAAGACAGCGAGAAATCTCTAGATTCAGAAAGTACTGAACTGTTTGGAGGGATGCCAATTATATTAAGGGAGGCCTGTGCCCAGCAGTGGAGCTCAAAAGGCTAATGGTTAGATCATAAAGTATACGTTACTCTTTAATAACTTCTGCGTAAGTCTCAATATTTTCTTTATCGTTATATGAGTAGATACAAGACAACATTATGTTACGTTTTCAATGTAGGTAGGTACAATCAACGTTAATATTGTACTGTGGAATCTTCAATTTATTTCTGGGATCATTCGAAGCAATGAAAGTACATTTAAATTGCGTACAGAAACGATCAATTCACGAGAAAAATAAGTAAAATCCAGCATTTACGGCACCAGGACGTCATAAACAGAAACAATCGCCGGTCGCTGTGCGCGTATTGTTTTTGACCGGTTGCCAGCCGCATACGGATTTAGCCGCAAAATGTGTTCTATCTCATGTCATTCATTTACCACAACAAGCCACACCTCGAAATACTCATTTGTGGATAATAGAATATTTGCATTTCCATTACAATTCCACATCCCGTATAGAAAACTAAAGATCGGGATGGGAAGATTTGCTGCTGGGTTATACTACGCGTGCGATAACTAGAAATAGGTAATAGCAAATTTTCGAAAAAAGAACTTTAAATGTACAATTTTAAATATGTTAGAACTCTTTGTTGTTCGATCCAGGATCACCACCGCCATACTAATTTCTATCTAAGAAGTGAAAACGCAAGAATGCAACACTGCGGCGTTAAGATGGCAAGATACTGGAGCAAACTTTCATCATGTAAAAAAAACATGAATGAAAAAATAAATACAACTTAACAGAAAAGACAAGCCCGCTGAGTTTCTTGCCGGATCTTCTCAGTTGAGGTCGTGTTCCGATCCGGTAGTAGTGTAAAAAAAAAATGTGTAAGTGCCCCCGTAGGCCTGTACAAAATAAAGACATTTCATTTCATTTGTTATGTGTTGTTGCGTTTTCACCTGAAAGGTATGGTAAGCTATCGCCTTACTTATCTCAGATAAGTATATCATACTTATATCATACTTATCCGAGACATTTACCTCTTCCTCAAAGGAAGAAAGTAATCTGTGCTCAACCTCAGATGAGACTCTAATCTGATCTGGGGTTGATTACAGATCTCTATGGACAGCACTGGTCATGTACAACCAAGTACTTCATTCTCGTTTGTTACTTCGATATTATAAAGAAATGTATCCTCATCTCAATTAAATCTAAGTGCAGGTCCTTTCCGAATTTTTTGCAAAATTTAAGGAATTCATATTCGCAGTTTTATAAAATCCTCTCATGCACGCAGATTTTCATAAGATTTAATACGTCTACATAATAAGTTAATAATTGCGATAATAATTGGTTTCTTAAATAAATACACATGTACCTCATTTTTCTTTTTTGGTAGTATATCACCAACACCATTTTGTGTAAATGTAGTAAGTACGAAGTAGAGAGAGCACACATATTTGCCGCGACACCAGCTGTTACCGTCATCTGCAACACATATATACAAGGTGGTAGAACCAGTGTAGTACGACCGGGAATGTACCACCGCCACACCTATTTCTAGCGTAAAGCATTTCTTGCGTTTCGATAGAAGGGTTAATAATAGGTGTGGTTGCCGGCACACTTTCACACGAGGCGACCATCTTAGTCATCGGGAGTAGCAATGCATTTGCGATTGACTTCAGATGGAACCCATGTTCTGTATGAAGTTGCTTACAGATGTCCATGAGCGGCAGAGACCACTTACCATCAGGCAAACTGCATGCTAGTTTGCTACTTCATAATTTTATAAAAGAAAAAATAAACTTCCCGTGAGCTACGAATAACGAGTGAGGCAAAAGTTTATACAACAATTTTATACAAAATTTTAACCGTCATAAATCCATGAGCTCTTGGCTTCAGCGGCTTCCTCCACAGTCCCTATGAAGTACCAGAGGCAAGTGGTAATATGGATGAACACGGTAGACCATATGAGAACCGAGAACACCGTGGTGATGGTCAGATTCATAAAATAATGCTTGTGGTAGAGCTTCAAACATTTATACACTGATACCTAAAAATAAAAGAGACGAAAAAATTTGAAGTAGGTATATTATTATGGATGTTTCATTTCTTTTTTCTTATTAGATTAATGTGTGCGTGCAGTCCACCTAATGGTAAGTCACTGCCGCCCATAGACATCTGAAAGAAACTTCACACAGAACTTAAGTTCTATTTGAAGTCACTCATAGCTTTAGTACTCCCGAGGACTAAGATAGTCGCCGATAAAAGTGTGCCGGCGACCATTACCTTCTAACGAAACGCCAGAACTAATTTACGCTAGAAAATCTAGACACAAGTGCGGCGGTGGTACCTCTCCAGTCGAAATACGCTGGTTCTACCACCCTGAACAATGTACGAGTATTACAACATTAATAAATTCAATAAGTATCACAATATAGACATATATATATTTTTTATAAACAGTAGATGCTTACGATTCTTAAAAGCCTATTTAAACGCAACCAAGCAAATAGGAACCAGGGATCTCCATCGTGTAGAAAACAAAGTAGTTCCATCGGTAAACAAGATAGAATGTCGATCTTGAACTCACTTCTGAAGTATCTATAAATGAAACTATTGGTTAACATATTTAATATGATAGTAGAAGTCATAAAACTATGAGACAAAGCAGTTGTTAAAAGCATTGTGTTTTAGGATACCCAGCATAATGTATAACTTGGAAAAAATTATAAAACTGCCTATCTAAATTATTATTTTTTACATTACAATATTCTCTATTTGTATACAAATAAGGTACATTGCGATCTTATGCACTTATAACATATCCTCTTAATCCATAACATATCCCGTAGCAGGGACTCAAAAATCATAGATAAGGAAAATTACACGTTCGAAGTGGCCTCCGGAAAGAATTAAATCGCAACTTACAGTAATAGCAATGTAATTAGAGTGTAGTGTCATTAGAATTATATACAATAGCTTAACATTATACGTAAAAAAAAGAACAAAATTACAACACTTATACATCTATGTACAATGCACCGAATTATACATACCACGTAAATAAAAATGATAAATGGTCCTATATATATATTAAGCGTAATTGTAAGATTTCTTTAGTTGCCAACGTTGTCACCACCGCACACGACAGTGTGATGGTGACAGCGATGGCCTAACGTGGAGCTAAGAAATAAAGACTTATTGTTAAAAAAAGAAGAACTATTGTGACAAAAGGCACGGACGATCAGTCTGTGGAGTTTTTGTGTTATAATAAAAAAAAACATATCCTCTTATGTTACCTTTAGACTTGCAAATGTCATAAATTAGATTATAAGTAGCAATTTTCAATTATGTTTTTTTTCCTACCAAGGAATTAGTCCAGTTGCTATACTTATATATAAAAATGTCTCTATCAGATTCTAGCTTTTAGAGATATAATTGGCAATACGGATCTCACTCTCTTCTAATTCCCAAAAGCTCCTTAGTAACATCTTCATCCTCCTCAGAAACGTAGGGCGAAAAGTAGTGAATAAGAAATTTCCAATAGAATGCAAAATCATGGGCATACAACGCAATTATTAGCGGAAATCTATTATCCAGGAATCCCGCATTGTACACATCAGTGTAGATACAACTCAGAGAAATAATAATGAAATACACGTGGACAATTGGACTCCGAAAATGAAGGAATTTGAATAGTCTTCGATACCGGGCAACTATGGGTGAGATTAAGCTGTGCTTCATACGCGTGTGATCAGACGTAGTGGTTGGTGGTATCCCTTCAATATAATTCTGAAATCAATTTGGACTGTTAAAAATGATGTAATACGTTTTTTTTATTTTCATCTAACTGAAGTAGCAAAAGAGCATGCAGTCCACCTGATAGTAAGTGATCACTGCCGCCCATAGATGTCTGTAATCAACTTCATACAGATTCCATCTGAAGTCAATATCAGATACGTTGTTACTCCCGAGGACTATGATGGTCGCCTCATGTGAAAGTGTGCCGGCAATCCACACCCTTCCATCGAAACGCAAGAAATGCTTCACGCTAGAAATAGGTGTGGCGGTGATACTTCCCCGGTCAAACTACACTGGTTCTACCACCTCCAAAATACGTCACAAATTATTTTAATTTCAATAGGTTACCTCGTCGTTAGGCCTATACTTAATCATAAGTTCGGCAACACTTGGGAACTCTTTGATTATGCTGTGAAACACTTCTGCACTCATTTGTAGGAGATGAACCCTTGTTGTCGCCGTCACACACAGCGGATATCTGATGGTAGACGGACCTTTCAGGTTACCAAATATACTGAAAATAACATTTTAATATTCATACTTCTCCCTATAATTATAGAAAATTAAATAAATAAACACGCTTTTTACACTAATAGCCCCACACTAGGATTTTTTCCTGTGTCGTGGGTGGGACACAAACAAGACTAATATACAAACACCCAGACCTCTGGGACTCATCATTCAGATAACTGTCTGGCTGGGAATCGAACCCGGGACCCAATGCGCGTCAGACCGGTATGGTAACCGCTCCGCCACGCGGGTCGTCAATTGTTTTAATTTCTTTGTCATATTCATGAGAAATATGATCTGAAGGTAGTGTAACCCTCTGTTTGGCTCCACCCACCAATTTTACATATTATGTTGCTTTAAAAAAATATGGTAATGGAGAAGAAAGCTCAATATTAGTCACAGATCTAAAATAGGACTATTATTCTTACAGATAACGTTGTATTTAATTTCTGCTTTCCAAGGGTGGCAGTGGTTTTAAATAACACTTTTAATATTGTTTTTACTAATTTTATTTACATCAAAACGACACAACTAATTAGAAGAGCTATTTTAATCTCACCTGCCTTTATTAAGTACTACAACATTTTCTCCATCCTCTGTGACTTCAACGCTACCTCGATCCACGAAGTATATATCGGCGATGACGTCATCCTTCTCCACAATCACAGTATCTTTGAGAAAATGGTAGCCTCTGACTGCACGCCCCATCATGCGAAGCAGGGAAACATCACATTGTGTCAAGATGGGGCACTAAAGTCAATAGAGATTATTTTTTACTTTGGAATTCATGTTAATAAATGTGTTACTATTTCTGAGAAAGAACAGGGATTAATCTAATATTCGCTAATTACATGTAGTTATGACAACGTCAACAAAGAAATAATAATATTATGGAATGCAATATTCGTTTTTAAGATTATCAGAATCAATTAGTGTAAATTATGATCTTCGACATTACACATATTGATGCAAATTTAATTCAAAGATATTACGTTATGAACAATTTGAAGGTGGTAGAAGTACCACGCCACACCTATTTCTAGCGTGAAGCATTCTTGCGATTCGATGAAAGGCTGTGGTTGCCGGTACACTTTTATATGAGGCGACCATTATAGTCCTCGGGAGTAGCAACGCATCTGTGGTTGGCTTCAGTAAGAACCCATGTTCTGTATGAAGTTGATTACTCATGTTAATGGGCGGCAGTGATCACTTACCTACCATCAGGTGGACTGAATGCTAGTCAGATAAAAAAAAAATGTTAGACAAAAAAATAATCATGCCGAAAAATCGTTGTTTTAGTTTCTCAGTACTCGACCAAAACATTGGAAACCACCGAAAATAACTCGATGAATGACGGATATAAATAAAATCAATCTTACCTTTGCACACATTATGATACTGAACAGCGCTGAAACAAGATTCTAAGTGCTATTGATGATTTAATACTAATTGAGTGGGCGGCACAGTCTTATTAAAGTAAATATTTATTTTAAAACCTAAAAGTATGGTACCTATTATTACTCTATGTTACTTTAAATTTCTTTAAAGCTGAGCTCAAAACGCCAAGACTAATAATAATCACTACATAGTATAAAACAAAGTCGCTTCCCACTGTCTGTCCCTATGTGTGTTAGATCCTTAAAACTACGCTACTGATTTTAATGCAGTTTTTTTTAATAGAATTGAATCACTCTATGATTCAACAGGAAGGTTTTTATGTTTAAAACATGCATAATATAGTAAAGGAACACTTTTTTTTTATTTGACTGAAGTAGCATACGAGCATGCAGTCCACCTGATGGTAAGTGGTCACTGCCGCCCATGGACATCTGAAATCAACTTCATATAGAACATGGGTTCCATCTGAAGTCAATCACAGATGCGTTGCTACACCCGAGGACTATGATGGTCGCCTCATGTGAAAGTGTGCCGGCAACCACACCCTTCTATCGAAACGCAAGAAATGCTTCACGCTAGAATTAGGTGTGACGGTGGTACTTCCCCGGTCGAACTACACTGGTTCTACCACCTTTAAAAACACTGATAATTTTAGATTTTTGTTTTTTAGGCGGAACGAAGTTAGCCTGGTCAAGTGCCGTATGAAGTCAGATATAGACGACGAAGTAGACGAATTGATTTGTAATTTGACATTTTTAATTGCATTGAAGCAACACGTTGAGAGTGATTTGTAAATGAAGAGTAGGTAGCAATTTTTTGCCCAAGTCTTACATTTAATACATATTATACATACCATCATGAAAGATGGCCCAAATATATTTAAAATCGCGTCTGAACGCAATGTAACTTGATCGCACAATTTCAGAATATTCCTGTAATCCGTGCCGCCCATTTTTTCCCAGTCATTTATATAGTAGTCCATTACTTCTCTGAAAAATGAAAGTAAATTTATTTCGAAGAATATTTTAGTTCGTACAAATAAATGCATAGCTCGAGAGTCATCAGGCCGGGATAGAATTGGTTCATAATAAGGGGTCATAGCTGCAACTCCGATATTTCGGTAGCTATTTTGATGGCATGTGTCATCAACTGCTTCTTATTTACAATTTGTCAAAGTGTGCTAAGGAAGTGGGTCGCCATTCTTTTTTTTTATCTGACTGAAGTAGCAAACAAGCATGCAGTCAACCTGATGGTAAGTGGCCGCTCATGGATATCTGTAATCAAGTTTATACAGAACATGGGTTCTATTTGAAGTCAATCACAGATGCGTTGCTACTCACGAGGACTATGATGGTCGCCTCATATAAAAGTGTGCCGGCAACCACACCCTTCCATCGAAACGCAAGAAATGATTCACACTAGAAATAGGTGTGGCGGTGGTACTTTCCCGGTCGAACTACACTAGTTCTACCACCTTCATTCTACTCGTATTAAGCTACATGTGGGCATATCAGTAACAGACAAAAACTCTTAGTCAGGAATCATATTAGAAAGTCGATATTCAATTAGGTTGGGTATAAATTGGCGATTTTGGCCAGTCGCCAAATTCACGGTATTTTTTTATTCCAATTCCCAAACAACTGGGAGATTTCATCTTTATTATTTATTTAATATTAAATTTTTAACGACCGCTTAAACACGAGAAATTAGCCATTAACGACCACCAATCTAGCAATCAACTGCTCGGGTTTGCTTTACCCGGAATATGAAGCCATTAACGCTAATACAAAAATAGAACCACATCAGGGATCTCAATAACGAGGATATTACAACTCAATGCGCAAAAACTCAGAGATACATCAAAGAAATGGTCATTTAGATATGCGCATGAGCAGCGATAAAGCGATTTTTTTAATAAAGTGATAATTAATTTCTAATACGACAATAAATCAGTGGTGTGTGCCTCGGATCTCCCGATTGAGAGGGCAAGTTTCAACCATTAGGCTATCACTGCTTAACTATGATACAAAACAGATATTCACCTATTAAGGGAATTGTATCTGAGAATTTTAATAAGTACTGATGATATGGTACGAACGAGCATGGTTCAATCGGGTATCATGCTATGCCTACTTCTAACATGAAGCAGTTCTTGCGTTTCTGTTAAGGGTTTAATTTCCGGCTTACTTTTATATGACGCGATCATCTTAGTCCTTGAGAGTAGCAACGCATCTATAAATTACAATCCAAATCTCTATTCTATATGGGATTTTCTGCCCATGTCCATTGGTCCACGTACCAGTGGACTGAATGTTCGTTAGCTACTTCTAAATTATATAAGAAAACAGGCAACACTCATGAATGATCTTAAATGATCAGCAGATGAATGATCAGTACCTCTGCAGATCATGGCTTAGATGCTCTCTCTTCATGAAAGCGGCCATATCCTTCATATCTTGCTGGAAGGACGCCAGTAGCTTGTTCACGTTCGCGCGGATACTGATAATGCGCACAGAGAAGTAAGTAACGATCAAAGCCCCTGTAAAATGATTAAGGGGTTATTATCGTATTGAATCGAAGTAATTGATTGGAATCGAGCGTTCGTTTGTCTGAAATAAACGGGTTGAGATTATTCTCTTATAGGTATAGGTACATGGTACAGGACCTTGGTTACAGGTACATGGTTCTGGTACACGGTACAGGGACACAGTACAGGTACACGATACAGGTACACGGTACTGGTACACGGTACAAGTACACGGTGCAGATACACAGTACAGGTACACGGTACAGGTACACGGTACAGGTACAGGTACACGGTACTGGTACACGGTACAGGTACACGGTACAGGTACACGGCACAGGTACACGGTACAAGTACACGGTACCGTACACGGTACAGGTACACGGTACAGGTACACGGTACAGGTACTCGGTACAGGTACATGGTACAGATACATGGTACAGATACATGGTACAGATATACATGACGTACGTACGACGTATGATAAGTACGTACGGTTAAAACATGATTGTCATTTTTTGTACTAAAACGTAAGCACTGTTACCGATAATCATTCCAACTATTAGTACTTCCATGATGCGTAAGTTTGAGGGCTTTATGAAATTGTACCCAGTCGACGTTGTCTCGTAGATGACCCAAAAGAAACAAGTGAGGTGCAGGTTCCCAGGGGATTCAGAGATATCGTAACGAACTGGTGACAAAAAAAGAAATTTTAACAACATATAGATTTTTTGGTTTCTTCATGTTTTATAGGGATACATTATTTATAAAAGACTAGTTGAATCCCGCAGCTTCACCGATTGTCCCGTGGGAATAAAATATTTTCCCACAGTAAAAAGTAGCCTATATGTTAATCCAGAGTATCAGCTAACTCCCTACCAAATTTTATGAAAATCGCTCCAGCCGTTTACACGTGAAGAAGTAACAAACATACACACTCACAAATTTTCTCCTTTATAATATTAGTATGAAGTATGATTATAGTAGCAAAAGTCTATTCTATTTATTTATTTATTTATTTATTTATTTATGCACACACAGAGAATCAAATAAATGGTAAAAGAAGTTAACCTACTAGTCTATGTGACTGAGGTCAATCACACACACGTAACTACTTTTGAAGACTTTGTTTCTCGCCTAATTGTAAGTAGGCCGGCAACTACACTATTTCTATGAAACAAAATTGTTTCAAGCTATAAGTAGGTAAGCAATACCAACAAATTATGCCTATAAAAACATCAACAAGAATCTGGGGGCAAGGCAGTGCCCCCGCCAAGTCGAGCAAAAAAGCGGCACGGCCGTACCATATTTTTCTCGAAGCGATTCGGGCCATTTTCTCTCTCTATAACTTCGTTCTGGATAAAAGTAGAAGCTCAATTTTTTATTACCTATAGTCAATTTCAATACGAGCAACAGGTATTGCATAGAATGTTCATATACGAAAAGGTACATATAAAATATTATGTGTACAACTTACGACTATTTTTAAACAAGTAAAGCCAGGAACCACCCTTATCGTTCCGTGGTATAATGAGCCATTCTTCGTCGTCCAAAGAGAAGAAGATTTTTGTAGAATACATCACCATAAAACAGGTTAAAACGTTTATGAGGGCGATGTACATGGGAATTGCTGTAACCCTGTAACATTGTTACTTAGTAAAATTAAAAGATATTATAAATGGAATACGAGATACAGATACTAGCCCGTCGCAACGGTCGAAATTCGACCGTAATATATATTAAAAAACTAAACTTCATATTGCCCAAAGTAGCACGAATATTCCTCAAATTTAAATAAATTGTAATAATTTTCAAGTTATTTTAAACGCACCCGTTAAAGGTAAAAAGAGGTTTAATTAGCTAAGCTGCATTTAAAAGCAATAGCGGGTATTTTGACAAAGACATCTGACATTTTTGTTATGTATTCATAGTAAGACATTGAATGTTCTATTTCGTTTATTATGTATGAGTTTATGTCAAATACAAGGTAGTGTGTGTAATGTGTTTTTGTTTGTTTTTATTTATGTTTTATGCATTATTTGAAAAAAATATAGCACTGCGCAATCCTTCTCTACATCAACTATAACCGTGCGTAATTTCAAACTCCTCCGTCTGTGGCAAGTATCTTAAAAACGAATCATAAATTTTTGCTTCACGTATTAATATATAGATTTATGACAATAAGAGACCCTTCTGTTACATTTGTGTTCTACGGCAGAAAAACATAAATTCACGATTGTAACAGTCGATAGATATAAATACATACGTTAAAAAGCTTAAATAAAATAGCGAGAAAAAATGGTTACCAAGTTAATATATGTTTCTTTAAATATGAAAAACAACTTTCTTTTCAACTTTATTTGTCTACTAATTCGCAATAAGTCAGCGCGGTAGACTATGGCCACAAACAATGTTCTGAGAAACCCGCGCCCAGCAGTGGGACAGAGGTTAACGACGACGACCTAGGTGTGGTGGTAAACCAAAAGTGATACTAACACAAGCAATATATCTTGCCGTAAGTACTTGGCTAGACCTTGCAGTGCATTCGGAGTTCTATACAGCTGCAAGAGTCTGTTCAGCATCAGCACCTGCCTCGTTGTAGTTATCCTGTATCTGTTCTCTAAAAACAATATTAAGATCAGTATGCGACAATGTAGAGCAGTGATAGCCTAATGGTTGAAACCCAGGTTGTCCGAGTTTCAAAACCTGGCACACGCCACTGACTTTTCTAAAATTATGTGCGTATTCGAAATTAATTATCACTGCCTTTCTGTGAAGGAAAACATCGTGAGGAAACCTACATACCTGAGAGGTCTTTTAAAAAAAGTTCTCGGATGTGTGTGAAGTCCACCAATTCGCACTTGGCCAGCGCGGTGGACTATGGCCTAAAACTCTCACATTCTGAGAGAAGACCCGTGCCCAGCAATGGAACAGTAATGGGTCGACGAGAGATGCGGCAATCATGGATACTTCATTACATCCATGCTTTTAATGTGTATTACAGATAGCTAATCTGTAATGGTCGAAGATAGTTTGTTTGTTGTGTACAAATTATCTATTAGCTGTAATAAAATTACACAATAGTTGTTCATGCCATAAAAGACTATCTCACCAGACTTGTATTTGTAAAAGTTTTGTATTATAAAATATATTTGTTGGCCTTTAAATAAATAAATACGTTAATAGCTAAACTTGTTACATAACCCTAACGCTGATGCACAGCCCTAGTGCATCGCGACCCAGTCAGCAACCCAAGGATCTGACGCAGCACCTCGAACGTTCCCACATATTGTGGGAATACACGGCATTTCGAGATCTCACATCGACTCTGTCTCACATCGTCTACTTTTAGTCAAAATGTATTTGTAATTTTTAGTTTAAATTAAATATTAAGTATGGTTTTGCGTTTCTCTGCGACCTCCGGCCGCCACCAACATAACTAACTTGTATTTTACCAATCGTTAACCAAATATTGAAAATATGATTAACACATATGATACTCTTTTACGTGACGGTAACCGATGCGGACGGGGCTTGGGTATGATAAATTACGAGTTCGAATTAAGTTAAAAAATGGGACATTACGAAATGAATCTCTCCAATTAGACTCCAGGAATTCCAGTGGCAGACAACCAAGCATATCAATTAAAAAGGCACCCCTGAGGTAATGTGCAGTTGTGCTTGAAGGGTGATACACTAAGATGCCCTTTTCATTAAAGTAGCCCACGAGCATTCGTTGAAACCTGAAAGTTCCATGGTATAACTTAAAACCAATTAATATAACGCACTGACATCAGTTACAGTTAAGTCCGAATACTAAAGAACCACTACAAATGAAATTTGGATTCCCACAAATTTCTAAGGAAGAGGAAAGTAATTTAAAAGAACCAAACTGACAAAGCCGGTAAAACTTAATCCCTTTAAATAAACTTAGTAAAATATTGGATCTACAACGCCTGTGTTAGTAATTAAAAATGAGATAACTGTATTTGTAGATTAATAGTAACAATTTGCTGTAAACAAAAAAATCATAAAGCCGTAACCGGAATAAAGTAGCGTATAACACAGCTTTTTTTTTGTTTTCGAGGGGGAAACCTTCAAAAGGTACCCGACGCCGTCGGAGCGACGCAGGCTTATGTGGGATTTTTACCGCACTAAAACCCCCCGGGTGGCCGTCCTCGGACTCCGGGATCTCGAAACGACTTCAACCGGAATCCTCCGAGCGCGCTACCTCATCGGGCTCCTCCCAGATGGGCGGCTGGGCCCACCGCTCCGTCTATTCTTTACGACGGTATGCAACCACACATACCGCCGTCCTCCCCGGGATTGCCTGACCGAACGGTTCGAGCTCCCACTCTAGCCGTCTGCAACCCCGGAAGCCCTTTTTAGTCGCTTCTTACGACAGGCAAACGTATAACACAGCTTACACGTCAAAATACGCAGACAAGTCCAGTAAGAGAGTGATGGAGCGGAGCCAGGGATACTGAAGCACCAGGTAGGTGTAACCTGGAAACACGATGGCGGAAAGCAGCGCACATACGGCGCGCAGCCACTCGCAGTGGAGCAGGTATCGACCGTCGGGACGGATCGTGAAACGGGGGAAGATGTATCTGAAATTTGCTGATATTTATGAAAATTACGATATAATATGGACGCACTTGAAAACAGTAAAAAATATTTACTTATTACAACATATAGTAAGGTTGATTTCAAATGACTACGAAATAATAGAGAAAATGTTAAAACGTATAATAAATGCAGAGAAAACTTTAAAAATAATTTATTTCCGTAGATCAAAGTAAAGGAGGAAAGTTATATTAAATGTTGAGTTGGAAATTGTAATCCCAAATAATTTACATCTGACTTTTATAGACAAACCTTAAAACTGAAAGAAAACCCAATTTATTGAAGGGCTGCAAAAACGCCGAGTCTTGCTCATGTTTCCTCGGAAGACGAAATCGCTCAGTATTTGGTGCTGGGCTTTCAGGTTTATATGAGACAAACCTCTCACGACGCAATTGTAAGTTATTGTACTCCTAAAAATAAACTGTTCATTTTTTTAAATAGCTTAAAGTCAATAGTACAAAGAATAATATGATTTCTGAATTGAACGGTTGTAGGAGCGATTTTAATACAATAAAAAAAAATTTTTTTTCGAACACGATAGTCATGTATTCCATTTAATTTTAATTTACCTTTCTACTTTAAAAACGTACATTAGAAATATGAATTCTGAATATGTAACATGAATTCCGAAATGAAATATGAATGATGTCCTGAATTCTAAGAAAGGTGTATGTGTGGAGTGTAAATGTTCTACAATCTTATTGACAGCCGAATTTTTCAAATTTACAGTACTGTGAATTAGTTAGCCTTGGATCAATATCGACGTAAAAAAATATAATTGAAACTTACAGGTTGCTTCTTAGCGAATTCCATGGCATCATTTATCTTGGGAATTTTGAGTGCATTTTGCAAATGCTTTAGTGATATACAAAGCACTTGGACATGAGTTACAGCTCGTATGGTATAATATGCCGGCAGACCTGCGTAATAAAATTGTTCCAATCATTTACATTATTTTCTTCTCTCTCTCTCTCTCTCGTCAACCCATTATTGTCCCATTGATGGGCGCGAATCAGAGAGTGATCTCAGAATTAGAGAGTTTAGGCCATAGTCCACCACGCTGGCCAATTGCGAATTGGTAGACTTCACACACCTCCGAGAACTTTTAATTGATTAACTTTTAACTTTTTGATTCTTCTTACTCTCTATTTAATTTAGTTGTTGAAAACTAACGTAATAAACATTCAAGTACTCCAAAGTGACTTCGATCGCCTAATTCACCAACTGTATTCTTGGTTTCGGGATCGAGAATCTGAAAATCATAAGGAATTTTTACCTAAAAAAAAATTATCTAAAAAAATGTTTCTTTTTTAACAAGAATACGATTACACGTTTAATGTAATCAGGTACTTATAAAAATAATGAAAATATGCGCCTTTGATTGACTTTAGGTAGCATCTCTGTTCTATATAAAGTTAATTAAGTATATTTTTTTTGGTTGCCGACACACTTTTACATGAGGCGACCATCATAGTCCTCGGGAATGGTAACGCATCTGTGATTGACTTCAGATGGAATCCATGTTCTGTATGAAGATTACAGATGTCCATGGGCGGCAGTGAACACTTACCATCAGGTGGACTGCATGCTCGTTTGCTACTTCAGTCAGATAAAAAGAAACTAATTTGATGTCCATGTGCGACGGTAACCATTTACCGTCGGTAGGCTAACTGCTCGTTTGTTATTTCAAGTGCATGAAAAAGATCAATCTTTACAGCATGTACAGTCACGAGCAATTAGATGTGACTACGAACAGATTAGCAAAAGTATCTGACCCAAAAAGGAGTTCAATAATTTCTGACTACACGAACGCAGCCAAAATATCGGACATAAAAGACATCATAATGCAGTAGCGTCAAAATTATGTAGATGAACGTCAAATCACATAATTTTGACGCTACTGCATTATGCTGCCTTTCAATGTCAGATATTTTTGCTGCGTTCGTGTAGTCAGATATTATTGAACTCCTTCTTGGGTCAGATAGTATTGCCAATCTTCCATAGTCACATCTTATTGATCGTGACTGTACAGGAGATTCAGTTCACAAAATGCAAAATCCCTAATTATCTTGAATTTTAACGTAATTTCAATTTTAATCTTCTAAAGCTTACCTCGCAGATTCCCTGTTTAATTACATACATTTCATTGGTAATATCGCCGGTATTTAGGAGTATCTCGCGTGGTGCCGTGTAAAACATCCTTGCGCTCGATGACACATTTCTCAGATCATCCCTGTGAAGCAACTGTTGAAATGTTGCTATTATTTACCAGGTGGTAAAACGAATACAATTTGATAGGAAACGTAGGACCACCCCACTTATTTTAGGCGTGAAGTGACTCAAGTAGACGTGGGACGACCACCCAATGGCGTAAAGTAACACACAAGCCGCTACTCATTTTGGAATTTAAATCCGCGAAATAATTGTGAAATGTAAATTGTTATGTCATCTGTATATTTGCAATTTGATAATATGATATTCTGCAGCCCCTATAGGTACATATGTTCTGCGGGGTGCAAGCTGTGTTTAAAAATTTATGTCTGCATGCTAAGTCACTGCGAATTGCGATCACCTCAGTACTAAGGAATGACAATGCATCTGCAATTGGTTTTAGGACAGGGTTCTTCACCTGTATCTTAGTGACTACATCCACAAAGTGGTTTGCATGATCGTCTTCTACCCTAATTTCTTTTACGTAATACAGTACAAATTTTAGACACAAGAAAATATTATCAAACCTTCATGAACGGTATGCACAAGATATACTTGCTTCTCTGCCGAGTTACAATGTCCTGATACACATGTGGCGGTAAGTCATGGAAGATAGTTTTCTTCTTGTGTATTGTAGAGTAAGCCTGAATGGAGAAACGTAATTTTAGTGGAATGCAATCTAATCGCTTTCATCACTATCCTTGTAGGTAAATATAAAGATATTTCTTTTTTTATTAAATAAAGTGCCTAAAAATGAATTAGGTAATCTGACAGAATAAATTATGTAATAGAATACATTTATTAGAATTAAACCATACCCAATAATATCAAAAATTATTGTGCATTTTTTTACGTCGAATATTAATCTCAAAGATTATAATAGTTCATCCATATAAGTTTTGATTATGGCTGTTTACCTTTTTTTAAATCATCTCGTATTTACATGTAAATATAACTATAGATAAAAATGTATCGTACCTTATCATTGAACCAGCACAGTTGCAAATAAGTGATGAATCTCTCCCTCAATTGCGGGTTTACTTCATTCCTTACTAAAAAATGTTTCACAGTTTCTATGCCGGCATCGAAGTTCTCTCTGCAATGTAAGTAGAGGATGCTATTTTAAAGCTCATAGAACTCGTGCAGTCAAAATTACGGCGTCACTCTTGTCACTAATTGCTATAAGAATCCTTTTTTTTGTCTTCGAGGGGGAAACTTTCAAAAAGTACCCGACGTCGTGGGAGCGACGCAGGTTATGTGGGATTCTTACCGCACTAAAACCCCCCCGGTGGCCGACTTCGGCGCTGCGAAGAGAACTCCGGGTATTCCAACGGACCGCCACCGGTGTCCTCTCAGCGTGTTGCCCTAACGGGCTCTTCCCTGGTGGGCGTGCACCGCTCACCGCACCTTCTGGTCTTTACGGCAGCATGCACGACACATGCCGCCGTCCTTCCCGGGGTCGCTTGGCCGGACGGTCGAGCTCCCACTCTTCCCGCCCACAACCCCTGAAGCCCCTTTTAGTCGCCTCTTACGACAGGCAGAGGGTACCGTAGCCCTATTCTGGTCCCGGAACTACAGGGACTGCTATAAGAATCCTACCTGAAGTAACACATGTGTTGGTTCTGTTAAGGTGTTAGTCGAATCTTCTTGTGATAATTTACATTTTTATATAATAACTAGCTGATTCGGCGAACTTCGTTCCCTCTAAAGTCAAAAATCGTTCAGTGTTCTGCCACTATATTGCATGTACTATGCATAAAAACGTTCTCTTGAATCACTCTATTTATTTAAAAAACTGTATTAAGATACGTAGTGTAGTTTTAAAGATATAAGCATACATAGGGACAGACAGTGGGAAACGACTTTGTTTTATAACATAAATTGACAATGAACCAAGAGACATATATAGGTAGCAAAATATAATTGTACCTCAAAGCAGTAGTGACCATTATAGTAGCAGAGTACACAGCTTCAATAAAGATGTGCACCACTATACAAATCTCCAGAACTAGCATGGTATACATAACGTTATTCCAATTGTCGGTACCCCAACTATCCATGTGTGCTGGAAAATATTAACCAAAGATTAAACTACGGAGAACTTTCTAGCATAGATTAGAAAAGCGGGTATTCTCCACTTACTAAATAATTTTGATTTGAAAAGAGAATAGCCAAAATCTCTGATTATTTATAGGTATAGTGTAAAACAGCTCGAGACAGGCAAAGATCAGAACACCTATCATTATGTATGGAATAGAGCGATAGAAAATATTACAATATTTGCACATTTCACCAGAATTACGAGTCTGGTAAATTGTGCTTTGGAAACTAGTTGTAGAAATGCTATGTAATCTAAAAAACTACTCGTAGATTCGAGCAAATATATTTTCCCGAAACAAATGACATTAGAGCGTCACAATAAAGTTTGTCGACATACCTTAACTTTATTTGCACTTAAAAACCGAATAATGTAACCAAATGTAAAACTGGAGCTAACTTTCATCACCGTGTAAAAAATCATGATTGTAATTATATAAAAAAAATGGATATAAATAAGAAAAAAGACAAACCCACTGAGTTTCTTGCCGGATCTTCTCAGTTGAGGTCGTTTTACGATCCGGTAGTAGTGTAAGAAAAAAAAATGTAACTGACAATTTGTAAGTGCCCCCGTAGGCCTATACAAAAAATAAAGACATTTCATTTCAAATCTTTTTATTCCTAGAGAAGTTCTGACCTAGAAGGCTCGCCGGCTTCGAGTTGATGATAAGATACTCACTTGTGAACGTGACCATTGACACCGACCAATAAAGACTAAACATAATTCTGTTCTTCACTGTTTCTTCATCCGGAGGCTTTTCCTCCCAAAATGGAGAATGGGTGAAATTTGATACCCGACAATACTTAAAACTGAAACATTCACATAAATCAAATCAAATCAAATCTCTTTATTTGCGAACATAGGTCTAACAGGTATTAAAATAATTACACAAGGTGCGCTATATTCGACCCATTGGGGTATACAAATAAAATAAATTATAAGTCCTATTGAAAAATATTAAAGAGTATCATTATCATTATTTACAATTCATTATATTACAATTCATTAAATTATTATTAAATATGTATTATTATTAAATAATATTTCGGCGTCGTAAGATATTCATTAATTGTGTAATAACATTTATCAATTAACAAAGATTTTAATCGAATAAACATAAAACATTAAATGTTTATAAGAGTAACATAGTTCTTAATGTTCGAATAGAGCCTTTTAAATGATTAACGCTCGTTTTCTCATTTCATCATCTCTTTCAAGGTAGTAGAACCAGTGTAGTTCGACCGGGGAACTACCACCGCCACACCTAATTCTAGCGTGAAACATTTCTTTAGTTTCGATGGAAGGGTGTGGTTGCCGGCAGACTTTCACATGAGGCGACCATCATAGTCCTCGGGAGTAGCAACGCATCTATGATTGACTTCACATGGAACCCACGTTCTGTATGAAGTTGATTACAGATGTCCATGGGCGACAATGGCCACTTACTATCAGTTAGACTGCATTTACTACTATACTATTTCAGTCAGATAAAAAAGAAACTATTTAAGAGTAGGCCGCTTTCGCATGTACCTACTACCAATCAATTAATTAGAAAGATAAAGATAATTATACCGCATAAATTTTGTACTCACTGGAAACACATGAAGCCTTGCTGCAATGCAGCGATAAGGTAACAAAAGATCAGTATCATCAAGGAGAAGGAGATGAACCGGAGCACGTTGCTTTGGTACACGCACTCATCTTCCAACAGTTTTAGTACCCGAAATACCTGACACATAAATATACCGTATCTATATTGATATACATAATTCAAAAGATTTTTAACATATATCACTACGTAGTGTAACTGTAAAACGAAGTAGCTTTTCGCTGTCTGTCCCTATGTATGCTTATATCTTTAAAACTACGCTACGGATTTTAATGCAGTTTTTTTTATAGATAGAGTGACTCAAGAGGTTTTTATGTATAATAGGTACTGGAGGAACACTGATAATTTTGGATTTTTTACTTTTAGGCGTAACAAAGTTCGCCGGATCAACTAGTAATAAATACAAGACAGTAGAACGAGTATGGTACCACTGTCACAACTATTTCTAGCGTAAGGCGTTTAAATTGGTATGGTTGTCGGCTTACTTTTATATGAGCCGACTATCTTTGCATTCGAGAAATGCATCTGTAATCGACTTCAAAATCCGTGTTTAAAGTATTCAAAGTCACTGCAACTATAAGTTGCCTGTGTAACCACTTATCGTCGGGTTATCTGATTATCCAGGTTCTAGATACATTTAAATCCTACGACACCTTTGGCAATCTTAGCAATTTGTTGATGCCAGCAAAATGTCCTTCGCCTATGAACTCGAAGATCGGTAGCGTTCCCACAACGTCGAGCACGAACCAACGACTCCGGGCCTGTTGCGACGACGTCTGAGCCAACGTTATCGGTATTCCTGAACAAACAGTTTGCATGTACACAACAACAACAACATAAGCTTTAAAGAACAGAAGAACTGACAGTCACTAAGATTATTGAAAAAAGAAATAGGGAATTATGATAGACAATATCATGGATGTATATCTTTTCCAAATAAAAGAAAATGTCGGTTAAAGGCTTAAATTTTTTTCATCCTATTTGATCCCTGTCCTACTGCTAGGTTTTGACAGAGCTTGTCCCTCTAGCCTCGGGATCAGAATAGGGCTACGGTATCCCCTGCCTGTCGTAAGAGGCGACTAAAAGGGGCTTCCGGGGTTGCAGACGGCTAGAGTGGGAGCTCGAACCGTTCAGTCAGGCAATCCCGGGAAGGACGGCGGTATGTGTGGTCGTATACCGTCGTAAAGACTAGACGGAGTGGTGGGCCCAGCCGCCCATCTGGGAGGAGCCCGATGGGGCAGCGCGCTCGAAGGATTCCGGTTGAAGTCGTTTCGAGATCCCGGAATCCTCCTTTTCAGCGCCAAGGACGGCCACCGGGGGGGTTTTAGTGCGGTAAAAATCCCACATAACCCTGCGTCGCTCCCACGGCGTCGGGTACCTTTTGAAGGTTTCTCCCTCGAGAACAAAAAAAAAAAGGTTTTGACAGAACTTAGGCCAAATGCACACTGCTAGACTTTGCACTCCTTTCAGAGCTTATTATTTATAAGAGAAATCTCAAGTGTGCAGATTTCTTCACGATTTTTATGTTCACCGTAGAATAGTGACAAATCATTATAGAAAAGCACATTATTTTAGAAGAATCAGTGTGTGAGATATAAATGTTAGAACCTAGCTAACTAACCTACCTAACCTACCTAAAACTAAAATTTAACACTGTAAAAATGAAGCCATTTGCATGCATACATTTAGGTAACATTTAATCTGAATTTTTACCATCTTCAATATTAGCGCCAGTAGAGAGATGCACAAGAAGATCGAGACAATAAATCACGGTCACCACGTAGTCATAGAATCTGAACTCCAGAGACACTTCTTTCTTATACACCAGATAGTAAGGATGCGTCTAAAAACAGAAGTATAAGTTTTATAATATGAAAGTAACAAACGAGTCCTCAGTTCAGCTGATTGTAAATGGCTACTGCCGCAATGACATCTGCAATCCAGGTACCCCAGATAAGGTGATTCTTCGTCCCTGTAGTTCCGGGATCAGAACGCTACGATATCCCCTGCCCGTCGTAAGTAGCGACTAAAAGAGGCTTCCGGGGTTGCGGATCACTTAGTGCAGTAAAAATCCCACATAATAGGGTTATGTATGATGTCGCTCCCAAGGCATAGGGTACTTTTTGAAGGTTTTCCCCTTGAAAACAAAAAAAGATAATATGATTCTTACCTGGGGTTCGTACCAGATACATTGCTACCCTGTGGACTACGACAAAGTTTAACAAAGTTCTTACGATGCACACAACGATTACGACGCACGCCACAAACGAGTGCCAAACCACTTGCAGGGAGGAATTCGGTTGAAGGATGCACGGGAAGGTCGGCCGGAGACAGATGGCATCTGCTTCATCAGTCAGAGAGGCGTCCGTCCGCTGAAGACGGATTTAACTTTAATCCAAACAAGATCACGAATTTTCAGACAGATTTAACATTTGAACCTTATATTAGAAGTGGCCTATGTCTTTTTAAAGTTTAAAGTCTAGTAAAGGTCGAGCCGATTATTATTTACTGGAGAAATCAAATCACATCAAATGAATATCACATGCTCGTAGAGAATTGATAATTATTACTATTATACTATGTATTTAGAATTGAAGTTTTTTTCTTTTGTAAGGATAATATAACTTTCTACTAGAAAGAAGAATATAACTAGAAATGGCATACAAAATATGCCAACAGTTAACCATCAATAATTAACTGTAACATAATCCACCACTGAAATTTGTTAAATTAAAAAAATCTCTTTAATTGTAAGAGTTTCATAAGTATCGATGATACAAACATTCCTCTTAACGTAGCAGCCGGCAATCTCCAGCATAACATTAGTGAAAGAGAACAGCGGCTCGCCATGCTCGTCCTTCGAGTCCTGTAAGTTCATCAGGTTTCGCTTGAAGTGGAGGATGCTGCTTTTGTACCTGCAAGGGACATTAAATAGTATTTTTAATCTTCCTTATATATGCCGAGAATATATATATATATATATATAATTATTATAACACAAAAACTCCACAGACTGATCGTCCGTGCCTTTTGTCACAATAGTTCTTCTTTTTTTAACAATAAGTCTTTATTTCTTAGCTCCACGTTAGGCCATCGCTGTCACCATCACACTGTCGTGTGCGGTGGTGACAACGTTGGCAATTAAAGAAATCTTACAATTACGCTTAATATATATATATAGGACCATTTATCCTTTTTATTTACGTGGTATGTATAATTCGGTGCATTGTACATAGATGTACTCGTATATGCCGAGAATATTTACGAATTCATATGAAACAGGTGTCATATTATGTATGTACTTATTTTATATTAACACCTATTTCTAGTGTGAAGCATTTCTTACGTTTCGATGGAAGGGTGTGATTGCCGGCACACACATGAGGCGAGCATCATAGTTCTCGGAAGTAGCAACGCATCTGAGATTGACTTGATAGAACCCATGTTCTATATGAAATTGATTACAGATGTCCATGGGCGGCAGTGACCACGTACCATCAGATAGATTGAATGCTCGTTTGCTACTTCAGTCATAAAAAAATAACTTGTATGATGGATATAAGCTACACAATGAACATGTACCGACTAATGATGTGTAAAATTAATAGCTAGATTGTAAAGACCAAAAAACCAAACTTACTTGACGTCATCAGGAACCCTGAAGAAGTAGTGCCTTTTCACTTTGTCAAAATGTTCCTGCGATTTAATTCAAATGGGATTTAATACTCAAATTAATGGAGTAAATAATTTAGAAGTTATCTACATTTAATATAACGATGCATGTGAAATATGTATGATAAAGATAAAAATGAAAGTTACGCGTCTCTCTTCCTCGCAATAGATATTGTTTGGGTGACTGAGAATCAAAAATTGTATATTTTTTTAGTTATCGTATCTGTTCGTCAAATCAATACCACTGAATCTATGTAGAGGTAACACTTAATCTTTTTTTAATTAAAATACATCTATATCAATACTTTCCTACCCTATCAATACATAGTGTTAGAATGAGGGAGTCTGGGAGAGTACTGCTGATAAAATATCTGTAGAATAAAATATTTGGGCTTTGCCAAACTTTTTAGACTCCAGAGGCGTCTCCTATCGGTAGTTTGGTTTAGGGGTGAGAAGTGAAAAAACATTTTTGTGACCAATAAGTTTTTTTTTTTCAATTTTCGATATTTGATTTCTATTATTTATTGTGAATAGATGTCAGGACGTCATGTATATACATCGCAATCGTAATTATCATAGTAACATTCACGACAGACAGCTTTTACTTAAGTATTTTGTAAAAATGTAATAAAGAAAAGTTTTACCCCGAGTAAGCGCTCCTGCAATCGAGTGTGTTATTCACGCAATATTTTTTTTTTTTTTTTGTATATCAGATAATCTGCCGAAATGCCAAAATAATCAACCAAAATATGTGAAATGGCTTCTATCAGTTTAAAACAGCTCTTATATTTACCACCAAGGTAGCAAAAGCAAGAAACCTCGAAGATGTTAGAGAAAAATATTAATTTGAAGTTAATCACCTCTACAGCTGTGATAAAATTGGGTATACGACTACACAAGAATGTCCCAAAGTAGTAAAAGTGAGAAAGCATGTGCAACAAGTACAAAAACTTAGGAAGTCCCTACTTAGGGGGTCATGTCTCCCACCCAGGGGCGAGATATTAGCCGAATGTCACTTTGGTAGGAATCGTTAATTAGTCATAAACTATTAATGATATATTAAATTTTCTTATGAATATAAATGAATAATGCAGCTTCGAATATAATTTATAGAAAAACCAATTTGAAAGTTTATAAGCGTTTTAACTGAAGGTACTCTCCCGGACTCCCCCTACATTTTACCTAACCTAACCTGATACCTAATAACAAAACAAATTAATTTGTTTTTTTATTAGGTATCTGCATCAATGTACTATTTCATACGACTTACGTCAAACGAAGCCAGGATTATCGTACCCTGGCGATTGTCAATCCCATGTTTAACGACAGTCTTCCATAGATCAATGGCTTTCAAGACATGGGCGGTGCAGAACGTAGCCGCCCTGATCTCCACATGAGCTCGGGCACAACCTGCCACGGGGCAGGGCCCACACGGGGTCAGAATAGTTCCGCGCGTCATCCGCAAGATGGCGGTGCTGTCGTCTTCTGCCGTTAGCATCTAGTTATTCATGTTAGCATATAAGTCATGTAGCAAGCTTAGTGCAATTCCAAAAGCGTATTTTATATATACAACCTTATGACAAATTGCTTAAATAAATTGCATAAATAAAGTACGTAACCAAATTGATCTTGTGCGGCTTAGGCAGTGAAAATCTAGGTAGTGAAGATCTAATCGTAGTCAGGTACAAATTTTAATATGACTGTATCCTATCAAAAGCTATTAAACAATTATACTTACCTCTACATCACCATACGTGATATATATGATAGAGGATTTCTTAGTTGATCGCTTAATTATAGTATCGCCTGGGATGTAATGAATCGTGTGCATGCTCTTTGCCACTTCAGACAAAAACTGATATGAAAGATCACGAAGAATTCGGCTCTGCGAAAGAATAATAAATTTTATCAATCCATCCATGCATAAGCCTTTGACAGTCTAGTGCTGGCTGGAGTTGAATCAGGTGATACCGCACCTCTTTCTAATGTAAAGCAACACATTCGTTTCATTGGAACGATGGATGCCGGTTAGCTTTTATTTTAAATAGACCATGGACCGACCATCTTATTCCTCGGGAGCAGCAACGCATTTGTGATGGTTTCTAGAAATAACCCTTACGCTGTATGAAATACATAGTGAAGCAGTATGCTTACAAATGTCTGTGGGCGGCAATGACCACTTACGTTTAGGTGGACTGCACACCCGAGAGCGGCTTCAGCTCTATAAATAAAAATCAAACGACATTATTTAGCAGAATTAGATAGTCTCCAGATTCGAACTACAAATAATGCCATTCTAACCTTTTGTGTAGCTTTAAAGTATTTATCAGTATATATGGTGGCATGAATGGTAGGTGGAAATATAGGAAGGAGTTCAGTTGAGGAGACTGCTTTCTGCTTTTGCCAGTACATCTTGTAGAATGTCTCCACTTTCTCTCGTAAGCCCGAAGGAACATGGGAATATTTCTAAAATTTTAAATCATACATCGGTCATGTAACTAAATGAAAAAAATAACGATTACTTATATATAAAACTATAAAAAAGGTTTCCAAATAAATACCTTTATAAATAATGCCATCTATTTATGTATGGATACATAATATAGGTATTACAATAAAAATATTTACATATATGAGGCAATGTAACTCCGGGGTAAAATTTGCCTCTGGCGTACTTCAAGGAGATCTCTAATACTATTTAAAGTTGAGTACAGACTGTCATGGGTGACAGTGGCCGCTTGTCATCTGATGGATAGCACGCTCATATACTTCTCTTTTTTGTTTACTATTTAAATATATAATAAAGAAGAATGTAACACTGCAACTAGTACTAACCATTTCCCTCATGATGAGGCGGTACCTTGCTCGGAAGGACTCTTCTGGCCTCATGTAGATGCTGATGACCAACGACAAAGAGGCCACGGCGGCGCCGGTCACCGTCAGGCAACCAGTGAACATGACAAAGAGGCAGGCTATGCGTTCTATGTCGTTCGATGGAGGGACTGAAGGACTAAAAAGTAAAAACTAAAAGATAATCTTGCGATGATTATGGACAACGTCCTCTCATCCCAAGTTTTTTACAGTATTCTTTACTACCGTTGTACTCTATACTAACATATTTCTCAAATCACTATGAAACATAGTATTAATTTAAACCAATTTTAGTAAGTTATTAAGAAGACAAGCGTTTGTCGACGAAAAATAAACAAAAGACGCTCCTCCTGTTACAGCTTTTCTCCCTATCTTAGCCTATGTTCTCCTTTTTTAACTTATCTTGATGATTATCTTCATACTTTTTCAACTACTCTGAGTGACTTAAACCAATCTCATAACATAACCGATGCATTGGATGGTCTACGAGCTTAGCATGCAAATTATATTAAACTCTCTAACCCGATAGGTATGAACATCTTGTTAACGATATACAGCGCGCTGAGGAAGGCAACATCAGCCTCATCCGAGAGTTCCTGCCTTGTCCCGGGACGCGCTATCCATTGCTGGACTTCGAATAAAGCACGCTTGTTCTCAGAGTAATCTCGTTCGAACTGAAAAATAAAATTAGACGAGGTCTGATTCCAGAATTATTGCGTGTAGAAAATTATTCCAGTGCATGTAGAAAAATATTCCTATTTCATGGAGAGGGATAAGTCTTAAAAGTAAGTGCGGAACAAACTAAAAATATAGTAATAACTTTTAAAGCTACCTTGATCAATAGCATACAAAATATTAAAATGTAAAATCTCTATATTAATATATTTAATTTTTCTAATTAGTTCTTGATTTTTATTCTAGTTTCAAGCACTTTAGGTAACTACTTACTATTAAGCCCAATACCTTAAAAGTGTCTTAATGTTATTTACAATTAACGAAAGGGCAATTTAGAACTGCTAAGTCTGAGTCCGTCTCTAAAAATATTTTGTTTTTATCATAAATGTAGGTACCACCCCACTAACAGACACATATAGGAACATCTGACCTGATCGAGGTTAAGCCAAACCAAGGCCCAAGTGATGCGGACGACGAGAAAGATGTAACAGTACATGAGTGTTGTGCCGATAATGCTTCCATTCATGTTGTAATTATTCCGCGACCCTGGAATATACAAATACCGTTACGTAGGTGACGGCGGGATAGCGTGGCAGAGGGGTAGAGGCGGCCATGGCCCCGGGCGGCAAATTTAAGGTGCGGCAGATTATTTAGATTATTGCCTCTGTTTTTTAGGTCGTCAAATTGCAGAGACACCGGTGTTAAGATTATAAAGGTTTACCTATTTTTTCGCTGACTTAAATATGTAAATGGGTGACAATAAATTCGACTTTGGCCCCGAGTGGCGCTACGCTTCTAATAGATGGGGTGTTGAATTAGGGCCTAATTATCTTAAATAATAAATAGTTAATCATTCTGAGCTACCATTATTTATGACATAAGTAAAAATGAGGACATAGAGAATTAGAACGTAGTTTACCAAACATGTATAAGTTACTTGTAATCAACGCATTAAATACTTACAAAAATACCGGAATGGTCGATGCAAGCGTAAATAATAGCAGCATAGTTTAAAAAATCTAGTCTCTTCTTCATCAAGTGCAATTAAGTAATGTGAGTAAGATATAATGTCGAGGATGAAGCCGACTGAAACAATTTTCATATGTTTTCATATACCTAAATACTGTCGATTACTACATCTTACAATGTCAACTACCAATGTCATACACCAATCATGGCACACCAATATGGCATATAAGTTAGACCAACTGCGACAAATCGCTTTCAAGTAGTGTTGAATCAAGAAATAATAATACTCATATTTAAAAAATAGGGGTAGAAATACCAAACGAGCATGCAGTTGTACTGATGGTAAAAGGAAACTGCTGCCCATAGACATCTGTAATCAGGGCCGTCTTAGACTATGCTGGGCCGCTTTTGAAATGTAAAGGAAGTATGATGTACTTTTTGCATATTTCAAAAGGGTCCCGACGACTTTCGTGCAACGAGAAAAGTGTAATGCGCCCGGCCATAATATTTGATATTAAATGTGAGAAAAATTGGCGGCCTTCGGGGCTCACTGTGGATGGGGGCCCTGGGCACTGGTCCCGACAGTCCTTATGTTAAAGACGGCATTGTCTCTCTTATTGATTCCCAGCCAGACAGTTATCTAAATGATTAGTTTAGATTCTTGTTCTGGGTCTGGGTTATTGTGTATTCGTCTTTGTGTGTGTCCAAGAACCCACGACACTGGAGAAAATCCTAGTGTGAGGCTATGAGTGTAGAAAGCGTTTATAAACAATGAAAAAACTAACAAGCAGTCATCATATTCACGTCAGAGAACTCCAGCTCCGTCAGCAGGATAAAAGCAGTGTTGAGAACGTGTATAGCATATAGGACATTATACAGCACGTCCAATAGGCCAATTAAGTTGTCCTCCGTGCAAATGGCTTCCCATACTATCGCTGCCAGCACTATTATACAGATTAAGCTGTTCCATATCGTGTTGTCGGGCAGACCGTCCAAATGTTCGAACAGTCGTTCGCGAGGCCACCACAGGGAATACTGAAGCTAGATTTCCATTTTGGACAAAAAAGATGGTTAGTCTCGGTTCTACTTACTTAGGTTGGTTTACAAGGTGGTACAATGTATGATGTTCGAGCAGTGATAGCCTAATGCTTGAAACTTGCCCTCTCGATCGGGAGGTCCGAGCTCGTGCGTGCGTGCTCGTGCGAGGTCCGCACCACTGATTTAAGTGCGTATTAGAAATTAATTATCACTGCTTTTCGGTGAAGGAAAACATCCTGAGAAAACCTACACATCCGAGAGTTCTTTATATAAGAAAGTTATCGGAGGTGTGTGAAGTCTACCAATTCGCACTTGGCCAGCGCGGTGGACTATGGCCTAAGCTCAAGCATCCTGAGAGAAGACCCGTGCTCAGCAGTGGGACAATAATGGGTACTGAGACAATGTATGTGGTTCATCTGGAGAGATACCACCGCCACACCTATTTCTAACACTAAGTTCTTGCGGTTTGTTGGTATGGTTACCGGCTCTCTTTTACATAAGGCGACCTTAGTCCTCGATAGTAGTAACGTATCTATGATTGACTTCAGAACCACGGTTCAATGTGAAGTTACAGATGTCCAATAACGACATTGACCTCTTACCATCAGGCCGACTACGTGCTTGTACATCTACCTTTAAAAAAATAACAGTCCAAATCTTTACAACAACAATTCCAAAGTTTTCGACGGGTATGGCATTTTTATTGCATGTTTTTAGTGCACGTGTATTGAAGGCGAAACGTTTAAAACATTATTTTACTCACGCTTCATCAACGTGAAGCAATCTTTTCAACTTAAATTGCTTTTCATTGCATCGCATTAAATATATATTTTTAATTGATAAATTCCTCAGTAACAAAGTAGACATTGAATCCTTAAAAGGTCAGGATATCACAAACCTTATAATAAAAGGTTAGAGGGAAAAAAATAATCTTTTACACATACATCCTTCACATGGGGTTGATGATTGACCTCCACATCTCGAAATGATGTGGAACTAGGCTTCTTCAGCTTGCTATTCAAATTTCGGCCGCTCATATTTGTTATCAACCTAATATCAGTCCTATTTGCTTAAGTATTAGAAGTTCTTTATGACGAAAAGATTTTTCTCAGGCAAAGAAAATTGACTTAAATATTCATGTTAATGTCAAATAGTGATGACAACAACAACAAAATCTTAATATTACTTTTTAAACATCGTATTAAACTCAACCAAAACAATTAGGCGCGCGACAGATGAAACGTCATTAGAACTAGGGATTTCCCATCCCGATACGAAGTATATTCTATTACCAAATACCAAAAGTATGTAGGTATACCATTATTAAAACATACACCATAGTGGTGTATTTTCAATAGTCGACTATTTATTAAAGCACTTTCATATGTTTCATACATTTGTAGACATAGAATATTTTCTTTCTTTTTTATGTGTGTAAGAGACTGATGCCTGTTGCAGCACACATTCGATTTTCGACTTTGGAGACAGGAGTACTGAGCCCAATACTCTTCTCTTGTTAAAAAATGCATATTTTGAAAGTAAGAGTTCTTTCTCCTCCACGAATAGTCTTTTTCCTACCCATTTTGCGGTTTATTGACGATTATTCGTCAACTAATTTAATAATAACTTAAAAAATTCAACAATCACTCATTAAACTACCATTATAACGAAATAACATTAAACACGTGCTGGCTAACGTAAACACCTAGACGATACACGACTGCACGTCACTAGGGGATGCGCGGGGTAAGAAGCGAGATGCGGGGTATTGAGCCACTTTTGTTTTATGCGCCTAATTGTTGTGGTCAAGTTAGTACGAACTAGCAAAGTTAGGGTCCGTTCACATTGGGTCAGTCTGACAGTTTTATCGTCCGCCGACTAACAGATCTAGCTGTATCATTTGTACATCGGGTACCTATATTTTCAGAGTTGGGAAGTGTCGTTTAATTTTTTATAGCTGTACCTAACGATAACGCAGACGGGCCATGATGGAACGCTGTCACCATCGCCTATGGACATTTGCAACACCAGGGGAATCGCCAGTGCATCGCTGGCTTTGAAGGAGTTTTTTTACACATTTCTTACATTGCTAAGTTGTGGGTTTAATAAAATACATGAGCTTTTGTTCAAACATTTATTTTACAAGAACATTATCTATGTAAATTATACATAAAATCCATTACTTGGCTTGCAAGTGGGAAAATGTAGATAGCACGGAATTTATTTACTTACGCTATATTATACAAATATCAACTTATGTACTACACTAATTTTAGGAAAATTATGGCAAAACAATGAAATGTACTTTAGTAAACTAAAATTTATCCCACAATATATTTTTTAGGTTTTTTTATAATTCTCTACATCGAATAGTGACATTTATAAATGCTAATTACGAACCTATTAAATGTTTTAGTTATGCCCTTCAAATTTTGTTTCATTTTAATAAAAATGGACAAAACAATTATTAGCTTCCGCGAATAACTGATCTCGAATACGCCCGCCCTTAAAAAAAGGAAAATTCTCTATAATTGTATATATTTCTTAAGGTTTTATATACATCTATTACCGAACTTTTATAAAATATCTCCCGTAGAAACCCGAAATTATAATTACCTACTATTTATACAACTAAATCAAATTATCCTACTATCGACATTATTCAAAATCAAGTTACATTATTAAAGTCTTGAACTTAAATTGATCACAACACAGCGACTTAGGGCTATTTTGCAATAAGCGGTTGCATGCGAGATTTGAAAGAGTGATTTATACGTCTTTATTTAAAAAAAAATGAATGTTCGCTTTTCGCGTGATTCTACCTCTCTATCGATCTATGCCGAAAGAAAAAAATATGGAAATAGCGTTCAAAAATCGTCAAAATGATAATTAGTTTCATGGTGTGCGAAAAATTCATAAGTATTCAATGTGTATGTTAATGACGTACGCGGTGAAACCTTTGTGTTTTTTACTGAATATTTTAATATATATAAATGCACCTAATGGCGCCATTTAAACTCAATAAAGATGAAGGGCGGCGGCAGAGGGCGCTAGAAGCGCAACAGCGGTGACATTATTCAAAAATTTTCCATAAAAAATTTAGCCTTTTGTTTTTGTTCTCGAGCGCGACTGTACCGTCTTTGTGCAATACGCCCTCCGGAGCACCCTCAAGTTCAAAGCAGTGTCGCGGTTCCTTTATTTCACTCCCTATCGCTAACAGTGTATTTAATATAACTTTCCTCAGACATTTATTTTACCGTAATATTCGAGTAGCTTAAAAATAAATCATGCATATAGGTACTAGTTTTGCACGAAAATATCTCAATGTATATTAAATTACATATTCACATATAACATGTAAGGTTTTATGTAATGAAGAAAATCAGTGGTTTGAATATAACACACGTACAAATTGTCTCTATAAGTACGAATAAATATACTCAACAACCGCTTATTGTAAAATAGTCCATAATCTCATTACATCTATACGGTATTTTCACTGTAGAAATATGGGGAACAGTATGGAAACTACCTACAAACGTTCGAAAAGGGCACACTCACTCAAACATACGCATCGACGAGGCCGCTAAGGAGTTTTCGCAGTGCTTCAGTAGCAAGTGTCGAGATAAAAATGCCACGTAATGCCATTAGATTACCATATAATATTATTTGTAAACTGCAAAGATATTATTACAATTCGATTGATTGACTACAGGACAGTAGATGCTAAAATAAAAATTAACAGAATTATTAAAAATAATGTAGAGACAACCCTATTGCTTCAAAAGTGTAAGTAATTATTTTATCAACTAGGCTTAGTTTCCATACTGTCCCATATTTGTACTGTGGTATTGTACTAATGCGGCGGCTAGTGAGCGCGCAGCTTGGTGTTGTGTAGGTGCTCCGCGCGGAACCCCCGGTTCAGGTACGCGCCGATCTTTATCCTCAGCCACTCCGGGGATAGTTTGATAAAGAAGTACTGGAATAGACAAAATAATGGATAAATGGTCGTTAAAAAAACGTGCGGCAATCGGAGACTGCCCCGGTAAAGCCATTGCATAGCATTTTTTATCAACTTATACAATTATAATTATATATTTATTTATGCAGTATTTTTTCTTTGACATTAATTCAAGTTTTTAACCGACTTCCAAAAAGGAGGAGGTTATCAATTCGTCTGTATTTTTATTTTTTTTTTTTTTTTTTTTTATATTTGTTACCTCATTTCTCCGGACTGGGTGAACCGATTTAGATGATTTTTTTTTATTTGAAAGGTAGTGCGTGTCATAGGGTCCCATTTTTTTTAGTATTTTTTTGACTAGGGCATCCATAAGAAAAACGCATAAGTCTTAAATTTGCATTTTCAATGTACGCGATAAATGTATGAATAACTCAATATCCCGCCAACCGATTTTGATGATTCTTTTTTTATTAGAAAGGATGTACTCCAGGGGTAGTCTGATAAGAGTTTGATAAGGTTCTAATCATAGGATCTTCAACTTTTTGGAGCAAAATAATAAAATTAGTGATAGTCGGCCGAACCTTAGCTGGAGAAGTCCAATTGAGTAAAATATAGAATAAAATTACTATGTAGGTATTTACTATGAAAAATTTGACCTTCAACTCTTCAATCCTGATGATGCAGGGGTACTGCTAGCCTGAACTATAAAAGTTGGTCGTTTGATGTTTGCGAATATATAATGAAATTGTTAAGCAAATTCATGGAACAAAAATTTGACCTTCAACTCCTCAACCCTGATGATGCAGGGGTACTTAAAGCCAAAACCATAGGAATAAGCCATTTGGTGCTTACGTATATGTTATAAGATTACTGAGCAAAAACATAAGATGAAAAATTTGACCTTCAACTCCTCAACCCTGATGATGGAGGGGTACTTCAATCCTAAACCATAGAAGTTGGCAATTTGGTGCTTACGGTTATGTAAAGAAAATACTAAGCAAAAATATAAAATCAAAAATTTGACCTTCAACTCCTCAACCCTGATGATGAAGGGGTACTTCAATCCTAAACCATAGGAGTTGGCAATTTGGTGCTTACGGTTATGTAAAAATAATACTAAGCAGAGGCACAAAATTAAAATTTTGACCTTCAACTCCTCGACCCTGATGATGAAGGGGTACTTCAATTCTAAACCATAGGAGTTGGCAATTTGGTGCTTACGGGTATGTAAAAATAATACCAAACAGAGGCACAAAATTAAAATTTTGACCTTCAACTCCTAAACCCTGATGATGCAGGGTACTGCAAGCCTGAGCCATAGAAGTTAGCCACCTGGTACTAACGTATATGTTATAAGATTACTAAGCAACAATATAAGATGAAAAATTTGACCTTCAACTCCTCAACCCTGATGATGGAGGGGTACTTCCAGAGGGGGCGCCCTGTTTGTATGAATTGTAAAAGTGTTTTATGTTTAATTTTTGTGAATATGTAGATGCACAAAGCAAACTTAGAGGCTTTATTTAAATACAAACATAAAAATATAGTCACTAAAAAGTGTAAAATAAAAACTTTTTAACAAAAAATATCTACCGACTTCCATGTCACAAAAAAGTAAAAAATAATTTAAATATATTTTGGTCTAGAACATACTCAGTACTTAGTACATAGTTCTGAAGTCGGTGCTCATATAGGACGTAGTTACCGTCGTCCAGCGAAATATGTCGAGCACCGACTTCAGGACTATGTACTAAGTACTGAGTATGTTCTAGACCAAAATATATTTAAATTATTTTTTACTTTTGACATGGAAGTGACATGGAAGTCGGTAGATATTTTTTGTTAAAAAGTTTTGTTCTTTGATACTACATACTTTCTCACAAACAGCAGCTTACATATTGATATAGGTACGTCCGATTTCCGAGCGGCTCGTCTCGATCCGAGCGAGCTTCGTACTGTCGTACCATATACATAGGTACACGTTAAGCGAACACTCGGCCGCGCTAAATACAACTAAAAATTGATGTGGTGCCGAATAGGTATACGTAATTGTCTTGATAATGCGTTACAGATATGTGAAATACAGGATAGATTGTACAGGTGGTAGAACTAGTGTAGTTAGACCGCGGAAGTACCACCACCACACCTAATTCTATCGTGAACCATTTCTTGCGTTTCAATGGAAGGTGTGGTTGCCGACACACTTTTATATAAGGCGACTATCATAGTCTTCGGGAGCAGCGACGCATCTATGATTGACTTCAGATAGAACCCATGTTGTTAATGTCCATCGTTATTAATATATGTTACCGTACCATGAGACCAGAAACAATTGCTTTGCATAAAACCATGTTCTAGACATTTCTCAGCACATCGTCCCAAGCTTACCTGTACCCCGTGCATCCAATACCCAGTAGTGGTGTGCACTCTGCCCAGCGTCGCCACGGCGTGCTGGGCGTACGTCACGGCATCCGGCACGAGGAAGTTGCCGTCCAGCAGCCGCTGCGAGAACGTGTTCATCTTGGTGGACACGAACAGCGGGGACAGGTGCTGCACGTGGATACCCTTGGAGGCGTACTCGTCGCGGATCGCGAACGTGAAGTTCCGGACATACACCTGAAAGTAAGGAAGGTGATTAAAGAAGTTGAGAAGTGACATTCGCGTCTGGTGACATTACAACTACACCTATTTTTCCTTAAAAAAGAAGATGAACGTTGCTGTGTTTTTGGATTGAATAGTGAAACGATAATCTTTTTCGAGACGTGTAATCTTAGTTCATAGGAGTAACAGATAAATGTTGTTAACGTATAATGTATATAGTAAGTTATATTTCTATTACAGTGATTACCCTCTGACACAGAAATTTAACGACACCTAGAGACCCATTCAATTGCAGGACGATTAAATATAAGACATTCCTATGCTCTAAAGATCAAATACAATTCGCAAGAGTCAACCCCGCAATTAATCAATATAGTGTACAGAAATCTATAAAATAAATTGTAAGAAATCGTACTAGTAAAGAAAATTGTTAAGTTAAATAATACGTCCAGAAACAACTAGAACAAAAAAATTAAGAAGAAGTACAATTTAAGTGACTGGAAACAGCTATAGCAAAAATGAAGAACGCATACCTTCGAAGCAGCATACACAGCCATCAACGGCACGGGTGCAGCTCGGAACCAGACGACACTTTGACGATCGCGCCGCGGCCCCTTGCCACCCTCCGCGGCAACAGCATCCTGGTGACTCGATAAATTAACAAGGAATAGCTAGAGTAAAGGAAAATATTACACATACCTTAGAAGCAGCATACACAGCCATCAACGGCCACGGCTGCAGCTCAGAGCCAGACGACACGTTGACGATCGCGCCGCGCCCCCTCGCCACCATCCGCGGCAGCAGCATCCTGGTGAGGCAGGTCACCGCCACCACGTTCACGTTTATCAGCTCGCAGGCCTTCGCGGGCGGCAGCTCGCACAGCGGCATCGGGTACTCGTACTGTACACCGACGTTGTTCACTGAAATGTAATAAAGTTGTTTTATTGTTCAATCGAGTTAAAAAACTTTGCCGTTAAAATCGAGTAATTATTTATTAAGTAAGATTTAAATAAATGAAACGGGACATGTGTCTTCTCTCGGAGTGAGAGACGATTGGGCTACAGTCGACTGCACTGGCAAGTGCGAATTGTTAGACTTCACGCTTTTAATATCTTTTGAAGTGAAACTTCTTTAGGCGCATGAGGGTAAAATTTTTACAGATGAAACGTCACGCCGGTATGCAACGGAAGTGTCGGAAAAGAGAGAGAGAGTGATCGAGACCGATTGAGAGAGAGTAAGACAGGGCGAACGTAGCATGAGCAACTAGCCGTGGAGTGAGAGTAGGGAGCAAGCGAGTGAGAAAGATTGAGAGAAAAAGTGAGACAGAGCGAACGTCGCATCACGCATAGTGCTATGGAGTGTGAGGTGGGAGAGAGCTATAGTGAGAAAGATTGAACAAGAGAGAGAGAGAATACAGGATATCGAGAAAGAATACACGCCCTATTGGTTGTGTATTCGTTTACTAGTTAATTATTTTATTTTAATGACAATTAAATTCCTAACCTATCTTCCTTTTTCCCTTCCTCTTAATCTTGGAAATTTAAAGTTTTAGATTTGTATAAATATAAACAAGATTTATAAATTAGTTCGCCAAAGAAGTTTCACTTCTGACATGTGTACTTTGTACGCACGCAAGTTTTTTTTTTATAAATAATCATCAGGTGTAAATAATCCTCAGGTTTCTTCACGATGGTTCAAGTTCCTTTACCGTAAAGAAATTAATTTCTGATGGTCAAATCGTTTAGAAAAATCTCTGGTACCTCTGGTATTCGTACCTCAAAACATCGATTGTGAGGACGAGTGTAACCCATTAGGCTATCACTCCTCTTTTTATGACGCTACAACTTTTTAAGAAAATTAACGTTTTATGCGTTGACTTAACGTTTTCTAATAGCATTACATTCGCACTTAGCCAGCGCGGTGGACCATGGCCTAAACTCTCTCATTCTGAGAGAAGACCCGTGCCCAGCAGTGGGCTAATAATGCGTTGATGAGATGAGAGATGAGAATAGCCTTACACTAGGACACCTGTGTCGTGAGACACTCAGACCCAGAAATCTCGATACATACTAGTATATCTGTATATACATATATCATATATCTGTCTGGCGGGGATTAAACCCGGAATCTATTACGTGTCACACGAGTAAAGTGATCATTTCGTCAAGCGGGTCATCATTATATATCAAAAATCCTACATACCTAATATTCCCACGGGAATATCCCCGAGCTCCTCCTCGATCGTTTGGTACACTTCGGTACCTTTGCTAAAGTCTGCTACGATAATCTTAGTCTTCACGCCATGAAGCTTCTCTGAAATAAAAAAAAAGTTTGGTATCAATTTTGTATAATATTTCAGCTTTAACTCGAATATACCATACACGATTGCCTAGAATATTTGCAAATGTATTTCACGGTATAAACTTAATAAAAATACCTTTAATTATGGTATTGTAAATTGAAACCGACATAGCTCTCAAAATTAGCAAGCTGAAGTGGCAATGGGCCGGCCACATCGCTCGTAGGACCGATAACCGATGGGAAAGAAAGGTCCTCGAGTGGCGACCACGTTTAGGCAAAAGGAACACAGGTCGTCCCCCCACCAGGTGGACCGATGACCTGAAGAGGACAGCGGGAAACCGTTGGATTCAGAAGGCACAGGACCGGTTGGAGTGGCGTCATTTAGGGGAGGCCTATGTCCAGCAGTGGACCTCAAAGGGCTGATGGATGGATGGAAATCCATACCTTCTGAAACCATGGCTAGCTATCTTTTAAAATAAAAAATAAAAATTCAGTGTTAGATATTTTTACTTCATCATTAAACCTAAGTACTATTCTAGTTAATACCTTCTTTTTCTTATGTATATTTAATTATGTATCGTTCTAAAGGAATAAGGAAAAACGCACATCACCTTTATATAACATATTAATAATAAGAAGAAACCTGATTTGAATATACAGATATTAAATATAACATGCCAAATTACATACATTTTTGAGTTGTTTCAGGGTTGACTGGTTTTTAATTTTTAACTACAAATCGGCCAATATGTTTTAAGATTATATGTAGAATATTTTATACATTTTGATTATGTACATGCGTTATTTATATATTCTATTACTTAATTATGATTGGATGTACCTATTCTAGCTTCCGTCAAAGCGTACGATAAAAATATTGACTGAATGGGCCAGATTGATAAAAAATATGACGTCATAATCCAGGCCATAAAATAATTTTGCATAGGTATTCTTAAACAGTAGCTATACATCTGCAATTTCAATCGTCTGGTTTTACTTCAACTTCATTTCTATCTGCTGGTTGCCTTGCCTTTCACTTGCACTCTTAAAAAATAATATAACAATAAATTGTAGTAGTGATGCGCCAACTCGGGATAAACACAACTCAACTTAACTACATGACAGTAAGAACCGTCAAGATACTGCCCTTTTTTGTTGGTCAAACTTGAATTAGTATGTAGGGGGATTCCGGGAGACTTGCCCAGAAGGGAGTTGAACCACCTTTTAAAACTCAGCTTAAATTTTGCGCTGACGAAGATAGCGCGGCGAAGGTACCTTAGAAGATACCTTATGTAACTTAAACAACATTTATAATAGTGTACAAGTTATACATACATAGGGACAGTCAGCGGTAAGCGACTTTGTTTTATACTATATTGTGATTATGAAGTACAAAGGTAATTTACTAGTTTTTATGGCCCTTCACGGCCAAACATCTAAATATTTACGTGTGTCTACTGCCATTATTGCTCCATCCATATAAAAATATTGCTAAAGTAATAAAACTGATGATCTGTTGCAATGTTCTCGCGAAATTGCTTATTTTATGTTAAGTAATAACAAGCATAAATTATGAACATCAATTCTTTGTCATTTATGACTGTTGTGAAATATTTCCCGATTGTGTTTGATAAAAATTTACACCTATTCGACGTAAAAATAAATCAAGCATATTTAAATGCAAAATCAGGGGGACGGTAGTGCCCCCGCCAAGTTGAGCTATAAAGTGGCACTGCCGAAACATCCTTTTTTCGAAAAATTATAAAACATTTTTACAGTAACTGAATATCCAATAAGTAAACAATGAAAGGAAAATTCACATGTCATATTGTATTAAGCTTGACAAATGTCTAAAATAATTGCTTAACTTAGAATCGTAATACGTAAAATTAAACTTGATCGTAGTGTGTTGGATGTCAATCCTTACCTAACAATGATTTGTGGATTTAACTAGCTCAAATAATTGATCCACTACCTTTAAATAAGCTTTTGAAGATATAAACTTGTAAAGTTATAAATAACAATAACATACTTGCAATATTAGAACAAGTGCGGTTCGACCAAGGAGTTACCGCGACCATATTTTTAACGTCAAACAGTTCCTTTATGGGCGAAGAGTGTGGATGCCGGCTGATCCTAATACAAGTTAATCATCTTAATCCTCTGGAATGGCACCGCATCTACATATATCTATGGTCTATGGGCGGCAGTGACTTTGCCTTTGAATTTGTAAGTCGTCCTATGCCGCAGCGCAGCGCCGACGGTTGGCGTAAGGTCTGCGGGCCTCGAGGATAGAGCAGTGGTGAGAGGCCCGCAGACCTTACGCCAACCGTCGGCGCTGCGCTGCAACTCTTTGGGGCACACCAGCACGTATTAGGCGGAGGTCTGAGGCAACGTTTTCGACCGATACTTAGAACTGCCGCCCATCAAAAAAACTGATGCTATTAACCTCACCTGGGTGGCAGTGATCAGGGCCGTCATTTACCTGTAAGTGGCCCTGGGCTCAACCAAAATCACAGCATTAATGGGTACTTACTCTGTCAAATAAATTGATTAATTTACAACTAAGCGGAACATGCTTCGCTTTCTTCGCTTTATTTAAATAATGCCAACCACTGGCAAAAATCCTAGTGTGTTGCTATGAGTGTAGAAAGCATGTGTCATAATTATTATGGGAGTAACTATAAAAGGAGTCGTGTACAGAATAGAACGTAAGTGCATTAGGAAACATGTGAGAAATAATTAACACTTAAGTTGGCGAAATACTGGAACATTGTTGTTTATGTCAAACGTTTAAATTGGGAAATCTTTGAAACTTTGTTTACAAGTCTGACGATGTACACCTTGTGAAATAGGCATTTTGACGCGACACTGTTCACTCATAGCTCCAATATAATATCTACGTACAACTCTTAGTCACTAGTTTCAGTTTTAACGTCCCTGTAGCCTCGGGGTCAGAATAGGGCTACGGTATCCCCTGCCTGTCGTAAGAGGCGACTAAAAGGGGCTTCCGGGGTTGCAGACGGCTAGAGTGGGAGCTCGAACCGTTCGGTCAGGCAATCCCGGGAAGGACGGCGGTACGTGTGGTCGCATACCGTCGTAAAGACTAGACGGAGCGGTGGGCCCAGCCGCCCATCTGGGAGGAGCCTGATGGGGCAGCGCGCTCGGAGGATTCCGGTTGAAGTCGTTTCGAGATCCCGGAGTCCTCCTTTTCAGCGCCGAGGACGGCCACCGGGGGGGTTTTAGTGCGGTAAAAATCCCACATAACCCTGCGTCGCTCCCACGGCGTCGGGTACCTTTGGAAGGTTTCCCCCTCGAAAACAAAAAAAAAAGTTTCAGTTTTAAATGATTTCTTTCCGTAGAGTGAAAACGCACGTCCAATTACTTCTGTTGAGACCCAAGTCTTTGCTTGCGTTCTCTTGGAGATTCTGAAGTCCTTTTTAGCGCCAAAGGCTACCACCGGAGAATTATAGTGAGTAAGAGTCCCCCAAAAGGAAGATACAATGTGAAGTTAGCATCTATAAATCCATTAACGACAGTGACTGCTTACCATCAGGTGAACTGCATACTCGTTTCGACTTTAATTTTATAAAAAATAAGCATTAGGCGGACCATACAGTTTTTTTTTTATCTGACTGTAGTAGCAAACGAGCATTCAGTCCACCTGATTGTATGTAGTCCCTGCCGCTCATGGACACCTGTAATCAACTTCATACAGAACATGGGTTCCATCTGAAGTCCATCACAGTCGCGTTGCTACTCCCGAGGACTATGATGGTCGCCTCATATAAAAGTGTGCCGGCAACCACACCCTTCCATCGAAACGCAAGAAATGCTTCACGCTAGAAATAGTCGTGGCAGTGGTCCTTCCCCGGTCGAAATACACTGGTTCTGCCACAAGTTAGTAGTTGTCTCTACGTTTGCAATTTAATAAAAAAAATATTAACATTTTTTTACCTATTTCTGCCGCGACATTCCTCAGCTTTTCAGGATTCCTGCTGACCAGCACCAGGTTGATGCCCCTCTGCGCCAGCTCCAAGGCATATTGTTTGCCGATGCCATCTGTACTACCGGTGATCACTGAAATAGTTTAGCAGGAATATTAGAATTTGGTTCTACTGTTCCGCAATAGGCAAAAAAACGAGCGAAATTACATAAAATATATAGTCGGTAAGATTTGAGTCTTAATACCGTATCAACATCAACGCGATGTGGAAAATATATAAATAATCTCATATATAAACAGAAAACAAATTGCTTGTCATTGATTAGGTAAGAGTAGAGCACAATCACAAACGCTTCGAGTTCCAGACGTACAATTTTACATTCAATTCACTATGAAAAAGTAATTAATTGTTAAAGTTAAAGTTGTAATTAAGAGTGACAACCGCTATCAAAAAATGTTTTGGATTAAAATACTCTAGCGTCATATAACTAGGTAGGTACCTACTTATAGTAAGTTCATTATTAAATTCATTAAATATGTTCATGTAGGCGTGTGTGTATGACTAAGTTTGTAATTGTTGATTATAGTAATAAGGCAATATGTATAATTAAACATGTAATTAAATTTACATATGATTACATTTTATTTTAAACGTACAATATAGCTTATTTTCAAAGAAAGCTTAGCTTACCTTATTTTTTCATCAAATTAAATCAAATTCTCTATATATTAATACGTGAAGCAAAACCTTGTGGTTTATTTTTAAGTTATATACCGCGGACGGATTAGTATGAAATTTTGCACGGTTATAGTAGACGTAGAGGTGTGCAGAATGTTAATATTTTTTTCAAATGATGTATATAACGTTCATAAAAACATATTACACACACTACCGTACAACGAAATAGAACATTCAATGTCCTACTATAAAAACTATGGATGTATAATAGGCAATAAAAACACAATTTAACGTCGGAAATATCAGTGTCCTTCTCAAAATACCTGCTATATATAGCTTTTAAATGCGGATTAGCTAATTAAACCTCTTTTATATTTAACGGTACAAAATTACTTGAAAATTATTACATTTTATTTGAATTTGAGAAATAATCATACTACGTTGGATAATATGTTTAGATTTTTAATTTAAATTACAGTCGAATTTCGACCGATGCGACGGGTGACTAATTAAATTAAAACTATGAGTGTAGAAAGCGTTTTTTTTTTTTAAACTCCGAATTGAGTGTGCTAGAATACAGCTGGACTTTGGGCAGTATCTCCTAAAATGGCAAGAGATTTCTCTCTACCAAAAGTTGTTATCATAAATTAACAAAAACTAAATAGATATCCCTGTTCATCTTCTATCATATTGACGTTAAGATGTTACGTTAACACAAAACCTGTTTTCAAACATGGTTAGGGTTGCCACCTTTTTTTTCAACGATGAAAGTACAATGGCTATAAAAGGTACGTAGCCTCAAAATAAAGTACTACTTATTTATATTATTTCTTATTTTTTCGCTCTAGGATACTTTTAGAACTGTGCGTGGTGATGATAAGCAAAAAAAATGTAGATAATAATTTGACGCCCATATTTCTAAAAAAATGTCACCAAATGTAAATGTTGTACTACTTTCTAAATAGCTACGGATACCATAAGATTAAAGGAATTTTAGTTTTATATAAAACTGATTATAATCAAACTTTTAAATCCCAGATATACAAAATAAAGTATTTTCGCGTACTTTATTTTCCTCATAAAGTATAAAGTACAATTGCCCCGAATAAAGTACAATACTTTATAATAAAGTACGGGTGGCAACCCTAAACATGGTCTAAGTTGAAAACTTGATGGTAATCACAAGCTTATACCATAATCATTCAAAAATCATTTGCATTGTCGTCTAGCCTTCTTGAGGCGACACGAGTATTACAAAGGTAAATATTTAAACTACGTGCTAATGTTATTAAGAATGTTATTTCCTTGACTTGAAGTACAACTCGATGACCCAAGACTGTCATTGTGGAGTGTATTTGTATTCCTCTTAACCTACAATGTTAGTCGAATCAAATATTCACTTCCAAACAAGGAAGACCTTCTCAGCTCATATGTTGTGGCAGTCAAATAATTGTTTTTGCGTAAACAGAATAATAAAACCAAAACCCAAAACTAACAAAACAAGAAATGAAAAAGAATGTGTTTTTATATATTTATTTTAAGACTAATAAAATAGAAAATATTTTTTTGTTTAATCAGCCTTAAAGACATACAAATACCTACTTTAATGTAAATATCGCGTGTCTCTACAAAACATATTTTTCCTAAAAAAAATGGGTGGGATGACCAAGAATAAAATATAATAATATATAATTCTATATTTTTTCCCAATTGCGTCAGAAATAGTACCTATGTATGTATGTATGTAATATATCGACGGCCCCTAGAACAAAATCGTATATGAAAAACCAATTTAAAGTATGAAGCTTAGATGTTTTGTGGACATACAAACATTGATTACTTACGCCAAGAAAGAAGATCTATTGAAAATCTTTGTAATAGCTATTTAGGAACCTATCAAATAAGTTCCTAAATACATGTCCCAAATACATTTTTATCGCGGAATGGATACATTTTAATAATCAACGGGTACTCACGAAATGCAGTTTTTGAATTCTTTAGTGTGTTAAAATTTTGTAGCGTGTCGTGATATGGAACCTAAAAAAGAAAAACGAACTAGACGAAGGGTAGATTGGTTAATCTGAAATTAGTGCTTGTCAACGGTTTCTCCCCGCCACCGCAGTTTCGCCGTGACCACGATCCATGTAACTGGGTCGAAATATCGGCAAAAAAAAACTTAAAGAATTCAAAAACCGCATATCGTGATATACCCGTTGATAATTAAAAACTTCCTAAATAGCTATACTTGTGTAGACACACACAAGATGGGAAGGTCCCATCTTCATCTTTCGTCAAGGGCAGCTGGGATTGTGGCGACCGACGCGGAAATACGCAAGCTGCAGAAATATGCAACTCTCAGCCGTGATTACATATTTCTGCCGTTTGGGGTGGAGACAATGGGACCGTGGGGTTCTGACGCTCGATCTTTCTTTAAGCACCTCTCACAAAGACTTATCGAGTGCACCAATGATCAAAGGGCTGGCGCTTACCTTGGCCAAAGGATTAGCATAGCTATCCAACGAGGTAACGTCGCCAGCGTTTTGGGCACGCTTCCCAAGGGCAACAATTTTAATGAAGTTTTTTAAATTTAATGTTCCCTTTTTTATTTTTAGTATAATTTTTAGTTATTATAATTAATTATATAGGTTATATATTATGTATTAGTTTTAGATATATTTAAATAAATTGTAATAATTATAAAATAGCTATAACAATCAACAAAACTTCATGGTGTAAATTGATAATTTTTCATATACGATTTTGTTCTAGGGGCCCGTCGATATATGTACCTATGTATATCCAAAAGGCACGTGCTACAGCCCAAATTACTTGACGAATTGTACCATACGATTTATTTGTATCATTGGAATCGATTCTGCATGCAGAGTGACATATAAGTTAGGTATATAATTTTAAAATATCTTTGGGTGACAAGAAAAACTCATCCATCCATCCGTCCATCAGCCTTTGAAAGTCCACTAATGGACATAGGCCTCCCCTAATCTGCGCCACTTCTACCGGTCCTGAGCCATCTGAATTCAACGGTTTCCCGCTGTCTTCTTCAGGTCATCGGTCCACCTGGTAGGGGGGCGACCTGTACTCCTTTTGCCTAAACGCGGTCGCCACTCGAGGACCTTTCTTCCCCATCGGTTATCGGTCCTTCGAGCGATATGGCCGGCCCACTGCCACTTCAGCTTGCTTATTTTGAGAGCTATGTCGGTAACCTTCGTTCGTCTACGGATTTCATCGTTGCGAATCATGTCTCGTAGCGAAATTCCGAGCATAGCCCTCTCCATGGCACGCTGAGCGACTCTGAGCCTTCGAATGAGGCCTTTAGTGAAGGACCACGTTTCGGCGCCATAGGTCATCACTGGCAACACACATTGCTCGAAAAATTTCGACTTCAGGCACTGAGGAATTGTGGACGAAAAGATACTACGAAATTATATTACTATTCTTTAAAAGTACATTATTATTACGTAAATAATATATGGATACAATAACCTGTACGATATTTTTTTCATATAAATGAAATTTTGACTTCCCTCTCGAAGTTGGGAAGTCGATAGAAGGATCCAGTTGGGCTGGGCAGCATTCGGAAAGCTTCGTCATATCTTCTCGTCGCCTATACCGCAAAGTTTGAAGACCAAAGTCTTCGATCAGTGTGTCCTACCCGTCTTGACTTACGGAGCCCAGACGTGGACGCTTACAGTGGGACTGGTCCATAAGCTTAAAGTCGCTCAGCGAGCAATGGAGAGAGCTATGCTCGGTGTGTCCCTCAGGGATAAAATCCGGAACGAAGAAATTCGAATGAGGACCAAAGTCACCGACATAGCTCAAAAGGCCAGCAAGCTGAAGTGGCAATGGGCCGGTCACATCTGCCGTACAACCGACAATCGTTGGAGTAAGCGGTTATTAGAGTGGAGACCGCGTCTGGGTAAACGTAGCGTGGGACGCCCTCCTGCTCGTTGGCGCGACGATCTGCGCCGGGCGGCGGGAAGTGCCTGGATGAGGATAGCCGAAGATCGGGCTCAGTGGCGCGGCATGGGAGAGGCCTATGTCCAGCAGTGGACTAAAACGGGCTGATGATGATGATGATGATGAAATGAAATTTTGGGATCAAAATATTATTAAAAGCTGAGCACTTCATGTTGCATATTTTGTAGTTAGTGAGTTTTTCATGTCACCCGACGATGTAACGTCTGCAATCAGAGAAGAGAAAAGAAACGGGAGAGAAGGACGACTATTTTATTGTCTTATTACCTTATTCTATTATTATATTAAACAAACAAATAAACTCTTCAGCTTTATAATATTTTATTTTATTATTTCATATATTTTACATAAACTCCTAAAAGGGTTAGATTAATAAATTGTTAAATAACAAAAACCCTACTGCAAGTTTTAGTTATGTCAGTCGGGTTTTTTGTTCTCATAATCATTTCTTGTTTAAATTTTTTGTTTGCCTTTTTGCCTGTGTGTTTGAATTCGCATTAAAACAAAAGTAGTTACTGAACTTAATTTGTAAGATTGATAATTGTATTAGGTATAACCTGAATCTTAAAGTAATTTAGTCTTTATTTTATTAAAATCTATGCACTTTTTCAAATATATTGTTAATAACAAGTAATGTTTTTGTTTAAAATCTAATAACAGTTTTTACCGCGTCTCAAAAAATGTAACAACTTTAAGTTTAAATGATCTTCTTAAGATAAGGTACATGGATTTTAATGAAATAGAGAATAAATATGTATTTACCTAAAGATACAAATATATTTAATTATATAAAATTACCTACAACGTACACTGTCCTTAAATTAAATGTAGTATTTTTAACTTCAAAGACACAACGTAAACAGATAGACAACTTAATTATGCCTCAGTAGATAGCTCAATCTATTTTTCTATTTGATATATGTGATGTACAGACACACGGAAACTTATTTTTGGTCATTAAACTTCATACTAGTTACACTTTCTACTAATGTTATAAAGGCGTAAGTTTGTGAGTGTGTATGTTTGTGATTTCTTCACGTCTAAACGGCTGGAGCGACTTCCATTAAATTTGGTAGGTAGTTAGCTAACACTCTGGATTAACATATAGGCTACTTTTTAATGTGGGAAAGTATCTTATTCCCACGGGACAATCGACGCACCGATTTTTTTAACGCGGGCGAAGCTGCGGGGTTCAGCTTTTCTTCATATACGAATACCTAAAATGTCTTAAACTTTCTCCAGATCAGGTTACAATCGGCGCGTCGTTAAGCCAAACCGGCAAATTGCTCTTGACCCAAAACTAATATTATAGCTTAGTTAATTCCGTGTTGCAATCCCGAAATGGCTTGTTGCGAAACCGAGATTGCGCGGGGCCGAAATGACAAACACCGATGACGGCCTTGGAAATGAAAATTGTGAACTAGAGAACAGTAATTGATGGATTTGAGTTGTTTATGCTCTCGTAAATAGCTTCTTAATTGAGCAGTGATAGCCTAATGGTTGAAACTTGCCCTCTCGATCGAGAGGTCCGAGGTTCAAACCCAGGCACGCACCAATGATTTTCTGTGCGTATTAGAAATAAATTATCACTGCTTTGCGGTGAAGGAAAACATCGTGAGGAAACCTACACACCCGAGAGTTCTTAAAAAAAAAAAAGTTCTCGGAGGTGTGTGAAGTCCACCAATTCGCACTTGGCCAGCGTGGTGGACTATGGCCTAAACTCTCTCATTCTGGGAGAAGACCCGTGCCCAGCTGTGGGCCAATAATGGGTTGATGCGAAATAGCTTGTATTATTATCTTTAGATTTTTTTGCACGTGGTAGAACCAGTGTAGTTCGCCCAGAGAAGTACCACCAACACACCTATTTCTAGCGTTCTTTCTTTCTTGCGTTCCGATGGATGGGTGTGGTTGCCGGCAAACTTTTATATGAGGGGACCATAATAGTCCTCGGAAGTAGCAACGCATCTGTGATTGACTTCAGATAGAACCCAGGTTCTGTATGAAGTTGATTCCAGATGTCCATGAGCAGCAGTGACCACTTAACATCAGGTGGACTGCATGCTCGTTTGCTACTTCAGTCAGATAAAAAAAAGCTTGTATTATCGTTAGATTCTCAACGCTCGGCCACGCAACACTTGTTTGACACTGCAGCGTTGAGAAAATTTGTTTCGTGGCCCTTATTTATAAAAAAAGTTTCTGTATTCGGCTATTTTATTAGTCTGTATATGCGATACAGGGACATTGCGTTAAATAAAAAAAATATTTCCTGTTTATTGGATTGCTCATATTTCTTATTCTTTTCGCTCGTCTGGCTAACCTTTAATTCTTTAAGTTGTTTATTTTTAATCAATAGGAAGCTGGCAGAAATTTTGACAAAATGATAATTAAAAAACATTGCGAATAACCTTTAAAAATCTTATCAATATTGTAAATGTAAAAGTTTCTAAGGACGTGTGTATGTTTGTTACTTTTTCACTCAATAACGACTGGTCGGATTTGTTTGAATTAAATGTACACAAAATAATTGCAATTACGTGGAAAAGTAGTACTTATTTGTAATATAATGCCTATTAGGTAGTTATATAACGTTATATAACGTTATATAACGATAAATAATAAAAATCCTAACTAAGGATATTTGACAACACAGAATAATCAAATCTAAACTATATACAACAGCAGTCGCTGTCTGTCCTTATATATGCTTAAATCTTTAAAACTATGCTACGGATTTTAATGCAGTTTTTTTAACAGATGGAGTGATTCAAAAGAAAGGTTTTATGCATGATACTTGCAAGACATGGTGGAGGAACACTAATACTTTTAGATTTATTACTCTTAGCAGGAACGAAGTTCTCCGGGCCAGCTAGTATAGAAATAAATCTAACCAGGAAGTTTTCTACCACCTGTAACTTTACATGACAGGTAATAAGACGCTTAATTTAATTGGCTTACAATTAAAAAGTGACTTTTACGGAAAAGTTTCAGAATAACAAGAACTTGTTGTGAAAAACACTTTCAAGGTTCAACTTCCTTGAATAAATATTTGTAAATAATAAAGTTGTTTTTGATAAATTTATTTGTAAGATACTTCGATGTCGTCTACATTGACCGATTGATACCGTTGCTGGTACATAGACTTATATAACCTCTAACCTTAATAAAATATATCGTAAGCCTTATTTTAAGTACTTATAAGAGACTTACAGAAAATAATTTGTATAACAACCTGTTCAAAAAGGAAGGGATTGTATAATTTTAAAGGTTAAACTCCATAGACATAAACATTTGTGTATGAAATGAACATATTTCTGCTCAAAACTTTGCTTGATCTCGCGAGCCTTCATTTGGATGAAAAAATTGAAACAAGTTTACAAGTCCCGAGAATAAAATAACAATGCAATTATCATGTAACTAGCCCTCTGATGTTTTAAAAGTTAATTCCTGTGTAATTCTTAATAAAACAATTAATTCCGTTAGTATGCATGTATTTCTTTAGCTATTCATTTCCGTCATTACTAAATAGAGCATAGACATTATAGACTAATATGAATCATAGACTAAGCTATACAGCCACAAACTCTACTACATAATTCCTTCCATATGATATGAAGAGTATTTTTCTCGCGGTTTCACATGGTTGCGTATACCACGGTGAAGGGCATCCATCTATCCAGAGCATTACTTATGTATTTTCCCAAATATCATCCAAAGCCCTTATAGTTTCGCTAAAAAGGGTAAAAAGTATCATCCCAAACTTTCTTCTTTACCAGTAAGTTCAAAACTCGTCTAATTAACCCGCAGGTTAGATCGCAGGTGAAAAGGTTACAATTTCTGCCTTGGAACAAGTTTTCGTGCAAAATGTTGAGGGGAGCCTTATAGGTTTAATCTAAAATAACTGTTTAACAATTTAAGTAGGCCCTTCACTTGCAATTGTCTGTATGACATAACGTGGCCGACTACCACGATCTATTATGTGCGGTCGCGCAATGGTGGTTACATAATGCTGGCGTAGGCTGTATTGAGCTCATCAAATTACGACTTCGTAATTCAGAGACATGTATAATTGTATAAATCATATTTTTTACAAGCATTCCCATAATTATTGAATAGACTCATATTGCAAGACTTGTCATTTTTGCAAACTTCATCGTTTATAGTCGTAAACTTGCTGCAAAGTTCATAAGTTACATTCCGATAACTTTAGAAATGCGAATTCTTGGTATAATTGTAAACTGCTTAAATGCAAGTGTTGAGCCCGGCAAGCTGAAATGAGCCACACTTCGGAAACTTATTGTTACTTATTGTAAGTGTTACTATTAATAATAATAGTGTTATTAATTTTTAAGCTATATTTATACTTGACTAGGTTTATCAATCAGCTTCGCCAAGTGCAACGACAACACAACCTAATAGACACCGCATCTAAGGCGAACACTTTCGGGCAACACATCAGTTTAATAGCACTGATATAATAAACCGAGCGCGAGCTACACTTCAGTAGCGACCACTTATGTGATCTGTGAACATCGTATTACGAGACTATATTTAGCGCGAACAAAATTCTTTAAAAAATTAAAAAAGTGAAGCAAAATGACTTCCTAATCATTAAGATGGTGTAAAAATGTAGCAAAACATCTAATTTCAAAAAAAGACGGCATAACATTTCACAAGTAAACTATTTTCTCAATTATAATTTCAGGAATCAAATTATTTTGGAGCTCAACTTACACTGGTCTTTAACAGCGCCCGTTGATGTCTTCTTACAGTGCATCCCTTTCCTTTTCATTAAATTAAATATTTCTATCCTTTTCGTCCATTTTGGTAGTGATGTACACCTCAATTAACTGATGAAAGATGACAACTAATGCAATTGAATATTACTTGAATTTAAAATAAATAATTATAGTTTTAAACTTTTAATCGTAAACTGCCAATAATTATAGTTATTTGATGACTCTAATGTCTAAATATGTATCTACCAGATTAATTAACCGACTTCAAAAAGGAGAAGGTTCTCAATTCGGCCGGTATATATATATTTTTGTATGTACAAGGACTACTCCGCCGTTAGTGGACCGATTTTAATTATTATTTTTTTATTGTGTAGAGACGAGCTGCGAATTGGTCCCACTTAAATATGGTTATCATCCATTTATGAGTTCTGGAGAAAATGAGGGGAACTCCTTAACCGATGGGAGTAATTGAATTGTGTGTAAAGATATTTCATGTAGGTTCTAATGAAATTGCGAAGCCAATTTATCATTGACTATTTAAGGGTCTGATAATTCGGCTCGGAGACAAAACGTGTAACTCCTCACCCGATGGGAATAAATGAGTTGTGTTTCAAGATATTTGGTGTATGTTCTAATGATATTGCAAAGCCAGTTCATCTTTGACTATTTAAGTGTCTGATAATGTGGCTCGGAGACAAAACGTGTAACTCCTCACCCGATGGGAATAAATGAGTTGTGTTTCAAGATATTTGGTGTAGGTTCTAATGATATTGCAAAGCCAGTTCATCTTTGACTATTTAAGTGTCTGATAATTTGGCTCGGAGACAAAATATGTAACTCCTCAACCGATGGGAATAATTAAGTTGTGTTTCAAGATATTTGGTGTAAGTTCTAATGATAATGCAAAGCCAGTTCATCTTTGACTATTTAAGTGTCTGATAATTTGGCTCGGAGACAAAATATGTAACTCCTCAGCCGATAGGAATAATTGAGATGTGTTTGAAGACATTTGGTGTAGGTACTAATGAAATTGAATTAATTACTTACAAGCTATGATCAGAAGAACATACGTACATATAGAAATGAAAAAAAACTTGTATAAAAACACACATAGGACACATGTGGTTTCGTCGTGATCTAGCGAAATATGGTGAGCGCCGACTTCAGGACTACTACTAAGTACCTACTGTGTATGCTCTAAATCAACATGTATTTAGATATTTTTTTACTTTTTTGTTGCATGGAAGCCGGTTGTATTTTTTGTTTATTTTTTTTTATTTATTACAAAATCCGTAGATCCGAAACCTACAATTAGAAGAATTTATATCAAGTTAATTCATTTTAAGAATAATTAATTCATTTTTTGCTTAAATAGATTTTATACAACAATGTTAATACTGGTTTGAATTGCGTTATGTTGTGTATTAATGGTTTAGATTATTAAATGATGTTTTCATTATTTTTCTCAATACTTCAATATGAGTACTACTATACCTTCTATGAGCTATTTATTAATCGTCTTATTCAATTATAATTATTTTATTATTTCTAATCAATAACCCATTACAAAAACGTTCCCATCACTAATTGTAATTTATGATCTATTGCGACCTTGAATCGACCAATTGCAATGCTTTCTTTTACCGCTCCCCCGCACCGCATACCTCAGTGCTTTGACTGAAATGTTTCTTAGTAGAAATGAAGACATGAGGTGTCTATTAGGCTATGTTGTCGCTGGCCAAGTGTTATTATTAATAATTATAGTGTTATTCATTTTTAAGCTATATTTATAATTGACTAGTTTCTAGGTTTATCAATCAGTTTCGCCTGTTCAGGTCACGTTTACCACAATAAAAAGTATCGTATGTTGATTTTAAGTCGTTAACTACTTATATGCCAAATTTCATCCCAATCGACTAAACAATTTTTGCGTGAAAGAACAATATTTCTTAAAGTACTTTTAATACACACGCACATAATTTTAAGACAAAATGAAAGTCAACCAGGCAGTATCGTTGAAATGCCTCACTGGTTTTTCAAGATATTTAATACGGATTTTTATATTTTTGTGTTTTTTAAAAACTCGCCACTCAAAGCTGTATATAATGTAGGCAAAATAAACAAAAAATGAACGTATGGTTCTTATGTCAATGACCTTTCATATTTCGTGATATAAGAATCTTCGAAACTAATTATGATTTGCTTAAAAGGTGAAGGTGAACATCGTGATGAAACCTACTTCGAGATATATGTTTTAAGCGTCATTGATGGCGAATTTCATTGGAAGATCAGACAGGTGAGATACACACATTTTAACAGTTAATACTGGCACTACATTGTAATAGCATCCTCTCGGATCCCTTTTCGGAGGATGCTAAGACATTATTTAAATTGTTTAATAGTACGTAATGTAGCTGTAATATCTGTAATGAATGTACCAAGGCGCAATCATCGCATTAGCGATAAAGCCTTTTTTTACCTAAATAAAAAAAAATACTGGCACTAGAAGCTCCAAGAAAAAGGTCATTAAAGTGAAAATTAAAGATTAAAGATTAAAGATTCGACGCCAGAGTCAGCACTACCATTCCAATTTTACTATGATAACAACATAGGCACTGCTGTGGTTTATCCCTGTAGTCCCGGGACCAGAATAGGGCTACGGTATCCCCTGCCTGTCGTACGAGGCGACTAAAGGGAGTTGCCGGCCTAGAGTGGGAGCTCGAGCCGTCCAGCAAAACGACTCCGGGAAGGCCGGTGGTATGGTCGCATGCCACCGTAAACAACTGAAGGTGCATTGAGCGTATTCGCGCGCCAGGGAAGAGCCTGAAATAGGCATAGGCATGACAGATGGATGAAGGGCAAATGAGAGACAGCTTATTCAGTGGCTTAGACTAATTTGGAACGCTTTTTATGAACAAGGAGTTCCTACTTAGTCTAAGCCCACGCCAAGGGTACATTGTCTATGGCGACAGTCATTATTTATCATCAGATTTTTTTCTAAAATTTCTGTAAGAAATTACTTGTAGAACACTGTTCTGTATGGAATTCCTTACAGATGCCTAGTGGCGGCAGTGACCACTTACCAGATTATCCGACACCAGCAGTGCGATAGTAGTAATCGCATGAGAATGTATATGAATTTATATGGTCCTTGTTATCGTCGTCAACCCATTTTTGTCCCACTGCTGGGAACGGGTCTTCTCTCAGAATAAGAGAGTTTAGGCCATAGTCCACCGCGCTGGCCAAGTGCGAATTGGTGGACCTTGTTATCACCATATGGTTAAATGGTTATATATGTATTATATGGTTACATTATGGAATTACCGATGCTTAATTAAAAGTAAGTAATTGCAACAAGCTTGCGTAAAACCACATGTTCACCTTGCAAGTGCATTGAAGCACAACTAATCTTATACAAATAAGGAAATCAAAAAAATATTATTTGTTTTAACAGGTTTACGTTTTCTTCAGTTTCTTTACTATGTTTATTGATTTGCACGATAGCAAAATACATACATATATATAAAAACTAGATGCAGCTGTACAGAATTTACTTAACGTTTAGTGCTCTTAGTTACTATATGACCATTAGTAGAGACACTTCAGTTACATTATTTATATAGAGTTATAGGTATATTCTATTAGTATGATTCTATTTTATTATTAGAAGTCTTTAGCCTTAAAGTTTAATTATTATATATTAGGCATCAGAAAGCAGTCGCGCTAAAGTATTTTCCCGTCACGCGGGTTTGCCGCAATTTTATTCATAAAAAGAAATAACTCAAAATTTACGTTTTGCGACTTTATAACCTAGTTCTTTCGCTTTATGGTATAAACTCGCAAAACGTAAATTTTGTATTATGTGGTATACATATGCAGCCCCGCACACATACATTGCACCTTTTTTTATATAAAGAAATAACTACAAATTTACGTGTCGCGAGTTTGTACTATAGAGCGAACGAACTAGATGATAAACTCGCAAATCAAAATTGTAAAGAAATTTATTTTTATGAATAAAGGTGCACCATATATAGTGTAAAGCACGCATGCGGGTGTGCCACGCATGCGGCATAATCCCGCATGACAAGAAATAATACTCACAAAATTAAAAATATATACATATATAACGCTAATTTCTGCCTACTTTAAGACACATTATATTTTAGACATGTACAACTATTTCCTAATCGAACTCATCCTAGATTTCTCGCACAGATCGTCAACACAATGCATAGTATGTGACGAAAGTCTACTCTGATGCTCTTCGTTACCTAATATGTTTCGTTTCGTTACTAACCCAAAGTACATACTCTACAAAGAATCATCATCATCGCCCGTTCTTATCCCACTATTGGGCCTAATTTCAGAATAAATAGGGTTTTGACTGTAGCCTACCACTTTCAATTTCTCAAAACGTTATACTTTGCCGTTAAACTATTGATCATTTATTTCCAACTCGTACCTACGTATTATCTACAACAAATTTCAAAAGTCAGATTTAGGCCCTGTTATTTCAATCCTGGTTTGGAATCTGGGATTAAGAAACTAAAATTATATTCCACTAAGCTATCATTGCATATCGACAAAAGATTAAAGATAAAGTTTTTTTGTGGTACTTATTTATATAATGTAGTTATTCAATATAGGTACCTAATGCCTTTATTTTCTTGAAAGATAGTTGGCGCTGGTGTCGAGATCGTCTTATATAGCAGGTCTCCGTAAATTGCAATATAATTTAACTAGCTTATTCCCACAAAATGGCCTACTTCGGACACTTGTACCAAGATGTGCACCAGATTTCACCCTAATCCGTGAATCCGTGCCTTAGCGGTAGTTTTTGCATGAAAGAGATCATGAAATTAATGACAAACATCCATCCATCCTTAGGCTATTAATAAGATTTAAGAAACTTATGAGAGCAGTGATAGCCTAATGGTTGAAAGTTGCCCTCTCGATCGGGAGGTCCGAATTTCAAACCCAGGCACGCACCAATGATTTATGTGCGTATTAGAAATTAATTATCACTGCTTTTCGGTGAAGGAAAACATCGTGAGGAAACCTACACACCCGAGAGATCTTAAAAAAAAAAAAAGGTCTCGGAGGTGTGTGAAGTCCACCAATTCGCACTTGGCCAGCGCGGTGGACTATGGCCTAAACTCTCTCATTCTGGGAGAAGACCCGTGCCCAGCAGTGGGCCAATAATGGGTTGATGCGAAGAAACTTATCAGTTCATATTTACTTGTACGTAAATTATGTAAGATCTTCAAACGATTCACATCCGCAAATATGTTCTTGGGATTTGAATTTACTTCAAATATCAACAAGTCGTCATCGTCAGATGGTAAATCATTTAGTACAACTTAAATTATGAGTTTTGAAGCAGGTATCCGAGTGGCGCCGTTTAGAGGAGTGGTAGAGTGCCTACCTCAAATGATACTTAAGACTCTTAAAGTAATGGTCATGACACAATTGTCGTAAGCCAATGCCAATGATTTATAAATCAACGAAAAATATATTTGCTATCAACAACGTGAAATAGATGCGAATCGAAATTGGTTAAAATAATTCATTGTGGGCAAACTGATGGTACCGTAGCGATTTCTACTTTTTTATCACTTGAAGTAACAAACGAGCGACGACCCGCGTGAAGGAGCGGTCACGATTCCCAGCCAGTCAGGTATCTTATTGATGAGTTTAGATTTCTGTTCTGGGTCTGGGTGTTGTGTATCCGTCTTAATATGTCCATGGCACCCACGACACAGAAAAAAAATCTACTGTGGGGCTGCGAGTGTGGAAAGTGTAAGAGAAAAAAAAACCCGCACGCAATCCACCTGATGGTAAAAGGTTGCTGCTGCACATGGACAACGCCTGTTCTGTACGTAGTTGCTTATAGTTATGTAAGCAACAGTACAGACGAGAACAACTCGTACAGAAGATGCGTTCTTCTCAGCAGTAGTATGATGCGTTATTGTGTTTCAATTTAAGTAAGCGAGTGTTTAGAGGTTGCAATGCATCTGTGATCGATCACAAGTTTGTAATGACAATGACGAACATGAATGTTTATCATTAGGTGGACGGCTTGTTCGTACTTAATGATAACTATGAGCATTGCCATAGCTTTGTTAGGAGAGGATCCAGCCATAGCGTTCGGCAAAAAATAAGTCCTGTTTAAAGATTTTTTTCTTTTCTCGAATGTAATAAGGGGAGGTCTGGACATCCTAATCTCCTCCCGTCTTTTAATATTTTCATCATTTCAACTTTGTCCTGAGACATCGTGCATATGTAAGTAATTTACATTTGTTGTGTGAGGTTTGGGTGATCCTGCAAAACAGGGCTTTTTTACGCACTTGAAAGCTCAAAATTATTTTTAGTTTTGAGTATTAATGACTACATTCTGCTTCTTTTACATAAGTAATAAGATACACCGACGGCACTCTTCTCCACTGGGCAAAATGGGCACGTGTCCAGAGCCTCGCAATCGGTTGGGGCCCCCTTGTGTTGAGTAATAGTTCGTGTAAAAGAGCGCTTAGAGGAGGATCGTCAGAAGTATAGGCCAATTATAGGAAAAAGACGGCCCTGACGGACGGTTCTTGCGTTTCGATAGAAAGGCGTGGTTGTCAGCTTATGTTTTGTATTATGCTACTGTCTCAGCCCTCAGGACTTAACATTTGTTCTGTATAAAGTTACTTAGGTACCTACTAATAACCATTACTTTAAAATCATAAAAAAGGAGATTTTCATGTAATCTCCAGACAAAATACAGGTAAACAATATGTTTTGGATGATTCTGCAGCGCTTTACCATGTGTAACTTCAATGACCACTAACATCAGAACTATTTATATATTGTATATTATATTTATTTGTATATTTATATATTGTATTTCCTAGTTAATCAGGGTCAGGTCTAAAATGGAGAGATCGAAATGGCGATGAATCCAGACATCATTAAATCAGGGGAGGCGTATAATGATAAACATGTGAACTATTGTGAACGGTAAAATATTTTTCAATTCTCCCTTCACTTTTTAATATTGCATACGAGCTACGATGTTAAAATGTCACATCAGATATCCTAAAAAGTTGTCCTTATTATACTTATAGTGAGTAAAACAGTTGCAATTTAAATAAACTTTATGAATAACATGTGAATGACGACCTTCAATAATTATAACTATTTTAAAGGTGTACAACCTATCATCATGTATCAATGTTAAATGTTATATAATTTTTGCAGAGCTTTCTTCCTTTATTTACATAATACATTTGAAAATCTACCCACTCATGAGTATTTTGAACTATTAACTTTAAATTTTAACTAACTAATCTTTTCTGTACTTATCGTTACGAATACATATAAAATATAACAATTCAAAGCACGTCAATGATTACTTAATTATGGAAATTTTATGAGTGGAACTCAATAAACGTTCAAGAATGTTATAAATATAATGAAGCTTGCCTCAAAAATGTATGTGGAACAATAAATAAATATACTTTATTTCCTTATGGTTCATATAAAAAAATATATAAAATATTTTTTTTTATAAAACGGTTTTATCAATAAAGCATCGTCGGAAAATTATGCATTCATAAGATTTTTTATGTATCAAGTATGTCAAAGGCAAATTCCTTAAGGGCACGTCACACTTTACAAATCCGTAAAACATTGACAATCGAACATCATCTGTTGAGTTACTTACCGGCCCAAGGTCCAAATCTCTTCGAAAGCGGCTGTACTTCCGTAGGTAGGAAGTATGGCATCAGGTACGAAGTTACCAACTCGAAGACACTCCATAGGGAATCAATAATTATTATGGCAACGGCAATCGCTCCTACTGCCGCTAGGAAAAAAATAAGTAACATAGTTCCGTAAATGCACTAAAAACTGAACGCGATTGATGTTTATCCGTGTTTTTGTTCGAAAGTTGACAGTCAAGAACAGCTGAGTGGTCTGACACACGTCGTCATGACGGAACGGAGCGGCGCGCACTGAGCTGAACGAGCGAGCGAACGACGTAATCGCATTGTAATCATAATCATGACCCATTAAACTTATGTCATTTTATATTTTTTAACTAACTACAATCTTAAACTGATAAGAGCCGTGAGCAACCTATTGTTAGTGCATTGTCTTCCCCAATTTGGAAAATAATGCTATTGCATAATCCAAACTAAGGAATAGATCCAGTTTGAAATTGTTGATTATGTTAATGTTGATTAAGATAAGAACCCAGACAAAAATAGAAAGGTATATGTTATACTTCCTATTCGTGTTACTTATATGGGAGTGAGTTTAAATATATTTTTATTACAATCAAACATCTTCTTTTAATTAAAAGCCTGTTATTTTACTCTGAGCAATGTTTTGGTTAAGTAAATATAAATTGAGAACGCATGTGGCGTGGAGATCTCCACCCGGGTCTGACAATCCAGAGGTTCTGTATTTAATACCTGACCTCAAAGATTTTAAATCAATTTAGATTTAGAAATAGACTGACAAAAGTTAAAATCTTTATTTGGGATTAAGTTATTATACGTATCACCGACACGCAAGATACTCCAGACCAAGAGTAAAAAATGTATCATTTAAAGTGTTTTACAATGCAGACAATTATTATACTATATAAGGCCATCTATATTGACTTCAAATCAGTTCAATGGATGCCATAAAAGATATATGGTGGGCCGCATGGGGCACGCTGGGGCCTTTTGATTGGCCCAGCTGATTTTAATAAGGATATCACATAGCAACAAGCCAGACCATGATAAAGTTTAGAGGAAGTGAAGTGTTGTGGAGTAAGTAGGGGTCGATGCCTTTTTTCCCACACGCTACGCCACTATTTCCGGCCCGCGATCACTGGCCCGGTGAAAAATGTTTATGTGACCTATAATAAAAAGATTGAGTAGCACTGTCTTAGAACTCTTAGATAATTTAGTTGTCGCTAGAAAAAAGTTTTCTTAGATATCTTATGTTCAATTTTACTAGTTCCTTTTAAAAAAATACATTTTTCTAAGAGTAACTTCTGAGCGTCTACAATGTAGAAAGCTCATCTACCTGAAGGGATTTAGCTACGGGGGAAAAAATACATCATCAGCTTGAAAGACTCATCTTATTACGATGATTTTTATAAGTAGGTACTTATCTATAATAGATCTATAATAGAACTTATACGAAGAAAAATGTATAATGTCTAACGTTTTAACATCCAGCTTTTTTTATAAACGAGCTTTTAAAGGGTATAATAGGGTATAATACAAAAGTAACTGCAGATGAAAAGTAACAAAAGCTGTAGGCTTATCATTTTTTTTATTTAATTAATATAAAACAATATTTATATTTATTAACAATTTAAAAATATTTGAAATTTGTGTAAAAAAATACAAAAATTACATATAAACAAAAATATATATCAATTACATTGAAATAATGATGCCTGATGAAAAAACAAAACAGACGTACAAAATGCTATTTTCGTAACCCCACGTCTGAATTGCTTATTGTTCATTATAGTTGACAGCAAAAACGCAGATACTAGGTACTTAAGTGTGTGTTTTTGTATAATTTAGGTATAAATTTAAGTCCACTAGAAACAGTGGGTCTTGCAACTTTATCTTAATATAATCATATATAATAGGTAGGTATAATGCATGATTTGTAGGTTATAATATAGTATCTAATGCTCTTTTAAATTTATTTAATGTTAAAATATATAAAAAGTAATGAAATGATTTTATTTGTAAATACATGATAGTTTTACATCGAAACTGAGACATATTTACATTTACACTATGTACGTGATTCGTTAAACATCACCACATTGCATGCCATTTGAAACCGATATAAAGTTATGTTTTGCTTTGAAACCGTAATAAAGCTAAGATGTTACGAGTAATATAAAGCATTCCAGCTTAGTCTCTAAGAGCCGCAACGCAGTTGTGATCTACCCGAGAACACCCATCCCGTTAGAAATTACTAAAAGTTCGTGTCAACTCTCTAGCTCCAGTAGAATTTCCTCTCGCTCCATTTTTTATCTGATTGAAGTATCAAACGGGCATACAGTCGACCTGATGGTAAGTGGCCACTGCCGCCCGTGAACATCTGTAATCAACTTCATACAGAACATGGGTTCTATCTGAATCACAGATGCGTTGCTACTCCCGAGGACTTCGATGGTCGCCTCATGTGAAAGTGAGCCGGCAACCACACCCTTCCATCGAAACGCAAGAAATGCTTCACGCTAGAAATAGGTGTGACGGTGGTACTTCCTCGCTCGAACTACACTGGTTTTACCACCTTAAAAATGAATGTTCGGTAGATGCCACCAACGTATTGTTAATTATAAATCCTTGCAACTTTATAACAGCTTTTATACAGAAATTTTCATAAACTATTGTTGCTAGCAGAATATCATTCAGACTATCAAATTTAACAATATTCTGCTATCAATGATGCCACCTGTTCAAAGTTCTATTAAATTCACATATCGTCATCTCTTGACATAAAAAATCGTCATACCATTACAATAACAAAAAAATACACGATACCAAACAGCCTCTAAGTGAACAGTGAACGAAGATAAAGTTTCATAACAAAAAACATTTCTTTTAACACAAAAAATCTTTACATCCTCACGTCATGTATTAAAACGATTCAAGGAAATTGTCGTGTCACATGCTCGAGGATTCTACAGAATTTGGCAGAATTAGACGACCCGCGTGGCGGTGCGGTTACCATACTGGTCTGATGCGCAATGGGTCCCGGGTTCGATTCCCGGCCAGACAGGTATCTGAATGATGAGTTTAGATTCATGTTCTGGGTCTGGGTGTTTGTGTATTCGTCTTGTGTGTGTCCATGGTTCTCAGAACACAGAAAAAAATCCTAGTGTGGGGCTATGAGTGTAGAAAGCGTGTTTTTTTTATATTCGGTAATTTGTTACACAACGTCACTTCCATGTTTAATTTTAGGCTCGTTAGATTCAATCTTCTGAGGATCTTCTTCTTTCAAACTCCTTATTCCGCTCAACCTGTGCTTGATTGCCTCGAAAGGAACTGAAACAAAAATATATTGTTTTAATGCGTCTATTTCCTAGTGTCCCAATGCCGAGCATGGGTCTTCTCTCATATTGAATTTAGGCCTTATTCAGAATTATTGTCCAGATTCCAGAACGCTGGCAAACTGCGAATAAATAGATTTAACACATCTTGGACTTTTTAAAAGATATCATGCCTTCTGTTTGCTCTATGTTTTCGTTCACCATTAAAGCAACTGATAAATTAATATGTAATACGCACATAATAAAGGAAAAATAGACGTTTAATCAGGGAATCGAACCTTGGCCTTCCTGTTGAATTGTCCAGTTTCCACCTATTTTTTTCAAAGATCCAAAATCTGCATGAACTACAGTAAGAATAAAAAACGTTAAATATGCTTAAGTACAACTTGAAGCGATGTCTCATCATTGACATAAAAAATACGTTTATAAGTTTTTTGACTTTCTCGAACTAATAAAAAAATCTGACAATGTTCATGTTTTATTGGTGTAAAGTACAATATTTTTTAATAGCCAATATATTATCACTAATTAATATTTACTCATTTAGGAACGCTGCGCTATCAATTAGCAACGTGAAAAGTTACCGGAGCTTTCGAAAGACGTTTTGCAAATAGCATTTACTAAATCATAGTTTATTTGTAGCCAAAAGGTGAGTTGTTACCCAATTGTAAGCATAAAGTTAATAGTGGCAATATTGTATGCATACATTTATACCACACAAGCGGTCGATTGTAAAAAAATTTCGTCACAGCCTCAATTGACCTTCGACCACAAAACGGAGCGCGGAACATAATTGGGAAACCACCGAATTCAGGCTCCAATGAATGGCTGTTTCAATCCACGGACGAATTTCGAATTCAAAAGTAATTAAAATGTTCTGTTACGCAATTTCCCAATGCAACGGAACTTCTGCCACATGTATTACCAGTTAGCAGCAGTAGATCTTCATCGCACTAAAACGAAAACGCAGTTCACCTGATGGTAAGTGGTCACTGCCGTCTGTGCACCTCGTAACCAACAACATATAGAACAGTGGTTAATTTAAACCTAAATATAAATGAAATGCTGTTTACTGAATTGGTTACCTCATACCCAAGAGCTGCTTCAAACTAGAAAAAGGTGTACCTTTGCGGACAACGTTCTACTATCTGGTTGCTTAATATCTTTCAAAATAAAAAAAATAGGTACGTAATAACAAAACTCCAAGGCATTCCAACTAAGCCACATGAAATATCTCTGTGAAGGTACTTGTGGTAGTGGTTGCAGTCACTAGCTTTAACGGCAGAAGAGTTGCATGTTTGCTTAGCTTATCAATATAGGTTTCCGTAGTCAAAATTCCCATGCTCGGTTGTGGTATGGACTTGCAGACTAATTTTCACGGTCAACTATGAAAAAAATGAAATAAATACGATTTGAAACTCCGTAAACAATTCTGAAATATAATAAACACACATACCTGACCATAGATTTAAATGCTTCTTCGAAGACTCCTCCTCTCCATTTTTGCAAGATCTGACTAATTCGAATATAGCTAACAATGTTAATGTCAATAATATTCCGTAAATGAAGAGCTGAATCATTTCGGTAACACTATGTCCAGAGAAATAAGGGTTGAATATTCTAATATGTTTTTAAGTAATAAGATGAGGTACACAATTGAAAATAAATATTCCGTCCCAATGTTTGGATTTTTTTCCAACACGAATTACTCTACCGACGTTTTGACGTCTACTATACAAATACACCGACTGAAGCACTCGCCTCGTTCGTTCCGGTTTTCGACGTCAGTAAAAACATTATTACAACTTTGAACTTGAAATTTTAAGGACATATGCACACAATGATTTCTACATCTACAATCATGACTTTCAAGTTTCGACCGATAGACGCTTACAGAACTTTGAATTGAAGCATGGTTGTGCTGTTGCATATGCTGTAAAGTGGGAAAAATAACTAGGTACATGCTATACCACAGTCATAATTGTAGTTATCTATATATATAAAAGCGAAAGGTCACTCACTCACTCACTCATCACGAAATCTCAGAATCTACAAGTGCTAGGATTTTCAAATTTTGCATGCGGGTTCTTTTAAGGACGTAAGTGCTCACTAAGAAAGGATTTTACGAAATTCAACCCCTAGGGAGGTGAAATGGGAGGGTAAAGTTTGTACAGATTTATTCCAATTCTAGACTTAGACGAATGAAAATAGGTACATATGTTATCGATTACAATTATAAATGATCTGTGTTGTCGAGATTTGCGTAGGAAAAACTTTGTGATACATTGATTTTAACGCGCGTTGTCAAAACATAGCGGACAAATTGCAAGTGACTGCAATTTAGAAGCGTGAGGCACTGCAAAATTGAATCGACCGAAAAACCATGAACTTTACAAAAATATGTAAGTAAGAAGTAAGACTTGAGAAACAACGTAATATTCTCATAATTATCTTTGAAATTGTCAGAAATTGTACCATAATTGGTTCAAGATCAAAAAGGTATTTCGTGGCACGCTAATTGCAGTGCTGTGGGAGACCACAACGAGGCCACAAAATAACGCTAGTGTGCAGGGAGTCTAAGGATTATTAAGAAATTTGTGTTGACTGACAACTTTGACGATGTAATTGCGTATCTCATGTGATCTAATTCCATTCAATTTAACGAAAATACGAGGACTTGAATTTATAAGTATGTATATTATTCTTTTTGTACATTATAAACTAGCATGCAGCCGTCCACCAGATATACCTTTTTTGGTGACGACGAGGAAACCTTCAAAAGGTACCCCGAAGCCTTGGGAGAGACTCAGGAGTTCTATGTCTAATTGTCTTTATTGGATACTAAATTTCAAGTAAAAAATATTCTAATCTAGTAGTAACATATAACATACTTACAAGTAAATCATGTGCCCACATAATACTGAGGTGAGAACTTAATGATATAATAATGGTTACAAATAACAGCATAACAAGCATGATTTTATGTCACTTAAGTGGCGACCACGAGGTCATCCCTATTGACCTTACGTATGGACTTGAAAATATTTTTGTCAATTGCCTCATTGCAAGATAACTAGTAGATAACTATAGTATTGTACATACCTACTTACTTTTACAGAGATAGAAGATAAATAAGAGAGATAGAATAGAATATATGAGAGAAATGAAAGATATGGCTACTTTACACGATTTACCGCACATTTTTTATTTTATACTTAAACCTAACGATAAGGCAGAAGGGCTACCTGATGTAGTCACCGTTGCCTATGGACATTTGCAACACCAGAGGAGTCGCCAATCACCAGAAGAGAAACGAGCGTGCAAACCGAACCGTGGAGTCACGCCGCGGAGTCGCCACGGGTCCAGTTGATGTGGATGGAACTTCATCCTTCGGCGAGTGGTGCGGTGGAGGAAAGGTGACGTAGGCACCAGGTCAAAAAACTCCTCGGAGCACTCACCATTGTAAAGCCGGTAGAACACGTAGAGTCTAGTAGACTAGTAGACTCAAGGATTATAACCGTTCGGTGATCGTTGATTTCGGTGATTCGGTGGTCGTTGACGATTCGGATTGCGCGTTTCTGGACAGAGTCAAATGGGTTAAGTTGGTATTGGGGCGCCCCTTCCTAGAGATGCGAGCAGAACTCCATGAGGGGTCTCACTTATGCTTTATAAAGCAGAAGGAGATGCCCCGCAGTGAAGAACTGCTTGACTCTGTTTAAGATGCCCAACTTCTTAGTTGTCAACTTAGCCTTAACATCCAAATGACCCCGAAACTAGACGTCACACGAGATATCAACTCTCAGGATCCACGCTTTGTCCAATGGTAGCTAGATACCTTGTAACTTTGGCGCCATTTCAAATGGAGCTTTCTTAGCAGTAAATGCGCAGACTTGTGTCTTCGCGAGGTTAAACTCAACAAAGTTATGTCGACGCCATTCTCAGACTCGCTCCATAAAGTGCTCGATTTCAGACACAAGTCGAATTCTGCTTTCCTTTAAGAGTATTCGAGAGGTGTTTGCGCGACCTGTGTATGTACAAGGCGTCTCTTGTGCTGTCATCTGCATAGCAATGCATGTTATCCATTTGTTGCATTATATAATTGATATGCAGAATGAACAGCATGGGGGAAATAACAGACCATTGGGGGACACCAGGATTGATGGACTTTGTGTCTGAACAGCAACCATCAACCGCGACCTTGATATGCCAGACAGGTAACTGGTAATCCAATTACACAGCCTCTCCGGAAGACCCTATAATGGAAGCTTCGCGTAAAAGGCCTTTCGCCAAACCCGGTCAAAAGCCTTCTCAATATCAAGGCTTACAGCCAACGTCTCTCCATTGCTCTCAATGGCTTGCGCCCATCGGTGAAAGTGGTGAAACAATTGAAAGGAGGTAGAAAAATGGTTCGACCGGGGATGTACCACCTCCACACCTATACCTAAGGTGAAGCAGGTCTCGCGTTTTGGTGGAAGGATGTGGTTGCCACACACTTTCATTTGAGGCGACCATCTTAGTCCTCGAGAGTAACATCACATCTGTGGTGGACATCAGATAGAACTCTAATACTGTATAAAATTATTTACAGATGTCCATGTGCGGCAGTGACCACTTACCGCCAGGTAGACTGCACGCTTGTTTGCTACTTCAAATTTATAAAAATATATTTTAAAAAATTCGTTAATTTTAAGTTAAAGATGCAGTTATATCCAGCCTAAAAATTAATACTTGGTGCTCTTACCGTGGTTGGCTTTTCAATTTATTTTTCATAATTCAACGTGACATCACAAAATTCCCAATAAAACCAGTGATAAATTACCGGGCTCCCACTTTCAAGTTGTGTTATAATTCAATGCACTCATCATTATGAAGATCAGTTAGATCAGATAAATCAGTGATATAAACTCGATATCAGGTCATTTCATAATGGATCTATGAGGGATTCACTGCTAATATTATGTAAAGATAAAGATATAGGTAGTCAATTACACTGGCAATTTGCAGAAAATAAGTAAAGTTATTTATTTTTATTGACAGCTCTGGAGGTTTCTTCGCAACGTTTTCCTTCGTTGCTAAAGTGTTGAAAATTAAATATTCTCGTGCACATAACTGAAAAATAGAAATCCGAACGTTAGACTCTCACTGCTTCTGCTTTATAATACACACGTACAGTTAAAAAAGGGAGATTAAGTACCAAGTAGTGCATAGGAAGCAATAAAAGTAAGAATTGCCAAAAGTGAAGCAAATGTATTCTTTGTACGATAATTGATAGTCTAAATGTAAAGTTTAGCCATCTTATGCTTTCGCAAAAGGCAAAAGACCAGTTGAGCAAACAATAGTAATAATACATTAATAATTTATTACAAATTCTGATCAGTTACTACGATTATAAATATGGACAAATATCGCCTATTGTAAAGAACAGTATTTTCCGATGTTGCGTTACAAGCCTCAATTTTAACTATTATGAATTTAACATATATTACTTACAGTATCGTAATGAAACATGTTCAAGTGACATTTTCTCACAAATCTTAAATACCGAGTACTTGCCACATTAAACAAATGGGGTTGGTTTGTACCAACGTTCCCGCATTTTAATATTTAAAAATAAGATACTTTATTTTATTAAACCGGAAGTTGTTTACCTTCTCGAGGATCTACTAGCGCAAAGAGGATACCCTCGAGGACCGAATAGTTCTGTGGCGACCTCACGCGACTCATCAAGAGATGGCGCTACTAGTATTCAGATACACGCTGTCGAAGGATTTTCAATACCCCGCATATATTATTATACATGTTCCGAACAACAACTGTCGGAGCATGGCCGCTTCCCGGGCATGATCACCTAGCCTGGCGGGTGATCTCCCTTTGCCAAAGTTCTTATCACCCTCTTCCTGTATGTTAATTTACTCTTTGTCACCCTCTCTTACCCATCCTCCTTTATACTGCTAAGATGGCCGTAGCATACGCGACGGTTGTAACAAAATTCCGAAACAGAGATATGAATCAAATATTCAAGTAGAACCGGTGTAATTATCAATATAAATAAATATTAATTTACTTTGGTAAAACCCGAAGATTATTGGTTTCATTTAAAAAATACAAGGAAAATATTTTAGGTGGTCATTTTTCTTATTATAACGTGCAGCAACAACAGTTAAATGTTTTATTTAGTTCCTGTACTTGCCATGTTGTATTGTTATGTGTATTGGTAACTTTGAATTTAAAAGTGAGAAATCATAGCATAATATGCATGCATATTTATAAAAAAATACTTTTGATTGACAAATTGACATTGACTTTGACTTGACACTGACAGCCATAACAAAAACAATTACAAGTCGTTTCAATTTTCTAATTACGCGAATTACAAACACAAAATGGAGAAAGAACTAGACAAAGTAGTGGAAGAGATAATGGCGACGCCGAACGTGGCCGGGTGCTTAGTGGCGGATCATCAGGGCCTCTGTTTAGCGGCGAAGGGAACCGCGCACGTCGACTCAGCGGGAATCGTGGTCGCGATATCGGAGCAGGCTTGCAAGATCCAGCCGAATTTAAAACCACCTACCGTGTGCTTGGAGACTGATAACAAGATATGCCTCATCCAGCGACATGGCACCATCACTGGTGCTGTCTTCAAGCAAAAAGCTTAGATGTTCAGAGAAAAAAATATACGTAAATAACTTAACAAGTACTTACTTACTAAGGGTTATATTCTTAAGCGTCAAGATATCAGTTACACTGTTTTATATTCTCTTGCAAAAGATATGCAAATACTTTTGCGTCACAGAGAAATAGAAGGCCGTTATCTCGCTTTCTCAATGTAAATTCAATTTCATCACCATAAAGGGGGTGGAAAATTTTCAGAACAAGGAGCACCATCCTCTACCATGAAGACTGGTTGTTACTCTATAAATTTTGAAAATCTTACATTTAACTGGTCAAGCTTGAAAAAAAAAACCTTGCATACCGTCCATCCATGAGCCCTTTGAGGTCCACTGCAGGACATAGGCCTCCCCTAAATGACGCCACTGTAACCGGTCCTGTGCCTTCTGAATCCAACGGTTTTCCGCTGTCTTCTCCCGGTCATCATGCATACACTAATGTGCAAGTATTTTTAAATAAACAAAACAACAAGTTAACAACAACAAATATAATGAAGCTTTTCTTTTTAAGTACTTTGTATATAACTCTGAGACTACTGTATGTGGTCTTCTAATTAATTCTTATTATAGAACTGTATATACATAAACATATAAATGTATCTAAATAAAGTATTATGACTATAATGACTTTCATTAGTATAAAGTTTTATGTCTATATAGGTATAAGCAAAAATATACTTAAGATTCTAAGTTTAATTATACATTCCACATATCTGAGTCCCTAGTGATGACAATAAGTCTAAATTTATTAGGACTACATTTGGCAAAATTATAACTTAGACCTGTTTTAATAGAGGGTAAGTTATTTTCTGTATAGGCATACCAGCTTAGTACATAGACAACATCTATTGTTATAGCGGCAACAGAAAAACATATATGAAAATTTCAACTGATTAGCTATCACAGTTCATGAGATACAGTCTGGTGGCAGACAGACTGACACTGAGTCTTAGTAAAAACAGATAAAAATTTTAAGATATTACAGTTATATGCACTTGAAGTGTAGATTGCACAACATTGTTAAATGGACCTCGTAGGCTCGTAATCAGATAATAATAGGTACTTTTACAAATTTTTTTGTCACTGAAAATAGGTAAAATAAATCTTGTTTATTTTTTTTTGAAGGGAGTGGAAATGAAAATTATAAATCATGTTTGATGGTTTTACTTGCCCACATGTTTTGCTATTTAATTGCTGTATTATTTTTTGTATGATGTGATAGTACATACAAATATCAGGCATTCTAAATCAGCCCTCTACAAGTGCAACTGCGTTTTTGTCATGATATAGGAATATTAAACAAAATTTCAGGGACTGCCTTTTATTTTGCTGACCACCCCTATTCAACTCGACTATTACCAACAATAAAATTATGACTTAAAGGGGGTAGTACCAATGTTACATCAATAACAAGCAGTTCCTTAGGGAGGTACCTTGGCCATATGAATTTCTAACATGCAGTAGATCCTAGGTTTCGCTGTTGTCAATCCATCTTAGTCCTCGTAAGTAGCCAAGCTACTGAAATTGACTTCAGATAGAATCATGTTCTATATGAAGTAGATTACAGATCAGCATTGCCAGATTTATTTTAGTAAGTAGAATTTAGTAACTTTTTGATTGAAAAAAGCTTGATTCCATAGTCAAAAGCAGGACAGTAGCCCAATAGGGACAGTAGACAGTAGCGCGGAACAATTGATTTTGATTAAAACATCGGGTCGGTCCCGCCAAAAGCGGGTTGGGGGTCTGGCAACCCTGTTACAGATGGCCATGGGCTACAGTAACTATGTACCATCAGGTGGACTACTAGCATGCAGTTTACTACTTCAATAGAAAACCAAGGTCACACATCCACCACATCCACCTCCACCACCACATCCACATCTATGGAGAGTGGTCAGACACACTAGGGTTAGTAAAATAACATGGAACCATCAATAGAGCATGAAATGAAACAAAGAGTCAATATACACACATTTATTACAGATATATCTTCCTAAACAGTAACATTAATCGACGAAACAATGCTATAACCGCTTACTCTACAACTATATATACTTACTCATACTTGATATAACTTGCAAATTATCAATGGTATTATACAAATCAATCATAAACTATTTCTTTATATAAACAATTCATTACCATATTTATATAGGGTCTCTTAGAAATTTTGAACTTTAATATATTTATAACAATATTTTCATCCTTATGTTTTCGATATCTGGATATAATTTCTTAAAATGGATACATTCATTTGTTAAGTTTACAATGGCAATACGCAATGTGCTATAACTTTATATTCAATGTGTCCACAGATTTATCAAAGTTACAGAAAGTTTTCATAATATTACAATATTACAAAAATAACGATATTTTTCTAATGTAATTTTAAAATGATGTAAAATTTCTAACAAGGTCAGATCAAATTTAGCAAAAGCTACATGCTTATACAATGGTTAGAATGTGAAAATTGACATTTCTTTGACGACGTTTCAAATTTTCAAAGCATTATTTGAACCGCATTCTAAGCAGAATACTTTAGTAAGATTTTTAATAGGTTCCAAAAGTACTTCTAATAATTGATTAGTCTTCATTTATAAGGACATGTCAGTTTACGTCATATTTAATCTGTATGTATTGACTATTCCACATTTTTTAAAACCACGATTAACCCAAAAAGATTAGTTTTTACACGTTTATGTAAAAATAATAGTTAACATCTAAGGGTCATCATTTCTTTGCTTTAAAACATATCGGAAGGGGTTTTTCATTAATCACTCATAAGAAACCATTATAAATAAATCATTCAATAAATTCATTTACCTAATAAAAACTTAATATACCTATTGATGATCATGAAATGGCGTGGAAGGAAGGTGACTTAACTAGTGACGAATAAAGCTGCCAACGACAATAATTAGAGCGTAGTCACATTAAAGAGCTATTAACTAGTAGCTAAACGATATTTTGTTCAAGATCTAATTGCAATTTGAACTGCAAGACTTTTTGTATTTTAACTGTTGAGACTTTTATTAACACAAAAATTACTACTTAATAACTAGCGACCGGCTAAGTTGGCTCTTTATCTTGCCTTAGATATAATTTCTAGCTCAGTAAAAGATCTAAATTTTGACAAATAGTTCATTAGCTAATTCATTAAGTTAATAGCTAGTAATAGTCAAATAACTCCTTATGGGACCGCGCTCTTACAATATAAAGCATACAATGTAGTCAAAAGTGTATAACAGGTTTGAGACTCAAGTTAGCTTCAACCTCACACATCTCTGGTGAAGAGGCACACTAACCGGTCGGCCAAAAAACATGAGCTTGGCGGTGCAAGGGTCAGCTTGAAGTTAGTTTTTTGGGAACAAACCCTTAATTCGCAACTTCTTAGTTCATTGCTTCCGCTTGCACAGCTGAGCGAATGATGCTTGAACCAAACGATTTATGTCTCTTTACAAGAATTTGGATACGCAAAGAATAGTCATGTATGAAATAACATATAAAATAAGTCACGCGAAGACTCATTATCAAAAGTAGTAGTATCGATACATAATAGCAATTATGAATGTCGGTACTAGACTTGTATATTAAAACAATGTCTTAGGCTGATGAAACCAAATCTTAGCATTGCTATCAATGTCTACAAGCATGCACTATTCACGCCCAGTCCCAAAACCTTCAAATACTGATTTGGAAAGTCATAGGGCAACGTCTCAAACCTATTAAGTTATAATTATCTAACACACAACTAATGTTCGCATAAAGAAGACAATCTCTTAATACTAACAATACGAGCAATATAATAATTTTAACAACGGCGTACATTATATACAAATTATGGTTATAAATGGAATTACAAAGAAAATAACGAACACATTGCATAATAGTGTTCAGAATGGACTGCTATAATATAAAATTGGGAAGCACGAAAACATTATAAAAATCAAAATAATAGTAGGGTAGTACCAGTTTAAGTCATATTTTGGCAACTGGCCATCTGTCACGACCAGCCTAGTAAAATGTTTATTTATTTTTCACAAACCACCAAGCCCAAATGTACCGTATATTTTACAAGAATAATTCGAAGGGCTGGAAATCCCTTCACACTATAAAGAAAGTAAACGAATCTCCAGCAAACGGCGCTTTCACAGCATGTCCCAAATAATATGAAGATTTGTTATGTTAGATTAAACTAGAATTTAGTTGGCCTGAAGTTAAGTGGACACACTGCCCACAGACAACTGTAAGCATTCTTGTAAGCATCTCATTTAGAGCTAGGGTTCTGATGTTAATCACAGACAAGCTGTTAATCGATCCCCTTATATCAAAGTAGGCTGTCAACCACACTTCCACCGAACTCTACTGCAATGCGACATGCGACATGTAGCTAAAAATACCATCAGCTAGGGTCCAGCATTTCATCGAGCAATTTTAATAAGTTACATTTTTATGCAACATGTCGATTGGGATACATACATCTCGAAACAGTGTGAGCAAATATTAAACCTAAAATAATGTCTAAAGACTAGGGTCTATCTTAATGCGATAATACTCAACATTGCCTTCCTTCTACATATATTACACATATATCAATAAAGTACATAACAGTTTTAATCAATAAAATGCAGTTCTATTTGGAATAATTCTCTATAGGTTAGTGCACCGTTTATACTCTATGATATGATTGAAAGCTAAATTAATATCGTTTATTATATTCGTGTAATCTCGGATAAATAGAGCCTTATATATACGACATAAAGCATAAAAAAAATATTTAACCAATATAAATGATGGATTATCGTTGTTGTAATTAAAAAATCCATTCTAACCACCGAAAACCACATAAAAATACGAAATAAATAAAACAGTCGAATCACTAATTACTAAACTCATATAAATCAGTCTAACGAACCATGCAAAGATAAACAAATTTTATACATATACATATTTATAGATATGTCGCGATGAAGACATTCATATACATAATTATGCTTTTTATTATATATTCAAAATACTGTCTTGTGAGCAAAACTGTAAAAATTCTACATGTGTGCTATTTAATATTTTACATCTACGAACAATCGACTACAACAGTACATAATTCAACTTTTAATTCAATACGAAGTTGAAAGAAATCTTTAAAAAAGCACAGTACGTTAATATGATATTCATAATAATTTTCAATAAAATTGTTTATATATAGCTTATATTTTTTTCTACCAGGTTGTCCTCAAAGCTTCGCTCGCTTCGGTTAGGTTTACCATATAAACTGTCTATATGCCAAATTTCAGTGAAATCCAAACATTAGTAATCATGTATGTAACTCACCGAAATTATCGCCTTAATAATATTAATAGAATTTTAAAGTACTCTTAGATCAGACAAATATTACATATAGATATGATAACATTATTATCATTCAGTTATATTCGTCCTAGAACTCTTCGCAATGTGACTGTATATTTACCGTTAGCTCAAACAATCGACAGTTACACTGTCACACTGCTTTACAAATCTGACCAATTACTTAGAATAATAAAAATAGAAAGAAGACAATTAATATAGAGTTTCACTAAGATCAAAAGTAAAATCAGTTCAATTTGGAATGCATATGTTATGCGACAGAATATTAAATTTGATCTACATCACACCTAACATGCGTATATACATTACGACCTGACTATTTTATTATGAATCGTATTGAAATAAACTGTAGACATAGTTCAGAGCACAATTTTAGCACTCCGTTTTGACATAATTGTGCCGAATATTATTACCGTCGTAAGACAGAGAAGCTTTTAAACATATACAACATTAACGTTTAGGCCCAACGTTGAAAAACACGAAGCATACATAACAATCTCAATACTATGCCAACCAGAGTCAACTTGGCTCACGTTCCATATTTAAACTGGCCAGCACGAATAGATATATTTTTAAAATATTTTGAATTGAATTTATTTATAAGGATGATACTTCGATTTATTTTAGAACATTTATATTTCTTTTTTTTATATTATGTGTGTATATACCACCTACAACTACGCTTAGACTAACAAATGAATTATACGTCACAATATAGAAGGCATAATGCAAATGAATATCACAAAGGAATAAATAGTAACCTTAAAAAATGGGAAGGAATCAATATAAAAATTGCTAAATTGGACTACCTAATGATATTACATGAAAAGAACAAGGATCGACACTTATTAGTATAACTTAGGTTAGGTTAAGTTGGGCTGTTTATGACATCTTTTGAATAACAGTTACATATATCGTTTTTTCTTAATACAATTTTAGGAGGCGATTGTATATTTTTTATTTAGACATCAATATTCAAAGCTAAAAATTTCGAATGAATTGAATATTTGTGACATCTTCCATAATCTTTATGACTAGTTCAGCCAATATTGGTCCTTTTTCGGTATCTCAAAATTTTGACAATGGAAACCATGATTGTTAATACATAATGGCAGTGAGGATTAAGGGTCTAAAAAAGCAAAATTATTTATTATTTAAAAAAATAGTTATTCAAAATACGAAACTTCAAAATGTTATGTATAGCCTCAGATTTCCTAATGTTAACGGTAACAAGCTACATGCATTAACATTTTAGCATTTATTCAACTTAACGACTAACATAATCATCAAAATAATATATTCTTACTGATAAACAATGAGCTACTAAACAAATGGACTACGACGTTTGCGGTTAATTTACGAAAGAAATGTCCGAATTAAACAAAGCTAAATATAAAGGCGCTGCAACCAGATGGCGCTGTACCTCTTTCTAAATCACGCCCACAATTTCGCTTCGCAGCTTGTATAATAGCTATAATTTGATATACGTAGAGCGATAATAAAAAAACTAACAAGAGAAGTTAACAAAAGGCTTGTAATAACATAATAAATTACACTTTAAAATTTAAAAAAAAATCATTGATACTTTGCAAAGTAATTGAATTCCACAAAACGGCAGTATCAACGACGTACAGTTTGTCGTGACAAACGAACTGATAGATCATTGCAGCATATTTAATTCGGACATCATTAAGCACAGATTCGGAATTCATTAGTTAGTAGCTCAATGACATTACACAATTCTCTAGCTAAAACGATAATATGATGAAGCACTGTTATATTTTATGCATAGATGTGGAGGACACTAAGTTTAGTAATTGGCAACATTGAGTCGAACGGATAGCTTATTATTACTAAAAAGTTTTAAAAACGTTGACTATTAATAAAAAATATATTACACAATTGAATAAATGAAAGTTGCTCAAAGTAGTATAGTATCCTCGAGGCTTACGTCTTAGTTCATCAAAATTGTATTAACCGCGCTATAAACATTCAAAGAATGATTTTATCAAGGCTCATATTTAGTCGGGCTTTGCCAGACCTTACCTTTTAAGTTAAACCATAATTTTACCAAGTTTTTTTAATCACTAAATCGCAAAAAAAAAACAAAGGAAAACCAGATTATCTACTAAAAGAAAAAGGAACTAAAAGTTTTATTTCTGCCTAATTTAGGTATATTTCATTTCTACAGTAGCTCAAGGTCACGCTCGGTTTTGACAAATAATGCGCGTTGATAAAATCACTCCACAATATGGTATTATACTATCTTTAAATATTAAACATATGTCACATCATATCATTATAAAAAAAATAGTTAAACAATTAATTATAAATCACTAAAATGGAACCAGTTGAAATAAACAATTTAGCGAGCCAGATATGTATTGCCTATCAAAAGTTATGTATATTTAAAATAAACAACCCCCAGACCTTTATAATTAATTCCTCCCTAATAATGACATGCCTGTCAAACTGACAAATTATTTTAACAGAATGTATAAAGTACAAATTCATTGCTCACTGATAGTGGTTTTTTAGTCTTAGTGCATATGTACAAGTTATAGTCAAACAACTGTTGTACATAGTCGAACAACTGTTGTACGTAGTCGAACAACTGTTGTAAGTAGTCGAACAAATATTTAGTTGTTGTTTTTAAAATCACATGGAAATGTCTGAAATAAAAAAAAAAAACATGCGTGCGTACAAAGTACACATGTCAGAAGTGAAACTTCTTTGGCGGACTAATTTATAAATCTTGTTCATATTTATACAAATCTAAAACTTTAAATTTCCAAGATTAAGAGGAAGGGAAAAAGGCGTGATACGACGTTCGCTCTGTCTCACTTTTTCTCTCAATCTTTCTCACTCGCTTGCTCCCTACTCTCACTCCACGGCTAGTTGCTCATGCTACGTTCGCCCTGTCTTACTCTCTCTCAATCGGTCTCGATCACTGTCTCTCTCTTTTCCGACACTTCCGTTGCATACCGGCGTAACGTTTCATCTGTAAAAATTTTACCCTCATGCGCCTAAAGAAGTTTCACTTCAAAAAAAACAAATAGACCGAGTTGACAAATCGCTATACGACTGTCGAGGGACAGTTCAATGTGCATTCACGGACGCCCTGTCAGTAAGCGAAAATGGAAAACGAGTTCGTAAATCGATAACGACTTAATTGTCGACTAAACTGTTTGATCGTCATCAAATCGTACAAGCACTCGAGTCAAGTAAACTATTTCATTAATATAACATTGTATATATGCACAAGGACTTAGTGACAACATTATGAAATTTGAACATAATAATTAATCAAATTAACACATTGGAGATCAAGCTTACTTGGGATAATTAGTATTTGAGCAAAAACGGAAGAGGGTTACACAATCTTTACACATATGAAATAATCATATATTGAAATATTTATTACATATATCCCTGATTTAAAAATATTATTATTCACCCACTGGTTAAAATTCGACCGTAAAAAGAACTAAAGGAAAAGAAAATCGTTTCACAAAAACATTAGAGCTAGACACTGAACTGTTTTGTCTTTGCCTATTTATAGATAAATATATAGTAACATTAAAAGAAATAGGGGGAGGGTCATATATTGTAGCCGAACGTGAAGAATCCCCATATGTTATTTGTTTCGCGGTTATGACACCATTCCTTTTCACGTATTGATTGAAATCAATTTGAAATAAAATTGTAATATCTCAAGCACTAGATTGCCATGTTATGCGCAACATAGACAGTCAGGCGCAAACTTTTAAATGGATCGTTTTAATGTCTGAACAATGTTCTTTTACATATGTTTAATCAGCATCAACTGTTAAATTGATATTCATAAATTTACGCATAGTTTTACTCTCATAAGCCAAATAAATCCTATATATGAACGTTTTTAGAAATATTTGTTTTATGCAACATTTAGGTACTCACCGAGCATAACCGAATAGACCCTAGACCCGATTTTTATTTTTCGAATTTGAACTCGGGTATAATCAGTACTCGCCACGACGCTTGTCTGTTTCCCGCTAAGTGCATTTTATTTAACACGAATCAAAGCTTATGTGTCTGTCCTATTATATGTATTATAGGCAATATACATTAGTCAGTGTTGAGGGAGTTACTCGGTCAGTCGCGAGTCTAAATAATAATAATTGCGAGTCTAAACATAACATAAAATGAAGAAACGTGCCACACCGCCAAACACATACATATGGGTCCACGCGCAGGCAGCGGTCCGCGGCGGTCACTTGGGCAGCGGCGCGCCCGTGAAGCTGACGGGCTGCTCGTTGGCGACGAGCGTGGCGCGCGGCGCGGTGGCCACGCCCGCCTCCAGGTTCGCCGCCGACGTCCGCATGTCCTCGATCGAACCCCTACCGGCAATTGCTCTGTTTCAGTTGTGTCTTTATTTCTAAGTTAATTAACACAATACAAAACAACAAACACTTCTAAAGTTATAAGTGGACAAAAATTCTTAAGTTATAAGTGCTACTACCAAATATTGTCGCCTAATACGAAAGTAAGCCGCATATAAAACGCAACACTGCTTGTCATCGCTTATTTTTACTCGAGTAATTAAACAACCTGGTGAGGTTGTTTACCCAGGTGGACCGATGACCTGAAGAAGACAGCGGGAAACCGTTGGATTCAGAAGGCACAGGCCCGGTTGGAGTGGCGTCATTTAGGGGAGGCCTATGTCCAGCCCTCAAAGGGCATCAGCCCTTCATCCATCAGGATGGATGTATATTAAACAACAACTTACCTTATGACAACTTACCTTGTATTAAGTTACTATCAAACACGATCACACGATATGATCATGATCATGATACGATAATATTGGACACCCTTTTCCAGTATTTTAAGTTCATAATTGCTTATAAGCCAAGAAGTGAACCTATGTTTCTTACTATTTTTAACTTATTTTACTTTCTCTACAAACTAGTTTGAAAACATAAAATAGCTATTTATGTAAAGAAATAATAATAATATTTTTAAACAAATCCTTAGCAACGCAACTGAAACCCGCCACAAAAACTAACCACTTCTGTGATGGGTGGCTCTAACAAATATCACTAGCGAAAACTCCTTTTAAATCAGGTAATTTGCGAATTCCTTTTCTGCTTCAATTATATAGAAAATATGAGTCATAAAGCACCTCCACTGTGATATAGAGATAACATGCAAAAGAGCACGTGGACGCAATGTAAGATAAAAGCCTACTTGAGTGGCGAAACATTTACACTTGCATATCTTACATACCTATTATATGTATAAATTCAAATAAAATAATTATGTTAGTGAATTGGAATTTATATGAAACACTACATATAAAACATGTAAAAAAATTCAAGACAAAGTAACTGAATAGCATCCAATACCTGTAAGTGCTGAAACAAAATGTAAATAAACAGCCAAGTAGCAGGATAATCATGAGACAATGCCTAGATGTGCCGAATCGAAAAAAATGTGATACAATGCCTGGAAATTGAAGAATAAAAAAATCAACAGCCAACTACAAATAAAAATACTGCCTCTGGTAGTCGAAAAGACGCATGTAGCAGAAAGACAAAACGAATTTTTTTTTATTAATAGGGAAGAAAATGATTTCTTCAAATGCAAAAAATGAAAAGTATGTCATCATTATTTTTAGATTAATTAAATTACAAGAAGATTTATGTTTATTTGTTACAATAAAGAAATATAAAATATACGCTTCGTTTAAAAAAAAAAACAAGGAATGTCCTATCTAAATTGAAGAGACAGAATAAACAACTACGAGAATAAAGACTAAAAAAAAATCCATTTTCTGAATTTCATGAATTTATGTCATATAAATTTGAAAAATGATTAAAAGCGCCTTTTTAACTATCGAGTGGCATTAGCAAGCGTGTGAAACGCATGCGAGCGTATCAGTGGCAAGCGCGCATTGCCTTTAGTTGGGGCGCCACACGTCCGGGTCCTCCATGAGCGTGACGCTGTGGTCCTGCGAGGCCGCCAGCGGAGCGCCCGGCGGGGTGCTCCCGCCCGCCGCCATGGCCGCCATGTCGTCGCGGGAGCCCCTACGCGGCCACACACGACACACACACCGCAACGGGTTAGTACAGATAATACATACATATTATTATGTCATACGTATACCACACCAAAGTTAAACACATATAAGTACATTAAACATATATTTGTATAATTACATAAAACACAGTAATATATATTTATATACTACCAAATATGTTATAGGATTAGTAAAAACCAAACCAGCAACAACTACGTATATTATATGCTAGTCTATTACAAAAAAATATGTATGTATATTATATATTGAGTGAGTTTGAAGTTGTTGTTTTATTTTCTCTAAATTTTATGTAAACAAAGTATATGCCATAATTTGTTAGTATAATCCCTCCACCATACACGAATACAAGTGAAGCTAGTGAAAGCATGGTGATCACTTACTTTTTGCCGAGCGCCATCATGCCGTACACGATGCCGGTAGCGAAGATCAGGCCGCTACCGAACCACGTGCTCAGGCTCAGGAAGCACAGGAAGAATGGAGGGAGAGATAGCCTGTAAACATATGACTTGTAATAAGTATGAGTCAATTAGTCAGTAATAAAATTAGTAATTTTCAAAATCAAATATGTCAAAAAACCATTATCAAAGACATAAAATTCTCGTGTCTCGTTCCCGTACTCCTCCGAAACGGCTTGACCGATTCTCATGAAAGTTTGTGAGCATATTGAGTAGGTCATAGAATCGGCCAACATCTATTTTTCATACCCCTTAGTGATTAGGGTTGTCCAACCTTAACATTTTTTAAAATTTTTATATGGCAAAACAACGTTTGCCGGGTCAACTAGTAACTTTTATAATTTTTTCACAGGTCATTGGAATACTAATGTGAAGCAACCTGCCAAATTTCACATTCTTATGTCTAAAGATAACAAAGTTATGATAAACGAGAAACATGCTGAAACGTTTTATGTAAATACAATAGTTCGTTTTAGCCGAAAGAATTTGGCAAACTACCGTGCGTTTCGGCAAGTTGCGACTGAACTGAATAATTTTATCGTAACGTAACATGTTACACACGAACATTAATATTTCATAGTATATAGAAGACAGTAGAGCGTGTAGAATCTTTCGCACGCTCCGTGCGATTTTATCAATTTTTCGATAAATCAATTACGATAAAAAATTCAAATAAATCACATTACTAACTTTAAAAGGTATATAGAATACGGATATACAATAGAAAGTAATATCTTTATCACTGATATTAATGATATTCGTATCATATGAATGAGATGGATTGTTTTCAATCAGATTAATTTGAATATTAAGTGTGCTTACATCAAAAAATGATTATCGAAACAACCGCAACCGTTTATGTCCTGTTGATGAACAAGATTCTACCTATAACAGGACTGACTCAAAGAATACCCTCAGACAAAAATTTGGACTAATGCATTTATACAATTATCTACAGAAAAAAACATTGTGCGTATGTTTGTCCTCTATCAATTTCAAAACCATTGATCAGATTATGATAAATATTTGGTAGGATGTCCTAGAAACATTACAGTTACAAGGTTTCCTGGCAAAAAATCTACATACTTTAATATACATTAATATAGTTTTGACAAAGGGAGATCTCCCGTCAGGCTAGATGATCACGCCTGGGGAGCGGTCGTGCTCCAACAGTCGTTGTTCGGAACTTGTATACATACGGGGTATAGAGAATACTCGATAGCGTGTTTCAGAACACTAGTAGCGCCATCTCTTGATGAGTTGCGGGAGGTCACCACATATTTTTATCAAAAAAATTACATACGGGCACAGTTAATTAACAAAATAAAGGTCAGTCGAGCAACTCACGCAATATACAGCGCGGCCTTGTTCCAATACGGCCTGGTCTCCATCTTGTCGGAGAGCGTCTGCACGTAGTCCACGAAGAAGCAGCAGCAGGGCGCCTCGCACACGAGCAGCACGAAGCCGGCGAGCATCTGCCATATGCCCGCGATAAGGCTGCTCACACTCAGGATTATGATGCCCGTGCAGTTGAACAGCCCGAGGATTATCGCGACTTGAAATTTATATCGTGAAGAGTTAAGGCATGAAAAAAGTAAACGGTATAAGAGAGCAAAATAAAAGCTGTTTAAAACATTTTATGGCGAGGTTATTATTTTAAGTTAGGACCGAATCGAACATATTTTTATACGCCACGGACTAATTTCACGTACCAGCGACACTGTCTACTTTTTATTTTCTTCTATTTGAAAAAGAGAAGAGCAAAGTTTAGACTTATTATTTATTTATAATAATAATATATTTGTGTGACACTTTAAAAGTTTTTTTTTAATAAACAGAATAAAAACTAACAAAAACTATTTAAGTACCTGTCCCAGTTACAGAACTTTTGTACATAAAGAAAATACCAAATCCAGGAGGACCATCTTACTTAACTCTACCGAACCAGACTTAAGGTCCGAGCTCTAGTGATACTTCTAAGGAAATAGTAAATACCTAGTACGACTCAATATTTTGTTGTTTAAATTATAATAACCTACTTGTTCTCATGAATTATAACTATTATATCTACAAGGACAATTCAATTAACTGTAATGAAGAAAAACCTATAGGAGTGTGAATATAATAAACATTTTTATCACATACAAACAAATCAATGATAACAATATTTTAATAAAACACATTGTTTGAAAAAGCAATTAAGATTATCTATGCCATACTCTTTAATTACGTGAAATAAAAAGATAAATTTAAAAGGAATTACGCAAACAAACAGACAGGTGGTAGAATCTGAGTAGTATTTTTTATCTGGCTGAAGAAGCATCTGACGCTAAGTGGTCACTGCCACTCATGTGGTGGCCGGCACACTTTCACATGAGGCGAACATCATAGTCCTCGGGAGTAGCAACGCATCTGTGATTGACTTCAAATGGAACCCATGTTCTGTATGTGGTTGATTACAGATGTCCATGAGCGGCAGTGACCGCTAACCATCAGGTGGACTGCATGCTCGTTTGCTACTTCAGTCAGATAAAAAAAAAGATATGTGTATGCAACTTCAAATAAACGCGGGTTCCATCTGAAGTCAATCACAGATGCTTTGCTACTCCCGAGGACTGTGATGGTCGCCTCATATAAAAGTGTACCGGCAACCACACCCATCCATCGAAACGCAAGGAATGCCTCACGCAAAAGGTGTATAGGTACCTCCGCCACACATATTCCTAACGTGAAGCAGTTGAAGCAGAAGGCTGTAGTTGCCGGTACTGTTATATGAGGCGACCATCACAGTTCTCAGGAGTAGCAACACATCTATAATTGTCTTCAGATAGAACGCTTATTTTATATGGTTATCAGGTGGAATGTATGCTCGTTTGCTCCTTCGAACGAATAAAATAACACAGTGTACGCTTAGTATCTAAGTAGATAGTAACCATATTGCATAAAATCCTAAAACTAAACTCCTATTAACGACTATTGAAGCAATTTAGCCAAGTCAGGTATTCACGTGCAACAAATTGGTCCAAATTTAGTTTGTATTGATGTAGGTGTTGGCTATTTCGACCCACATATTGTCGTCATTATTTTACATTCTTTAAAGCAAATGTAGCTATCGCTGCTTTGCATGATTAACCACACAATTAAAAATTCATCCATTTAAGTCAATGATACAGTTTTATCCAAAGCCTATAATTGAGAACTTAGAACTCTAAATAGACTTTCGGTAATGGCCTAAATGGGCTTATTTATTATGTTACCTTCATTCGTTAAACATAAACTTAACCGTTTTCCTAAATTTATACCTAGCTCTTCCGTAAACTCTGCGTTTTCGATTTCTGTTATTATTTAATGCAGCAATAAAAAATTAGATACCCCAGGAGCTTCCATTCCGAAAATTTTGAACTTCCGATAGATATTACACCTCGAAGTCAGAAGCTATTAAATCGGAAGTTATAATAGGAAGTTTATCAAGGAGAAGAAAAAACGTGTCGCACCATCCGCGATTTTTATTTTTTACAACTTATTAGGGAATATTTTTAAACTAGAATTTAAGAACTTGATTTTTTATTTTTACTTTTAAACAGTAAGTCCATCCGTTTACAATCTTAACACTGATCTCTCCTGCCACCGGGTTTGCTTCCGATTCGGTTTTCGACTTCGGTTCCGATTCCGACTTCGACAATCTAAATGTTTGAACTCCGATTCCGACTTCAATTCCAATACTATCACCTCCATAACAAATTAATATATACGATATTATTACTTGTAAAAAAAACCGGCGAAACAGGTGTGTAGTAACAATGTTGTTTTTTTATGGATTACTGGTACCACATAGCAATTTAGTACTATACTATCCGGTTTTAAGACTGATTTTGTCATATGACACTGAAAATTGTGATCTGCTGTAACCCTCTTTTGCCAAATTGTGATACAATATATTGGTCTGTGGTAGGTAGACCCAGCAAACTTTGTTCCACCTAAAGTCAAAAATTATCAGTGTTTCTCTACTATATTATACATGTGTTATACATAAAAACCTTCCTCTTCAATCACTCTATCTATTAAAAAAAACTGTGTTAAAATCCATAAAGTAGTTTTAAAGATCTAAGTATACATACAGACCGACAACAAGAAGCGACTTTGCTTTATACTATGTATAGTTAAATCGGTATGGGTTCGTAAGCGATAAAAAACCTAACAACTAAAAAATAAGTATATTTTTTGTGCTAATTATATTTAACCTTTTCTGCATAACTACACAACAATAATGAACAAATTATATTTTCTGGACAACAAAAGGTGTTTATAGTGTTGTAAAAAGACCTTTTCCTACTTAAGCATTGCTTAAAAAGTTTGACCTCATTTCATACCTGTATTTTCTTATATAATCCGAGAATCATGGAATTAGCTGGAAGATTAATTTGAACAATACTGTATTGGAAATATTAGTGATTGGGCAGATTTAAAACCGGTTTCATGCAAACCATTGGGCATTTTGAGTCATACAGAAAATTGGGTTTAAGGGAATATATCAAAGCATTTTTGTTACGTTTCCTTAAAGTGATGCAATCCTGTTTACAGGAAATTCCATAATTTCCCTGAAATTATAAAATTTAGGCATTACACATATCTCAACTAATAACACAGCAGTAAACATATCTTAATTATAAACATAGAAAAAGTTCTTGTGGGCGTGTAAAGTGATTATATTTTATAAGTTCATTAGCGACCAATTATAGAAAAATTGTTCATATAAGTTGATGTTTGTTAACCCGCGTCGATAAGATAAAATTAATCTTTTCGCGTTGTTATTCCGTGTCCGTGGTTCAATGAGTGCAATTAGCGAATATGTAACAGATGTTATATACGTACTGAAACCGCCAACAGTGCCCAGGGCCCGTCCTGCGAAGCGCATCCACCAGGGAATGTCGTCTTTTTGGGCATTGTCGGGGCCCGACCGCGACATGAGCATAGTAATCTTGTCCGCCAACGACTGCAACGAAAATACACATCATAGTTTCCAATAAACACAATTGCAAAATCGTAATTTAAACAAATTCAATAAAACGTACCATTTTTGCAAAAAATCAATTCACTGCCTTGTCTTTTATCTTGTCAAGTCAGCTGTCAACTGAGTGAATCCATTTCATTGAATGTAATTTACAGATTAAAATATGAAGTAGATTAAAAATAAATTATGTTTATCAAACATCTACGATGATATTTTTTTACAAAACGTAAATACTTATATTACAAACATAGGAGTTCTATTTCCCCTCTACAATTTTATTTTTTGTTAATGATATAATATAAAGAATGATGATATATTAGTCAAATAATTTAAAACATGTACTTTATGAATAAAATCCACGTTTTGTTATTAGTGAAGCAAAATAGCTTAGATTATAATTTAATAAAAAGTCACAGTTATTTAAATAACAGCAAATGTTTTCCTGGTTATCCTGATTTTATTTATTTACTTTTTTCTTAGTCCATGATTGTACTCAACGTTTAGAATTGATAAATGGGATACAAATCCTATTGCAATGCATATACAAAACGCTTTAATGTCGGACGGTCGGCTTCAGACAATTTCGCGTTTGCAATAAATTTATGACAATTTTTGCAATAATTACTCTCTGTTTAAATAATCCACGTAAAGTGTGGTAATTAATGTGTGCTTTGAAAGATTGATTTCAAAATGCAACCAACAACCATGCTGCAAAAACTAACGAACTCTACTCAAACTATGTGAGTGACATGATTATATTTTTTCATCCATTACATTGCTTTGGAGCAGAAAAAAGACGTCAACTGGTACCCGTAGTACGATGCAGTAAAATACTTTGTGAATAAACATTATAAGAGCATTAAATGTCTGCTTGCAGTCGTAAAAGAATCTTCCTAACCTGTTGACAGTAGTGCAATAAAATTTTACTAAGTTCTTCCTTTTCTCTTACATACATCTTTTACATATAATATTGTACTATATTAACTGGCTCGTCACACAGCTTTCCTCGCGTTCTTTTAGCTGGCGTGAAGAGATCTACCTGCTACTTAATCAGATTTTAATATTTTGACTTAAATTAGTAAAATAATATTAAGATTTTAATTCTACTTAGACACTTTCCATTTTGGCACTAAAAGAACAGTTACATTGTCTTTATGAGTGAGTCATTTTGAGCCATGAATACATAACTTGTATACAACCTAAGTAGTATACAAAATTACTGGTTCTTACTCTGAATCCAGCTCTGAACCATCTACAAAATCATGTTTTGTATGACATCAATCAGTCGAGTTTATTTAGAAAACACAATCACTAACAGAATACTATTTCAAACTTTTAAGTCAATAACCTCCTTCTAATTATGTATATTTAATCTTTCAGCACCTTTTCGGAGGGTGATGGTGTGAGCAGCTCAGAGGTTTACTCCACAGAGGTGGTGGTGACCACCAATGCTGGTAGCCACAACCATGGCAGCTCCAAGGTGAAGCTCAAGAGTCTGGTGGACTACAACTGGGAGCCCAAGTTCTACCCTGGCCAGCTCCTAGCTGTACACATTAGTGGGAAATACTTGGCTTATTCTATCAAGGGTAATATATTTTTTTACATTTTATGTTATGTTATAGGAAGAGGGGAAATGTAGAACCATGTAGTTTCTTTTTTATGTATGTAGTTTCTTTTTTTATCTGATTGAAGTAGCAAATGAGCATGCAGTCCACCTGATGTTAAGTGGTCACTGCCGCCCATGGACATTTGTAAGGAACTTCAAACAGAACATGGGTTCTATCTGAAATAAATAAATAAATAAAGTAAAGTCAGTCACAAATTTGCTATGCCTATATTATGAAAAAAAAAATATGGCTTGAATTAATGTCTCAGGTTATCCATAGAAGTGTCGATAGGACCTAGAGATCTATTGTAAATTATGTGTTAAAATCTTGTAAATTGGTAAGTTACATTTTAAAATCTTTTTGTATTATGTCTTAAATAACATTGGCAAAATTGTTTTATAGCTCCCAATGCTGCCAACCCGGGAACATGGAATGGTATGGTGCGTGTTGTTTACAACCCTGAACCGGACATAGACAGACGCACTCTCATCAAGGGTATGAAAGGAGAGGTTAGTAATAAACACAATACTTGCTAAGTACTGAATTCCTTGTATCATTGAGATTGCCTTGCATTTTACTTGTGTGGTAGGATGAAGAAAAGTGGGGTAATCCCTACTGTTTAAAAATAAACTTAGGATTTTATTGTGTAAAGTTACATAGTCCTTATCAAGCTGTAATATTTGCTCTGAGATAATCAGTATTATGTCAGCAAACATATGATGGTGCCATTTCAATGATAAACTAAGATTAACTTAATAATAAATTGGTAGTTTGGAAATAAAGAAGATAAAAATTCCTCTAATGGTTTGACTTCTCCATAAAAAGAAAATTTTCTATAGAGTAAAAATGAACAATCTTCATTGAGAGACAACTTAATCATCTCAATTCTTGGAATCTATTCAGCTCTGTTATTTATCACTATATTGTATAAAGCAAAGTCGCTTCCCCCTGTCTGTCCCTATGTATGCTTAGATCTTAAAAACTATGCTACGGATTTTAATGTAGTTTTTTTAATAGATGGAGTGATTTAAGATGAAGGTTTTTATGTATAATATGTGCATAATTTAGTGGAGGGACACTGGTAATTTTAGGTTTTTGACTTTTAGGCGGAACAAAGTGCGCCGGGTCCACTAGTTACTACATATTTTACAGCATTTCCAGTATTTGTTCAATAATATCTGTCTGCATTAAAACTTTTATGTACACAGGTGCAAGACTTGGCATTCGCTCATATCCAGAATCAGGTGGTACTAGCATGCATTGACGAGCTCGGCAACTTTTACATACATGAGATAGAAATCACTGATAGCGGTCTGAGGTAAGAATATGATCACTGGTAATATGTTATGTAAATTATACCTATATAAAGTCCGATTGAACATTTAAACCTTTTTGTGAGTTGACAATTGCCTGGCTGGATGGTTTGAAAGCAAAATTAACTTATCATTATCAGGTTTTTTTGGATCTCAGTTAAATTTTTCAACAGTATCTGGACTCTACTCATAACTACTTGCAAACTCATGGTCTAGACTATTTATTAAACACTTCAATACCACACCTATTTGGTTCCTATACTACTTTTTAGGGAAAAGACCTTTAGTATGAGTAATTTGTTCTAAGTTATTTTTTATTGGCGTTTTATTGTATTTTTATAGGACAACATTGATAATGGAGGTTCATGAGGACACAGGGGTGGGTGGCTCCACTCACCGTGTGGTATGGTGTCCCTATATCCCGGATGAAGATGATGCCACTGATGACGATGCAGCCAAGTTGCTGTTGACTACCCATGCTCATATAGGTCAGCGAAGTATTTTTTAGCCACTTCTTTCCAGCCGTTGGATATATAATTTAAAGTTGGTAGAACCAGTGTAGTTCGACCGCGGAAGTACTACTGCCACACCTATTACTAGCATGAAGAATTTCTTGTGGTTATTAACACGCACACAAGGCGCATGGACTGTTGGGAAAAATTCCCAGCTCATATAATAAGTATTTATTTCTGGCCATAATTTCTAATTAATAATTTAATGGGTTTATTTTTCAAAGGTGAATGTATTGGTATAAGTTTTTGTAAAGTGAGGGGGTGTTGATAAGGACAATTTTCCGCCGAAAGAAAAAGAAAAAAAAACGATTTTTATTTGATGCCTTTATGTTATTAAAGGTGTGTATTTTTTATATTTGATGTTTATGGCGTAACCATTACAACTATAGTAATTTAGTAAATAATTACAAAAAAAAGAGTTCTTTTTTATACATTTCGATTGTTTTATATTATTACTAGTCAACTCGGCGAACTTCGTTCATCCTTACAGTCATAAATCTAAAACTATGTGTTTCTCCACTATATTATACATGTATTATACATAAAAACCTTCTACTTAAATCACTATCTATTAAAAACTGCATTAAAATCCGTAGCGTAGTTTGAAAGAATAATATTAAGAAATAAGATATATTTAATATATTTAAGAAATAAGATAAACACATCTACTAATAAGATTAAAACGACGTGGAACATTATCAACAACGAAACTAATAACTTATCTAAACATAAACAACACTTCAATTTAAAAATTAATAATATAGATGTAAAAGGAGATTTGGAGGTGGCATCAGAGTTTGAAAACTTTTTCACTAATATACCCGTATTAACAACAAAAACTCTGAAGTCGTCCTCTACTTCTGCCGAGTCCTTACTTAAAGAATATGTAACTGAATGTAATACAGGTTTTGAATTTTCAAAGGTTAATGTGGGAGATATCATTATTGCTTTTAACAGCCTAGACCGTAAGAAAACGGCAGACTTATGGGGACTTTCTGTTAGGGTTGTTTCCTCGATTATTCATCTTATTGCACCGCATTTGGCTACTGTATTCAATGCCTGTGTTACTTACGGTGTATTTCCTGACCTTCTGAAACAAAGTAAAGTTATTCCAATATTTAAATCAGGTAGTACTTCAGATCCAATTAATTTTCGACCGATTTCTATACTACCAACGTTAAGTAAATTTTTTTAAAAAATAATCCTAAATGATTTGTTGAATTATTTTAATAAAAACCAAATACTTCATGATAACCAATTTGGCTTTAGAAAGAACCGCTCTACTATAGATGCAGGAACTAAACTACTGAAAAATGTATTCGAAGCCTGGGATGGATCACGCGATGCCCTAGGTGTATTCTGTGATATATCCAAGGCTTTTGATTGTGTCCACCATGATACACTAGTCAGGAAATTACACCATTATGGGATCAGGAACAAGGCTCTTAGCCTTTTGAATTCTTACTTGAATAACAGAATTCAAAGGGTTGTAATAAATGGTACAAAATCGCCCGGCGCATGTGTTACAATGGGAGTTCCGCAGGGTTCGATACTCGGTCCATTCTTGTTTTTAATTTATATCAATGACTTGCCTCATTATGTAGGAGATAATCACGAGATTGTATTGTTTGCTGATGATACTTCATTATTATTTAAAATTTAACGACAACTGGATAATTTTGACGAGGTAAACAATGTTCTCTCGAAAGTTGTACATTGCTTCCACATAAATAACCTTCTTCTAAATGAGAAGAAAACTAAATGTATCAAGTTCTCGTTGCCCAACGTGCGGCAGGTTGAAACCAATGTACAACTCAATGGAACGGTTTTGGATCTTGTGGATTCATCTGTCTTTTTAGGCGTTACTCTAGATGCCAAATTGCAATGAGGTCCCCACATTGAAAAATTGTCGGGTAGACTCAGTTCGGCGGTATATGCTGTGAAAAAAATTAGGCATTTAACTGATGTTGAAACAGCTAGAATAGTTTATTTTAGTTACTTCCACAGCATTATGTCTTATGGTATACTGCTGTGGGGTTGTTCTTCAGACCTCAATTCTATCTTTGTATTGCAGAAGAGGGCTGTTCGAGCCATTTATAATCTAAGTCCGAAATCTTCACTTAGAGAAATATTCAAAGAAATAAATATTCTTACTGTTGTATCCCAATTTGTATATGAGAATTTGATTTATGTTAAGAAAAATATTAATAAATTCAGTAAACTTTGTGACAATTATGATATAAATACAAGGAACAAACACAATCTCTCCGCACATGTTACTCGTCTCCACAAAATTAATAATTCTTTTATGGGTCAATGTATACGCTTTTATAATAAACTACCAATTCAAATCAGAAATTTGTCAATCAATAACTTTAAAGCATTTATTAAGATCAAGCTTAGTCGTAAAGCATATTACAAAATTTCTGATTATATAGATGATAAAACAGCTTGGGACTGAACAATACGTAATTAATAAAATGTCAAAATGTAGCGTATCCTGCCAAACGTGCTCCTTGTTAGGCCAAATGTAGGGCAGGATACTGGAGCTAACTTTTGTTACCCATGTCAAAACAAGATGGCAAATAAAAAAATAAAAAAAAAGATATACAAAGAAAAAAGACAAACCCACTGAGTTTCTTGCCGGATCTTCTCAGTTGAGGTCGTGTTCCGATCCGGTGGTAGTGTAAAAACATATATATAAATGTAACTGACAATTTGTAAGCGCCCCTGAAGGCCTATGCAAAATAAAGACATTTCATTTCATTTCAAAGATGTAAGCATACATAGGGACAGACAGCGTGGAGCCACTGTTTTATGCTGTGTAGTGATTCACGTCATAATCATTGCGTACTGTCCCAGCGCGCATGTGGAACGTGCGCACGCTGGCGGCGCGCGGCGCGTCGCTGGCGGCGGGCGCGGCGCTGGCGGGCGGCGGCGCGCGCGCGGCCGCCGAGCACGCCGCGCCGCTGCTGGCCGCCGCCTTCTCGCCCGACGGCTCTGCGCTCGCCACCGCCGCCGCGGACGGATACGTCATGTTCTTCCAGGTGATGTGTACGCTGTATGATGACATAACAGCGCCTACACATTAAGTCGCAAGTAATGCGGCAGCAGCACGTCAGCCGCACGACTGCAGTGGATCTTATTATTCTTCTTCTTCAACTGGCCTTGTTCCCATTTTTAATTGGGGTCAGCTCTCCTAATATTTTTTCTCCAGAGCTGGCGGTTCTGGATTGTCTTTGGGTCAATATTACTATTCTTAAGGTCGTTAAATACGGTCTTTATCCATGTGCGTCGGGGTCTCCCAGGTTTTGTCGGCACTGACTCAAGTTCTAAGACTTTCCTGGTCATATGGTCCGCTGGTCTCCTCATGACGTGGCCATACCATCGCAGACGTTGCAATAGGTCTAACTTTGAAAGTTCCTCTTATGTTATGGTTAGGTACCTTGTCTAGAAGCGTGACGCCCGCGGTGCAGTGCAGTGGATCTTAATTAATATTCATTATTTACTTTTTGATTATTATTTCCATTATTGAAATAACGTGCGTCACCCCAGTCTAAATATGTCTCGCGGGTACAGCTGCAATTCGAAAACATCCGCCGAAGTCGCGCGGCTGATGCACTGCTGCCGCACGACTTGTGACCTAATGTGAAGGCGCCCTTAAGTGTATGATGACGACGCGAGTTAAGTTCTTCCAGGTAGTGTATAATGTTTGCAAGCGACTTGCAACACACTGGCGACGCGTTTGCCACCATATGAATAAAATGAACGCTCGTAGCACACGAAGTTATAATTGTTTCTTTGTCAATTTGTTGTCCATTAAATAAAGTGACAAACGAACTTTCTGACATATACGAAAGTCATATTTTTTTAAATTCTATATTTTATACGTATGTACACTGGTGCCTATAATTACGACTAAATACAAATGTATGAAATATACATATATATAATACTAGCTGTCCCGACAAACGTTGTTTTGCCATATAAAAAATAAAAAAAATTGAGGGGTGGACCACCCTTATTATTTCGGGATGTGAAAAATAGATGTTAGCCGATTCTCAGACCTACCCAATATGCTTACTAAATTTCAGAGGAATCGGTCAAGCCGTTTCGGAGGAGTATGGAGACTAACATTGAGACACGAGAATTTTATATATAATATGTATATGAAATTGTAAAATAACGCGTTATCTGTAACTCCAGGTGTACATGAACAACGAGAGCAGCCCGCGCTGCCTGCACAAGTGGCAGCCGCACGGCGGCAAGCCGCTCAGCTCGCTCTTCTTCCTCGACAACCACAAGAACTACAATACTGAGTAACTTTATGCTGACTATTCATTATTTAACACTCATTCGTTATTATGTCGTAAATAACCTTTACTTATATATTTGAGCTTTTCTTCATAAAAGTGAAGTAGCAAACGCAAAGCATTTAGTGCACCTTATGGTAATCATCCATAAATTAATATCTGTGAGCAGCTTCATACAGAACAAGAGTTCTATCTAAAGTCCATCACATATGCGTTGCTACTCCCATAGATTAAAATTATTGTCTAATATAAACTATATTCTAATTCTATATTCTAACAGGTGGTAGAACCAGTGTAGTTCGACCGGGGAGGTACCACCGCCACACCTATTTCTAGCGTGAAGCATTTTTTGCGTTTCGATGGAAGGGTGTGGTTGCCGGTACACTTTTATATGAGGCGACCATCTTAGTCCTTGGGAGTAGCAACACATCTGTGATTGACTTCAGATAGAACCCATGTTCTGTAGCAAGTTGATTACCGATGTCCATTGGCGGCAGTGACCACTTACCATCAGGTGGACTGCATGCTCGTTTGCTACTTGAGTGAAATAAAAAAAAAAAAAAAAAAAAAAAAAAAAAGTTAGTCATCCACACACTTAAACTTAAACGCAAAAACTATTGCATGTTAGAAATTTGTGAGATATAGGTTTGGTCGAGTTCTACTTCTACCATCTTTCAAATATCTGTTTAAAACTATGAGAGGCAATCATTTACAAAATATAACGTTTCCACTTTATACATTGCATAAAATATACTTTGTGAATTAAAAAATAAATATACAATATCGTTTCTCTCAAAGCGTCCAATTCTGGAAGTACGCCGTAACGGGAGCGGAGAACAACACGTCGATCAAGGTGTGGTCGTGCAAGTCGTGGAACTGCCTGCAGAGCATCACCTTCTCACCGACCATCGGCACGGACTCTTCTCTCGGCATGAAGGCGATGCTGGACACCAGCGCCAACTACCTGCTGCTGTCGGACTTCAAGGCCAGGAGCCTGTACGTGTTGCACATGGCGAGGGATAGTGATGACTCCGCGGCATACTGCAGGAGCATATCGGAGTTCCTGTTGCCGTATCCCGTGCTGAGCTTCTGTATTGTGGACGCTGGTGAGTTGAGCTATGTGAGAAAATATATATATGTAATAAATATTGATGTACAATGTTGTATAATCACAGATCTTTGGATGACTGAGAAAAAGTAGTAATCGTTTTTTTTTTTATTTGATGTATCAAATTTAAACTACATAAATTAATTTCAATGATTGAAGTACTCAGCTTGAGATAAAATTGAATAATTATATAGAAAAATCGATTGATTGAAAGAATGTTACATATCTTTATACGCGTTACCTAAAAATAAAAAACCTGTTATTTATTTCCATTGATTTCTCATTTGCATATATTTAAAATTATCGCGTTTTTATAAATAATCTATGTCATTTTCCTGTTCTGTACTTTAAAATTGTGTAAATTTTATCAATTACGACTCATTAATTTCCTTATGCTAAGAGATTTCTCCAATAATAAGTTGCTACTGGGTTTTATTATTCTCGTTCTAATCAGCGATGGTATACGGTAACGGTGGTTTTAGGGCTGATCAAATATTTTTTTTTTATTTGCAGAGGAAATCCAACCAAAATGTGAATCAGCTTGTGACGATCCATACCATAGGAACGGGGGTGACGGCAATGTGGCTGACTCGCCTGACGAATTTGATCTGCATCACGACGTAAGTTTATAACAATACTAGTCGTAGCCGACGAAACTTCGTTCCGACTAAAAGTCAAAAATCTAAAATTATCAGTGTTTCTCTATAATATTATACATGTATTACACATAAAAACCTTCCTCTTCAATCACCCTATCTATTAAAAAAACTGCATGAAAATCTGTAGCGTAGTTTTAAAGATCTAAGCATACATAGGGACAGACAGCGAGAAGCGACCTTGTTTTTATAATATGTAGTGATAGTCTTTTTTTACAAATATATGAATAAATAGAAGAGTCTTAATTAAGTTCTAATAAATTCTATATAATGTAGGTAGAAATTATGTATTTGTAAAAGAACGTATAATTATAATTATTTTGAATATGCTTCAGTTAATGCCTAGCGTTTCGCCGCAGACGTGGTCGGCTGGTGGTCCTAAATTCAATAGTCACTCTGATATTCAATGTCATGAAGCTCCGCTAGACCAACGTTGATAGCTTGTCACTCCCTTCGTTAACTGTAACGCTATGATAAATGTATACGCACATTTCACAGTTTTGATGTATTTTTTTTCGTTTTTGTTCGGTAATATAAGGATTGGTGGTAACCTGGGTTCGCTCATGTAAAATGTGACTAGAGGTGTGAAATTGTGCCCGGAGCCGGATCACTGTTAAATGACGCTCATTTCAAATTTAATTTATCGATAATACTTCATAGTTTTTTATACATGGCACTATTTACCAAATGTAAATTACGGTACGTACAGTAGGTTAAGTACGTACTAAGTAATTCATCATTGAAGTGATAGATGGCGCTATCGTATCTTTCGTCTTTATATTCGTATATAGTTAGTAAATTTTATGATGTCTACTGGTATAAAAATGGCTATTTTATATGTATGTATTTTTGACCGTTTTCAGGAGGGCGGGCTGGCGTGCGGCGGCGCGGGCGCGGCGGCCACGCGGCTGCGGCTGTACATCGTGCAGCCCAAGGGGCTGCAGGAGGGCGAGCTGCTCTACGACCCGCCCGACGCGACGCCTGGTAACACCCCCTAATATACGTACAAACTATATACTTCGTCGTATACAGTAACTTCCACTTACGCGAATTTGGAGTTACGCGATTTTCAAATCTTTTCGATTCGTCTATTATTTAAGTGTCACTTGCGTCACACAATCTCTATATTATAGATTACATAAACACTTATATCCCGCACTATTACTCAGCTAATGCACATGTTTGGATGGACGGAACTAACGTCCAGCTACAATTTGTGTTACGTATACGTATTTCTTATACCCCGACTTACACGGGATGGGACTTACTTCATGGGATCGTTTGTTATTATAATCGAGTGATAGGCAAACAAATAAATAAGCAATCTGTGGGCAGGCATGGAGCCGCAGTCCGGGGCGGCGCGCGGCGCGGAGGAGGCGGCGCCGGCGGCCGTGCCGTCCAGCATCCTGCAGCAGCAGAGCCAGCAGCTCAAGAACCTGCTCATGCGCTCGCAGGTAACGCTTGTATAACAAGCTCGCTAAATAGTTGGCTAATCTTGGGAGAAATGGCGTTCTTTTACGCTTTAGGCGTACGATAAATTATAGTATTATTTTTAAAGAAATGAAGAAAAAGAAGTGAGTTGATAAGAGCAAACACACTTTTATATGAGGCGACCATCATAATCGTCGAGAGTGGCAACGCCTCTGTGATTGACTTTAGATAACCCATGTTCTGTATGAAGTTGTGGTGGCATTAACTGTGAATGCACTTTGTACTCATGCGTTCTAAATTACAACAATATGTCACGTTAGTAATAAGTTTCTTTTACAATATTTTATAAATAATAAATCAGTATGAAATCAAGTTTCGTGCGAATTACTCGTATGTTCTCTTCGTACTCATCAGATACCAATCTCAACATACAACACACGCCACACACCAACAAAGTTTATTACAGATGTCCGTTAGCGGCAGTAACCACATACCATCAGGTGCACTGCATTCTCGTTTGCTGTTTCAATCAAATAAAAAACAAAGCAGTTTCTAACCACCAACCACTCGAAAACGATTTTTTTATTCCCGACTATTAAGAAATTATTGCCAAGGAAGTCCTAATCCTGTTTTGTGCATTTCATTTGTTTAATAATCATTCAATCAATAAGAGATTTTATTATTTTAAATAAATAAAATAATAAAATCTCTTTTACGAATTCACATTTATCATCTTAACTTTAACTTGTCAGTAATTCTACTAATTATAAGTTTCTATGAATATAAAAATTATGATTATTTATTTAGGGTCGTGAAACGCTTCCTATATAAAAATAAAACAAGACGAATATAGAAAAAAGCCTCTAAATATCAAATAAGAAAGGAAGACTGTACTTAAGAATAAATTTGTTTGATTTTTATCTTCAGACCCAGCCGGGTAGCTTGATCAGTCAGCGGCCGGAGTCTCCGCCGCCCATCCCACCGCAACTGAACCTGATGACCCCAGATGCCTTCAGGTATATCTTGGTATACCAATAATATTGTCGTGTTGTAAGGGCACATACGCACTAAGCGGTCAACCGTCCAGCTAACGGTCCAGTTTATCGCATAATGCGTAGGTATCTTGAGACGTCGGTCTTGAATAGTGTCATGGATGTCGTAAGAGGTGTCGTCGTCAACCCATTATTGTCCCACTGCTGGGAACGGGTCTTCTCTCAGAATGAGAGAGTTTAGACCATAGTCCACCGCGCTGGCCAAGTGCGAATTAGCGGAGGTGTCGGAAGAACAAAATCCAGAAGATAAGAAGCAGCATTTTTCTGCTAACATCAACCTTCACTGCAGTCATCAACACACATCGCAGGCAACGTTGGAGACTTAATGGTCTGACAATCACTCATATCCATATGGAATATGGGATATTTTGTTATCGTCGCTTGTGACTAAATTTTCATATTTAGTAGTAATTTACTACCAATATTTGTTATTCTGTTAATTTGTTTAATTGCTGCTCCGCTTAGCTTGAATGTTTAATAATAATTGATTACTGTCCCTTTCAGTTCTCCTGGCAAGAGGGACGAAGACGATCCACCCCTGTCAGCTACGCCGGACGTGGGGATAAAGCAGCGTGTTTCGATCAGCGGTAATGACACTGGTGATATTTTGTTGTTGTTTTTTTTCTGTCAGTAATCATTTCGTCTACTAAAAATACTAATCATCACAATAATCATGTTTTTCATTTGGTTTAAAGCGAATATATTATAATGGTTAACTAACTAATAAATTCTGTACGATTATTGATACATAATATTCAATATTATCATTGAATATTTAAGAATGATAATCAATTAATTAATTGGGAAATAGGGTGCATTAACGAATGGGGTTATCTGTAATGTTAGTTGTAACCCTATGGATTAAATAAATAAATAAATCATTGTTCTTGAGTTAAAATTGACCGTTTGCCCTGCGTTGGGACAATAATGGGTGGATAAAGATACCTGTTTGGTGCTGCAAGCATAAACTTTAGGCGATAAATAAGATAAATAAATGTTACAAAATTTCGTTAGTAACTGTAGCGAAATTCCCTAAAAATAAAAAGCTTGAAGTTTATGTTTCGTGGCAGTTGGATAAGGGACAATCAATACAAAATGGCAAGCGGCGTCTTTATGTGTATCACCAATACAAACGCTCCAGGCGCGATGACTTTTAGTAAAATCTCCTATTAGGAAATACCTATAACCAGCATAGAATTTCAAAGGGCTGATGAGTAAATGATTGACTATTCATATTCCTTCATCGTTTTTTATTTTATTCTTATACTGGTTGACCCGGCGAACTTCGTTACGCCTAGAAGTTAAAGATCTAAAATTATCAGTGTTCCTTCACTATGTTATACATGTATTATACATAAAAACCTTCCTGTTTAATCACTCTATATATTAAAATCCGTAGCGTAGTTTTAAAGGTCTAAGCGTACATAGGGACAGATAGCGGGAGGCGGTTTTGTTTTATACTATGTAGTGATGATAATACTACCAATAATAAGCTTTTATAGCTTTTTGTTTATTAACTACGCAATCTATTTTTGAGTTTTGTAAATTATGAATCCAGGTACCGAGGAAGGCCCCGGCGCGTCGTCAGCGGCGGCGGGCGAGGCGAAGCCCCCGTCGGGCGGGTCGAGCCCGAGCCGCGAGGTGCAGCAGATCATGGCGCACGAGCAGGCCTCCTTCTACAAAGACCTGGTAAGTAGAGTATTTGTTATGTTATGCGTGTATAAAAATATGTGCTGTTTCAATTTGCATTTTACAGATTTAATATTGTTTAATTTTGAGTGATGTCGGTCTTAAATATCCATTTCCTCGCTTCGCTTAGATGAACTAATTGACCGAGCTAAAAAATCTGAAAAGACTAGCCTTCGTATGTAAGATAAAAACCTAATGTGGTAACGCGTGTCAAGAGTGGTGACATAACAAATTTTAAACTAAAAATTGAGATTTGTTGAAAGGAAAGATGGTTGAATGATTGATTTATTACATATTGGCATAATGTAATATTTTACTAATCACATGTACTTTCACAGGTATTGCATAGTTTTTTTACGATAATACACAAATACAAATCTTTTTTAAACGATTATTTCTTTCTTTTTACTGTGTTTATTAGGATATATTTATATTCTGTGTTAATTTAATGATTTCGTCTCATAAGATAATTCTACTTCTTATTTCTTATCGTAAAATAAAAGAAACACAATTTTGATAATAAACCTGCTTGAATAACAAGTTTATCAATATTAGTTAAACACATATACATACTGTTTAAGGTTTATTTCAATCTGACGTGTAATTTTAGAGCTTACTCTGGAATTATTTAAATAAATCTTAAAGGCAAAATGCCATTTATTCGTGTAGAGTTTATACTATAATTGAGTCGTTTAAAAGCGAAACCACCTCCTTGCCTAAAATTATTTCTGCAAAGAGGTGGTTTTGTTTTTAGACAACTCAATTATGTACTACACTATTCATGTATATAAAATGTATGTATGACATTTGACATTGCAGCGCGCGCCGCTGGCGGCGGGCGAGGAGCCGCTGTTCGCGGGCGAGCTGTTCGTGTCGCCCGACAAGCCGCCGCCGCCCGCCAAGCTCACGCACACCAGTAATGCTTTTAAATATGTTCTTTTTTGTTAGTTATCTGAGTGACTCAACTCTCTCGATGGGTGGCTCGAGAATAAAATCCGAGATCACAATGTATTACGTTCAGAAACTTAATCAGAGAAACACGCCCTGATTTTGTAAATGTATGTATTCGAATTTTTTTTCGGTGACGTAACATATAGCGATGTGGGCTACATACTTCCTTTTAAATGTGTGTTAATCCCATTACAAACCACGTGGGACTATCACCTAAAAGTCACAATTTGAAAGATAACTCTTGTTGACCTGTAGGAGAATAATAAATGGTTGACAAACTTGTTGATTCGTCGTACTATTGTTACTGTTGAAATTACAGAAATTAAATTTAAACAATGAGTTTATTGTGCAACAGTGCACCTGTTCAAATATTATAGAAAATAATCCAGCCTAATCAAAAGCAAAATTAAAGAAAAAGATCTCAAACTTCCTTTATATCGAATGAAGTTCTTACTGTACTACTTTATGTAAAAAATGAGTTAACGGTAATAATATGTGCAACGGGAAAAATACAATATTACAATAAATCATATTATATACAAAAACAAAAAAAAACTTGTACATTTTACATTGCAAATGTTAGTTATTTTATTATGTTATTTTCAGATAGCGACACATCATGGCCGCAGATATCCATCGAGCAGATCACCGAAGCGAATCAGCGCAAGGCCTCGAGCGACAGATCCAGCAACCAGTCCCTCAACGCGTCGCTCCCGGCGCCTCTCGCGCCCCTCCCGGCGCCCCTTGCGCCCCTCCCCGCGCCCCTTGCGCCCCTCCCCGCGCCCCTGGCCACACCCCTCGCGCCCCTCAACCCGCCGATAGTGACGCCGGTGAACCACACCCCTCTCGCGCCCCTGAACCCACCACCCGTGCCGCAACCCGAGCGAGCTCCCAGTGAAGATGTGTCCAGGAGCAGGATTGAGGCTCTGGAACAGAAATTGGATAAGCTTACTGGTAATTACTAATTAGTGTAATTTTATCCGATTACCTATAGGAGTTTTATTTTAATGTCCTTTAAAACTTTACTAAACTAATCATGTATTGCTATCCAAACCAAACGTGTATCCAAAATTACTGTTTTAAAATTCCGTATCAATATTAAAAGGAAAGCGTGATAAAGTTTATAAGGATGTATTTACATTCCCAGAGCTGCTGACGCAACAGTCACGTGACATTCGCGCGTTGCGGAGCGAGGTGCAGGCGCCCCGCGAGCTGTTGGACGAGGCCTTAGACGCGCACGCCGTGCGCACCACTGCCGCCATCGAATCTGCACTTACTGACGGGTGAGATTTATGTATTAACATTTAGGGGTTTGAAAAAACAGGGGTTAATAAGTTGTGTAGAATATAACTAATGATGCCGTTAGAATTTATTGGAGGGATTGTAAATATAAGCTTAAGGTTTAAGTGCAGACAAATGAAGATAAATTAATAGAATACCTGATAATTTTCTATTTTCACGATAAGTCTAAAGAAAGCCCACTTCCTTTGGTCGTAGTGCGCGATAAGCAAAGTCTAATTTGAAAGCGTTCCTAACTGCGATCCACGAACATTAGCTTGAAGCGTTAATCGCTCTGCGGTGCAAGGGTAAGCGTTGAGACAAATTATCTGTAAACTATCATCTAAGCATCTATGTGCTAATAATTTTAGGCTAATGTTTCGTGGTGGAGCGGCTACTCTTGATTCTAGTACACTAGAATCATAGATCATCGAATCGCCGCCTAAAAATGTTCACCCAATAATAAAAGGTATATGCATTGATTGTGCAGCTGGGAGCGCATAGCGCGCGTGGGCGAGACGGCGAGCGCGCACGCGGCGCAGGCGGCGGGCGCGGGCGCGGCGCGCGCGCTGGAGCCGCTGGCCGCCGCGCTGCAGCACGAGCTGGCCGCCAAGCTGGCCGCCACCGACCGCCTGCTGCGCGACAACATCGAGAAGCTGGCCACCAGCAAGGTGAGCGTTACGCGCGCTGGAGCCGCTGGCCGCCGCGCTGCAGCACGAGCTGGCCGCCAAGCTGGCCGCCACCGACCGCCTGCTGCGCGACAACATCGAGAAGCTGGCCACCAGCAAGGTGAGCGTTACGCGCGCTGGAGCCGCTGGCCGCCGCGCTGCAGCACGAGCTGGCCGCCAAGCTGGCCGCCACCGACCGCCTGCTGCGCGACAACATCGAGAAGCTGGCCACCAGCAAGGTGAGCGTTACGCGCGCTGGAGCCGCTGGCCGCCGCGCTGCAGCACGAGCTGGCCGCCAAGCTGGCCGCCACCGACCGCCTGCTGCGCGACAACATCGAGAAGCTGGCCACCAGCAAGGTGAGCGTTACGCGCGCTGGAGCCGCTGGCCGCCGCGCTGCAGCACGAGCTGGCCGCCAAGCTGGCCGCCACCGACCGCCTGCTGCGCGACAACATCGAGAAGCTGGCCACCAGCAAGGTGAGCGTTACGCGCGCTGGAGCCGCTGGCCGCCGCGCTGCAGCACGAGCTGGCCGCCAAGCTGGCCGCCACCGACCGCCTGCTGCGCGACAACATCGAGAAGCTGGCCACCAGCAAGGTGAGCGTTACGCGCGCTGGAGCCGCTGGCCGCCGCGCTGCAGCACGAGCTGGCCGCCAAGCTGGCCGCCACCGACCGCCTGCTGCGCGACAACATCGAGAAGCTGGCCACCAGCAAGGTGAGCGTTACGCGCGCTGAAGCCGCTGGCCGCCGCGCTGGCCACCAGCAAGGTGAGGTCGTACGACCCGCTTGGTGGAGCGGTTACCATACCCGTCTGACGCGCAATGGGTTCAGTTCCCGGCCAGACAGGTATCTGAATGATGAGTTTAGAATCATGTTCTGGATCTGGGCATTTGTGTATTCGTCTTGTGTGTGTCCATTGTACCCACGACGCGGGAGAAAATCCTACTGTGGGGCTATGAGTGTAGAAAGCGTGTAAGAGTGTACAACACCTGACCGGGGGAACCGTACGCTTGAGGTGCTGTCGGAGCGGAGGGTGACAGTGCTGCAGGTGGTTGTGGTTCGCCTTGCAATATATGAAGGGGCGGAGGGCGACCACATTCACACATAAAAATGTTTGCGACCCCACACGATCGTCCATCTTTAGTTCACAGGTGAACATATCCGACTTTTTATTTTTAACTCCCTTTTGGTTCATAAAAATATTGGATACTTTCTGCATATTAATATCTATATCATTTTATATCTTAACCAACTAATACAGCACTAATTTCCATCATCCAGAGTGTGACAGAGAAGCTGAGCGTGTCGATAGCGAAGTCGATGTCGGAGCTGGTGCGCGACTCGTTCCGCACGGCGCTTGCGGACCACGTCATACCCGTCATGGAGAAGGCGCACGCGCAGATATTCAAGCAGATCAACCACGCCTTCCAGAGCGGGACTAAGGAATGTAAGTTCTGATTTATGTATTCTTATCTACAGTTATGTTATAGAACTTTTTTTTGCAACTTTGCAAAATGTAAATATTCGATCATCTTATTGAAATTGTATCAATGAAGAGATTGAGAGAAGATAATGATAAAATTTGTATTGTATGCGTTAGTGTATTTTTATTTTTAACACAAATTTTTAAAAACATGTTTTTTACTTATGTTTTGGTGTATGCTACACAATAACCGATTTCAGGCTTAATATGGACTGAAAACACATGACTTTACTTATTTGCACACTTAGTTTGTACTCACTGAATATTTATGTGGGGTTAACATTGTCTGATGCACGTAGAAGCATCGGCATAACAAATTTTGTGATGTTCATGATGTCGCTAATTGTAGAAATCATTTCAACTTCATACGGTGACTTTTGTGCGACGAATGTTAAAATTTCACTCTCATATTTTTTTCATAACGCGCCTAAAGAAGTATATCTTCAATAAGTAACAGTCTTACGACGTAGCGTGACGTCAGTTCTCCGTATCGCATAGTTTCTTGTCGTGTTAGTGTGACCGCTAACGCTGTGCATTGTGCGTACGTATAGGGGACGTCTTACCCTCCGGGACTCTTATATGCTAAGGCTTTGTGAACATAAGGGCGGTGGGTAGGGATTTTCGGGCCTCGAGGGGGTACCCTCTTTACCCGGGCAATTCTCTAGGACATCGAATACCTCCCGGATCCTTAACATTTATATATAATAATACAATGTTAATAAAAACATTGTAATATTATATATAAGTGTAAAAGATATTCACCATCCCCACTGTTTAGCGGGTGGTTAACTGTGCATTGTGTGGTACAGTCGCGGCGAACACGGAGGCGGCGGCGCGTGCGGCGGCGGAGCGCGGCGGTGCGGCGGCGGCGGCGTCGCTGCGCGCGGCGCTGGAGCGGCACGCGGACGCGCTCGCTCACGCCGCGCCGCTGCAGCCGCACCAGTTCACCGCCGCGCTCAAGGACGTCGCGCACAAGTCAGTGAATACGCGCATACACACACAAATACGTGCATACACACACGCATACGTGTGTAATGACGTCTAGAGAACGCCACGCACAATACGCGCATACACACACACATACGTGTATAATGACGTCTCGAGGACGCCACGCACAATACGTGCATACACACACGCATACGTGCGTAATGACGTCTAGAGAACGCCACGCACAATACGCGCATACACACACATATACGTGTATAATGACGTCTCGAGGACGCCACGCACAATACGCGCATACACACACACATACGTGCATAATGACGTCGCGAGGTCGCCACGCACAATACGCGCATACACACACACATACGTGTATAATGACGTCTCGAGGACGCCACGCACAATACGCGCATACTCACACACATACGTGTATAATGACGTCTCGAGGACGCCACGCACAATACGCGCATACTCACACACATACGTGTATAATGACGTCTCGAGGACGCCACGCACAATACGCGCATACACACACATACGTGCATAATGACGTCGCGAGGACGTCGCACACAGCTGACTGACACGAACACGTACTCTCGCATATCGAATTTTCACGGAAATAGGGTATAGTGACACGCACTTACATACCCACTTAAACTTCTAGATTAACACATGTAAGAGGAGACGATTCATGTAATGATAAATGTTTATCAGAGTTATAAAAAATAACGATATTTGAGATGTTTAAGTGGTTCTTAAAAATAGTAATGATTTAAACTTTTACACTTTCAATTGATCGTAAAGCTACAGGAGTGAATACCACATAAAAAACGAATTCAAATTTTTGAACTTCCTTTGCATTCGTGCTAGAAGGGACAAAAACAGATGTTACGTCCCTTTAATAATCGCACGCTAGGAATCGCTTAAAAACTCCCCAAAATACGAAAACATTTTTAATTCCATTAATGACATACACGGATAATAATCATAACATTGGGTTTTTCTATCTTATGATTGTTACTAAGGTTTGCTACGCAAATTGGTAACGCTAGCACAACAGCATATATTGTTCATTACTGGACTGGAGTAGGGTTCGATATTGGAGCTAACTTTTATTACACATGTAAAAAAAAAATAGCAAATAGTCAAAAGATATGCAAAAAAAAGACAAACCCACTAAATTTTTCGCCGGATCTTCTCAGTTGAGGACGTGTCCCGTTCCGGTGGGAGTGTAAAAGAAAATATGTAACTGACAGTTTGTAAGCGCCCCCGTAGGCCTATGCAAAAAAATAAAGTCACTTCATTTCATTTGAGTAGCTTTGTTTGTAGCTTGAGTTGTTTGGAGTTCACTATACTTGACAAAACAAGCAAAGATAGAGAAAGTCCTTAACCTATTTATTATACATCTGAAATATAGATATAAACATGTACCACCAACATTCTCCCTCAAGGACAGACGAGTTGAAAGAGACCAAGTTTTTCTGTTTAAAATTATAAATTTTTATTGACCCTTTTTTCTCTCCTAGCGTCAAAATTTTAGTCATTTGTGTCGCTGTAATTTTAGTACATCTTTTTGCATTTTTTTGTATTACTTAATAGTGGAAACTGTTTGTATTCATTTGTTTTATATAATATGTATCGTTTTTTGTGTAAAAGGTGAATTGTTTGTTTCCCAAAGAAATAAAAAATAAAATAAAATAAAAATGTAATGTGTGGTTGTGTGGGCAGCGTGCTGGAGAAGGAGATGTCGTGGTGGCGCGAGCAGGCGCGCGCGGCGGCCGCGCAGATGTCGCGCGCGCACTCGCCCGCCACGCCCGCCGCCGCTTCCGTCGCCGACAGACAGGTTAAACTTATCTATATATATATCTATATTAATAACGCTTAATCGTGGTAGCACATGTAGTAATTCGACCCTGGAAGCACCGCTGCTTCCGTTTCTGACTTAGAGCGCTTTCACATTTTTTTGAAGGTGGTAGAACCAGTGTAGTTCGACTGGGGAAGTACCACTGCCACGCCTTTTTCTAGCCTGAAGTATTTTTTGCGTTTCGATGGAAGGGTGTGGTTGGTTGTCGGCATAATTTTATATGAGGCGACCATCGTAATCCTCGGGAGTAGCAACGCATCTGTGATTGACTTCAGATAGAACCCATGTTCTGTATGAAGTTGATTACAGATGTCCATGAGCGACAGTGACCACTTACCATCAGGTGGACTGCATACTCATTTGCTACTTCAGTCAGATATAAAAAAGGCAGCCGCGCGATGCAACGGATGCTTTCTTATTATTGAAATAATTATTTAGTATTTATTATTATTATTTATTATTATTATTATTTCCATTATTTATTTATTTATTTATAAAAGGTTCACCAACCTAGCATACACTTATAAATATCAAATAACTCAAATATAAATAAATAGGTCGTGTACCCACAATTACAGGTGAACACGGCATTTGCAATATTGACGCTCTGTTAAATTATACTACAATTAATCCATTATAAAAGTACAACGCGCCACCCTAATCGACAAAAATCCCGCGGCTATAGTCGTAAAAGGAAAGCATTCTCTGCAGTGTCGCGGCTGACGCGCTGCGGCCGCGCTACTTGCGACCTAATGTGAAAGCGCTCTTATAACAGTAGTGTTAGACGCCGCGGTGTTCTGATCTAAGGGATATGGTAGAAGAGACATACATCTGAGGCGTTCAGACTTAGTCTTCAGGCGTAGCAACATTCTTGTGGCAATCTCAGGTGAGACTGATTTTACTTGGAATTGATTAAAGATATGCACGAGTGGCAGTAGCATCTATCATCAAGTAGACTATAAAGTCTACTGTAAACTGTTATCTGCAAATGTATAAAAAAAACGCAACTACACATTAGTCTTTTCTCTTTTGTATTGCGTGCCACACATACATACAAAGTCATAAATACATCAATACAATACAAACACTCATACGAGGCCCAGGAATTTAAATTCATCTACATATTTGTCTGGCAAAAAATCGCGTATCAGCCGATGGATTATTGTCAAAGAAAACATGATGGATCTGAATAAGATCTGAATAAGATTGATAAGATATGTGGAATAAGCGGTATTTTAATATATTCTCCATATCCATTTGTTGAAAATCTCTTGTTCGGAAAGTTCGCAACTGATTTATTTCGCGTCAAGTTGTATCTAATATTACTAAGATTAAAGAACCAAAAATATTGAAGATCAATAATAGTTTAACTTTAATGCATTATACATTTTTTTCAGAAATCACAGCGTAACTCTACGAGAACTTGCGTTCACGAGTCTTTGCCCTTTCTCTTAAAAGTATAATAATTTTAACCATTATTATTATTATTTTCGAAATTCTTACTAAAAATGTAGATTATTTGAGTAGTTGGGCTTTAGTAGTATTATTTCTCATTTTTAGTGTCATTTTTAGTCATAACTAGGTTATTATAATTATGTTGTACTAGGTTATGAGTACTATAGGTGTTTTCCTAGTTTTTGCGTAAAAGATTAATAAATCTACATACAATCGATACAAACTTTTGCATTCATAATATTAATAAAATTTAGTTTTCAAGATACGGTTCTTGTGTTATCGACTTTAAATAGAACTGTTCTGTTCTCTATAATGTTGCTTACAGATGTATGAGGCAGCAGTGACCACTTACAATCACGGACAAATACAAGGCAGTCGTAAGACTGCCGACAGAAGTGATAATATAAAACATGTCGTTATTTTTAGGTGATCACTTATAGGCTTATACTGTTTATATACTAGTCACAAAAATTAAGGGGTTTAAAAAATCCAAAAGGGATTTTAAAAAAATCCAAATTTTTCGGTGATTTTCAACAAGCAGTAACTTGGAGTAAAATGATCGCACAGCAAAAAGAAAAGAGCAAATTGTAGCTCCAAGTGTCTACTTTTCAGATTTGATTATAAAAAAATATCATGCTTGGGCGTAGAGGAATCCTAAGAAATCTACCAAATAATTTTTTTTCATCGGTTCATCTTAAAGTTTTTTTTAGGAAATCTACTGCGCTTTAATTCGACGTATTTTAAAAGTCTAAATGATGATTTGCCCTTGAGTTATCGTCATTCAAAGCAAAAAAGTAATTTTTAACATTAACAATCAATAACTCTGAGAGTTAAAATCATACAGGAAATCGAACGAGGGTTTTGAAAACTGCACAATACTGTATAGGAAATTGAGCATGATTTTTGAGCGGATTTTTTTTATTTTGGATAAAATGGATAAACGAAGGATATCGTCGGTAATTTATTAACATCAAAATGAGGGGACATTTTGAGAACCCCTGAAAATTTTAAAGGGCTGCGATTTTTTTTATACTGCTCAGAGCCTTTAAATTCTTTGTTTTTGTTAAAAATCATCATGTTCAGCAATGTTTATGTAATTTTCTCAATGATTTTTTTCTGTAAAATCTTTATTTTTTTCGGTCAAAGAGATGAAGTTTTCAAAACCCTTAATCGATTTCATGTATGTACGTTCATAATTCTCAGAGTTATTGATTGTCAAATTTAAAAAGCACTTTTTTCCTTTGAATAACGATAAAGTCCAGGGCAAATCATCGTATAGTCTTTCGTCATTGTATAGTCGAATTAAAGCCCATTAGATTTCGTAAAAAAGCTTTGTAAAAGAAGAACCGATGAATAATTTTTTTTGAAGGCCATAGACCTTTTTTTAGGCGAGAATAATTTAGAAAATTTTTATTTTGGTGGTTTTCTTACGATTTTTCTACGCCCAAGCATGATATTTTTATTTTTAAATCTGAATTGCAGACACTTGAGTTACAATTTGTTATTTTTCTTTTTGCTGTGCGATCATTTTACTCGAAGTTACAGCTTGTTAAAAATTACCGTAAAATTCGGTTTTTTTATATCCCTTCATTTTTGTAACTAGTGTATTTATGTACAAATATACACAGTATACATGTTCATGAAAAGCGTTCAGTTACGATGACGCGAGTTACATCATTTCTCTTCACCCAAAAGTTCTTGAACGCGTCTAAAGTATTCACTTGCAACTACAACAGCAAACATTATCCCACAGATCCAAGTGAGCCAGATCCAGTCGCTGATAATGAGCGGGGACGTGAACGGCGCGTTCCAGCTGGCGCTGTCCGCGTCCGACCTGGCGCTGGTGGTGGCGGCGTGCCGCGCGGCCGAGCCGGCGCGCGTGTTCGGCCCGCCCTGCCGCCTCAAGCAGCACGTGCTGCTGTCGCTCGTGCAGCAGCTGGCGGCCGACATGGCGCGGGATACGCATCTGAAGCATAGGTGAGGGCTGTCGGTGGCAACGTGTAGGTACGTCGGGCCTGGCGCTGGTGGTGGCGGCGTGCCGCGCGGCCGAGCCGGCGCGCGTGTTCGGCCCGCCCTGCCGCCTCAAGCAGCACGTGCTGCTGTCGCTCGTGCAGCAGCTGGCGGCCGACATGGCGCGGGATACGCATCTGAAGCATAGGTGAGGGCTGTCGGTGGCAACGTGTAGGTACGTCGGGCCTGGCGCTGGTGGTGGCGGCGTGCCGCGCGGCCGAGCCGGCGCGCGTGTTCGGCCCGCCCTGCCGCCTCAAGCAGCACGTGCTGCTGTCGCTCGTGCAGCAGCTGGCGGCCGACATGGCGCGGGATACGCATCTGAAGCATAGGTGAGGGCTGTCGGTGGCAACGTGTAGGTACGTCGGGCCTGGCGCTGGTGGTGGCGGCGTGCCGCGCGGCCGAGCCGGCGCGCGTGTTCGGCCCGCCCTGCCGCCTCAAGCAGCACGTGCTGCTGTCGCTCGTGCAGCAGCTGGCGGCCGACATGGCGCGGGATACGCATCTGAAGCATAGGTGAGGGCTGTCGGTGGCAACGTGTAGGTACGTCGGGCCTGGCGCTGGTGGTGGCGGCGTGCCGCGCGGCCGAGCCGGCGCGCGTGTTCGGCCCGCCCTGCCGCCTCAAGCAGCACGTGCTGCTGTCGCTCGTGCAGCAGCTGGCGGCCGACATGGCGCGGGATACGCATCTGAAGCATAGGTGAGGGCTGTCGGTGGCAACGTGTAGGTACGTCGGGCCTGGCGCTGGTGGTGGCGGCGTGCCGCGCGGCCGAGCCGGCGCGCGTGTTCGGCCCGCCCTGCCGCCTCAAGCAGCACGTGCTGCTGTCGCTCGTGCAGCAGCTGGCGGCCGACATGGCGCGGGATACGCATCTGAAGCATAGGTGAGGGCTGTCGGTGGCAACGTGTAGGTACGTCGGGCCTGGCGCTGGTGGTGGCGGCGTGCCGCGCGGCCGAGCCGGCGCGCGTGTTCGGCCCGCCCTGCCGCCTCAAGCAGCACGTGCTGCTGTCGCTCGTGCAGCAGCTGGCGGCCGACATGGCGCGGGATACGCATCTGAAGCATAGGTGAGGGCTGTCGGTGGCAACGTGTAGGTACGTCGGGCCTGGCGCTGGTGGTGGCGGCGTGCCGCGCGGCCGAGCCGGCGCGCGTGTTCGGCCCGCCCTGCCGCCTCAAGCAGCACGTGCTGCTGTCGCTCGTGCAGCAGCTGGCGGCCGACATGGCGCGGGATACGCATCTGAAGCATAGGTGAGGGCTGTCGGTGGCAACGTGTAGGTACGTCGGGCCTGGCGCTGGTGGTGGCGGCGTGCCGCGCGGCCGAGCCGGCGCGCGTGTTCGGCCCGCCCTGCCGCCTCAAGCAGCACGTGCTGCTGTCGCTCGTGCAGCAGCTGGCGGCCGACATGGCGCGGGATACGCATCTGAAGCATAGGTGAGGGCTGTCGGTGGCAACGTGTAGGTACGTCGGGCCTGGCGCTGGTGGTGGCGGCGTGCCGCGCGGCCGAGCCGGCGCGCGTGTTCGGCCCGCCCTGCCTACAAATTTACCTGAAGACACAGATCAAATCGGATACCACGATAACACGATGGACTTGCACGAAAATAAGTGAGAATATAAACACAGTACGGACAGCTGATGAGAGTTATAGGCTACATTGGTTTTAGCTGCTCTGCCAAGTCTGTCACTTTACTCCTACTTTGCAGCCGGCTGTAATGTGATAAGCGATAAGTCGACGAAATATTCTGAGGCGATACAATAAAACTTTCACTTTAAAACCACGATGCTTAATATAACTTTTTATTTAGCTTCAAAAATATTGCAATTATTTTTAACATCTCATTCACATTTATATATATTCAACCAAATATTATCATATTTAATATTACAGGTACCTAGAAGAAGCAATAATGAACCTGGACACAACAAACCCGGTGACGCGAGAGCACCTGCCCGTAGTGATCCGCGAGCTGCAGAAGCAGATCGTGTCCTTCCTGGGCGCGAACCCGGGCCACGCGCTCACGCGGCAGTTCCGCATGCTGCTGATGGCCACGGAGGCGCTCGTCAAGAGCTCCGTGTGACGGCCGCGCGCCGCCGGCCTCGCGCCGCACTGGACCCTGTCGCTGGGTGTGGACATCGCGTGATGATTAGTGATAAGTGCTTTGAGTGCCTGACTATGCTCTGTTGAGCTGTGCTGTTCATGTTAGGGTGAGGAATCATCAACCAGATAAGAATTGATGAAGGTACATGTGAACATCGCGTGATGCTTAGTGATAAGTGCTTTTGAGTGCCTGACTATACTCTGTTAAGCTGAGTTCGTGTTAGAGTGAGGAATCATTAACCAGAAAAAATTGACGAAGGTACACGGAACGATTGTCTTTCAACTCAGTCCATGTGTTTGAAGAGAAAAATACTGCGCTTTTTGTATAACCTTATTACATGTAGTGAATTACAGTAGCTCCCAGACATATTTCTAAATTTATTATTGATTATTGTGCATGCAACAAATGTTATAAATAATGCAAAAAAGAACAAATTATACAAAGATATTATTAATGTGTCAAATGACGGTAATGTTAAGAAATTGTTGATTATTATTAAAGTAGGTCTCATACATGTATTGTATTCATAAAATATGCCATGAATAGAACACGATAAATATATATTTTCAGGCTATTGCAGTACACTTTTTAAAATATGTATTACAATTTTCAAATTACAGTCAACACTGAGGAATTATCTAATATATAATAGAACAAATCTGTTTCTAACTAAATGTAGGTAGTATACATTTAAAGATATAACAAATAATGAATCTAAATGAGCAATATAAGTATTAGCAAGTCAGTCAACAGAGATTATTTTTTTATAAACCATGTTTAAGGTTGACTATGTTTGATTTTTGCTTGTTTTTGTTATTAAAGTGTACGCTTGCACATTGAATGTTTATGTTTTAAATTGGCTAGCTAAATTTAGATTGGAAAACAATGCAATTACAATATAATATTGTGAATTGTCCTTTTTGGTCATATTTCACCCTCAGGCCAACAATTACCCCAAACGAAAAGTAAATTAAGAATTATCTATTTAAAATTTACTGTAAAATAAGTAACATACATTTGTTTGACTTAACTATAGTAAATACATAATGCACACAATGGTGGCGTTCCAGATGACGCCCACAAAGCCCCAAACGCCCAAAACGTCGTTCCACAAGACGACCGCGGTCGTTGTGGTCGCAGCGAATACGTCACTCATGACGTCATGACTTACGCCCACGCAACGCTAACGACGACCCATCTAACAAGGTGGGTCGAAGTGATCGTTCCAGTAGAGAATACGTCAGTAAAGCTCACAAGCTAATGGAACGGTTAAAACTGCGGTCGTGAGCATGTGCTTTGTAAACGTCTAATGGAACGCACACAATGTAATATTTTATTGACAATTGAAGCAACTTGCAATGATATTAGCTGATCGCCCATTGGTTGACATCACTTGAGTATCTAGTAGCTTATGTGGTGAAGTATTGGTTAACCAAATGCTATCACACTGCTCAGTGAAGATTAGTGACTAAAATAGCTGTGCGCTATAGCTTGAGACGAGCGTTATGAGTAAAACAAAAAAGAAAAATAATATTATTATACCTTTAAATATAAACTAAAGTTTAGAGTAACAATCGTTTAGTTTAAACGATTGTTACTAGAGTATAGTTAGTTAAAATCGACCGGCCCCTAAAACAAAATCGTTTATGAAAAATTACCAACTTATAGTATGAATCTTTGTTGATGGTAATAGTTGATTGTAATAGCTATTTAATGACTTAATTTTAATAGGTTTCTAAATAGCTTATATTATTAATTTTCATAATTCGTCTTTCTTGGCGTTAGTAATCAATGTTTGTATGTCCACAAAACTTCTAAGCTTCATACGGTAAATTGGTATTTTTTTACATACGATTTAGTTCTAGGGGCCCGTCGAAATATTACTTTTGTATATCGATTAAACTATAAAGCTAGCAACAGGCGAGGTGTCGCTTACCACGCAGGTCTCATGTTACCACGCACGGGTACACACAGACAATCAACTGATAACAGATTTTGACTAATAATAAAACATACTGCTCGATGGTCAAGTGGTAGAAATTAATGGGAGATCAGCGTCAATGATAGTAGACATTCAAAATGTATGTGTGAAATATATTTCTTTGTTTTTAGTTCATTTAACTGGCTTATATATGTATTATTTATGGTGCTTATAATAATTAATATTGAGAATCAGAATCTCCGATATGTATCTACAGTTTTATACAATATATAGTATTTAAATATAGTATTATTATTACTACCGACACTCAAACACTACCGCACGATATATGATTAAATATTAAAATCACATCGAGTTGTACTCGCTATCATCATGTCACATATAAAAAGCTGTGAGCCCTAAGATATAAAGTGCAATGGCGGCTTCCCAAGAATAACATGGTGCAACGCGAATCAATGTACCGTGGAAAATGCGTAGGCTTTGGTACCAGGGACGAAGCCGTCGCGGTGACATATCTGCCACGAGTCGAGTTTAAAATGACTTTGCACTTATATCCGACTGTGTCAGAAAAAGGGTGTTTTTTTTAATAGATGATATGGCTTCGAATAATAAGATCGTCAATTTATCTTATTAACATTGATTGCGTATTGACGCACCTTTGGAAGAGCCTCATTTGTCCATGGAAGTCTGCCGTCCGTGCAAAAATGTGGAATATCTTGGACTTCAGAAACCCACCATAATCTATATAACGTTTTTCACCTAAATACATACATATAAGAAAACAATACAATTATATAATATAATTTAATTTGTTGGTGGTGCTCAATATCCAATTGATTGCTTAATATAGTTTTGTTACGTTGTTTCCTACTAAAATGTATAAGACAAGGTGCCATATTATCCATAAACACTATAAACGTCAATTCACACATGACATCAATTCTTTTGTTTCCACTGTTAGGTGTATCTCATTTCAGATTAAAAAGAGTTAGGCTGTGTCTCCAGTAGGCATACTGTTAGCGGCGTACTGAATTTGCGACGTATCAGTTTAGTACGCCCTTGCATATATTTGAAATAGAGTGTCCAAAGTTTGCTAGTTAGCGCTTACTTTACGCAGTTTGCAGCGTTACAGCGTACAGTGAGCGCAAACTAGCTAACTTTTGACACTCCATTTCAAATATATGGCAGGGCGTACTAAACCGATACGTCGCAAATTCAGTCGGCCGCGAACAGTTTGCCTACTGAGGACACAGCCTTGATCTAAGACTTCGCACTTTGACAACTGATATAAGAACACTACTGGAAATAGATCAATCTCTACCTATAGATTAGCTCCGCAATGCAAAATGCTACTCCCGATTTTTTTTGTTTGCCTGAAGACAAACAAAAAAAATCTTTTGAAATATTATTAAATCTGGAATATTGACATGATATACATACTACTTACTCTACATTCTTATTATTGCATTTTATGTACAGTTCAAGAATTAAATACTAGAATACAAGATTACCTATATAGCATCATGTAATAATTATTACTATTCTTACAATAAATTAATGTACAATTTGATTTGCAAATTAGACACTACAATTTAAAAAAAATCGGCTGTATCTTGACCTATAAAAACAAATTTTACGAAAAGTGCCTTCATTACCTGCATTTAAATTAGAATAAAAGTTAATTATGCTATGTAGTCGGTAATTATTGAGATGTTTAAGAGCTTATGATCTGTGACCTTCCAGTTGTAAGCCTTACTTAAGTATTTGTCCCATTCTATTATATAACGCCATGTCTTCGGCTTATTTAAAGTGTAATTAAAATAGTGCCGCATATTTCAGTCTGTCGTATTGTAACAAAAAGTAGCTTGTCATATATTTGTTATTACCTATTCAATATCTTATTAATGTCGTTATTACTTATAATTATATCTAACTACCGAAAAAATTCTAACTCAATATAAACACGAAAGTCATTATCTCAGTACATTTCATGTATTTGAAACAAATGGCTAAGCTCAAGCCAACCAATTTGCAACTGTCTTGTACCATTCAATATATATTATGTTTATGCCCATATTTCGACCGAACACACTGGTCTCGTTCACGGTTAAACTATAGTTTTAACCTATTTGACACTACGAAAATTAGTCAAAATTTTGTCATAAAATTTACGTATAGTGAACATCCGTTACAAATTTTTTAATAGCCGGACGACATTAGCCTGAAGCAAGAGCCAACATCCCACAGTCTCCTTGCGGTCCGCGGACCTTCCTATTTATGTATCTAAATAAAATAATGTTTAATTTTCCATATACCTTAATACGTAAACATAATATATGAATAATAGCCTTTCTTTTCTAACAAAGGTTATATATATAGAGTTTTACCGTCTACTTGAACTTGAACTTTTTTTATTTCAGAGATGTTTCGTTCTTTTTTTCGACTCCTGGTCTAAAATCATTAATTTCGTCACTCGTTCGTTTTTCGGGATCTACTTAGAGTATACTACATATATCAGAATACTATAGTTATCGGAAACGCTATACTATATATAGAATTTACTGTAATATAATGTTTGTTTGTTAAGATTGCTTAATAGTACTGATTGTAGACTATATTTATGAGCTCCAGAAAAATCATGCTGTTTTCTTGAGATGAAAATGATAACCCATATTAGTGTTAAATATGTGCCTATCCTATAATTGTAAATATTAATTAGTGTACTCAAGTATAATGTGTACAAAACTAAAAACGAACCTCAGAAGCGGTGGCTTATTGTTAGAATAGTTTTTGTATTTATGATACGTTTTTATAACGAAATTCGATATTAAAGGGCTTTGTAGGAAGAGAAGAGTTTAATATTGTTGTGTTGATCACTTGGTTTTACTTTTGTTTAGTTTTGAACTTGTAACTTGTGATTCGTTATATGATGAAAATTTAAGTGAGTTTTGTTAGAATGACAGGCAATTTATTAAATCTTTATTGTTATTGGCTGCAATGATACGAAAGTTTAATGTTCCTATCTCAGATAAACGTAACAATCTTACATCCCATTTGTCTTAAAAAACATTAAAATACATTGCAGCCTTTTGTAAATTCTCAGTGCAGAAATGGTAGGTTTTTTATTGATTGTACTTCGACCACGAAAGAAAAACCTTATTCTACATTAAGCATGTTCATATACTGTACTGCCTCATACTTTATAAGCTGGTTTCCCGATCGAAGTATTCGGGACCCGAAGTAATAAATGCCTATTGAAATTTGTAACTAATTGTTTTATTTCTAGCCCACAGTTTTCACTGACTTGCAGATATTTCTTTTATGACCCACTGCTGGGAAAACATCTCTCTCTACAAGTGATGGTTGCCTGGAAATCTAAACTATTTCGGATCAATACTTACATTCACGATAAATAGAATAACAACAAAACGCAATAAACAAATAGCGAAAACATAAAATTGAATGGGAAATACGTTATAATATAATAAGTTGAGCCATACCATATTTTGCTACAATTTTGGTATAATTTGTTTAATCTTGTTTCTCTTGCTCACCTATTCATTTTATAATGGCTATAGACAATAATTCGGTAGTTAGTTCATGGTTATTAATTGATGTTAAAAACTGAGGGTAGGTAAAAAATTGCGTTGACACTTGAAAGTCAAAGGCGCATTGAGCAAAATAATGGAAGTTAATATGCAGGGAAAACTGTCGCGATCCAAGTCCACCGGATTTCTGGACAAACTCAGCCAAGTCGAGTTCAAGTATACAAGTGAACGCTTTTGCGGTTATAATGGCTGTGATAACCGTCGTACAAGTGTGTTTTCTATCGATGGGTGTTCCGAATACATTGGGTCGGATTTGTCTACGGATGAAACAAAGATGGATAGCGGAATCGGCAAGAGCTTGACGGATGGCGAGACTTTATTTATACTGGAGCAAAAAGTTGATAAACTAAGCGGTAATACCATCTGGTAACGGTAACCTTGCCGTACCACCTTATATTATTTAAAACATATGGCTGTATTGTATTACTAAACTCATAATTGAAAACTTTTCAATATTAGGGTTACAGTTTTATACAAAAAGGGCTTAGAATTGGAACCTTGGTACCTAATTTAATTACACTGCGATTATTCGACTTTTAATGTTCCCATTATGTTAACTTTATAAGTGAGAAAGATAAAAACAAAAACCGTTAGGTACTAATAACTCAATTTAAGAAGAGATATGTAACCAACTCTACAAGAAGCAGATCACAGATGTGTTACCACTGCATAGATCTGTGATGATTGTTATAAGTACTTAGGGTCCTCATGTCATAAAGAATACACCTAAATAGAAGGTCGTAGAATTGAATCCAATGCAATTAGACGGCAGCAGTTTAATTGTCACATAATTCTGTCGTTTATCAATGTCCCTAAAGGTTTTGACATAATATACAGTGCTCGTTTGATTTACAGCATTATTTCAAGAACAGTACAGTTTACTTCAGTCGATAAAAGATGAAGTAATTAACTCCAAAATTCGAAATAACTGTAATCGCAGTGCCAATAATGTACAAGTGACTACGGAAAACGATTCCAACAATGAAACAATTATGTAAGTGTTAATTCAATATAATTGTACACTATAATGTATATTACTAATATTGTACTGAAGCAAATGTGAAATTTAACTGTTGTTAAATTGTAATGATTACAAGATGCCACATTTTTATTTCCTATCAACTGTTACGGAATATGATGTATATACTCATATACTTGAAACATGTTAGGTACAACCTACCTACCTATTACCTACCTATTAACTAAATAAAACTTGGCTACACCCATGACTTCAAATATGACGTCTATTTAATGCGGTGAAAGTTCTGATTTCCTTGAACGACGATGACTATTTATAATCATATTGCATGTTTTTTTGCTGCAAATGAAGTAATTTCAAAACAACAGTTATTTTGGTAAGTAGGTACAGGTAGCAAGACGCTAAACTGGCGTGACTGAAAACTATCACGATTATAATAAAAATATTGATTTCATTTATTATTTTACACTTATGCAAATTTTTTACTACCAGAACGAACGAGACTACTAAGATAAATGAAACTGAAAAAGATGATTTGAAAACTCCTGCGCAGAATCTTCTTAATGCTATTGAAGCAAAGCAAGATGCATCTCTCGACCAAATGATAGCAATGGTGCTGGAGAACTTCTTGCAGAGTGACGTAAGTTCTAAATATAAAAGTACTAATAATAATTTAATTGTAACTTTCACTTTTGTAAACTTAACTAATATAAGGCAAGTCGTAATTTAAAATAATATTTACCTACCTACCGGTGTCCATGAGCTAATCATCAAAATGGGTGAGGTATCTATTTACTTTTCACGACAACCCCAAACGCCCAAAGGGTTAATAACTCATAGCTACATTTAAAAGTAACATGTGTATTAAAAGATAAGTAGGTAATACCTATCAGTGCAACCACGTGCAACTTCAGTCTACCTATCCACATTAGAACCCTACGTAAGTTCGACCACAAATCCGTTTCTATTGTGACGACTAACTTTGCAAGTCCCTAATAACTACTTATATTTCCCTTACCACACCCGCCATACCAGAACACAGAAGCGCTTACCTAATACTGCTTATTCAGACAGAAAAGTGTGTTGCCGTCGCAGTCGAACCACAAAGGGTCCCACCCAATGCCGTCTTTGCTAAAAGGGCGCTCGGGGCCCGTGCCTAAGGCCCTTCGTCAGAGGGCCCCAAAGGGCTGACAATTTTTCTCACATTAAATATCACAATATTATGGTCGAGCGCATTACACTTTTCTCGTAGCACGAAAGTCGTCGGAGTCCTTTCGGAATGTAAAGAAAGTACATCACACTTTCTTTATATTCCAAAAGGGCCTCGAATTCTTGTGTGCACTAGGGCCCCAGCATAGTCTAAGACGGTCCTGGTCCCAGTTTCACCTATCTCAATGCCTATTCGATCAATAACACTTTACATTTCATAATCATGCTAAGAACATCTATTTCTCAAACCAGGCTCTGAAGGACCGCGTGGCAGCAGTAACCGCGGAGTGCGTGAAGGGCGTGGTACGTGGTAGCTTGTACCGCGTGGTCTCCAACGCCTACTTGCCGATGGTGGAGCGCTCGCATCGGAGACTCGTCAAACATGTTACTAAGCTACTGGAGGACGCTTTTACGGAACGTTAGTCTTTTATATGATAACGTAAAATCTATATTCGACGACCCGCAAGGCGGAGCGGTTACCATACCGGTTTGACGCGCAATGGTTCCCTGGTTCGATTCCTGGCCAGACAGGTATCTCAATGATGAGTTTAGATTCATGTTCTGGGTCTGGGTGTTTGTGTATTCGTCTTGTATGTGTCCATGGTACCTACGACACTGGACAAAATCCTAGTGTGGGGCTATGAGTGTAGAAAGCGTTTTTTTTATATTAAGACGATTGTAGGTAGTTGGTTAGTTAGATTACACTCACTCAATCGGATCTACCTCACAATCAAGGGAGTGTCATAAAAAAACTCCAGATTATATCTGTTTTTATAGAACATATCGATTTTCATAGGCACACGCCTAAAGAAAAGAGTTATAACAAAAATGTAAATGACGTGAAAACCATATGCAGCGCGTTTTCCAAGATTAATTATTTATTTTTTTAATCCTTACAGTGGAGGAAGGTTCAGCATCTTTGTTCAAGCCTGTATATAAGACTACGAAGAATATTCGACTATCATTGGAGCGACATCAAAACTTATTGGAATCTACCGACCCCTCGAAAAATATCAAAAACTTGCGTATGTCTTTGAAAAAGTAAGTGCTTTATTACCATCACCATCCTTCATATACCTGCATATAAAAATAAAAACGATCGTACGTCTGTTGACGAACAGGATATAATATAAGGACGCTTCAGAACTACTATATTTATACAATGGGGAACAATCAGAATTACTCTGTAAGTTTTATCGAAACAGTTTTAACATATTTTTTTTAACTCACAGAGTTCTGGAAGAGGAATTGCAGACTTGGCGTCTAAAACAGGTGGAAGAGTTCAAAGTTCAAAGCTCTTTAGGGTCTTCGGAGGACTGTGACGGATACGAGAGCGAGTTGTTCCCGGAACCACCCGACGATGACTATGCGCCGCTGAGTCCGTCGCAGCCTGCCGACCCTAATACGTCTGTGGTCGATAATTTGGTTAGTCAAAATTGGTTTTGAACTTTATTATATCCAAAGAATGTTAAAATTCTGCCTGGGTGACCATTTTAAGCCTTGCACTTTTGAAATTGGAGGCCTGTTTGTAGGTATGTCACTGATCAATTGCTCATTTAAAACATAAAAGACAGTAATTTGTTATAAAATAATTTTGCTTAACATAATTGGTAGGTTGGTATTAAATTGTAATTTATTGCTTTTTATTATATATATGTTTTTGGTTATGGAAACGGAAACGCTGGGACGTTTCGTTTCATTAATCTATAGGTACCAATATTATAAAGAAGTAAAGTTTGTAACTTTGTATGTTTATAAGACCCGATCATGAATTCTTTCAGAATCAGAAAGCTACACTTATTCAGGAGAGTTATAGGCTATATTGCAATACGATTGAATAAAATATAATAAACGTTCAACGAATTGATTTATTGGTGCGATATGATAATATAACTCCTAAAACGATCGGGCATTCGCACCCACATACGTTCCCAGATGCAATGCGCGCTAATCAACAAGCACATGGAGGCCGGCGACGTGGCCGCCGCGTTCGAGCTGGCGCTGGGCGCGGGCTCGCTGGCGCTGGTGGCGGCGGCGTGCCGCGCGGCGCCGCGCCGCCCGCCCGCGCCGCGCCGCCTGCGCCCCGCCGCCACGCTCGCGCTCGCGCAGCAACTCGCGACCGATATGTTGCATGACACGCAGCTCAAGTGCAGGTACTAAAGCTTTTTTGTTCTCGAAGGGGAAACCTTCAAAAGGTACCCGATGCAGTGGAAGCGACGCGGGGTTATGTGAGATTTTTACCGCACTAAAACCCGCCCGTCCTTCTATCGGTTAGCGCTATAAAGAGGACTCCGGGATCTTGAAACGACCGCAACTGGAATCCTCTGAGCGCGTTGCCCCATCGGGCTCCTCCCAGATGGGCACACACAAACACACACACACACACACACACACACACACACACACACACACACACGCACGCACGCACGCACGCACGCACGCACACACACACGAGCACACTTTCACATAAGGCGACCTTCGTATTCCTCAGGAGTAGAAACGCATCTGTGATTGCCTTCTGATGGAACCCATGTTCTGTATGAAGTTGATTACAGATATCCATGGGCGGCAGTGACCACTTACCATCAGGTGGCCTGCATTCTCGTTTGCTACTACAGTCAGATAAAAGAAGCTAGAAATTAATCTTATTAAATAAATGTTACAACTGCTTATTATCTGCGGTGGGATATATCAAACTGAACCTACAATAGTATAATGTATTCATTTAAAACGCATGTAAAATATAAGCCTGCCTTTTTTCGTTAGAAAATATACCAAAGTGGCGATACCTTATTGTTTCCATGTCTACATATCTGTAACCAAGTGTGTGGATTGATTTCAAATAAGCCCTATTAACAATATTTCCATTTTTCAGATATTTGGAAGAAGCAATACTAAGCTTAAAACAGTGCGACGACACAGCCACGCGTGCGCATTACCCACTTGTGGTGGGAGACATACGCAAACACCTCACTAAGTTTCTCCACGACTACCCGAATCATCACGCTAGCCGTCGAATTGCCTTAATCCTTATGGCAGTTGATGATTTAGTTAAATAAACGGAAACCTTAATTTCCAGGTTTCACAAAAGCATGCGAAAAGTTTACTGATTGTTGATTTTTTTCAAATAAAGGTTTTCATCTGTGCGTTAACGTTCTTTCTTTTAATTTATATTGCTTTTTAAATTTAATATTTCTATTTTGTAAATTGAGTTGTGCTAAACACCTCTCCTACCCAAAATGTTATAACTCTATTCACGTTTTTCCATGGCCTTGACTGCATTTAGTCTTTTTTTGTACTTAAACTTAAATCCCCACGCACACGGCGATTTTTTGAAGCGATGCAATAGCACGTACAGTAAACGCACGATAGCATTGTTACTAATGCTTGTTAGTTGCATTTGCAACGCGCTACTGTATCGATGCAAACGCGCGACCGGGTCGAACGATTTCGGGGAGTGAACGGACAGAGGGTGGCGCACTTCATACTGAGTCACGTTTGCATCGCGACAGTATCGCGTTTGCATCGCGACTGAATCTGGGCCCGTGGGCGAGGGCGCACAGCGAGCGGTTGCTTCACATCGATGCAGTTACACGACAGCATCGCTACAAAAAGTCGCCGTGATGGAAAGTAGTCACCGTTTAGAGACATTTGCAACCAAAATATTTGCCTCGATAGCGTTCAGTCGCGCGATTAACCTTGTTATTTCAGGAAAAACTTAATTGACTATTTGCAATGTTTTGATTCAGGAAAAACCTAATTATTTATTCGAAATATTTTGATTCAATACGTTGAGGTCAAAACTATTCCAAAGACTTGTCTTTGGATTCTTATTTTAGTCTATGCTCCGTATTTGAAAGCTCATCTGTCAATTATCTAATTGTCAATGTCTGTAAGCTGTCATCTGTTGAAATCACATAAAAATACCTGCTACCGATGACTAAATGTTATTTTAAAAACAAACTATGATGTTGTAAGGCAATTTGCATAATAAAGCAATTTAGCCGAGATCAAATCTAGGAAATATAAAAAGTGCACTATGGCCATGAATTTGATGTATTTATTGTTGCTGACGCCCAGCGCGGCGTTCTGTGCGTCGGCGGTGGTGCACAGCCACAACCACCTCGATAGCAGCGAGAAGGAGTCCGATGGGGCTTACCGGCAGCGAGACTACGACCACTACGCCATGGGGGCTCACAACGTGGAGTTTGACCACGAAGCGATACTAGGTTACTGTTTGCTTGCACCGTCACGCGCGTTATATGTAGCGGATGTCGTAATGCACGCTCAGTCGTCGATAAGAGATGCGATAGCGCGGAAATGTCCGTGAAGCACGCGCTGCTAGTACTCGTTCCTAGTATTCTGGTGGTGACATATTATTTCTCTATAGGGAGCGTGAAGGAGGCGGAGGAGTATGACAAGCTGAGCCCCGACGAGTCGCGACGGCGGCTCGGCCTGCTACTGCCCAAGATGGACCTCAATGGAGACCAGGTCATTGACCGCAAGGAGCTCAAACAATGGATCTTGAATTCTTTCATGTAAGATTACTTGTTTTTGTTATCAAATCCCCTCTATATTCAACAATTATATCCAAAATGATTACAAAATATTATCAAACTCTTGAAACTTTAATCTCAATCATATTTCCAATTGAATCAAGTTTATTTTTTATGTTTACTGTTTCTTTCTATTTATTTATTATCAACACATAACTATTTACATAAACTCTTTCTAAAAATATCTCATTATTGTGTGGGATGAGTAATGTATACTGTTCACTGTAAATACCTGATCTGTTGACTCACTTTAACCAAAGTTTATTTTTATACTGTGTGATACAATTCTCTTCATTGCTTACATACATTTCACATTAATGATCAAGTAATCTCATGAACTCTGCTTATGAAGTATTATCCAGCTATAAAATATAAATATTTTCCTTATCAATAACAAGTGATTAACGTGTTGCTAATTATATGTTATCTTTTCTTATTTTACATTCTCTAGTATATTGTAACTATTAGGATTTATTATTGAAGAAGTGAATGAGCATGCAGTTCACTGCTGCCTATGGGCATCTGAAATCAATCCCAGATAAGATTAGAGTTCAACTTGTTGTGACCACAAATGTGTTGATACCCCCTAGGGAGAGAGAATACCTGATAGATGATAAATAGGTGTGGCTCCTATACAGTGGCATAGCGCGGACCAATGTGGACATGGGCAAACTCCTATCAGTGGCCCCTATGCATGATTCCATTGTATTTTTCCTTGAAAATGCCTCTGCCTCCTCCTCCAAAGAGGTCTTGCGAGGCCCCTTTAAGTGTGATGCTGTGGATAATGGTCCACTGCGCCCACGCCTCAGTGCCATTATCAGACAGAAATAGGTGTAGTGCTGATACAAGAATTGAACCAAAAGGTTTTCTACCACCTTTAAAATGTATTTATGTATAACTCATGCATATCCTGTATTATTCTTAATTTATATTGTCATTAATAATTGGTTACTGGATATAAATAATATCTACATTAAGTGCTCAAAATATATACAAATCAGGTAAAGAAATGAGTAAAACTAATTTGGACATCCCTGATCCCCTGTTGAAAAACTCCTTCTCTGAAGTGGAAGAAAACGCTTAAACAATCCGATATGTTATTAATTTGTATCAATATATAAGTTCATATAGCATCATTTATAAAAGAAACTATAGCAATATGTTAAAATATGTACTAAAAAGTACATTAAAATTTCATAGAAATCTGTCCCGAGAGGAAGCACAGGAGAGACTCCAGGAGGCCGACAGCAACCGGGATGGCATAGTGACCTGGCAGGAGTACATCCAGGATGTGTACGGTGTGAACACTGAGGATGACATTGGACCTGATGACACCGGTGACACTGGCATGGTAATCATATTTAAACAATAAAACAATCATACTTCATACTAATATTATAAAGGCAAAAGTTTGTGAGTGTGTATGTTTGTTACTTCTTCACGTCTTAACGGCTGGAGCGATTTTCATAAAATTTGGTAGGGAGTTAGCTGATACTCTGGATTAACATATAGCCTATTTACTGTGGGAAAATATCTTATTCCCACGGGACAATCGATTTTGTTTACGTGGGCGAAGCTGCGGGATTTAACTAGTATACAATAAATAAGTAATATTTATGATTGCGTGTTACCGTACAACTTTAATACTTTGAGCACACCCCATTTCAATAATTATTTTTATAATCACAATATCAATTGTGCAGTCTTCTTACATACCAATGTTATATTTTTACAAAATAAGTATCAAATTAATGAAATTGTTGGAAACATAATAAAAAAAGTAAAACAACATATTAAACTGAAAATGTTGTTTTCAGAAGTCTGGATTGTTGTTTTCATAACAGCTTCTTGTTTAAATAATATGAATAGTTGCAATTAATGAAGTGATATTTACCGACCTGATTTCAATCAGGTGTGGTTTTAAATTGAAGCATTGTTATCTTTGCCCATACTATTCGGGTCAATTGTAGCCATGTGTATTATATTTGTTTACAAGCTCACCTGCTGAGTTCAGCAGGTGAGCTTGTTAAGTAGTTACTTAACACTACACATATACAACTTGTTTTGACTGATATATGAGAATATTGTGAATGGGTCAGTAACAGATACAAACATGATTATAATGAGATTCTGTCTAGAATCACCTCCATTTTAATTAATTATTGACTATTGTCAATGATCTTTTTTAAATTTATATTTCTTTTTAAAGTGTAAATTGTTTCATTTTGACTTTAAAATATTGTAAGTTAGGTGACCAATCTAGTCCTCGGGAGTAGCAACGCATCTGTGATTGCCTTCAGATGGAACCCATGTTCTGTATAAGGTGAATTACAGATGTCGCAGGGCGGCAGTGACCCTTACCATCAGGTGGACTGCATGCTTGTTTGCTACTTCATTATTATAAAAAATGCGTTAATAAATACATGGGTCGTCTCTTATACCTTACATTATATGTCTTTTATTTTTGTTATATGTCTGTTTTTGGTGTACAATAATGAGTTGTTGTATTGTATCGTATACTTGTGAAGCAGCTGGTGCGCGAGGAGCGCGCCATGTGGCAGCAGGCGGACAGGAACGGCGACGGAGTGCTGGATATCGAGGAGTTTGTGGTGAGATTTACATTCATTTATTTCCGTACAATTGTACTGTACTAATAGATAGAAAATCTCTGGGCAAACAGGTTTCTGAGCAAAGATTTTTCTGTGAATTAGGTGTAGTTCTTTGGGTGTATAAAGTTTATATATCGCACCTCTATTCATAAAAAGAAATAACTCAAAAATTTTGTTTAGCGAGATAATACCATAAAGCAAACGAAGTAGGTGATAAAGTCGCAAATCAAAAATTTAAAGAAGTTTCTTTTTATGTATAAATGTGCGGTATGTACATATGAGCATTAGTTACAACTTGTCAGATACAATGTTTTTTCTTTCCACATTCCACAGTCATCCACTATAACGCTTGTTTTAATGTAATTACAATATTCTAATATAACTGTGTAATAATCGGAAATAGCCTACCTCGTGCATACATTCAAACAACATTTGTATATATTCGATATAAACACATAGACAGATGTAAAATTAAAATAGTTTAATTTTAAAAAGCGGTTATTTTGAATTCGAAGACTGACCTTTAAATTATGTAAATGCCTACATATGTTGGAACGAATTTAAATTAATGTTTAGATCCTTTTAAGTCATTTATTAGGTAGTAACGCGGCTCAATAGACCCATTTATAAATTCTTAAATAAAAGCTTGTCCCTGCTTCTACATTAATCATTTGACTTATTAATGCCCGTTCGTTGATTCTATTGACCTTGTAGGGACCACTGGTTTATGCAAATTGGTATCATATACGTATCTATGTGACTCATACAGTTATACTAGGGTTGTTATGGATATGAAATTTCGGATTTGGATACGGATATGGATATGAAATTATTTCGGATTATCCGATACTATATATTATAGAAGGTGATAGAACCAGTATAGTTCGACCGGGGAAGTACCATCGCCACACCTATTTCTAGCGTGAAGCATTTCTTGCGTTTCGGTCGAAGGTTATGGTCGCCGGCACACTTTTATATGAGGCGACCATCATAGTCCTCGGGAGTGGCAACGCATCTGTGATTGAGTTCAGATAGAACCCATGTTCTGTATGAAGTTGATTACAGATGTCCATGAGCGGCAGTGACCACTTACCATCAGATGGACTGCATGCTCGTTTGCTACTTCAGTCAGTAATAAAATAAAAACAAAAAACTTTCGGTTATGAATATTAGATTTTTAAGAAATTAAAAAAAAATCAGTTACCTTTTAAAGCGGATTCGGTCCCGGTTACGGATAGGTTTTTATTTCGGATATCCGATAGTTTCGGTTACGGATACGGATCTCCGTACCATCCCTGACTTATACTTCGTTCTATACACATAGTTTGTGTTTGGGCTTTTCTTTTTATTTCGTGTTACATGGGATTTTAATTTATAAGGGCGTGATGCCCTATCATCTGTTAGAGCACATTAAATTGAGGGCTTCTTACTATTTTGGGATAAATAATTATATTGTTAGTAGTAAGCTACGCAAATCCAAATCTTCCCAAATATATTATATACCTTTATTCATAAAAAGAAACTTCTTTAAATCTTTGATTTGCGAGTTTATAACTTATTTCGTTCGCTTTATGGTATAAACTCGCGTAACATAAATTTTGAGTTATTTCTTTTTATGAATAAAGGTGCGTGATATCCTAAAGGATATGTATATTTCGGAGGATTTGAGTTTTGGGTTTGCGGTTTATTTAGCGATAGTTTCAAGAAATAAAGATAGAAAAGATAGTGTAAGGATAAGATAAGGATCTGGGTCGCAATATTGTGGTCATTTTGGCTATTTGCAGATTTCTACATTTCATACTGTCGAGACATTTTAAACCAAATCATAGTTAAAAAAGATTTCCCTGATTGATCCGTTTTTTTTTCTTTTTAAGCTTTAAAAAAATACGCTTGAAAGCTCAGACAGCTTTCAATCGTATTTTTTTCTCTATCTACGTATGCATACCTGATGCGTACCTTTAAATATAAATTACCTAAATTTATGGTAATAATTCATTAAATTTATACCGCTTGCCTTTTAAATTTTGAAATGTGAGGAATTAAAATATTCTTCTGACAACATTATTTCTACGTATTAGAGAAGAGCAAAGATCAAGAACTAGGCGTCTCCCAATAGCAATATGAGAATGCCAATTTTCTTGCAAAGTATTTATTATTCCATAAAAATCGAAGCAATCAATTTACAAAGGAAATCATTCTTTTAACATCTAAATTTTATTCAATAAACGTGACGAAGCTCAAACGATAAGTTATAGAAATATAAATGCACTAAAAAGATTATAATCAATTGAAACGACCCATATAGTATATTTCGAGAAATAAACAAAAAATCGAGTATGTTTAAATGGTATTACGCGCTTAAAACAACAAAATCGTGCCTTCCACTCGTGCAGGACGCAGCCTTGGTACACAACAATAACGAATTCATGATTAATGTGGTAATAAATTCGATGGAACTCGATTCCTATATGAAACTTAACGGACTTTTATGGACTGGTGCTCGCGAATACGCTAACGTTTGCGATAAGAGAAAAATGTTATTACGACTTCGTGTTCGAGAGTTACATCATATGGTACATCAGGGTTGCCAGACGGATCGCTTTTGGCAGGACTGTCCCGATTTTTTAATTAAAATCAAATGTCCCGCGCGGGACAGACTCAGTCCCGCTTTTTGGGAAGGACTGGACTTTTGCACAAAAAGGGAGGATCAAGGAGGATCGTCCTGTGTGTCTGTGAGGTGCAAGGCCCTTTGTACCGCGACGGCTAATGTCCCGCTTTCACTATGGAATCCCGCTTTTTTCACTCAAAAAGTTAACTGGCAACAAAGGCTACAGTGACACAATCGAGGCACACAAACACAAAATGTAGTAATTTTTTTGATAAAAAAAACACATACACAAATACACTTTTAACGACCCGTGGACAGGGCAGGGCGGTCATTGTACCGGTCTGACACGCAGTGGGTTCTGGGTTCGATTCCCGGTCAGACAGGTATCTGAATTATGAATTTAGATTTTTGGGTGTTTAAGTATCAGTCTGTGTATGTCTATTGCATCCACACATGAGAAAATCCTACTGTGGGGCTGTGAGTGTAGATAGTGTGTGTTTTGAATTTCATTTTATTACTGGAGCAAGATACTGGAGCTAACTTTCATTACCATGTAAAAAAAAGACATGATTGTAATAATATTAAAAAAAATGAATATAAATAAGAAAAAAAGACAAACCCGCTGAGTTTCTTGCCGGATCTTCTCAGTTGAGGTCGTATTCCGATCCGGTGGTAGTGTAAGAAAAAAATGTAACTGACAATTTGTAAGTGCCCCCGTAGGCCTATACAAAATAAAGTCATTTCATTAATGTTTGTGTCAGGTGTTCATCAACCCCGAGGAGCACTCGGAGATGCACTCGTTCCTGGAGAACCAGACGCTGCGCGAGAAGGACAAGAACAACGACGGCCTCATCGACTTCGCGGAGTACATCGGGGACAGAGGTACGCTTCAATAAATGTACACTATGTTGTTCCCGCAGCTTCACCCGCTTTGGTCACGCCTACCGAACTATTTTTATGCTAAATTAGAAAAAGCCGAACGGTAATTCTTGTGTGGAAGAGTAACAAACACACATATAGCATCGCACCTTTATTCATAAAAAGAAACTTCTTTAAATTTGATTTGCGACTTTATTTTGAGTTATTTCTTTTTATGAAATAAAGGTAAAATATAGGTGCGATATATACCTTACGTATTAGAAATTAAGTATCACTTGCTATAAATCATAGGTCTGTAAAGTACAATACCCATTTGGTTAGCGCTATCGACTACAACCTAAACCCTTCAATCTCAGACCCTTCCCTATATATAAAAAAACGCTTTCTACGCACATAGCCCCACAGTAGGATTTTCTCCTGTGTCGTGGGTGCCATGGACACACAGACGAACACCCAGCCCCAGAACAAGAATCTAAACTCATCATTCAGATACCTGTCTGGCCGGGAATCAATCCCGGGACCCGTTACGTAGCTATAGTAGGGACATAATAACTGGCGACGATACATGCATTATTAACAATAACGGAAAAAATGTAAAACTAATCTAATATATAAAATTCTCGTGTCACAGTTTTTGTTGCCATACTCCTCCTAAACGGCTTGACCGATTTTTACCAAATTTTATATGCTTATTCAGTAGGTCTGAGAATCGGCCAACATCTATATTTCATACCCCTTAAGGGTTGTCCACCCTTAACTTTTTTTTAAATTTTTTATATGGCAAAACGTTTGTCGGGACAGCTAGTTTTCTATAATAGTAATAGATAAATGGACGTCCGATTCGATCGCAGAGAATATAACGTTGTGTTGTTAGCGTAAAGAAACGAAGTCGCTGTTAGCGTGGTCGTTAATCTCGCACCGATGTTTGTTTTGTGATACAACGCGCGGCATTGTTCCCACCGGACGCTGCCGGATAGGTGAATACAGGAAGCCATTTTTTATCAGCGTTTTGTTGACGACGTGTGTTTTTCTTGTAACATAATCAAGTTCGAATCAATCATTAGCTTTGCTTTCATTAGCTTTGCTTTCATTAGCTTTGAAAGTAAATACTAAATTTAAACAGAAACAATTTTTATTACAATCCAGAAATCTTTATTAGTTATAAAGATTTCTGGATTGTAATTTAAATAGCAGACTCAACATTTACTCATTGACGTGTTCCGAATTGAAACATATTGTAACAAAATATCTAAAAACTTTAAATTATAGTGAAACCGAACAATTAATCAACTAGTGTCATTCACTCGTACATTCACATACACTCGCGCGCACACACACACACTCACACATACATACACACACATACACATATACACACATACATGCATATATACTCACACTCACATATATAAATAAGCTTATTCTATTGAAATTTAGTTTTTCTTTTTGTTCTTTTTTTATCATCTTTTGGTTGTAATCTACATATATATTTGTAATCCATAACTGTACCTACTAGGAGGTTTAGAGCGGGGCACCCAGTTATACGGGGTTACCCAGTACAGGGGCCCTGTCTATGTGGTGTAACGTAAAAAAAAATGTTTTGAATAAAGTATTTTAATTTTTTTTTAAATCACTCTTAGATTTTCCCTGGCTTGTGATGTCATGAACACACAGACAATATCAACGCTCAAATAAATAATACAAGACAATGACTCATAAAAAATGAATGTAAAGAGAAATAAAAAATAAACTGATCGCATTGAATTTGTAATCCTTTTAAAACATAATTTATTGGTTACCATGTTTTAATCATGATTTCCTTGGACATAAAAAATACCCGAGTTTTATAAGTAGCTGATAAACTCCATACTCTTCAACTTAAGCAGGTTTCATGAGACCATAACTGATATATTATAAAAACCATACCAAAAAATAGTTGAACATGAAACCTAATTTTTCGAATTCAGTTGAATATAAAATTCATCCATTTATATCATCTACGCTTATGTTTCACTGACATGTGTCTAATTAAATCTTCGATATCTCTAATATGTTTTACCCCGTAGCTCAGACGAATTCCATTCAATCCAATTGGTTGAAAGTGTTGCAACAGTTAATCTGGATAATTGCTTCTCTCGGCGCTTTAATTAAAATTGATCGGTGTCATCGCCCCCCGGCTGCTCACTCGATTTATTCAATAACAGCTCCGATAAATATGTTACGTTAATATGCATCAAGTTGTTTGACGGTCGCATGTAAATAATATATTTATTTCATATAAACATATTAAATTTAAACAACGAGAAATGTGCACGTGTTGCTATGTTCATTGAAGTAAAAGTAACGGTAGCCTGGGACCGTCCCTGTAGTTCCGGGATAAGAATAGGGCTACGGCATCCCCTGCCTGTCGTAAGAGGCGAATAAAAGGGACTTCCGGGTTTGGGACATAAAAGGCCTGGAAAATAATAATGAAGTAGATATACGAGTTGCTTTTTCTGATTATTTTATTAGGAAAACATACAGTGCATTCAATCAAAATTTTCTTACATTGTAATATTACAAAACACCATTTATTTCGAGTATAATCATCAATCACGTTATGATTATACTCGAACTGTCGTACCATATACATACGCGTTAAGCGTACGCTCGGCCGCGCTACATGGACATGGTAGGCGGAGTGGGGAGTTTTAGGTTTTTTTCGTTACGGAATTTCTTGATTTGCCACGCTCAAAGCTCGCGGTAAAAGCCATACAATAGCTTGATATTGTTTACCTATAAATTGATAAGTGATATATATTATTCGTGTGGCAGGTCTGAAGCAGGACAAGGAGTGGGTGATCTCGGAGCGCGAGAAGTTCGAGCACGAGCTGGACGCCGACCGCGACGGCGCGCTCGACCGCGCCGAGCTGCGCGCCTGGATCATACCCGACAACGAGTACGTAGTGGCTACAGTTGCAATATTCTTTTGGGAGTTTTGGGTTCTGCTAGTTTTGGGGTGGAGGTTAAATATTTGAGAACGAGCACGAGCGCTGCCTGGAGGTTAAATACCTCACAATGCCAACATGCACGTGCGCTGTGGTCGAATACTGGATTCCGCTCTAGGATTTAAATACCCAATAAAGAGTCCTTTTGCTGCCGGGGAAGTATTATGGTTCGATTTCTATTAAAATTGGGAGTCAAGTGTTGGTCTCCGGTCCAGAATTGGACGCGATTTTGAGGAGGCAGGAGGAGGATTTCGTAATATTTTGGAATATTAGACTGCTCTAGGATTGTGGTGGGGGGTTAAATATCTGTCACTCTGTGACTACGATTTCTAGGGGATAGTAGCTAGGATTACTTCTTCAGTGGTCAACAATGGGACAAAAATGGGTCGACGTCAATAAATTTCGATCAAAGATCAAGAATTTAATAAATTTCTTACACATTTTTACGGGCTTCCAAAGTCGTACTTACATATTTGAAATATTATTAACTTCTGAATTTTGTAAAAATTTGTATACCCAAACGGGTCGAATATAGAACTTACCATAAATATACCAAACATCTTTACAACCTATATTCACGAATAAAGATATTTGTATATTTTTATAACATATACAGATCACTGAAATAACGTTTGAGTTATATATTTTTAACAGCTGACTTATTATCTTTTATTTTTATGAAAAAAAAAAAAACAAACTTAGTATGTCCCTTACCAGGTCTAATGAGTGATCGTTTGGTATTTTAGGGAGATAGCGGACGAAGAGGTGGAGCACCTGTTCGCGTCGGCGGACGACGACCACGACGACCGGCTGTCGTTCGCGGAGGTGCTCGCCCACCACCACGTGTTCGTGGGCAGCGAGGCCACCGACTACGGGGAGCACCTGCTCGACGACCGCTTCGACGACGAGCTGTAGGCGTGACACCGTACCGCTACATCGACAATCTAAGACCACCAATCGGGACTGTAGATGGCCAAACGCTATCGTTAATAGCACTACACCGACAATCGAAGACCACCGATCGGGACTGTAGATGGTCAAACGCCATCGTTCATATCACTACACCGACAATCTAAGACCACCAATCGGGACTGTAGATGGTCAAACGCCATCACTCATATCACTACACCGACAATCGAAGACCACCAATCGGGACTGTAGATGGTCAAACGCCATCGCTCATATCACTACACCGACAATCTAAGACCACCAATCGGGACTGTAGATGGTCAAACGCCATCGTTCATATCACTACACCGACAATCTAAGACCACCGATCGGGACTGTAGATGGTCAAACGCCATCGCTCATATCACTACACCGACAATCTAAGACCACCAATCCGGACTGTAGATGGTCAAACACCATCGTTCATATCACTACACCGACAACCGAAGACCACCAATCGGGACTGTAGATGGCCAAATGCTATCGTTAATAGCACTACACCGACAATCGAAGACCACCGATCGGGACTGTAATTCAAATGGTCATCTTTCATATTACTACCAACAAAGGAACACTCCACCGATCGTCACTATACAGGCCGTGATTTGGCCAGTTTGATTCTAAAAATGTCATTCCGATGTTGGCGACTGTGACATATGAGTCGAAGAAGAAGTTCATTCTGATGTCATCAATCGTTGGCATGGCCGTTAGTATCATTAGTATTAATATTTGTCGTCAATATTAAAGAAAACGTCGCAATTTTGATTAACAGCGCGTCTGGGTCTCTTGGCGGCACTTATACTGAAGCAGTGCAGTTGCCTGCATGTCACGCTCACATTTATTTCTTTATATAATTTAAACTTACCAAGTCACTGTGACTTTCACGACACAGACGAAGACAACGATCCTGCCTGCTTTTAATCACTGAAAGTCTCTCTTATCAACAAAAAATCCATATGATCGATGGTTCCTTTCACCGACAAAGATGTGTTTCTGTCCTATAAAGATTCTCAGACGAAGCAACGAATTTCACTGAAGATTGTAACTTCAAATGCGGTCCTCATTTGAACACATTGATCAGGCTGTAAATTTTGCTATACATATCATCTATATGTAATCATCAAATAAATCGCTAGGCTACCGCCGATTGCAACGAGCTGTAAACTTCACATAACTGACCATTTGTCTAATGAAACGGATCCCCCATTTAAATTGCTATCTATTTTTATCTTAAATATTATGAGAAAATCACTACATTTTTTTATAGATAGGGTAATCGTTTAATATATATTACTTGAATAATAATTTACATTAAATTCACTGAGCCTATGATGGTACTATCATTATATCCTAATATAATAAAATTTACTTTATTATGTAAAACACATTCAATTTACAATACGTTGCAATTTTGATTATTAAACCGTAAGCTTAAGTGTTTACAAGTTTGTCCAGTGGTACTTATGTTACAATTTTGTGTAAATTCTTAAATTAAGCTCGCTTTTTTGAAGAATACAAGGTTTTTAAAGATGAGTCTAACGGCGGTGCCCAGCAGTGGGAAATTAATGGTCGCAGTCATGTACTTACACAAAATATTGTCGATTATTGCACACTACACAGTCCAGCATAAATTTCTGCATTTCAAATGATCCCAAATGACTGATTAATTTCTAACAAAATTAATGTTTTAATTAATTTCAAGCATATTTGCGGAATATACTTACTAGTCAGATTATTTTATATATTTAAATGTATGTATTACGTAATTATATATCCTTCCCGTGGCTCTGTATGATAAGATTTGAAAATAGTTTGTATGTTTGGGAATGTTATATTAAATACTAGATTTAAAAATTAACAATGACGTCTTTAGCTTGATCTTATAGGTTTTACAGTGTTACAATTATTTCTTTTATATTGTAGGTATGAGAAGTAACGTCATATCTAAACATTAAAAAACAGCAAAACAATTTCAGGCTACATAAGTAATTAATTAAAATTAATTAATTATGCTTATATTTTATTCTTCATGGAGTCGGTTACGAATACAGTAAACACCACATATCTGCTGTACTAAAAACCCTCAATTATTGAAATAATTAGCATATAAATCCTGTAATTATTGCCAAAAACTTGTTTTTCGTAAATGCTTCATATTTATTGCATAAATCTAGGCCTAATGTTTTATTTATATACTGCTTTAATATGTTCCTGAAACAATTTCATTATGGATTGATAATTCTTAGTTAATTTTACGCCAGTTACATTTAAAAAATGCATTTCATTTATAAGGGCAAATTCCGTGCAAGAGTTATTTTATCAATTGTAATGTAAACATTTTAGTCGGAAAAACATGCACGTTTATAAATTTTAAGGTGTTGTACGTGTTACAAAATTGTAACTATAGCCATAAATAATAATGCTATATTATTTTAGAACGAATGTATTTTCTTATCACTGAATACTTAAAAAATAAAATCTCCTTATTTTTCTACTTTGTCTTCCACTTTAAATTTTAGTTTTTTTTTTAATTGAGCCATTTTTATCTAGTTGTTAGTGTTAATATCAAACTTAAATTGTACTATATTATGTACCTATTATAGTAAATGATGCCACGACGCATACTGTGTGTTTACTAAACTAATTTCGAATAAAACATTTGTTGTAATGCTCATTTTTATTTTGCCCACGACACCTTGTAAAGCTGTTTCTTAAGCTGAAATGTAATGTAATCCATCTAAATCATTTTTTTCCTACATTGAATAGCATCTGTCCATTAATAAAGCATTTAATATTCTAGGCTTTACCATATTTTAACAGATACGCCCCTTAATGCGGTAGGGGTATATGAAAGAAAAATACTATAGTATTTTTCAAAAATGTAAAAAGTCACATGGAATTACTTGAACGTGTCAGATATTCTAATTTATACGAGCAATGTCTTTCTAAGTAACTGGGTGATATTAATCTGACGAGTAATTAGTGGAGGGTGGCCATAAGGGGTAGATAAAAAAAGTTATTTTGACGTGTCAGATATTCAGAAATGTTCAGTAAAGTAAAAAAAGTGTCCTATTCAACTGACGATATTTTGGTCTTGATCTAGTCATGACAAATTGTAAGTACTTTAAATACTCGAGCGCGTCAGATATTTATAAAGACGATTCAACTTGTCCTAATCGTTCTAAATGATAATCTGAAAATAATGTAGAGGAATATCGTTAATCTGTCAATTGAATTTTTTTTCTGTCCAACGGTCTGCGTTGTGAAAGTGCCTGAAATAGATAACTCGAGATTTTCTGCAACAAGTTCTGGTGCATTATTACATTACTGCGCACTTTCTGGTGTAATTTCATTTTGCCTTTGAAAATTAGATGGTACTTTTATAACAGTAAAAAGTTTAGACAATGGAGAGAAGAAATGAAACCCGACAGTCATTTACAATATTTTTTTATTCAATATAATAATCTTAATAAATCCAAAATATTTACATAATACAAAAACATACTATATGACCTTGATCAGCGTCCTCTCGCTTGGTTTGTCGATTACGAGAACAAACTAAACTCCGTTGGAACCTCAACTACATTACTTCTACGGGAAGATTAAAATCCGTTGCCGATTCCTCTTATAAAACTATTTTCCTATACTGAGTATACCGAACCTCAGTGATAAGAAAGTTGGCTAGGTAATATTTTATTACTTTCTGTATATTTCCAGATAAAAAATACGATAACCAAATGTTTAATACCAAATATGAAATGTAATCTTAGTAGGTTTTTAAACTGGTATGTGATCTCGCCACTTCCATACAGACGATACTATCCGTACAGAAAAAGCGTGATACATTTTAGGTTACTGTCTTTTGAAAATAAATAATCTAGGAACAGAAACCTTATAAAACCGCAAACATGTAAGGACTGTTCTTACTAAGGACTCTTCGTTTAAGCCTACACACTAAACCGTTCTTCACATGACTTTCTATAAGAGGAACCGGCTACATCCTAATTATTGCACCTTTACGCGGTAAAATGCGTTAAATCAAGTGTTAAATTGTTTCAAGACTTCATTTGATTTTCGGATACACGTACCATTTTAAATAAATCCAAAAACGAAGCGTACATAGTGCTTCCCAGCTTACCAAGAGTATCGATCGTAGAAAATAATGATAGGTGTGTAGTAGAAAGGTCAGAGAAAATAAACGTGAAAATTGTTATTATTGGTTTTACTTACGGCAAATCTAGGTGCAGAGGCTGATTCTTTTCAGGGAAAGCCAGGTGTCAGCACCAGGTCATTTCAATGCAGATTAAAAAAATATTGACTCAAATAAATTCAACATACTATTTATATTTCAATAAATCTTCTTTGCTTTCTACCGTACATCTATCGGTATTGTGGTTCTGATCGAGTGCTGCAGCCGCGCGGTGAGCAACAAGCAATTAACATTAACCTCATGATACAATACCAAAAACAGCCACACAAGGAATTCAGAGACAAAATATTGACACTACGTATTATCGGTTTAAAACATTTTTCTCAAAAATTGCGGTTGCATATCGACGCCGGAAAACGAATTAATCATATAAACAAAATATTTTCAAAACAACATAACTTTTAAAGCACGTGGTGTACTACTACTATTTAACATCGTAAAATATGAAACTAAAAAATATATAGGTATTATAGATAAGGTATGAAACCATTTTAATGTTAGTTTAATTGATTTTGTGTGAATAAATTAATTTGTATTTTCTATTTTATTTCGAGACACGAAAAATTCGTGTTCCTACGTCGATATTGAAAAACTATTGCATTTAACTTTCGAACACAGTTACGAAATATTCTTCAAACAACGATGGCTATTATTTATACGTCTATGAACGAAAAACGTTTCCACATGCACAGACCAGAGGGCGCTACCCTCCGCATATAGCAGTTACCCACTCTTTAACAAGTATACTAAATCCCAGGAGCGATTGGACACTCATACGCTTAGATGTTACAAGTCCTCGTTCTGATAGATACGTTAATTAAATCACTATGATGGTTTCATGAGGATTACAAAATGAAAGACCGATGTACACTTTGCCTTTACTTCCCTAAATTTAAACTATGACCGCTGACGAAACGAGTTTTGTATTAAAATTATTTAAAGAAAACGTCAATCATTAGGCACATCGTACACGCGAGGTTGGCTTTATTTGTATTTGCGTATACATGCGGCCGTGCACGAATCTTCTAACATATTTTATCGTAGTATTATTTCAAGCTACGTCACTGCACTGCTTCGAAATCCATACGGCCATTACATGCTAAATTTTAATCAAAACACTTAGTGCGGGCCACGGGATCCTTCCTAGTATTTTACATGTCAATATAATTTTAAATGAATACAAGATATATGAAAGCAAAACCTAAATTTTATTTCAAAATTGAAGTTTCAAATTTACTCATATCAATGATAATGGCAGAGCTGAGGTAATGAAATGAAGAAAATGGCATAAATCACTAGAAAGTTGTTACAATAATTTGATAACACACGATGAGCTTATGATTACGCGCACTACCTGTGCCATAAGTTTTAAAAATCAATAAATTCAAAAATGGGAATGTTCAATTAAAACGAAACATAAGGAGATCAAGTACAGCCGGTGGCCCGCACTGCCCGATAGGGGACGGTTGCCGAATTCTGCCGCTAGAGGCGCTACCACTGTGGTCAATACAGTCTACAGACATTATCCAAATCTAATAGGACGAGAGCCTTAAGATTGGTCATTACGTCTTCGTTAAAACTAACGTGCAACCCTTCATAAGAGTATGTCTGTGACACCAAACCTTTTCAAAGTATAAGGTTGCAAAAAAGGAACTGGTGATGCCACCGGAATTGAACCAAAGCTAGTTCTATCACAACTTTTATGTTACGAACAATGGCAACAGTAATATCATTTATATAACCCAGATGGCCAATGTTGACATATTGACACACAGTGAGGGCGCCACCGCGGAACCGCCCCAAATCACCAATGTATAGCACGAACCAAGCGAATCGTCCTGTTTGGAATGCGATGAAGGCTACTTAGCAAACGGAAACTCATCTACTACATTTGCCAAGCTGTGAACCCCACCGTGTTACTTGCCCTAAATCAAAATATATAACACAGGATATACATAACATATTTAACTATACATAACAATGTCCGATGAATGGAAGTGGGAGCTGACCGAACGGACATTTACCTTGCAACAGATCGGTTTCGAGTGTTACACACACCGTACGCACTGATTCCTGAACATTTATATAAACTTTCTAGTACGTAGGGATATCGATTACAGACTGAAAACTGCTGCCAGATAAAAGAGCACAAAATACTCATTTAAGTAGTTAATTGTGTAATTATCGGTACCGAGCTGTTACATTACATTCGAATGTCTGTTTTGAACGTCACCCACTTGTTTAAAAATAAACTACACAGTGTCCATGGATTCGCTGTCACTGGCGGTGTTTTTAAGGACAGTTCTCGTTCTGCATTACAGTACCAAATGTAGAAAACGAGTTGAAAAGCTTTTTCCAGGCCGCGTTCCACTTAATGAAAACAAGCAGAAAGATGTAAGCAGAATGTTCTATGCTAAGTAGCACGGAACATTGAAATAGTAACTTTTTGGAGTCAAATGTAACACAGCCCAGTGTTGCCAACATTACAATCTGCGATACCATTGAACATCTGCCTTATGTTGTCTATGACAATAATTTGACCTTAAAATATAATTTACCACATGCGCTATGTGAAAGTGTTCAAATAATGGGGACATATAAAACGCTCACTTTAAGTAGCTACGTGAATTAACGGCCTAGTGTGATAAATATAAGCTAACAATGATGTTAAAAATGAAATAATGTTACAGATAGATACAAATATGAACAATTTCCGTATACAAAAAAAAATATTAAAAGTTGTAAGATGACGATTATAGTTCGATTGTCTATGGTTGAGATAAAGGAATTTATCACATCGACAGATGATGTTAAATTGTTTAAACAAACTACGGCATTAAATAAAAATAAGCAAACATTGATATTAATTAAATTATATTAACTGAATTATACGACATTGCCATTAAAATATAACTGTGTTGCGACTATAGTTTACACCTAACTATACAACTTCATTGAATGAACGTTAACTTAAATGAATGAATGGAGAATGGGAACGAGTGTAAATGCACCTTCACCGTAATTTTGACAGTACCAAAGCTTACCGACAGTACTGTGTGATCGATCGAATGCGCTTTATTTGAGAAACTGCAACACAAATCTAGTTAATATTATCCTAATTTTTATTCTTGGATCTTAACTAAATTCAAAACTGCGTTTTGAACGCGGCGTTACTAACGCTCCATTTTTTATTAAGCATTTTTTATTCGTTTATATTTATAAATCGCTATTATTATGTTTTCTCAAATAAAGCCCACCGCCTAATATAAATATTATTGCGTACACATACGGCTAGAATAGAAATAAAAAAGAAATCTCGTTAAGTAACCCTTAAACTACGCGGAAACGATGCAGCCGACCGCCTATCGTGTTACAAATGAAATTAAATATAACCATATGTATATATAATATTTCTTTTTCATTACTCGTTACAGTTACAAATAAGTTTCAAGTTACTCTAGTTATCGTTTACAATTAAACTGTATGCGCGGCGCGCGGCGAGCCCCGCGGGCCCCGACACGCACATTCCTATTTATATACATATAAAACAACTTTTACAATATTTTAGTAGTACAATTTTTAATTTAGCTAAAGCAATTGATTCATTTTAAACACAGTTCATGATAACAGCGATAATAATAATAATAATAATTAAAGTTTACTTTTAACAAATCAATAGATATAAAATACATATTTTTTGATGTAAAAAATATGTAGCAAAAATTGTGGTACATTAGTCCAATGTATGCCGTGATCGATGGAAGCGGCGGCCCCGCGCCCCGCGCCCGCCCCGCCCCGCGCCCGCCCCGCGCACGCCCGCGCACTCCGCATCTGCAACGCGACGCGCGACATCTTCTTATTCGCTGTACTTACATCAAGACGTTTATCAAAATATCTTGAAGATTCATTGCATATTAAACAAAATAAATGTATTTTTTATACTATTGAAGTAGCAAACGAGCATGCAGTCCACTTGATGGTAAATGGTCACTGCCGCCCATGGACATCTGTAATCAACTTCATACAGAACATGGGTTCCATCTGAAGTCAATCACAGATGCGTTGCTACTCCCGAGGACTATGATGTTCGCCTCATCTGAAAGTATGCCGGCAACCACACCCTTCCATCGAAACGCAAGAAATGCTTCACGCTAGAAATAGGTGTGGCGATGGTACTTCCCTGGTCGAACTACACGGGTTCTACCACCTTCATGTGGGCTGTATACGTCATTTTGGTGTGTCTGTGTTATGTAGATGTGTGTGTCAGAGCGTGAGACACCCCGAGGGACATTGTCTCGTTAGTGTTTTATATACATGCGCGTGTCAAATGTGGAGTGGACTTTATAGGTGTGAGTGAGAGGACAGCCTGAGCGACGTTGTTGTTGTTAGTGCATAATGGTGTTAGTGTGTGAGTGTGTGTCGTGCGCACCTCGCATCACTTGCAGCAGGAGGAGGCGCGCGGCGTGTCGCCGTCGGCCAGCCGCCGCGCGCCCGCCGCGCCGCCGCCGCCGCCGCCCTCGCTCTTTGGTAACTTGTTCGCTGGGGGGAGGAACGCCACGCAACGGAACGTTAGCGATCACATCGTTTATACGTGCACATAATACTTTGCAATATTGCTACTAAAATATAACTTTTATTATTACTAAAATGAAACAGGTCGTCATACCAGTCTGACACTTAGTGGGTTCAACCAATATACGAATGATGAATTTAGATTTCAGTTTCGTGTCTAGACTTTTCCACTTGGCCAGCGCGATGGACTATGGCCTAAACTCTCTCATTCTGAGAGAAGACCCGTGCCCAGCAGTGGGCCAATAATGGGTTGATGAGAGAGAAAGAGAGTTTAAAATTTCGTGTGTGTCATCTTTGTACACACAAAGATGAACATATATGCCACACATTTGAATCTTCTCTAGTAGAGAAGATTCAAATGTACCAAGGTACCATGAGTGTGCAATATTATTTAAACTTTAAACCCTCAAACATAGCATCACATCCGTAACAGACCTCGGACGACACTCCGAATGTCCAAATTGATAACCGATAAAGCATGGTATAAGTAATTTTGTTGACAACTATTATCGAGTCTAAACCTCTCTACTATCCTTTTCTATAATTTTCATTAATTTAACAAAAAAAACGCTAATTTGAATCATCACATCAACTTGACCTTTCCGTAATATACGATCATATACACGAGGGAGGTCAAATAAAATGGTTCATGAGAATTTTACAGGGGAATATTATAGCAAATGATCAAGAAAACCAAACCAACTGACCGATAGCGAGGAATATGTCGTTGACGTTCATCGCGGTCTTCGCGCTGGTCTCCATGAAGAGCAGCCCGTTCTCGTCCGCGTAGGCCTGCGCCTCCTCGAACTCCACCATGCGCTTGGCCGCCAGGTCGCTCTTGTTGCCCGCCAGCGCGATCACGATGGACGGCGACGCCTGCCGCTGCAGCTCCTTCACCCAGTTCTTGGCGCGACCGAATGTGTCCTGGAAATCAAGTGAAATGGTTTGTTAGCAGGATTGACCAAACTTTAAGTAAGAGTAACCTTGACATTCTCCGATGAATGTCACATAACATCATCATATAACATGAACAATTTTTAATTTCGATTTAATTAATATTATTAATCCGATAGTTTGTTAGAACGTATGTTACTCCTTAACAAAAAAATATAGATAGGATAGTTACTTCATCCCTGTAGTTCCGGGATAAGAATAGGGTTACGGTATCTCCTGCTTGTCGTAAGAGGCAACTAAAAGAAACTAAAAGGGGCTTCCAGGGTTGCGGGTGGCTAGAGTGGGAGCTCGAACTGTTCGGTCAGGCGACCCCGCGAAGGACGGCGGTATGGGTGGTCGCATGCCGTCTTAAAGATTAAACAGAGCGGTGGGCCCAGCCGCCCACCTGTGAGGAGCCCTATGGGGCAACGCGTTTAGAGGATTCGGGTTGCTTTCCTTTGGAGATCCCGGAGTCTTCTTAGTAGCGTTGAGGAGCCACCTTTTACTGCGATAAAAATCCCATATAACCCTGCGTCGCTCCCATGGCGTCGGGTACCTTATGAAGGTTCCCCTCGAAAAGAAAAAAAGAAAAGATAGATACTTATTACTTTGGTAGTCGTGACCAAATCGGGCGAAACCGCGAAAATATCTCAGTTTATTATATATATACCTAATTCGAAAACAGTTTTTATATATAAAGAGACTGTTTATGCAATACAAAAAATGGGAATTTAAAATGCTAATTAAATTCCCATTTTTTGCATAAACAAAGCTGCATTTAGAAACAATAACGAGCTTTTCACCTAAACATCTGACAAATATGTTACTGTTCAGAGGGAAAATTATACGGTTGACAACAAAACAGTCGTATTAGGAACAAGGTGAAAAAAACAGACAACAACAAACAAAAAGGTAATAATTCATACGTATCAACATATCTTAATAGGACAAATACCTTTATATGTGCGTTTAAAATACAATGAACCGGCGAAACTATCGACGATAACCTTATCTTTGTCGGTCTGTCTGCGCATTCACGCAGAGAAAATTACGCAGTAGGTACTAATGTGATTTGTACCTATATTCTCGTGACCAGAATAGAGCTACGGTATCCCCCGTCTGTCATAAGAGGCGACTAAAAAGGGGTTACTGAGGTTGCGGGTGGCAAGAATGGGAGCTCGTCCAGCCAGGTGACCCCGGGAAGGACGATGGTATATGTGCCGCATACCGTCGGAAATGATGAAATGGAGCCTGATAATGTGGTGGGCTTCGTTTACCTAAAATCCCACATAACCTAGTGTATCTTAGAAAAACAAGGTACTAATGTGTTTACACTTTACAACACTCGGCGGGTTCTGAGATGCAAACGTGACTAATTAGATAAAATGCTTTAAATCTGATAAGTTAATGCTGTAACCGGAATTATTCGCAAACTGTTTTGTCAATTATTGTAGCTACTGTTAGTTAACATTCCTAGCTCGATAATTTCAACGTCGCACGTGGCTGTACATTTCGTAGTGCGATTGTGTCTGCTTCAAGAAACGCTTGCGTTGATGTGTTTTTATCTGAATCGAATGGGCAAATAAATAAATGGGAAGAAAATAAAATTATTTACGGGTCTTCAGAGACAGCTATGCATCTGGGATCGTGATTCTTTCCGATAAGACTCCTATTTAGAGCTGGGTATTTCATGACCAATCAATTAGATCTAAATACTTGTATAACACGGGGGTATATCAGTCCGGACGACCCCCCCCCCCCCCTTTTTCTTTGGACATGTAACAAAAATATTGCGAAGTGGGTCCTTTTGTGATTGAGACGAGACTTTTTTTTATTTTAGACCGAGGGAGTCAAAAATAAATAGACTTCACTTTTTTTTATCGCCCACTGCCACTATAGGACTTCCCCCATAAGCACGTCATACACATTTAATAATATATATTATTCAGCATAACAATGGCATTCACAGGATATAAGTAACATAACATGACGTATGTCGTAAAAGCAGATCACCGGAAAGGGCGAAGAAATCAAATGCTCAAAACAATGACCCACAATAATCGTTCGGATAGCGGTCAGTCGGTCAATAGCTCCATAAATGATAATCCGATAGTTTCTCAACTGTATTTTCTTGTATACATTTTTTATAAGTGGCAACTGCCGCCCAATGTAATCTGTCAGCAACTTCATACAGAACAAAGGTAAAGTCAATCATAAATGCGATACTACTCCCGAGGACGAAGATGGTTGCCTTATATAAAAGTGAGCTGGCAACCACACACTCCTACCGAATCGCAAGAATTCCTTTAAAATAGAAATAGGTGTGCCGTTGGTACTTTTCCGGTTCTACCACCTTTCTTGGTAATAACAAAATAGCATACAGTTCATATGGTACAACCACTGCTGCCCATGCACATTTTTTACGGACATTTCTTAATTTTGATCACTGATGCCTTGCTACTCGTGAAGTCTAATTTGGAATAGGTATCTTAAATTAGTGTGATTCCTTAACTTTAAAGAAAATAGTTTAACAGTGTAGAAAACATCGTAAGTAAAGTTACAAACCTGAGAATTCCTTAAAATAACTTTTTCTAAGGTGTGTAAATAGTACCTATCAATTTTCTCTAAGTCAGCGCGGTCGACTTCGACGTAAAAAGTCTCTTTCTAAGCGTGGTCATGAACCCAATGAACCCAGTATTTTACTACAAAAGTTAGATATCAACCATTTTGAAATAAGCTGTATTCCTGACTCAGCAATGTTCCTTACTTCTTGTTCGTTACTAAGATCATTTATATATATGAGAAATAAGGTAGGTCCAAGAACACTACCTTGTGGGACCCCACATGAGATGCGAGAAGACTGGCTGACGAATTCACCGAGTTTTAGATGTTGTTGTCGATCAGTTAAATTGTTTTTATTCAACTCATGCGGAGTATTCCTCAATCCAATGTGGTACTTTTGTAACGTCTAAAACACATTTACTTCCCGAGTCTTGAACGCTAGTAGCTACCATTAGGTGGATGTAAGCTCGTTTGCTACTTCTATATTTAAAAAAACCGGCCAAGTGCGTTTCGGACTGTTGCACGAAGGGTTCCGAACCATTATTTATAAGAAAAAATCATGTCTGTTTTATACGAGTCCTCTTAAATATTTGTTTTATTCTAATATTTCTGTGAAAATTTCGTCTGTCTAGTTATTATGATTCATGAGATAGTCTGGCATACAATCAAATAGTGTCCCGTTTTTAACCTTTGGATACGGAACCCTAACAAACGTAGTAATAATTCATTAATGGTAAGCATTTTCATGAAAAAATATGGTAATATTAAGAGCTACACTCGTCGATATATACGAGACCTAGGGCGAAATGGAGTGCGTAATCCGTGCCGCCCTTGAACCCGCGAAGACTTACGCGTGTAATACAATCAAATTTGTAGGAGCGCCGACGTTAAGCGGGATACCGAAATAATATTGGATACATAAACGCTTAATAATAGAAGTTCAATTCTAATTAGCATCGTCTGAGGTATTCCCGGAACGCTATGGGACTATATAATAGATGGAAGTCGGGTGAACTACGGTTTGAGAAAAGGCCTGAGAATTGGATTTTTTCGTTTTTATTTACGACATTTTTTTGAGAACCAACGTTTAGAAAATAGTACGTTATAATAAATCACATATCACAACAAATAACAATTAAAGCTTCCTCATCTGTTTTGTTAGAAGAGAGCCGTACCTACTTCGAAGTTGGCAGTGCACTGGCGAGATGCAATGGAACTCTTCAAAAATGCAAATCAAAAACAGCCCTTCATAGCAGGAAGCATCGAAGATTCATCTGGTCAATGGACAACAATCACTTCAATATATTGGTTACAGATGTCCAGGGGCGGCAGTAACTGTTTACCATCAGATGGATTTCACCATTTGCTGTATTAGTTTCAAAATTCCGAAAAAACAGTTGGATCGTTCTATAACAGCTTCAAATAAAATCCATCATTAGCGCTTAACTGCTGACTTTAGAAATACTTAGGTCTTGGTTCGAAATAGAGGAATGAGTTATTATAATAAAACGAAACTTAATAACATTTTTATACATTAAATTAACTTGTGCTATCGTGTTTAGGAGCAATAACGGATGAGAACGCTCGTATTTCCATTTATTGGAAGTTATGAATAATGCGACACAACTTCGATGTGATCTAGAGGGTAAAAATATAATTTTGTCCCTCTGGTGTTGAGAATAGAATAGAAATAACAATATCGTAAGAGGCGACTAAAAGGGGGCTTCTGGTGTTGCGGACGCCAAGAGTGGGAGCTCGAAGCGTCAAACCGGCGATCCCGGGAAAGACGACGGTCAGACTTGTTTTTCGCCATCAAATTATTCAGACTACTTTCTAACTTCGTCAGTTATCTCAGGTAACTTCTATGTAGCCCACGTCGTCAAATGTTGCCGATCGCTGGTATAGACCATTGCACATCACGCACAGAAAATGAAGAAATAATGACATTACACCATCGAGATAATAACTCTGCCTCATCTGAAATCCATATCATTAATCTATCTCTGGATTCTTATGGATTATCCCATCCCGTTGCTATAGTGTACCGTACATCCACTCGTATGGCATATATCTTCCATAACAATGAAATCTAATAGAACAATCGAATTAAACGAATAAATAACTCATACGAGTTACTCTACACTTCCTCCACACTACTATACTATATTATGTGATTCCGTATATGCAATTGACACGTAAAAAGTACAAACGAACAAACTCACAGACAAGACTAGATGATATAGAAAAGAAGGATAAATTAGACCAAACGCCAAATACCCACATACGATTCATTCAAATACACGAAGCCGCTAGTTGAAATGAAAGTCATGTCCATCGGAGACCAATTCGTTTTGTAAACGCGAAAACAATGTGCATACCTAATTTATATAATGTACTACATTAAACAAATTCCAACATCTACGCACACATCGATACAATACGTTCTCATAACTATGAAAGTCATAAAAAACAATGTTTAACAGTAATCATTGAAGCCAAATAACAAATCTCGAATAGCTGGGAGAAACAGCAATTAACATTATCTGATAAGGAGGCACCTACTACGTGCAGGAGTATTGATTACGACAAACTTGTCTATAGAAATATTCATCTGAAATTCACAAATATCTATGTATTAATACGTGAAGCGAAATTTGTGATTCGTTTTTAAGATACTTGCCGCAGACGGAGGAGTATAAAATTACGCACGGTTATAGTTTATGTAGAGAAGTATTACGCAACCCTAACATATTTTTCAAATAATGTATAAAACATACACAAAATCAATTAAAACACATTACACACACTACCTTGCATTTGATATAAACACATACATAATAAACGAAATAGAACATTCAATGGCTTACTACGAAAACACATAACGTCAAAATGCCAGATGTCTTTGTTAAAATACCCGCTATTGCTTTTAAATGCAACTTAGTTAATCAAACCTCGTTTTACCTTTAACGGGTGTTAAAAATAACTTGATAATTATTACAGTTAATTTGAATTTGAGAAATATTCGTGCTACATTCAATTTTTCATATATGACAATATGAAAAATTGGTTTTTAATTTAAATTTCAAGCTGCCATTTTATAGCATCAAAATAAAACAATACATTATGCAATAATATACATATGCTAATATACTACACCAATGACTGCCGAATGAGAATGGGCACTGGCAATATAAAAACATTGACTTCAGGAAAATAAAAAAGACTGAGTAGCTACGCGTTCGACAGACTACGTACGGTTATTTACGTATAAGCTGATTAAAGGATTACTATTTCACGGCGAGTTCTCTACAATAATATTAGTGTTATATAAATCTGGCGTCAAAGACGTGTCCACGTCACGCACGTCTACGTCAAGTCGTTACAGCTAATCGGAGAAGCAGTTCTCGATGCACTTGGATAAACACTCACGACTATTGCCACGGCCATTTCTGGTTTATAAGCGGTGTTTAACGAAAGTCCGAAAGGTGCTAGAGCCGGTACGGTCGCCTATGGTCGGTTTGTAATCATCCCTGTAGTTCCGGGATCAGAATAGGGCTACGGCATCCCCTGCCTGTCGTAAGATGCGACTAAAAGGGGCTTCCGGGGTTGCGGGCGGCTGGAGTGGGAGCTCGAACCGTTCGATCAGAAAACTCCGAGAAGGACGGCGGTATGCGTGGCCGCATACCGTCGTAAAGACCAGACTTAACAGTGGCCGAGCTGCTCACCTGGGAGGAGTCCGATGGGGCAACGCGCTTAAACGACTCCAGTTGCGTTCCTTTGGAGATCCCGGAGTCCTCTTTGTAGTGCTTAGGACGGCCAATAAAAATCTCACATAACCCTACGTCGCTCCCACAGCGACGGGTTATGAAGGTTTCCCCCTCGAGAACAAAAAATAAATAATAATATTGGTCCGTTTGCAATATCAAAGGAATCGCAAATTACTTGCCGGCTTTGAATTTTGGTTACACACGTTCATAGACGACTCTAGCCTCTTACCATCCAGGTGGACTGCAATCTACAACCACACTGGACATAAAAATATATAAAAAAATGAGTGAAAATTTACATTTTCCGTCGGCATACACGCGTGCGATGCCGCAGGATCATACAGCATAAAAGGACCAGTTTTTGACTTCCCGGAGAACTCTTGAATTGACCACCCGGACCCAGAATAAAAGACTAAATTCATCATCCTCTTCTAGGGGATCGAATCCATCCCTGTAGTTCCGGGATCAGAATAGGGCTACGGCATCCCCTGCCTGTCGTAAGATGCGACTAAAAGGGGCTTCCGGGGTTGCGGGCGGTAAGAGTGGGAGCTCGAACCGTCCAGCCAAGCGACCCCGTGTAGGACGACGGCATGTCTGGCCACATGCTGTCGTAACCACAAGGAGGAGCAATGTGTACAATGCTCACTGGGAAGAGCCCAAAGGGAGCATCGCGCTCGGAGGACTCCGGTTGTGTTCCATTGGAGATCCCGGAGTCCTCCACGCAGCGCTGAGGATGGCCACCGGGGAGAGGGGGACTTAGTGAGGTAAAAATCCCACATAACCCCGCGTGTGGTATCTTTTGAAGGTTTCCCCCTCGATAACATAAAATAGGGGATGGAAGCCGGAACCCACTGCGCTTCAGACAGGCAAGACGACTTTCATAGGTAGGTGTATAGTTAACTATCCTACACTTCACTACCACAGAAAGTAGAATAATTGAAACATGTTAAATAATTATAATAACTAATAACTATGCCGCCGGGACTGGTCAGCACGCGGCGGTGGTGGCGTACGGTCACGTGCTAAGCGCCACTACGCCCACGTCGGGTATCGATCACGCACACTTCGAGCGCCACGCGAACTTGTTCACAACTAACATTAAAGCCTACGATAATTAAGTTTGGAATAATTAGAAATTTGCTTTGTAAGTTGCTATACTACTAGAAGGAGGTAGAAAGTTTCCTGGTCCGTTTTAAGACGTTAGCAGGTATTCAGACGTATTCAGATTACCCACTATAAAAAAAAGGTATTCAGACGGCGCCCAAAAACTCCGTACAATAATTTCGCGCGACTTAATTCTTTTTAAAACACTGGCTGAATCACTGAATTTAATATTTATAGTGATAATTGAACCGGCGAACTTAGTTACGCCTGAAAGTCAAATATCTAAAATTATCAGTGTTCCTTCATTATATTATTCATGCATAGAAACCTTCCTTTTAAATTACTCTATATATTAAAAAACTGCATTAAAATCCGTAGCGTAGTTTTAAAGATATAAGCATACATAAGGACAGACACCGCGAAGCGACTTTGTTTTATACTATGTAGTGATATTAAAGTCAGACAAGCTGTTAAGACTAAACTAACTAAGACTAAAAACTAACGATGCTAAAAAAAGTGATACACGTACATTTAAAGGTAGAACCAGTGTATTTCGACCGGGGAGGTACCACTGCCACACCTATTTACAACGTGAAGCATTCCTTGCGTTCCAATGGAAGGGTGTGGTTGCCGGCACACTTTATATGAGGCGACCATCCTAGTCCTCGGGAGTAGCAACGCATCTGTGATTGACTTCAGATAAAACCTATGTTCTATATGAAGTTGCTTACAAATGTCCATAGGCGGCAATGCCCACTTACCATCAGGTGGACGTTTACTCGTTCGCTACTTCATTATTATAAAAAAAATATCGTACACATACAAACATACATACATACGCTGAAAAAACATGAACCTTCTTCTGATGCAGTCGATAATAATGAGACATTTAGTTCAATGTCGAACACAGTTCACTTTTATTATTATCAATACATATGCAAAATAAGTGAGTCACTCATACGTTCTGGAAATGTGATAAGATGTTCACAAAGTAAACATTCTGCCTTTTACCTGCTTGTAAAAGTTACCATACATAATACGTGGCGTCTAGACCCGCGACTAAGGGGTACCTAAACGTATTTTAGTAAATACGCTTTCTACACTCATAGCCCCACACTAGGATTTTTTCCTGTATCGTGGGTACCATGGACACACACAAGACGAATACACAAACACCCAGACCCGAAACATAAATCTAAACTCATCATTCAGATACCAGCAATCGAATCAGAGACTCATTGCGCGTCAGACCGGTATGGTAACCGCTACGCCACGCGGGTCATCTTAAGTGATCGTATAAAATAAAAAAAATATCTAAATTCTCCGTTCCAAGTGATCCCCGAGGGGTCCATTGGAGAGTCGACGAACATCTACTTTTGCGTGACAAAAAGGGGGTTTACAATTCGTGAGCACGAGAAAATCCGTTCTCGTAACATATAACCGGTGTTTTTTGAAAAGAACCTCGAAACTCACCCTTAGTCACCTTTGCCCTTGGACAATTGCAACACCAGATTCAAAAATACATCAGCGGTATTGAAGAAAGGCGAAAATGGCGAAATGTTTGCGCTTAAACGTTCTTCAATGTTAAGCAACGTTAAACGCAGTTAGAGTTGAAGGATACTATGTGTTTAGGATAAAACAGGTCTCCGACGGACTTATTCGGGTCTTCCGAGACCTTCAAACGAGACAAATTTTCAACCAGTTAGGTTAGTTTATGTCCGCATTAAAAACCAAAATGCAAGGTACTCCAGCATTTGGGCACGATATTTAGCCTTAAATTAGTTGCAGACGGGTGACTTTGACGGGGCGTCAATGTCCTTTCTCAGTATTATCTGTGTTATCTGTTGTGAACTCTGTCTGTACATTATGCATATGTTTAGTTAATCATGGTGTTAGTGAAAAAATGAATATACGTGCTCAAAATTTTCTCCGTACATTTATGCCACCAATGTGAGGGCTTCCTCAGATAGCCTACGTGTAGTTGTGTTTTAAGTCCGACTATGCGCAATGTCGGCTACGAATACAGTTTAAGTACGAAGTGTTTAAGAGCTCAGTGCAAAACATTTTGTTTTCTGGGCGATCCATGTACGATGGGAATTAATACTATATATAGTAACATATATTGGCAATATATGTATTATGTCAGTGATTATTACACATATATCAACATGTTTAAACAATATTTTTATAATCAAGCATAACGGTAGCTATAAGGCAGATGTTAAGGTGGATTCCCTTTGTGGTTTAGATTCTTCGAATAGGACAACTAACACGCCAATGTTATAATTATGGACAAAATCAAAAACGTTTAAAGTGTATTAATAATAACTTTCCATATAAAAGTAAATTATTTCGTATTATATCTGAAATTACGCAAATAATAAATGTACTTTAGATGACTTTACTGATTCTTTAAAAGAATCGTATATCGACAATAAAACTTCACCTCAGAATGCCTGTATATAAACTGCGCTTAGTTTAGGATCCAACATGTGTCGACGGCATAGAAATGCTACCACAAATAAATATGCTCACAGTTTACACAGAGACTACTTGCGGTTCGCGTCTCAACTGCGCGCAGTCTAAAGCAAGTGTTACAGTCAGTCTGAGCGAGCCTTTATCGTACCTTAACGTTCAGTGAAAACAAACTCATTTAAATGCTTGAGTTGTTCGAAGTCACATGATTGAGTTTCTGTACAAATCGCCAAAAAAGTATTGCCATATTAAAGCCATTTACAATTGGCTATTATAAATTTTATCTTCTAAACAGTAATCATTTATGTATCGTTTAGAGTCGGTCCTGAATAGAACCACATCCTCTCTTCCTGTGGATGTCGTAGGAGGCGATTGACGGACGAAAATGGGTATGGGCAGCAGCTTCTATCTGTGTAACATTACACCCACTGCGGTCACCTACACGCATGTCAGGCGCGTTGACTATAAACTCCCCAATAGGGTGTCCCTTGACCGTCCTTGTAGTTCCAGGATCAGAATAGGGCTACGGTGTCCCCTGCCTGTTGTAAGAGGCGGCTAAACGGACTTCCGGGGTTGCGGGCGGCTAGAGTGAGAGGTCCCAACCGTCAGCCAAGCGACCCCGGGTAGGACGATGGCATTTGTGGTCGCACGCCCTCGTAAACACCAGGTGATACGGTGACCTCAAATGCTCACTGGGGAAGAGTCCGAAAGGGGCATCGCACTTAGAGGACTCTCGTTGCGTTCTGTTGGAGATCCCGCAGTTCAAGGTCGGCCACCGGGGGGATTTAGTGAGGTAAGAATCCCACATAACCCGGCGTTGCTCCCACGGCGTAGGGTACCCTTTGAAGGTTTCCCCATCGATAAGAAAAAAAAGGGTGTCCCTTACGCGGTAATGAACTTCAAGAGGCTCATGGATAGAATAATGTATAATGCAATAATGTTCTTACCTGATTAGTTATATCATAGACTACGATAGCTGCTTGTGCGCCCCTGTAGTACATTGGAGCCAGACTGTGATACCTGAAAAGAAAAAAAATACCATCAATTAATTTCCATTCAAAATTTTGTTAATAATGTGTAATTTATTAGCATGTGTTGTCCGACCCATATACCAATAAAATGTGTTGCTAAAAATATACGTCACATAATTAAAATTGTAACAAACTGCTCCTACTTATATTTTTTTGTGGTATTCATACCTATATTAAAATTTGTTTTTAATAAGATTTATAAAGAATTCCCCTATTGTATCAGTAACCGTTTAACACAATTTAAAATCCATATCGCGGGCGGATTGTACCTACATACGCCCCCAAATATGTAGGGAACTCTAATAATTTGTATAATGATAATATTTACTATGTTATTGAGCCGTCTACGTATTGCACATTACACTACATAGTATAAAACAAAGTCGCTTCTCGCTGTCTGCCCCTATGTATGGGCCCAGCCGCCCATCTGGGAGGAGCCCGATGAGGCAACGCGCTCAGAGGATTCCGGTTGCGGTCGGACCGAGTTCCCGGAGTCCTCTTTATAGCGCCGAGGACGGCCACCGGGGGGGTTTTAGTGCGGTAAAAATCCCACATAACCCTGCGTCGCTCCCAGGGCGTCGGATACCTTTTGAAGGTTTCCCCCTCGCGAACAAAAAAGAAAAAAGGTACTTCCTCTAGATTAGGCAGCATTACTAATTTAAATGCAATTAATCTTATTTATGAGAGCAATGCTTGAATTATTTTATAAAAAAGATATCTTGTTACCAAATCCGATATATTATAATGCGTTATCACTGATGTGCAGTAGAGATTTGAAAAATCACTTGCATCAAAACGCGATTATCTCAAATCTATAATTTTGCAAAAAGCGTATTTCTTTGCGGAAAAGCTAATGACATAAAAAACCAACTAATATAACACAAAGTTATAATTGAGTGTCGTCGTCCGACCGTGAAAGTGCTGCGCGGTGGGGCGGCCGCGTGACCGCGTGGGCGCTAAGCCGCACTTGCACTTGCACCGTGACCGTCCGCGGCTACCAACCTACCACCGTGTTATACCAGAGACGTGCATTTTTGTGTCATTCATCAACATTTCTGTAGAATCAAGCGAGGCAAAGGAATAAAGAACTCAAGCCTTCTATAAAATCTCAATGCAAGTACCTAAATCAGTCCTAATACAGCATAATACAAGTAGAACAATTAAAAAGCAGCTACTTCTTAAAAAAAACTTCCTAATGAGGAAGATTTTTTATTTTGGCCTGGTCTCCCCCCAACAATAACTTAACGATCCGCTTGGCAGTGTCGTTACTATACTGGTGTGACACTCAGTGGTTTCCGAGTTCGATTCCCGGCCAGACAGGTGTCTAAATGATGAGTTTAGATTCTTGCTCTGGGTCTGGACTCTGGATGTTTGTGTATTCGTATTTGTATATGTCCACCCAAAAACAGGAGAAAATAGTACTGTCTGTATATGATTGTAGAAAGCATTTAAAAACGTACATTTCAATCTTAACATGGTTTAACCTATACATTTTCCTTCTCGTTTCCTTAACTTAACCTTCTCAATATTTGTGTTAAGAGGAATGAAGGTCGGACCTTCATTGACTGGCTCTACTAATATCTTAACTATTATCATTATTACTAAATAAATAAATTGCAATAAATACCAGGTTAGTAGCACGATGCACTACGCATACATAAAAATTTTAAAAGGAAAATATTTTTGTGGTTCATATTAAAACTCCAAACAGTGCCTATAGCACTCGTGTTGTCGTTATCCGCATACAAATGAATACAATGTAACATTTGAAATGACATTGAAGGTATAAACGCTTCCACATTAGCAATTACTTGCTTTTTACAATTCATTTTTTTTGGTTGCGAATAGAGAATTGATACCAGGTGGAAGAACCAGTGAAGTTCGACATGGCTGGTACCACCACCACTCCTATTTCTAGCGTGAAGCATTTCGTGCGTTTCGATGGAAGGGTATGATTGCCGTCGTCGTCAACCCATTCCTGTCCCACTGCTGGGCACGGGTCTTCTCTCGGAATGAGAGAGCTTAGACCATAGTCCACCGCGCTGGCCAAGTGCGAATTGGTGGACTTCACACACCTCCGAGAACTTTTTTTTTTTTAAAGATTTCTCTGGTGTGTAGGTTTCCTCACGATGTTTTCCTTCACCGAAAAGCAGTGATAATTAAAGTATAATACGCACATAAATCAGTGGTGCGTGCCTGGGTTTGAACCTCGGACCTCCCGATCGAGAGGGCAAGTTTTAACCATTAGGCTATCACTGCTCCACTGCTATACGATTGCCGGCACACTTTTATATGAGGCGACCATCTCAGTCCTCGAAAGTAGCAATGCATCGGTTATTGACTTCAGATAGAACCTATGTTCTATATGAAGTTGCTTACAGATGCCCATAGCAGTGACCACTTACCATCAGGTGAACTGCATGCTCGTTTGCTACTTCAATCAGATAATAAAAAAAACGTTAATCATGATTAAAATATTGTGGTAGGGAGAAATCTTTTGAGAACTATTTCAGAATATACGTATATATATAGATTTCAGAATTATACACGAGACGTGTGAAAACATACTCGCGTCTAGATCGATTTCGACCACCAATTTTCGCACTTGGCCAGCGTGGTGGACTATGGCCTAAAAAAACTCTCTTATTCCGAAGACTCGTGCCCAGCAGTGGGACAATAATGGGCTGTCAATGAAGATCAATTTCGAAAATTGAATTTAGAAGGCAGTGGGTGTGTAGAGCATAAACAAGAATCAAATTTTCAGTATGACACCGCTAATGGTGAATATGTTTATGATAAGGAACACGTATTGCATATTCAAATTCTTTTCATATTGTAGACCATACATATTAAAAAAAAATGTTTCGTGTGTCTATACATCGCATGCATTTGCAAAAACAAGTGTAGAATAATAGAAATAGTAATGAATTATAGAATGTTTGTCTGTTTGTTTCAATTTGCATCAAACGTACGTAGCTACTGAATTTGATTTGCAAGGCGAACGAAAAACAAATTGAGACACTGTCATTATAGGTTACATAATATATGTATAGAGGTGTATAACACTAGAGCAGTAGCCTAATGGTTGAAACTTGCCCTCTCAAACGGGAGGTCCGAGGTTCAAACCCAGGCACGCACCACTGATTTATGTGCTTATTAGAAATTAATTGTCACTGCTTTTCGGTAAAGGAAAACATCGTGAGAAAACCTACAGACCCCAAGAGTTCGTTAAAAAAAAGTTCTCGGAGGTGTATGAAGTCCACCAATTCCCACTTGGCCAGCGGGTTGGACTAAGGTCTATAACACTCTCATTCTGAGAGAAGACCCGTGCCCAGTAGTGGGACAATAATGGGTTGACGACGACGACGACGTATAAAACTGAATTACAGTATAGTATCTCCACAAAAAGGTTAAACAGACGGTGTAGAGTTACAACAGAACGGAGCAGGCTGGCAAGCGACGCGCTCGTGGCAATTTATCTCGCCCGCGCTAATCGGGCCAATTAGCACGGCTATACAAGAAAATATGTAACATATTGTAAAATACCTATGCCCGTGAATTCACTCGTGTTTAGGGGATTTAAAATAGCATATAATTAAAAATTTATACATTCAATGATTTTAACAGCATAACATTTTTTGGAAAGAAAGTGATGAAGTAATTTAAATTTTCGTAAAAAAATGTGACCATTTTTCAGCGCAAAAACAACCACATGGGTGGGCAGAAAGGAATCTAATTGGTTTTACATTGGATTAAGTATTATTGAAAAAGTCAACTGAAAAAAAGGATTCTTTTACTTCTAATATGTTTGGAGGGGACTCAACTTTCAGGGATATGAAGCCTGATGAGCAGTGATAGATATGGTTGAAACTTGCCCTCTCGATCGGGAGGTCCGAGGTTCAAACCAAGGCACGCACCACTGATTTATGTGCGTATTATAAATTAATTATCACTGCTTTTCGGTGAAGGAAAACATCGGGAGGAAACCTACACAGCCGAGAGTTCTTTAAAAAAAAAAAGTTCTCGGAGGTGTGTGAAGTCCACCAATTCGCACTTGGCCAGCGCGGTGGACTATGGCCTAAACTCTCTCATTCTGAGAGAAGACCCGTGCCCAGCAGTGGGACAATAATGGGTTGATGGGGAAGCCTCAAACCTCCAGAGCCCTAAATCCGGCCAGCCAGTTATTGCTATTGACTATAAGTCTATTTCTCCCCAACAAAATCGTGTTTATGGTATATCTTAACAATTGTACCAAATAGGAACTGCTTGTTCTTAAAAGAAGCAAACATATAGCTAGAGATAATTATTTAATGTATTGACTAATTAGAAAAGGTAACTAGGGGGCCATTGGTTGTTTTTTATTACATGGAACCAGTAGCCAGTAGCCTTTTACGGAAGTAAAGGTCTGTTCAGGACTAAACAATTAAACTAAATATAAATTTTGCTCTATTTGTTTATTAATTTACATTTCTCAGATCTTCTAAAACTTCCTTTTACTTAAATTTAATATATAAAATTCTCGTGTCACAGTTTTTGTTGCCATACTCCTCCGAAAGTGCTTGACCGATTTGTACCAAATTTTATATGCTTATTCAGTAGGTCTGAGAATCGGCCAACATCTATTTTTCATACCCCTTAAGGGTTGTCCACCCTTAACATTTTTTTAATTTTTTATATGGCAAAACAACATTTGTCGGGACAGCTAGTTGTACTGTAATTTTCTCACATCTTCTAAAACTTACTTTCTCAGATCTCTTCAAAATGATATCTCGGTATGTAAATGTCTATAATGTCATAATAATTTTCTAAACGCGTATAAAACCGCGTGTTTCTCTAGTGACGTTATAATTTTTTCGTCACATAATAAATTCTCTGCCATCTCGGCGTTGGTAATAAGCCTTTTATTTACGACTTTCAGCAGCTAACGCGTTGTCCATCTATGAATCAATGGTAGGCTTTTAATAAGCAATTAATTAAGGCTTTTATTAAGGTTATTCCTGTATATTTTTCCGACTACTTCGGAAAATGTTTAAATTTGTATATACAAGGTAAGCAAGAACCTTTTTGAATGCATAATTATGCTTCTTTAAAAAACATGTTTTTCATTAGTGTAACTTTAACTGTGAGGCTGGAGTTACATCAGGTGGAAACTCTTGCTTCGGTATCTTGCCTTATATTTAACAAAGCAAGATGTTTAAGATCTAATACAATAGAGCAGCTATACTCTAAGTGTGTTACGCGGAACCCTAGGGTACCGTGATACCTCTGTCGGGGTTCCGCAAGAGTTTAGAAAAAAAAGTTTCATACTTGCCACTAGTTAGATTTTTTCTTTTTTCATGTTTTCTATTATGGTCCTTGCCAAGTGGTGAAGTAAATAATAATTAGTAACTGTTACATTGTACTTTTATTATGCTGATTAATAAAAAATACACTTATAAAAACAATTGTTTTATTTTAGGGTTCCATCAAGTATTTTGCTTCCCAAAAGGGTTCCGTCATTCAAAAAGTTTGAGAACCACTGCAATAGAGCATTAGGTCATATTAAAATACCCCGGCAAAGAAACAATAAGCTAGTTTCCCCCTCGGCGACCAACTCTCCACTTTCTACAACGATTGGATGCTGTCCAAATATGTACTTTGTTATTTCGATGTGAAGATTAATCGATGTTTACCTTGAAAATTATGTATTGGGCAATTTGTCTATGTAACTCTTTATATAACGATCTTTCTTTTGGTATACAAAAATTTTGTCAGTAAGGTGTGCTAGTATATAACCATAATTATACCTGACGGAAAATAGGGGACAACGTAGCATGTGTTATGGAAGGCATAACATAGGCATGATAGAAGAAATTCGTAAAACGGGAAGATTTTTTAGTTTTGAATCAATTTCGGAGTTTATTTATTTCGATTTATTTCGAACCACAGCCTAACAACGACCGCCACTGTTGCAGCTTCCTTTTAATAAAGGTATATCTACGCTTACGTCCCTAAAGTTTGATTAACATAAATACTATGAAGCAGATATGCATAACGTATTTCAGTCTAATCCTGCCAGATAGCATTCGGGTTATGATTGGTTAGCAGACTCGTTCTTCGGTCCTTTCGAAATATTTGCAATAAGAAAAGCAAACAATACTTTTCTTCTCAAACTTAGTCGTTTAATAACGATAGGCGATGTTACTGGCAGTAAATATTTGTATGTAAATTCAATCCTATAATATTATGTTGAATAAAGCTTTTTGTAAAGAATAATTATCATTATTCATTATGGGATTATATTTAACCAGTTAACATATCGGTTTGACAGGCTGTCAGTACCAGGCTCGATCCCCGGCCAGACAGATATCTACATGATGATATAATATTTTTTGTTTGGGTCTGGATATAAATATATTTGTGGTTATAGCACTTACAAAACAATAAAATTGTGTGTGAGTGGGGGGAGGGGGGTATGAATGTGAAAAGCGTTATTATATAATTAGAGGTGGTAGAACCAGTGTACTTCGACCGAGGAGGTACCACCGCCACACCTGTTTCTAGCGTGAAGCATTTCTTGCGTTTCCTTGGAAGGGTATGGTTGCCGGCACACTTTCACATGAGGCGACCATCATAGTCCTCCGGAGTAGCAACGCATCTGTGATTGACTTCAGATGAACACACGTTCTGTATGAAGTTTATTACAGACGTCCATGGGCGGCAGTAACCACTTACCATCAGGTGGAATGCATATTCATTTGCTACTTCAGTCAGATAAAAAATAATAATAATGAAAAGCGTTATATTAAATAAATTAATAAAATTACCTCTCCTGCCCCGCCGTGTCCCAGATCTCGAACTTGACCGTCGTGTCGTCGAGGCATAGCGTCTGCGTGAGGAACGCGGCGCCGATGGTGCTCTCCTGGTACTCGTGGAACTGGCCCTTCACGAAGCGCAGCACCAGCGAGGACTTGCCCACGGCGGACTCGCCGAGCAGCACCAGCTTGAACTGGCACACCTTCGTCTGCGGCGCGCCGTTCGGCCGCTGCGCCGCACCGCTCCTGTTTGTCGACATCGCCTACCAACAAACGTACAGTATTAATGACACGTCATACATATACAGTACTAGCAGAACTCACGCGACTTCGTTCGCGCGGACTAATAGCATATGCGTTAAAATAAAATTTTATGCAATTTTATTACAACTTGACTCACTTTACTGAAGGTTTAGCTAGGACCCCTTTATGTATTCTATTAATATAATTAGTCGTATGTTACTCAGGAATAATGTAGCATTGTAATGGCGAAAGATTTTTTAAAATCGGTTCAGTAGTTTTTAGGTTAATTCCTAACAAACATCAAAATTACAAACATACAAAGTTTTCCACTTTATAATATTAGTATAGGAAAGCTTGTTATTCGTGGGGGATATATTCCGCACTTATGCTGCCAATGACCAGCAGCGCGAAAAAAAAACTACACACAAACAGATGTCGTCTAATCTTTTTTGTACAGACTACTTCCGATTAAATTAATTTTAAACCGCGAATATTGAAAGAGCGAATAGAGAAACAGTAAAACGGATCTTTGTAGAGTGCAAGTAATGTCTGTGAATAATCACCTCAAAAACTGACAAAATGTTGTTCGATACTACTTTAACAACAAAATAAAACAGTTTAGTATAATTTATCAATGTTTTTGCGTAAGACTGAAATTGCAAATAAGTATGCAGGTCATCTAATAGTAAGGTTTTATCAAAATCTCATAGATCCGTTGCTATTCCTAAGGACTAAGAGGGCCGCATATGTAAGTGAGCCGACATCCACGGTCTTCCACCGAAATACAATAACTGCTTAACGCTACAAATAGGTTTTTTTTATACTTTAACCTAACGATAAGACAGACGGACTCCCTTTTCATAGAATAGATTTTTCATAGAAACTCCAATATGGATATAGATATAGATAGGTATAGTTTTTTTTTAACGTATAGTAACTACATATTTGCGTAAAGGTTCTGTTCATCATTATTAATGACTTCTTCCGTTCGTATGATTACCTCATATAGATTGACACATATAGTATCTTGGAAGTACATTATCACAGGATATGACGGTTATTTTGAAAGCGAAGATTTACATGTTATACATTTGCGATTATCTTGGTCTTACATCCATAGGAAACGCTGACTACATCAGGTAACCCGTCTATCATATATTTAGGTTTAAGTATAAATAAAAACCGGCCAAGTGCGGATCGAACTCGGGCACGGAAGGTTCCGTATATAAATAAATAAAAACCGCAAAAAAAATCACGTCTGTTGTATTGAAACGGGGGGGGGGGGGGGGTCCATAAATTCCCCCTTAAATATTTATTTTATTTTGTTTTTAACCGACTTCTCGAAGGAAAGAGGTCATCTTTTCGTCACGTACCTATATGTTTCTTATATTTTTTATTATTATCTGTGAAAATTTCAACTGTCTAGCTATAACGGTTCATTAATTCAATACAGTCTGGCAACAGATAGGCAGCGGAGTCCTAATAAAAGGGTCCCGTTTTTACCTTTTAAGTACATAAACCTAAAGTTTATTTTTGTACATAGATGTAGAGACAAATCAGCGATAGATAAGAACACATTCCATTGAAACCAAATTGCCTTGTGTGATTAGCATTAGTCACCAGGGCCATCTCATATGTTTACATATGTTTTTATTCAACTGACGTACAATTTCGTTTTTTCGTACATCACTTAATAGGGGAGTCAGTTTTATTACGTTTTCTTTGAATTTACAACGTGGTATTGACTCTTCGCAATCAACCCCGGATGTTATCACGCTAAACTATTTTCTGTCTATTAACAAGTGTTAGATCTTTTTTTTTTGTTCTCGAGGGGGAAACCTTCAAAAGGTACCCGACGCCGTGGGAGCGACGCAGGGTTATGTGGGATTTTTACCGCACTAAAACCCCCCCCGGTGGGCGTCCTCGGCGCTATAAAGAGTACTCCGGGTACTCGGTCCGACCGCAACCGGAATCCTCTGAGCGCGTTGCCCCATCGGGCTCCTCCCAGATGGGTGGCTGGGCCCACCGCTCCGTCTAGTCTTTACGACGTTATGCGACCACATATACCGCCGTCCTTCCCGGGATCGCCTGACCGAACGGTTCGAGCGCCCTCTAGCCGCCTGCAAGTGTTAAGATCTGCCGCGTCTTTTACGAATGTTGGGAAAGAAAAACATAGGCGCTTCAAGGCGGTATTACTCATAGGTAGCAACGTAAATTCGACGATCTCAATACTTTTCTAGTAAGAAATAAAATACAAAAAAAACTGCATTTTTATTTATGAAAAGTTTACAGTAGGTTTGTGATATGATAAAGATAAACTTTTTATTTGTTTTTAATATTTACTGAATACTTGGGTGTTGACACTTAACTCCTAATTAATGAATTTATTAATGATTTGTTTTTAGTCCTATGTTTTATTCATACATAAAAAATAAATTCAAAACAACATGTACAATCTATATTACAAAATTAATCCCATACATAACACAACTGTTTACAACAATGTGTCAAGAAATATTCACTAATAAGTGGAGAAGAAGCCTCAGGAGTCTAATTTGAAGCAGATTAGTGTGGGCTTTGTTGGTAGCTTCTCATGTACTTGAAGTGTAGGCCAAGGTTGTTCTACTACACAAAATGTCTACATTTGAGCATAGATTTCCTAATTTAAAACGCAATGTATTTTACTGAAAAAATATTTGGTAATATAAATGTGCTCATAAACTACAAAACTGGAAAGGTTTCCTTGATATCACTACATAGTATAAAACAAATTAGCATCCTGCTGTCTGTCCCTATGTATGCTTAGATCTTTAAAACTGCTCTATGGATTTTAATGCATTTGGTTTTATATATAGAGTGATTCAAGAGGAAGGTTTTTATGTATAATGCATGTTTAATATAATGGAGAAACACTGATAATTTTAGATTTTTTACTTTTAGGGGGAACAAAGTTCGCTTTTCTGGATATAATACAGGTAGTTTAATTTTATTTTGGGTAGTAAATGAGGATAGTTAGCTGAATAATTATTGGATCACAGATACAAGGATTTACGTAGAATAAATTAAAAATAAACACTTTTTCCTCAAACATGAGTAAACATCAAATATCAATCCGAGATAAAATTTAATAAATGAATGTTTAGTCACCCCTGAAGCCTAAGATAGAATGAATCTTGATATTCGAACAATGGACCTTGAAAGACCTTTTAATTTATTCTGTAACAGGATAATATTGTCAATGAAATCATAAAAATGCCTACTCATTGTAAATAAATTATAGATACTACTTGATACACAGGTTGTTCATATGTTTCGATAATTTTATCAATGCACATGTTACATTCTTTATGCATGATTCACTTATGTAATTTCCATCAAATTAGCAGAGCCCACAGTGTAGTTTATTTATTAACTGTAATTAAAAAATATGCCAAATATGAATAATTCATTGAACCCATGACATTTAACAATTTTATGACCAATAACTACTTATAATTCATGGAAAAATGTATTATGCGAATTCCATTCCATCCAAGTAGTGAAAATAATGTTGCATTTGTTTTGTATATTGTATACAACATTATTTCCTTTTCCAATACTAATTAATTAACTAATAGATAAATTAATAAAAGATAAAGATTTATTTATGTAAAACATTTATTAAAGGCTAAATGTTAAATCAAGATTTTTTCCTGTAATTTTTATCCTGTTATTACTACAGCAGTGTAGTGACTAGTTGATAGACTGACATTTAAAAAAGAATACAGACACATGAAACTTTTATTTTTATCATTCTGCACTGAGATTTTATATATAAAGAGTTAATGAATCTAATATATAAAATTCTCGTGTCACAGTTTTTGTTGCCATACTCTTCCGAAACAACTTGGCTGATTCTCATGAAATTTTGTGAGCATGTTAAGTAGGTCTGAGAATCGGCCAACATCTATTTTTCATACCCCTTAGTGATAAGGGTTGTCCACCCTTAACTTTGTTTTTTTTTATATGGCAAAACAACATTTGTTGGGTCAGCTAGTCTTCATATATAAATGAGGTCTAATGACACATGTACAGAGAACTTTCTCCATGAAAAGTTATGGAGTAACAACAACTATAACTTTTAATATATTTAAGGCAACAAGTATAACTTTTGGTATATTTAAGGCATCATAGGCATATCCTTATTACACTTTCACTCATAAGGTATCAAGAGATAGAAAAGGATCCATTTCTTATCTGTGAAATACAGAAGTACTTCCAAATGCTACAACCAATTGTAAATATTATAGACAAATTGTACAAATTATAAATATATTTCCACCTACCGCAATTAAAAATACTTTTTTCCCTTTTTACACCTGCAATCAGTCATGTTGACTATAATCAGGTGAATTGTAAGAATATTACAAAATACTTGTATTAAGTTTTCATATCATTCATATTTCAATGACACGTGAATTGTGTTCTGGGTAAACAAAAGATTCATTCATAATTCACAGAAAGACAAACAATTAATTCCCATTATTATACTGCTGCAACTTCATCGTCACAATGTTTAATTAAGGTTAGCGGTGATAATTTATTACTTGATAGCTTTCTTATCAGTCACAGATGATAAGTAAATACAGGTTAAAGTTGATAATGAAAGTGAGACCACCTAAAATAGCCAAAATTTAATCAATAAAAAGTATGTAATATACATACATTATATTGCATTGTGGACTTATTTATGCAACTTTGCAGGAATAAGTGCACAATTCAAAAGTAATTTAAGTTACAGATACAATATCCAAAAATGGGCATGGTATTGGAAACTTGGTGCTCTAACTACACTGTGCTTACTGGCTTTTAGCTCAATCACAACATCAGTTATTTCACATAAATGATTGATCATTGTTTCTTATTAGAGATGAGATATTAAAAGGTAAAATCTTTTTATATCAAAATAGTAATAACAAATCTAGTACAGAGACATACCAAACTGAAGGAGTTAATAGGATTTGTATGTACTTTTATCAATTGTTTTGTACTTTTATTCTCATTACCTTATATTCATTCTGAGAACTTTCTGTTTCAATGGTAAGTGTTAATTATATTGTTCAAATATAAATGTTTTGCATGCTCTGTACAGATTACTGATAAAAATCTACTGTTTATTTTGTATGACATATTGTATGCAAATGGATATTAATTTAATAGACTGTGGTTGGAGTTCCTTGTAAGTGAGAGGTTGAAGAATTAAGTATTATCTAACTAGAAAGACTTGTGGGCAATAAATGACCAACAGTCAATGTTTGATCACAAACAATAGCTAAACACTCACCACTCAGCAGCGAAACAAAAACACAATTCGACACCATTTACAACTTCATTCTGTCTCGGCACTGCGAAGCAGCTAATTCGTATCATAAAAACCTTTACTGGCTATAAAGCGATCCCAGACCTCGAGACAACAAGTGCAATAAAGAAAAACGCAAGAACCGTAAACAAGAGCGTTATCTGTTCCGACGGATCGTCGCGGATCACAAAGAAATTGCGAACAATGACACTTATCGTCCAACACTTTGTACACTTCCACTTCCCCGAGCCGCAATCACCGATATTTCCATCAGTTTATCGGTCGCAGTCGAAATTCCGACTGCCCCGTGATGACTAACAGTGGCAACCCGTATCATTCATTTCCTCCGCTATCGTACTACTCCGATTCGCCCTCTACCCAATCAGCTGGACCTCGTCGAATTTTTTCCGTTCCACCTCCCCGACGTCACCCCGACCCACTGAACGATCTCTATCGCTAACACTAGACGTAATCCTGCAGTGGCGAGGCCCTACTCTCCATTATTCGATAAAATGACGCATTTACTAGATTATAAGGACATGAAAGACGTACCCTCCCTGTTATTATAATGCCGTTATGCACTTATTGCTGGGCGACAGATCCTCGCGAGGTCGCCGTGATTCCGAAAATATCATTAATTACACACTTAAATGAAAATAATCATTAATTTGAAATGCTAAACTGGAAAATCTAGCACAGAAATGCGAAATGACCACGAACAAACATGGAAGCGAGAGAGCGAGCGAGACAATTTCATATCTCTTAGTTTATGGTAATTACTTCCTTTGTCTATGATGTGTCAGAGTAACATGACAATTTATTTTGATATTTTTCTTTGTTTTTATAAGATAATATTGATTGAAATTAAATTTAATCACTGCCGAATATTGATAGTAGATTCATATAAAAATAATGTAGTTATATAATGTCATTATTTCAAATTTTCCAAATAAGTCCCTTATTACAGAGGTTTTTCATCATTTTTTAATTAACAATGGCTTTATTTGCCTACTTGAGTTGAGCATTGTATTTTTTTTAGATACCTATTTTCTAGCTAGTACTTTCATATTTCGTCAAAAACGATAATTATCTGTTTTATTATTTTCCTGGACTTGACATATTGACATTGATAATTTGATACTGACAGTTGACATTTTAAATCTTTATATTCGTCGTACCATCGCGTTGTCGTATTTTGTATGTGTCTGTTGATAACTCGCGTTTTATTAATTATAGGTTCGTAAAAATGAAAATAACGAGGTACAAGAAAGTGCAGAAGTACCTCAAGTTTTACTATAATAACTACGGTTTCCACCAACCTTACCAACTGTTGATCGACGGCACGTTCTGTTTCGCTGCATTCAAAGTGAGTCTTGTTTCAGGTACCTAGATTTGATTACTGCTCGGTAGACTCCGTGATGGATAGTAAATACAGGCGTATGGGTCGTTTAATCGACATAGTGGACACGGAGTGGCGCGCGGAGCAGCTGCCCCACGAGGACATCCAGGTGCCTCTGGAGGAGCTGCCCGACCCCGAGGCGGACAGCGCAGACTCGCACCTCACGCTCAAGGAGCAGAGCATGCGCTGGCAGGAGAACTTCCCTGAACCAGCGAGCATTAATCAAAACTAGGTACCTTTTTCCATTTACCCATATTGTCATCAAATTTATTTGAAAATATACAATATTGAAAGACAGATGTAGAAGTTAAAAATTGATTAGTAATGTTGAATGCAAGTAACAAAGTACAAGTTGTTATATGTATTTAAAAAAATGTTTATCTGTTTTCAGGAACAAATTAATATTAGAGAACAAATACCAAGATACCTTAATGGACAAGTTAAACTATTGACTACTAGGTGTATAATAATTGAAACTGAAAAGATATCTAAGAAAACACATGGTGCTCTCAATATACTGAAACAGTATGGCATCCATGAGTGTGGACACAAGGAGCCAATCGCTGGGGCACATTGCATCATGTCTATGGTAGGCAAGAAAAATGATAAACATTATATCATAGCAACACAAGACAGAGACTTGCAGGAGAAACTAAGGAATAAAGCTGGAGTTCCTATTCTCTACTTTCACAACAAATCACCAACACTAGAAAAGCCATCCAAAAAAAGTTATGATAAGGCGGGTCAAGTATTAGAAGCCGATTCTCACATATTTATATCAGAAACACAAAATGAAGCATTAAAAACAATGAAGAAAGCTCTCGGCATAGAAGAAAAGGTAGAGGAAAAGAAGATTACAGTTAAAAAGAAGAAAACTCATAACCCAAATCCATTGTCTTGCAAGAAAAAGAAAAGGAAATCTACTGACGCCACAGAGAAGAAATCAGCTGGAATCAAGGAAGGAAAAGTCAGAAAAAGAAAAAAGTCTAAACAAAAGAGCATACTACTAAAATCATAAGCACCTCAAAATGAAATTTAAATAAAAATATTTTTATTATCTCAATTTATTCTTTAATTGCATTAAATTATGGGCAGACTTTTTTATATCTTTTCTATCCAATAGTGTCCGAGCATAAGTTCGGTTTAACAGCTAAACCTATGCTTCGAGCAGCTAAACCTATGCTTCGAACAAAATCAAAACTGCATTTGGGAGTTCTCATGCTGTCATCGGTCATGTTCGGCGCGTTAAAGTCGAAGTGACGAAGATGCAAACGTCTAAGTGCCCATGTACATGGTGTCGTCGCCTTTTGCAGTCTTATGATTACGATTATTATCTAATCGTTTAGATTTTACTGATCTGAAGGTGTGGCGCAATCATTACCCGCGCAGGTCTTTGCTCGTGTGGCACACGGACTCCATCGCGGAATCTAATCGGTCGCCATCTCGATGCATTCACTCTTCTTTTATCAATTGTGTCTGTATGTGCGCTAAAGTATGAATTCGAATGTACGTGCTCACATCTTATTTGATATAAAAATATTTTTTTCAATTTAATATACTTTTATTAATAACTTCATAGCATAAAAAATACATGAATTACTTTGGCTTGAAAGGCCATAGTAGCTTTAACCGATGAGCTCCAAAAGTTTGTATATGAACAAGTGGTAGGTTAGTTAGATAGACTGTGTGGAAATGTGACAGGATGTCGTAACACTCCTCTGGTTCAAACACCTCTTGGCCATCCGGTGAATCCTAAGAAAAAGGAAAGCAAAATTTTAAAAATAAGTTCATTATTATTATCTGGCTAACGTAGCAAACGAGCATGTAGTCTACCTGATAAGTGGTCACTGCCGCCCATAGACATCTGTAATCAACTTCATACAGAACATGGGTTCCATCTGAAGTCAATCACAGTTGCGTTGCTACTCCCGAGGACTATGATGGTCGTCTTTCCTCGTCGACTTAAAGTTCTTTAAGTATTTATTAGGCGTTACACAATTTTTCGTAATCATCTATTGTTTTTAGACCTCCGAACAGAATAGAAATCTAATACGGGCATCGGGAGCTCGAGGAACAAAGCGTATTAAATAAATACGGTTACCAAATGCTCCACCAAGAGGTTTAAAAATGCAAAAAAGTAAATTCATAGTAAAAAACGTATACCTCAATCGTATGTCGAATCAATATTTCCTTGAAGTAATGCCATGTAGCTATTGGTGATATCCAATAATACCATTTAAAGTACAAATGGGTTTTCATATACAATGTCAGTAGACAAGCGAGCTTATGCGCATCGAAGTCCCGTTGCGCAGCATAATCAATGGTCTCTGATAACAAACTTATAAGGAAAGTCTTTTCCGATAGATTGAAATTTTCTGTTATCTTCTTTTTCACAAGAAAATCTCCTAAAATGATAGTTATTAATTATGAATTTTTGATGTTACCTTTCATACAACGTACTTCTGATATAGGAACAGTGATAGCGTAGTGTTTGAAACTTGCCCTCTCCATCGGGAGGTCCGAGGTTCAAACCCAGGCCAACCCAACCCAGTTCAAAACCACAGATTTTTCTAAAATTATATGCGTGTTAGAAATTAATTATCACCGCTTTTCGGTGAAGGAAAACATTGTAAGGAAACCTACACACCCGAATTCTTTAAAAAAAGTTCTCGGAGGTGTGTGAAGTCCACCAATCCGCACTTGGCCAGCTCGGTGGACTATGGCGTACATCTCTCTCATTCCGAGAGAAGACCCGTGCCCAGCAGTGGGGCAATAATGGGTTGACGACAACTTCCGATTCCCCATCGGTCGAAATCAGCTATCTATCGGCGTGCTTAGCCCATCAAAGTCCCAGGGCTTGAAGCAGGCCGCCCCTTCAGCAGCCAATAAAAATGCAAGGTGTTACACTAAAAGCTAGAAACTGGCTATGTATTGGAAAGATAAGTGATACTACCTAATTTTTTTTTAATTTGCTATAGTTTTACACCTAACTACAAGACTAACCCAAACATTTTTTATATCCTCCATCAGGATCAGAGTCATAAGCTGCGATCATCTCGACCACATCCTCTTCACAAAATACAGTATTTAGTAAAAGACAAGGCTTCGCTTCCTTTTCAGGCTTTTTGAACGGAGGAGTCTCGTTTTCTTTCAGCGAATAAAAGTACGATGGAGCAGATATTTGAGTTCTTAAGGTACTATCTCCATGTTTTATTGGGACTATAGGCGCTGAAGCTGAAATCCCTTTAGCATGGGATAAATTCGAGGATTCAGACGACCGAATGCCACTTTTAGACTCTAATACCGTTTGCATATTTGTTAAATCTGATTACGAGAGAAACCTCGTAACGCTTGACATTATAGGTCTTAGAACATAATTGTCACAAAACATGACATGTAATTTTTTTTTAACAACTTATATCAGCTTTAGTGAACCGAATTCACACAAGTACGTTTATGTCAGTCATGAGTGTAGAGAAAGCTAAACACGAGACCACGAAAGTAGTCTTTACCACTAAAAAAATCCCATCAAGCGTCAGCTTTAATTAACCGATAAGAACAAAAATGTAAGTGTCCAATCTTTTAAAGTCACGTCGCTGCAAATTGTAGTAAAATATGCTGTATTTCATTCTTGAAGGGCACTTGAAGTAAATGTTTCGTGGTACACGAGTAAGGCTGACAGAGTTACCAGCCATACCAATACCTACGCTTAATCAACTAGACATTGAGGAATTAAGTAACAAGAGCAAGAATAGCATCTCTACAGATAATGAGAAACTGTAGTAAAATAACAAACGAGCATGCAGTCCACCTGATGGTAAGTGGTCACTGCCGCCCATGGATATCTGTAAGCAACTTCATATAGAACATGGGTTCTATTCTATGTGAAGTCAATTATAGATGCGTTGGTACTCCTGACGACTAGGATGTTCGCCTCATATAAGTGTGTGCCGGCAACCACACCCTTCCATCGAGACGCAAGGAATGCTTCACGTTAGAAATAGGTGTGGCGGTGGTACCACCCTGGTCGAACTACACCTTTAAATGCGTAACTACGTGTTAATACGTCAATAGGATAACATACCTATCTATGCTTAGCCGACGAGGATTTTTCAAATAAAGCTTAACATGTAGGTATAGCTCTTGCTATACTTATCAATATGTGATCAGTATGGGATTTATATTCAACATCATCATAAGAGTAGCCTAAGGCTAAGGCAAAACAATCATATTTTTCTGTTTTTGTTTACCAATCCAAAATTTCTCAAAAAATGGTGAAATATCAACTGCCAGGTGAAAATTAATCTTAATAAAATACGCTTTTCGGACCTTTTTGTATAACACAATTTTATTCATATTTGTAAAAGGCACAAATGCCTTGTTTACCCATAAATTAATGTGTAAACTCACATCAAATAACGTACAAGAATTAATTATCAAGACATATTTACACATATACTATAATCATTTGATTTTTAATGGCTCTGTCTTCTGTCTCAGCTCTCTGCTCTACGTTTCGTACTTTTCTCTATTGTTTTCTTGTCTTTAATATCAAATGTGTCCCAGTAGCGACCACTAGTTTTATTGTTCTCGTCATCACTACTACTACTACTACTATCTGATTCTTCACTCGAATCTGAAGAGCTTTCTTCGTCTTTGTACTTGTTGCGATGTTTACTTTTATTCTTAGAACTATTGCGATCTTTACTAATGTCTTTTTTCTTTTTACTACCTTCCTTACCTTTTTTCTTTTGTTTCGTTTTGTTTTCATTATCACTACTTTCACTATCTGATTCTTCAGGCGACGATTCAGTTATGTCTACTTTTTTGGCGCGTTTATTTTTCTTGCTTCTATTCTTAGCATTGCTCTCGTCACTATTGTATTTATTTTTTTTCTTTTCATCTTCTTTGTATTTTTCTGTTTCTTTATTACGATTCGTTTTGTTCTTTTCTTTTTTATTTTCATTCTCAGAATCTTCTTCTGACGAATTCTCTTTTTCGCGACTGCTTTTCTTGTTTTTCTCCTTAACATTTTTCCGATTTCCAATATCATCTTTGTTACTTTTACCTTTATCATCTCGACGAGTACGCTCAGTTTCCTTGTATTTGTTCTCATCATCTATTCTATTAACTTTACTCCTGACTTCTTTGTGTGGCTTTCTGGAATCATCATCGTCACTAATTACGTTGTGTTTGTCTCTTTTGTCCGTAGTTTTCTTACTTTTATCCCTTACTTCTGTAAGTCTAGCGTCCCTGTTATCCCTACTCATAATTTTGTCTTTAGTTCTTCCTTGCGAAGAATCTTTTGTATTTTTATCTTTATTCCGATCATTATCTGGCAGCTTGTCATTTTTATCAATTCCCTTGTCTCTAATTTCTTTTTTGTTACTTCGTTCCGGAGTTCTATCTTCATCTCTATTAGTTCTGTTCGTAGTATGTTCGTTATTACTATTGTCACGGTTTCTATCTTGTCTTCTATCTTCGCGATCATCTTTACGCGATCTATTATCGTTATTACTCCTTCCATATTTATCGCTTTGATCTTTCCTAGATCTTCCATTATCACTTCTGCTATCTTCCCTTGCGTTTCGTGCATTTCTTCTATATTCGTCGCTGTCTCTCCTCTCACGAGTGCGTTCTCTTTCTTGTTGCCGATGGCCACTGTCAGTTTCTGCTCGTTTACGGTTTATTTCTTCAGGATTTCGTTCTCCTCTATCATTCCGCCGTCTATCCAAATCCCGATTGCTACGATCATCTGTATTCCCACGTCCATTTTCCTTGTACCTTTCTCTGTCTTCATAACGCCGCGAATTATCCCTAGGTCTAGCAAAATTATCTCTGTTTTGTTCAGTTCTTTCTTGTCTGTTTTCATACCGTCGCGCGTTTTCCCCGTAAGTGTCATAGAAGCCATCATGTCCCCATCTTTTGTCCTTGTCATCATTTTCTTTATTGGACGTGTCTTCATTTGGTGCATCTTTACTCTGTTTTGACTTTTTCTTTTCTTTGGATTTTTCACTCTTCTTATTCTTTTCATTTTCGTCTCCAGAGTCTGAAATAATTAAAACTAAATTGTAATGTTGTTTAAAAAATATATATTTGTAAAGGTGGTTATGACATAACTTGTACAAACCAAATCTATGCTATGCTATCTGTATAAAGTGCTAAAGCAAACAATTACTCATAACAATCATACTCAATTCCATGTCCAGGAGTCATCTACCTAACTGCAAATGATTTGTAAAATGTAAATAATGCAATAAGATAATAGTTGTTAGAAAATCCGCATCTCACTAGTCGGATACCAAATTATACTCCTAAAAAAATAAGAATTACGACGTGCTTAAATAGTGAAGGAAAAAATTGAGTAAGCCTACACACTGTTAATATTGAAGAAGGTATAGTTAATAGGCGATGCTCCTACCTCGCCTAACACCTCTGGGATTATGGGAGCGACTGAAAAACAGTGCTACTCGAATCACTGATTTCGAGTCAGCAAGGCTGAGTCGATTCTTTTTGCCATGTCAAACTTGTAAATAAAATTGTATCTAAATTTCTGTATAATTTAAAGTGTTCTGGCAATAAACGTTAATTATTATATTATTAAAAGTTAAATTAGTATTATTAAAAGTTGCTTAAAGGTGTGTGAAATCTACTAATTTGTCCAGCACAGTGGATAATGGCAGAAAATTCTCTCATTCTGACAGAACCTGTGCATACAGTAATTAGCTCATGACAAACTGTAAATGTGTTTACACTAAAAAAAATATCTCACCATCTGAACTGGAATCACTTGATGAGGAATCCGAACTGCTAGAACTTGAGCTGGAGTCCGAGCTGGAAGAGTCACTCTCCACATTTATATTTGTTACTGCAGCTGGAACATTCTGCAAAATTAAACAAATTGTTATTCTACAACTGTTTTGTGTGGTAAAAAAATTGATTTGAAACTTCTATTCCTATGTTTTTTGAAAAACTAAATTTTTGTCGCCAAGAATCACATTTGAATGTCACATATATATGCCTATTTCTGATCACAACATACATACCGGAAGTCTGTTTTTATGTCATAGATTGTGGAAGTAACTAATGAATAACCAGTTCCCAACCATACGCATAAATGCTTTGATACGGATGTATAACTATGGCGGTGTTCAACATAACGTCGGAATTTGTCGACAAAAAACGCTAAGAGGAGGTCGAGGCACGCTAAGTCCCCCTTTTTATATGTTAATGAGTCCATTTGATACTGGCCGCGGTGACAGTAGTGGACATCTATGATAAACACCAAGGACTTAGTTGAAATCAGAATGCCATAGCACTTAACACAGATGATTTCTAAAGCGAAAACAGATTTGGCGGTGATGTCGCCGTAGTGTTTTTGGAACAAAGTTCCTTATCGCGCTTTGCGAAAGAGGGTGGAATAAAATCAGACGAAAAGTTGTCACGACACTTTTTGCTATAGTGTAGTAAGTCGCGCGGCGTGCGCATATTTTTCTGTCTGTCTCTCTCTCTCTCATAGAAAGCAAACCAATTATTTTGGTTTCGTCTTTCTATTTCAAATAGAAATGCATTCTGTGTAAAGTAAATCCCAGATGCGATGCTACTCCCAATGACTATTGTGGTCGCCTCATATAAGTGTGCCGGCAAGTATACCCTTCCATCGAAACGCAAGAATTGCTTCGCGCTGGACATAGGTGTGGCGGTGGTTCTTCCCCGGTCGACTACACTGGTTCTACCACCTGCAAAATAGTATAAATAAATTGTAGAAAAGGTGCACACCTTTGGCATTTGCTTTAGATGTTCACGCAACTCATCAGTAAGGCCACCCAGACCTATTGAAGTAAAGAAGTTTATGGAGAATCTGGTATTTTTCGGATTGTCCCGAGGGAATACGCCAGAAAAGGCATCCTGCAATGTCCTGTAAGAAAAGAAGAAAAATAAGATGTCAAACTTAACAACTGTTAATAATAGATTAAATAGAGATGATACACACAATAGGGAGGAATATTGATAGTTTAGACATTAACATATAATAATTAATTGCAGATAATATGCGACTGTGAAATAATTGTTAGTAAACTGAATAAATTCATTACAGTAAATAGTTTAAATAGTTAATTTAAGATTAAGATAAATATAGTGTGTGTATGGAGGCGTAGTGTGCACCATCTCCAACCAGAACTTACGGGTCCCGAAGACGGTCATTCAGCTTCTTCAGTCCCATGTACTCAGCCAACTCCTGGAAGAGGATCTTGATGTAGATTCTACTAGAACTCGTAGTGTCTTCCTCATTCAACTTCACACACTCCATAACCTCCCAGCTGATTGAATCCGTGAATAGTAGATGTGCGAAAAATTTACTGACATTCCTTAGACGATTTGTGTCTAATCTGTGAGCTGTGGCATATGAATCCTTGAAAATCTCCTCAAATGGTCCTATGTACATCCTGTTGATATTACAAAACCGTTGTGCAAGGAGGCCATAGAACTTTTCATATGTCCTCTGCTCAGCACAGCAATCCAGAAACATATGACAAAGCTCCACTTCTTGTCCTGGTTTGAGCTGCATTTTCATCAGCTTGTGGGCACATTCCTCAAAGTCCAAACTAGAGTTAATTGTCAGATATATAGTGCGCCTCAGTGCCACCAGATTTGTTTCTGTATTGTCTATGATAGTCATCCCTTTCTGATCTCCTTCCTGTTCCTCCTCATCTTCAGACTCCTCACTACCGGACTCTCCGGAGCCAACTTCTTCCCCAGATTCTGCATCAGATCCCAGTATCTCTTTGCTGAGAGTCTTATATTTTTGTTCATTGTCCTCATATTTGTCATCAAATTTGAATACATCTGTAATTTGAGAAGCATGTGTTAATTTATAAAGCTTTACCAGACCATGCCTTTATCATATTCTTATACATTTATATAAATGGCTTTATAATTATTTATCTTTCCTAAATAAAAACAAAATGGCTACTAGGTTCATTAACAATCACTTGGTTTTTTAATTTACGATACATAATGTTTATAATTCTGATTTGATATAAAAATAATAAAAAGAGTCACTCATTATTTCCATTTTAAGGAATTATATTCATCTTTTTTTAATTAAATGTAAATTCTAAAGCAAATATAAGTTATTAACTATGTGGGAAAGATCTTTATAATAAAAAGAAAATCCAGTCTGTCAGCCAAGTCAATTAAAACTAGAAACCAATTAGCATAAAACCTTACTCAGGATATCCTGTGGATCTGTAGCATCATCCAACATGAGAAGGTGTGTGAACTGTTCCTCTTCTGCCACTAGCTCCAACTCTTCAATCAATGCAGGGTGGTCCTTGAAACCATCCTTCCACACTTGGAACATAACCTCAATCATGTACTGTACTCTTTTATCCAGCTGACCCTCATGCAAGATGTTTCTCAGCATCTCAAATATAGCATTAACTCCCTTTGAAGACACCTCAGTGAGTTTCTGGCCACATTCCTTCAAGAATGCTATGGCCACCTCAACAGAATCATCTGTGGGTGACTCCACCAGTAATGTTAACAGTTCCAGTGCAAGGATTTCATGCGCAACCCTCTGATTAACCAAATGTGCTATAAAAGATGCTGAAGAAATGCAAGTAGGCTTATCATTTCTTTTGAAACCTCTTTTGAATTGAATGACCAATCGTTTCAACAGCAGCTCTCCTATATTAGGAAAGCGAGAGTTAACTGCTGCGACCAGGGCAGCATAAACATTAGTAAATGTGGGCGAAGCTGCTTGAGCCTGTATCACTGATCGACAGAGCAGACCACGACCACGGACAATATTTTCTTTTAAGAGCTCCCTAATGATTATACCAATATTGCCAACGTTAATTTTGTTGATGTGGCCGTGGATGGACTTCTTGAGCGCTTCCCAAGCTAATCTCTGATATGCCACCGAAGACTTATCTGTGATTTGCGCTTGCATCATCCTCAGCCGTGCGGGCGGTATGTAAGCACCGCCCGTTCTAGTGTTGAGCATGTCGGTTTCCTTCGCCTTTCTCTCAAGAGCCTTTTTAATAGGTTCAGCTGGTGCGTCATCTCGCCTTTCCTGCTTTACGGGACCATTTGGTGATCTGGACCTGGAGTGCCTCCGTTTACGACGTTCGCGGTCCCGTTCGCGGTCCTCATACGACCGCGACCTGGAACGATGTCTTCTCGACCTTTTTTCCCTGCGACGATCGTCATTATCACTATGTTTATCCATCTTTCGTTTACTATCTGTTTTACTATCCATGTTCAATTAAAGTCAAATAACACGCTTAAGTAAATAATGTAATATGTTCAACAGTTCTAAAATCCCTATTAATTTAACAAGAAATAATTTAACACAGCACTATTAAGCTTAAAAACGTGATAAACACGCACGACACAAATAGTAGGCAGCCATTTTATCAACGCCTGACAAATTGACAAATTCACAAATTGTCAACTTGACAGTTTAGCTGTTTGATAAAACTGAAGTGTTACCATTTTCGCGTTGTTACGTACTTCTTGCATAATTGTGCAGTCTTCCTATCCACAAAATTAAAACAATACTTTTCGTCTGATTTATTTGACTGTACATATATAAAAAATGAGTTGTTTTTTTAAAAAAAAACAGTATAAAACATAATATTCGGTCGTTCCGATCTAAAACGAACAACTATCGGCTTTGCGGCATAAATGTACTACGAATCACCATACAATGATTTAATTGACGTTTAAAAAATAAATTACCCCATGACACAGATAACTAAGACAAAACTATTTGAATAAATATTGCTCTAAGTAATCCACCCGGTCTACGAGCTACGGTAGTATGGACGCCCTATTGTAAATATTACAACATTGCTAAGTCTTGCCATTGCCAGTAAGGCTACGTACTGACGGCGCGGTTTTCACCCGCGGCCGCCGCGGTTGCGGGACCGCAGCTTCTCTGCGAAACTCACGAGACCGCCTATTTTTGCGGTTCCGCTACCGTCGCGGTTGCGATTATCTACCGCAAACGTGGCGGGCGAAAACCGCAAGACGGGCGGTTTGCCATCAGTTGAGGTCCTGACTACTGCACTCGCCCGCCAACTGACCACAGAGCGCGCGGGCGCAAACCGCCGCGGCTGCGGCTGACCGCGGCCCGCGCGGTTCTACAGGTTGCCCGCCGGTGCAGCGGGAGCCGCAAACAACCGCGCGCATCGCGGGCGAAAAACGCGTGAGTACGTAGCCTATTAGACTACGTACTCACGGAGCGGTTTTCACCCGCGGCCGCCACGGTTGCGGGCCTGCAGCTTCTGTAGGATGCAGATATAAATGTAAAAAATTAAAGCAATACTCACGACGCGTTTTTCGCCCGCGATGCTAAGCTTTTTATTTCTCGTAAAGTAACGAGAAATAAAAAGTTACATAATTGACTACCGCTGATATGACGACTGCTGGTGATATTTAAAAGAATATTTGTGTAAAGGAACAATCACTTCAGAAGATCATAATACTTATTATAACCACACATGCAGTTCGATCGAGGAGGTACACCCGCTATACTTATGTTTAGCGTGTAGCAGTTGTTGCGTTTCGACCTTTCGACGCCTGCGGTTGTTTACACACTTTTATATCTTAGTCCCCGGGAGTATAACTTCCACTATACACAATGTTTTATATGAAGTTTCTTACAGATTTCTATGTAAAGCAGTGACCACATATCATCAGGTGGACAGCATGCCCGCTCGTTTTCTAGTTCAATCACTACATAGTATAAAACAAAGTCTCTTCTCGCTGTCTGTCCCTATGTATGCTTAGATCTTTAAAACTACGCTACGGATTTTAAGGCCTTTTTTAATAGAGTGATTCAAGAGTAATATTTTCATGTGTAATACAGTGGACAAACACTGATAATTTTAGATTTTTGACTATAAGGCGAAACGAAGTTCGCCGGGTCAACTAGTCATATATAAATAAGATATGTTCTACAATTTGAGCTTTTAGTAGTAGGTTTTATTATGTTATATTACAAATGCATTTTTCTCTTAGAATAAGAATCTTTCTATTAATTTCTCTTTCTTAACATCTCTTTCTGTGCACTTCGTCGTTAAGTTTCGTCACGCACAAGAGGGCCATTGGATTGGAAAATCAGGGTAATAAAGAAAACAACCACGTTTTATTAGTATTTATGACTTTATTCAATACGACAATGAAACTACAAAAATTGCCTGCACTTCAAACAGCAATTTCATATACCTCACAAACTGAAGCACATATTAATTAATAATCACATAAAATATAAAATTAACGTTAGATAATAACACCGTAAGAGATAGGAGAATGACTAACATTACGAAAAACAGAAAAATATACGTAATAATAATAATTATCTGAAAAGCTATACGTTGGCGTCGCTATACATGATTCGTCTCGATCATTGAGAGTCTAAAGGCTACACAATACCCAAGGCAAATTGGTCAGAGGTTTTCACGTCTTCACCCAGAAACAAGCTAGTAACTTACACCTAACCTTACTCGAGTAGCGTTAGTAGAGGAGAAGCAGGCAAGCACCTCGCCCCGCCGCCAAGCAACATACATCATCTCTTAATATTATATACAATTATTACCATATCTTTGACGTTAAAACAGACAGACGCTAAATGAATGGCAAATATATACTATAAATACAGAATTACTCTCTCGTTCCCTCCCCTACAAAATCCAATCCCACGTCCCAATCTCAAACACTCGATGCCGTCACTTTGCAACGCGTCACCTCATTTTATTCCGGCACATTTCGGACAGTTCATGCGAACCGCCGAATTGCGATCGGCATAAACTGAAGGAACGCTTCGCAAAACGCGAACCCAGAACACGGTATCTGCATCCTACCTCTGTTACGAAACAATTTGTGCCTAACCGAATAATCGATACGATATCACTAGAGCAAATACATCACAGAAGCGGTTTGTGTCCAACACACCGCCGGCCGCGCGTCATCCTACGTTTAAAAAAATATAAAACGCTATGAAAGGCAGCATCGTACGTCACACAATATCCGTGATGATATCCGAGGGCCGATATAAGAATACTTAGGCACTTCCGCTGTTAAACTATCGCGATCTATCGTCCCATCTATTACAATTTATTGTGCTCGCTTACAGTTAATAAGGAATTGATGCGAATGACTTAACGTGGACTAGATGATTGTGGCAAGTCACAGACCGGCATGAACGCCTGCGCACTGAGAGATCCGAAACCCTAATAATTTTAAGTTGTTCTAAATCTATAAGGTAAGAAAATATCAATCTGAATCGTTCGATTCTACAATATTTATGTTAACAATTCATTTGTTGCGTTTTGCGTACGCAGGCGTTCTCAGTGTTGCCATGCTGTGTGTCAGTTACAAAGATACCGGCGAAGCTCCCACCGACCGCTGCAAGCAACAAACACGACCCGACACGACGTCCCTTCCAACAGAATCATACGATACGATACAATACAAAACATTTAATGAACAGTCTGTAACGTGAAGGCGATAGATGATACGAACGCGAAAAACTTAAATTTAGATTATACTTCCCTAAAAATACTGTTGCGTATGATAAACATTAAAATAATAATATTAGATCTATACCTAATGATTAGTGATTGATTAGCTCTTCCAACTTCCAAAATCTCCTCGCTCCGCCCGCTGGCTGAAGTAACCAATTAATTCATACAATCAAGATACATTGAGCTTTAGCGCCAACTATATATTAATACTCCCTCTCAGCTCGAATACCCATACTAGAACCAATTCTTACCCAACTTTTAATAACCAAGTCTGATAGACGATTTGATTTACTAAAACTTGGCTCTAAGTGAGATCAATGTTAATCACGGTTTTGTTTTTCTCATTAAAATAGGCCATTGACAATTCGCGGTGTCGCCACTACGGGTGAAGAAAATAAAGGGATTTAATTTTTTTAATCATAAGCGCGATTGAGGGAAACATTCGGTGCCACAAGTAGCCGCGGACAACGTGCAACGCAAGTTGTCACACTCCGTGTTAGCATGTTAGTCGAGTTTAGTAGCAAGTTACAACTTGTCGCGTTACACCTCTTCTTACACAGCTACGAATTTACTACTGGGCCAGCCAAAATTTACGACTACAGTCATAGATCAGCGATTTATGTCATTTATCTCAATATTGCCAGCAAAGTTTAAAATAAGACGATTTTAATGACCTATGACACACTAAACCTACCGCTCCGGGAGTTAGCACACTAGTAATTTCCTTCGGTCACCATATCATTAGCTCATAGGGAGCTACATCGATCAAAACTAACGGTACAACATGAAACGCGATACATAGAGGGGTCTATTCTAGGAATTTCTATCGATAAGTCTGTTTTCTCAGTAAAGTTACTAGTGAATTAACGACCGGACTGGCAATCCCTGGAACCGAACGCTACACGAGAGCCGTGCGACAGTTGCCGGCAGCGCTGATATAGGAGTAGGTCGCGGTTCCCGTGCGGCGTCCCGGTATGCATCCCCGCCCCGTCCAGCAGATATCTAAGGGAGCAGCGGCGCGGCGGCGGCGCGGCGGTCGTGCGGCGGCGGCGCGGCGGTCGTGCGGCGGCGGCGCGGGGACGGCGCGGCGCCTAGCCCGAGGTGGGCGCGGCGTCGGTCTCGGCGCGCGCGCACTTGTTCTGCCGAACCATCTCCGCACGTCGCTCCTGTGGAAACACACACAGGTTAGAACAATTCGACACATTAAAAGAGATTAAAAAATGCGTGTGTATGTCAGCTCTGATACCCGAATGGAGTTTACTGTACACAAATACCATATACTTGATACACTAAACTCAAGTCGTAACTACACGATTCTAAAAACGCAAAAAGGAGAGACGTTGCTCAAAAAGAAACGTCACTCTTAGCGTTACTGTTTCACACGATTTTACTCCCGTTTTTTTTCTTACACCGCGCATTAGATAATATCGTAAGAGTAAATTCCAAAATTATAACATTTTATAAAGTTGACGAAAAGGCGAGAACTCATAGCTGCAAAAAAAATTTAAATGAACACAAACTTTAGTATTCAATACTGGTCTATCAATATTCGATTCAATTGACGAATTTCGTCCAGAAGACATACATCTCGGATACACATGTTAAAATTAAGTCAATTTGGATATGCAAATTGATACTATCTTCTGCCATCCCTTTTTAGGGGCATACGAAACTTTGTCGTGAAAACGTGTAATAGTTATTGTTATCTCAGATATCAATTCAATCATCTCAAGAGAAATTTTGTTTATTAACAACTAAAATAATTAATTTCTATTTTAAAACCATCTTGCCCAATTCTATTCCATAGTGTTTTCCATCCAATGGCTTACTTTAAATGTGATATCGATAATGCAAACATGACATGAATAACACTAACTTGAGATCACATGCAACATTCATCTATAAATTTTAATAAATCTACAGCATTCTCTTTGCAACAAGACTATATTTCTTTATGTATTTATCTAATATTTAACAAATCGAGCACAGCCACATACCTCCATTTTAACAAAATCGAGTGCTACCACATCCCTCCTTTTTGTCAAAATCGAGTATTACCACATATCTCCCTATATTGGCATAATCGAGTACTGCCACATACCTCCTATTTAACGAAGCGAGTACTACCACATACCTCCTTTTTAACAAAATCGAGTACTACCACATACCTCCTTTTTGACATAATCGAGTACTACCACAGACCTCTTTTTTAACAAAATCGAGTACTACCACAGACCTCTTTTTTAACAAAATCGAGTACTACCACAGACCTCTTTTTTAACAAAATCGAGTACTACCACAGACCTCTTTTTTAACAAAATCGAGTACTACCACAGACCTCTTTTTTAACAAAATCGAGTACTACCACATACCTCTTCTTTAACAAAATCGAGTACTACCACATACCTCCTTTTTAACGAAGTCGAGTTTCCGCTGCATCTCCTTCTCGCGGTTGATCTCGGCGGCGGTGAGCTTGCTCTCGATGTCCTTCGTGATCTCCTCCACCTTGGCCGAGACCATCGAACGCGCCTCCGCCAACTTAATGCTCTACCGCGGATGATAGACAAAAATAAAAATAAACGCATGCGTGGACAAAGTAAAACGTTGAACATGTGACTGAATGATAAAACTAAACCAGTTGATTTATTCATTAATATTAGAGTATCGATGTGATCTAGAGCATTATATTTCGCCTATATGCTGCAAATACTGCAAGTTGACAGTGCCGGATTAGCCACATAGCAAAAGTATCAAATGCTACGGGCCCCATGACCTATCCTCAAAAAATTAAACTGAAAGAAGATATAGATATAGAAAGTGTCATCTCTAAATTTTTCCAGATTAAATCCAAAAAAGTTTTCTAGTAACTGTTTTGTTTTATTAAATATAGGCCTCCTGTCAGAATTTGCTACAGGCCTCGCGCTGGCTTAATCCGGCACTGAAGTGCGAATAACCTATACCACTCATAGAAAGCTAACGCACAAACAGAAGGCGCCTAATCGTTTGCACTTGTATTGAATATATTCGCGAATAAAAAGTTTTCGAGTTAAAAAAATCGATACATTTTTTTTTAACTCTCGAATACTGAACACGCGAATGAGAAAAACGTTAATAAGGCGTTTTAATTTAATTACTATAGAAAATTAATGCCAAAAATCAGGCTACATTAAAATGAATAATGTTTTCTTGTCAACGTACTCTTGTTGATAAACTCCAGGCCAGACAAAGAAATGAGTGTATATGTGAATATTCTCTGTCACTGAGTCACGAGTTCGCGACTCAAAGAAAAAAGAGGTCCTAAGCGTAGGTGTGCACTCATTTTAATAGAAAGTATTCAAACAAGACCCACTCATTAAAATTATATTTTTTAATGAATTGATTAAAGTATTTTTTGAAGGTGGTAGAACCAGTGTAGTTAGACCGGAGAAGTACCACCGCTACACCTATTTCTAGCGTGAAGCATTTCTTGAGTTTCGAAGGAAGGGTGTGGTTGCCGGCACACTATTATATAAGGCGACCATCATAGTCCTCGGGAGTAGTAACGCATCTGTGATTGACTTCAGATAGAACCCATGTTCTGTATGACGTTGATTAGAGATGTCCATGAGCGGCAGTGACCATTACTATCAGATGGACTGGATGCTCGTTTGCTACTTCAGTTAGATAAAAAAGTTCCGCTTTGTGTGTTTGTTTCTCTAAGGCGATAAATTCGCAACGTAGGGCCACGATTTGATACAGTACTAGCACTCAAGCTTTCGGATCATATTTGTTGAAATTCCGCTTGCAACGTTACATATCACGAGAGATTCAAGAGTAAAAGTACCATTCTAATATGTATTTCCAGTTAAACCACTTGAAAAATGAATACACGCCTGTGTACCGTCTCACAGGACGCATTATAATGGGGTTCAATTAATCTTCTACACATTTTTGAAATCTGGTACTTTTGCTATTGTGCGAGGAGCTTTATAGTTTACATCAACTGGTTTTGTTTCAAAAATATTTCATGCTTGATAAAATCAAAAGGGGTTGAACTATAACAAAACATGATACATGTCAAACATAAAACATTCAAAGGTTGCAAGAAGTATTATACTGAACAATGTAATGATAAATCAAACATATTATGATACATTTATATGAAACGATTACGTCTGACTTCGATCGACAAATTTCGAAGGCATTTCATTTTCAGTGTTCCTGTAGAACTTTGGTCTGTTCTGTAGATCTTTATGATGATAATGACTGATCGCGAGGCCATAAAACATTCGCTTGGCGTTACGTTACAGCGTTACGCGAAATTAGCGCGCAAATCTTCATATAAGATCATGCAGATACATTTGTTTTACGTTTAACGCTAACGCTTACAGGAGAGAACGATTTACGCTTTATGCGAATGCTCCTTGACCCTCGAGTGAGCCATCGACAGACCTCCCTGTAACCGGGTAAATACTTACTCAGCTCTTGATGTTATATTTATTTTCTTTCTCCTACAGTACCTGGCATCTAAAATAGTGATGATGTCATCATCATCGTGAGAGACAACACGAGCAATACTTACAACTTTTCTCGGAAGCATCAAATTATCTATTAGCCGCTTTCTTTCTGCTATCTAATTGTACTATTAGTAAAAAGGAAACAATAAAGACAGAGATAAAATAGTATTGATTTCAAGACCCATGCACACACATAGAGTGAGAGAGGGAGAGGGTTGAGCAGGATAGAGGGCGAAGCAGATAACGAGAAATAGATTATGGGGTAAGGAGAGAGCAAGAGAGAGAGAGAGGTAGGGCGAGAGAGGGAGAGGGATGGATGGAGAAATAGAGAGGGAGATACTCAGAGACATAGAGGCGGGTTGAAAAGCGGATAAAGGTGTGGGCAGTGAGTGCAGTACTAACATGGTTGCGCAGCTTCTCCCGCTGCTCGGCCTCGAGCTGCAGGCGGCGGTCGGCGGCCTGCTGCAGCTTCTCCTGGATGGCGCTCTCCAGCTGCTGGAAGCGCTCCTGGTTGCCGGCGCGCACCTTGCGCACCTGCTCCTCCTGGGGGTGAAGGAAATATGTCAGGTACGTTGAAGAGAGTATGAAGTTTGTACCCATCGTTGATGGAAGAATCCTGTCTAAATTATTTTGAGTTCTCCTCCTCGAAAATAACGTCATGTTTGTTTAGCCGTACGTCACCTATCTTTTAGCACTGGTTCATTTAGGATGTCTTAATTTAAGAGTTGTGGACGAAATTTTTTTGTGAACTGTAAATAGCAACAAGTACAGTCAGCAGCAAATAGTTAGAGGCATTCAAACTGTCCACATTGTTAGATACAACCAAAGTGCTCAATAATATCGGCACAACCTACGTGTTCTAATTGTTCACAACATCATAAACTTCCAAATGACAGAACATTCTTAAATTCATAATGAACCAGTCAAATTGTCACAATTAAAGCATCTGTTACGACACCAGCGGTAACCTAGCAACGAGACTGTTCGTAAATATAGGTACATTTTATAATATTATACCTTATGTTGCGGATATACGGTTCCTGATCACTTACCGTATAAGACATGGTAACAATGACTCTTCTCTTCTCTCTTTTTTATATTAACAACTATCCTTTTCATATCTTGCAATGACGTCATTGACTGTCATTGTCATAGAATCGGTCTAGGGGAACAAGAGGCATGATAAGACAAGACGAGAGGACGGACGAGTAAGACGGGTCATGCCCACATACCAGAAACTAAACGCTTTTGCGAGATGGTGCTGCAGCCCATCAGAAGCTGCTTTCAAACAATACTCAATAGACCATGACAGTTGATTAACAATCAAATTTAGTTTAAGTGCATAATTGATATAATATTTTTTTATCCTTAATAACTACAGAATCAAGTAAGAAATAGTATTGAATTGATGATTATTTTCTTCTTTATTTTACGTTTTCCTTGAAGTTGATAGGCAATTTTAACACTGCTTTAGTCTTACCGTTATTTTTTATTTTCTTTTAACATAGTAATTGGGGCAAGATGCGAAATGTCTCGGGGCACAATGGGATACACCATTATATTGCATTCTAATAATTCCATCGACAGAGTATCTCATCCGGGCTCAATTGCGTCAAGTGTTGTTAATGTTCAGTATATGGAAACATACCCATATATTGCACCTGAAATACTTACCACGTCAAGTTCTACAAACCTACCCTCATCAACAAAAACGAAGGCCTAAGTCCGTTCATAACACACTTGAAAAAGAACAAGTTCAATTGATTGATTCTTCTTCCTGTTCTCTCCGGAAATAAACGTTTGCCAGTGACACTATCTGATGCTGATTCACCACAACAACATTGTTCACAATTATTTGACGTGCAAAAAAGAAGTTCCTCAGAAATTCGTTTTCACATACGAGCTTAAAGTTATTCGATCGTTACTAGCAAGGATGTTCAAAGGGTTTCAAAGGATGTATATTAAAAAAATTAAAGACCGATGTATATTTTTTACAAACAATATATTTTAGCTAAAATATAATAGTTTTTCTGTTACCTCTATGGTTTTCTCATTTTTAAACTGATGAAAAGTATCTTCATTAAATTTTAAAATCATATATGAGATAAACATATATTATGACAATATTATCATTGCTCGCACAGTAAGTGATCCTTACAATATATTCGCAACATAAAGTTTAATATTTTAAAATGTACCTATATTTACAAACAGTCTCGTTGCTAGGTTACCACTGACGCCGGAACATTTGTGACAATTTGGGTGGTATTAACATTATGAGTTTATGAACGTCCTGACATTTGGGAGTTTAAGATGTTGTCAACAATTAGAAACGTTGGTTGTGCCTATATTATTGAACACTTTGATTGTATCTAACAATATGGACACTTTGAACGCCACTAACTATATGCTGCTGACTGTACATGGGTCAGTTAAAGATCCGGACTTTATCCGATCTTGAGTAAAACTTGGGTAAAAACTCATTACTTAATTCATGCTTAACGAAAGTATTCTTTTAACCATGTTATGCAGCACACATCATAGTGTAATACTTTCTGTAATTAATTTTCTAGAAAAGGAGGACGTAAAAAAGGCCGTAGCTGTGATGCGGCCGAACTGATATCAAACTTATCAAATTATCTATAATCCTTACAGTCACGACTAACCTGCTTAATAGGCAACACTTGCAGCATTCCTAAATACACTGCAAATGGTTTTATGATAAAACATATGTAGTTACATGTTCGCGCAGACGCTCGAGCATCTTCTTGATGTTCTCGTCGCGCTTGTCGGCCGCCGTGTTCATCTTCTCCTCGATCGCCTTGTACACCTCCGCGGTCTGCTGCTCCAGGGTCAACCTGTCGTGGTAATTGCGATCGAATGTAGGCAAAAGTTATATAACCTTATATTAATTAAAACGTGAAGCAAAAACTTGTGAAGCATTTTTAAGTAATATGCCGCACACGGATTAGTATGAAACTTTGCACGGTTATAATGAACGTAGCTTCTCTACGTGCAGAATGTTAATATTTGTTTCAAATAATGCAATCATGATTATATAAGTTTAGATTCCTACTTGAGGTCGACCACAGATATGCTGCGTTCTAACATATTCCAGAGGGATACTCTGGAATATGTTAGAACGCTATAGAAAAGTATATCTAATTTACCACAATTTAAATAAGAAGCGTGAAACTCTTGCTATTATGAGGTAGAAATAGGTGTCGCCTAATTCAAACCGCAAAAGTTTCTGCCACCTTTTAAGTTGTCACTTTTAAGGCTTATTTATTTGCCACATTCAGAATTAGCATTTTGTAAACAGAATATAATTAAATTAACATTTTATAAAGTACGAACTATCAAGATAGAAACAAACTAGGTATATTAACAAGTATAACACGACTCCTTAAAAATAAAACCCACGGGCACTCGGCACGTACTGTCTACCGAAGCAACTTGAGCCCTATGAAAAGGCACCCTTATCTGTCGGGCCATCGAGCTTCGGCATCTCCGTAGCAGAAAACGTGTCTTCAATACACCCCGTAACTCGACATACTTACCCACTTCTACATGTATTCTTCGTTTTACGGATTATGGAGACTAATGTCTCTGTAATCGGTAATTCGCAACGACTATTTCTACTGAAAAACTGTGTTGACCGCTGATGTGTTATATTGAAACATGTGGTGTCGAAGATATTTTCATAATTTCTAACTTAGTTTAGACGAATAAAATTGCACCTGAAGCCGATCCAAGTAGGGCAATCGATGTCCATCATGGGCTGTAATCCTTTTATCATTTAGTAGGCAGGATCAGTTAAAAAAATAATTTCAAGATGAATTGCGATTCAATTGCACACCTTGATAACTTTGCGGATTTTTTCCATAGATGAGCAAAATGTATTCCTGCTATCTAATGTTGGCATCCTTCATTGAAAATGACAAGACAACAGCAAACTAGTCGGTAAAGCAACGGTGGCTTTGAATAAGAGCTCATTTTGAACATTGAAGATCCCCATATGGTAGTGTCCGACCGACTCTTCGACTTCGGCTTCGGCAACCTTCGGCCAAAAAATCCACCTTCGACATCGGCCAAAATGAGCCGAAGCCGAATATTTCTATCAATCTACAAAAATGAACAAACTGGAAAGAATGCACAGTACGCGTTAGAAATGGTGATGCGCTGGTACAGCGTACACTCGGGCAATAGACTTTTGCAATTTTTGCTCGAAAGTCAATTGTTTTCAAATGTTATCGTTTTTGAGGAGTTGCATAGTGCCGGATTAGCCACATAGCAAGAGTAGCAAATGCCCCGCGACTAGAGGGACCCCGCGGCCAAACACCTACTATTTATGTTTTACTATCTTTGCTATCCTGAAAATCTTAAACTAAAAGGAGTAGATATAGCGAGTGTCATCTCTAAAATTTATAGAAAGTGTCATCTCAGAATTTTCCTAGATTAAATCCAGAAGAGTTTACTCATAACAGTTTTGTTTTATTTAATACCTACAAGGGTATTAAAGGCAAACTATGAACTTAATGTCAGAATTTGCAACAGGCCAGCCCTGGCGTAATCCGGCACTGGTTGCGTAGTAATTGTAACAATTCCAGGACTTGTTTTCGTAGGGTATTATTACAACCTCTGGCTTCGGCTTAGGTTTCGGCCGAGGGTTGTGGATTTGTGGCCATAGCCGAATAGTCGGCATCGGCCAAAAATCGACCTTCCGTCGGACACTGCCATACCGTTTAGCTTGGTCACGTAACATATCAAAAATAAACGATAGCTACGCCATTTAAACCAAGGTGCTCCACTGACGTGTGACGTGTGTCAGTCGCGACCTACACGCGCGCTTTGTGCATAACCCGGTCAAGAGGGAAACGGTTCTGGCGACTAATGACCCGGCTCCACTGAGACTCATCTCTCGTTCTAACATACGTTACGCTCTCGGCCACTTGTTTGTTTCTTAATTGACCCTTTTTCGTTTATACATATACATAAATACTTTAATATACATTTACAATGTGCTGACAAATGACGATGATTAAGACTCCAAACGGTATCATACGCAGATTTTGGAGTACAGCAAAAAGACTTTAAATCCTGGTAAATTACAAACTATATTGCACAGTGAAAAGGAAATGAAATAAAATTTCGGCAAATTGAGTTAAATAGTTAAAACCATCACTAATTACGTAGTCTATCTTGCGGACCCTATTGAATTGAATAGTGACGATTTCGCGCTACAAAAGAACAAAAATTAATGTTACCTCCCTTTAATAACCGCGTACTTTAGTAACATCCTCAAAATGTGAACACTATTTTGCTTTTTTCCACAAAATGCAGGTTTCTCATTAGGCGACTTTTATTCTCATCAATACAACTTGCAGCAGAACGTGTTTTAAAAACATTAAGTTGAACCTCAACCAATTGAAGCTTGATTAGCGCAATAAACTATGGCCAAAAACACTCTGATTCTGAAAGAACACCTGTGCTTAACTCCAAGTGCCTAGTAAGACTGATGGATTGATGACAAGCTGAACATACCTGGTCTTTTCAACACCTTCAAGGTGATCCTTAAGGCGAGCGCGCAGCTCGTTGATGTACGCTTCGCGTTTCTCTTCATGCGAGTCCATCTTTGCGTCGAGAGCCTCCTTCGTGGTGACGATAAAGTTGTTCGTCTGCTCGCTCCGGATGCGCGAGGCTTCCTCGATCTTGGCCATCTTCTGTGCAATGGCCGCCATTCGGCTGGCTTCCAGGCTCTGGAAAAGATTTAATGCTGCTACTATCGTATGTCTTATCACCGTTATGTTCTTTCTTAGTGAATCGATCTTCGTAACATTGAGTTATATGAAGTTATTAAATGAATAGACCAAACCACAATCGAAAATTTATACAACTTGATACTAGGCTGCGAAACTTCTAAACTTTAGAAGATTCACAGGTACTAGTACAGTTTAAATTCTAAAGACTGTTTATATTCTAAAGGCAAAAGGTATTAGTATTATGATATCTTAAAATATATATAGAACGGAATTCTTATGAAATAGCATATAACACGCTTCGTTGAATTGATTCAAATGATATAGCATTTGGAAAAAAATAAGTATGAGCTGGAATTTATTATTATTGTCAGTGTTTTCCATTCATATCTTTTATATATTCTTTAAAGCTTATATTTATAAACAGCCTTGACCTGACAGTATTTTATAACACTTACACGTCTCCTTTCCTCCGCAGCCTTGAGTTTCTCCTGGATTTCCTCGACCGAGGGCGTCTTCTCGGGCGAGTCAGCACGGCGGGGCACGGGGACGCCCACCGGCTCAGCGAGGATCACCTCGTACGCGAGACCTCCCTTGGACATCTCCTGGCAGCGGATTTCGGTAGCTGCAGAGAAAAATGGCAATAATAATTTGTATCACAATAAGTTATGCTTATGATTAATTATTAACAACGTTATCCAGAAAGCGTAAATAAAGAAAATCTTCACACTGCTACAAACAAAAAATTAAATAAACTTTATAATTATTATGCATTATTGGTAACATAATTTTTAATAACTTGTTCAATAATCGATTTAGTGAATCTCCAAAGTAATAAAAAACATTTGAAATGCTAAATACCAGTGCCAAAATCAAATATGCAATTGCCTGGAGACTTAAATGTTTGTTTAAAGATTTTGAATATCCGTATTTCGCCAAAAACAACGGAGCAGAATAGGTTTCAGCGCAATAAACTTTAATAAAGCGATGCCGACAAAGAGATCTACAATGGCAATAAAAGGTGAAAACAATATTTGCCCGACACCATTAAATTTAATTAGCGTTGGGATCCTCCTGAAATAATGGCTGGAAAAAAGCCATCCGCCACCTATTGTTCCGAGAGATTCATCTCTTTAATGAGGCTGGCTTGTCACAGCCAGCGCCACTTAAAAAATTAAGGACCTTTTTATTTCCATATTTATAGCGTTTAAAAGTTTTTCTAGATACTCAAGCGATCCTTTTTCATAGTCCAAGGCTAGTCTAGCAGGTACAGAAGCCTTCTTAAAATTCAGAATATTAAAACGAAAAGACAAATTACTTTTAGGGTTGAAGTTTTAAAGTAAAAGAAATTCTTAGTTTTAATCTTATCGGGTGTATATTTCGAGTGCTTTAATCAACTTGTTTTATTTTTTCTGATTATTGTTTACAAAATCAACTGTTTCAATTTTTACTATTTTAATACCATTAGTCATCATGTTTTTAACTTCATAATAAAGAAAATACATCAACAGCAAACGTTTTGAAATATTGTGATACTCGCGGATCAGAAATAGATGTGATTCAGAATTTAAACTGGACAAAGTCTTGGTCATAAATCGTTTTATTTAAGTGCTATTGTGGTACATACATGGGAATCCACTTTAGGTCTTACAATCAATTGATAGGGCCTACAGTTGAATGCGTTCCTGGAAGGCACAAGAGATAAATCATGATAACGGAGCAATTACAACAGCGGACACTGCGACAATGGCCATAAATGTCTCAATTTTGGACAAATTACCTCGTCTGCGAAACCATGTACCATTGATTCATTGCACTCCTATTAATGTGTAATTAATAATGCGTAAGTAACATCTGTTATCTAAATACTTAGAAGATAGAAAAAATATGGTCTAAGGATTGGCCTAACAGAATTCATTTGGCTGTTGGGTACAACCTATTATCCCAATGCTGGGCACGGGTCTTAGAATTAAAGAGTTTTAGGCCATAGTCCACCACGGTGGCCAAATGCAGAATGATGGACTTCACACAGCTCCGAGAACATTTCTTTAAAGAACTCTCGGTTCCCTCACGATGTATTCCTTCACCGAAAAGCAGTGATAATTAAAATCTAATACGCACAAAAATCAGTGGTGCGTGGCGGGTTTGAACCTTAGACCTCCCGATTGAGAGAGCAAGTTTCAACCTTTCACTGATCTAAACAATGAAATGAAATTTGAAACATGACGAGTAATTTTTTCCTTACTAGTACAAAGTGTCAGAACCTTGGCACGTTAATTGTTTTTTTCGAATCCAAGACGAGATTCCATTTTACTAACGCAATTCCCAAGGTCGTCTCATTAGTTCCCGGCGTCCGTACAAGAGTACTATTGTCGTGTTATTAAGGAGGGTGCCGCCACCCCTTCGGGCGGATGAGTCATACCGGTATTGCACTTAGGTGTCGTATACCTTTTTGCATGACTTGTCCGGAGTTATATTCCACAGACGGCGTATTTGTATATGAGGTACGGCAAATAGACGAGCTGTTCTTTGTCCAGTTTATTTGTGTGGGATTACTCGTATTTGTTATTTTTGTCGGGTTTAGTAGTTTTTTATCGTTGAAAAACAATTTAAGTAACATAAGCAAATCAAAGAAGGTTTCTTTGATAAAAATCTGGAAACCTAATAAAACACGTGTTTTTAGCGTTCGAAAAATGTAGAATAGCGTGTAATACTGCGTAACTGAAATATACAAAAAGAAGAAAAAATGCAAAACAAGAATTTCAGGCTCACAAGAAACCGTAGCACAATCCTATATGTACTTACTGATAAATTTAACTTTTTTTGGCTGCTTAGTCCTGGGTTTGCCGACAGGTTTCTTGACTGGCGCAGATCGTCGGTGTGCTAAAGGGAAGGTTTAGTTAGAAAAGTGCGTAATTGGCTCCGTCGAACGCTTATCTAGAAGACAACCCAATGACTTGTACTTATCTTACAATTGCCCTTTATTCCGTAAAAGCGGGTAATTTCTCGGTATCAATTTGCAGAGTGTTTATAAATTGTAACCGCAACCACAAAATACGAACGCAATTCCAAGTGAAACTGCCTGCCTCTTCCCAGCGTAGTTTGTTACGAAGGGAAACTGAATGTTAATTAACTTTTAATTAAATTCGTGGCATAAGAAAATATTACTTTTAATTTACACCTTACACAGTGTAATTTACAGGGCAATCTTCTAGCACCGCACAGTATTAGAATGTATACTGAGTAATGTGAAGATGACATTTTATATTCAACGAACAGACTCAATTTTCGATTGGAACAACCCGAAACAGCAATTGCCGTTCCAATAACGACAGAGACCCAATAGGGTGTTAGGGACGCAACCGACGCGCAATCAACATTACTTTTCCAACAGACGGCGACAATGGAAAAGCTATTACGGTCGATTCGGTCAAGCTAATGTTTATTCGAAGACCATTCGGACGCATTAATGAAAGAGTGGCGATCGAAGTTCGCGTGACCGATGCTATCGATCGGTTCATGTGGTATTAAAAAGTGGTCACCAAATACCACACATTCCCCGATAAGACTAATTATGTTCGACATGAAGCTAGGTTATCCTCAGTTTTTATGGAAGTAATATTTTTATTTCAGTAATTATATGTGGTAATACTACAATAGTATATCACACTAGTACGTATTAAGATTATGGATTCATATGTGAATGTAATAATATAAAATCTATCAAAACAAAACATTGCCGTAACACTTGATTAAAACGTGAAAAAATCAAGGTAGCGGGAGAAGTAAATAAATCGTAATTTCGTAGATGGCTTAGGTATATATCAGAGTAGGCCGTGCGGGGCAATAGTTGTGAGGTAATAAGGCGACGGCACGACAGCCCGAGATGAGAGGCCTGTACGTGAGGGGAATCGCTGAGCAGTGAAATTTCCCCGCAAATACATATTATCCCTCCGGCAACACTAAGTTTACACGGCAGACGATCCGGAGACGAGCATGGGAGGGCGAATACGGGTTAACTTGACGAGTTTATAATTTGTTCACAGTCCACTCCGTGATGGGCATGTGTATTAGGTGCGAGTTGATAGGATTATCCGATAATGAAGATCTCGTAGCCTGGGGACGAATTTGTGTTCGCTTTTACGGATGGGACATAAAAAGCATTACCGACGCCTAGCTCTGATTGAAGTACATGTTCGGAATAGGACTCCGAGAATAGATTAAAACGAGCCAAATTAAATGAACGCCCTTGAAAATAAATCCAAACAGGCCAACAAAATGGATTATAACTTGAATAAATAATTAATGTGTCTGGAGAACAATCAAAAACCCTTTATTTATTCAGGCCGAGAATCGGTGCAATCTGTGTAACCCCACATTGCCCAGCTGTCGACAATCTGACCGCCGCAAGTCTACAAGCCGTGTAAAACAATGCAGTAGAACCAACTTACGTCACTGACCCATAGGCGTCACTCCCCACTAATGCGGTCTGATACTCACACTGCGGCTTAGGCCAAGGACCCGCTAATCCTAGTTTACATCGTTTCCAAGTCGAGTCTACTTGTATTCGAATCCGCTAACCGCATATTACTTACGCTGTATTTAGTTGCAAGTCACTTAAGGGTCTTTAAGTAACATTTATCTTTAAATACGGCTTACTTTGTACTTTTACATTGTAAATAAGTTGTTATAGAAATACGAAGTAAATGTAAAGCTTTTTAAAACTCCTAATATTTCTTTAAAAGAGAAGACAAATGAGAAAAGTTTTTAATGTCCAGAGCTAACATCAAAACAAGGGACGTGATGACAGGCAAGAATATTAAATGAATCGTGCTCGAACCCCATTGTAATTTGATTGAAAACTTTGTACAAATATTGATGGAAGATTAGGCCTGCTAATAAAAGGGCATTAACATAAACAAAGCATCGTGAAACAACGGTAAAGAATAAAAAAATCCACAAGAAAATATAAATGTTTAATGCAGTAGTTACTACTGAAGGGCGGCCGCCAGCCCCACCGGCGCCTCACGACACGGCATGAAAACTGATAATATATTTAAACCGAGCTTTAAAACTCGCGAGGGGAGAGCAATACGCAAATTTACAGCCTTTGGGAATACTAACTTTGCATTGGATGAGTGTATTCTAATTTAGTGTTAACACTAAACAAATGTACGACTTTTTTGGAAATCTCTCTATATTTGAAAACTACCTTCATTTAAATAAAAATGTGTAAAGTAATTTTTCAGTTGATAGCTAAAACAAAACGTGTAAAGATAAATTCAATGTATACTCATAACTATCACAATGACTCTTTGAAAACAATCAAATAGATACGACCAAATCAGCAACATTTGAAGATTTTTATCTAGGTTCCGAATTAGACATACACGTTTTATTACGGGCTCTAGAATACTCTCGGTCGTAATATAAGTTTCGGCCGTAAAGAGTTCGTAAGTACCTCGTGAAGGTTCGTGAGGCACGCGAGGTGCGGACCCGCAATGCATCACTGTGACATCGTCGTGGCGCTCCGATCTTGAGCTGAATCAACCCCAAACGTTCTTTAATTCATTACAAGTTCCCGAGAATTCGTTGTATAGTAAAACAATCTAATCTAAAATCTGACATATAATATAATACTAAATTAATTGAACAAAACGGTGACCTAAAATTAGAAATATAAGAACAGTTTTACAAGGTTGCTAAACTCAATTAATTTAATGATGATGAAAACAAGATGTCATCCCTCGAAAATGTAATAAACAAATCATAAGGTATGAAAGACGTTAATGACAATAATGAACCGAAAACTCGCGTCACAGCCGGTGAGATCAAAAGGGGTGTTAAACTTGTTGAGCCCATTAAATTCATTGTTATACTCGCACCCTCGCCAATTATGTCATCACCAACCCCTAACATCTCTTCACAATGGGATGTTAACAGTTAATACGCAAATACTGCAATCAATGCAAATGGTCACCAAATCATAGTCTTATTTGTGCATTAAAGGAACGCAGTTAATATAACGCCAATAAAAAGCCGTCAGAGACCCTCGTTATAATGAAATACCGAAGTACATAAAGCGTGATGATTATGTGACGTTTGCGTGCGTAGAATTAATATGAACCATAATGTGTGAGGACAACATCGTTTTCATAAAAATCACCACGGAAGGAGAAATGTTAGCAAATAAAAACATATACTCTCATAGTAACTGGCGTAGAAGTTAAACTTAATAGAATTGAAAGTTTAATTGAAATAAATAATACAACCGCATTAAATACTAATAAAAAATATGAATCAGAAGATTTCAAATCTGGAAATTTAAAACATATCTTTAACCTTGTTACAACCAGAAAGCATACATGAAAACTCAAAATGGTGGACACATGTGGTTTTAGCATTCAGTACAAAATGGTTGACATTATGCAGTAATGTTTAATCAATACGTCTAGCGAAGGTGATTTGGATTCGTTCCTGCTCGTGTCTGCTAGATTCTCTTTTTGAATATCTGCCTCAAAGAAAGGAATCGAGTCCATAACTTAATCTTCGTAGTGCCGATAATTTCCACAATAAAGATTCAAATTTTAAGTCAAACACAAACCTACAAAAACATGTTGAAAATAATGCGTTACAACTCAAAATTTCTTTTACAACCTATCTCTTATAAGACGACCATTACTACTTCCAAAATGGTAACTGAAAATTTTAAGAAAACCTTTTGTGTCGCAATAAAAGCTAATTTTATGAAATTCGACATCTAAACGCCACCCTAGCCATTATCTGAGAAATAGGTTGAGTTACATCACTGTCATCACATGTCACATAAATGATTCAAATTCCGATACCGGCTTTTCGTTTGACGCCGGCCGGCTACGCCTCGACGCGACGTCATAGCGTTAAGCAGCTTTTCGCTTTGATGTGGATTATCGCATCAGGTGAAACTAAAAGGGGGTGTCTGAGCCCCTGCAACTAATACTTATTTCTCCTTTTCCTTTGTTTATAAAGTGGCAAGTACACATGGTCCCAATTTTTCAACCAGTTGAAATCTTGCCTCTTTTACTTTTTACCTTGAAATTACCCGTTCCAAAAATATTTCAGCCAAACGGCAGATATCTGAAACAAAATCTAAGTTACAAATACTCGGAACCAAGTCATTGAGCGATTTTTCCCTTGAGAAGCGTTTCGGCGAAGCCGGTATATTCCAACGAATTTGACAGGAACTTCAGCAAAGTAGTCGATCCAACCTGCTGGCAAAACGGGTGCACGGCATGAGTGGCAGAAGCACTGCATCACCGAGTCCCGAACAAGTCCTATCAGCATGGTGAAGGTTTCAAATTTACTATCTAACGTAAGACGGGAGTCGCGTCGCGGCGCGGGCGTTCTGCGCGACACTCGCCCGGAAACTGAGCCACGCCGGGGGGAGGGCTGCCGGTCGATAGTCGCACCCCGCACCCCGTCATCCCCGCCCTGCGGACCCACCCCACAACCACCCCATCGGCGCTACCGTCCCTAACTTGATAGCCTGCACAAGAAAATAAGCCTACCAGATGGAAAAATAATGTCACCCACGAGGTCTGTTTCACGTCGCTTCCCTAGAATATCAGTGTTATCATACAGAACGATCGTCTACTCTGGGAGATCTTTACTTTACAAACTTAATCATAAATTTATTAAACACAAGGCGAAGTTAGACAAGATAGTTTAAGTTTTTTTTTTGTGGAACACTATCATGTTTAAAGTTTGATTTAAAACATTTTGTATGTCTGAAAGGTGAGCTTTATAGCACCTAGCAACTAAGGGGGGCCTAGGGTCGGGGAAGACAAACTAATTTAAGAACCGCCCAGACTCGTGCGGGTCTCGGCGGGTTTCTCGCTCATAAAAACGCCGAGCTGTCGGAGGGAGAACGGGTGACCGCGTAGAGCGGGAACGATGGGGGCGCCATGCGGCGGTTCCGCCGCCGTCTCGGCGCCGCCACCCGCAGCCAATTAACAGCCGGCAACGCCACGCTGAATTTGTTTCGCCACTCAAATTGCTTCCGATTGATTTCTCGTACTCAAGACAAGCTATTAACAAACCCGCTTACACCTCTTAAATATGCCAATCTCTTTAATTCTGTTAAAAGCAATACTCACAAAGAAATACTTAGACGGCGAATTGACTAAAACTTAGCTGATATTAGCGTGGAGAATCGAGACGGACGGGTAAACTGACACAAACTTTGGGATATTGCGAACTTGTGAAAGTTCTGAACGAGGATCAGTTATAGCAGCGGAGACTTCATAGGTGACTGCAGCAGTGATAGTGTCGTAACCTCGTGCACCGGTAACACCGGTCGCCGTGATGCGGCGGATCGATTCCGGGCAACAACCTCGAGACCGCGTCCCCCTGCGGTAATAACTGGGAATTCCTGGAGTAAGCCCTGTTCGGCCGATGCAAACGCACTCACAGCACTTGTGGAAATACCGCTCACGGCGTCCGCCAGACGGGCGGATGTACATGTACATACCGCGATAAGCATACGTTCAAAGTAATTGAAAATTTAAACTGTTGACATTTTGTAATTACCACCGAAGAGGAATTACACGTTCTTAAAGGCAAATAGATTAATATTACAAGGAAATCTAACTTCTTTGTATTACAAAGACGAAACGGGAATATATACCAAGATGTCGCTCTTCGTACATCATATCCCCGCAGTGATACATTACTGTGCCTACTAAAAGTTCCACGGGATCATAGTTCAATATATTTTGTGGAACCCCATTGAGAGATCTGATAACCAAGGAAACATATTTTATGAGCTTCTCTCTCAATATCCGTATGCTACCACACAAAATTTGTATTAAATCCACAAATGTACTTAGAATGTTTTATAAAATCAAAAATTTAATTTTAAGGACAGGCTGGCGCCCAACGTGGGGCTCGGAGATTAATAAGTTCTACTCAGCCGCTTATTACACTTGCTTTGTAAAGGTAAGTTTATATTCATAAGCGGGGCGACGTTTTGAATTGCTGTAAGTACTTAAAAATAAAATACGATTAAAATATATATATATACACTTTAAACAAAATAGCCATCCACTTAATTAAATCCAAGTATATCCATAATAGGATTTTACGTTGTATAATTGGATTTTATTTTTCGTGTCTACATAAAAAAAAATGTAATGAAAGCATTGACAAAAATGGAACAATTTGGTTATCTTCGCTACACCTCCAAGTGTGTCTGCATACCATTCTATATAGCTTTGTCTCTGTCCTGAGCGGCAACAAGTTGAGTCACGTGCGGGTTGGATTTGGCAGAGAATATAAAGAGGCAGCGGCGCGCGTCCGCCTGCGACGGCGGCCGTATCGATTTTGCCTTGTTTCAGGCTTTGTTTAAACATCTAGTTCATATTTAGATACTTATAGTATAAACTGAGGATTATAAGAAATACATTTTAAATTTTTTTCCTAATCCATTTTTTATACCAATTGATATTTGAAAGTAATTAGAACTAAGATATGTAGTATTAAAACTGTCCTCCTATAAAACTACTTTTTAATTTTTCCAAGAGAATTATTTCTTATATCTAAATATTTTTTTCCACTTTTTTCATAAGACGCAATTCTCTAACCATAATCGAAAGAATATTAACTAAAGAAATTATTCCCAGAGGGTTCATTTCGAACCCAAGTACCTGAATAATACAGTGACTAGAAAATTACATCACATTGTGTCGACGCCGACGCTGATGTCAATTGCAAAATAGGGTTCGCTCCCCAGTCCAAGTCAAGTGTTTGTATAGATAGAACAAGCACTTCTGTTGGTTTGTCGGTGGTGCTATAGGTCAAGTTGGCCCTCCGAGCCGGATCCTCGAGCGGTTGTTATGCGGCAATCATTATTTTCTCGATGCAATTGTTACGTAGAAAGCATGAGTCCAAAAAAATCTTTTAATGCTTATTTTAAAATATAATGTTGTATATTGCTGAGGTCATATTTTGTATTTTCAGCCGTATTATTTGTTAAAAATTTTGATCATACCAAAGGCTTATTTACTTGAGTGACTATATTGGAATATTATAACACCATTTTGCCAGAAGTATGACATGTGCTAAGAAGTTGAGTTGAGGTTCTAACCGACATCGACAAAGATGGAGATTCTATATTTAATAGTATAATTATGTCGTTAATAACAAATCTTTATATCATATTATTGAAGTCGTCTAATGATTTTCAATCGTTATGTAATAAACACCAATTATTCATGCACTTCGCATTAAAATCCGTTCCCCTACATGCTGCTGCAAAGTGCAAATGAAAATCGTTTACCAATAACTTACAGTTCGTTCAATGTTGTCACAACTACATGGACCGAAAGTTAGCAATCCAACCTGGTTCTTCCTACAACTGAATCATGGTCTACATTGGTGTGGTATACTTTTTTACTGAAAGCCTAACATTTTGTCGCACTGTACTCAGGAGCTGCCAAGTTTTGGATGCTGTTAATTTATGGCATGATTCACGATGTACCAGCAATTTGTTCGTCGTGCACTAGTTTGTTTCCCGAGTGTAAAAGTTTCGCTTAAAACGCGCTGGGTTTTTACTGTCTAGACTTTTTAGGACTGAAATTATTTCTACGTACTGCTAAGCCAGTTTCGATCGATAGTCCTATGAAAGGAGAACAGCACGGAATGAAAAAACACTTTTAGTTACTTTTATTTTGTGTAAAATAAAGAGTTGTAAAAGCTCATACTCATTACAAGAAAATGATTTCCATATTTATTTTTAAATGTACTTTATGACAACACATGAAACGATCTTTATTTTCCCTCCTATGCCTTAATAACGCTAGCATTGAAATACGATTCTTTCTTTTTCCCCTCTTATGTATGTAAAGGGTAAAATTCTATATTACATTTTTAAGTCACCCTAATCGTAAGAACGTTGAAATTTCTTTATTTCTTCATCAGAGGGTTTACACGTCGATTATTTCAAAATGATTTTATCTTTACGAGTCGGTGAACTGTTATTTAGATGAGGAATGTAAATTCCACTAACGAAAAACTGTTACCTATAAAATATGTTGTTCCATAATTGAGGGCATACTACAATTTTAAGTGGAACCTGTGACCTGCAACGTCCTCGGGTAATTTAAATAGTTATGCTCAACCCGGCATAAGATTTTAATTGAGTCGCTTTGCGGGCCGTACCTTAAAGTCTGAAAAAATAAATATTCACTTTGAAAGTCGAGCTGTAAATAAAGAAGTTTCAATATCACGAAGAAAAATTTCGTGTCTAATAGTTGCCAGACATTCTGGGTCGGATTCCGACCCATCTGCTTCGGACAAAGTTTGCGACGGCTGAAAGAAAATTTCTTTATCGAATTACATTGGGACGGCCACGGCGATTGTTCCTCATCTCTTCGTATTACGGAATTTACGGATAGTTTTCCGATGTTATTTGTGCTATAGTGAACAAAAGGAACCATATTGTACGAGTCATGAATATACATCTTTCAGCTTACCATTCGAGCTTAATAACGTTTCAACTACAGCGAATAAAACGAATAACAAAAAACTACGAATGTTTTTACTTGTTTAATGTTGAAAACCACGACTGGTTTTCAATACTTACTACATAAAACTTTTTCAAGTACTATAGAATCGCGTGCATAGAATAGAATATGAACAAAAGATCTCTATCAGCAAAAAAATAATATTTTCCGTTATGCATCACAAAGATAAAACAGTTGGTGAACAATAGCGGCGGCCGTGGCTCGCAGCATTTCATCCGTCGCCGCTCCACACATCCCGCGGTCTGTCGGCAGCCTCATCGTGCAGGTCTGTCCCAGCCCCCTTCTAATTTAGTGCTTCATTATGAGCTCTGTATTTTTCATCATCATTAGAGGAAAACTTATACGAGTATGACGCAAATTTACTATTTTCAAATTATGGGAATACTAGACTATTCTCGCGGCTCGCTCGGTTCGGACACGTCTACCATTGTTATGGGTATCGTATGTATAATATTAATCTAGGTCATAAGCTGAATATGACAATTTACATCCTCACAAACTTTTGCTTATATAATTTAATAAAATTAGTAGTATAAAATGCAGTGATGAATAAGAAGTATGTAAAAGATTCACATCAGGAAGTCTACGTTTAAATGTTAAGTACTTACAAATTAGCAGTTTTTACATTGGCTTGCTAAAATAAAATTACAAGACATTGTATCAATAATAAAGTTTTCTGTTGGATAAACCATTGTAGGCATCATAATAAGATTAAACAATCTGATCATCTAAAATTGTGAAAAAGACGAATAATTTTCAATAGGCAACAATAACATTTCATCAATCGCTCCGCAGTGCCACACATGGCGCGGCGTGTCGACACTCGACAGCGTCTGCCGCATCTCCCTTCTAATTTACTGCTTCATTTTGATTTCTGCTTCTCTCATGGCGTGTTGTCTTTTATTTATCTTATTTATCTTTATGCGCTTATAACATAAAGATAGCGCTGACTTTAAAGTTATCTATGAAAGTTCGATTTCTAGATAACAAATTATGTATAAACTAAGCTGGTTTAATAAAGCCTTCGACTGTGTTCAAAAGCACTTGTTTAATTCAAATTAACATAAACTCGAAACGACCTCGTAAATCTGTCTGCTTACAATCGGGCGCAATTTTGTATGCATATAATATAACGTAACCCACCTGTTCACCCCTATTTGTGTACTGAGGCGGGGGAGAAATAATACACGTTGCGTCATATTTTCACAGTTGTTTGAAAGATATAAAATTTTCCAAGGAAATAGCCTTTTTGTAGTACTTTGCAATACACGAAACTTCATAGAGGTATAAAGTAATAAAGACTTGCCGGTTCATAAATGGTTAGGCTATAGCAACCGATTTCGGATATCAATTTTTGGTTTCAAATGTCCAAACCACCCTTATCTTGCAAATATTAAAAAGAAATCCATAAAAGCGGTCTCGGTACGCATTCGTAGGCGGAACATCAATTCGATACGACTCCGATATCGAGTGGGGTCGGACCGAGGGGTGATATTATAATGACTCCTCACTTTGTATAACAACATCTTTATTATCGTCTTATTCCCTCTACGTTTCGCTTCATTGGTTCTGATGGATATGTATCCGATCTCTAGTTTGGATTTTATCGAGATTGTCGGGATTGGATATCTTCCTCAATTTGTTAACTGAAGCATCAAAACTGTTTATTAATCAAAGTCACACTGATTCAGTAACATTACGCAGGCTTTTTTCATCTTTCGTAATAGATTTCAGTAGTGTTAAGTTCGTTTTGTTATAAAATCAAAGTATACAATACTCAATTGTAACTGCCGCCAGAAGACATAACAGAGATCAGTCGCAAGTCGGATAAAGTCCGGCGTGACGACCTGACTATGAGGACTATGTTGGACTACCTTGTATTTATTTATTTATAGTTAGCTAAGTATTTATATAGTTACTAGCAGACCCGGCCACGCGTTGCTGTGGTTAAAGAAATGTTACATAAACAAATAACTATAAATTAAGATATAAACTATCCTATCTTTTAAGTTGGATCAAAATGCACACGTTGTTTAAATTTGATTATAATCGGTTCAGAGGTTTAAGAGTCCATTGCGGACAAATAAAGTGACACGTAATTTATATATATTAAGATTAATATTGTATAAGTGACTTTTTTCATACTTCCAAACTAGAAAACAGTAGTTTTGATTGCAGTTAGAATGCCTAATATTCTCGATATTTTTATAATGTTGAAGTAATGGAGACAGAATAATTTTAAAATGAAGAGTATGTCTTCGTAGAACTTTTTACTTTAGCAAATTTAATCAAATTATTCCGCACAACATTTCTAAGAGCATTTTCATGTAGTAATTTTGTGAGGAAAATGTCGAATACCACTCAAATCCCACCAACGGCAACAGGGACATCTCAAAATGCCATAAACCGCGCTCGAGGCGTCAAGAACTGTAAAACAGGTTTACTTGACCGTTTGTCTCGCTCTATTGAACTGTCTGCATTGAAGGGTAGTGCTATTTACTCATTTTTTCATGTAACATCTACAAATATTTCATATCCATTATATCAGTTTTTTTAACTGAATATACTTAGTATTGAGTCTACTAAGATACTCTGCTCTTATAAATTACTTTACAATATTTCAGAGCTATTTAATACCAATTATAACACAACCGATTATCCTTTGTTCGTTTTAAAACATTTCCTAAGCTAGCGAATTCACTTAGCGTAGGAAACGTGACGTCATTAGTACCTCACGGTGGTGATTAGTGCAGGGGACGTCTGATGGCACTTTAATCCGCCGCCTGGCGGAAATCCATACCTCTTAGTGCGTGTGCTCGAGGGGTCTTCGTAATGCTATAAAACGTGTTCGAAGCACGGAGAACATAAATGAACCACCCCTTACTTCAACAATGTAACTGCTACTCATGTTCGGCTTTAGGTGGATTTACTATATTTCCTCTGTAAGTCTGTAAATTCATTTCCGCGAGATACGCGATGTTAGCACCTCGTAGTGGGAGATTGGTATAAGGAAAGGCTGATGGCACTCTATTGTAGCAAATACGAGAGTTCCATGCCTTTTGATGTGCGTGCAAAAGAGTGTTCTTCCTGTTATGTAACTCGCATTTCTATTGAACATAAGCACGAAATGCCTCATACGCAGTTATTAAGTTGATAGCCGCCGCCCTAGCACTGCGTCAAAAATGTATGGCTAATTGGTTATACAAACCCTATACTCTACGCTGAACTTAAATCGGTACTTAAATTTTGCCAATAACTTTAGTAGTTTAGCCTATTAAACTATATTTAAATATATCCATATTTTTACTGTATGTATAAGTATATAAGGAACATTGATGATTTGGCAAGGCAAAATAAAGCAAAATGTAACATACACATATTTCCCCAAGAAACGTATACAGACGAAGCATTATTTAAGTGTAGGCACTAGAAATTTAGTACTCCAAAATGCTTGAAGATACGTTCTTATATAGATTTTGAGTTTTTCCAGTATCGTGATTAAAAAAAGTTGTATCCTTTTGAACACTAAGAGGGCATGACTAAAAAAGGGGTTGAAGAGAGCCATCGTAAAGAGAATGACACACGCACTGGCGGCGGATCGATCAAGGGCAGACGAGTACGTGTCTGTTGCTAGCACGGTACACGTATTGAACAGAATATCTTATGTACTGGCAAATAATGTACCTAAACACCTGTTTTGTAGGTTGTAGGGCTCCTTATTTATGGTTTCCGCATTTTTGTTTTCCGTATTCGCGGGTTAATGTGACCATTTTCTTGTGTTCGCCGCTAAATATTTCTTTATTCACGTATATTATCGGTACAGGTAAACAGTTTCGGTTTGCGCCTTTCGTTACTGCTGGTCATTCACGGTTTCCGTATTCGCTTATTTTGAGTACCACTGCTAGACATAGGGTTTCTCTAATAGCGGTTTTTGCCAATAGTTGTGTTGGTTAGCACATACTGTATTGACGTTACCTACATTGAAAGCCTTTGCTGTTCATCTCCATGTATTTGTCGTTTAATCGCTTGCTACGATACACACTAGAAGTGCACGAGAGGTAATATTCCAGGAATACACACGATAATTTACATTTAAACATTAAATCACTTTTTCATTTCTTATTTGCCGCAGTAACTTTTAAGTGTATTTATGAACTACACTTTGCTGACTTGAGTACATACAATAAACTAGCAGATAATAATTCTACACGATATGTAAGTATTCTGCGGTCAGAGTATATTTTTATTCGTACATACATCGGCCTGAATTAGCCACGTTACTCGCGGCCAGCTAATCGATAAGTCTGCCGCTTCCACGGATCCCACCTGAACTTGAACTTACGTAACATCATTTTTCATTCCCTTTGAAGTTCCGTCCGAATCCAGCCAGGAATTATTGATGAAACTCGCAAGGCCCAAGCTTAGGTAAACCCGACATGACTCATTCAACAAACGTCACTCCGTAATCTAAATATGTTTAACAAAACGCGAACTCTCTAAGCATGTACCTACTGTAGTAGCAAAAGCTCTAATTAAAGTGTTAAATGTGTCGTGATAAGAGTAAGCTATTTTTAGGTTTATCGTTAATTTGTTCAAGAACGACTTTACAGTAGGTACAAGCCGTTTTTCGTGTTTTAACTTTTCCATAAATTTTAATTAAAGCTTTATAATTTCGTCATAAAATTAAGAATATTTGACATGAGGAGTAGCTAACGAGTATGCAGTCCTCTTGACCACTGGCCACTACCGCCTATGGACATCTATGTCTCACCTGTAAATAATATTAATTTTGCACGTCCTAACGATTTCATGTCCCCCATGAGTGTCAGAGATATAAACTACAGTAACGACAATAAACATACGACATATACATATTTCTGGCTTAGGATTTATTTTGTGACTTTTTTTTAAACCGTACATGCACTAATATTATGTAAAAACGATATTATAGGAATTAATAGATCAGCGGACATATGACGCAGACCAGGGTCCATTAATCAAGGGGAGTGGAGAAACTGACTCGAGTTCCTTGGATGCCCGACCGACGAGGACAGATGGTTTTTGCAGTTAAAATATGGAGGACATCCGACTTAATAAAACCTTTGAACGAATTCTAAATTGAATGCTTTCTTATTCTTGGCTTGGTTCTCTTAACATTGTTCTTATTTTCAGTCTTTTCAATATAGGCGTACTAAAATTGAAATGACAATGATACATTGTGACAAAAGTTTAAGTAAGCACTATTATATCGATGATCCCATAATGTCTTGAAATAATTGAAAAAAAAATCAAATACGCTTATCAATGTTATAAATGTAAATATACTATTTGCTAAACAATTCTATTTCAGCAGCAAAACAGCAAATATTTAGCAATTGCATGTATCGTTTCTGTTAGGAAAGGGATCACGGCCGATTATGGGCAACTTTAAGAAATTTGATATAGAACGGGTATTTATTTTATCTGAAGTCAATTACAGATGCGATGCTAGTCCCGAGGACTATCGATAGTCGCCTCATATAACCAGCAACCATCCTCAACCACCACTAAAACCTCCTCCACTAAAACATTATGCGCATAAAAGTGCTTCCACTTTTTCTACCACCTTACACAAAGTAACTATTTTTCTACGGGCCTTAAAACTTACCTTCCACGATCATAATACACTGTAAAAGCACGAGCATAATTATGGAATAAAGTTAAAGTCTGCTCCTTTTATCATTAAACATACCGTTTCATAATACACATTTGCAAAAAATCAGCACACTTATGATATTTTTATGAACCTTCCACGCAATTATATAGCTCTGTGGGCTTTGCGTTTAGCGACTACCCGCAACTTCTCTTACATAAAAGCCGTCTCCCCTGCCTCCCTCGGGACTCGAATGTAAAAAGTCTATTTTAAATGAATGCCTGCGTCATATAGTGTATGGTTTTAAACTCTAAACCTTTGCAGATGAACTTTTTTATACGCATTTTTTTTTTTTAAAAGTCCACTTTATCTTGATCATGTTCTTTTTGACGCAAAAAGTGGGGTACTATTGACGTGTGTGGCTGTGTATCTGTGGTACTGTGGCTGTCAAACGGATGAACCGATTTCAAAGTCGTTTTTACTGATGTTTGGGAGTCGTGACTGAATTTACTTGTTTAGGGGTTAATTATTTCTACATACCATGAAAATGATTGAAAAACATTGCGATTAATGGTAAATTTATTCAATGACATACAGCTATGTATGTATGATTTTTTAATAACAGGATAGCGATGCAATCTCATTATATTACTTGGAATAGTAAAATTATCCTTAGTAGCACAATACTTCTTCCTTGCAATGTTGCTAAGAGGTAAATAATTACTTAATTCACATCCAGGAAAACAAAGGCCACAGGTGCGTAACCACCCTGAGAGGTTGCTTAGTTAAGAGTTTTTGCAACCACCCTTAATTACAATTGTCCTCGTCTATAACACAAAGTCCTCAGAAAACAGTACCGTAAAGTAAAATCGCTGTTTAAAAAGTTTATTTGCTACAAAACGTTCAGTAGAAAATATCCATTTTAAAACTTTGGTTTGATGTTTTTTTTATTTTTAAATATAATAAAAAATATATATTAATTCTAAATTCTAATGTTTCAATTTACTGAGAAATACGCTGTGAAAATATTTATTTATATAGAAAATTCACTATTTTCATCTATAAGTGTATATAAAAAGTGCGATAGAATGGAAACAGAGTGTGGTAAGGAAGACAATATCTATTCCAATTATTACTTCAAATCAACGGCCATCAAGGCACTCATAGTGCACATCAGGTAGACTATTTAATAGACAACAGTGACCAATTAACATTAGATGAACTACATAAAAATCAATTTTTGTATGTCCTCTATAGATCTGTAAACTATTCAATTGATCATGTGATGATCTTTAGCAAAGTTGTTATTCATGAGCTCGCGAAGGTTTCTGGTGTATTTTTCTTTTGTGATGGCGTAGCAACGCGCGCAGGGTACAGCTAGTTATTTGTATAAATAATTATTAATTATAAATTTTAGTAAAAACTAAAAAACACGCCTTTGTATGAAAAAAAATGTCATCGGTCCTTGATACGTGTACGAAGTTTCAAATTAATCAGAGTTCTGGTAACCGGTGAGAATTGAGCTCAAAGATTCCGTTATATACATACAACCTAAGCTAATATAAAGCTTGTAAAAAGCGACTTGCATTTAGATAAATAACGAACATTGCGGAAAATTATCTTTAAGAATTAAAATAACCTTTACAAAAGGAAACAAGGGATCCCTGAGAATTGCTAATTAAACAGCGTATGAATTTTTGTATGGAGGTTAATCACTGACCGTAAAATGTTAATTAGAGCCAAACAGACACATTAATATATATTTTGATTGTTAGATAAAGAGTCTTTGAAAGTTATAATCCAAACTTGACGGCATAAGTAATTAACATTGCCTGTTACTTTATACGTATTTGAATACGAATACGAAAAGCACTCATAATATCCGTATGATAACAAAAAAAAAGGAACAAAGAGATGATCTTATAACTTTCTTGGAAACTTTTTCGTAAAAAAGCAGTCCTCTGAATTGCCCACCTGCGAGTTTATCGTTCACATCCACTGGCTCAGTCATCGTAGTCACTAGCACTTTCGCAATTATTATGTTGAACTCCGTACACGGCATTTTTGAGCACTCGATTATGTCAAACGATGTACAACTTTGGTCTATCAATGAAACTTCATAATGGAGCGATGTATTAATAGACAACCAAATTGGATCAGGGCCTAAACCGCAGCGCCTCGGGTCAACCGAGTAACATGAGAACGAAGCCTTACGCCGCGCTCAATTACCGAGTTTCGCGCACTTTCGGCATGACTAATTGTTTACTTAGCTATTTGATGCTTCAAACCTAACTTAGTAACCAAGCATATTTGTGGCTTTAGACTTAACTTGGAATATCGCTATTATTAATGAAGCTTGCATGACTACATTATTGATATTCAGGCTCTCAATAGTTTAATTAAATAGATGCTTTCACCGCGCAAATTTAAGTCTTTCGAACATTGTTTCATATATTTGAGATATTCTCAACTACGTCATTTCATTTAAAGTAATAGAAATGAACACGTAGATAAAAAAATGATAAACTTTCTAAAGAACTTTAATCCTTTAAGTAAGTACATTTCCACATTAGCATTAGATTAGGTTGTACATATAAAAAGAAAACGTACGCGTAGGCTTGGATCGCTGTCAAATACTTGTAATTTACTTTTGATAATGTTGCTGTTTATTTCCAGCCACGGCTCTGCGCAATTTTTTTGCTCGTTGCCGGCGACATTTTGCCCTTTCAAAGTATTATTAAAATTGTTTCCAGCCCTCATGGGGCCGTGTTCATCAAACGGATTACTCTCGGATTAATGCCAAGTAATATTCATAAATTATATACGTGTACATGTTTATCGCCTTTTTATTATGAAAGTTTTATGTTTGACAATACGGCTGTTAGTTTTACATTTATTAAAAATGTTAATCTATAACAGAGACATTATTAAGAACGTAAAATTAAGTACCAAGATGGCAGATCTAAAAAGCTCAAAAGCTTTCTCATCCTTCGGCGCGTGGTGCACTTCAGGTAAGGGTAATTGACCACATTACCCTGATCAAGGAGTTCCTCGGAAAACTCACCATTGTAAAGCCGTTAGAACGTGCAAAAGGAACCTATGTCCCTTGCAGGCTTAAGATTCCTAACCGATCAGTGATCATTGGGTTGTTAACGATTCGGATCGCGCGATTCTGTACGGATCAAATCTATCTTCAAACATTAAGTGTGTTGATAATAATTGCAATGCTCACATCCATTTTTTATACACTTTATGATTATACACATTTTTATCGATTAATACATGGTTTTCACACGGGACCTATGTGTACTTGCATGTTTTATTTACAACAGCGCATTTTAATATCATGCTTCTCTATATTATCAATCTATAAAATTAATTCTTCGTAGATATAATTAAGCTAGAGCGAACATGCTAAAAGTTAGAAATTGAAGTATTTCTAAGTATTTCGTAATAATATTGGTAAAACTTACTTTGATAATACCAACAACAAATATTAATTCGGGACGAAAAGAAATAAAACAACCCTTTAATTAAGAGTTGACATTAACGTCATCTGTCATATTTTACGAAGTAATAACGATAAGTTATGCCATGCGCGTCGTGCCAAACCAAGAGCATTCATAGACAAAAGGAAAGCTTTTATAGAACTGAACATTTAATAACAGCTTTTAACATGTTTTAATAACAGAAAAGCAATCATAACCATATTATACGGTGGTCAAAAGAGCAGTACATTGTTCCAGTGCGAAATTTAATTATGTAGTAAAATAATTACGAAAATGAGTCCTCACGGTTCTGCCTTTATGGCCTCGATTGTTCTTTCAACTTCAAAATTAAAGTATTTCGCCTCCTTTTCTAGCTTTTTAACTACAACTCCAGTCACCCGTCGCAACGGTCGAAATTCGACCGTAATTCAACTCAAAAACTAAACTTGATATTTTCCAAAGTAGCACGGATATTTCTCAAATTTAATTAGATTGTATTAATTTTCAAATTATTGTAAATACACCCGTTAAAGGTAAAAACAGGTTTAATAAACTAAGCTGAATTTTGAAAACGGGTATTTTGACAAAGACATCTGTCATTTTTGACGTTATGTTTTCATAGTAAGAAATTGAATGTTTTATTTCTTTTATTATATACCTATGTGTTTGTTTCAAATGCGTGGTAGTGTGTGTAATGTGTTCTTAGTTGATTTTATGTATGTTTTGTTTACTATTTAGAAAAAAATATTACCTATAACCGTGCGTAATTTCATACTACTCCGTCCGCGGCAAGTATCTTAAAGCGGATCGCAAGTTTTTGCTTCACGTATTCATATATATAAATTCCGGAATACTGGTCAGCAACATCATTTACAGTTCATATCCAAACTGCTTTAACTGTCGATAATTTGTTCTCTATTTTCAGATGCCTATTTGATTTGAGAGCAATGCAAATCCGAAAGAATTTCCAAAAAGGAAACTTTTTTCAACTAAGCATAGGGCTTTGTAGCAGACAGTGTAAAAATAAATCATGTCGCTTCGGTTGACATCGCAGATGTGCTGATCTGACCGTCTATGTGGATATTGCGAACATCTGCTTCGAACAGAAATATCTGCCCCAGACATATTTCTCAACTTGTGCATCGAAATTGGTTCATAGTTCATGCATATTGGGTCTTGCATATTGTATTTAGAGCTTGCATCCAATTATATGATATAATTGATTATAGGGAAGATAAAAAATCAAAATAGTTACATAATAGAAAAATTTAACATACATACTTTTCTATATTATGTAAGTAGCTAATGAGTATGCAGTTCACTTGATAGTAAATGGCCATTGCTGCTCCTGGATATCAGTAGTGAGCCGCAGATACGATCACAGGTTGATGTCTGAAGTTAGTCACTGAAGTGTTGCTACCATTAGAACTGAGTAGTAAATCCTTGGATTTTTTTTTATCTGACTGAAGTAGCAAACGAGCATGCAGTCCACCTGATGGTAAATGGTCACTGCCGCTCATAGACATCTGTAATCAACTTCATACAGAAGATGGGTTCTATTTGAAGTCAATCACAGATTCCGTTGCTACCGTCGAAGACTATGATGGTCGCCTCATATAAAAGTGTGCCGGCAACGACACTCTTCCATCGAAACGCAAGAAATGCTTCACGCTAGAAATAGGTGTGGCGGTGGTACTTCCCCGGTCGAACTACACTGTTTAATCCCATCGTTTACATAAGGAGAAAAAAATATTACTTTCAACCGTACGTACTATCGAACAAATTGATTCATGACCCACCATATGCTTATTTTCCTCCAGCCATTCAAACGCAATTAGGTCGAAATTTGCGTCAACATTTGTTGTCTTGGAAACCGACTTGTTATTATTTTATATGACACTGACAGTTACTGATTTCACTGACCGTGCTTTCTTTATAAATATTTTTATTGTCTTGTATGACACCGTTAAAATGAAAAATTAGTTAACATTGCCAATACCCAATAATAATTATCTTTATAAATATGTAACTTACTGTTGGGAAGATTTCCCAAGTCATTTTCAATTGTGAAATATCCGTAATTTTCGTTATTCATCCCACTAATCATATTTTGCCGTATTGTATGAATAATAATATTTAGATTGATAATATTTACAAAATATTGGTAATTTCCTGAAATGGCTTATGCCGGGTTTGTCGCTAACCTTGCCTTCAAAAATTAAATAAATATCCGTACTCTAAAGGCGCTCCCTCATAGGGAGCATTCGCATAGAATGTAACGTTATACATTATTGAACGAGCAGAACCGAACATTGTAATGTTACAATATGTAGTATCTTGATACAACTTGTAACATCAATGCGCTAGTTTTGATACGGTCAAGGAGGTAGCAGTGTAATGTAATGCTCAAAGTGGAATCTATAATGTTACATTACACGCGAAGGCTCCCGGTGAGGGAGCGCCTTAATTTTCTTAAAAAGTCATTCTGAGTGATGTTTCTGTTGTTTATTAATATTAAAAACGTCATAAGTGCAACGCCACGCCCGACAAGAAAACGAATTTGTCTTTGCCAAAATTACAAACGAACTGTCAGCAAGGTGGGTCATGATTCAATTTGGTCGATAGTACTTATTGTAAAATTCTAATTGAAAGACGAAAACAACCAAATCTACGATACAGTTAATTCCATGCTATTTTTTAGTTACAGCGAGTTGTCCTAACAACATATAGAAATTAGTTAACTAATTATTTTATGTGTAGATAGAGCTCACGATAATCCCACAACTGTATTGTGGTACGCTTGAACAGTTGCGTGTTTCAAAGTGGGATAACACAAAACTCGCACGCCATTTTGCCACCATCCAAAAGCAATTAACGCTACATTAGTATACCTATCTGGTGATACATCCGATGAGTAATTTGGCTACGTGTATGTAGAATTATTTTTCATGCATATTATGGACTGTTCACCCCGCCTAGTGATTGCAGAGATCGTGGGCGATGAACTTTATGGATTTTGGACCGGCGTTTTGGGAACAGGCCAAAAGGCTTCTGCCGACCTACTAAAACAATGTGTGGAACGGAAGTCTGAATGCGATGACAGAAACAGTTTTTGTTAAGAAATTAGTTATAAGTTTATCAGGAAAAAATCTTAATATATATAAATTACGTGTCACTTTATTTGTCCGCAATGGACTCTTAAACCTCTGAACCGATTATAATCAAATTTACACGACATGTGCATTTTGATCCAACTTGAAAGATAGGATAGTTTATATCTTAATTTATAGGTTTAATTGCAAATATTTTTTTTACCTTCAGCTGTTAGCTTTATATAATCCTAATAACAGATGGCGGTGTAATGTTATCTGTTAACTTGATTAAGTAAGTAATGGCGCTTTGTTAAAATTACAATCGTTTCACATAAGCTACAATTTAATATCATGACCAAAGATAAGTATAAGTTACTAACTTCGATCAGTAATATTGTCGATCAAAGGTTACTAAAGTACTTAATACATAGCCATCTCAGTATATTCTGCGTTGATACGCAACCTTACCGCCAAATAATGTATAAGAGACATTAGATGGCGCTCTTTACGATACAGTCATATAAATGAATAGAATGTATTGATGGCGCTTTGTTAAAATTTCATATGAGCAAACGTTTCATATGAGCGACAATTTAATATTATAACCAGATATAAATATATCCTTATAAGTTACAAAAGTAATACAAAGCTATCTCAGTATATTCTGCGATGATACGCCACCTTACCGCCAAATCGAAATAGTAATATGTCTGAGATGATAGATGGCGCTGTTTACGTTACGGTCATCTACATGAACCGAATGTATCGATAAATCAATACCGTTTCAGTTAGTTTTTTTTATTTTTCCATAAACTAAAATTGACAAATAATTTTAAAAGCAATTTAAGAGATTAAGGAAAAATATTTTATTATTAAATAAACTTACCCATACAATTTTAATTTATTACTGGCAACAATGCATGTATTAAGATTATAATTATTTTTTATTCATAGTTTACTGCAAACAATTTTTCTTTATTTATAGAAAACATTTATTTTGATGAAGTATTTTTGAACGCAAATTACATTTAAATTAGTACTGATGTAACCGTTAGGTGGCGCTATCTAACCTATTTTGTTTTTGTTTTTCGATGTACTTATTTTAGGAAAGACAAAGTAACGTGGGTTTTTATGTTGTGGTGATCGCAATACAGTTAAATCTCGATATTCTTGGTTTTTCAATTTTTGGATTTATCATAGACGGGTACGTGTTACTTAAACTGAAGTATAGTATAGTGAACAATAAAACTATTCCTGCTTTTTAATTAATAGTGCTTCATTGTTTGACACTTTAATTTAAATAAATAAAGACAGGTTAACTAAATATTGTACACCGAAAAGTGCTGAATTAAATTGAATGTCAATTTTTTTAATAAAAAATTATAAATGTCATTGTTGAAAATTTAGGTAATACCATCTGCCCTTCTTACCTTATTTATAAGTTTATATGTTACATGTTATCTACTAACAACTTTGTAGTATATTAATTTCTATTTCTTACAAATACGAAATAATACAATTTAAAATTTGTTTATGTAACATTTCTTTAACCACAGCAACGCGTGGTCGGGTCTGCTAGTAAACTATATAATCTAATAGGATGATTTCTTACTTCTATACAGTGTCTTAGTAGTATTAAGGAACTTCTTAGCGGATACAATGTACATCAAAGGTTTGTAAGTTTCATCAAATTGTGCGATATTTGATGTAATGATATCTTCCTTTTAAAGCTGTGGCAAAAAGTTATATTGAAATTGCAAATCTATTTATACACATGTACAGTGTAAAATTAGAAAATTAATTTATTTTAATGAGAACCTCCTGGTGATCGACGCCGCCATTAAACACCCCGACGGTCTTCGCAGAACAAAAACGCAATTCCCGTACACCAACGTAAAACTTTGACGGCACTAAAGGAATTAGCGCTAAACGTCCATAATCCACTGTCACTACGCTGAAAACGTTCAAAGCCCCGTGTTCCCGGCTGACGTTCGTGGTAATGTAGGTTTAAAGCAGCTTAGGCTGTAAGGCATCGCGGGTTTAATGACCTCACGTAATGCTGGTCTGCGGATCTCCGAACATAATAAAAACGAAGTTCGCTACTAGGCCGGCTTTACGATTGCGGCAAACCATGTTGTATCGATTTTGATGGGGACCTTAAATTCGCCTTTAGACTGTATTAGCCCGACTCAAATTACCGTCAGATAGCTGAGTTTTAAACTGATTGATTAATGAAAGACGTTTTAAATTGATTACTGTTTCCAACGTAAAAGTTGATATCTGTAGTTTTTTTGCAGTGGCACTATGGCACTTTTTATTATTTATTTAGAGAAATTATACTTAGGTTGTTATGTAGCCTACTTATAGTCTTAGTACTTATAGTCCAAAGTATTGAATCTGTCCATGATTAACACTATAACTAGAGCAATTTATAGATGTTATGTAAATATTTAATTGGATACCAAAATACTAGCGTAATATATCCTATATAGCGCAAATGTTAGGGTTCAAATTGAATTACATAATTTGCTCGTAGCCGTACTTGGTACAAGCTATGTTTAATCCTTGGAACCGGGACAAATTGCAGTTTCTTTGGCAGCAGAAATAAGACCTACATATAAGTCAGATAATTACGACATAGAAATAAGTCAAGTAATATTAATAAACTATTAATTACTCATATTTTCTACAGCGTATCGTACAGGATCGTACTAGCAGTGTTCAAGCTGTGATAGCTAAGTAAGATGTGATAGCCTATTGGTTGAAACCCATCCCTTTAATCAAGGAGTCTGATGGGTCCCAGGTCACTGATTATTTAAAGTTATACCAATGAAATAATATATCACTTCCTTTTACTCTGGGAGTTTTTAATAAAACCTACAAAAATCTGCCAATTCGCTTTTGGCGAAGGTGGTGTTATGTGGTCTAAACCAGTGTTTCTCAAAGTTGACCTTATGCCCACACTCCTCTTGGTGCTGGTGGTCTAGATATCACGTATCTGAATATTGATTTTCAGCTTTACAAGGGCCCAGAAATAGCAGAACCTTTTTTTCGCTGACCTATTTCAGAGAGATTATAAGAAAATCCTTTTTTTCCCCCATAACTTATTTTAAAAGAGAAGAAAAAAGGGACGCTAGAAAATATTAGTAAAAATTGGGTGGTAGAAAAAACAAGTTTGACCAACCCTCCTTATGAGAGGAGACACGTGTCCAGCTAAACCCCAGAACACAAATGAGTTAATGACGAATACCAATAAAGCTCTATATCAATGCTTCTTGGGCCTTTGGGTCAAAGAAAGCTAAGGGTCGACCTACGTTGAAAATTCAACGTAAAACATAAAAACAACAAATATGATATAACACAAATAAAAAGCAATAAACTACATATTACGTAGTAATTCACATGTTTTGAATAAAATCAACGAACCGAACGGTGAATGTCCTCAGCAACGCAATTACTTCAGTAAATTATAATAAAAACGCCGCTGTGACTGCCCTCTGACCAGTAAACAGTAATCACATGAGAATTATGACCATGTCATCTCGTCAATTAACCACTTAAATAAATATTACAGATGTATCTTCTGTATCCTTTTTATTACAATTTTTCAAATGGTCTTAGGTCATAGACTCTATTCTTAAGTACCGGGGTTTTAGTTCATTTCTCGAATTTCAGTAAGTCCTAAAACAAGGTTCAGAAACGTAGACTAATCATGCATTTTTTATAAAGAAAACAGTGTGAAACAACGACTCGATTTTATAAAAAAAATTAGTCCAATAGGTTTGTTGTGACGAACTGTAAGTGTTAAAATGTGCTTCGAAATCAACCATTACACTCTAATCTGCACTTTTTTAACTAGTAAGTTAATTATGACGACGCACGTGGCGGTGCGGTTACTATACTGGTCTGACGCGCAATGGGGTCCGGGTTCGATTCCCGGCCAGACAGGTGTCTGAATGATGACTTTAGATTCATCAGCTGGGTCTGGGTGTTTGTGCATTCGTCTTGTGTGTGTCCATGGTACCCACGACATACGAGAAAATCCTAGAGTGGGGCTATGAGAGTAGAAAGCGTGTTCTAAATCTACTTTGTTTCAGCATGCGGAACATCCAAAAACCATATTTACAAGAAATCAATAAGGGAAGACCCAATGGGCCCATTGGACCTTTCCGTTACCGAATAACACCAAGTTTATATCTAGACTTTAAGCCGAGGCAGACAAAATAGTTCCAGCACAATGTGTATTCACATGTTTATATCGCGCGTAACACAGCGCGCAGACATGGCCCGCGTTTGTCAATAATATTGTATAGAAAAATATTATATTGTCTGCCACGATCCGTGTCTGGCACGTTATCGCTGAGGGAGAGGCGTAGAGCGGGCGCACCGCTCTGCCCCGCTGCACACGACAAGCGACGTTGCCAAACCGGTGTGCGCGCGGTATGGCCGCGTATACTCGCCGTTTCAAGCGCGTCGTTGCTTTAGACAGTCTGACATGATTTAACAGGCTAAAATAGTCTTTTCCTTACGCCTGAACGTAGAACACGTATTGAAAATTTCAAGTTATGGACAACGAATTGCTGATCGAATGTGTTCGTCAATATGAATTTATATACAATTCGAAGCATCCAAAATATATGGACAATGGCAGGAAAGAGATTGCTTGGAAGGACATTGCACGTCAATTACAGAGCACTCGTAAGTATAGAATATTTTGTTTTCTCGATAACTTAGTCTTAGAATGTTTCGACGTGAAGTCTGGTAGATCTATCCGCTGATTGGTTACGTACCTATATCAAAACAAAAATGCCTTAAGGTTGCTAAATTTGTGATTTTATATTGCTATGGTTTCATTTGAACAATGTTTTGCAAAATAGATGACAAGAATACAAACAATAAAATCAATGAAATGAAAGTACAAGAGACAGTTTTTCAGGTTATCCTAACAATTTATTTTATTTGTTGTGTATAAGAATAAAATTTCTCGATATTATTTTAAAGCATTATCAAGTATGATGACTTACGCCACTCCTCAAAGCACATTGTCCTAAGAGAGACAAATTATGTAGTAATTTGTTACGTCTGAAATCATTATTTATTAAAGGATTTTTTTTTGCAGCTGGCTGTTGCAAACAAAGGTGGCAAGTTCTACGGGATGCGTGTAGAAGAGCTATAAATAAAAGAAAAGGAAAAAATGCACAAGCAAAATCTTTTAAAAAATGGACATACGAGGATGAAATGTCTTTTGTTATTCCCTACTTTGGAGAAAGAAAAACTCATGATTCTACGGAGAATGCAGGGGAAGATGAAGGATCTGCTGACATCGAGAATGAGTCCTACTGCAATGTTTCAGACAATGCCAACATCGACGTTGGGGTATATAAAGCTACGGCTATGGATGTTAACACTAATTACCAAGGAATCGGAGAGGACGTTGGAAAACACAATCCTAATCAAATTCAAAACCGACCACATGATCCAACTAAAAAGAACATTATTGCTAAGAATGCGTTAATCAAAAAGGGTAAATATCGTACGGTGCAATCATCATCAGCTACATTACTAACAAAATTATTAGAAAAACAACATAAAATGGAATCGCAACGTGAACACGATGAGTTAGACCGTTTCTTTTTAAACATGTCTGAAACAGTTAAGAAATTCTCACCATACCAACAAGCCTTAGCGAAACACAAAATATTTAGTATAATTTCTGAAATGGAATTGCAGCAGCTTGCAACATCGTTTCCTAATGATGTCTCTCAGTCTTCACAAACAACATCGCCAGGAGATGGTGTTGTATATAGTGTTATACCAAAGTTGGAATATGAATGAAATATCTTCTATTTTTTATAAGATTGAAATAAGAAACGGGCTTGTGTGTGTGTACTTGGTGGTAAATAGTCAATGCCGCCCATGGAAAACTGTGAGCAACTCCATCGCGGGGATTGATTCTGAAGTCAATCACAGATGAGTTCTTCTGAGGAATAAGTTGGTAGTCTTAAAAAGAAGTGTGCAAATAACGAAAACTTTTCATAGAAACTCAAGAATTTCTTCAAGCCAGGAATTTGTGCAGCGGTGGAACCACCCTGGACGAACGCTATTCGTTCTCACTGGCAGTTAGTAAATGGCGGTTAGTTGGTTCTACCTCTAAGGTTCGCTCTTTAGAGTGATAAAAATGTTTGTGTACCTATGTTTATTAAAGGTGTATTAAATGAATATATATTAAATGTATAAAACAAGAAACTGAAGCGTTTTGCTTAAAATTTACTCAAACATAATATGTCCCATATATGCATTGGACAATAAGTAGCTTATAAAAACTACACATTATCAGAGTAGCGACTATTCGAGTACACGGTTAATAGTAGTCAATTTATATAATTTTTAGTGTTTAATGTTTTGTATACTTATTTATCCTATAATGCAATATACATTAAAAATGCGAGAGTTTGTAAAAATATATGTGCATTTGTTGTTTTTCACGCGCATACTACCTGCCGGAATTTGCTGTAACTTGGCACACAAATATATGTATACGACCTAGACACACACACATGATAAGCACTAACGTTGTAGACGGGACCCAAGCGGGAAAAGCTGAGGGAATTACCTAATTGTCTATATAATTAATCAAAGCAGAAATAACCATAACCAAACCTGTCTAGAATTCATTATTATTACGTCCCACTTGATTTATAGTTCAAGTCGTATCAAATGATCCATCAGAAGATTCTTGACATTTTTATTCTCCTCAGAGGGCATACGAGATACAAGTAACGTTATTTCTAATGTTATCTCGGCGAGGGAGGAGACCGCTCTATTTCATTAACTTTGCCTTGGAGAACGTAAGCTGTAATCAAGTTACGACGAAACTATAGGGGACAAATATGAGAAGCAAAAGTTCCTCCCTCGAATGTTATTGCCATCCAAACAGACTTGACTATCGTACGAAATGTGCCATTATTGCTTGGAGATTATATCATACGTACCTACATGTTAATACGGTTATGTTGCAAGGGATAAAGTTTATATCCTTACAAATTAAAACGTTGCAACAGGATAACTATATTAGTTTACTAATAGATCGTTGAAAACATTAACCAGTTTAAAGTTCTAAATGTCAAAAATCGACGATAACTACTTGTTAATGCAATGGGTATACCCATCTGCCTCATATCTTTTGCCACCTGTTTTTTGTTCCAGCTGTATTTTTTTTTTAATAATGAACCCACGTCTCAGCGGCGAAACTTATAACACAACAAAATTACTTTTAGGATTTAAGTTAATACAGCAATAAAATCAATCGTTAAGTAATTATTTCTTTGTTTAAAAAATCTTAAGGGATCTAAGTACACAAAAATAAATGTTATTTCAAGTAAAATCTACGTCTTTTTCCTAAATAATATCTAGGATAATAGTTTTTACGTATAATATCGCTGAAATTTTACGTGAATCTTTTATGTGTACTTAAAATATGCCCACTACGTTCGATAGTCCCTTTCGATAAATTAACCTCATTTCCTCGTTATATACAATCGTTGGAGCTGGTTTCATTGTACTCTAGTAGTAGCTGAAGCGTCTTCCGTGCATAACTTAGCGTGTTCGATTTTACACTTTTAGACAAAGCGGGGTCTGAGTCAAGCTTCGTGCCTGCGTTCCTTATAGCACAAGGCCATCGGCCGTTCCGTTGCACCTTGCAAATACCGAACATGTGTTCAAGACGCATCTGAGTTTTCGACGGACCGTTGAACGGAACGTGTTGCAAGTTTGATGACCCGAGAGCATTGTCTCGTAGATTAATCACGTAGCCGCTGCCGGGGTGACTAGTCCTGAAAGGCTTGAAGAACAATAGCCGTTGAAAACGGTACAAGACGACTCCGTGTTCATTCTGTTTCGAGCGTATCAAGATATTTGTCATACATTTAGTTGAAATTGGAACAACTTTAAATATGACCAATTAAAATTTAGGTAACATCTAATGTAATTGTTAATGACAATTACTAGGGACGGGAGCGCCTATTAGAATAAAAAGAAACTCGTTAAAATGTAAGGAGAGCGTTTTAATATTTATCCATACATTAAATTCAACTGAAAATCGATAAAATGTTTACAGTTACCTGCATAGGAATATGAGAAATGAGTATGTAAAATTATTATTGTGGAGTAAAGATACTAAGCTGCAAGATACTTTTAATGTTAAGTATTTCATTTCATTTGATTTCCAGAATGTTAACATCACTAAGAAAAGTCAAATACTAATACTAATAAGTAAGCAATCAACTTCAAAACGACTATCGTTTAGTTACAAGTCCTACATTCCGCTTGGTTCCAGGAATAATGATCCAGGTTACAACGGTATTCAACGTAGCGAGCACTTATCCAGTACTTGAGGTCGATGTGTAGCTACGAGTATGCGAGGCGTAGGCGCCGCGGGTGTCGCCCACGTCGTCTTGCCTTTTCTGGACCTTGTACACGATGAACAAGCTTTCGTTGCCGATACACGGAACAACAGGCTTCATAACGAACTTGTCTGACCGAGGCAGAGAAACGAGTAATTGATCAGGGACGTACTGGAATAAATTTTATCTACTTGTCATTTTTTTTACACAATTGAAGAAGCAACCGAACATGCGGTATCTCAATAATAAATAGTCAGTCATTACAGCCCATGGATATCTGTAATCAGCTAAATATAAAACAGGAGTTTTATCTTAAGTCAATCACAGATGCGTTGCTACCCCGGAGGACGAAAAAGAACGCCTAATATGAAAGTGAGTCGGCACCCTTCCATCAAAACGCATGAACTGTTTCACGTCAAAAAGAGACAGAAATTAATGCTTTGAAAATTGCTAATAGTTTAATGTTTGAGATGCGACAATGGTACTAATTTGGTGGCAATAATTTAGAAAATTGTGTGAGCATATGGCAAAGATAATAACGGGTTCGAAATCAAAGCAATTATTAGCTCGTAGCGAATTACTATTGTTTACGTATCACACTTTGTAATCAATCATTATGATAAAGAGTTCATATTTTACCCACTCACTCTTTGTAGATCAAAAATGTCAGTTGTTTAATATGTGGTATGATCTGAGCTTTAAAAGAAAGCAATTATGACGACAATAGTATGACCTTAATGAAGCTATTTCACTTCGCAGAAAAAATCTGAAGAAAGCTGTGTAGGAGGACACGACCAGTTATATCGAATGATTTCGATGTGTCATGAATATACGTTATATTTTCTAAAGTGTCAATAATTAACATGATCTAATTGTTCGGGCCAATGTGCCACTAATCCTGATCTCCGGTAACTGTACGCTTTGACTCATGCAAACTCGTCACTTAATTTATTTAGAATTAAATATAATTTAAAAAGTAATCATAATCACCGTCTCAACCAATTCAATTAAAAAATTAGGTCAATAAAAAGATAAAGCAAATACTTTTCAAATGAGAAAAACATCTAGCGAACTACTTTATTCTGATTCGCAAAATTACATTGAAAAAATACCGAAGACAATCTTACAAAATGTCTCAAGAAACTATTTGAGGGAGCGTTTTCTGCAAAGGGAACAAATCAAGTTAACAGTGACGACCTAGTCCGCTATTCATCCAATTAAGCTCTGCTCTAAAGCGCTACTAAAAGTTTTCCGTGGAAATGGCAGCTTTAAGGAAATGTTTCAGAGAGATTCGACTTAGCGAATTATTAAAGTTAACCAGTAATATTTTTATCTGAAAGTAATTTGCGTTCGTCCAATACTTTCTCTACCGAAGTAAACGTTGTCTTAGTTCAAGATTTTAAATAAAGTAATAAAATAACGTACAACTTGCACATTTTAAATTGATTATTTAAAAAATCCGCGATTAACACAAATAAGACTTAAGGATACAAATGCGCACTACATTGAATATCACTGTAGGCTGGGACGAAAAATCTTAGGAATGTTACAAATACAATACCGCCATACCCTATCCAGAACATATGACAGCAGAGCAAAGCAAACACCACCGTCACACCTATTTTTGCCTAATAAGCTAATAACAGTAGCATTAAACGTTATTGTTATCTTCTGGTCTGGTCTATAGACATACTTATAATATATAATATAATCCAGGCTTCGGATAAGTATGTGTTAATCCTCTGGCGTAGCAACGCATCTATGCTCAATCTCAGCTAAGACTGACCTTAAATGGGGTTGATTACATGGGTAGAAATGGCCACTTTCAATTTGTTGGACTGCAAGCTCGTTTTCTCGTTATTATAAAAAAAATGTTATCTAAAGTTCACTAGAAGACTGCTTGTCCTTTCGTCAGAGAAGCTTTTACGCTATCGCTTAATTTGCGCTTATTCGCGGAAACAATATCTTTATATGGGTAACAAATGGACAATGGTCAATATTTACTTTGCAAGGCGTGGGTGATTCCGGGTACCTTCCATTGTCATGGTAATGACTGTCTCCCAAAGGGAGGGGTCGGGTCGGACTATGCAATGGTTGTTTTACAAACAAATGAATATCCTTTTTGAATCTGACCCCACCGTTTGCGTCCCCATTATGCTATCAACACAGTGTAACAGCTTCATCGTTTTATCCAATTTTTATATTAACCAGTATTGTTTAATTTTTTGTTACATTATATATTTTTTTTTATAATTCTACTAGTCGACCCGGCGAACTTGGTTCCACGAGAAGTTTTGTTAAAATATAAAAATCGAAAATTATCGGTGTTCCTGGCACAATATTATGCATTCATTATACATACAAACTTTCCTTTTGAATCACTCTATATATTAAAAAAAACTGCATTAAAATCAGTAGCGTAGTTTTAAAGATTTAAGCATATATATGGAAGCATATAGGGACAGACAGCGGGAAGCAACTTTGTTTTATACCATCTAGTGATTAAACTTACATCTATACGTCTCTACACATCGCATCAAATATCAATAGATCAGAACAAATCACTGACAACTAGGGATTTCTAATCTGCGACTGTATGAATTAAGTTCCAATGACTGCTTAGGCAAAAGGAGCACAGGTCGCCCCCTCACCTGGTCGACTGGTGACCTGAAGAAGACAGCGAGAAACCGTTGGATTCAGAAAGCACAGGACCGGGTAGAGTGGCGTCATTTAGGGGAGGCCTATGTCAGCTTTGGACCTCAAAGGGCTGATGGATGGATGGATGGATGGATGGACTGCTTTGATCATCGATGTCCAGAAATAACTAATGGCCAAACCAGAATTATCTAACGCATAAAGGTGAAAACTACTGATAATAATCCAAAACTGCAATTTCTTCCAAATAAAGTTTTGGAGATCGACATGTTTCTTGACCTTACGCCACTGTTTCATGTTCATGGCCTTGGTATACATAAAATTATATTACTGAAGTGTGAATACATAAAATACGTCTGAATACGCTTTTTAATTTGTAGCTAAGTTCATTTCTTACACAATACATTTATATTTCAGTCCCCCGAGAGTGGATCGCGTTGTCGGCCCCGGGCCTTCTGTTGCGATTTCATCAAATGAACAAACTTGCGCCTCAAAACGATCCCATTACGCGTCCAAAGAAATTGCATTGCCCTATTTGATTGTATTAGGATACCTACAGCCTTTATAGACGATCGACTAAAATGTAAAGAAGATAAAAGGAGAGCTTATGTTAGATCAGGGTTGGTTTTCCACGCCTTTCGGGTAATGACGACCGAGATTTTTGTCTGATTTTAGGCTCGAAAATTAGAAGCGATGAATTCCGTTCAACAGCCACTTGAGCAGATACCGCGAGAGCAAACTTAATTAAATATTATGATAGCGTGCTCATTTACTAAATTGTGTGTCCCAAGACGAAAATTCAAATTTCATTTTCCTTCTATCGACGATATGCTGTCGATATATATATTCTGCTATGACGACCCGCGTGGCGGAGCGGTTACCATGCCGGTCTGACGCGCAATGGGTCCCGAGTTCGATTCCCGGCCACACAGGTATTTGAAGTATGCGTTTAGATTCGTGTTCTGGCCTGAGTGTTTCTGTATTCGTCTTGTTTGTGTCCGTAGTACCCACGACACAGGAGAAAATCGGACTGTAGGGCTATGAGTATAGGAAGCGTGTCCTATCATACTCAATGTTTTGAATAATACAAGCATTATTTTTTTGGTTTTCTCATTTTCAACATTGAAGTAGCAAACAAACATTCAATACTCCTAATGGTTCATACCATGAGTATTGAATGCCTACACATGTCAATGTACATAGATTACGATAAGATATAATTTGACCACGTTCCTTTAAGATCGTTAGCTGCATTGGTGAAAACAATTATACTTCAATAAATCTGAATTATACAATAACAATCTTAGAAATTCTTATTTCTATCCCAAGAATCTCTTTTCGTACAGACTATAGATACAAAATTGAATAGTTTTCATTCAAGCGTAACAAATGCAATTCGAGGAGGAAATTATCCATTCAGTTTACAGATCATTAGCCAAGTTTGTGGGGGAAGAGCCCGACGTATCTCATTTCTATAGTGAAAATATTTTGTAGATGTTATATATTGTGTACATAAGGCACTAATTATTAATTTAGATACATTCGCATTTATAACATTTCCATTACTTTTTATTATTATTGCTTTACTGCCATTTGTTGATAGCATTTAAATTGACATTTAGGTATTATTGTAATTATTTATTAAATATTTAAAAATGATAATTAATTGGAAAATTAGGCGCGCTAACGAATTGGCATTACCTGTAATGTTAGCTTTAAGCCTATGTATGTATTAAATTAATTAAATTAAATTATTTAAGGATCTCAGAGTGTCAAGCTTGGCAGTATATCTCTGATTATAACACTTGTAAGTAAGTGATGATGCTTACTTGAAGGACATTTCTACGACAAAGGATGAATATAACACGGTATATATAACACATACGCTTTACGCTTTCTACACACATTAAGATTTACTCCTGTGTCGTGGGTACCATGGACACACACAAGACGAATACACAAACACCCAGACCCAGAACATGAATCTGAACTCATCATTCAGATACCTGTCTGGCCGGGAATCGAACCCGGGATGGTACCCCTTAGTCCCCTTAGTACGATCGACTCCAATTGGGTCTTTGTCCTGTTTTGGTGACAGCCACAGATGTCCATGATCAGCAATGTTCACATGGAAACAAATATCCAAAGAAGATACTATGTCAATAACCTTTCACCTCTTTATAACGTGGTTCGTGAGGAAAACAAATTGCGAAAAAATTTCGAAGCACGCACTTTTCCTATAAAAAATAATGTACATTAATTGCTACTAACCATACACTTTTAACATTGTAACCTTTCTTTCTGGGACTTTTGTTTGGATACTTCAGATATTTTTGTGCTATTAAGTTGACTCATTTAAAGGATAAGAGGGTAAATAGAATTAATGAGGAATGCCAATTTAGTTCTCATGCGCACCAATAAATCAAGTATTCCTGATCTCTTTCAACTTACTTGCATACATAGCAAGTAACAACGAACTACAGTAACAACTCAATATTTAGTAAAATAGCTGTCTGTTTGCTAATAAAGACATAAAATATAAAATATGTATGTACAAATACAAACTATAAACGTTTCATTCAACTCAAAGGTCGAGTTTAATAAAGTGTACCATTAATAAAACTTCATATCTTTCCACCAATCAGAATGATGCACTGTTCGCACAAAGACGTTGTAACCGTCGTATTCCGAAAAAGGAAGAGTATTTAAACTTCAAATATAGAACGTTGAAGCGCGGAAGAGGTGCGTGTGAGTCACATCGTCGGTTCGTCCTTGCGGGCAACGGTCGTTCACTGTCTTGGGGCTTACCTACATTAATGCAAAAAGCAATTCTACTTAATCCGGTAGACCGGCTCACTACTAAACTGATCAGAACAAGGTCAGTTAGTTTATCCTGATGTAAATATTGACGGTTTTTACTTTGAATGGAAGAGAACCAACGAGATCTCAAGACGATGAGACTATGTTGATTTTCACATGGATTGTAGGCATGCAAATATCAACTAAGACCCTTGCTTGTTTAAGACGCTGAGAAACGTTTAAAGCATTAATTAAACCGCGTGTAATTGCCTCCATAAACCGTAAAGCCTACGTCTATAGTAAAGTAATAGGAGAACCATAATAAATTTATGGGCCCTCTTGTACACTTTTATTGTTTTCAACTACAGTAATTAAATAATTATTCGTTAGTAATACTGTTATTATGTTTTCTATCGTATTGTGTGAGATAGCAATGACAAAGATATCTATTGTTATTAGAACTTAGCCTCCTACACTAATAATAAAGTTTAGTCATATTCGAATTGACTATTAACTCAATTGGAAAATTGCGTTCCGAAATTGATTCAATTTAAATAATACGTAGTGAAGCATATGAACAACTAGACAATAATCCAATTAACGATCGCAAAATTTGTGGGAATGCAATAACGCGAATGTCGTTGAAGAAAACCGTTGGAGATGAGTGTTGCGATGACACACGACTCAAGAAAAACAAACATTGCTAACAGCTTAGTTGAAACTTGTTTAACGGTCTCCGCAATGACAAATCTTTTACCTAAGTTTTTAATTTCGCGTATTTCAGCCACCGCATTTAAAGTTTTTGTACGTATCCTTACATAGTATAAAACAAAGTCGCTTCGCGCTCTGTCCCTATGTATGCTTATATCTTTAAAATGCGGATCTTAGAATTTTAAATACGGATCTTAATGCAGCTTTTTAATAGATAGAGTGATTCAAAAGCAAGGTTTTTATATATAATACATGCAATATATAGTGGAGGAACACTGAAAATTTTAGATTTCTGACTTTTAGGCGGAACGAAGTTCGCCGGGTCAGCTATATCCACAATGATTTACTTTTATGATGACATTATTCAGTAGTTGGAGCAACGTAGAAAAATATACTCCAGATTACACACAACGGGGGGAAATATGAAAGAGTTGCAACTTACAACTGATATTTACAGTCATTGAGTCATCATTAGGCATACTGTACACACTAATGTGTGACCATTAGCTTATTTATGTGACATGATAAATGCATTCATTACGATAAGTAAGTAGCGATCTTTACTTACTATCTGATTTAATTGAAAATCTTTAGGTCACGATGGCGGTTAGGTCAAAGAAAGCTTGACAAACTTTGATAACGTGTTGCGATGATCGATGATCTTATACGTTAAAATAAAAATAATTCTGTAAGAAATATGTAACTTATAGTAAGGTAAGATGTATTTCGACATCGCTCTCAGTTATCAATGCTCAAATAAAGCGTAGGCAAGGGAAAGGTCGCCAGTATAATCATGGAACCTAACGGTATGTATCCCGTAGAAATGCCTAGTTTAAATCTATACAGCTATAAATCTTGAATAGATAGGACAAAGGTAAGTAATACAAGCAAATAATAAAAGTAAGTAACTGAAAATTAGGAAGGTCAAGATTACAAAAGAACTCTGTTTTCTAAGTCTGTTCTTTTTTGTCTGTCTGGCTGTTTGTTCAGGCTTATTCAAGAAATAGTTTATAGCTAAGTTTATTACACAGAGAAACAGTCATTCTAACTCAATATTTTGTTACCAAAATATATCGCGAATACTTTCGTTATTAATAAGAATTATAAAACGGAATACGATAAACGATTTATCTTTACATAGCATCGAATTGATTGATGGAGGCTGCTTCAGTAATCTTGAATCGAGAATCTTTTAGGTATCTATTTACCTATTTTTAATGTACCTATAGGGGTTTTACGAAATTGAGGATCTCATCACGTTATGGAACTGGGGCGTAAACAATTCGCCGCTCAACTGTGCGTTAGGTCGCACATGATTCCATTAATTTTCGATTGCAATTATCTTTTAACTATTCATTTGTGATGAATCATAATGCTAGTTTATCCTACGTTTCACTTAACGCGTATCTTACAGAAAATAGGAAGACATTTACGGGGACAGAATAAATATATACCCACTGTTTTTACCAAATAGTCCGTGAATCCGTTATTTTTTTAATTTATGTCAGTAATCTTTTCTATTTCAAAATAAAATTAAAATTAGTAGGTAATCACCTACATGTCTGTTTTAATTGTATTTATTTATTTAGTATCTATCTATATACTAGCTGTGCCCGCGACTTCGTCTGCGTATTTAAAAAGTATTATTACACGACGATAAAACGACGCAAAAACAAATAACGCTGCATACAACACTCAGAAATAATTCTTTCATACGTATATTTTTGGTATCTTGTACCGTTTTCCCTCAAGGATGAATAATTTTCCTCGTTTTTTTCACATTTTTCATTATTTCTTCGCTCCTAATAATTGCAGCGTGATGTTATATAGCCTAAAGCCTTCCTCGATAAATAGTCTATTCAATACAAAAAGAAGTTTTAAATTCGAACCAGTAGTTCCTGAGATTAGCGCTTTCAAACAAACAAACAAACTCTTCAGCTTTATATATTAGTATAGATAAGCAATCATGGTAGGTATATAAGGCTTTCACAAAATTATTTTTTTTTAAGAATTATTCTATAACAATTTGATCACTCCTGTAAATATGACTGAATCACGTTACTTGCTAATAAAACCATACAAAAGGTTCGATGACACTAGAATATAGGGCACGGCGATCAAATCAAATGTTTCGATTTTGCTGAAACTGTACAAAGGCCGCAATTTTATTGTCATTCAATGTTGACAATAGCTTTTAAACAATTGCTCACGTACTATAACACAGGACTACAGGTGTGGCTGCCATCCATGCGGATTTCCCGTTTTTTTAAAGAATTTATTGTCAGTTTTAGTACGAGGTCGGAAATGTTTGTTATAGACAATTTCAAAAGTACCTACCTAAAAAATCTTTTAGGTCATAGTTTGTAATAGGTTACCGATAAAATATACGAAATCGTTTTCGTTATAATTGTATCATAGTAATAAAACACATTAAATAATTATCCATTGGTCCATTATAATAATGAAATCAAATATTTTTATTACACATAAAATAATGCCTGTTGGGTACACTTTCAGAACAAAACATTTCTGATATTTATTTCAAATCGCTTTTTATACGATGTAAAATTATTATAATTACTAATTTGATTTGATTTATAAATAAAAAAATACTCCAGCCTGCTGATGCTAACAAAAGAAACTTATTTTGATTAATTTTCGGAAATGCGACTGCGCACGCAATGTAAAGATTATAGGTATGGCTTTAAAATAAATTAATAGGTAGTTTTAATATTAGACTTACTTCAATTAAATGGCGGTTACAACGACAAAGAAATTAATAATTAATATTAATAAAATACTACCGGTATATCGTTGAAAGTTAGAAATAAAATACACAGCAATAAAATATTTTTTTACTTACATTTGGTTTCAACTTCCATGGCTTCGCGATTCGATTGCACCGGGAACAAAGAACTGCAATTGCTTTTCAACTACGACTTTGATTACAAATATTTATTTGTAAATGTCTTCACGCGTCCGTTGAACACAAACTTCGAGCCGAATGTACTAAGATTTTAAAACGCCGTGAGTTTTTAACTTCTTTCCATATACCGTTGTATCGGTTACGAATTGAATTTGAAACAAAATAAACAGGATGTGAAGTGAAGCACTAGAATCGTTGAAAACAATGTTTCAGAAAAAAATGAAGTTCTCCCAGTTACAATTGACATAACGGCTGAAACAGGTTTGTGATTGGTCAAAATTAAATCTCCCGCTCTGTTAGTTCAATAGAATCGACCCGTTATCCATGATCGAGGATAAAACGTTCCGTACTCCGCAAACCGTGTGTGTTACAAAAAAATATTTAATTAAATAAAACTGATATTTCTCAACAAATAAAATTGAATTACAATAATTTATTTTAAAAGCTATTTTTTTTTAATTCATTTATTTGTGACTCCTCTACTTGAACTTTTAACACATCAATTTGCCAATACTGCTGCCATCTGTTATCGTTATTTGAAACAATAGTGACTATGTTATAATGTTACGAAAATTTGAACAATGAAGAAAATTATTCAATGAGCCTTGAAACAAAATCTGTGAAGTTTAAATATAATCAAATATAGAGAAAAATGGCAACTTGTCGTTTTTATGCAGTAACTTAAACATGATTTATTTTTATTCTTGAACAAAACGAATGTATTGTTCAATCAACAATGACTTACGCATAAAGATTTGCAGTGATGGGGAAAGTTTATTTTATTTGTGTACCTTCATACGTCATAACGTTTTATATGTATTTGTTATTAATATAATTCCACATTTCCATTTGCCTTTTATATTAGATATATCTGGATTTAATAATTAGTACATATAAGTATGCTACTAACCATATTAAGCCAGATATTGCAAAATATTAGAAAACACTGACATCCACATTACATGTAAAATTAGCGGAAACTACATGACCACAATTGTTGGTACATGCAATATTAAGAGTAGATTAGTGTAGACCAGTTATTGAAGTTTAAAGAAAACACAGCAGTCATCCTTAAAACCAAGTATTTAATAAATTAACAATAAATAAATTTCACAATGTATTGCATACAGCAAACTACCACAATTTCACTGCGTCGAAATGCATATCAAAAGTATACAACAATCGAAATTGAAATGTAAATTAAATTATTACATACTAAATTCGTTGCATCATTACCTGTCCGTCCAAAGCTACAATACATATACATAAACCTCTGTAAAGTAAGGCTACACAAAATTAAATGAATTGTCAATAATACTATGTATTATGGGTTTTCGGATTTTTCGATGAAAAACTGTAACACTTTTGGTGATAATCCAGAAAAACCGGTAATCTGTACCAGCATTTTTGTTTTGGAAATTGTTACATTTTGTAATCGTTATTGTATTGAAAGAAACACTAAATTTAATTTTACTATTTACTAATGAATATGATTTTATATTCATAGAAGATTTATTGTTTTTGTAGTAAAATTATGTTATATGACTTAAAAGTTACGAGAAATGAGACAGAAAAACAATGTACCAAAATCTGTTTAACATAGTACACTCACTATTCAGTGCATTACAGTGAATTGACTGAATAGTTAAATTTAACGTTTTACGATACATGTGTCTCCATCTATTGTAGAGTAGTGGAATGTCGCCCCAAACTATACATTTGTTTATACAAGAAAACATGAAAATTATGCAAGGTTGTGGATAGTAGCTTATAAATTCAATTTAGCATTGGGCACAGTTTGACTCTACTTCTTTATAAATAAAAATACAAAATAATAACCATCTGGTTACAACGAAATTCATTCATTTTTAAAACAGAACACTAAAGTCAGATTACAACTTTAATAAGTTTGTTTTACAAAGGCTTAGAACACTGTACTATTATCTAAAGGACGGACAGGCCTAATGTAAAAAGGGTAAAATCAATCTACCGACACATACAGCTTCTACAACTTACTACACCACAATATTACGTAACTAAACATAGAATTACAGTCAGGGTCAATATTATTAAAGGTTTCAAGTGATGTTAAGAGGATCGCATTATACAAAGACTCAATACTTTGATAAGTATGAAGTAAGAAATATAATATAATATATAAAAATATTTTATATTTTGTTGGCCACGTATTTAAGGTATTCGTTGATATTTTCGATACATAATTATGGTAAAGTAATAAATAAATACAAATTAAGTGACGGCAAAACGTACATAACACAACATAGGTAAGTACTAGATTTATAAATGAATAATTTTCTTGTTAATCTCTCAAAAGGTCTTAGGAAGGCATAAAGGCCATAACATAAAACAAATTATCTTTTACAATATAAATTACCTTCCCAAAAAAAAAAATGCATTGATATATAATTTTAGCAATACAATAAATTTCACCCTTATTTATATATCTACTTACTTTTGGTTAGACATAATAAGTGACATGGTTATGGCAGCACATACATATGACTATAAGTTTAACAATGGGTATTAAATAAATGCCTCAATGACATATTTTTAGCAAATGAATATTAATTTTCATAAAAATATTTGTAAATGCTTAAACATAATAAAAATAAAAAGTGGCAAGCTGTTAGGGGTATCAATGGCATCATATGTACTGCACCATTGCTATATTTGTATTGTACAGCTTTATATAAACATATAGTAGAAATATGAGTAACAATGTTTTGAATACAAATCTATAAATACCATTATAAATATGTTATTAGGTTTATGTTCATTGACTGAAGACATACATTCATTTATCTCAATTATTATTAAGAATATGGCTAACATTATCATATTATCAATCGTATTACGGAATCCTAATGACCAGTTACATACAGTAAACAATTTATCACTTCATATTCCTATGGCTACTTATGTGACACAATTTGGACTTTAAACTATTACAACAATATTCCTTTGGTAAAATAACTTGCAAGCAATAAGAAGAAATACATTATGTTATGCTTGAATAGTCATGATCATTCTTTTGTGATGTTGGTTTACAAATATTCACGAAGGTGCTCCAGTGCTCTTAGCAGCATAATTTTTGTTAACACATTGTGGAAATTAAAGTTGGACAAGTGATATCATATCTCAATATAAAAATTAGGTGCAATCCATGGTACCCAGAAGTCATAGAATGAATATGCTCTAACTACTATTGAAATGTCGATTTAGAATGGTTGCTAATGAATGTCATATTTGCTGCTTTCATTTTATAAAATTAACTTATCACCACACTTTCTATATTTTCTATATCACAAAACTTGTATCTCTTGATCTGTAAGTCAAAGTAAAAAATGATGAGATTTGCTCATGACTGATTATCCAAGTGTGAATGACAATTATAAATAAATTAGTATCTAAAAATACTAATGGAAAAGTTGAGTATTAAAATGAATTATTTACAAAAGTTAGTACAATTATCTAGAAAATATTAAGTCACTGTGATCATTTACTAGGAAATGGTATACAAATTGGGCTTTCTTTTTATCAATAACTTGCTTATTGATTCTCGATTGGGGCTCCTGCACAATGTTAGGATTGTTTCGTAAAAATATGGCTCCAAATAATGTTGATAATGTCTTAGCGTCCAGGCCATTCTCAGCACTATGTTGAAGAGCCTCTTGCAAAAATTCACATAGGTACAGAAAAACATTCTTTCTGAATTCCGGCAACTCCATAACTATCTGCTTGCATTGAAGATAATTTGCAGAGGCTCTCAAACAAACAGCCTGAAGGTTATATGGAATGATTGGATCTACAGTACTTTCAAGTAGAAGCAATAATGCTTCTGCTACTGAATGTATTGATCCAGGAATGGGGTCTATGGAGCCAGTGTCCAGCCAATCTCTAATTTGTAATACCTCTGAATGAAGACCTGGCTGTTCAAAGAGGTTTGGTTCTTTCAGGCCGTGTAAATAAATATGGTCTACTAAAAACCAAATCTCCTTCGGAATAGAATATGTTGATTGATTTGAAACACACTGGTCCCTTTTATTTTCCAATTCAATTAGTTTACCAACTGGCACTTCTCTTATTGGCATGTTGAGGTTGACCAGCACCTCAATAGAACATCCAAAACAACTTCTTTGATATGTCCCATTCACAGTTATAAATATATCCTTCCCACCATACAAATGTAGTACTAAAATGTCATATAATTTATCAGTCCCTGCATTCATCTTGCACGCTGAAGTCTTATTTATAAGAACCTTTAACTGAATTTCACATGTCTCATCAGCACAGATACATTTCTTATAAGGTTCAACTATAAGCCACTCCTTGCAAAAGTTAGTTTCATCCAATTTTTTGATAAACTCAAACTCAACAGGTAGCTTGCCGATATTTTTAATTGTGATGGTCCTGACTTGTAATTCCAAATATCTGACTGTGCCAAAGTCAATTTCTGTTACATCTACTTTGACTTGTGGTATTAATTCATTTTCCAACTTGTCCAATTGTTTTATAACTTCCTCATATACCTTCCTGTACTTTTCCTCATCAATTATTTTGATAGACGAGCTAAATATAGCTGACACTGGTTTGTGGTCACTGATATTCAACTTGGGGTGGCTTCTGTAAGCTAGTTGTGTTATGTGCTCTCCCTTCCAGAATATTCTGTCACACCACGCTGGCGCTCTGTGTTTCTCACTGGAATCCCAGTTGTCACTACCAGCATCGTACTTATATGTAGGTTTAAAGTCAATAGTGCCTTCAATGTATCCAGCAAACACATTATTATTTTTGTGTTGTTGCTTTAACTGATCCCACTCCAAGACAGGTGCAAAATTGTTATCAGCAACAAGTTTCTTCACAGTTTGTGGATCCAGTTCTGTTATCCTGTAATTCAAGTCACCTATCCAGTAGATATGATCATGGTCTTTTATGGCCTTCGGTTGCTGATTAGGTTGGATAAACCTAGTTCGATTACAAATATCTCTGAAGTCCTGATTTCTTCTCTCATATTCTTCAACATGGGCAGCTAAATGTGAGTTCACAAAACACAAAGATGTATTATGAAGATCAAATCTGATGGATACTCCACCCTTGTTTCCCATTTTGCCCATAATCCCAGTACCAACTGTATCGCAAACAACATTACGAACATGGGAAAAGTGTTTCTCCTTAATTAAGACAATAAGCATCATGCCAACCAATCTCACCCTTTCCACTTTGACATATTTAGCTCTTGGATCCACATGCGCCACCACAGCATTGTACCATTCATCCTCCCTGAAAGTTTGATCAAATAGAAACGTCTCCTTCGATAAATCCAGTTCTTGAAAACCAACAGCATATATATCAGGAGGTTCCTTATCAACATTAAGCCACCCTTTTAGTGGAATCACAGGAGATTTGTCATTAACATTCCATGTCCCACAAAAGATTGTAAATCTTTTAGTGAATGTGTAATCAAATTCCTTATCACTCATCTTTCGCTTGATGAGGCTCTCCCTGATGGCCACTGGGGCCGAACTCAAGGTGTGAGCGACCCCACTTCTCGGCAGAACCATAGTTTGGGTCAGTATGTCATCTTCATTTTTATTGTTATTGTATTTCTTGAGCCACACAAATTCTGGCTGAGTGGGCATCTTGTTCACAGCTTCTATGCCTCGGAACAGGTCATCCACGAAGTTGTCCACTCGCGGCGTCATTTGTATTTCGAACTTAAACTTATTATTACGTGATTGTAGATTCAGGTACAATATTGCTTCCGGATCCGATGGTTTGTTGTCGATTTCACATTTAAAAGTGTTGTCGATGGGAAGCACTATTTCTATCGATAGATCGGTGAAGGACTTCGGTGGGTAGCATGACGAGAACAAACAGAATACGCCCTTCTCGTCGCCGTACTCTACGATGGCCAAGAGCCTATCTTTTTTCACCCATTGCGGATGGAGCACTTTAGCATCGCACAGGAAAGCCGTGACTCGCTCGCTCGATAGGAACTTTTCCTGTACCACTGACTGTATCTCGTCGTGATTCATTTTGATTTAGAAACTTAATTAAATTCCAATACAATAACTCTGACATAATTCCTACATCATCCACAAATTATTAGTTTCTTGACGTTTGTCGTCCACTATTGAGTTGACGTTAATTAATGTTCCGTTCTAAAATTTGTCAATAGTAAACATTTTATCTTTATTTATTCCTTGTGAACTTTATGCCATTGACTAATATAACTACGTTAATTAAAATTATATCTTTATAATACATTAACATAGGCATATCAATGGGTTTAACATAAAAAGCTACCCTACCATTGTTAATAAATTCCTGAACTAAATTTTTCAGGTCGTGGATTGTTTTCAAAGATTGTTAGTGTAAACATATATTGACTTTTTCTTGTATTAATTACTCAATATATAAAATAAAATAAAATAAATGAATGCATGCAAAACGCTAAACCTATACATGCAGATTGGCAGAAATATTATATAAGTGGTAGTATAGTAAATTGATAAGTAAATTTCCTAATTAGCTAACTTTGTAAATGTAGCAGAAGCAAATTCGAAACGAAAATAAAAACAATCTGATTTGACAATTTTGACATTGAGATAGTCTCGTAAAAAAACGATTTTGCAGTGTTTTCTAGAATTCCTGCCAGGGTCGAACCCGTTACATAGGTAGTGTTGACTGGATACGTCGCAATGGCAGCAGCGCCGAGCGACTGGCAGCTGGAATGCACCGAGCTGAAACAGCGGGGCGCGCACCTGCTTCAGTCTGGGCAGTGGTCGGACTGCACGTTCCTGGTGGGCACGGAGCCGCACCAGATGATGATCGCAGGCCACAAGCTGATCCTGGCGATGGCGTCGCCGGTTTTCGAGGCCATGTTTTACGGCGGGATGGCAGAGCGTAACGATCCGATACCCATTCTTGATGTTCAGATTGATGCATTTAAAGCGCTTCTAGAGTAAGTAAAATTAACCTACCTACCTTATGAACCAAACCTATCATTAAGCGAAAAATAGCAACAAGAGTAATTCCATATTAAATGTACTTTCAGGCCTTATATTCACTACATAGTATAAAACAAAGTCTCTTCACCCTGTCTGTCCCTATGTATGCTTAGATCTTTAAAACTACGCTACGGATTTTAATGCAGTTTTTTTTAATAGATAGAGTGATTCAATAGGAAAGTTTTTATATATACTGGTTATATATAATATTTTTAGGGATTGATAACATTATTGTAAAACTATAAAAAGCTATGTTGATATTTAAATTATTTGTAAAGTTATAAATAAAAATTATGAGCTTCAGACTTTTCTGAATGATTTCTGAATGAGCAGATATTAAATAAACGTGTACTGGTTTGGCAGTGATCTGAGTATGATTTCCATCTAAATTTAAGTACAGGATTCTGTTCTAAGTGCATGTATTTGTTTATCTGAGCATACCTGTATTTGTGTGTCTACAGTTCCCAAACACAAGAAATCTAAGTTTGTGTCTACAATGCATCATGAAGTTTCTTAATTGTTTTCCAGATACATATACACAGGAAATATCAATATAAGTTCTTTTGACAAGGCCTGTGAGCTGTGTTATGGAGCCAAGAAGTATATGCTTCCTCATTTGGTGAAGGAATGCACTCGCTATCTCTGGTCTGACCTGTACCCCAGGAATGCATGCAGAGCTTATGAATTTGCCAGGCTTTTTGAAGAGAATGTTCTCATGGATAAGTGTATTCAGGTTAGACATACTAATATTACAAAGGCAAAAGTTGAGGATGTAAGTGTATAAACAATTTCACATGCCAATAATTTATTTATTCATTCTAAAGTGGTATTCATTTATGATTGTTTACATTTGACAAATATATATTCTTTATTTTTGACTGTTGACACTTAACTAATTGACACATATTATATATAGATTGGCAATCTTATGCCACTGTGGCTTCCATAGTGGCTTTTTTTTAATAGTTGCTACCTAAGGCAGTGGTGGGCTATATTTGGAAATAGTCCCTTGAGAAGTTCTAGGAAGATATATAAGCTGCATCCACATAGAGGGTTATGTGTGGTGGATTACCAAGCATTAAATCAATTACAGAGCTTAAGCTCTACCTATTTGCATTAGAGCATATTGCATTATGTTCTTATGCATTGGTTGCATTGATGTATGTCTTCCTAGTTTGGGGGAGCGTGTAACATATACAAGAACAATTCTCTTTAAAACATAGATTGTGATAACAAATATTCATTTGTTTCAGATTATAAGCACTAACACAAAAGAGGTTCTCAATGACAGCAGCTTCGAGGATGTGGAGCTGAACACAGTGATCACAGTGTTCTCCCTGGACCACTTGAATGTTGACAGCGAACTGGACCTCTTTGAGGCTGCAGTTAGGTAGTGTATAACTTATTGGACAGCTTACTTGAAAGTGTGTATGTACAGATGTGAGAATGTACTTTATTTTTTTTTATGTATCATATTGTACCATTTGGGAAGTGGCCTTTGATCTTGCGTTTTTTTTAATGGCTCCTTAAAGTATTACCTATTCATCTTATCCTCCATCATCTCATTTTCACAATTTTTTTCCAGTACACCTAAAGAAATATTATTGTGGTATTTAAATCTGAAATAGAACTTTCAGTGAATTGATTTGGTCTATTAGTAGTGCAACCATGCATATAAACACCTCTTAAATTCGCAGTCCTTTGTGTCATGGGTATATCATAGTTATTTGAACTTTAATGGTTGCTACAGTTAAGAAAGGTAATTAACCGGGCCTACTAACCTTTACAAAATCTGGAACCTAGGATATTATTACATAAATAACATATATTTTAACATAATGTGACAGGTATGCCAAAGCAATGGAGAAGAGGAATTCAGAGCGCAGTGCCAGTCCCCTGGTAGAGAGTGCTCCACCATCAGTTGAGAGGCAGAAAAGTCCTGAACCCTCTACATCTAAAGAAAAGGTTATTACTTTTCTTGCAAATAAACATATTCTAGGTCCAAAAAATTTTGTTTAATTAGGGCATGGTTTACAAATGATTAATCTCTTTTTTTATTTTAATGTGATGTTTTGTTGTGATGTGATGGGTACTAACAATATGCAGTTTTCTAATTCCGATGTTGGTAATATTTTGATGCAGTTGCATAAATCTAGGTAGGCGAAACTGCTGTGCCAGGAAAAACTCGAAAGAAATACGATTTAGATGTAGGTAGTAGGTACATCTAATTTGTTTTTCTCCTTTATGTTCCATATCAGGTCTCACTACAATAGTTATATCCTAACGCACTAAACTTTGCACTATTTGTGATTTACTTAAACTGAATTTCTTTTTTTTGTGTTCTATCCTCAATACACACATTTCTCTTTGAATAATCATGTGTGTTGTAGGTAGTAAATGTGGAGAGCAGTGCAGAGAATAGTCCAGAAGCTGTGATAGAACCGTGTTCTTCTAATGCCACAGAACAAACTGTGCCTGCCACATCTTCTGAGGACACCAAGAAACCTAAAGGTGATGTATTATTGCAGAAAAACTTGCACTCTCATAACTATGTTTCCATTATCTAATCCCAACATCTTACTAACATTATAAAGCCGAAAGTGTGAGGATGGATGGATATTTGTTGTTCTTTCTTGACTACTGACCCGATTTTAAAGAATTTTAGTATACAGATAGTTTCTAACTAGAATTAATGCACAGGATACTCTTTACAGTGAAAACATTAACTCAGTTCAACTTAAATTTGTATACATTTGGCGATTTTTTTTGCAAGGTACTGCGATTCAATATTCGTAAAATATTTGTGAATGCGTATATTCGTTACATCGTTAGTACGTTTTTTTGTTCTCGAGGGGGAAACCTTCAAAAAGTACCCAACGCCGTGGGAGCGACGCAGGGTTATCTGGGATTTTTACCGCACTAAAGCCCCCCCGGTGGCCGTCCTCGGCGCTAAAAAGGTGGACTCCGGGATCTCGAAACGACCTCAACCGGAATTCTCTGAGTGCGTTGCCCCATCGGGCTCCTCCCAGATGGGCGTCTGGGCTCACCGCTCCGTCTAGTTTTTATGACGATATGCGACCACACATACCGATGTTCTTCCCGGGGCATGACCGAACGGTTCGTGCTCCCGCTCTAGCCGTCCGCAACTCCTGGAAGCCCCTTTTAGTCGCCTCTTACGACAGGCAGGGGATGCCGTAGCCCTATTCTGATCCTGGAACTACAGGGACGACGTCGTTAGTACTTATGCACGTAGTCTGATTATGATGTCTAGTGTATTGTAGAATATGTTTACAATCATTAACTTCAACAACATGACATTACAGAGGCCAAAGAGAAGGTGTCAGCGCGCAGCATAATCGAGAAGATCCGGTTCCTGACGCTGACGCCGCAGCAGTTCGCGGAGGGCCCGGCGCGCTCGGCGCTGCTCAGCGAGTCGGAGGCCTTCGCCGTGCTCATGAACATCCTCTCCTCGTCCTCGGACGTGCCCATGCCGCCGGGCTTCTCCACCTGCCGCGTGCCCAGGAAACAGCTGATTGGTGGCGGGCCCTCTTGTAATGTGAGTGGGTTTGCTTGTGGCTAAATTGATGGAGTTAAGATGGGATTTTTTTGACCTTAAAAACCTAAAAAGGAATAACTTTTCCTGATATTTACAATTAAAGTATGCATAGTCCTTTTGTCTATTAGTTCATTAATGACTGCTGAATAATAAATAAATGATGACTATTTATTATATAGCATAATATTAATTGTAGTGTGAAAAGTGAAATCAACAATCAAACTATTTGCTGCTGCAGTAGATGTACACTATGATCATTTACTTATGCCAATATTTAGGGCTGATGTTGCGTTTCAAAACAATTAAAATATTTGTAATGTACTATCTATTATATGATACAGCAGTGATATCCTAATGGTTGAAACTTGCCCTCTTGATCCTAGTTTCAAATCTCATCACAGATTTTTCTAAAAGTATGTGCATATTAGAAATTTAATATTACTGCTTTTTGGTGAAGGAAAACATCGTGAGGGTTTCCTCACGATGTTTTCCTTCACACTCGAGAATTCAAAAAAAAAAACTCGTAGAATATAGCCTATAATGGTCTTTTTCTCCGAGAAGACCCGTGCTCAGCAGTGGGACAATAATGGGTTGATGACATCAATTATATTTGGTAGCACAATAACTCATCTTTAAATTTCGATAAAACTTTCAATTCTCGACCTATTTCCGATAAAGCTGTGTTTTTAACTTGACATCAATGAATTCAGAATTGTGCGGCAATTCTCGCAAAGCAGCGGTATAACGAACGGTAGCTAGTATTGAACGTCTGTATCCGTACGTATTGACCGGTGGTGTCCCGTGTCAGATGCCGACGCTGACGGTGGACACGCCGAGCCCGGTGGCGGTGGAGCAGCTGTGGGCGGGCGGCGGCTGTCCGCGCGCGCGCCACGACCCCGCGCTGCACTACGCGCCCGCGCCGCACCACCTCGACCCAGGTACCGCACCCACGAACCACCCAGCCAGCATAGATACATGGTAGAGCGGCATAGGTCCTGCACCACCTCGACTCAGATGCCAGCAGTCCAGATCATCCAGAAAGCACAGTTTAACGGTAGAATTGACACGTAAGTGGATACTGGCTAGCTTATGTATGAAGACACTTAACGTAAATGTGGATGTCAAAGAGAATGAGTATATGGGAGATTGACTGTGTATGTTTGCGTTTGTAAGACAATGTGCATGAAACTGAAAGGAAGCTTGCAGAAGTGTCAAAGATACGATATACAGATATATAATATAGTATGCATATGGTTGTATTGACATAAGTTTAAAAGAAAACACAAAAGTCTATAAAAATAGACGACCATAAAGAAATGACACATTGTATGATGTTGTCTATTCTAGGCATTTTTTTTTCATGATTTCTTTAACACTACTAGGCAGTCATTTTATTATAATAATAAGTGTAAGCTTTTAGTTTTTTTTAACGCCTTCCAAAACATGTATATGTTATGTTTCTGATAATAATGTATAAGAATAATATAAACACTGTGTAATTGTACTGAGAAAAAAGAAAACATACGATATTGTCCTCTATGTTCAAAAATGAGCTGAAGCAGAATATAACATTTAATAAACAAAAATGGTATACCAATTTCCAGGTCTTCGCCTATCCTCGGTGATCCACCCAGCGTCTCTCTCCGGGCTGGGCGTGCTGGAGCACCTGGAGCGGCACGGCTCGGAGGTGAACAAGATCTACTGCCAGCGCGCCATCGTGCCGCACACCGACTGGCTCAACACCAGCGTGCTGGACTGCTCCGTCACCTTCATGGTGGATAAGAACATCTGTCTGCTTGGTGTTCAGGTGTGTTGCCATGTTCAACTGTATTATATTATGATAGACCACTTATAAGTCCACCAATTCCTACTTGGCCAGCGCAGTGGACTATGGCCTAAACTCTCTTATTCTGAGAGAAGACCCGTGTCCAGCAGTAGGCCAATAATGGGTTGATGAGAGACCACTTATACTCAACCTGCGGCCCGCCAGTATTGTATTAATGTACCAAATTATACATACCAAAAAAAAAATGGTCCTATATAATAAGCATCCTATAGCGTTTTGAAAAAAGGCACGAACGATCTGTCTGTGGAGTTCAGGAATTATCATTTGAAAAAAACCAGCGGCCCTCGGGCCGAATGTGGTCCGCCGGGCCCTTTTGTAAGAGTTAACTTAGAGTAAGTAGGGTTAGCGACTTTTACCTTAGAAGTTTTTTTTGTGCCCGGGCGGCACTAATCCCCACTCTATTCCATTGCTTGCGGCCCGTGATCACTCTGCTTGAACATGTTTGTGGTCCCCATATTTATTTTGTTTATTGCCGTGAACCGGTTGGGCAATTTTGCTACATCAATGGTTATTCCATGTTTTTATCTAGATCAGAGGTTTCCTGTCTTTGATTCTTATAAACCACTTTGAAAACTTGTTTCGCTGAACCTATTGCGGCTACGTTTCTACTATATACCTAAAACTCGAAAAAAAACGTGAAAATCGTGATGTAATTATGGCAACTTGTGTTGCGACTGAATTGCAACCACGAAAAAAACTACATTTAAATTACCATCAAAAAAGGTCGTGAAATGTGTACCCTGCCGCCACCCAAATCGTGACGCTTAGCTATTCTCTATAAAAGTAGACAAATTCACGCGGATTCCCTTTTTTGTTTGATACGGCAACTTTTAACACTATCGATTCTCCTGTGGATCCCTACAAGCAGTGGCGTAACTGTTCGAGGCCCTTGTCAAATTCATCGGATGGGCCTCCTCCCCAATATAAAAAACCAATAAAAAAATGTGTGCGTGCACTAGCGTACACTCGTAAGAAGTGAAACTTCTTTATGACGTTATTTTTCAAAAAATAATTTACTATATGCAACTTTACAGAAATTGGTTAAATAAAGTTAAATTAGATAAAGTTTAATAAAAGGCTTTTGTTAAACTTTATCTAATAATCTATCTAATATCACGCGTGGTAGGGTTAAGAAAAAGATGGCGCGTAACGAAAAAATGTTACACTAAATTTTTTTCCAACCCCGATAAAGACGTTTCACTTCAAAATGCCTTGAAATTTTAATACATTTTTTTAGTTGTGTATGGAACTGAGTAGGTAACAAAAATAATCAAAGACAAAACTTTTTACTAAACATGTATAATAAATAATAAATGTTGGGAGTTGGGATTCTCCTCTGACCTGGGGCCCCTTCCGGCTGGGGGCCCGTGGCATTTTGCCTAGTTGCCACCCTGTGGTTAGGGGCCGTTCAAATATTTCGTAAGCAGATTTATTATAATTATTTACCCCCCATCCCCCTTGTCAGCAAAAGTAAAAGCTCTAACCCCCTCCCCCCATGCTTATGTAAACATTTTTCAATTAAAAATTTTTTTGTACAGTATTGTAAAAAGTATATAACTAGCGATGACGTAATCATCTTCTAGACCCCTACCCCCATGTCATCCAAAATAAGCAAAACAAAGATCCCTTCACCCCCCAATAGTGCTTACGTAATACTTGAATGGCCTTACGCCACTGCCTACGAGTCGAACCGTGTAGAGAAGCGATGTATAGGTCGCGTCACGTAAAAAGAAAGCTAGCGAGCAAGCTGTGCATTAGGCGATTTATGGGTCTGTTTGGTGGTATGAAGTGAGGCGCGGGGCGAGGAGGTTACCCACCGCTTGCATGCCCGTGCGCCATTGGTTAGTCAGTCAAACTTTGCTTCCCGCGTTGTGACTACGTTACGTTCATTCATAAAATACTGTGGGGCACAAAAGTTTTTACTTACGCAAATATGGTTTTTACACAGAGAAGTGAGAAAAATAATATATTACGTATATTGTTTTATGAAGAGAGAGGCTGACAATAATGGAGTTGATAATTTTTGTAATTAGATTAAACATTATACTATATTGAATCCTAACATGTTTTTAGTTATGTTTAATGATATTCTATGTAGTTTGTTTTTAATGTACCAATAATGAATTAAATATACGAAACCATGAGCTATAGGCAAATAAAACATATAGTACTTTCGAGCGCGACTGTACCGATGCGCAAACACACTCCCTCCACTTTCATCCAGCGTTCTTTTTACATGACGCGAACTATACCTTAAGTGACGTAAGTGATCGATATCGATATCCGCAGGTGCCGACGCAAGCGCCGAGCGAGGAGAGCGCGGTGTCGAACAGCGTGGGCGGCTACTCGGAGCTGCTGTACGCGCACCTGCTGGACGCGGACGGCGCGCGGCTCACCTACACGCACTACAGCAGCCGCGTGCCCTATCGACACCTGCTCGATATTATGTTTAACCGCCCTATTTACATACAGAGGAACAAGGTGCGTGTGTCTTCTTTGATGACCCTTGCGGTGAAGCAGCGTCATCCCTGTCTGACCCGCAATTGGTTCTGAGTTCAATCCATGGTTAGACAGATTTTCAAGGTCTTTCAGGGTTTTTTCAATTAGGTAAAACCAGTGTAGGTCGACCGGGGAGGTACCACCGCCACACCTATTTCTAGCGTAAAGCATTTCTTGCGTTTCGATAGAAGGCTGTGGTTGCGCCAGCACACTTTCACATGAGGCGACCATCATAGTCCTCGGGAGTAGCAACGCATCTGCGATTGACTTCAGATGAAATCTATGTTCTGTATTTAGTTGATTACAGATATCCATGGGCGGCAGTGACCACTTACCATCAGGTGGACTGCATGCTCGTTTGCTAATTCAGTCAGATAAAAAAAAAGCAGTCGCCGTATCGGTCTGACCCACAATAGGTTCTGGGTTCGATCCACGGTTAGATGTATTTAGACCACTGTTCTAGGTCTCGCCTATGTGGGTGTCCATGGCATCCACATAGAAGAAAATATTAATACAGGCCTATGAGTGTAGAAAACGTTATTTAATTATGTATATAAATAAATTTAAAATAGGTGCATTAACTTCCAAACCAAATTCAACCTCAATTGAATTGATTGGGGTTGACTCATTGCAATATTTAACCTTTGCAAAATAAGGAAGTAACCACCCAATACACTAAACAGTGGGGATGGTATGTATCTTTTACATTTGTACTTGATATTACAATGTTTTTATAAACATTGTATTATTATGTATAAATATTAAGGATCCAGGAGGTATTAAATCTCCTTGAGAATTGCCTGGGTAAAGACAGTACCCCTCGAGGCCTGAAATTCCCTGCCCACCGCCCTTATGTTGAAATAGCCTTGCATATAAGTCTTGGAGGGTAAGACGTCTCCTGAATACTAATGAATTAACAAGGCGAACAATTCTGTTATAATATTCTAGTAGAACATTAGTATGCTGGTTGCATGGTAATCAAGATGCGTTGTTAGTCCCAAGGGCTAAGATGGTCGCCTCAAATGAAAGTGAGTCGGTTACCACAGCCTTTTATTGAGACGTATACTACTACTAGACTATACGTAGCTACTTCATTTTAGAAGACAGACTAGGAAGAAGGACTGCTAGTTTGCAGCTACAGTATAAAAAAAGTGGATGGTCTATATAAGTGTTGTATTTTGTGCAGGTGTACAAGGTAGGCGTGGTGTTCAACAAGCCGGGCTGGTATCCGATGGGCACGTGCGCCCAGCAGGTGGCCGCCGAGTCCGTGTTCTTCAACTTCGGAGTTGGCCAGTCCAGCGACTCCGTGCGCGACGGACTCATTCGATCCATCATCTTTACTTACTAGGGTCCCCACTCATGGGTGGATTCCACTTTGATCAACTTGGTGATATCACCTAGGTAGTATCGCAGGTGATCAAAGGACACCAATGATCACATATTATAGGATACCATTGATCACATAGGTTATGTCACCTTTTTTTTTTTTTGTTTTCGAGGGGGAAGCCTTCCAAAGGTACCCGACGCCGTGGGAGCGACGCAGGGTTATGTGGGATTTTTACCGCACTAAAACCCCCCCCCGGTGGCCGTCCTCGGCGTTGAAAAGGAGGACTCCGGGATCTCGAAACGACTTCAACCGGAATCCTCCGAGCGCGCTGCCCCATCGGGCTCCTCCCAGATGGGCGGCTGGGCCCACCGCTCTGTCTACTCTTTACTACGGTATGCGATCACACATACCGCCGTCCTTCCCGGGATTGCCTGACCGAACGGTTCGAGTTCCCACTCTAGCCGTCTGCAACCCCGGAAGCCCCTTTTAGTCTCCTCTTACGACAGGCAGGGGATACCGTAGCCCTATTCTGACCCCGAGGCTACAGGGACGAGGTTATGTCACCTAGATGATCAAAGTGGAATGCACCTATTCATGGTATGTTGCCACTAGTCGCCGCACGCCGATAACAGCGTCCATATCAAATGAAAAGGTTTTTGAAATAATAAACCCGTGGATGCAGAGACGAATACGGATTTTTAAATCTGCGAATACGAATTTCAAGTTTCTTACAATCTTTTCTCACTCATAAGAAATAAACAGTATTTTTAAAAGAATTTAATTGTAAATTGCTATGTTATCGAAATTGTATTGTTAAATGTACATTTAGAATTTTATATACATAATGATTTTTTAATCAATGAACCCATGGAGATCAGCTTAAAAAGTTACGGTTACTAATCTTTTTCCCGCCGCTGATATCTACGGATACCGATGATGTATATTTGGCACATCTCTTAATGTTACTGGAAGGGACAGATAGAATCAACAAGGGGTAGAGTTTGTTAAGGTAGCAATGCAACAGAGGCTTCATGTAGGGCTCATATACTATATCGACAATATCAGTTGCATTTATGTGTGTTTTAAAAGAGCACTATAGGTACGTACATCAATTGTAAAATAAAAATCTTATACCGCATTTTAACATGTTAATACAAAATAAAAATAAAATGTGATAGTTGTATGACTAAATCTTTTCAACAAGTTGTGTATTGTTAATAAAATATTATTAAAGATATTTATTGAAAACCTGTTTTATTTTGTTATCCCATGCCTTATTCTAGGAGTAAACCTATTGTTATTTGGCTGCCATAAACATAAACTGTCGTTTTTGACAGTATTCGAATATAAATTGACCGGGAATGCACCGAGTTGGGATAGATTTTTTTTCTATAATTCCCAGATCACCCAGACATCCCGAATGAACATTATCATATGGGAGTAAATATGAGAATATTAAATTTATTGCGAAGGAAACACACTATGAGTTTCAAATATAAGTGTAAATATGTTGCTGTTGTCATCATCAGTTTAGTGTTTTTATGGAACAAAAACGTTTAATGACTACGCTTAGAAAACTGATTAGGAATAATCTGATTAAAATTCTCCTTGGAGAAAACTGGATCCGATGAAACGAAACATTATTGTTACATTGCATTTACAAAGTCAGTGACATATTCAGCAACAAGAAACGTCATCAGAATAAACTATTTTAAAACACTCACGTTTCGTATATTTTTTTGACAAAATGAATGATTAATTTAAGATTTTTTAAGTGCAAATTATGCAAAAACAATAAGGATATTAGTAAAAATAAATACAATTTTAAGGATTCATCTTAATAAATCGCCGAACCAGCTGTATTCGTAAATATGTAACTGTCAAATTTGACTTTTGTCATGTTGGAAGTAGCCAAATTCTCGTCAGTTGTTTAGTTCCTATCATATTGTTTTAGCCATACTTTAGTGAAAATTGATTATTTTGTATTGAGTATACAAAGACTCATGTGGCTCATATCAGGGTGTAGATAGTATAAGCAGATCCATATCATGTCCCTGTATTAGATAGAACAGACGATATAAGTCAAGATGTCTCGGAATAGATGCGATGGTTTGCTCGCGAAGGTCGATTTTCCTCTTTACACTCTCCAGACCCTCACGGATCGGCATGTGCTTGTGGCAGGAGGTGGCGGAGCGTCCAACACGGGCGTGGCCAATGGATTCGTAAGTGTCCTGCGATACATATAACAAAAAACATGAGCCGTAGAAAGCGGCAAGTCGATACGCGTCAGCAGTTCCTGTATCGAATCGTTTCACACGTGATAGTTGTGCGTCGTGCGACTGAGTCGTCACGAAAGTGTTTGGCATTTGCAGGAGGTGTTCGAGGTGTCACACAACGGGACGAGGTTCGTGGCGGAAGAGGTGATGCGGTACGAGACGGGCCCGAACGTGGTGATGACATGCGCCGTGCGGAACATCGAGAACCGCACGTACCTGACGGCAGGGCAGGAGAGCCACTGCCAGCTGTACCGCGTGCACGTGCGCGTGGTGGACGCGGCGGAAGTGCGCCGCGGCAGCTTCCGCGCGGAGAACGGGCTGGTGCGCCGCCGCCGCCGCACCGTCTCCGAAAACGACAATATCTCCAAGGCGGACAACACTAGCAGCACAGAGAAGAGAATGTCCTTCGAAATAAGGCCGGCAGATAGTGTCCAAACTGATTTCGGGTAAAATGCAATTGATTAATGTCTCAGTTACACTTAATTACATCATTATACATTGATGACCTTTACTTTAAGTTTCATTTAATGATTAGTGGTTCAATTTTTGATAACAGATTTTCACATTGTACAATCATTCTAATATTATGATGTTATGATCGTCGAGTCTTATGTTGTATTTACACTGACTTGTTATTATTACTAAAATTTAATATATCAGAAAAGTATTGATTCTTGAACTCAAGCTGTCATTAGGATAAAATATTATGCCATTATATAAACAGAAAGCCTAGAATATGGTCCAACCAAATGTCATTGAAAACATTAATTAGGAAGACCGTAACAGGACAGAACATAGGTTTTATGGTAAATTTTTGCATTTTTTTCCTTCCTTGAAAATGATCTTAAAATAGCATAGTAGTTCTATTTTAAGAAAATAAATTGTAACTTTCAAACATAAAAGAAATCTCATCATGCAAATATAAAAATATATGCTAATTAAAAACTAGATATTATTTTTATATTATTAATGTAAAAGTTTATGAACATTTATGCATTTGTTACTCTTTCATGCAAAACTTACTGTCCAGATTACACATCAATTGCATACACACACACACACACACTGACACGCACACACACATAGGATACTCATTACTGTGGTAGACGTGATAGAAGCAAATGAATAGGATAAAATGAAAATTTTATTTATTAAGAGCCCATCTTGTAATGAAATGAAATGAAATGTCTTTATTTTGCATAGGTCTTCAGGGGCGCTTACAAATTGTCAGTTACATTTATATATATTTTTTAAACTACCACTGCATCGGATTGTATCTAAAGATTCCTGTGAAATGTGAATGATATACAAATAAATTAAACATGATTATCTTAATTCTACCTAAATGTGTGAAATTTATTTTTCAGAGATGATCCATTGCAAAGAGTAGTGAGGATCAGCAATAATGGCAAATTAATGGCTACAGGTGGCACCGACGGGAAAGTGAGAGTTTGGAGCTTTCCCAAAATGCAACTGTTATTCGAATTAGAGGGTCACACAAAAGAGGTAAATGACTCCTGATTGAACATAATGTAGTTTTTCATAAGACTCAATTGACCGTGTGGTCAGCTGCTATGGGCGCCTTTACATTAGGTTGCAAGTAGTGCGGCCGATGCTTTCTTATTATTTAATTTATTATTATTTCCATTGTAAAAGTAAAGCACGTCACCATAAGCTAAAAACTATCTGCGGCTATAGTCTTAATAAGAATGAATTACATGCAGTCGCGCGGCTGACGCACTGCATATCCATGTGATGGAAGTGGCCACTGCTGCCCATGGACTCTATAGTTAGCCCCAGGTAAGATCACTCTTATCTGAGGTTAGCCACAGATGTGTTTTTTAATGCGCTGGGGACTAAGTTGGGTTGCTTTGGATAAGTGTGTCTCCCTTTCAACATCCTTCGGAATAAAACACACCAATCCATAACTAATATTATAATCCACTGCTATTATTAGCCATATATAGGTGTAGAGATAGGACTTCTGGAGTGCAAAACAAAGAGTTTTGCTTTGATTAAATTCTAGTCTTAGGAACAATCTACCATTCTATTATATGGTGTAATGATCATAGACTATGTAATTCCTCTCATACACTTAAGAAAAAAAGAATTATTACTTTTTAAATAAATTCTTGACATACTTGTTGATTGCAAAACATTGGTGGCAGTGATCACAAGCCATCCTGTGGACTGCATGCTTAATTAATTATATGCATAAATAAATATTGCTGTTTAACCAAGTGTGTGTAACACTTGTAATATTTAATTCCATATCAGACTATTTTATGCTGTAATATTATGTATGGAATCCGCAAGTGCCAGAATTATGGAGATCTGATTAAAGATTATATTTTTGACATTTGTTGTTGAAGCCAAGGGTCCATGGGGATTATGTTTTTTTAAGGAGATTTTAAGATTTTTTCCAATTACTTCCTATAAACAACAAATGATCAGAAAGCTGGCGCATACTAATAAACTAGTCTAGCTATTCAAAGAAGTAATGTTGTGAGGATTCTGGGAACTCAGTGTAGGGATATTAATTTGGATGCAGATTTTTATATTTCATTTGACAAATTATTTCTTTCTACATATAAGTTGTTACTTTTGTGGGGTTCCATATCCAAAGTGTAAAAATGGCATCTTATAACTAAAACTTTGCAGTCCGTCTGTTTATTCCTTATTTTCGTGTATAGCATTTAACAATATCCTTGCAGTTGGACGATATAGACTTCAGCCCGTGCGACACTAAGCTGGTGAGCATAGCGAAGGATGGGTTTGCGTACGTGTGGGGCACGGACGCGAAAGCCCCACCGCAGATGAAACTCGCCTGCCAACCCCCTAATGGAACCAAGTACCTTTTTAGGCGCTGCAGGTGATTACTGTTGTTAGATTCTTTAATTAATATAGGTAATTTGTATTTGTAAGTGCCCGCTTAAGCCAATATTTAAAACGACATGTAATTTGTTTTTCAATAATAATAACAACTGTTCACTAAATAGTAGAATCTGTTTGTTAGTCTATTTTTAAAAATTAATCACCAAACAATTATTATTTCTCTCCCGTAAAAGGGGAAAATCCCTTTGGTAGAAACCAAAGTCACATCTGCACATCTTTTAGATGTCAATCCCTTAATATTATTGTATGTAATAAGGTGCTTCAAAATTTACTTTTTATTGCAGTTAATGAATATGAAAATAATATGGTTTATTTTATTATTGATGTGGTCATACATGGTTGCCATGTAGTTGTTATAAATACTAATTCGAGGTATTCGTTAGTCATAAGTATTTTAATCTAATAGAATACTTAAAATACCTAACATAGTTTATATTTCAAGTGGTTGTGAACGATAATGGCCACATCCAAGACTATGTGATACCGTACAATGCGACTGATAAAAATTAAATTGCTTAATAAACTTTAAAAAAAATCCCTACCTTACTGGACAAAAACGTACGTTTCGCAAAAACTTACAAGGTTTAATATTATTATGACGTTCAGATTATCTGAATTCATTTTGAAAGAAAGATAAGCACAATGGTTGCATTCTTAAAACTTTTGGTTTATCTATATATTGAACTTATGTACATACTCATACTACGTCGAGGTTTATCACGTGTGAAAATGCAGATACATATTTTTTAGCTATGATTTTTTACATTTACGAGTGTTACTTACTATAGGTAGTAGCAACATAGTATTGATTTTGGTTGTGAAAGGCTGACCAAAATTATAAGTCGTTTAATCGCAGTCCACAAGGGGGCGCGTGTACATGATTTCAGATAAGGGGGCGTCCATAAATTACGTGAGATATTTAAGGGGGCGAGGGGGTCGAGTCAAATCTCATCTAATCTCACGATGGAGAGGGGGGGGGGGCGGCAAATATCATGTAATTTTTGTTTTTGATTGTAACTAAAAAAAATATACTATTTTGGTTTATCTATTTATATTTATTTAATCTTAAACGTTTATATTTATTTAATCTTAAACGTAATTGTAAAACGATCAAGATCATTCATTGTTAGGATTGTCACAAGACGAGCTAATGAGTTACTGTGCGCAAGCGCCAACGGCTTCTAGATCAGAACGAAGTTGAAGGAGCAGATGATTTTACTGATTATTCTATTGTTATTTTTTTATTACACTTATAACTCTCAGCAATATTGATTACTAGTCTTAACTAGTCGTAAATAAAAGCACAAAGCATTTTTTTTCTTTTTACAATAATCCAACTCGTTTACATAAGAAACCCACATTTTGAAAAATCTCACGTGAGATTGGGGCCGGGGGAGGGGGTTGAAGAAAATCTCACGAAATCTCACCTTGCAAAAAATTCGAAAAAACCCCTCACGTAATTTATAGAAAGCCCCTAAAAGATATAAATTTTAACCCGATGTAGACTAGTATTACAGGGAGTTTAGGAAATGTAGGATAGTTCTTAACTAAGACCACTTTTATCTGGAGATTATTTTTAGATGTGGAATAATTTTAAATGGAGGCTATTTTAAACGAAGGCTAGTTTTAACGGGGTCTAGTTTTAAGCGAAAACAAAGCTCTCCGCGACATTCGTTTATAAACATCAAGCGCCCTATCCCAGATTCGGCGCGATAGAAGACAAGCCGGGCGAGTACCGGCTGTGACATTCGTTTATAAACAACAAGCGTTCTATCCCAGATTCGGCGCGATAGAAAACAAGCCGGGCTCGTACCGGCTGTGACATTCGTTTATAAACAACAAGCGCTCTATCCCAGATTCAGCGCGATAGAAGACAAGCCGGGCTCGTACCGGCTGTGACATTCGTTTATAAACAACAAGCGCTCTATCCCAGATTCGGCGCGATAGAAGACAAGCCGGGCTCGTACCGGCTGTGACATTCGTTTCTAAACAACAAGCGCTCCATCCCAGATTCGGCGCGATAGAAGACAAGCCAGGCGAGTACCGTCTGTTCACGATCGCGAACCCGCTGTCCCGGTCGGGGCGGCAGCGCGGGCTGCTGCAGCAGTGGGCGGGCGGGCGCGCGGCGCGCGGCGCGGCGGCGCGCGAGGCGCTCTCCGCGCTCGCCGTGCGCGCCGACGGCCGCTTCGTCGGCGTCGGGACCATGTTCAGCGGCTCCGTTGATATCTATGTCGCGTTTAGCTTGCAGGTACGTGCAACTCTTCGCTACATAGTATATAACAATATATATATAGTATATGACAATGGAATCATAATAAATCTTAATAAGACAAAATGCATGCATATACATTCACCATATATGAAAGTTCCGGGGGTGATAATTAGTATACTGGGCCATAATTTTGAGTGCCTCCACCAAAACTTTAAGCAATGTTCATGTCAAGAAATAGATTGTGTTACAAATTAAAAATATCTCGGTCTAACGATTGATAGACACATGTCCTGGAAGCGTCACATTTCGGAAGTATGTTCTAAGTTAAGGTCTATCCTGAGTCAATTCTATCACCTACGACGTGTATTAAGCAGAGGAAATATGTACTGTGTATACTATGCACTTGTAGACTCCATTATAAGTTACGGTTTGAGCAGCTATGGGTGCACATTTAAGACGTACATAGATAAAATAAAATTATTACAAGTACGATTCTTAAAGCAATTAACAAGTATCAATATCAAAAAGAAATATAAAGATAATTATGTACAACTTTTTAAAGTATGTAAAATACTACCAATAGACCATAAAGTAAAATTACACATTATTAAGGAAAATTTCAATAAAAGTCAGCATTTGCTTAAGATCACCCATAGCAGGTCAAACCGTAAAACTAAACGGAATAAATATTTAAAACCTAGGACAACAAATTACTTTGGTAAACGTAGCCTTAAATATATTGTACCGGATATATGGAATAACCTTCCCATTCTATCAGGAGCTACTAGTTTTCGTCTAATTAAAAACAAGGTAAAAGATTTTTATTTAGAATCCATAACTTAATAGGTATATTAAGTTATTAATAGGTATATGTATGTGTATGTATGGATACGTATGTATATACGTCCATGTATATAATATGTACGTGTACGTGTGTATGTAGTTAAAATTATTATATATGCAGGTATTTCATGTTTGTATTATGGCGATTAGTTAATTAGATACAGTATAGTTTTAAGATAGTTATAAGAATGCAAAAAAATGAGAGCTTTTTCTGCCTACAAACTACACTTGTAGTTTGGCGGACAATATGATTATATATGTTTTGACCACTGTAAGGTAATTAAATAAATTTAAAAAAAAAAAAAAACAAAGCTTTCCGCTGTCTGGTTCTATGTATGCTTAGATCTTTAAATACGCTGCGGATTTCAATGCAGTTTATTTGATAGAGTAATTCAAGAGGAAGGTTTCTATGTATAATGCATGTATAATATAGTGGAGAAACACTGATAATTTTAAATTTAGAACATATAGTTCTAATTAAAATTATTCACAGATGCGTTACTACTCCTAAGGTCTGAGATGGTCGTTTCATATAAAAGTAAACCAGCAACCACAACCTTCGATTGAAACGCAACTACTCCTTCATGCTAAAAATAGGTGTGCCGGTGGTACCCTAACTTCTTTCATTACCTTAAAAACATATTTATTTATTTGTTTATTGCACCTCTATAAAAATAAAAGGGACAAAAGGGCACACTTAATGCCTGATAGCATTCTCTACCATTCAACCCTGGGTGGCTGGAAAATTTGAGGCAGCTGTTAATTTTAAAGACAACACATACTTATTGTGTGTATGATCATTTGTCTCTTATTTAATAAAGGAACATGTCGTCGCTTAAGTTCTAACACTGGGGATCTCAAAATTAGCAACTTTTCAGGAGAGCAAATAAACTGTCTCAAATAGTTATTTTTAATTATACAACTACCAAATAATATATTGCGTTTAAAATATTAATATACTCATATTAAAATAATATTTTTTATGAAAATGTAACCTGTTCCTATATTATTTTGAGATACCATTATTTCATGAACTCAAAATACATTTACATTTTCATTATTTCCATTATTACTAATTACTATTGTTATTATTATCTTTATTTGACGTTGTTATTGAAATCTTGATTGCAAACAGTTTAATTATTATTGGTTTTTAAAATTTAATAATTTAATGTATCTTATCCTATCGTATCTTTAATAATCAGACTTAAATAATATTTGTACGCCATTTATGGCAGAATAAGCGAAAATTATTGACTATAAACACCGATGTAACTACACCTTATTCGACAAATAAAGATTATTTGTATTTGTATTTGTATTTAAATGGGCATTTTTTAAGTTACGCGATGTTAGAACTTAAGCGACGATGTGTACATGCGGTATTAAATATAAAACGTCGGTGTCCCCCAGCGCGTGGTGCACGTGCGCGCGGCGCACCGCATGTTCGTGACGGGGCTGCAGTTCCTGGCGCCGCGCGGGCCCGCCGCGCGCTGCGACGCCGCGCTGCTCTCCATCTCCGTCGACAACCGCCTCTGCGTGCACACGCTGCCGCACCCCGGTGCGTGCACACGATACCACCACATTAACGCACGCCCACCATACACCACACACATTCACGATACGACTAGACTTGGGCGTTATTGCTGTATTTTCATAACGTATTGTTCATTATATTATATTTTTCTAATTGTTATATTAAAATGTTGTCATTTTTATTATATTATATTATATCGTATTGAACACCAGACGTTTTATGTTAAAATGCGATTATAACATTTTAGTGTATATCAGATTAAAGTTATAGCACAGCAACAGGTACTAACATAGTTTTTTAGTGTTGCATGTTTTAAAACGTGAAAAAAAAGTTTGATTTGATTTGATTTCAATGAACATTTGTTCCTACTTGTTAAAGGCTTAGGAGTGTCAGGCAGAATATATTATATGCGTGTTAATATTATTTAAATGTATAATTATTGTTTTAATATCACAATTTATAAATGATATATATATATAATGATTTTTTTTTATTTGACTGAAGTAGCAAACAAGCATGCAGTCCACCTGATGTTAAGTGGTCACTGCCGCTCATGGACATCTGTAATCAACTTCATACAGAACACGGTTTCTATCTGAAGTCAAACACAGATGCGTTGCTACTCCCGAGGACTATGATGGTCGCCTCATGTAAAAATGTGCCATACATAAATATTTACAAACTGTTTTAATATCATTAAAATTGTCCACAGTAAAATAATTCTAAACGACGGCATTTCTTCCCCGCAACATTTTTTACAATTATATTACAACTTTTAAGTATTTTTTACATAGTCACATTTATACACACACAGAATTATATATATTACTTACAAAGTCTATTATTTACATTTGCATCACTTATTACTTTTTTATACACCGACGCAACGTACGTTCTCATCAAAACAAACTTTCTAATGAAAATAAACAACGAAGAAATGATTCTATCTTCAAACGGATATAAAATTAAATTATAAAAAAAATGTTGTATTTTAATACAAGTTAGGTTTGCTTTTGTTTATAGCAAGTTAAAGTTCATATTTGTGTGTAACGTGTAACGACATATTAAAATAATCTGTTGTATTTTAATACAAGTCAAGTTTGCTCCTGTTTAGAGCATGTTAAAGTTCATATTCGTGTGGCGATCTACGATTTGAAGTTTGCCAACGTTATTTTTTGACCTTGATTTAATACAATACATAATCATTGTCGGCTAGTGTCGGCCTGTCGGCTGAGTCTGCTAGTCGTGTTGAACCGACGCATACGAATATAAATAAAAAATATTACAACATTATTTGTTGAAAATAAACAATGATTGTTATTGTTAGAAATTTATAATGAAATCAATTAACTGTTCTATGTTGTAACGCCCAAGTCTAGATACGACGCACGTTTACGATATTAACACACACACGCGATACTAATACGCACACACACAAACACACACGATATACACGCCTGCGACACACCCTCGATACGAACATCGCCCATACACCTCGGATAAATAATAACTCCCACGATACTAACACATACTTACTATTCGAACATACCAACTATACGATAAACACACACGTGGGTTTCATGTTGTGAATGTGTGTGTTCATTCACAACCACTTCACAAACCAACAATTCACACCTACGATACAAAGTGTATACACTAATCAAATGTCATTAACGCATTATTGTCTCGCTACCACTCATAGCCAAGCAGCTTGATAAACATCACACTACTTTAAATCATATTTTTTGTAAGAACTTGCTGTATTTTCCTTCATCGTTTAAGCGCACATAATGAAGAGACAGGTATCTAGGAATCCTCCCGGATCCCGCAATAAAAAAAGCTTAAACCACTTACCATTGTGTCATATATAACGGCCACCACCACGACATGTCACCACACCAAGCAACACTATGTCAAACTAAACCCTCTTACGCACTATTTTAAACCGCCGCGGTTGATATTTTGCGGCGGTTTCATATTAAACTGATAAAGCGGCTGGTCGCGCGGTCTGCCGCGCCCGCGGTTAGCCGCTACTGCGTAAGAGGGCTGAGTTTACCTCATTATCACAATATTTAACATCACTATACACTGTATTTTATACTGTTTTAGCAAGTAACATATCCCGGCCCATCGTAAATTTGAAAAGTGAACTACACTGTTTTTAATTATTGCCAATATTTCGATCGTGATTCATGGTCATGGCGACACGAGTACCCGTACAAGTTAAAATTGACTTCATTTATACCGTCTAAATTAATTGTGCGACCATGCTACCCGCATATTTTAAAATATTTTTATCTACCCTCACAGTTTTTTTGTCTACCCTAACTAATTATGTGTTTTTTTTGCAGGTACCATGCCCGCCTGGGTAGCCATCTTACTTATAATATTTGTACTATTTTGTACATTCTCTATATGTTCATATTTAGATATTTAACTGTAATGTATTTAAAATCAATTATTTTTATTGTCTATAAAGGAAATATTTCTCAAGTACCTTGGGTTACATTAGGCTTAGTTTGTAATAGGAAATACGGTGAATGTCAAGCTCATTTACATATAAATATTATATAATGTTTGTATAAATAGGATTATATGATTAAATGAAGTGAACTGTTTCACTATATTGTATTATTTATATTATCATTTCATACGTATTCCATAGGTGATAAAACCTTTTGAGGGTAGAAATCGGCGGCTCAAAGGCAGCGCCTATTTTGTCTAAAAACAGTGTTAAACGATATTGTCTGGTTTGAAGGGTGTGGCAAGGGAGACATACGTTCTTTTTTAAAAGGCGTTCTCAAGTAGGATTTTAATCATATCTAGCGTTGGAAGTCTGCTGTTCATGGGCGACGGTAGTCATTTTGCTATGTCTATAAAAAAGGGCGTGCGTACAAAGTACATACAACATAACATATTATGTGACTTTGAAGTCCTCAGCTCCTCCATAGTTATATTGTCCTTGTACATTTACGACATATATTTGGAATTCAATTTATTTTTTATATTATTGTCTAGTATGTGAATGAGAGACAAATATATCCCATCGTAATGAAAAGAAATCTACAGCATACTTTTGTCTTACTCGCACATTAGTACCAATTCTATTTGCGTCCCGGTCTCCCTTTACTGAACGCGTTCAGAGAGAAAGAGACGCAGAATGTCTTTAAAACAATCATTCACCTCATCCATAGTTATGTCGCCTTAGTACATTTGCAATGGATATTTACGATTTATTTATAAATTAAATAAATAAACAAGGTGCAAGTGGGTCACAGCGGTTGTTTTTATATCTTTTAGGTACATGGGATATTTATAAAATATAAATTCTTTCATAAACCATAGAGTAGGTAGAACGCGATGATGATGGCGTTTTCGGCTTTGACGTAACTTCGGGCGCTAGCGCACGGAGCGCGTGATAATTTATTTTGGCGGGAAACGAACTGGAGTCGCTCGATTGCATTACGTGTTCGGTTGTATCAGTTATTTTGTGTGTAATTCCTTTTTTTTTAACTATTGTGATTTAATAGAACTAACACTGTTAATTATGTATGGATTACTTAATAGTCCTTTCGCCTGATCAAACTACGCGTGCCTACGTGATATCGTAAAATGGAGTCGCAGACAAATGATAATAAAGACTCTGAAACAACCCAGTGCCTTAAAATTTTATACTACCGTCAGCGCATGAAATAGAAAGAGGCAGAGCATATTATTTGAAAGAAACGGTCAGTATACACATCTTTAGAACGAGAGAGATGCAGAATTTCTTTTGAATTTTTTCACCTTCTCCATAGCAATATTGCCCCAACATATTTGTGGTAAATATTTTGAATTCGATGTTGTTTTTATACTACCGCCTAACATGCGAATGAGACAAATCTATCCCCATCGTTATGAAAAGAAATCAACACTATATTATTTTGCCTCAACCACGTTAATTAATACCAACCTTAGTTATATTGCTTTGTTATTTGTGTCCCCTTTGTCGCGTCGCATCATCTTTTAATTTGCTTTCATGCGCGAACAAAAAGTTGAAGGGAAACTTTTTTTATAACTTTTTAGTAACACAAATATCTTTCCGCTTATGTTTAGGTATTTGAGTGGGTGTATAAAGAATTTTTTTTTTGTTTGATAATCTATGATTTTAAAACAACGTATTCTTACGAAGATAGGTTCGGAAATGAAACGAGCTACAATAAATTTTTCATAACATTTAATTAATTACATCAAAACAAATAACATATAGATGATCATCGTAACCCTTCGGCAAGTGCATTGAATAGGACCGACTAGACCGCTGCCCGACACTGAGCCACAAACAACCAACATAACACACTGCTAGTCACCGACATATTGGCTTATTTATATTACAAGCCATCTACTAATCGGTACGTTCCACTTTTTTACAATATAATTGGCATATTCAGTGAGTGTTCAAAAACAGTCTTAGTTTACTTTTAAAAATATGTCTGCGGCAAGGCGTATTGGAAAAATGTGGAAGACCGCCAACCAAATATACAAATTGTGATGTGTGATTGACTTGTTTTAGTATAATAATAAATAACAATTGAATATTTCAATATTTTTATACAATAATGTTCATAAAACAGAGTTAAACTTGATTCGCTCAAGAATCAGATATACTATATTTTGGTCACCGATTTGACTTCGTCGAGGAAAATTGTACTAAATATTAACAGTAAATATTTTGTATATAGTTCTAAAAAACGTACTCCAAAACAGTAAATGTCAATTTAACTTTACTTTTTGCTATAGATACAAATCGGAACCCATATTATCTATAGGATATAGATAATATGGATATATAGGACTATAGGATTATCATTAATTTAAGATACATTACATTTATAATTATATTTTCGTATAAATAGTCTAAAATTACATTTTACAAACATATATTTCTTAAATCTTTGTAAAGTGGAAACATTTGTAAATATATTCAATTTACTGCATATTGTATGCGTATTGTAAACGTACTGATACATAATAATAAAAAATTAGGCCTTTACCAATAATTATTCGGGTATATTAATATTATACAATTTGGCTACATGGGTTTCAGAATTAATTGGAGTTGCCAGAACGTCCCAATATGCATAAATTTATTTAAATATCGTTTTGTATAATTTGATGATCTTTTGTATATCTCATATTAATATAGTTCAAATGTAACTGACATTTCTGTCATCTCCATTAAGTATTATGGTTTGATTACTTCAGTATCATGGTAATATGGTCCCAGTATCAAAAGTTTTATATAGATTTTAAACAAAGCATTCGTTGCCTTTTTAATGAATGACAGAATCACTTGATGTCATAAATAAATAGTATATTTATATATCCTATCTACTAGTGTAAATACTTTTATACTTTAATAATTGATTTTATAAATGTTTCTAAAATATTTTGTAGGTATTTAACGTCTTAGGACTTCTTATTGTTAAGTGATTGTGCCATCCTGTATTTCCGTAAAGAAGTATATGGTACACAGCAGCTTCTCGTGTCATTAAGGGTTCATTTACGTATACAGACATAGAGCGTGTCAGACACGTATCGTGGCAGACAAAGTTGCATTACTCTAAACAATTATAACATATATGTATCATAACACGGTCGTGCCTTTTAAAATATCCTATAGAAAAATATGAACGTTCAATAATTGTAAACATAAATGAGCCTTTGATCGACACGTATATTTTTCAATAATGAAATGTAACTGAGGTCAGTCCACACGATCCGATGTCATCAGTGATTTGCGCACAATATCATCTTACATATATATCTAAGATTACATTTATTAAATGGCACATTAGATTATGTAGCACTCGACTTCACCTATATATAAAAACTCGCATTATATGTTAATAGCTACGTTTCATATAATCTTTGCTCTATGATCACATCAGTACTTTTGTCCTTACGTGTAAAAAAACAAATATAACCCATTCAGCACAATTTTGGGACAAAATTTATAGAGCACTAAACGCTTCACTCAGAACGATAATAACAAAAGTTAAAAATATCGAGTACTACACGGCCAGTCACCACGTAACCCACGAAAAACTTAGAACTAGAATGTAGGTCTTAGCAAATGTAAACATTATTTATGTCTGAGTAAAGTCTAAAAACTCTATAGATTTCAGCCTCAACAATACTACTACGCCTAGTAAGGAAGTGTATTTATATTTCTATACATAGTTTACTCTATCAAATAACTAATAAATCGGCAAAGTAAAGAGGACGGAGGTCATGAATATTCTTATAACGATTGTGTTATGCAAACAAATTATAACCATAACAGCTATAGAAACTTCTAATTTCTCACCTCCAAAACGTTAATAGTTACAATGAAATTAATAACAAGATAAATAAACGTAATGGGTAAATGATAGTAGATATATATTGAAGAGTCTCTTGAATGTAATTTTACCCGTTTTTAAATTAAAAAGCAATTATTTAAGTGGCATGCCATGTTCCTACCCAAGTTCATACTATGCCTTAATATTTTTTTTAGTTTTTCAAAAACACTATTTTTTCCCCATCTGAAATCCTTATGAAATGAATTTATTAAGCCTAGTAAGTAGGACCTAAAAAATTTAAAGAATTTATTAATTTCCGTAAAGTATTTTCTTTATTTTTTGGATAAATTAACTCTTTTCCATTTAGATCACCCTTAAGGTTTACAAGGAAACCAAAAACAGAAAGTTTGTCTTGGGCAGGTGAACACCAACGTCGCATTTTCGTTTTGGTCAAACAACATGCATCATTTCAAAATCAGAGGCCCAATTGTTGGAGTTATAAAGTAACATTTATACTTCATCGTGATGAGCATTTAAAAAAAAAAAACAAAGTAGAAAGCGGACGAGGTCGCGGGAAAAGCTTGACGATTTTCAACATTCCTCATCTCATTACACTTCATTACTAAGCGGGAATCTAATTCCGTTAGTTTGTGATGACATTTTCAACCGACCAAATAAAAATATAAAACACAGTTGTCCTAACCGATCAAGATAAACATTGATTTACGTGTTTTTTTCTGTAATTTTGATACAATGTTAATCACTTCTGAAAATTGTCGGAACTGTCTAGTCACGCGCTAATATTGTATAAGTAGACTATTTCTGTATATATGTAGTTTTAATATATTTTATTATTAAATGCCAAGGCTCGTAAAGGAGTTATACTTATAGTAGTGACAATTTCTTGTAGCAATTACAGGTATACGTTAATTTATTTTTTGTAACAGCTTATTTGTATTTTTTTTTAACAATTTTTATTGTACACCATTACTTTATTTAAGTAATCGTTCTTCTATATGCCGTACAGTGTGAACGAAAGGACCGAGCTCAAAATAAAAAAAAATCTTTTAAATACTTGGCACTACCGTCCAGATACCGATACCGTCTAGAGTAGTCACCCCCCTCGACACAATACAAGCATAGAGCGTGACCAGCAGTTCTGTGCGACAGTTGGTGCGGCGCCAGCTTTAAAATTTTTAACTTGCACTACACTACTTTTCTAAAATTTAACAAAACTTAATGTAAATATATTAAAAACTACATTTTCGATTATTTTTTACTTCGATAAATTTTATAAAGGATCGACACCACACCATCTTCGAAAGATAAAATTTAACAAACATAAATACAAGCCACATTCAGTTACTATTTACACAATAAAATCGCGAATTAAAATCATGACATCGACGTCTCTCCGCACTTATATGTATCTTTTTAAACCTCGCACACTTTTAATACATACTTTTGTAATTTATAAGCACTGCGTATATAGGAGCACCACAGCTCGTCTCAATAATGCCAGTTGTCAAAACATAAAAAAGTACAAAAAACTTTGAATATTTGCGCGTTATACAGCAGAAATGTGTACACAATTTGTAATGTATCATATATTCCAAGCTTATGGGTATAATGTAATATAATATGAGATCATCTGTGAATATGAGGTGAGCGTTAACCTAAACTTTAATTAATATATTGTTCGTAAACGGGTACTGCGATATATAAGGTAATAAGGTCATAATTATACACTTCAATTATACAACAATGTTCACACATCTCCGTTACTATTAGGGTGTGGTTTGTATACTCCGATATACGCAGCACATACAATACATTAATAAGCCCTGTAATACTGACTCACATATTCAATTAATTGACTCAAAACATTCCGACACGAGTACACTAAAATAAAAAATACAATTATAAAGAAAAAAACACAGTCCAATCGCACCAGTCACACTTATAGAGATTATAGCGTCCTACGATAAGTATGTATAACATGTAGCGTCTACAGTATATAGTAACATCCATTAAAAATTCACATAGAAACTGCTTTGAGCCCCTTAAGATCACTACGAAATGCATTCGATATAGCCGTGGGTCCGGACCGGCGCGGCGGACCTTACACTGGAAGAGACAAAACACAATTTAGTTGCGTGTGCACAAGACGAGCGACACTCGGGCGAGGCCAGCTCGCGTACGATGAGAAATTGATACAATCTCCCCCTCGTACGCGGTGCAATCTAAATTTACTTACAAATACAAAACAATAAATAAAATCAATGTTATAAATTCGTCCGTTCGTGTACCGTTCAATGTGATTCTTCGAGTCTCAATATACTCAATACGTCGCGTCTCGTAACGATAACTCAACAGGTAACGTTCATGGTCGGGTATAGGATGTAAACCATTGTAACGGCAGTTCATATAAGAATAGTTAACAAATGACACTAGGATAAAATACACCGTACGTACCACTAAATCAACTGGAAGAAATCGGATTTTAAAATAAAACTAGATTTTAAAACGAATCGAGGCGACGCGCTCAATAGTAGGCGTCCATGTACTCACCCTGGTCGAAGGTGCTCGGGTTGATGTAGGAAAGGAGGTCCTGGTCGCTCATGTCGGTGAGGCCCTGCACGGGCGCCGTCATCTCCTGCGACACGGCCTGCGACACGGCCTGCGACACCGCCTGCGACACGGCCTGCGTGACGGCCTGCGACACGGCCTGCGACATGGCCACCAGCGGCGTCTCGGCCGGCGGCTCCGGCGGCTGGGCGTCCGCCGCGCCCTCCGTGCTCAGGATGTTGGCCGTGTTCAGCGCGGACGTCACCAGCGCGTTCATGGTGGTGTCGGACGTGAGGATCTCGGCGGCCGCGTTCAGGATCATGGACTTGACGGCGGCGGGCGGCGTCTTGACGGAGGTGGGGATGTCGGGCATCATGATAAGGTCGTCGGACGGCGCGGAGGGCAGCGGCGCGGCCGCGTCGGGCGCCGCGGGCGACGTCGCGCCCGCCAGGTGCTCCTCCATGCGGGAGTTGACCAGCTCGTCCAGCTTGGCCGCGTCCGCCGGCAGCATGGCCGCCGTGGCCTTCATGGCGTCCCCCATCAGCGCCTCCATCTGCGCGCTCTGTTGCGCGAGCCTCTGCTCCATGCGTTCCATGCGCTCCATCTGCGTCGCCTCCATCTTGGTCATGGCTCCGAATGGGTTGAACCCGCCGTCGTCGGTCGGCTGCATCTGATTGTACACAATCAACCTCTGCTCGTTAGCCGCCTGGATGCTCGTCGCGTTCGACATCATCAATTCGTTGTTGAGCACCTTCATGTCGCTCTCCAGGGAGTTCATGGTATTCTTGGAGGAGATGAGCTGCCGCATCGGGTCCATGGAGGCCATAGGAAGAATCGGTTGGTCTACGTACATTTGACCTCCGTTGTCCTCCGAATTGAAGATGGCGGCCGTGACCGATTCGACCATTTTGTCAGTTTGAACCTGATTTTGGATAGCTTGGATCTGTTGAGTGAACGACGTGAATCCGAGGGGCGAGGGTGATTCGCTTTGCGCTGGCGTCGTAGGCGATAACTTGATAGAATCGTATGCACCCACGAAGCTGACCTGATTGAGGACATCGTATTAGTATTCAGATAATAATAACAACTGAAACAGATTATTTGAGCACATTGATTAGATTTGGCATACCTATTTAGAAAAAAATCAAAGACATCACATGTTATCCACATTATTATACATTACATGTATTTATTATCATATATCATGTAAAATTTAATATCACCAAAAAGCATATTAGTAACGCTAAGTGTAGGTCGATTGGGAGCAAACCTGCGCTTGGGAGTCTCCGGCGATGCCCTCGGACTTGAGGCGGAGGTCTATCACCTTGAGCTCGTCGAGGGTCTGCTGCTTGTCGGGGCCCTCCGGCCCGCACGAGGTCTCCGCGTACTCGATGAGTGAGTGCTGGCTCGTCTCGTCCGTCACCTGTACAGTGCGACAACTTGCTGATGCTATCTCCACTTGTGTTCCTTGCTTTCCCAATTTCGTGGCTACACTAACGTTACCAACACCGGTGCAGTTGCCCACCCCAGCCGTAAGCTGAATTTTCTATGTTCAATTTTACTTATAGAGACCGGGACTATATTTACTACTTGGTGCCAACTACAAATGAATCATTAATTATTATTGCTTTACTTTTAATAAAATAATATGCATGCGTGTAAGAAGTCATACTTTATTTGGCGTAATTAATGAAAAATTAAGCAGGCTCATAGTGTATTAAATTAATTACCGCGTCTCAGCTTGCTTTGGTCTCATTTACTACGGTAATAATCCTTTGTGTTAATCCAGGTCTTATACTTTTAATCCCAAAAGTTTAGTAATTCGATATACAACATACATACGTCATACACCTCACAATCTTGCTTTATAATATTAATAAGATTTATTTCAAATTGATTTATAAGTCGAATTCGTCTAAAATAAAAGTCGACACACACAAATATGTTGCAATGCAGAAATTTGCGCGTACAACGCGCTTATATTTCTGGCGTTCGCTAGAAAAATGGTCTCGGTATCGGTACGCATTACGACCCATCGACACGACGATCGATGCGACGCTCAGCAGACGTTGCGGTACCCGCAACGTCTGCTGAGCGTTGCAATGTTTTATCTTTTAGTCCTAAATTTAAAAAAAAATGTTTAAATGTGTGTTGACTTCAGATAGAATTTATGTTCTTTATCTTTACGATGCGCCAAAAGAAGTATAACTTCAATTATCAGAATAAGAGGTCGGGAGTACTAAATATCAAAAAAATATCAAATTATAGAGGTTTCGGGGACTATATCTATTTTGTAAACAAAGCAATAGGTAAAGCGACACTCACCACACTTGTGGCCGAGATAACGGGAGGAATAACAATAAATTGCAAAGTATAAGTTAAGCGTCAAACAAGAGGGCGGTAGTGTCGCACTCACCTCGCCCTTGAGATTGAGATAGATGGGCCCTCCCCAGGGAAATTACTAAATTGCAAAGTACAATAACATGGTAAGATTCACAGGACTTGCCTCGAGGCCGAGGCAAATGGAGGGGTACTATGCAAAGTATAAAGCAAGCGTCACACAATCGGGCAACACTGCGTCAGATATCTCACCTCGCTCTTGAGTCCGAGCGTGTCGAGCGGCGCGGGCGGCGCGGCGCGGCGCGGCGGCGGCGGCGGCATGAGCGCCCAGCGCGCCTCGCCTGACACACAACAACAACGTCACGCTCCGCGCGCTCCTCACGCTGCTGCCACCTGCGATCTAGCCGTTTCCCGCTCGCCCTACGCTAGTCCGCGGTCGGACTACGTCACCCGGTTCAGGTCAAGGTAGCAGCAATGTAGGTTATCGGAACAAGTACGACAGAAACTTGCGATCATCATACTTAATATATAAAATTACTCGTCTTAAGTCAAAGTTATTTTAATTCTACTTCTGTCACAATCATATAATTTAGAAATTAATCGATTTTTTTCTAATACTACTAAAATTCAACTTAATTAAATTAAAATTAAACATGTATATCTGCTTTATCTCTGAAAATTTACACAAAAATCAAATGTACACAAAACGTTCTTCGATCTTGTAAGATATTCTTTTTTCTTCTATAATCGACAAATTTCTATCGAATCTTGTTCAGGCGACTCAGGTGGGCGAGTCTTCGGAAACAGCTAAAACGCAAGAGAGCAGTATTGAAAGGAGCACCGAGCTGAAGGGGCACGTCAAAACTAGCTAGATGTCGCTAGTGCGCTCGGATTTTGTGGCTGGAGTTACTGTATAGTCGACTTCGTTTCGTGTGAGGATATGTATGGGGTTGGATAGGATTGTACATAGATCTGATATATTAAATTCGTGTTACGACTCCACAAACAACGATCATTAAATTCGACGCGATAAAAACAATTTGGAAAAGAAGCAAGTAAATTTTTACATAAACATAACTATATATTGCATTAAATATATGCACTTTAAATGAAATGTGTATGTATTTTAGAATACAATACTTTACATGAAAAAATAATTATAAAGCATAGAACACGAAAAAGCCGCGCACAGAATGTGTTAAAACATTGTTATTCCGTCCAGGACGTTGTGTGTGAAATTGTGTTCAATTTATGTATGTCCGTGTATTCAATGAAAATGTATTGTGTTGTTTTATTTAGACTTTTAGGTGTGAGAAATTCTAAATACTTGTATAGCAATTTATCATAAAAAGTAAGTACAAAAAATTTACCCTTTTTTTTAAATTCGGTATATGTATAGATTAATTTTAAAACCATACAATTTTATAAAAATGTTCATTTCATATCCTACAGTATAACATATTTTTGTGTAAGTTCAATGTTAGGCTGTATAAGGAGAAATGTGTGTATAGTAAGGAGAAAAATGTGTAGTGTTACATTGTAGGTATATAAACGTGTTAAATGTATAACATGACATGGTGTAATTTGTAAAATATGACGTCACAAAAGGACGTGTATAATTGCGTTTTAGTGAATTAAAATGTAAATGTATCACAGGATAGTTTTGTATTTGAAGGATATTTTATGTAGGTTTTATTCAGCCCGTAAAGAGCATAGGAGTCGAAGAGGTATATTGTAGATAGAAAAATAATTGTGTTCAAAAATGTTTCATTTTTTTTAAGTTATTATGATTTTATAAAAAAAAAATATATTTATTTTATGAAGCTGTAGTCTGTCTGTCTTTGATTTGGTTCGATTTTTGTTTGAGCATCTCTTTAAATAAAATGCAAATTTAAGTGATTTTTAAAGTTTAAAAATTAATTTTCTGATAACATGGATGTATATTTATTTATATGCTACCATCCATCATGATGCACAATATATTTTGTTTATCGCAAGTACACCTAATTAAAAATGAGCTTCCATTTTAGTGAATTTAAAAATGTTTATAATATTCAATCTGACTTGAAATCAAATGAAGCGGTAAATAAGGAAAAAAATGATATTTTTTTAATCTAAAATTTATACGGATATTATAAACAACAGAAAAACAAAAAAAAAAGTTAATTTATATTGGTTGGTTTCAAGTGGCCAGAAAAAATAATGATTTGTACTATTTACGCTTTGACGAAATAGTAGTAATGATATTATTTATTGAAGTCAGCTTATATTACACTAGATTAAAATACATTTTGTACTAAGACTTAAATTTTATGGGCAACTTTTAAAAAGTTTTTTTTTTGTATTTTAAACATACCTTCAAAATATTTGAAAAGAGTATCAAGAGTTTTACAATTTTTGAAAATTTAAATTATTGGATAGCTCATTTCTGAATTACGACTTGGATTTCAATTTGAATAGAGAGCGGATGTCGTTACACCGTCTCGTGTGTGTGTCTGTGGTGTGTGTTGGTGTGCCAGTACCGTGGGGCAGGCGGCGGCGGCGGGGCGGCGGCGGCCGGCTACCTAGACAGACCTAGCTTGAACAGAGGGGAAAAGAAACAGTGCGACGTTCGCGCATCAGTCATTTCTTCCAAAATCTATACACACAAATAATCATGTAGTACAACAGTTCATCCATACCGCACACGGGCACAGATAGTGCACACATGCAGAAGCGCTACGTTGTTAGTGCTAAGCGGTTTATATGCGGGTGATTAATTGTGGATACTTGACCCTTGTCATAGTGTGAGATTCTGAGCATCTCCCAGGGTACGTGCCCTTTTAAAGCCCAAAACAGTATAAACTAAATATTCTTAGTTTAACCACATTTTGTGTTCTTATAAATTTTAAATGCGATATTTTCTTACAGTAACTGCCAAAGTGATTGATATTTTTTTTACTTTATTCTTAATATTTAGATAATGACTTTTTTTGTATATAATAAATATATTATAGACAATTTATTATAAAAAAATATGAATGTTAACAGACCCTCAAAAAATAGGTCGCATTACCAAAGAGTCGAGTCTCCACATAAACATTACAATATATTAGGCATTGCATAACTTTTATTATAATCTTTTATCTAGAGTACAACATTTAAACGCAAAACGATGGTGTTTTAATAATATTATATACCACTGTTAGTTCTACCTTGAATTTTAATAAGTTTAAAATAAATACATCTTTCAAAATAAATGGAAAATAAATAGCAAAAAAATCTTGGAACTTATATTTCCTTTTCCTTAAAAATTGCTTAATGTAATGCATAAAGAAAATATTCAAGCAACGTGTCATAGAAAATCAATGTTACCAGAAAAATCCCATAAATTATGAAGTGTCCAGACTAATATCTAAGACTTTATTATCCTGTAGAACGGTGTACCGTTCTAACTTCTACCGTCTATGCCATAGATTATATGTTAGTACAACAGACAGATAAAAATAAAATTTATACAGCAATTCTCGTACTGGGTTAGACAGAGAAGCCACAATCAAGGCATGCAACGCTCACGTTAGCTTTTTGGTATAGTTTGTCTGTGGCAGCGGATGTTCTGTTATGTTTCATTATATATATTTATGATATTTTTTTTCAAATGTTTTTTTTTTCGTTAAACAAATAAATTTAAGTTACTTAAAAATGATAAATCAAGAAAAAAAATTGATAATTGTTTCATGTATTTTGGTAGTAAATCTTTAAGGTGTCTAACTTTATTATAAATTTTGAAGAAATAAATTCTATACTTTAAACATAAATCATATTATTTTAAGTTATAGTTATACGCTTATGGATCTTTTTTTTTCTGTTAAACTAAAAAAAAATCTTCAAATATTCTACAGTGATTACGATTGCTTATAATAGTCGATAAGTATTCCACATTCCCGCGGAAACATAACAGAGCATCCGTGCAGGGTAGCGGGCGTGCTGAGCGCGGGGCGGGCGGGCGCGTACCGTGGGCGGGCGCGAGGGCGGGCGCGGGGTGTGCGTGCGCGGGGTGTCGGGTGACGGCGGGCGGCGCGTCGCGCGGCGTGTAGTAGAAGGCCAGCGGCTCGGAGGCGCGCCCCGCCGCGCGCACGAACACCTGCGCCGCCACCGGCTCCGCGATGTCCGCGTGCTGGTACGCCGGCACGCAGCACACTAGGTGCGTCTGTGGAGGGAGATGAGTAGTTTAAATGGCGAAAAGTTTTCCTAGAACTAGTGTAGTTCGACCGGGGAAGTACCACCGCTACGCCTATTTCTAGCGTGAAGCATTTTTTTGCGTTTCGCTGGAAGGGTGTGGTTGCCGGCACACTTTAACATGAAGCATTCTAGTCCGCGGGAGTAGCAAAGCATCTGTGATTGACTTCAGATAGGCCCATGTTCTATTTGAAGTTGCTTACAGGTGACCATGGGCGGCAGTGACCACTTACCATCAGATGGACTGCATGCTCGTTTGCTACTTCAATTAGATAAAAAAAACGGATACATTTCGACCGGTGAGGAGTCAAAGTAGATAGATAATAGCAAAGATGCATTCAGTCCAACTGTAAGGAATTACAAATGAACAAGACGTGTATCCGCAGACAATCAAAAGATAAAACCAAGACAGGCATATTAATGGGCAACGTATTCAAAAAAATCTGAAAAGCTGTTTTTTTTCAAATACAAATTCAGTTTTACATTACCATACGAAAGTAAAGAGTATAGTATAGACTATAGAAATATTAGATATACTATTTTATTAAAATCAGCGTTTTAATAACAATACCTCTATTATATCTAATATTTCTCACTATACTTTGTACTGTCGTATTTGACTACCCTCACTCGAGTGCAAAATATCCCTTTATTTAAAATAAATATTACGCCTTCACTAAACCTCTTAAAATAACAGTACATCATCCAAATCTTTTATTTTTCTCTCCAACTAACCTGCTGCAGGAATTCCTTGTCGGGCACCACCTCCTCCTCCCAGGTGCCGGAGTCGGAGCGCGCGCGGAAGACCACGCGGCTCTCCTTGAGGAAGTTCTTGCCCAGCAGGTACAGCTCCAGGCCGCCGGTCGCCGGGCACGACACCAGCGACTTGCGGCACACCTCCGGCACGCCGGGTGGTTGAGCTGCAAATGGGAGTTGGGTTCGATGATGGAGATTGTTGAAGCGACAAGAAATTATTATGAAAACAATAGCTATAATAAAATTTGCAATCGGGTATTTAAATATCTTTCAATAGCATACAACTTACTCTTTGTTAAAAAGTAACTGTTTATAGATGATAAGTGATGTTGAATCCCATTTTTTTAATATATTTTTTTTATCTAATTTAAGTTTTATTTTGACTTCTATGGTATTGCATAAAAAACATCGTAGTGTGGGGCTGAGAAAATTCTAGTGTGGGGCTGAGAAAATCCTAGTGTGGGCTGAGAAAATCCTAGTGTGGGGCTGAGAAAATTCTAGTGTGGGGCTGAGAAAATCCTAGTGTGGGACTGAGAAAATCCTAATGTAGGGCTGAGAAAAACCTTGTGGACTATGAATGTGAAAGGTGCGTTAGAAGCGTAGCGGGGCACTCTCTCATGACTCGAGGTTTATACAGAGGAAATATTGCTTATTACAGAGTAAAGATTCTATTGTTGAACTGAGAAAACTCTAATGTGGGACTGAGAAAATCCTCAGCTATAACCTCGATTTGGGTAACATTGAACATTTTTTACAATATTTGTGATATTATAATCTGTTTTATATTTATTGCACCTTGTTTTTACTAAATGAATAGTGTCCTTTTTAGCTGGTTTATTAATCTAACACAATAAATTTACGGAGAAAACAATTAAACTATCCACAATTACCCCTAAAACTCAAATTCAAAGTTATCCTTAGTTTTGGGTAACTTTGAATATAATTTTTTGAGGATATAAAATCCGTCATTAATCGAATATTTTAAGGTCTGAGTAAAATTAATTAACATATTTTTGTTAATTAAAACCAAATCTATAAAAAATACATTTATTTTGATATATAAATACAATAGACAACTTGGTCTTGCCATATGAATCAAGGTCGATCAATTTGGTGGTAAAATAAGATACTAGTTTTTTTTTTTGATTATTTATTCCATCCATCCATAGGATGGACGGAACATCGGGTACCTTTGGAAGGTTTCCCCCTCGAAAACAAAAAAAAAAAAGGATGGACGGAACATGGACATAACATAGGCCTCCCCTAAATGGGGCCACTCCAACCGGTCCTGTGTCCTCTGAATCCAACGGTTTCCCGCTGTCTTCTTCAGGTCACCGGTCCATCTGGTAGGGGGGCGACCGGTACTCCTTTTGCCTAAACATGGTCGCCACTCGAGGACCTTTCTTCCCCATCGGTTATCGGTCCTACGAGCGATGTGGCGGCCCATTTCCACTTCAGCTTGCTAATTTTGAGAGCTATGTCGGTAAGCTTCGTTCGTCTACGGATTTCATCGTTGCGAATCATGTCTCGTAGCGAAATTCCGAGCATAACCCTCTCCATAGTACGCTGAGCGACCCTGAGCCTCCGAAAAAAATATTTTTTTATGATACAGGTAACTTTGAACCGTTCAAAGTTACCCATATAACATCCAATTTCGACGTCGTCAAAAGTTTAACAGTTTTACGCAATATTCAACATGGGATACGGATAGTACAGTTTCAAAATAATAATATACAATATACATTTTAAAGATAAACACCAAAACACACCTGTTTACGGTAAGTTTTATATTATAATTGCCATTTCAAAATGAAGCATTAAACACTTGCAACAACTTCACTACGGAAAAGGTGGTATTTTTTAAAATTATGAAATTGACAGGTCCCTTTTTTTGCTTTCATTGCTATTACAACATTTTGGCAAACCATTTTACGCAGGTACGATATTGAAACAACAAGAAGTTTCCATGTAATAAATTAATATATTTTTTTCACAACTTTGTTCAAAGTTACACCGCTGTTCAATGTTACCCAAATTGATTGTAAGTGAGAAGCGTGTAAATACGTAGCGGGGGACTCACTGCAGATGATCTGCGTGGAGCAGACCTGCAGCGTCTCGGGGCGGCCAGCGCGGTCCACGATGTCCGCGCGGAACACCATGCGGCAGCGCGTGGACTTCTTCTTGCCGCGCGCCGCCGCCGCGCCGGCGCCGCCGCCCAGCGTCTCCCCGAAGCGGTGCTCCACGTCCACGTTGCGCTCCTGGGGAATAAAAAATCAATTATGAGTCATAGGAAAGCAGTAAAATATGATCAACAACAAGTGAGATTAGATCCTATCTGAACACGACCATGAATGCTGGGAACAAAATTACAAAGATCGGATAAGTATATTTTTTATCGAGTTACTCACGCCTAGATTTAGTTTTCAAAAGAAATTACCACAAATTAATTAATATCCAATATTGAACTACAGAAACATTGAATACCAAGATTTTCATCTAAATCCAGAACAAAGACGAACTAAACTAAACATTTGACCAGGTACGAAGTCTAACCGTAAGTATAGGGGGTACTTATAGGGGTACTATCATTGAAATCGTTATTGGTGAACCAGTCTTGATTAACATAAACGTTGAAAAGCCAACTTTACATCTGCGTATAGGAAGACACTTACAAACTAAATAAAACATATCCTTAGATTTGAAGTCTTTAAACGTGATTACCATAAATGATCTTTTTAAATTATGTATAACAAAACTTATAGGTGAACTAGTTTTTGAAGTGAAACTTCTTTATCGAGGTTGGAAAAAAATTTAGTGTAACATTTTTTCGTTACGCGCCATCTTTTTCTGTTACGTGCCATCTTTTTTATTTTTCGTTACGCGCCATCTTTTTCTGTTACGCGCCATCTTTTTTTTCCGTTACGCGCCATCTTTTTCTTATCCCTACCACCCGTGATATTAGATAGATTATTATTGATTAGATTATTAGATAAAGTTTAATAAAAACCTTTTATTAAACTTTATATAAATTAACTTTATTTAACCAATTTCTGTAAAGTTGCATATAGTAAATTATTTTTTGAAAAATAATGTCATAAAGAAGTTTCACTTGTTACGAGTGTACGCTAGTACACGCACACATTTAAAAAAAAATGTGTGCGTCTACTAGCGTACACATTTTTTTTAACCCCGATAAAGAAGTTTCACTTCAACAACCCCGATAAAGAAGTTTCACTTCAAAAATGATCAAACCAATACTTTCAACTGAATATAGGACAATAGCAAACTAAATAAAACAAACGCTTCCTCAATAATCGTATGATACGGCCGCGGGACAGGAGGCATCGACCGCGGTATCGCCGCGCCGATAACAATAAATAGACACAACGGGCACAAAGGGCACTCCTGTCACTCCTGGCACACATTATGCTGATAGTGATGGCTTTGGGCCTCCTTTGTGTGCAAATTCCAAATAGACAACTTTTGGGAAGAAGAAAAATGATCTCATACAAATGCAATGTAATCTAAAAAAATACTAAAGGCTAACTTTGGAAAGGAATCTTTCATTTGAAGAAAAAAGTTCGAGATGTATCGTAAGACATACGTAAGGAATTACGCTTGTACATAATCTTAATATTCTAATAAGTAATGATTAAATTTCTTAATGAATTTTTTCATGTTAAAGAATATTGCATTATTACTTATCATTTATTTTATTCCTCTTCTTCTGTATGTCCTCTATAGAATTGTAAACTATTCATTTGATCATGTGATGATCTTTAGCAAAGTTGTTATTCATGAGCTCGCGAAGGTAGAAATCTTCGAGAGCTCATGAATAACAACGGTTTTTTGTGATGGCAATGATTGTGGCAACACGGACAGGGTACAGCTAGTCTTTTATAAATAATATTTTTTACTAACTAAACATGAATAATTGCAAATGGTAAAATAGATAAGTATAAAACGTACCATGGATTTTGTACCAAAGACTGGCTTGTCAGTATAAAACGTACCATGGATTTTGTACCAAAGACTGGCTTGTCTTAGTCGAGGTAAAAATTATATGACCTCTTACTGTGACAACTGAGAAATTGTGACTGTCTGACGGGCCAAAGAAACAGATATACATAGATACGCTCAAAAAACATTACCATCCTTCTGACGTAGGTAAAAAGCCATTTTATTGATTAAGAGTAATTTTGTCATCTACACCAAATATACTAAAAACAATGTTGATTTTATAATTGTAGTAGCTTTTGAACTCATGAACTTTGTAGCAACGTAATATAGAAAAGAGATTCTATCTAAAGTCAATTACACTTATGTTGCTTCTCCTGAGGACTAAGATGTTCGCCTCATTTGAAAGCTGATATGTGTAGTACGGACTATTTTGAAGTGGCCATTCTCACCTTGAGTATTCCAACGCAGTCGCAAGTAACCTGCCAGTTCTTGGCGGGCTCGAGGTCGATCTCGATGACGACGGTGCCGTCCTCCTTGCGCTCCTTGCACGGCGTGGAGTTCTTGCCGGACACGCGGCACGCCTGGTAGAACATGTGCGGCGCCACACGGCCCGTGTCTGTCCCGATGAACACCTGGAACGTCACGTTTGATGTGTGTCAATATAATATAATAATTATAATATAATAATATCTTATCTTTGCTCCTGTTGAAACCATGTATAAGTCTAAAAATATTGAGTAAATTGACTTCTACCAAAATAGCTACGAAATTTGTTATTTTTCAATACAAAAAAATAAAAGTATACTATTTTAGATAAATATTATCGCGGAATTGACACATTTTAATGCTTGACGGTCACTCACGTTATGCGGTTTTTGAATTCTTTTTCGAAAAAAAAAAACAAATAATCTCTCAACAGGACTGTCATTTTTTAATAATTGTCATCTCAATTAAGTCAATAGTCTCTCGTATTTTATTGTTTCAATTTATTTTTTTGACAATGAACAATTAAAATGACAATAACATGTTAATGTTTAATAATAATAAAAAAGTTTTAAATTAATTATAAATACTCAATGTACTGATCATTAAATTGTACATAATAAGTACCTGTAGAACAGCTGGTTTGTCATAGCCAACTAATTTGACCACCGGAAATCCGTTCCCTGAATTATCCTTGACGGCGCCCCGGCTTCCTTCAGTTTGATATCTAGAACATAAAAAATAAATATGAGAAAAAATATTCTTGGGAACTTCCTTCTAAATGCTCAGAGGCAAAAATGTAATCATGATTTTCTTTCTTTAATAGTTTTTTGAACTAGAGCCAAAAAGTAAAGCTGCATTTTTCACTGCAGTTGCACGACAATACGACAAATTCGCTTTCCTTTATTGAAATGATGATGGGCGACAGTAGATACTTAACATCAGTTAGGTATATATAGATATAGATGTACCTACTATTTAAATTATATTACGTCTAAAATTAAATTATATATTAGGTAAGAAAAAAAATATTTTTGTTTGTAATTTTTTGTTGCTAGTTTTTTATCTACTAACAAAAAAAAAATTTCAATACTGAGAATTAATGATATTTCTTTCTTTTAATAATGTTCGTTTCAAAAATTGTAAATAATTAGCTTCTTCAATCGGGAACAAAAAATTAGACAACGATCTCCAAGTCACCTCGCTCTGTGTTGCGTTTCCGGCTGACATAGTATCTGTAGCTCGACCGTCCCGTCCCTGGACTTGCTGGAGAGCGGCGCGGCGAGCCCCGAGTGCGTCATCCCCACCAGCGCTCTCCGCCGCGCCAGCGCCTGCGCCAGCTTGCCCCCGTACTTCCCCCCCAGCTTGCCGCCCAGCTTCCCGCTCAGCTTGCCCCCCGCGCCGGACAGCTTGCCCCCGCCGGCGTACTTGCCACCGCTGCCCAGTTTCCCACACGACCGGTACGACGGGTCCTGAAACCTCTTGCCCGGCGTTTCACTTATGCTCGGACTAGATATGCTGCATCCCGCTCGCATTCTGCAAAAGGGAAAGGATACAATAAATCACATAATTTCTCGTAAGGTACAATACAGTCCTTAATGTTTAGTTGACATTGGACAGATTCTACTTTGAACATCATAGTTTAGTATGGGTTAACATTTATAGTGGTACCAATTATTTATTGTCCCACTGCTGCATGGGTCTTCTCTCAGAATGAGAGTTTTATCCATAGTCCAACGCGCTGGCCAAGTGCGATTTGGTAGACGGACGAAATATAAAGTGTATACAAAACAGTTTTATACAATTCTCTATTTTTTTTCAAAATATGTCCAATGTAATCTGTCCACACCAGGCTATGATGTCCAAAGTAGAATCTGTCCAATGTCGACCAAACCTCATTTAAGCTCCCTTTCCGTGGATCTCTTAGGAAACGACTAAGGGATTAAATCCAAGTGATAAGCAGCAGAGTTTTTTACTAAATTAATTTTGTATTGCGTTGATTATACATAGCAAGAACTTAGCCTATGGTGAACTCCTTTGCCTGTCCTGGATGTTTGTACACCCATGATACCCACAGAATAAAAAGTATAAAGTTTGAGAGCAATTGTCTCACGATTCAGGGAGCAAATCTCCCTGGAAACATCAATGTCGCAAAGTTGCGCTTTTGAGGAGTTTTTTATTTTGTATTGTATATCTTATTTTATTGTACTATCTTATTGGTACCTCAAATAGCTATGATCGAAATATTGACCTATATGTCAATATTTCGATTCAATTTATGACAATGCGAAATATCGGCATAAAATTAGAGTAACTCTGGGCTCCTGTTAAATATTATTTTCAAATCAGCAATCACATTTCATATCTGTATCGAATAGTATTATTTATGTAAATTAATTCGTACAATCGTATCGGCGAGCATCTCTGATAGTCCCACTGTCGAATATCACGTAACGGTGGCTGGGACGTGCCAACTCCACTGTTTTCATAGTTAAGGTTATCTATCGCCAATTGGTCAATCATTTTTATCTTTCTATACTACTCCCGTATTTATTCTGTAGTCATAGCTATCGTCTATACTAGGGATGGCGAACCATTAGATAACAAGGTGGTAGAACCAGTGTAGTTCGACCGGGAAAGTACCACCGCCACACCTATTTCTAGCGTGAAGAAATTCTTGCGTTTCGATAGAAGGGTGTGGTTGCCGGCACACTTTCACATGAGGCGACCATCATAGTCCTCGGGAGTAGCAACGCATCTGTAATTGACTTCAGAAGGAACCCATGTTTTGTATGTTGATAACAAATGTCCATGGGCGGCAGTGACCACTTACCATCAGGTGGCCTGCATGCTCGTTTACTACTTCAGTCAGATAAAAAAATAAGAAAAAAAGCTACGTATGTCTGCGGCCAATGATGGCACGTCATGACTCTATCGACTAACGATTCAAAAGTGACAATTTCGTGCTAGATATTGCAAACATGTTACGCCCCTTAAATCACCACATGCTTCAGATCAGAAACCTGCCAAAAAGTGAACACAATTTTGTTATTTTCACAAAATGCAAATTTAGTTTTAGATCCCTGTTACTTACAACGTGTATGTAGATATTATTGCAGTCAATCGCATTTAGGTACTAAGTTCACCCCCTCTGTATTCCATTGGCAATAAGTATTATTCTGCTATTGCTCACATATGTTTGTGTATTTGAAAAAAACGTTTGAACAACTTCCGTTACTTGAGTTTTGATAAACGGCCCCATATTATAAATATGTATTTTCAGACAGGCAGGTTTATGTTTTTATGACCAACAATCTAAAAGTTATGAAGATTGATTCAAGGATTATTCATTCCAATAGACGGGAAGTGAATATATTTTACCATGATTTCATGGCTGTTGTTATTGAAAGACCACGTCACATTGTATCTTTTCATAGCCTATTGGTCCATAAGAAGATTTCTCAAGCGCTGAGGACAAGGAAATTATTAAGTGCACATAAATGTATTGGGGTGCTTTTCCGTCCGACATAACGCAGAAAGCGTTGTGCAAAGTGTCGCGTAATTATACCTTCTCTTAAAAAAAAATTTTTCGGTAGCAGCAACGCAACGAGTTTGCGCGTTGGATAGGTGCAACGCAATGTCACTCTACGAAACTGCATGTTCAGCGGCAAATAAAGGGCGGAAAAGAGTTGAAGTTCACTGGCAGACGATTGTTATTTCCCATAGAAAGATTAGGTTACCATAGCCACAACTTAAATGTATGTTTTTGTAGGTCGTGGCAATTGAGAAACTCTTTATGGGAACACATCGCTTCCCATCTTTAGATTTAATCCCTTAGTCGTGGCCGTAGTAATCTCGCCATTGAAAAACTTTTCTTCTGTAGCAATAAAAGTCTTATACAGGTGCTGAAAATTCTAAAAATTGATGAAAGTCACCCCTAGAGAAGTAATAATAAAATATGAAGAATTTATAAATGAATTTTGTATCCTTTGAAATATAATAAGATAACGTACGCGGGGTGGGGCTGCGTGGCGTCGTGTGTGGTCGCAGTGAACGCGGGCGCGGTAGCGGGAGCGGGCGCGAAAGCGTAGGCGTCTATCGCGTCGTCGCACTCTACCTTTACGTCCGAATCGTCGCCGCGCCGCCTTTTCATTTCTGGATGCTCCCATTCTTCAGACGTGTATGAGGATCTGCGCACACGCATCAGGCTTTTGTTACAAAGGATAACATGCATTAATTTGGTTTCACGAGTGCCATGGCTGTTTGCGTTGCGGAAACGGATTGGCCAATTTAAAAGTGATCGAAAGATCTCTATAAAGGTTAAAATAAAACAAATTACTACTGCCAACCATGCCACACCTGTGATCAATCCCAGATCACCATCCCAACTGAGGACCATCACAGATGCTATTCCTGAAGGCTAAGTTGTGACGCTCCAGATAAGTGCGTTTTCTTTACCATACCCTTTAAACCAGATCACAGCACTGCTTGAAACTGCGATTATTCGGTAGAAATATAAGAAGTAGTTGTGTCTCAGGAGACAAACCATAATGGTAACACCACAACCATTGCACATTTTTGTAAAGATTTATTGCTCAGAAATTCTTCAACATACCATTCTTCATTATCATATACGCTTAAGAGACCACTTGAGAAAGCTAGCTTTCTTTTAAAAGACAAACCGTCCTCTAAAAGAACCACATTTAAGATAGAAAGCCCAATTATGTAATAAAAATAATTTGAATTATGAGTTTTCGTTAGAAATTCTGAGAATTAATTAAATGAAAAATAAAATTATTAAAGAAAAATATAATGAGGCATATTAAGCAGCCTACAAAAATGCCACCACCAGACCGCCACACGGAGAGTTACTGATATTTATTTTAATATTTTAGTCGTTTCATACAAAGAGGGTAAACCAAGGACAACACTCAAACGCCGAGAGACGTAATAAATTCGTTATACTTTTTTCAATTTGGAATACAATTTTCAAATAGAGGTAAATAACAATTTCTACGCAGCCTGTTACCAAACGAACCGTTGCTAGGTTCAAATACAATGGAGAACATTATTATGATAAGCGGTTTATTATTGTAGTGGGATTGGGTTTTCTTGAGTTAATACTTAAGAAAACTCAAAAGAAAAACCAAAGAAAAAGCATTTTATATAATAAATCTACTTAAATGTTTCTTAGTGCTTGTTCTCAATTGCTCTTGGAAAACATGTATTTCTTCTTGTAATGGATATTTAACAATATTCTCTAATTACGTCTAAAGCCGCGGACACGCCATTGTATGTATCATAAAACTAAAGTTTTCATACTCTTTGCTAACATAAACAAGCATTGACTTTCAATTTTATCAGGCCTTCCCAGGTGTCACGGATTTTCATGTGAATAATACGCAGTTTATAAAAAACATTTTCTGGTAAATCTTAAAGTTTTAAAAATATTTTTCATTTTAATTTGACGTCCGCGTTCAATGTTTTAATCTTGCAAAGTAGAAGCGACAATTTAGTACACGGATCAGAATCATTAATTCTTAAGAGTCGACGCTATTTCTCTCGCCACACGATGCTGTTAAATATTTATATTTTTCGTATAATTCACATTATGAAAGAATTGGATTTTGGCTAATACTTGGCGTGTCGCACGTAATTTTTGCTTTGGAAATGTTAGGTCGTGTAATTATATGAGCTATCATGGTATAATTAGTTTATAAAATTTGATTTTAATGAAACATATGTCCAACAAAGGCGGATATCAATAAATCAATGCATTTATTGATATATCAATGGATCACTCAATGGATCTGTCATCAATCCTAGATCAGTTATCCTAGGATTTGCAGATCAGCTCGTCTTACACTCTTTCGATCACGATCAATGTCGAAATTATCATCTACAGCTTTGATAGTTTTTGCTTTTCATTTTGAACGGTTTAAAAATTTGTATCCAATAATCGCGTGGTTGAGAATCTGTTTTTTAATAATCAGATTCTATTGCGAATCTTGAGAAAAGTCTGCCCGTAAGTTTGATCGGCGTAGGGTAGTGTTCTGGTGTTGCTGTGAATCACGCCGACGTACGTGCCAAAAATATAAATTAGCACGTGCGAGCTACCGTCTGTCTTATGTATAGAGCTAACGTATCATCGACACTATCTGCTTGTTGCCAGCGTTTCTGAAATACGCATCGATAGTTAACATATCGAATGGTGAACATAAAAGGGGCCTAATGCGAATTTTTTACTCTAATCTAATATTGAAAAACATAATTATATGGTCATCTTATGTTTAAGCCTACTTCCTTGTCAAAAGGAATAGCCAGTGAAGGAATAACTAGTGACAGCTCATTGATAGTTACCGTCATCTAGATTAGAAATGTGTATTTGGAATGCCATCTAATACAATATTTCTAATTTGGTAATCAGGTGCACGCCTTCCATTGAATATCTCAAAATAAAGTTTCATAATTCGTCTTGACGATCACCATTTCCTTCTTGCTGTCGCGACTAAGGGATGAAATCAAAGAGATGGGCAACAGCATCTTTCTGTGTACTATTAACATCACTGCGGTCACCATTAATCATGGCAGGAGAGATTATTCGCAAAAAACATTAAGGGAAAGCCTTTATCCATTAGTAGATCCAGTAAGGCGGTGGACTGATGGATGGAATAATATATTCATCTGGGGGCATGGCAGTGCCCTCGCCAAGTCGAGCAAAAAAAGCGGCACGGCCGTACCATACTTTTCTCGAAGCAATTCGGGCCATTTTCAACCCCCTGTAACTTCGTTCTGGATAAAAGTAGAAGCGCGAATTTTAATATAAATTCTTCGTTGGAACATTATTTCACTATAGGAATCACTAATGTACACTTCAAGTCGCAAATATTTAATTAATAATTTTAAGGTCTCTTAGCTGCATCGGACAATGTTAACCCAGTTTTTCTGAAGAAACCTTGAAGTTCATACTTGTTACTCTTAAATTACAAGCGACCGTTTAACAAGCCCGCATTCTTAAAGTTTCGGAACCCGTTTATACTCGATCTTGCAAAAAATGTCGCACATATACGCAAATCGAGTGTTATTTGCAGGACGTAAATGGTGTTATAACTTAGCGTATTTAAACAAGCGTGCTGGATACTGCGATACTTCCGCAATTGGAACTGCCTCAGTAAATGCGATTAAATCAATAAAATAATTAGGATGAATCTCTGCATTATTGAAGTGAAACTTCTTTATCGGGGTTGGAAAAAAATTTAGTGTAACATTTTTTCGTTACGCGCCATCTTTTTCTGTTACGCGCCATCTTTTTTTTTCCGTTACGCGCCATCTTTTTCTTATCCCTACCACGCGTGATATTAGATAGATTATTATAGATTAGATTATTAGATAAAGTTTAATAAAAGCCTTTTATTAAACTTTATCTAATTTAACTTTATTTAACCAATTTCTGTAAAGTTGCATATAGTAAATTATTTTTTGAAAAATAACGTCATAAAGAAGTTTCACTTCTTACGAGTGTACGCTAGTACACGCACACATTTTTTGTTTAAATACCGCCACAAATAATTCTTTAATTATTTCTGGTTTCTTGTAACGAATGTGTGAATTTATTATGAGATTCCCTTGTCAAAATTTTACTTTATTGTATTCTGGTTTAAAGGGTGTGTTGAGGCAGACACTTGAACGAGACGTTTGAATTCAGCCCTTGAGAGTAGTAGCCCTGTGGCATAGCTCAGCAATTACTGTAGATTAATTACAAAATACATATACGTATGTACAAAGGGGGCAGATTACAGATGTTCACGGCAGTGGTCAGTTACCATCAGATATATTTGCTATAATTTATTAAAAATTAAGCAATTGTTAATGCTCTGACTTGACAACCTAGCATCAAAAAGATAAGAAATCACGTAGGGGACAAAAAGAAAAAAGGTTGTAGAACCTACCTGCCATAGTGGAAGAGTTTGATTGTTCATTTTTATATGAACTGACCATCTTAGTAGTCTATATTTAAGTTGCTTACTGATGTCCATGGGCGACAGTGACCATTTACCATCAGGTGGACCACCTCATATTAATTTGCCACATCGAACTAAAAAAAAATAAAAACTGCTATCAACTGAATTGTGGTGGGCGCAAGCAGTCATCAACGACCTTGCAAAGATTAACGTAACTTCACTGATTACGTAATTAGGAAAAACGATTTCTCCAAATCAACTAGGTACTTCAAAGCATCTTCGTTCCTGAGCTTCAATTCATTTGTAGACTGAAATTTAACCATATTGAATTCGATAGACTGCGTCCCGTATCACAGCTATCGTAAGTGATGTAACATGTTTACTTTACATGTTATGGATTCGGAACGGTGACACCAGCGCCGTCTACATATTGTCATAATACGGAAACGGTGCATGATAAGTGATTCTTTCCTCATACCGATGAGCGTCTTAGTATACATGCCATGCACATAACACTTGGATTTGTATCAAACGTACCTATAGATTTATATTGCTAAACATGCTTTCTTTATATCATTGAATGATTATATATACGTGGACATACAAAGCATTTAACGTACTCAGACAGTAATTAATCAAGCTTCCAACAAGCAGGGTTAAAGCATAAATCACATTTACATTGTCCAAATATTTATCCACATAAAATTTTAAATCTACTACGAGACTGTTACAAAGTTAAATCGCACAAGTATGCTAACTTGTTATTCTCCGGACTGTATAATCGAAAAAAAATGATTAGTCAAAGCAAAAAGACAAACCTTGCCGGATCTCTTCAGGTGAAGTGGCATTCCGATCCGGTCGTAGAGTGAGAAAAAACATAACTGACAATTGGCAAGTACCTCCGTAGGCCTATTGCAAAGTAAATATTTCATTTCAATAATATAGTCCGGGCGTTTTCCCCTGAGGAATACAAGCCGATTACAAAAGCACAAGACAGCCACGAAGCAGGAATCAGTACGCTCGCGTCGCACTGATGCAAGGTAAAGATTCTCACCTGTTGACCGTGTCGGCGCCGAGACCGCTGTCGCTGCTGTTCTCGCAGGGCTCGGGCGGGCGCAACGAGTGTGTCTGGGCGTAATGGGCGAGCTTGCCGAACTTGCCGAGGTGCGCCAGCTTGCCCGGGTGCGTCATCTTGCCCGGATGCGTCATCTTGCCCGGGTGCACGATTTTCCCCGCGAGGCCGCCCTTACCCGGGTGAGCGCGCTTATGCGGTGCGCGCATCACCTTCCTGTGCACCCGGGCGCTCATCGTCGCTGTCGTTGACATAGTCATTTTCATGCCTGCCGAGAAACAGATCATGGTTAGATACGCGGATTTATTATTAAGTTTCGTTAAACTAATACGGATTATATACGTTTCCGTCGCTCCTCGATCAGCCGTCGAGGTTAGTCGTTTTAGCAGTACGATCACGAATTTTAGTAACACAAAAATGCTTTAAAATAGTGTATGTATTTTTTATGATACCTAAACCACTCGAGCGTGCATTAAATCCGGGATTCGCAAAAAATAGTCCTGCGAGCCGCGTTGCTTTGTAGCTTGTAGCTAATTTGAATCTACGAACCTTGAACTAAGTTCAATGGGCGAATCATCCGTTGAATCGAAATATTATGACTAGCCGGCGAGATCGCGGTCTGCGATACGTAGCAAGCGCCTACGCGTATCACTCATAAATCCAAACACATTTGGATTCATAAACAATTAGCAGTCATACTCATCCGCCACTGAAGTCTGTTTTTGCGTTTTTATATTTAGATAGATGGTAATTATATTGCTGTTTTTATCGTCTCGCTTTACTTACCTTGAGAGTTACGTTATGGCCTGTAAGATAATGTTAAATTGTATTTACAACAATAAATATATAAATGCCGGAAACGCGTGGTTGGACGTTAGAACTTATGTCTTATATTAAAGATGATTAATGTGCTGAACACAGAATGTTCGGCAGTAGTAAGATTTCCAACTTCTAGTGATCCGGGATAATTTAGGCACTTAACAACTTAACTACACATGTTTAGCACAGGCTTTGCTAAATCTAATAAAAATTGAAGTAAACTAATCATACGTTTAAGTTTCAGCATCATTTAATAGAAGCAAAAATGTATCGATTTCGTATAATATTTAGTTGGTGAACTTTTTCCTGTTGGTTTCTCAGAAATATAACATAAAGTGATAATAACGTTTTTAAACTAACATCCCAACTAGGATTACTGTGTTATTTGTGCCATGAACACACAAAAACAAAAACGCAATGCCCAGATCCAGAGCAGAAATCAAATTCGTCATTTGATCATATATCTGGCTGGGGGTTGAACCCGGAACCCATTACGCGTTAGACCGGTATGGTAACCACTCCGCTCAGTGGGTTGTAATAAAGCTAGAAAATTCTAGATATCAAATAAACTCCAATACAGATCACAGACGCGCAGACCTTTACTGCCAACAACGAAGTGTACGCTCGTTACTCGCTTTAATGCCAATGTACATAAAATTAATTTATTCCTTCGCATAAATTCAATGTGGAATCCTGTATTAATAATAATGTAATATTGGGAAAGATAAATACTACTATGTCATCTAAAGCTTCAAAGACATTGGACCCAAAAGAAATTATTTCGTTGAAAATGGCTAATTAGGAGTCAACATCACGGAACGACGTCAACATACAATGTTTGAATATCAAATGTAACATCCAAAAATGTATAGGTACAGTGAATAGTCTCAATATTTTAGAAGATGCTATTACCAACGCATCAGCTAAATAAAATTATTAAGCGTTGCGGTGTCCTGGTCTGATGGATGTACTAAAGGAGGCATTTTAACGATCTAAGTATACATAGAGACAGACAGCGGGAAGCGACCTTGTTTTATACTATGTAGTAATATTGCATTATTACTTTTACCTAGTATCTACTATCTGTACATTAATTCCTAGTCAATGACCAATGATCCACGGATCATCGAGGCATACTAAACAGTTCACGGTTCGCAGGAGGCGATAAAGTTCGACAGTAAAATGTGGCCTTGCTGACATAATCGCTACTGTGACGTCATTACGATAACATCGGCTTTATATCGGCTGTAAATTTCTGACAGGTGCCTATAGGCTTGTCGCTTAGTAATCAGTATCAATGTAGACAAGAGTTTTGAAGTGAAACTTCTTTAGGCGCATGAGGGTAAAATTTTTACAGATGAAACGTCACGCCGGTATGCAACGGAAGTGTCGGAAAAGAGAGAGAGAGAGAGTGATCGAGACCGATTGAGAGAGAGTAAGACAGAGCGAACGTAGCATGAGCAACTAGCCGTGGAGTGAGAGTAGGGAGCAAGCGAGTGAGAGAGATTGAGAGAAAAAGTGAGACAGAGCGAACGTCGTATCACGCCTTTTTCCCTTCCTCTTAATCTTGGAAATTTAAAGTTTTAGATTTGTATAAATATAAACAAGATTTATAAATTAGTTCGCCAAAGAAGTTTCACTTCTGACATGTGTACTTTGTACGCACGCATGTTTTTTTTTTTTCAAAGTAAAACATATATTCTTCTGGGGAGGTACCACCGCCACACCTATTTCTAGCGTGAAGCAGTTCTTGCGTTTTGGGGAATGGTTTCAGGCTCACTTTTTACGACGCAAAAATCTCGGTTCTAAGAAAAAGCAACACATTAAAAATACTTTCTAGTGTAGAAAGTGTTGCATAGCTCCACAGTAGGATTGTCTACATTTATGATTGTGACTTGAGAGAGATTCTGCATAATGTTTACAACGTCCAGGGGCGTACCCACTTACTATCAGATGAACTGAAGACTAGTTAGTTAGTTCAATCAGATGAAAATACAGTTTACTATGTTTATACCTACAAGCACACTGTCCGCTCAACGTAAATCTCTTACAGCGAGCATACAATTTCGAATATTGCGTCCTTGTAAATCCGCTTCAGTCCAATACATGCTAATCGGGAATATTGAATAAACAATTCAGTACGATTGTATAATGTACACTCATTTCGTGTGTTATGTAACCGAATTGTAAATACTTGGATATTACAATAACACACGTCATTCGTAGACTTATGTCGCCTTTGCTTTAGTAAAGTTGCGATTAATACTTTCCCTCATATTAAATAAAACCAATTCCAAAACGGGGTAAAAATATTTTATTCTTATCTAAAAAACTTTTTAAATTTATCAACTAGTAGTTATTTAACTAGTCACCCGTCGAAACGATCGACATTCGACCTTAATTCAACTAAAAAACTAAACTTGATATTGCCCGTTTATTTGACTAAACTACATTAAAAAGAAGTAACGGGTATTTTGACAGAGACATCTGACATTTTTGATATTATGTGTTTCCATAGTGACAATGAAAGTTTCATTTCGTTTATTTTGTTTAGTTTGTGTTTGTGTCAAATGCATGGTAGTGTGCTTAAAGTGTTTTAGTTGATTTTATGTATGTTTTATTCATTATTTGAAAAAAATATTAGCATTGCGTAATCCTTTTCTACACCAACTATAACTGTGCGTAATTTCATACTTCTCTGCTTGTGGCAAGTATCTTAAAAACGTATCACAAATTTTTGCTTCACGTATTAATATATAGAAATATTTATTTATTATCAAAATATTATGGAACTATTAAGTTTTAATATAATAAAGCAATCAATTTTCTAATACTTTAAAACAATATAATTATTGATTGCTTTTCGTTTATACATTGCAATTTGCAATGTTTATCGCACATATTTTTTTTCGGTTTTGAAAATAACTTGTGACGAATTTTGTGATGATATGCAAAAAAAAACATAATTTTGATTACAAATGACTGATGATGGTAGTGACCACTTACCACCAAAGTGGTGCACTGATTGCTCCTTTGGTACTTTAATTTCATTTAATGAGCTGTAGGAACTGAACGTCCGGTTCTTGGATTTGAACTCTTCCAAGAAGTATGTTAACAATTTAAATCGAAGTCCATTATTATAATTGCTGTAGTTGCATTACGCAAGGCAACCGAGTTGTAATAGAAGTTGATTTACGGAAGTTGCAATTATATATCACTTACTTAGAAAGCACTAACTGTTTTATAGTAGCAGCAATGCGAGACACGTTTATGTGAAATGTTTGTAACATTAGTCAGTTATTTGCGGCTCGCGTCTCCTTTACGAAGAAAAATTTAAAATGAAACAAATGTGCAAATTAAACAATAATGGGCAGAGTTCGTTACCCTGCGATACACCACCGACGCGAGTGGTGCTGCCGTCGATTATCGCTCGATATCGGTGTCGGTGAAAGTCCAGTCTTACTTGATTATCAACTAAATTATATAGAGGTATTCTGCACACGACGATATTATGTATGCCGCGCGTCGCTTGTCGGCGGTCGTGTCAAACGCTAGTGCATGATCGACAAGACAACCGACAAAGAATATATGTATGTCTATGTATATATCACTACAAAGTATAAAACAAAGTCGCTTCCCGCTGCCTGTCCCTATGTATGCTTTGATCTTTAAAACTAGGCTACGGGTTTTAATGTAGTTTTTTGTAATAGATAGTGATTGAAGGGGAAGGTTGTTATGTATAATACATGTATAATATAGTGGAGAAACAGTGATAATTTTAGATTATAATGTGATGTACTTTTAGGTCAGCTAATTTTCTATAAGATAGAAGAAGATAACGAACATGCAGTCCAGAATGGTAAGTGGTCAAAGTAAGCAATTACAGAGAACAGGGGTTCTATCTGAAGGCATTCTCAAATTACTCCTAGGGGCTAAAATGTCAAGCACTTTTACCGAAACGTAAGAATTGCTCGCTAGAAATATGTGTCTCAGTGGTAAGCGCAGTCGAACAATACTCGGTCTACCTTGTGCCATCAACACTCGTTTAAAGTGTCTAGACACTTCATCTCGTTGTAAAAGTTAATTATACGTACCTACTTATAAATCGTTGCTATTATGTGGCGATAAGTGAATAATAAGATCATTTATATTAATGTCACGCTGGAGTGGTTAATGTTCTCATTATTTACTTTAGGATATAGTTTGCGTAATTTTTATTGCTACATAGAATTATTTTTAGATACATTGTCTATAAAATATGTGCAATATCATTGTTTGTAAAATATTTAAATTTATATTTATATTTAAATACTGTCAATGAAGGAATGCTTAGTTAGTCGGTAATTTGTAATAATGAATAGAAAAAAATTATGACTATATACGTATAAATATAAAAACGAATTCTTAAACGAGTTCATAACGTTTTATTAAAATGAAAACATAAACGTACATGTAATGTATGTAATGTACGTAATTGTAATGTAGATACAATACGAAGACGCAATTGTATAGTAACGTAATTTTACACGAACTCCGTTGTCATACCTATAATTTTCGCACAGAAATGTTACATATTACGCAACAGTCGTCCATAATGGGTCAGAAATTGAATAAAATCTCGAAGTCATATCGCACTGAATCGGATCGAACGTGGGCAGCCACGTGAGCCATTAAAATTTTAAATTGAGGCGCTACACTATTGTATATTTCGTATATTAAGCGCTTGGACATTACGTATTCAAGCGCATACCTATTCTGGTTTAAGAGGTGGTAGAACCAGTGTAGTTCGACCGGGCTGGTACCACCGCCTATTTCTAGCGTGAAGCACTTTTTGCGTTTCAATGGAAGGGTGTGTACTTCTGATAGAATCCACGTTCTGTATGAAGTTTGTTACAGATGTCCATGGGCGGTATTGACCACTTACCACACTTACTCTATTTTAATTAGATAAAAAATAGGTTTAACTGTATTTTGGGCGCATATCTAGTTTAAACTATATTTAGCTGTATTTTATAAATTGTGAGGAAAACACACCCAAGCGTATGGCTTGTAAGTACATACGTATTTCTCAGCTGGAAAGCAATCTTATTGTCTCTCAAAAATGCAATTTTACACTGAAGCCTATAAAATATAAAAAAATATTACTTGAAACTTACATGGTCTATTAGTGTATTTTTTTTTTCATAATGCATTTAAAACTAACAATATTAAATGTAATCGACGAAACCATTCTAATATGAGTGTATTTGAATTTAAGTTACATACACAAATTCGAATTTTATCGAGATACGAAAAATTCGGCTTCACACAAACTGCCCATGTTTATATACAGTACTCATATGAAATGTATCCTCGGCTGGTCAAAGTACGGTACAACGAACAAAAAACTCGTTAAGTTCCGGTTCGAACTGTAAGATTGTCAGATGACCGAATAATGTGAGTGTCATGCGACATTTTTGACCACTTTAAAGCCAAATTGATAAAACTTTACATTTGTTGCATTGCATGTTATTTTACTAATATTATCTAATATATAAAATTGTCGTGTCACAGTTTTTGTTGCCATACTCCTCCGAAACGGCTTGACCGATTTTTACCAAATTTTATATGCTTATTCAGTATGTCTGAGAATCGGCCAACATCTATTTTTCATACCCCTTAAGGGTTGTCCACCCTTAACATTTTTTAAAATTTTTTATATGGCAAAACAACGTTTGTCGGGACAGCTAGTAAATTTGAATATTAGCTTGTTTGTTACGCTTTACTCAATAAGTTCAATTATTTTTAACAATTATTCACCTACTATGTAATGTAATAAATGCATGATAGCAGTTAGAACGTTTAACATTTTGCCAGGTGGAAGGAAGAGTCCAAACGGAAAGCGTACATATTTCAAGCGTAGAGCAGTTCTTGCGGGTTGGTGGCAGGTTTTGTTATTTCACTGTGTTATAAGGCAACCTCTGCTACTCGCGATGTCTTAGGCCCCAGGAGTAGCAACTTCTGTGATTGACTGTAGATACAACCGTTGTTTTATATGAAATTACTTGAATATGCCCATGGGCTTGTTGAAGTTCCTTATAGATGACCATAATCGGCAGGGTGAACTTACTATCAGGTACACTGTAAATTCGTTTGCTTCTATGTCATTACTAACAGAAGCAGTTACAGTGGCCATTTTACCAAAAAATAACAAAGGACTTTTTAGAATCGATATCAAACTTGTTTCTTATGGTAACCTAATAAAGATAAATTGATGATTAAATTATTTATCATAATACCCATACTTTTCAGAAGCACTCACCTTGGGGCTGTTAATTTATTAAATTGAAAAGTTGCCTTCGTACAAGGCTGATAGGTAATTTATCTATAACATATCAAGTGACAACTTATTATGTATAAGTAAATTGCTTTTATTAAATTAAAACCTTCAATACAATATAATGATGATACAGATACTTGCATAGATATAATCGTATGTTTAAAGATACATATATATTCACTATAAAAATAATATAAAAACATCTGTATGAAAGATTTTTTTGTAATATAACTGTAGTGTATATTATTTTTGTATTAAAATGTTGATATTTAAACAAGTAATTCATATGGTCCTATAGAAAAGTCTCGTCAACCCATTATTGTCCCACTGCTGGGCACGGGTCTTCTCTCAGAATGAGAGAAGTTTAGGCCATAGTCCATCGCGCTGGCCAAGTGCGAATTTATGGACTTCACACACCTCCGAGAACCATTTTTCTTTGAAAGAACTCTCGGGTGTGTAGGTTTCCTCACGATGTTTTCCTTCACCGAAAAGCAGTGATAATTAATTTCTAATACGCACATTAATCAGTGGTGCGTGCCTGGGTTTGAACCTCGGACCTCCCGATCGAGAGGGCAAGTTACAACCATTAGGCTATCACTGCTCTAGAAAGCATATAGAAATAGAACCTATAGAAAAGTAAACTAATGTAACTTATTTTTTGTTTTACATAATTATTATAACTTATCTACAGAAAACACTTTATGAAGTTGCAGTCTTGTTAAACAGGTCGTAAACTACCTATGAGTTAAATTTCCATCCAAATCCGAATAGTATTTTTTATGTAAAGGAGATACAAACATCCATTCATCTTGACAATTTTTTATCTTTATAATACACTAGTTGACCCGGCGAACTTCGTACCGCCTAAAAGTCAAAAAACCTAAAATTATAAGTGTTCCTCTACTATATTACGCATGTTTTATACATATAATCTTTCCTCTTGAATCACTCGATCTATTAAAAAAAATGCATTAAAAAACGTAGCGTAGTATTAAAGATTTAAGCATACATAAGGACAGACAGCAGGAAGCAACTTTATTTTATACTATGTAGTCACTTCGAACTTAAGATTAAGAACTTTTAATTCTGTAATCGATTTCAATTTCTGTTAGGTCCACTTACTATCTTCTCTGATTTTTTTCTTGTAACAATAAATCAAATAAAAATCATTTCTGATGCTTCCACAACATATTCATGACTTCCCAGTATAGTAGAATCACTCAAACAATAGTATTCATTCGGTTTATCTATTCAATCTCTATTATACCCGTAAAACGAATAATAAACATTGTTATGTTCTTGCTCCGCTATACTAAAAGAAACGCAAAAAATCCAATATATTTTTATGGGTTTGTTGTGGTGAAGCTGAGTTAGGTATCAATAACTTTTAGGATTTAGCATCATTAAAACCTGTCATACGAAAAATTGAATGTTGACATGTACTCAAAGAATTCCAACGACTTATTTTATGTAGATTGGTTGGTGTTTTGGCTCCGTTTGGAGGCAAATTTCACTAATTTGCCATGAAACAAATTAGGATATGAGACCATATATTTTATGATACAGACAGACTAAAGAGAGATTGATAAGGTCGGTGACTGATACTTTAGGATTTCGGAATAACTAACGTTCAACTATTAAATCCTTCGTTAAACTACAAAAGTAATGACAAGATTTTACGTAAAATTATAAAATCATGTAGCTGCAATGTATCAATGATCTCGGTAAGTAAAACTTACAAACATTTTAGTGTCATAATATCAAGTTATAGTTTTTTTTTATATCTGATTAAAGTAGCAAACCAGCATGCAGTCCACCTTATGTTAAATGGACCGCCCATGGACATCTGTAATCAACTTCATACAGAACATGGGTTCCATCTGAAGTCAATCACAGATGCGTTGCTACTCCCGAGGACTATGATGGTCATAGAAAAGTGTGCCGGCAACCAAAAGTAGAGTCAATTATGACGAAAAAGGTGTCATAGAGGTATTAAAGTTATTAAATATGCATTTTGCGTGTTTGTTGATCGCACTTAATTGCATGATTGTTAATTAGCAATAATAATAAAAAATTCTAGAATTCTACAATCCGTGCCAGTCTATAATCACCTCAAAAATACTGACTAAATTTTAAGTAACACTTAGTTTTAATTAAATTAAAATCTAATATCTATATCCAAATTATATTGTATTGTATTAATATTATTATTATTTAATAGTATAAAATAAAGTCGCTTCCCGCTGTCTGTCCCTACGTATGCTTAGATCTTTAAAACTATGCTATGGATGTTAATGCAGTTTAAATAGAGTGATTCAAGAGGAAGGTTTTTATGTATTTTTATGTATAACACATGCATAATATAGTGGAGGATGACTGATTATTTTAGATTTTTGACTTTTAAGCGTAACGAAGTTCGCCGGGTCAACTAGGATTGTAAATAATTTAAAATTAAAGTATTGTAATTTAAAGTTATGATATTTATTAAACGCATATAAACCGTAAAGGCACGGCTTTATGGCAAACAAAAGTTCACGCAAGCAGGCACGACCGTGCTATTGATTTCTACGCCTAAAAATTCAGTCAAACGTTTAGAAATTGTTACTTATTAACGTAAAGAAAGCTGTCAACAACTCGCCAATACCACCAAGATATAGATACATGAATATATTGTATTGATGCGACTCGAGTCATGTTTTTAATCGAGACACTCGAGTGAATTTGTCAATTTCGTATTCTATTGAAAAAAATGTATCCCATTTTCTAGGCACTGGATTTACGGTGTACCGAGTCAACTCTGAGCACAGAGTTGATTGTTGTACATATATTGTTGCTACTATATATGTCCTACTCTATTTTTTAATTATGCTGTACCGGCCGTTCTTACAAACCGAAATACGTGTTATTTTGAGTTTTTGGTTTGTTGATATTCCAATTGGCGTATATTATCAAACGTGTTACTAAAAAATCTCACTCGAATTGCAAACTTGTAACTCGAGTGCGATTTCACTGGAGTGACTTGAAAACTCGAGTATATCTCGAGTGGTGTAGTATTACCCGAGTGACTACAGTTGAATTCGAATCGCATCACTAATATTGTAATATGTTTGCATACATCGGCATTCATGTCGGGTTCAACGACCGTCAGCTCAGGTGTAAACATATTTACGATTTTGCTTCAGACCGCTTCTTTAATCACCGATTCGTTTTCGTGACCGTTCTGTTTTTGCAAGAGGCTTACTACAATTGTAAAATTAAAGATTTAATTGAGTATGTTAACTTACTTTGTTTTGATATGATATTCTTCCGAAACTTGAACCTTTAGTGTCTTGTTATCATGTTCAATCAAGGCTGCTTATACCGTTTCAAAATTATAAAGTTCCAAACAATTTTTTACATACAATTTCATGGTCCATAACTCGATGTTAAGAATTCTTTATTCTTTATAATTATAATAGAATAACTACGCCCGTAATTTATCGTCTGTTAGGCCCAAAGTATCAATATTTGCCAAATAATATTAATGACAAAATCGATATGTTGGCAAAACATCAATTTGGAGAGGTCATGTCGAGTGGTCCCATCGTAATTGGAAATATAGGTACTACAGGTACTAAATATAGGTATAGTATTTGCGAAATGACAGTTTTATTTATTTATTTATTTATGGATTACCAACATAAGATACAGATGACACATTTATGAGGTATACTTAGATTAATTTGGCATGGGTAACTGTTCTTACAATTAAAGGTAATCACAGCATGCTATGTGTTACAAAATTACTTTTTCTAAAATAAAAAACAAATATGTAAAAGTAGTGACAAATGATTAGGTTTTTGATAGCAGTTAATAGTAGGCTAAGTTTACGTTGTATATAATATATAATGTTCATGCTATATATTTTAAGTTGAAGGTACGTCACACTTCACTAGTTTAGATTTAAATTTGGCGCGTCCGTCGAAATGAATGTCAATGTCGGGAACTTTATTTGTATATTCATTATACAGTATAATAGTTTTAAGAAACAAATAATTTTAACTGTATCTTTTAAGTTACTGCTGTAAAATATATCTGTTTTGATAACTGGATATAATTTTTGTAAACAGACTATTATTATTATAAATTAAATTTGTGGCATTTAAGCAAATAATGATCACCTAATCTAGTCCACGTACTAACTGTATTCTCGATTTTACCCGACTTTTAAAAGAAATTCTTGTACCCATGTATAGACAACATTCTTTAGATTCAATTACCGACCGCAAAATCTCAATTCCGCAAACATCGATTAATGCTGATAAGACTGAGGAATTCATACAAAGTGTGAATACGATCAAGTTATCACATCATGTAAAGCTGCCACAATCAATGAGTAGCAACCGATAGATAAGTGGCTGAACGTCGCTAATCCGAGTGCTAAAATGTAAACACATCATTACTCGTATACGACATTAAGTAGGTCATGGAGAGTGCGAGGTCTATTTATCATAGCTCTGACGATACGGGTGGCGATCGGAACGCCTAAATATTTATGTATGGGTGTTTGGGTGTTTTTTCCTTAAAAGGTCGATCTTCAATGCCGGTTCAATAGTAGTTAGAAAGGTAACGGGTACCTTTCTAACTACTATTGAACTGATACTGACTTCCTTGGGATTTTGTATTTTTTTTATCTGACTGCAGTAGCAATCCATCAGTCTACCTGATGGTAAGTGGTTACTGTCGCTCATGGACATTTGTAATCAACTTCATACAGAACATGGGTTTTATCTGAAGTCTATCACAGATGCGTTGCTACTTTCGAGGACTATGATGGTCGCCTTATATAAAAGTGTGCCGTCCACCACACCCTTCAATCGAAACGCAAGAAATGCTTCACGCTAGAAATAGGTGTGGCGGTGGTACTGCCCCGGTCGAACTGCACTGTTTCTACCACCTTGTATAAACATAGAGCTCTGATAAGATAATGATTACTAGTTGTTTACCCATGCGTCGCTACGGGTCATAAATGTCACAAAAATAGTCGCCTTATTATAGTGCAAAATATCAAAATCAAAAGCCTAGACGCTGACAAGTTTAATAAGCTGCATCTATGCAAAATTTTATGTGAACCGAATCTGTGGTTCTTTCGTGTTTGAGTTACAAACGGACACACAGATACACACCATCTCATACTTCATACTAATATTATAAAGGCGAAAGTTTGTGAGTGTGTGTGTTTGTTACTTCTTCACGTCTAAACGGCTGGAACGATTTTCATAAAATTTGATAGGGCGTTAGCTGATATTCTGGATTAACATATAAGCTACTTTGTATTGTGGGAAAATATCTTATTCCTACGGGAAAATCGATTTTAGTTAACACTGGCGAAGCTGCTGGATTCAACTAGTTTTTATATATTAGTGTAGATGAACACATTGAAGCATAGCCTATGTCCCTTTCAAAGAACATTCAACTAAGCAAAAATTGGCATGGTTATGCCGTACAAATTGTTCTCTAGAGTATTTGTTTGCAACAAACCTACACTACTACATTTCAGCGTAGTAAACATATCTATCACGCCTGTGTTTTTTGTAGTTATTATACTAAACGGTAGTAGTGATAATTAACGGAAAAAAATTATAAATATAATTAAATTCTAATGATATATTAGGCAAAAAATAGTAATACAATAAAATAAATTACAAACAAATTATATGTTTATTACTTAAGAGGTATAGGCCAGGGGTTCCCAATCTTTTGTAACCAGCGGCGCAGTTACAAGTTTAATATTTTTTGACGGCGCCCTTTCCTAGTTAACTAATTGAGGAAATTGTCGAAAGAAATAGGTACCTACATTAATAGTTAGGTTAGGTTGGTCGTAACGAAAATTAAAACACCACAATACAAAATTGACTTTTTTTATTTTAAAAGAATTTAAAAGGAAGACAACAAGGAAGACTTAAGAAAAAACAAAAATTAAATACGATATTTACTCAGTCAAATCAATGTGAAGGGTGAGCTTGGTGATCTCCACACAGTTTTTCAAAACGGGGAATGAGACTTGACACTGCTACTCTCATGTCTTGCTCCACATTGATCTTTGAGCGATATTTGTTCTTAATCACAGCTACAGCTGAAAACCCAGCTTCACATAGATATGATGTTGCAAACGGAATGAAAATTTTTAATGCTTTGGAAGTTAAATTTGGATATTTATTTTGAATCGATAACCAAAACTCCACCAAATCGACACTCGCGAATCTAGTGCTAAGGCTGCTGTCGCAAGAGAGTTCAATGAGACTCTCTTCGTCTTGTGGTGTAAATCCTTGTGGACTTTGTGCTTGGAAAGGGTCTAGGATCCACGCAAATTTTTTAACATCATCATCTGCAAAATACTTCGAAAACCATTCGGTGAGCTTCGCTAGGTGTTCCGTGAAAAGGGCGATCAGGTCTTGTGAAATAATAAGTTCATTTGATGCGGCATAATTATACAATTGCGGGAAGCAATCTTCACCGCCGCCTTCTTTCAACTTTGTTATCCATAGCTGTAGTTTCTTTCTAAATGCCGCAATCCTCTCCGAAAGTTTCAGAATGTGCGTGTTGTTGCCTTGCAAAGACAGATTTAAATTGTTTAATTTCTCAAACACATCGCATAAATATGCCAGCTTTAGCATAAAATCAGGTTCAGTAAAATATTTAGCATTTTCTTGACGTTCTTGTTGTAAAAAAGTGCAAATTTCTTCGCGTAATTCAAACACACGAAATAAAACTTTTCCACGTGAAAGCCATCGTGAATTACAGTAGTACAGCAGGGCTGTATATTCAGCTCCCATATCTAAGCATAGTTTTTTAAAAAGTCTGCCCTTTAGAGGCCTAGTTTTTATGTAATTTACCGCACTAATTACACATTCCAGTACTTGGTTCAGTTCAGAGCTCATTGATTTTGATGCTAGAGCTTCCCTATGGATGATGCAATGGGTCCACATAGCATTCGGTGCTTTCTTACGAATAAGCGCTTGTATTCCCCCATATTTGCCAGACATCGATCGAGCACCATCAGTACATACACCGATACAATTTTTCCAATCCAAACAATTATCTGTAATAAACTTGTCTAAAATTTCATACAAGTCTTGGGCTTTCGCACTTCCGGTAATGCTTTTGCAGAATAAAAGGTCCTCGACAATGATATTGTCAGCCAGAAAGCGTACGTAGCAAATAAGATGTGCATCATCATTACTGTCAGTAGCCTCGTCAAGTTGCAAACCAAAATCCTTGCCTTTCATTTTTTCTATTAATTGGTAATTGAGATCCTCAGCAATGTCATGGATTCTTCGACTGATAGTATTGTTAGATAAGGGAATGTTGGAAATTAATTTTTCAGCTGATTCTCCCATCATAATACTCACCATGTCGCGAGCAGCCGGTAGAATAAGCTCTTCTGCAATAGTATGAGGTTTTTTGCATTTAGCCACCCTGTACGCCACCTTGAATGATGCTAACAGTGCGTTTTTAGGTACTGAGGCCTGCTGAGTGAATGCGTTTTTCGTTTTATTTAAATTTTGTAATTTCCGGTGAAAAAAATCACGCGATTTATCAGCCATAGTTGGATGAATTGTCTCGAGATGTCGTTTTAACTTACTTGGAAGCATACATTCGGATGATAGTATTTTCCAACAAAGCACACACTGCGGTTTTTCTTCATTGTTAACTTCTATTGAAGTAAAACCAAAGTCCAAATAGCTATCATGGTATTTACGATATTTCCGCTTCTTCGATTCTCCACTGCCACTAGTAGATGCTTTATCACTACCACTTGAACTACCGACTTGTCTATTTAATAAAAATCTGTCCATTTTGCGTGAGGTATTTGAAGAAAAATAAAGCGAAACAAAAAACCATAAACAAAACGTCCGTCGCACAGCACACTTGTAGGTAATTATACGGGCATTGCGATGCGAGTGCGAGCAAGCGAGCGCGGGCGGGTAAAGACGTGAGAGGGGTATGATATCAACGGTTTTCAACGAGGCACTTTTTGGAGAGTGAACGATGGCAATGAAGGTGGTAGAACCAGTGTAGTTCGACCGGGGAAGTACCACCGCCACACCTATTTCTAGCGTGAAGCATTTCTTGCGTTTCGATAGAAGGGTGTGGTTGCCGGCACACTTTTACAAGAGGCGACCATCATAGTCCTCGGGAGTAGCAACGCATCTGTGTTTGACTTCAGGTAGAACCCATGTTCTGTATGAAGTTGATTACAGATGTCCATGAGCGGCAGTGACCACTTACCATCAGGTGGGCTGCATGCTCGTTTGCTACTTCAGTCAAATAAAAAAAAAAAAAAAATGCGACGATGAAAAAATATTTCTACGACGCTGTGTTCGTTTCTGATGCGAACACTCAAAAAGGTACCCGCCAATATTTGTGGTGTCCATTATTAAGAGGATAGATTCACGGCGCCCCTCTTTGCTTTCTACGATGCACTAGGGCGCCGCGGCGCACACTTAGGGAACCCCTGGTATAGGCACTTACGGTAAAATAATTAAGAAAAACTGACCTCCAGTAGCAAAAGAAAACTTGTATCATTAATAATGAGATTCGTACTAATAGATTCAGAATAAAAAGTAAGATGTATTTTGTCCATTTACGTCCTTGATATAAATGCCATAACCTAGCAATAACAATTGCTAAGTTATTCCAGCGGCATTTTTTCTTTTTGTTCTCGAGAGGGAACCTTCAAAAGGTACCCGGTTGGCCATCCTCGGCGCTATAAAGGGATCTCCAAAGGAACGCAACCGGAATCCTCTAAGCGCGTTGCTCCATCGGGCTCTTCCCAGATAGGCTGGGCCCACCGCCACGTCTAGTCTTTACGACGGTATGCGACTACACGTAGCGCTGTCCTTTCCGAGATCGACTGACCGAACGGTTCGAGCTCCCACTCTAGCCACCCGTAACCCCGGAAGCCCCTTTAGTCGCCTCTTACGACAGGCTGGGGATGCCGTAGCCCTCTTGTGATCCCGGAACTACAAGGACGATTCCAACGGCCTTACTAACATTCGTATCTTATATGTTAACTAGCTGTCCCGACAAACGTTGTTTTGCCATATAAAAAATAAAAAAAAATGTTAAGGGTGGACAACCCTTAAGGGGTATGGAAAATAGATGTTGGCCTACTGCATAAGCATATAAAATTTGGTAAAAATCGGTCAAGCCGTTTCGGAGGAGTATGGCAACAAAAACTGTGACACGAGAATTTTATATATTAGATCTAAATCATAAACTATGTGTGTGCCAATTTCAGCGAAATTAGAACGGTACTTTTTGCCTTAAAGAGTAACAAACACATGTACAACCGTACACACTATTTCATTTATAATATATATTGCGACAAATAAAAAAGCTTAACTTACTCCGAAATAAAGTGATCAATTGTATCATGGTCAGAGTGTATAATAACTGACGTCAATGCATTGATTCGTACGGCGAAATATATTAGAAATATTGAACCAGACAACACCGTCCAATTTAATATATTGCTTGGACGAACAAAAAACTGTTTGTTATTAAGAAACAAGCCGCAGAAAAGCTAAATAAAATGAATGGATGCATTATTGCGTCAATGGCCTTAATAATAAAGAAATACGCTTTACAATTCTCGCAAAAACACGCCTGTTGAATATTTCGGCGTATAAGAGAGGATATTAAGTTGATAAACAAAAACTGGTTACGGAGCGTAAAACCCCACGAGTGGGGAGCAAAAAATTCGCAAAACAACGCAAAAAGTATAGCGCAGTTGTTTTATGGTCGCCAGATACGAAGATCATCGGGAGTGGATTGCCGGAGGGTGAAGTGGAAATGATATTGCAAGTGACGTCTGTAGGTAGTAAAAAATATTTTGAAAATGACAAATGCAACAGTTTTTTCTGCAGCAAAACATTCATGTTATTACAATGTTATTTCAAATTCCAAGTATTTTACTATCTATTTTTAAACTTTTGCTCGGCTTAAGGACTAGAATATAATGTAAAAAAATCTTTCAATAATATTTACCATTTATATCGCTAGCAGTAAAGATATTTCATTTCTTTTCAAAACTACATTATTTCTATTTATACTACACCTAAACGAATACAAAAATCCTATGACTAAAATAATGCGTATTTTGATATTAAAAGGATCAGTCCATAAAATACCAATAGAAACAGAACTCTACAGAAACAAACAATAATGAAATGATTGTTTTTTTTACTGAGTATAATAATTAGTACTTACGTCGTCTTAAGATAATAAAATATCTTAAGATGATGTTGCTATTTTAAAGGCAAAATAAGTCTTTTTACAATAAGTGGTGTCTTTGACAGAGACCACGAAAGGACCTACAAATTGTCTTAAATACCGCTAGGAAATGATACTATATTTTAATCTGAGTCAATATTTTCGTGTTCAAAAATTAATGCACTTTTTTCAAAATGCCAAGTCTGATAAACAAAGGACACGGTAGGTCATTAGACATTAATAATAATGTTAAAGGAAACGTAAACAAACTCCAAATATAAAAAGCTTTTTCAATAATATCTTGCGTAACAAAAACAAAGAGTTTTCAAATACCGTCAAAACGAGTTGGCGTGAAGAAAGTAAAATGACTACCATTTATTGAGCTGTAATTAAATGTTATTTGGAAAATAACAGAACTTTTATAACGAGTAATTGTAGGTAACGTAAACAAAGTTCCTTAATTAAAGAGAAAGTAGAAGACTAATAAAGGGACAAAGTAAATGTTTGAATGTAGACAAGTAACTATTTAATTATGATTTAGTATTATATTAACTAAATATTTTCCCATCCATCCATTACTCTTTTGAGGAATAAACCTGGATAATCCTCTTCTAATAGGTTGTTGCCAATATTCATTGTTGGTTGATTCTAAATACGTAGACGCTGCTACGCATCTTCTGGATTTTGTCACTTAGTCTCCTCTTACGACATTCAGGGGACAAGAGTTAGTGGTGTTGTTCAAGTATGTTGCCACACGGCAAAATACTATTCAAGACACTACAAGGCAAATGAGACAATATTCTTAAAATCATGCAATAACCCACCGCGAACCAAAACACGACCTACTCCCACAAAGAACATTTATCGACCAAAGATTCAAAAGAGAGCAACATTTTAGACTCCCAACCCGGACTTTTACAGGTGTAGCTGTCCGTCATTAGGGCGAGCGATTATTTAACGATTTGTTACTCGTTACGCACGCATTAGGCGCAGATAACAGCTGACAATTAAATGTTATCCAATTAAAACTACCACTCTGTATACAGATATACATACTAGGTGGACCTACTGAATATATCAATAGTATCAAACTAAATGGTGGTAGAATTCTTTATAATATTACACGTATTTCTGTCTTATGAACAAAGCGCTACTGTGTTCTTCTTTGTTCAGGGTGGTGGTAAATGACACATACTTAACCGTTCTAACTTAGTTATTAGGAGATAGCATAGCATAAGATCTGAGATCAATCACAGATAAGACCCTATAATCATCGAGTTGGGGGTACAACTCATTATTGTCCCACTACTGGGCACGGGTCTTCTCTCAGAATGAGAGAGTTTTAGGCCATAGTCCACCGCGCTGGCTAAGTGCGAATTGGTGTACTTCACACACCTTTGAGAACTTTTTTTTAAAGAACTATAGGATGTGTAGGTTTCCTCACGATGTTTTCCTTCACCAAAGAGCAGTGATAATTAATTTCTAATACGCACATATGTATATACGCGCACAATGGTGCCTGCCTGGGTTTGAACCTTGGACCTCCCGATTTAGAGCGCAAGTTTCAACCACTAAGATATCACTGCTCTCTTTTTAAGGGTTAATTATAAAATCATGTTGTGTAAGAAGTTGCTTACAAATATTTATGAACGGGAGTAACGATTTAACATCACATGGGATGCATGCTCATTTGCTACTTCATCTGATATTAAGAAGGAAAACAAATCGCTTAATTCATGCAAAAGTCTCTCCAGAGAGCGATAAATATGCTATACCTACTTATAAAATTGTAAAGTCGATTTATAATCACCATGTTGTTTTGTTTATAAGTTGACGGCTGACAACGTGGCCAAGCAAAACAATGATAAACGAACACAATTAAGCGATAGACACCTAATTTTTGTTATTATACACTCTGTATCACGTTATATAACACTTGATAACATTCGTGTACTTTAAGTACTTTCATACTGTAAGATAATTCATTGTAATGTCGAGTTAGATAACTTTTTGTATTTGTTCTCTGCATTGCTCAAGAGTCCAAGAAAATTTAATAATGTAATGTAACAAAAACACTTTTTGACTTCTGAGACCTAAGATGGTCACACGTCTGTAAGGTGGCATTTATATCTATCTACATAAACGTATAACTGTATCCCTGGTCGAATTACTACGAATCTAATCTATTTTTTTTCATATTTAAAATGATACCCTTCATACATTATGATGTTGGTATTAAGACTCCATTTAAATGCCCCAGAAATCAAATATCTATCCAAAATTAACAAACACCAAATTACCGTACATAATATTCATAAATATGCATAAGCCGTGTTACAAAAAAGCATTTCATAAATATAATAGGAAAAAGAAAACGTTTAATTGCGTTACTCAATTTAAATTAAAATATATCAAAAGATAATCTGCTCTTGACATATGGCAATTATTAATTTGAATTACACTTCAAAAATGTTAATTAATAAACAGATTTCTTAGATTAACCCAGAGCTTTAATTTGCAATTAAGAATGCTCGTAGCAGACATTACTTTAGTAATAACTACATAAACAAGTAATAAAATTTGAGCATTTTTTTCCCATGAACTAAATACAGGAAAAAGCAGCTTAGTGGGTTGAGTCCTTTTTTATGTTCTCGAGGGGAAAACCTTTAAAACGTACCCGACGCAGTGAGAGCGACGCAGGGTTATGTGGGATTTTTACCGCACTAAAACTACCTCGGTGGCCGTTCTCGGCGCTATAAAGAGGATTCCGGGATCTCCTAAGGAACGCCTCCAGAATCCTCTGAGCGCGTTGTCCCATCGGGCTCCTCCCAGGTGGGCGGCTGGGCCCACCGCCCTGTCTAGTCCTTACGACGGTATGCGACCACACATACCGCCGTCCTCCTCGGGATCGCCTGACCGAACGGTTCGAGCTCCTACTCTAGTTGCCCGCAACCCCGGAAGCCGCTTTTAGTCGCCTCTTACGACAGGCAGGGGATACCGTAGCCCTATTCTGATCCCGGAACTACAGGGACGAGTGGTCCGAATCCTAGGCACCTCTTATTTTGTAGTTATGTGCTTATTACAAATTAGTTAACACTTGCCATTGCGAAAACAAGTGAAACCTACACGTCCAGAAGTTCTTTTAAAAATGTGTTCTACTAGAAATTAACTATCACTACTTACGGTGAATGTTTTTATTCACCGTAAGTAGTGAGGAAACCTACAAACCTGAGGGTTCTTATAAAAAAAGTTCACAAGGGAGTGTGATGCCTATCGCTTCGGACTTCGTCAGCGTAGTGGACCAAAGACTAAGCCCTCGTGAGCTCTATACCCAGCAGTGCGACAAAAATGAGTTGACATATTAATCGAGATAAAAATTCATTTAATCAACCTTCGCTCATCCTTGACAACTACTATTAAAGCGAACCATCTAACCACAGCACATAGGAAACGAATGTATAAGCGATAAATCTGTAACGAAAACTGAATAGCAATGTGTTATTCAGAAGCCTAGTCACTTCCCACAAGGCCGTTTACACACTAAGCGACGGACAGTCGTACAAAGCGCGTTTTCAGCCTCACATAATTTCTAAAGCAATAATTTATATGATACGTATTCTGAATAACAATGTGTTATTTAGAAGTCAGGCTTGCTACATACGTGACTATAGACAGGACAAATGCGCATTTTGCTTTATAGTTTTCACACACTTATTTCTACCCTGAAGCTTTTTCTGCGTTTCTATGGAAGGGTGTGGTTGCCGGCACCCTTTTATACGAGGCGACCACCTTAGTTCTCGGGAGTAGCAACGAATCTGCAATTGACTTCAGATAGAACCCATGTTCTATTTGAACTTACTTACAGATATATTTGGGCGGCAGTGACTACTTACCTTCAGGTGGACCGCACGCTCGTTTGCTACTTCGATCAGATAAATATGCCTATGTCTATGGTTATGATATAAGAATATAAGTATAATTAGTACGGCTATCATAAACATGTCCATTGAATTTATGTTAAGAATTTTTATTATTTAAACTAAATATGAACATAAATTTTGGTAATTTAAACGGTAAATAAAAACGTTAGTTGTGGTTGCCTATACGTTAGTTGTGGTTGCCTATAATTGGAAAGGCGCCTGATATGTTCTATTCCCTTAGTTATATAATTTTAGTGACTTTCCGTTGGCGATCCTTAAATTAAATAAATAAATAAATAAATAAATAATTTTTTAAAGTAATCATGATTATGTTAATTGCATGCGTATCTGAACCGCAACGACAGAGGTTTTTCATAAAAATTGAAGACCTTTCCTTAACAAAATGTTAAAATGTTTAATATTACAAATTACAAGGCATCGCCGACCTCTTACAATCATGTTTCTTTTAAATAATTGCAACAGCCCTTTTATAGATTTGTACATTAATTTTATTTATAAGTGTTATTAACAAATTTATTGAAATATTGCAACAATGCTAATTCCTTCTCGTGCAGCGTATTTCATGCCTGTACACAGCCTTAGGCAATCTGATCTGAAATAAAGATAGTCCACGAATAATTCGAGCGCGTAAACTCGACGCAATAAAACGGCAGTAAAATTGACGTTAAATGTCTCGTTAACATTGTAAAGCCCGACGGCAACGTCATACGTCTTGTCAGATGTCGTTATTATTAGCGCTTTATCGCTGACTTTGTCACCAGCCTACATTATGTTTCTCTATAAGGCTATAAATAAATAATTCTCCAAATGTTTCATTCAAGTTCTTCCGGAGTTCTACAATCATCAGAATTTTTTGCAAAAGATAATTTCTTATTGAGGTGTGTTATAGTAGAACAATACAAGGGCTCAAAACCTCCCAAAATGTAAACGCAGGTATGTACCTAAGACCATCAATACCATCGAAGGCGGGAAGAGTAATATAACACTAGTCACCCATCTCAACGGTCGAATTTCGACCGTAATTCACCTCAAAAACAAAACTTGATAGTGTATGAAAAAAGAGGTTTAAGTGACGAAGATGCATCAATCACAGGTATTTTGACAAATACTTCTGATATTTTTCATGTTCTGCGTTTTCATAATATACGTTGAATGTTTAATTTCCTTAATTATTAATGTGTTTGTGACAAAAGCACGATAGTGTGTGTAATGTGTTTTTCGTTGATTTTATGTATGTTATATGCATTATTTGAAAAAAATAACATTCTACACTCCTTCTCTACGTCCACTATAACCGTGCAAAATTTCATTCTAATCCGTTCGCGGCATATTATTTAAACAAGATAAGATTTTTAGATAAGCTAACCCTGCTCAAATGTAAAAGACAGCATCGCCTTTATCGAAAGAAAGGCGATATACAACTTGTCAACTCACTAATGAAATCCTAGATCTTCTAGCTCGTTGCGCTATTAACTACTCACATTAGCTAGTTTATAATTTGCCCAATTGAAGTATAAACTGATTACAAAACATTAATTTCAACACATCCACATATCAAGAACGGGACGAAACAAAATGGCCTTGCGCATGGGTGTTAGAACACAGGGTGTTACAATGCGTGATAAGCCACCAGGCTTCCATGTTTGAACAGCTGATTGCTACGACAAACACGTCCGGTGTCGGAGATAATTCGAGCGTCGTTCGTACGGCAAATAATACGAAATTACATCGTGTTATACAATACATGCCACTTGTCCACGAATATATGGTATCACATATACATATGTACAATACGTATATACTCAGTAATGCGAAATATAACAAATGTTATCATGCTAATGGTTTCATGATAGAATTTGAATCAATATTTTATGAACCCCTTATCGGAATATGTAAATATTATTTGGAATTGACATTCGCCTTGATACTTTCAATTTTGTGTCTAAGAAAAACCCTCGTAGTCAAATTAAGACATAATCAAATACATTTAAATTTTGATCTTTCCTTTAGCCCAAATCTGGGACTAGTGATTTAATAAAATCCAAATTAGAAGACCATAGATCATGACCATAGACCATAGTTAGCTTTAGTAACGACTTGCCATAACTCTGTGTTTTTTTAACACCATGTATACACTTACTCGTATTTTACCTCAATCCAAATCGTAAAGTTCTAACACAACACATGAATATGAATGAGATTTCTAAAATTTAAAAATAGCTCGCTATTTCCGTGTGCAACTCAAATTTCTTAAACTTAAAATAGCTTTAGTTACTCTTTCCGTGAAACATCTGCAAACAGTGCATGACGGTCAAAAACATTGCACTGAACGTATTAAAATGGCGATAAACTTAAACCTACCGATTACCTTTCACCTTGTTTACGTGTGACATAACTTTAGTCTCTGGTTTGATACGAGTATCCGCGGTACAAAGTACGTACTCAAGCGAATTATCCGATAACTGAATGATGATGGGTGTAGGGCTGCCGGGCACGTGCTGAAAGGCACATGATTCCTTTTTTATTGAAGTGAAACTTCTTTATCGGGGTTGGAAAAAAATTTAGTGTAAAAGCCTTTTATTAAACTTTATCTAATTTAACTTTATTTAACCAATTTCTGTAAAGTTGCATATAGTAAATTATTTTTTGAAAAATAACGTCATAAAGAAGTTTCACTTCTTACGAGTGTACGCTAGTACACGCACACATTTTTATTATCTGATTGAAGTAGCAAACGAGCATATAGACCACCAAATGTTAAATGGTCTTTTAGAAGTTCATATAGAATTTGTTTTCCATCACAGATGCGTGTTACGCCCGAGAACTATGATGGTCGCCTCATATAGAAGTTTGCCGGCAACCAAACCCGTACATCGAAACGCCAGAACTTGATGCTAGAAATAAGTTTGGCCTCTCTAATCGTACTACACTGCTTCTACCACCTGGTAATAACTATATATTTTATATTGTTAAACCTAGAAATAAGGTAGACGAGCTATGGAAAGTAGTCACCGGCAATGTACACTACACAGATGCAACACTAGATCACGTTGTTGCATCACGGGTTTTAATGTAGAACTCTTTTGCTAGTTTTATTACAAAATGCGTCATTCTTTAAAATATTTTAATAACTCACACAACATACTTCATAAACGGTTTTAAAGAAAGAAAAAAACAGATTTTGACATTTTTCGCAAAAAAAGGTTTAAAATCAAACTAAGTATAACTGAGTGTACATACTTTGCGACACATAATTGGAAATTCATGCCAATAAATGATATTAAAGAATTTGTCTTTAATTATTGTTACTAACAATGAAACTGCCATTTTAAGCGACTTACCAAAGGTCTTTCTTTTATCTATTCTTCGCAAATAATTTATAAGCTAATTTCCTTATTTCCTTATTTGTCCATAACATAATGTTAAACATAATAAAAAAAATATTTTATTGGTAAGTATTGTTCGTATATCGATCAGTTTCTTAACTTTTTACTCAAAAAAGTGTTAAAATATTACACGAAATAAGTGGTAATGATGCAAGTGTTGCAACACTGTACAATGAAGTATCACTCCACTTTTGTTTCCAGTGCCCCGTATTTTGATATTACTACGTGGTGCAACATTTCGACAGCTGTTTTCTTATTATTTCTTTATTCTAATATATAAAATTCTTGTGTCACAATTTTAGTGTTTAAAGTCCTCTAAAACGGCTTGACCGCTAAAATTTTATGTGTGAGAATAGGTTAACAAATATTTTTACATTTTTGAAGTGAAACTTCTTTAGGCGCATGAGGGTAAAATTTTTACAGATGAAACGTCACGCCGGTATGCAACGGAAGTGTCGGAAAAGAGAGAGAGAGTGATCGAGACCGATTGAGAGAGAGTAAGACAGGGCGAACGTAGCATGAGCAACTAGCCGTGGAGTGAGAGTAGGGAGCAAGCGAGTGAGAAAGATTGAGAGAAAAAGTGAGACAGAGCGAACGTCGTATCACGCCTTTTTCCCTTCCTCTTAATCTTGGAAATTTAAAGTTTTAGATTTGTATAAATACAAACAAGATTTATAAATTAGTTCGCCAAAGAAGTTTCACTTCTGACATGTGTACTTTGTACGCACGCATGTTTTTTTTTTAAATTTTAACAAATAATTATTTTTTATAAATATTAAGGGTGGTTCATTGTGATAGTTATTCAGGAACTTATTAAATAAGTTCCTAAATAGCTATTACAATTAACTATTACAATCAACAAAGCTTCATACTGTAAATTGGTGATCTTTCTTATACAATTTATTTCTAGGGGCCCGTCGATTTTTGTTTTTTTACGACAAATTACAGAGTCTATTGCGGACTTCTGCTCATGATTAAAATTAGTAGTTTTGTTATTACACTATTTGATTTTATTGTATACTATATACTATATATGTAACTGTTTGAATTAGTAAGTTTTTTCGCGAGCATATCCACATAACATGATTAATATCCAAAGTACAATGGTATCTAATATTTTGACAGGTGTCTACTACCTAGCCCTAACAATCGCCTAGTTTAAAGTTGCGCAATGGGTAAGTGCGTAAAACATTGGGTTTGGCTAACTACCAACAATTTACGTCCTAGGTGTACATATGTCAAATTTTAATCGTATGAAAAGAGAACAAGGATGTAGTCATTCTTTTTTTCCGACTACATCAAAATGAGGGTGATGTTTTCGAGCGGTTATGTATCTCCTTTTCTTTGCTCTACGCTCTACAGCCTAAACGATTAGGCGGATTTTAATACTTGAAGTGTCGTTGGATTCCTCTTAATCGGTCGAATGACTTTATTTTTGTACTCTGTAAAAAACTTCACATACAACAGAGGTCCTATCTGAAGTCAATCACGCTCGTTACTACTCCTGAGGACTAGGATTGTCGCCTCATGTGAATCTTGTCGGTATCGCTTTGGTAGAATCAAACTCATCTTCCAGCTCGTAAAATCTTAAAGATATCTTCACTCTACATTTAAATTCTTTTAGCGTTATTCAGTAATTTGCTAAGAAAATAGCGTATGCATGTGATGTCACTAAAACTAAACAACTATTGCTGGCATGTGAATGTTTGTTCTCAACGTCCAGCGTGTATGTTAAGGTCAGAGCAGTGTATTCAAATAATATAATTATACTAAATAACCACCGTTATAGCTTGTAGTAAATTTACAAATTTAATTTGCATATATTTTAGTGGTGGTCATTACGTACAGTTACAAAATTAATTGTTTATCTATCAAAGCGGAAGGATACGGCTTCATCATCGCAGAACCTAATTTACAAGATTATTTTCATTAGATCCCATTAAGGGTTTTTTGATTAGACAACATATAAACAAATCGGCCAATTGGATGTTTAAAATAATCAATCAAATTAAAAGCTAAAAAAAACTAGACTAAAAAGAACCGATATTCGAATTTAGATTATCTGTTTATGGAATTGAGTAAATACTCATGTGGCAACCCTAATTACCCAATATGTATCGTACGTCAGTAGGATGAGTGCAATTTGCCGTTTGTCGACTGTTGAACCCAGCACCCGTAGGAGTTCCGAGGCGCGGATTGACCCACGGATAGCACTGCAAGATTACATTTTGAAGTGAAACTTCTTTAGGCGCATGAGGGTAAAATTTTTACAGATGAAACGTCACGCCGGTATGCAACGGAAGTGTCGGAAAAGAGAGGGAGAGAGTGATCGAGACCGATTGAGAGAGAGTAAGACAGGGCGAACGTAGCATGAGCAACTAGCCGTGGAGTGAGAGTAGGGAGCAAGCGAGTGAGAAAGATTGAGAGAAAAAGTGAGACAGAGCGAACGTCGTATCACGCCTTTTTCCCTTCCTCTTAATCTTGGAAATTTAAAGTTTTAGATTTGTATAAATATAAACAAGATTTATAAATTAGTTCGCCAAAGAAGTTTCACTTCTGACATGTGTACTTTGTACGCACGCATGTTTTTTTTTTTATCCAATTGAACTTGCAAATGAACGGGCAGTTCATATGAAGACAAGAGGTCTCTGCGCTCATTGACATATGTTGGCATCTTCATATGAAACACAGGTTTTATGAAATGAAATGTCTTTATTTTGTATAGGCCTACTGGGGCACTTACAAATTGTCAGTTACATTTTATTTCTTACGCTACCACCGGATCGGAACACGACCTCAACTGAGAAGACCCGGCAAGAAACAGCGGGTTTGTCTTTTTTGTTATTTATATATATATTTTTCTACTACTACTTATTTCTACAATCATGTTTTTTTACATATTAATGAAAGCCTTACGATTTAGTAAAAAAAAGAGGCCTGTTTGGCAAGATACGCTAAGCTTTGACATTTACTAAATATATTATAGTAATGTATATTATTGCTCAGTTATCTAAAGTCAACCAAGGATGCGTTGCTACTCCCGAGGATTAAGGTGAAATCACGTCCTATTACCGAAACGAAAGAATCGCTTTACGCTAGAAATAGGTGGCACTCCCGGCTTCATTGGTTCTACCATCGCACGAAATAACACTGAGCTGCGGAACAAGGAAAAAGTAAAGGCGCTTGAGGATTGTGTACCCTTAAATTTACGCTCTATGCAACGAGACAAGCGAGAGTGTCCGGATAGCCCTGATTCGAATCCCGTCTACTATCTACGTCCACGTTGTAACCCAGTTCTAAAACTGGGTTACAACTTTGAATGCTTTGAATTTTAATATTTTTTTACTGATTAGATAACAAAAATAAATCAAAGACAAAACTTTTTTTTACTAAACATGTACTCGTATTTATTAAACATGTTTAGTAAAAAAAGTTTTGTCTTTGATAAGTTTTTAATAAGATAATAAATGTTGGGAGTTGTTTGGACTTTCTTTATAAACCACAGATAAATATTTTCATATCGCTCGTGTATTGAACGCTCCAAGCCGTGTCAGGTCACCTAGTTCGATCTAATTCCATAGATCAGTACATGGGTTCAACAGTCTGCAAATGATAACTGCAGTCCGAATGACGTCGGCTCGGGGTGCGGCCTCCTACAACCACCCCTAAGTCACCCTTGCATTTAGATTTAATTTTTCACTCGACTGCAACTTAAGGAGAGTTGTTTAATACGTATTACTTTACGCTGCCTTATTGTAGAAAAATGCAGTATTGGCATATTTATCGTTTTTTAAGTAGAGTTTAAATTATACAGATAAAAACAAGTCAAAAGAGCGTATTTTGGAACGGTATCGTAGATTAAATATTATAATTTTTAACGAAAATTTAAATATTTACAAAATAGTATACTAGTAGAACATTTAATTTAAAAAAAGAATCCTGTGGTAGCGTAAGAAAAACGTTGTGCCTATGAAAATAAAAGACATTTCATTTAAAAAAAAGTTTTTGCACTGATGTAAAGTTGCATCGAGATAAAACAAGATTGTTTTGCGTCGATAACATTACTACAAAAACAAAACGATGAAAACCGCGCCCTACATTCTAAGCTAGTCTTTCCATAATTTTATTCGCGCGATATCGACACGTAAGTTTTAATTAACAAGAAACATAACCGTTTAACGGCCACTGACCCACAGACAGAGTGAAAGGAGACCAGAACTTGGAGCCGGAGACACATGCAGTTTGTTTTGTGCTGCTTTTTAGGGTTCCGTAGTCAAAGGGTAAAAGCGGGACCCTATAACGAAGACTGCTGTCCGTCTGTCAGTCTTATCTCATGAACCGTGCTAGCTAGACAGTTTAAAATTTTCTCAGACGATGTGTTTCTTTTGCCGCCATAACAAACATACTAAAACCAAAATTAAAGAAAAATTTAAGGGTGGTCTTCCATACAACAAGTGTTTTTTGTCAGTTTTATAGATGATGTACGGAATTCTAAGCGCGTGGGTCCAACTCGCTCTTGGGCGGTTTTTATAAGCCTCTAGCTACCGTTATCTTGAACCAGATTGGTTTGGTTCGATCTTGTTTATTATTTACAACTAAACTTTGAGGCACCTGACTATCTGATGTTATTCTGACGTCTTTTTATTTGTTCCCGATAGGAAAACCTTCATAAGATACTCGGCGCCTGGGAGCGACGCAAGGTTATGTCGGATTATTACCGCACTAAACCCCCCGTGGCCGTCCTCAGCCCTAGAAAGAGGATTTCGGGATCTCCAAAGGAACGCAACCGGAGTCCTGTGACGCGTTGCCCCATCGGGCTCCCCTCAGGTGAGCGACTGCGCCCACCGCTCCGTTTGACTTTACAACGGTATGCGACCACATATACCGCCGTCCTGCCGAACGGTTCAAGCTCCCATTCTAGCCACCCGCAACCCCGGACGCCCCTTTTATTCGCCTCTTAGGACAGGCAGGGGATACCGTAGCCCTATTCTAATCCTAGAACTACAGGGACTATTCTGACGCCTATGGATAAGCGAGTCTCATACATCGACGGATTTGAAAAACAGTTTTTTACGTCCTAGGAAACTCTTAATATGGATTGGATTCCACATATTGTAATATACATACATATAATGAAAGTTTAGGTTTCCTGTGTCTGTATGTAACATATGTTTGGAAAAGAGTCCGTAGGTCTACGAATACGTAATAATACAAAATATGTTATTACTATATTATGAATTAGATTAACAGGTTAGTAAGCAATTAACTAGATGGCTTCCTATCTCTGAATAAGAAGTATTATAAATTACAATCTGCGTTGAACATGCATCTCAATGACTAAAAGATAGGGCTTATCAGAATAATAATTTTATATAATCTAATATATAGTTTCGTTTCATTCGGGGTATTCCCACAGCTAGTTGATAATAATCTTTATTGTAGTTTCATTAAACACATTAACCACAATGTTTTGGAAGGATTTTAATAAACACGATTACGTGGTTAATATCAAGGACCTTACGTATTTTCAATGGCTGTAGAATACATGCCTTAATGGACATAAAATTGACGACCCGCGTGGCGCACCGGTTACCGTACCGGTCTGACACGCAGTGGGTCCCGGGTTCGATTCCCGGCCAGACAGATATCTGAATGATGAGTTTCTTTCTACACTCATAGCCCTACAGTAGGATTTTCTCCTGTGTCGTGGGTACCATGGACACACACAGACAAACACACAAACACCCAGACCCAGAACAGGAATCTAAACTCATCATTCCGATACCTGTCTGGCCAGGAATTGAACCCAGGACCCATTGCGCGTCAGACAGGTATGGTAACCGCTGCGCCACGCCACAAGTGAAAGTTAAGCTTTAATGCAGACGTTTAATCTTTCATCGTAATTTTCATTTCATTCTTCATTTTTTAGTCGGAGCTAGCTCAATACAATGTTTACGATCCAATAAACCCCCGAAGTTGTTGACTAACTTAGGCCCAAACCAACGCTATTAGGTCCTGTTGACTAAGGCTGAGCAATTCGATTAGGTCCTTCAGCTCAAGGTCGGTATAAAGTAACGAACGGTTGGAGGGAGTGAACGGGGGTGTTTGCTCAACCCACCCCCGGCACCTGTTGCCGAGCCACGCTACATACAAGGTTCGTAACGTGTTGCTCTAAGCATACGAGTAACAAATAGACATTGAAACTTTTGTAAGAAATTTAAGTTACAAATCTCCGTATATGTTATGATTCCAACTGAGTGATATCTTCTAAGCTTAAATGATTTTACTTGTGCTTGTTAAGAAGAAAATAGATAAATTTCCATAGTATCTATAAGTATGTAGGTTTCAATTAGTTATTCGTCTTAGCCTTTTTGAAATGCGCAGATTTCAATGGTTCTATATTTATTAAAATACAGTTATCAGATCAAATAACTAACTGAGGTTGACGCTTTCTACAGCCATGGCTTTACGATTATGTGTTAATCTTACCTTGGATACACAAAAACGATTGAGGCCTGGCCAGAGGTGAAACCCGGAACCCTTTGCTTGTCAATGGTATTTAGACCACTCCGCTGTAGATCATCCAGTCTGACAGGGTTCAGTTTCCAGATATGTAAAGGTCTGGTGACATCGGGACCGAGGCAGTGTACACCGGCTGCGGGAAATTACGCGCAGGGCGACCACGACCGTAAGATAGTTGATTAGACTTGTCTAATTATTAACGAGAGAAGGGTTCCTTGCATGCAACGTGTCAAACTATGTGCAAATATGTATTCATGTAATTCCATGTGAAAATGTTTTTGGAGTAAGCAAGGAAATGCTCTTTTTTAATTCTTTAGAATGAACTTCCTTCTAAGGCAGAGCCGGATCAAATGTCCATAGTAATGAGCAAAGGCTTTCGAAATCACTAAATTTAAGTAGGTATAAAAAAGCACTAAACACGTGGCCAGCATTAAGATAAACACCTCTCCTTCAACCATTGAAGATATAGTTAAAATACGTTTCCTTTGCAGGGTAAAGTCCTTCCAATGAAAATCACAGAAACTCTTAACATAGAATAAAAACTTTTTAACAAAAAATATCTACCGACTTCCATGTCACAAAAAAGTAAAAAATAATTTAAATATATTTTGGTCTAGAACATACTCAGTACTTAGTACATAGTCCTGAAGTCGGTGCTCGACATATTTCGCTGGACGACGGTAACTACGTCCTATATGAGCACCGACTTCAGAACTATGTACTAAGTACTGAGTATGTTCTAGACCAAAATATATTTAAATTATTTTTTACTTTTTTGTGACATGGAAGTCGGTAGATATTTTTTGTTAAAAAGTTTTTATTTTACACTTTTTAGTGACTATATTTTTATGTTTGTATTTAAATAAAGCCTCTAAGTTTGCTTTGTGCATCTACATATTCACAAAAATTAAACATAAAACACTTTTACAATTCATACAAACAGGGCGCCCCCTCTGGAAGTACCCCTCCATCATCAGGGTTGAGGAGTTGAAGGTCAAATTTTTCATCTTATATTGTTGCTTAGTAATCTTATAACATATACGTTAGTACCAGGTGGCTAACTTCTATGGCTCAGGCTTGCAGTACCCTGCATCATCAGGGTTTAGGAGTTGAAGGTCAAAATTTTAATTTTGTGCCTCTGTTTGGTATTATTTTTACATACCCGTAAGCACCAAATTGCCAACTCCTATGGTTTAGAATTGAAGTACCCCTTCATCATCAGGGTCGAGGAGTTGAAGGTCAAAATTTTAATTTTGTGCCTCTGCTTAGTATTATTTTTACATAACCGTAAGCACCAAATTGCCAACTCTTATGGTTTAGGATTGAAGTACCCCTTCATCATCAGGGTTGAGGAGTTGAAGGTCAAATTTTTGATTTTATATTTCTGCTTAGTATTTTCTTTACATAACCGTAAGCACCAAATTGCCAACTTCTATGGTTTAGGATTGAAGTACCCCTCCATCATCAGGGTTGAGGAGTTGAAGGTCAAATTTTTCATCTTATGTTTTTGCTCAGTAATCTTATAACATATACGTAAGCACCAAATGGCTTATTCCTATGGTTTTGGCTTTAAGTACCCCTGCATCATCAGGGTTGAGGAGTTGAAGGTCAAATTTTTGTCCCATGAATTTGCTTAACAATTTCATTATATATTCGCAAACATCAAACGACCAACTTTTATAGTTCAGGCTAGCAGTACCCCTGCATCATCAGGATTGAAGAGTTGAAGGTCAAATTTTTCATAGTAAATACCTACATAGTAATTTTATTCTATATTTTACTCAATTGGACTTCTCCAGCTAAGGTTCGGCCGACTATCACTAATTTTATTATTTTGCTCCAAAAAGTTGAAGATCCTATGATTAGAACCTTATCAAACTCTTATCAGACTACCCCTGGAGTACATCCTTTCTAATAAAAAAAGAATCATCAAAATCGGTTGGCGGGATATTGAGTTATTCATACATTTATCGCGTACATTGAAAATGCAAATTTAAGACTTATGCGTTTTTCTTATGGATGCCCTAGTCAAAAAAATACTAAAAAAAAATGGGACCCTATGACACGCACTACCTTTCAAATAAAAAAAAATCATCTAAATCGGTTCACCCAGTCCGGAGAAATGAGGTAACAAATATAAAAAAAAAAAAAAAAAAAAATAATAAAAATACAGACGAATTGATAACCTCCTCCTTTTTGGAAGTCGGTTAAAAATAGAAAAACCAGCAGATTTTCTTGCCGGATCTTCTCAGTTGAAGTCGTGTTTCTACCCAGTGGTAGTGTAATAAAAAATATTGTAACTGACAATTACAATATTTTTAATTGTCAGTTACAATATTTTTTAGGCATATATAAAAATAAAGACATTTTATTTAATTGCATTTCAAACTTATAACCCTATATGGCGCCTTTGTATGTGTCTCGCTCACACTACAAAACAAGCGAGTGGTAAATATCAAACCCCCAATTTAAGTATTCTATAAATATATTCTTATTCTTTATATACATTAATACGTGATATAAAATTTTGTGATTCGTTTATAAGATATTTGCCGCAGGCGGATGTGTATGAAATTACACACGGTTATAGTTCATGTAGAGAAGGATTACGCAATGCTAATTATTGCATTTGACACAAACACATGCATAATAAACGAAATAGAACATTCAATGTCTTACTATTAAAACACGTAACGTCAAAAATGTCAGATGTCTTTGTCAAAACACCCGCTATTGCTTTTAAACGCAGCTTAGATAATAAACCTCTTTTTACCTATAACGGGTGCGTTCAAAATAAATTGAAAATTATTGAACTTTATTTAAATTAGAGAAATATTAGTGTTACTTTGGACGATATGAAGTTTAGTTTTTTAATTTAAATTACAGTCGAATTTCTATACAAGTGACTATTCAATCTTTATTGCACCAAGGAGTACCATCTGCAGTCTGCATACATTTATCAATATGTACAGATATCGATTACAATGGAAGTATGGATGTATGTACAATAAATATGTATTGCCCGTCATAAATATTCCCTTCGGCGTCACATAAGTAGGCTATCGCCGATTTATTTATTAATCGTGCGTAAACAAGTACATTGCAGTAATCCTGCTATCTCGAAATATTTTGCAATTGACGCTGTTTCACTTAATGCGGGCTTTATCAAAGGGTTTTTTGAAGTAAAACTTTTTTAGGCGCGCAGTGAGAGAGACATTGGTGTAGTGATCATTGTAATTGCACATCTAAAAACTATATTTTTTCGGAATTATTACGTAAACTCGCTTCATTATTTTCCCTCACAGTTATATCAAATGAAAATAAAGTTTAAATCCTAAACTCTTCTATATTCCTTCACCGTTCAAAAAAGATAATTAATATCTACATACATACATCACATTATTTATTATTTTCGTATTATTGTTATTATTAAATTATTGTAATTGTGTGCCCATTTGCGGCGGGAATATGGAGAAACTGTATAAATTTTAGATAAGAACTTATGGTACCTGTATTCCACAATGAATAAAAGTTGATTTGATTTCATCTAACACGCACTAAAGTCTGCTTGTTGGTGGCCTTGCACTTCAACTTTCCTCAAAACCTCCAATAAATCCGAATCCTCATTCAATTGCATCAAAATTTAAGATTTTTGGTAGCGTTTTCCTCATTTTGTTTATTGACCATTACGATAACAGGCCGTTTGAGGAAGGATCACATGAACCGTACTTATCATAATATTGGTATCGGATTAGTACCGGTGTAAGTAGTTTATTAATATATGAACGCACTACAAACGATAGATAATTCACAGATAAGCTAATTTAGTATTACTGTTAGCTGCCTTTTGATACGGAGTACATACATTTTGCTTACAAAATTATTACAATCACGTGTTACTATTATAATAATTTCTTTTTAAGGGTTTTATATCATTATAAAGCCCTTAAAAAAGAAGCTATTACTGTGAAATTGTGTGTGAGTGTAGAAAGTGTGTGTGTGTGTGTGTAAAGTGTGTGAAACCCAAAAAGCCTCGACAATGTACAAAATATTATGAAATCCAGGGAACATCAGACACAACAATTAACGAATTATTATTATTATTATTTAAATAGTAGTTATGTAAAGGTTTGGTAGATTTTTTTCAGTATTTTTTGTTTGAAATTTTTATTCCTAGGCACCATGAAAATTATATAACTAGCTAAAAAAACTACTAGAAACTAAAACTCGAAAAAAAAATAACTAGCTGTAACCTGAGCGCATTGTAGTGGCTGATGCATAACAACTTCGCTGAAGATAATCACAGGATCAAATGCATAGTTTAAGATTCTGTTAAGGACATACAGACAAACGTTCAGTGTATATATATATAATTATATGTATATATAGATCAGTTCAAATCATGTGGATTGCAGAGCGTTCCATAGAAAAAGACATGCGTATATTATTCAACACTGAGTATTAGTGTCCACTGGATTCAGGTAACTTGCTATAGGAAGGTAAGCTAATAGCCGACTTCACAATCACACACGTTTTATACAGATTTCCTCACGTCATTTTCCTTTACCGGCGAATCAAAGGCGCGTGTCAAGAATTGAAATGAAACATTTTGTTTATAACATTGTGGCCAGGATTTATTATCTTTATTATTCAGAAAGCCATTGTTGTTACGTTAGCATTTCGTTAATAATTTTTTAGGTCTTGGAGTTTATCTATGGTCATTAATAGGTACTTAAGAAGTAGATACCTAATGGTTGAAACTTGCCCTCTCGATCGGGAGGTCCGAGTTTCAAACTCAGGCACGCTGATTTTTCTAAAATTATGTGCGCATTACAAATTAATTATCACTTGGGTGAAGGAAAACATCGTGAGGAAACCTACACACCCGATTTTTTTTAAAAAAAAGTTCTCTTTGGTGTGTGAAGTCTATCAATTCGCACTTGGCCAGCGTGATGGACCATGGCCTATAACTCTCTCATTTTGAGAGAAGACCCAACAGTGGAACAATAATGAACTAACGACTCTAAATTACAAGAATAGTGAGGTAAGTACTTTTATGAATCGCTTTTATATTTTTTGTATGTCCTACGGTGGCACTATGCAATTTTAGTTAAAAAATGTTTTCGTAAAATGCGAATCGGAACAAGACCTCAACTGACAAGATCCGATATACCTTATCCTTTGCGAATCTCATGTTTAATATTTTTAGTATTTTCAAAATTTATTTCTGTTTAATTTTTACAGGTTTGTGTATTTAATCTTCTTGATGGTAAGTGGTCTCTGCCGCCCATGGACATTTGTAATCAACTTCATGCAGAACATGGGTTCCATTTGAAGTCGATCACAGATGCGTTCCTACTCCCGAGGACTATGATGGTCGCCTCATGTGAAAGTGTACCGGCATGTGATTGCCGGCACACTTCGGCCACAGGGCCTTCCATCTAAATGCAAGAAATGCTTCAAGCTAGAAATAGGTGTGGCGGTGATGGTCCCCGGTCGAACTACACTGGTTCTACCACCATCATCATTGCATTCCACATAATATCTCTATTGTGAGCGACAAACAAGCAAAATGAAAATTGGAAAACATCCCGTGATAGCGTCAGATGCGTCGAGTGCTCACTCGATGCATGTTTGCCCGATCGATTGGCTTGATAATGCGTGCATTGAACCTGATGACGCAGTGCCTCTCACCAGCTCTCGGCATCGATGTCGCGAATTGCGTTCCTAAGGGTTCCGCGGGTTGAAACCCTCGTTCTAAATTCCATTTGTATTTTCTGTTATACTGCGAAAGAATAATTTTGTACCTATATATGTACATACTATATACTGTTATGACGACCCGCGTGGCGCAGCGGTTACCATACCTGTCTGACGCGCAATGGGTTCCGGGTTCGATTCCCGGCCAGACAGGTATCTGAATGATGAGTTTAGATTCATGTTCTGGGTCTGGGTGTTTGTGTATTCGTCTTGTGTGTGTCCATGGTACCCACGACACTGGAGAAAATCCTAGTGTGGGTCTATGAATGTAGAAAGCGTGTTTTTTTTGTAAGAAATCTAGTTTTGCTTTTGACATATCTTACTTTTATACTTATAATAAAGGTGTTAAGGTTTTTATGTATGTTTGTATGACTTTTAGGCGGAATAAAGTTCGCCGGGTCAGCTAGTACCTATATTATATATTCTACTACGTTACAGAATGTATTTGTTTTATCCTCGTAACAGGAAACGGAATATTAAATGAATCACAACTCCTCATTACATGTAATTTATTTATCTATTATATTATGAACATTGCCAAATTAGAATCGTAAATCGCAAGTAATACTCGTAATTGATAAACATTATTTGCGTTGCAAATTGTATGTCGCTAACAATATCAGGAAAATTTAATTTACATAGGTGCTAGTAGAGACAATATAACATAGAATGAAGAATAGAGAAGTGTTTTAATAATTTTAATGCTACAAGAGTAGCAAAATTATATTATTAGTTGTTCTTTTAAAATTTCGAGTAGTAGGTATTATACGTAATTTTGATTTCAAATACAATCATATTTTACATTTGACGACTTGCGTGGGCTTAAGTGAGGGCTTAAGAGTGATAATAAGACATACTTATCCGAGTATCTGTGAGTAACCTTAGGAAATACAAGATCTGGGGTTCTCGTCAACCCATTATGGTCCCACTACTGGGCACGGGTCTTCTCTCAGAAAATGAGAGAGTTATAGGCCATAGTCCACCGCGCTGGCCAAGTGGGAATTGGTGGACTTCACACACCTCTGAGAACTTGTGTGTAGGTTTCCTCACGATGTTTTCCTTCACCAAACCGTCAAAGCAGTGATAATTAGTTTGTAATGCGCACATAATTTTAGAAAAATTAGTGGTGCGCGCTGGGTTTGAACCTCAGACCTCCCGATCGAGAAGTTTCAACCATTAGGCTATCATAGCTCTCACTGATCTGGGGTTGATTACAGACATGTATGAGCAGCGGCCACTACAATCAGGTGCGTGCTCGTTTGCTACTTTCATATTATAAGACAAGTTAATCATAACATCCAATTGGAAGTTCATTATTTATTGCCTCCGAATAATTACGGAACTGCACCAGGCACCAACTGGGTCGCTTGTTTTTGCCAAATGCGGAAAAGGTCTCAATGCCACAAAGTGTCTCAAATTCAGCCAAGAATTCTGTTTGAGACTCGCGCTAATTAACGGCTCTCTGATTGCGGGCAAACCCACACGTCAACAGAATAGTTTTGTTTTACTTTTATGCTTGTGACGTGATATTATAATTTTGACATTTGATATTTTGCTACATATTAAATCCTAATCAAATTATTAAAGCCTCAAAACCGTGCAGGTGTATGGGGTCCTCATAAAGTAACCAGTAGTTCTGTGAATCACAATCAAAGTTACTTAGGCAAATATTGTTTTGTATACCGCGAAAGGAGTAGGTACGAATACAGTAAAACCTCCATTCGTGAGGGTTATATTCCTCTTATATGCCGCAAATAAAGAATCCGCGAACAAAGAAAGTTAAGGCGAACTAAAGATGCTGTATATTTTCACTTTTACTTTTGCACGGACCACATTCGCGAATAAAGAAGCTTTTAAGAAGAAAGGAAACATATATTTAACCTGCAAATAATGAAAGCAGGATAGGAAACAGGGAATAAGAAGCTGACCGAAGGAAATTCGCTACGAGCACTCATCCTATCTTTAATCAGATTTCGTTACATAATTTTCTAGCACAACAACAGTGCCATGTGAATACTACCATAATACTAACAATGTGACTAATTAGCGATATGCTAATTAGTGTAGTACAAAAAATAAATTTATATCAAACAAATCCTCTGGCATATAATTTATCCACATATAAATTCGGAGCACAAAATACACACCTAGATACAGCATTTCATACAAATATACGAGTACAAATTACATAATATACACTGGTTTCAAAATAAATAAATTTCTGGTTTAAACTTATATAATTATCTATCATTTGGCCTCGAGAAACCTGTTATTAAGTGATATTTATATACATATTACTATATTTTATTGTCCGTAAATGACTCTAGCTACTGCGACGAAATGGAGTTCGGCATCTGAGAATTATAAAATCGCCATGATTTGTCATAGGTCTCCTTGTAGGCCCCCTGTACTCGGGGAGTAGAATATGGCTACGTTATCCCCTGCGTGTCGTAAGAGGCGACTGAAAGAGGGGCTTCTAGGGTTGCGGCCAGCTAGAGTGAGATCTCTAACCGCCCAATCAACAACCCCTGGAAGGACGGCGGCATGTGTAGCTGCATGTTGTCTAGGGGACAGTCACATGTTCATCAAGAGATGAGCCTTAAGGGGCGGCACGCTAGGGCACCGGCGAGTTCCGTTTGAGATCCTGGGGTCCCCTGCAAGCGCAGAGGAAGGCCACCAAGTAGGTTTTAGTAGGTAAAAATCCCACATAACCCGGAGTCTCCCTAAGGCTTCGATGTACCTTTTGAAGGTTTCCTCTCCGTCACAAAAAAGGTCTCCTTGAATACTATAATACCTATTTTTATAAGATTGAAGTAGCAAACGAGCTGCAGTCCATCTATGTGGACACTGCCACCCATGGACATGTGTAATTAACTTCATACAGAACATAGGTTCTATCTAAAGTTTGTAACAAAAACGTTGCTACTCCCGAGGGCAAGATTCCTCTTAAAAAGGTAAGCCGGCAACCATTGAAACGCAAGAATTTGATGTAGCGTTGGTACCTCCCCAGAAATAGTAATAACTTTTTAAAAAACCCATAGAGTTGAATATTGATGGAGGTCTGAGGTACAATATTCAAACATAATATACATACGATGTATCAACACGCGGAACTATGTTTTTTTATGTTTGCATATATATTCTAATTTATTTTAAGATCTTTTCGTGGTAAATTATTTTTGAAGCACGTCGACGCGTTGACGTTAAAATAGATTGGAGTCATGTCGGCCATTTAAATAAAATAAATAACGTAGGTCGGGATGTCTCACGCCTAATAATGTTTTGTAACTAATGTTTGTTGTGTTTGTTACAATGTTAGCAATAAATTGATAAATACGAGATTGTTTCTAGGAAAGCGGCGGATAATATTGTATTAGAGCAGTGGCTCCCAACCTGTTAGTTTAGTGGTTGGTATGAGGGTGTAATTAAATATAAAAATAAATCTGAAAATTAATATGGGATTATTATTTTTTTAATAAATCACGCGTACATTATTGTTCAAAGCAAACAATATTTAATGTGCTTTCTGTATACTCTTTACTAATTCCTGATCCTTAGTTCAGGCACGGCTGTCCGCTACTTGACCGTCATTGTGATAACTTCTTATATTACAATATTTTTTGATAACTTCTCGGACCACTTCAGGTGCTTCCAGGGACCATCAGTGGTCCGCGGACCACCGGTTGGGAATCACTGTTTTAGAGAGACGCAGAATACGCTCGAGCTGCGATTTAATAATTAATGTTAATAAACGCAATCCATTCCTACTTTAGAAGGCAAATTACTTTGTTAGAAGATAAGAACTATCGGCGAATTTTTTAAATTAAGTTTCATATTTATATACATGACATGACATATAACTTAAATCCATTATACTTATAATGATTTCTTAATGATAAGAAAAATACAAAATCATTTGATGAATAAGAATATAAACAAAGAAAAGTGACTATAATCAAACAAAATGTAAAATATAGATGGCTATTAAAAATTACGACTATTAAAACTATGTATGTATGTATGTTTGTTTGTTTGTTTGTGTAATATGACTTGTTGATCCAACTTGGTCATCCCCTACTCCATTTGCCTACGTTTTAGGCTTGTAGCATATGCTTAACGTGCGTTTTGAATCATCTGTAACTCATATGAAGGGCAGGAAATAGCTATATCACTTTTTAATCTGTTGAAATTTCAGCCATTTCCTTTTTTCCAGCCAGTTTTCGTCACAACATATTCTATTTAAAACTATTGTGTACAGAACAGTACATATGACTCATCGGTACAATTCACTTTATCGATAATTAATTGTTTAATACATTTTTAAAGTAACATATAAGGTAATTGACGCAGATCACGAAAACGAAAAAAACTTAATATTTTATATAAACAAGGTTGCGGTTTAGTAAACTGCATAAATATTTAAATATATACCACACGCCATGTTTAATGGCCGAAAAGATATAGACGCATTAAAACGTTGGGTTTTCCCAGATTCAAAGTCCACGCTAGATCTGAAGGCGTGTCCAGCCTTGATCCACTTCAATGACTCAAGCGATGAAAGGGTGGCTGTGACGCACGGAACCCTGGTTCACCTTCAGCGATCTTAAGGAAAAACCAACCAACCATACACTCCGCGAATAAATCTCAACCCTAGACACATCGGTTAGAGACCACTCCGCATTAACGATGGCTGCTAATTAATTCCTTTGGTCAATTATACACAAGTACGCGGTAGTGATGTACGCAAGTCGATATTTTTTCCAGAAATATTTTAAATTTACATAACTTAATGGATCACGCCGATGAGTCATATATTTTTTATACATAATAGTATAAAATAGATACTTGCGATAAAAAATTGCAGATTCGTCAGACTAAGTTATTTTTAATAGTCGAGACTGATTTATTTCACGATTAAACAAAAGTTTACGGATATACGAATACTTGGTAACTTTTTGTAATCAATTTTAATAAGTCTGACATTTTCTGAATAATATTATTAGTAAAAACACATCCTGATGATAATTGAGTTTTTTTTATTAAGTTTTACTAAATTATCAACATGAATCGCGATAAACCTAAAATACTAAGTTATTTTAGTTTAATCTTCCTACATTTCAAAAACTAAACGAATAACATGTGCATACAAATAAAAATAAGTACGTGCGTTAAATTATACTAATACGTATGATAAAACTTTTAATATAATTTATTTATCGATATATTTTATACTACTTCCCAGCACTTTAAGCAGCATTGATGAAACATTATAAATGCTGTATTGCTTTGTTTGACCTACGATACTAATTACAGAAGCTCGGAATTAACAAAAAGCAATGAAAATAAAAGAAACGTTGAAAACATTAGACCTCAATTAATAAAAAACAAAATTTCTCTCTTTTTTATATAAAATCCAAACGTTCTATTTAAAGGCGAATCAGTATAAGTAAACAACATGTTTACAAGATATTTTAGCTTTTCCGTAGACTAGCTTATTTCAAATATAAAAATAAAATATACGAAGGTGGTAGAATCCTGCGTAGTTTCATTCCGGGCACACCTTTTACTCTTCTGCCTACTGATAGAAATGTCAGATGTGTTCGTAATCTGAATCATGTGGTTGTGGAGACATACTTCTCTGAAGAATTCCAACTTAGTTCTTAGTAGTTGACCCAGCGGACTTCGTTCCGCTAAAAATCAAAAGTTTGAAATTATCAGTGTTTCACTACTATATAATGCTTGTATTATATGTATTAAACCATCCTTTTGAACCACTCTATCTATTAAAAAAAATGCATTAAAGTCCGTAGCGTAGTTTTAAGGATCTAAGCATACATAAGGACAGACAGCGAGAAACGACTTTGTTTTCTACTATGTAGTGAAGAGTAGCCACGCATCTGTGGCCAACCTCAGACTCATCTGTGACCAACTGCTACTTGTTTGCTACATCACTTTAAAGATATGTGTTAAATGATCATATGCTTTAATTGGCTTTAAAATATAACGTATCCTAAGCTTTGGAAAGTCGGCTACCAGAAGAGGTAGCAGGGCAGACGGCTTTTTTAAATCTGAAATACATGGAGTCAGCAAACAAAACTAATAAGTAATCTCAAATTTAACTCATAAACATTATTATTGTAACAATTAGTCCGATGACGGCATTCCAAACCCCTTATCCAGTTCGTCATAATTTGCGAAATTACAGGAATTGTGACCTCCGTCGGCTGCAGAGCAAATCTGCCCTAATTGACTCTCAATTATATACAACAGTGTAAACAAATCGCGTGTCGCTGTGAATCACAATCACGCCGATTAGTCAATTCGCGTAGGGGCTCAGTGCTGTCGGAGCGGATTAGAGGAGTATTAGCATATTGCGATTGCTTTGTTGTGTGAGATGAATAAGCAAGCAAGCTTATTTAGTTTGGTTTGTCTCTTGCTTTTTCACGCTGTACTGGGATTGTACGATTTGCCGTCAGTAGCTTCTATTCGTGATAGGTAATTTAATGCTGAATTCCTAGCCTAAAGTACAACAGTGTTAAGCGCTGCGGTATTATAAAAAAGTGTTAATAATGTAAGAAATTATCCTTGAGAATTTGAATGGATAAAAAGGATTGTAGTTTTGAGCCCTTTCACAAAGTCAAGTGCTGGAGCGTAAACAAATTCCCTTACTATAAAAAATATTTTTAGTTTCTCTTACGTGAGATGGTTCCAACTTTAATTCTAATAAATAAAATTGTATCACTACTTGGTTTGAATAACACAACACAAAAACGCAGATTTTACAGGAGATTCACGTAAAATTAACCAAAGCATTTTGTTTTGATGTTTTGAACGAATGAAGTTAAAATAATAACAGTATAATTCAAAGGCCATTAACCGCAGTGTAATGAAAGCACCAAGCAATTCTAAGCTATTTTGCATCAATTTAAATTTTATGAATTTTGAATTGTGCGGTGATTCACCCAAAACAGCGTTATGTAAGATTTTAAATATTTCATACTGAATTTACATACAGATGAATATGTAATCCGCTTCTAAAATCGCTATAAGACAGACCGTACAACTCCACCGGAAATAGCTAAAGGACTGGAATTAATTGATTATATTACCGGTTATTCATTTACACTTCTTACTACGTTTTGTAGTCCTTAGTAGTATTTTATAGTTTTTGCTACCGTTTACCTACCACAATGTACGTCATTGAGTCCAACAACGTGATCTTTATTTATTAATTCACGAGTGAATCGTCTCATTCCCACTGTTGGGCATGGGTCTTATATAAGAAGGGTTGAGATTAAGAGTCCACTATGCTGACTAAATACGGAATGGTAGACTTCATGCACTTCTGACAACTTAAAAATTCTCAGGTGTGTAGGATTCGTCTCTATTTGTTCTTTTTTATAAAAAAAAAACTTTCATATTATTATGAAAGTAGTAATTGAGCCTACAGTCCACCTGATACCGTGTGGCCACAGCCGTCCATTTGTAACTACTATAAAATATTCCATTCATCAGCCTTTTGAGGTCAATTGCTGGACATAGGCCTTCCCTAACCGCCACTCAGGACTAGGACTAAGAGGGTCGGCTCTAATAAAAGTAAGCCTGCAATCAAGCCCGTTCATCGAAACGCAAGAATTGCTACACACCAGACATAAGAGTAGCGGTGCTACCCCAGTAAAACTACACTGGTTCGTCCAGATAGTAATATTAATTTAAAAACTATTTGACTAATGTTCTATAGGTATTGAAGCCGGTTGTATTTTTAGCTTAGTGATTTTTAATTCATAGGTATGCCAAGTCAATTCATAATTTTGAATAAAACCGTGAAGTTTTACATTCCGTTTGGGTAGTGGCGTTCAATTTTTCACATCTTTAGCCCTCTATGTTTTTGTATGCGATAAAATTTACCTGTGTTACTTCGAGAAAACCCTTTCTTAACTGTGCAAATGCGGGCGAAATATTTATTTATATAAGTAAAATCAGCAATTACTATTTCAAATTACTCAGTGTCAAGTAATTTCTAATTCTGTAAACTTCTAATTCTCAAGTGTGAAAACTAGTTTTAGAATTGCAACTAAACGGGAACTCGTTTTATATTAAGTGGTCTATGGCACCCATAAACACGTCTATGTCGATGGTCTTACATGAAGTCAATCAGTCGCGTGTGCCCCTCAGTGCCTCAAACAAGATGACTCACAACATTTACCACATCTATTAACCATTGTTTGCTTCCTATACAATCAACCTAGCGTTTGAACTTGTTGCATTAAACAACTGAAAATATTAAAAAAGTACTATTTAATACGTTGAGTTGTTTAACAAAAAAAATGGGACCCCATGACAAGCACCTTTCAAATGAAAAAAAATATCCAAATCGGTTCACCCAGCCCGGAGAAATCAAGTAACAAATATAAAAAAAATACAGACGAATTGATAACCTCCTCGTTTTTGGAAGTCGGTTTAGAACGAGATAAAGCGCGACTCACAAGTCTTAGACATAGAGAGTAAAGCCATCTTTTATCACAGACTATGTATGCAGCTAGAGTAAAAATTGTAAGGTGCGAAATTTAAATGTTCAACAGAACTGAGTCTTGTCCTGATAATAATGGCTAACCTTCTTAAAAATATGTCCCTGCAAACTCTTTATCCATCTTCCCTACGAATTGAGAAAATAGACTGATTGGAGAAGCTTCAATGACGAAATCATTTTGTTTCAATTTTTTTTTATCTGACTGAAGTAGCAAACGAGCATGCAGTCCACCTGATAGTAAGTGGTCACTGCCGCTCTGCGACATCTATAATCAACTTCATAGAGAACATGGGTTCTATCTGAAGTCAATCACAGATGCGTTGCCACTCTCGAGGACTATGATGGTCGCCTCATGTGAAAGTTATCAATTCAATTCAATATAGTCATTTGCGTAAAATATCAGGTATCTAGTTGTTGTATAGAATAAGAGTATGGTGTATTTCTAATTCCTAATATACAAACAAATATAAGATTTGGTTTGGTTGCAGTAACCGCTTATCAAAAGATTGTTTAAAACACATATAACAAAACAAAAACATTTTTAACTTGTATTCAAAGCGAAAGTGTATAAATTGGAAATTTAATAAAGACACATTTTACACGTAACTAATAATCGGCATACAAAATTTTAAATTAAAATGAGACTCATTCAATAATTGTTATTCCGAGCTCTTTATTTCTTATTAGTGCTAAATTACCATACGCATTGATAACAATTTAGGTTCGCGTCGAAAACAAACTTACAATAAGAGATGTTATTGACTCCAAACATTTAATAACAATGCACATAAGTTAACGACATGTCAATACAGTAAATAGTCTAATCAATGAGAATAAGATCGAAACATACCAGTTTTTTTTTTTTAAATCCAAGGTTCTTTTATTTCACATTCGTGTAATCCACAAGTATAGCACAGCTAAAAATTGTCACATACACACTCCGGAAAGCGTTCATTGGCCGGCGTCATGCGTCCGCTCCGGCCGGTGTCTAGACACGAACTGAATAAAACGCAGAAATAAAGTAAACACTATTACATAAATTTAATTGCAAATAATTACGTGAAAACCGCAGCAGTGACGTCGAAGACGCCATTGTCGGCTTAGGGCGCAGTCACACACGGCCGGACCGGTCACCGCCGCGCCGCACCGTGATAATGATGCGTCATCCGCGTCTCAGCGCCGATGACGTTTTTCGATTTCGCAAAACAATTTGGGAAGTCCCAGTCAACCCGTCGGGTAGCTATTAATCAGGTTCTTTTATTTTTTAATCATCTTTGATATAATGTAATTTAAGATGTTTTCGTTAAATTACGGGCCTAAATTTCTCGAAACCTCGGGATAACATATTACGCAGTTGGCTTGTTGTTAGCGTTATAATAATAAGTAAGAAACGAAAGTAATTTCTAAATAATAGGAGGTATTTATAACGATTCGCTCGTATAAAGCCCTAGAAAAGGCACGTGCCTGATAAAAGATAATATAGATAAGATAACAAGTTATTTTATTCACTAACAAAGCTTCTTCTTTGATAATACACATTAAAAATTTCGTTTATGAAGATGAAAAGTGATCATTCATGTTGTAATAATATAATTTTCATCAACAGTCTGTAATACAAAAATTTGCTGGTTGAAATATAAGTTAGACTATAAATGCAACACTATCCTACATTAAGTATAGGTTTTTCTCAAACGAGCATGCAGACCACCTGATGATACATGCCGGCTTTAGCCTGCATCCGTAAGCACATACAGATCAGGAGTTCTACCTGATATCACAGAGGCGTTGCTACCCTTATTTTTTCGAGATACAAGTTCGCTTTCCTTTCAAAGCAAATGTGACTGATATTATACAATCACGAAATTTCGCTGCAAATTGTAGTAAAATTTCTCTGCAAATTGTCGCGAAATTTGGCGAGTGCTCAACGTTATCTCATGCCGCAAGCGAATATTTCGTAGCCGAGCGGTAAGGGCAGTAAGGTGTGGCGTGGTGTTAAGCACAAGTTTCTAAGAAACGTACACGGCGGGCTCGGCTTCGGCCATTCGTCTCAATTACCGCGTTCATTGCGTATCGATACCACGACACCGCAACTCACCGACTCTGCCTATATGAATACAGATCGCTGGTGTGTCCCATTACAAATCTTTCCAAGAGAGTTAAGATTCTTATATTCTTAACACTATTTTCTATAGCTGGCCATAACGTCCTGTTTTCAACATTAAAGATGTGGTTATGAGCAGTGATAGCCTAATGGTTGAAACTTGCCCTCTCGATCGGGAGGTCTGAGCTTCAAACCCAGGCCCGTACCACTGATTCATGTGCGTATTAGAAATTAATTATCACTGCTGGTTGGTGAAGGAAAACATCGTGAGGAAACCTACAATGAAGTCCAACAATACGCACTTAGCTAGCCCGGTAGACTATAATCATTCTGAGAGAAGACCCGTGCCCAGCAGTGGAGTAGTATGAGTACAAATTCAGCGTGCTATGGAGAGGGTTATGCTCGGAATTTCGCTACGAGACATGATTCGCAACGATGAAATCCGTAGATGAACAAAGCTTACCGACATAGCTCTCAAAATATGCAAGCTGAAGTGGCAATGGACTGGCCACATCGCTCGTAGGACCGATAACCGATAGGGAAGGGAGGTCCTCGAGTGGCGACGTTTAGGCAAAAGGAGCACAGGTCGCCCCCTCACCAGGTGGACCGATGACCTGAAGAGGACAGCGGGAAACCGTTGGATTCAGAAGGCACAGGACCGGTTAGAGTGGCGTCATTTAGGGGAGGCCTATGTCCAGCAGTGGACCTCAAAGGGCTGATGGATGGATGGAGGACCCATAGAGGTTATTAGGACCCATAGAGATATTGAAAATACCTGCGCTAGTGTGACGCAGTTATTGCGTTTCGATGGGAGTCCTTAGAATTAACGACAGCTACGGATAGAACCATTGTTCTACATGGAGATAATTACATCCACGGGCGGCAGTAACATTCAATCTTGTCGTCTGCTCGTTTTCTACTTGGTCGCATAAATAAAATATCCATACTAACATTATAAATGTGAAAGTGTGTTTGTTTGTTCCTCTTTCACGTCGCCACATAGCTATTATATGATATGGTTTACATGGTGGGAGATAGTTTGGAGGGTGGAAAGTGACGTAGGCTTTTTTTACCGCGCTGTCTCATTCCCATAAGAATATCGGTGTTTTATTAGTTGGTACATATTTAGTAGTTCCAGAGGTTATTAATAGATGGCGTCATAAAATTCCGTGCAGTTCTGAATCACGCTATCAAATGCTAATATTAATTCCCCTTGACCGTGCGGACGAAGCCGCGAGTAAGAGCTAGTCTTTAATAAAAGTATAGGGAGAATAGATTACACAATAGACGAAAGAAGGTATCTGCGAACACTCAGTCCTTTAAAGTAAAAATCTGCGATCTAGGTAGAGATATATCTGAACTGATGAACACAAAAGCCGTTTATAAATAATATCGGACAATGAATGGGCCGTAAATACGATGCAGGAAAAAACACGTAATTGTATTATGTGGAGATGTTTACACTTTACATCGAGGTGACATTGATTGTACACTGCAAAAACGGGTCATCAGCAGACCTAGAACGATCTAGATATAAATTTAGTTTGTTTTACAAAGCGTTCCCTGAACCATCTCAACTTTAGCTGACTCAGTGTTTTCAGTCATTATAAGCCTGTATATTTTGGCTTATGGAACACTTTCTGAAGGTAAATTAAAAACATAAAACATAGATAATATCTATGATTTAGAAATTCTCGGAACGGGATTTACTAATATTACCCATATTATCATATTATGATAATATTACCCGTAAATCTTATCGAGTATGTGGTGGATCGTAAAAGTTCTATCAACCCAACTGTATGTACATACGTACGTCCACCGTAATGACTAATATGACGTTTGCACTGCTCCATCAGTTCGAATCAATTTTCACGAATTCCACGTAGTTCTCTTACTGCAATACATATATAGTTCAGTTAATTGAAGTTATGTAAGGGATCTTAAAGGAATTAAATCAACGGATATTCGACAGTTGACGACCCGCGTGGCGTAGCGGTTACCATACCGGTCGACGCGCAATGGGTCCCGGGTTCGATTCCCGGCACACAGGTATCTGGATGATGAGTTTAGATTCCTGTTCTGGGTCTGGGTGTTTGTGTATTCGTCTTGTGTGTGTCCATGGTACCCACGACACATGAGAAAATCCTACTGTGGGACTATGAGTGTAGAAAGCGTGTGTTTTTTTTTATATTAAGTCAATTATCAATCAATAATCTCTGTGCTTGGGCAGTGGTCTAGAGTAAAAGACAATGGTGTTTCCATTGTAAGTATGATTTAAAATAAAAGATACTAGAGCATTCTTTAAGACTAACACGTGGCACCAACAACAATTTAAATATATTATTTCCATACAAACTCTATTCATTATTTAAAATTGCAACTGTAGATGACAGTTGCAATTTTTATTATTATCAATCATGAAATTTATTCGTGCCAAAAATATACATAATTGAAGATAAACAATACACACCAAGATATGGGTGGATATTAAATAATTCCTGGAAATGATAAGCGGTATTTAGGTATCACTCGAAGATAGTGCTTTCTAAACATTTTATCAGTTTTTTGCATTGTGTAATCGTATTCAATGGACGATTTTTATGGATCAAGGTCAGCTCTATATAATTGTAATAAGTTTATTGATATTAGTTGGGTAGGACTCTCTTAATACATTAGCAGTCTTCGGTTTTATAGGCTTGAAATATAACGACACAATTACACTTATTATAATTATTGCAAGCGCGGACAAAATAAAAGAAAAACTAGCCAAGTGCGAGTCGGTCTTACGCACCATCGGTTCCGTATTTCTATAGAAAAGAAGAGGATTCGCCTATTTCTAGCGTGAACTATTTTTCGCGTTTCGGTGAAACGGTGTGGTTGCCTGTTCACTTTTTATATTACAAAACCATCTTTGTCCTCGTGAGTAGCAACACGCCTGTGACATGCTTTATATAAAATCCCTGTTCGATGTGAAGTTGCTTACAGATCCATGAGTGGCAGTGGCCACTTATAATAACGCTCGTTTCCTACTGCAATGTAATAAAAATAATAACTGTGCATAGTGCATTCTATCATATTCACCAAACAACCGAACTGTGCGCCTAATGTGAAGCTAATCGCATACGCCATTTAAAAGTCCAGAGTCCGGCTCGAAGGACCTACTAACGACAGATTAAAAACCGGTATCGTCTAAACAAATTAATTAGTACTATACTGCTCGTTATCTGCTTTGTAGTGTCACCGAAATGTTCGTTAAGAACGAAATTATATTTATTCGAAATTAGCTCCCCGACGCGGTTTCAAACGCCTATAAAGAAATTTAAGATTACTTTCATTGTAGAGTTGATTAATTTTAATGAAATAAAGACTTACTATTGTGTATACGAGCAGTGATAGATATCCTAATGGTTGAAAATTGCCCTCGTAATCGGGAGGTCCGTGGTTCAAACCCAGGCACGCACTACTGATTTATGTGCGTATTAGAAATTAATTATCACTGCTTTTCTGGAAAAACTGAAGGAATAAAAAAACATCGTAAGGAAATCTACACACCAGAGTTTAAAAAAAAGTTCTCGGAAATGTGTGAAGTCCACCAACTCGCACTTGGCCTGCGCGGTGGACTATGGCCTAAAACTATCTCATTCCGAGAAAAGACCCGTGCCCAGCTTTTAGATAATAATGGGTTGACGATTGTGTTAAGATATTAGATACTAAAAGTATATATCAGCTATTTTGATAGACGACCCGCGTGGCGGAGCGGTTACCATACTGTTCTGACGCGAAATAGGTTCCGGGTTCGATTCCCGGCCAGACAGATATCTGAATGATGAGTTTAGATAAATATTCTGGGTCTGGGTGTGTGTTTGTGTATTTGTCTTATGTGTGTCCATGGTACCCACGACACAGGAGAAAATCCTAGTGTGGGGCTATGAGTGTAGAAAGCGTGTGATGTAAACTGTATTCGATGTTCGCTGGAGACGGCTCCACTATTTTCTTCCGCATCAGTGGTGTTAGGTACTGTGTACTGCTTATGGGGTGACCATACCCTCGGTAACCACCACTAGTTATCAGCATACAAATACTAAGTTTATTTTTCCGAAGAGTTTCGTTAATTCACAGGAAAAATGAATTATTTGTGTGACGTAATTCTTCATCAGACTTCTTTTCTATATGTAGCTGATTATTCTCGTATTGATGTGCATTAATAGCAAAAAATACTTTAAATCAGATAGGCCAATGTAAAAAAAATATTCGCCGTCCGATACCGGTTTTCATGTACCACACCACTGGTTTCTCACACAACCCATGACGTACGTTTTTTTTATAAATATTACAAACCATTTCATGTCATATCATCCAATATTCAGACACCTTACCTTACTAAAGTCATACTTACCGGAGCTTCATATGAAATTAATGTGTTCTAAAGTTGTTTCAATAAAAATATATTTTTTTTGCAGCGTGCAAATCAAACTTGAGAAATAGTTTGTACTCTTCAATTATTATTAGTCATTAGTAGTGCCAAGTTTGGCCTCCACATAAAATGTTGATGTCGTTCCAACCAACCGTGTTGTGGACGGAGAACCACGCCCATTCCAACGTTTTATTTTAGATCTTATTTCCACGTAACCCTACCACAATATTGTGATGGATAGTCATCAATGAGATTAGACATTACGAGTGTTGACTTACGTGATATCTTAATTATAGCATTGAGTCCAACCGAAGCATACCTGAAAAGAAAGAAAAATTACATTATTTATAATTTATCTTACAAATATAAAGACGAAAGTTTGTGAGGAAGAATGAAATTGGTTATTTTTTAAAGAAAGCCAACGGTTGAATTTGGCAAAAAATATAACCACACACACGTATTCTACACTCATAGTCCCACACTAAGATGTTCTCCTGTGTCGTGGGTACCATGGACACACACAAGACGAATGCACAAACACTCAGACACAAAACATGAATCTGAACTCATCATTCCAGATACCTGTCTGGCCGGGAATCGAACCCGGGACCCATTGCGCTTCAGATACCGGTAACCGCTCCGCCACGCGGTCGTCAAAATTTCGCATATTGTGGTTAAGCCGCTTGTTGTTCGACACAAGAGGCATCTCTTTTAGGCTTTTTATGACTAAACAGTTTTCTTACGCCTGATGGTATATTGTCATCCATGGACGTTTGTGGCAACCTCAAATTGAAGTCCAACTTTAATGTTTTTATAGCTTCGATACCCTTCAGGGTTAAATTAGGTTTAGAGAAATTTATTTCTCATAAAAAACATATAGTTTCACTCATAATGAGATACAAGATTTATAATTATGTGCTTACTATACTATTGCCTCTGGGCTGCTTTAACAATGTATCGTCGTCAACCCATTATTGTCCCACTGCTGGGCACGGGTCTTCTCTCAGAATGAGAGAGTTTAGGCCATAGTCCACCGCACTGGCCAAGTGCGAATTGGTGGACTTCGCACACCTCCGAGAACTTTTTTTGTTTATAAAGTACTCTCGGGTATGTAGGTTTCCTCACGATGTTTTCCTTCACCGACAAGCAGTGATAATTAATGTATAATACGCACATAAATCAGTAGTGCGTGTATCACCCTAATTTAACTTGTTGAATAGTTAAATTAGGGTGATAGGCGGAAAGGAAGAGTTAATCTACAAATACCACTACAGATATTAGCATAAGCTTGATGGGTCGATCGTTCGATATCAGCCGGTGCACGTGAGGTCTGCGTGACGACTGTTTTCAACGTTTAGACTACCATTCCGAATCCCGGGAAGGGCGGCGGTATGTGTGGTCGCATACCGTCGTAAAGACTAGACGAAGCGGTGGGCCCAGCCGCCCATCTGGGAGGAGCCCGATGGGGCAATGCGCTCGGAGGATTCCGGTTGAAGTCGTTTCGAGATCCCGGAGTCCTCCTTTTTAGCGCCGAGAACGGCCACCGAGGAGGTTAGTGCGGTAAAAATCCCACATAACCCTGCATCGCTCCCACGGCGTCGGGTACCTTTTGAAGGTTTCCCCCTCGAGAACAAAAAAAAGACTACCATTCCGACATATACATTCCTTTTCTTCGTGTAATAGGCGAGTAGAAGTAGGGGAGAGCGGGGCTGGTTTTAACGGAGGTAAGAATTAACAAGCTTATTCCCGCTTAACTAAAAGTGTTAAAAATATGATATTCCGTTTATATACACTAGATACATAGCCAAACCTGCTGCGACTTGGCAATTGCCAGCGAGTCGTTGCTTGTAATAGTTGTGTGCAGCGGCTTAGGATTGATAGGTAATTAATCATTTTTGATTTTGCAAAAAATTGATTGGAGACTTATTTAATCGCTGAATCGAATTAAAGTATGTTATGAATCGAACTCTATTTTATTGACAGTAACACTATATTATTTGTTTGTAATTATTTTGTCCAGTTTATTTTCTGTGATTTATTACCTAAAAAAAGTGATCTTGGGGCTAAAATTAACAAACTGAGTGGGGTAAGTATTAACATGTTAATACTTACCCCATGATGATTTAAATGTGCCAGAAACATCAAATGAAAAGCCTACAGAAAAGTTTAACATAGAGTTAATAAGGCCGCTTCCAAAGCATCTTTACGTGTTGGATCCAAACGAAAGCGTGTAAGGAAATCAATAATTCCCACACACACTCCCGAAAAAATGGCCTTAGAGGAAGAAGTCAAATTAAAATAAAAGTCAAAAAAGATAAAAACTAGTCAGCTGAAAACGAAAAATAAAGTTAAAGGTAAGGGAAAAGGGAGAGGTAAAGGTAAATAAACCTGGAAAGTAGAAGCAAAAAAGATTAAGAAGCTTATTCTAAAGGATGATAGCGAAGAAGATGCTTGCTTTTGTTTAGATTGCGCTGAGTCTTATAATGAAGACACTTCTGGATTCGACTTGTTATAATGTATTTTATGTAAAAGATGGGCTCACATCACTGGTATCAAATGTGACACAAGAATACATACGAATACATGTCTTCGTTGTTTCTCAGATGATGAGGAATCGTATGACAAATAATTATTGCCCCAAATGAAGAAGGTATTTCCGTCTAAAAATGCCAAATAGACTATTGTTATTTTTATATGTTCAATTAAAAATTAGATTAACAACTAATAAATGAGACTTTTATTACCTTATTAGGATAGCCAGAAAATGTCTGAGACTAAAAAGTTTATATTAAGTTTAGATATTAAATTTAAAGGTTGAGTATTAGTATTTGTAGGCAAAGAAAATCTTTAAATTTTGTCAATTATTAATAGATAGTGAAGATTTAAAAGATTATATATATATAACTTTTAAATATGAAGTATAATGTGTGTATATTAATGTTTATTGCCTTAGAAATCTTAAAATTGTGACAATAATTATTAATGAGTGTAGATTTAAAAGAATACACTACATTCTTGTTATACCTCTTACAAAAAGTACTGATTTGTTTAACACTAAAGACAATAAATCATTTTTAATAATATAAATGAAACTTTATTTAAATATTTGACTTAATTGTAGTATATGTTAATACCAACCCCTTACGTTAATACCTACCCCAGCTCTGTTAATAATTGCCCCAGATGCGGGGTACATATTAACTAATGACTTTTTTGGTTTTGATGACTCTGTTTCTAAAACCACTTTTAAAACTGATTGTTTTTGTTACTTATATCATAGCTGATTAACCAAAGCACGTTATAAATTAAAAATATAATAAAAAAGTTCTTTATTATTGAAAATATCAACCATAATGCAAAATTTGTTAGTACCAGCCCCGCCTTCCCCTACGTTCAATGATGTTAATATGATATTCAGTATGTTCCGAGCGACCCGCACACAAGGCATTCTGGTGTAATTTGCATCTGTGTGACCAGTTTTGTTCAAGGCCATTCAGTAATAAGCACGATTGTTGCATAAAAAAACACAAAAAAAAACTAACGGAGTTTTTAAATATCATAGTAACTGCTTATTTTATTTAACCTTCGTTATATACACGCCTAATACTTACTAATTAAATACGCACGTCGGAGGTACGAGGGTTGACTCCTAGATGTATACTTTGGATTTGAAAAGTTATGTACGTATAAGAAATTAATAATCTCTTGTTATAGCAATGTAGGAAAACATAGTAAGAAAACCTCTGCGGTTAAAGTATTTAGGGTGATGCCAAACGACAGTAATTTTGTGACTCGTGAGACGCAGAATTTCGGTCGCAGAAATTCTGTTTAGATTTCAGACGAACGCATTAATTCAGTTACCAATCAGTAAGCAATCTGTACTTAAATGACGCTTTTCTCCGCCCGGGTCGGCCTCCTATCCCCCGCAAACTCAAATCGGTCCGAACAACGCGTGTGAGTCGACAGACAAATCATTTTGTGTCACCGTGTGACTCAAGTAGGACTTTTGTATGAAACAGAATGCAGCAGAATTTGTGATGGTCACTGCCGCACATCCATCTGTAAGCGACTTCATACAGAACATAGGTTCCATCTGAAGTCAATCACAGATGCGTTACTACTCCCGAGGACTATGATGGTCGATATAAAAGTAAGCCAGCAACCACACCCTTCCATCGACTACACACCAAAAACAAATATTAACATATTCTCGAAGATCAAAATGAGAAAGATAATTTATCAAAAAGTCACGAATCGGAACGGAAAAATAAAGACTAGACAGCAACACCGGTAATGAAGTTCTTCCAGTGGAGTGAGCATTCCCAATCAATCCGCGTTATTGCTACCTCCGACACCTAATTATCGTTATTTTTCCAACACATATTTATCTCGAAATTATCTACGTTATTGCACGGTAATAGTATCTACAGTATTCTAACTTCATACAAACGCAAGTTGTACCCACGCACATCGCACATGGCGCAGTGACCAGCGGGCGGTGTGGCGGTCTTTTAAGCAGTGGTTCTTTTTATTTAAATAATAAATGTAGCGAAGAGCTTTTGTAAACTATATTGGGCTGTTTTGATTGCAATATTTGTACATAAACACATCTAGTGTTCTTTATTTTAATATTGGTCAGTGAAATATTATTCAGTGTAAAATTTATATCTATTATTTGTGTACGATTTATTATGAAGGCTTTCAAATATTAGAAGAATGCGTTGTTTATTACCTTAATCTGCTGAATTAAAAACATAATAAGTAGGTAATAAAGAAAGTCAAGTATGCAGATATTATTAAAGTAGTGTAGCCCTAACGCGAACTTTCGTCCAGCGCGTCTGTACGTATAAAATTCAAGGACAGGGCTGAGTTAGAATACTGTATGATTCTACTACTATGTATAACTGAACCGAGGACTCTTTTGAACCTTAACAATAGCTGATAATCCATAACAGGCGAGTGTTTTCTTACGCAACACGAAAATAACAAGCCTGATATACGAGCTTTTATGAAACATCTTCGTGCTCACGAATACGTAACATAAATGTTATTTGAGAACGAAAACTAATTTCCATTTATTTTGAATACGAAGTTAACTGAATTATAAGCATTTAATATCTTGGGCGCGTTATATAAATCAAGTAGTAGAACCAGTGTAGTACATCAGGGAGGTTTATTTTTATATCTGATAAAAACAAACGACCTCTTACCATCAGGTGGACTGCATGTCCACCTGATGGTAAGAGGTCACTGCCGCCCATGGACATCAGTAATCAATTTCATACAGAACATGGGTTCCATTTGAAGTCAATCACAGATGCGTTGCTGCTCCCGAGGACTGTGATGGTCGCCTCAAGTGACAGTGTGCCAGCGACCACACCCTTCTATCAATCAAAACGCAAGAAATGCTTCACGCTAGAAATAGGTGTGGCGGTGGTACTTCCCCAGTCGAACTCTACAGGTTCTACCACCTTGAAAAAATCCCCACGCCTGTTTTCAGCGTGAAGCAGTTCTTGCGTTTTGGTGGATGGGTGTGAGGAGGCCGGCTTATTTTGATGTGAGATGAAAATATTATTTTTAGTTCTCGGTAAAAGCAACGCATCTGTGATTGACTTCAGAAACAACTCCTGTTCTATAAGGTTGATTTCATATGTCCATGGGCTCCAGTAACGCTTAGCATCAGGTCGACTACGTCAAGCACGTAGTTAGCTAATTTAATCTAACTCAAAAATAAGTAAAAAACCAAAAGAACAAAAACAAGATTTCTCAAAAAAAAAACACGCTTTCTACACTCATAGCTCCACACTAGGATTTTCTCCTGTGTCGTGGGTACCATGGGCAAACACAAGACGAATCCACAAACACCCAGACCCAGAACATGAATCTAAACTCATCATTCAGATACCTGTCTGGCAGGGAATTGAACCCGGGACCCATTGCGCGTCAGACCGGTACGGTAACCGCTGCTAATGTTACGTAACCTTTGATAAACACCTGTTTTAACGACATAAAAACAGAAACAACTAGAAGGAAATACTGCGAAAACGACGTCACGCCGCAAGGTAGCCTTGGGGCGTTAATCATTATACAATAGGTAATCCAGAACATGTCGCGATAACAGGGCCTTCAACCTGCGGTTGCGCAACGCGCACGTGATGCGCACGGCGTGCCCGTGACGTGCCCGTGACGTACCCGTGACGTGCCCGTGACGTGCTGTAAGGGACGGCTATTAATTGACGGAACTGCTTAAGGTAATTAATGGACGGTAATTTCAGCAGAGCCTAATGGTTGACACTCCGCCTCTCAATCGAGCGTTCCAAGGTCAAATCCCAGCGTATAACTGATTCTTCTGTGTGAATGATGTGCTTATTGAAAATTACTTATTACTGCTATCCCCCGTCAGCCCATTATTGTCCCACTGCTGGGCTCGGGTCTTCTCTCAGAATAAGAGTTCTAGGCCATAGTCCACTGCGCTGGCCAAGTGCGAATGGGTGGACTGCGATAAGGTGAAGGAAAACTTGAGGAACCTAACACTAGAGAATTCTTAATAAAATGTGTGTAAAGTCTACTATTTCGCTCTTTGTTAGCCCGGTTAATTATACCCTAAAACCCAAAAACATGTTATTTTGTAAGAAGGACAAATAATTAAATATGAAACGTAAACTTAGAGCTAGATAAAGAAAATAGACAGAGTTAAGTTCATCCGAACTGAAGTACAAATCCCTGCAAATAACACGACCTTTACGTTCCAAGAATTCAATTAGGGACTCATTTATTTTAATTAATTAATTCTAATTACTGATTCGAGAATTAGTTTTAGTAGCTACACGGAGTGCTAGTTAGGTAATGAGTATGCGAAGCGGTGTATAAACAGTACCTACTTCATTAATTTTGAATGCATTGAATGAGTACTACGGACTTTGACACTGAAAGTATTCAGTTATGTCATTATATGTTACATATCTTACATTTGCTTAACAACATAACCCTTCTGATTCATTATGGGTGGAGACGATTATCGTTGCTTTTAATTACAATTTTTTGAAGTGGTCCGGAATGACCATTCTCCTCCATTACCAATGTAATGGTTCGGAATCACGTACGTTGAGGAAAAAATTTAAAGGACTTTTCTTTTTTATGGCCGACTTCTACATTTGTACGCCCTTAACAAAGCTATATATATGGATATGGACGCGCATGGACAAAATTCTGTCATAACCATTAAAACACGTGATTTTCTACACTCATAGCTCCACACTAGGATTTTTTTCTATATCGTGTGTACCATGGTCATACATACAAGACATGTGTATTCGACACAAACACCCAGACTCAGAACACGAATCTAAACTCATCATTTAGATACCTGTCTGGCCGGGAATCGAACCCGGGACCCATTGCGCGTCAGATCGGTAAATCTATTATATGAGCTCAAGTTGGATCAATTTGACGCCACGCCTATATCGCCCACATCACCTCCAAAAGTAATGTGCGCGTACATATCACACAATGAGAACGAAAGAGACCGTACTCAAAATTTTGACGATATGTGACGATTTCGCCCTAGAAAAAACAAACGTAAATTTTACGTCCCTTCAATAACCACGCTCTTTAAAAATCTTTCCAAAATACGATAATTTCATGTCCAAAATGAAGATGAAAAATGAATTATTTCATAAATGAACATGATACAGTTATCTGTCTTTGGAACATCCTTTTAAGTAATTAAATACCTGTGTACTTAATAAGGTTGTCCGCTCTTCCATACCTTACAATTTCGCTCACTCACTCTTATGGTCCGATCTCACAGGTACTTAGGTACATCGCAATATCGCATACACAGGTACAAAACATACATGGTAATCTAAGATTGACGATATGGGGGCCTTCAACTCGCAGTATCATGTAACAGTGATGCAACACACGTGCTAAATGCATCGCAGATGACGGCTCCGGAGATGCGGATTGAAGTCAACTGTCAGGTAATACGAAACAGATTGGGAACTGGGTCGATTGGGAAAATTTGCTGGCACTGGTAACGCCGTCACTCTGATCACTTGAAAGGTGCATTTCCATTTCTTACGTATTCAACTCTATTTTAATGATATTGCAATAGTAAACGAGCATGCAGTCCAGAGTCCAGTAGTCCAGATGGTAAGGGCCAGTGAAGGAAGACGCCGAAAGGGCCAGAGAGCGCGCTGAATCCTCTCGGAGAAGGATCCGCCGCGGCCGCCGGCAACGGCGCCTCGTCCATGTAGTTACGGGATCAGAATAGGGCTACGGCATCCCCTGCCTGTCGTAAGAGGCGACTAAAAGGGGCTTCCGGGGTTGCAGACGGCTAGAGTGGGAGCCCGAACCGTTCGGTCAGGCGATCCCGGGAAGGACGGTGGTATGTGTGGTCGCATACCATCGTAGACCAGACGGAGCCGCCCATCTGGGAGGAGCCCGATAGAGCAACGCGCTCAGAGGATTCCGGTCGTTTCGAGATCCCGGAGTTCTCTTTAAGGTTTCCACCTCGAAAACTCCTATAAACTGTGATCAGTACCGAATAAAACGCCTCGGGTAATAAAAAACTGTATTAGAGCGAACACCCAGTCCAGTTGAAGAATTTTAATACCATTGAGGCAACAAACCAACTTAAAACTTACAGTTATTTTTTATATGCTAGAAGTTGCAACGGAGCATGTAGTCCACCTAATGGCAAGCCGCTGCCGCCCATGGACATCTGTATAAAACTTCATGCAGACTTAGGATTCTATCTGAAGTAAATCACAGATGTGTACAAAGTACTCAAAGTACTCCCGAGTACAAAGATAGTTGCCTCATATTAAAGTTAGTCGGCGGACCAACTGTCTGATTGTACTACGATAATGCAGCAATTGATGCACGAGTTACACACAATGACTGATGAATTTGATTTGCAGACGGGCGAAGCCGCGCAAATACGCTAGTTTACACGACAAATAACAAACACGGTCGAAGCCTTTTTATCGGACGTCTGTGAGGTCGATGCACTGTTTATTAAGGACTAGCGAACGACCCCGGCATTGCACGTAAACAGACGCAATAAATCTTCGGTTTTATATCTGCGAACTGAACAAATGGAGATAAAATAGTTTCCATTAATAATATTGTGTCACTTTATTCTTTTACTATTCACTTGCCGCGTTATTAATGTCACATTAATGTGGCTCGGAGTTGTCAAGATTATCAACTAGAAGCGACATGGTGTGTCATGGGAATTTAGGTAGCACGTATTACGCAGGTAATACAAAAGACATATGATAAATTTACCGTATAATGTCGTTTAGAAGGAGGATACTGTGGATGTATTAGATTAGGATGAAATCCAGGAGATTATTTCAATTTCATTATGGTCCACCAATTCGCACTTGGCCAGCGCGGTTGACTATGGCCTAAAACTCTCTCATTCGTAGAGAAGACCCTTGCCCACCACCACATTTCAATATGGTTCGACCGAGAAGGTACCACCGCCAAATCATTTCTAGCATGCAGCAGTTAAAGCAGTTTGCTGAAAAGGTGTGGTTGTGGGCTCACTTTTATATGCAGCGACCATCTTAGTAATTTAAAGTTGCAGCGCATCTGTGATTCAAATAGTTTTCTAAATAATAACTTTCTTTCACGATGACATTGCTTACAGATGTCCACGGGCAGCAGTTACCACTTACCATCAACTTTCTCTTCGAAAGAATGCAAATAGAATCTTCAAAGCCGGGGATGCATTGATAACTCCTCTGTTATTAAGGTCCATGACTCCATAGATAATGATGACAAATCTATCAAATAGCCCGTCCACCTTATAATTAGGTTTAACAAAAAAAAAAACAATAAAATTAAAATATCAAAACAATCCAGAAATTACAAAATTAGTCAAGACAATCGCTTGATCTTCAGATTTGAGCACTACCTCAAACGTTGTGCGTTTTGAGACGTGCAATAAGACACAATAAGTGTTTCTAAGATATGTAGCAAATGAAGTGTGTGGCACTTGTGAGTGTAGCTCGCAACAATGTTTCATTGACGTCACGACTTAAGTTGTTCTAGGAGGCGGATAGTTGAATCAAATTTGTAAATAAATTGCAATCCCTCGATACAATTAAATTACAATTACATCGTCAGTCTTGTAAAATAAATATATTTGCATTTTTTACTATAAACGTGTGTAGAAAAATACATGTAAAAAGATTATGAAGAGATAATGCCTAATATAATGTTATCCTATTTACTCCGCGTCAGAAAGAGGGTGATGTTATTCGAGATGTATGTATGTATACTTATGTTTGTATGTATGCCCATTTCTTTGACACGCACTACAGCCCAAATGCCTTGACGGATTGTAATCACTACATAGTATAAAACAAAGTTCCTTCCCACTGTCTGTCCCTATGTATGCTTAAATCTTTAAAACTACGCTACGAATTTCAATGCAGTTTTTTAATAGATAGAATAGTTCAAGGTAGGTTTGTATAATACATGCATAATATTGTGGAGGAACACTGATAATTTTAGATTTTTGACTTTTAGGCGGAACGAAATTCGCTGGGTCAGCTAGTATGACACACAATTTTAATCGAATCAATTGTCAGAATGACAGTTCAATTTTTTTTTAGTAAAATATGGCACCTGCGATCACCGGAAGGGGGGGGAGATGTTCTTTTATACTCATTTACACTTAATGATATGCCTTTGCTAGAAGAAGAGTGTCAATGATCAAGTCTGATTTCTACTGCAATTGAAAAGGTTACACCCAATATGTATACTTTATAGGTTTAATAAATAATCGGTTTAAAATGGCATCGATACTGGGCAGGTGCGTACTATAAAAATGTCAATGTCTAAGCCGCTCTTATCAACACAAACATCAGTAGCAAAATGTGGACGTCATCAAAGATCATAAACCGGTAATCTCAGTTTCGTAATCTATTACAACGGCTGTTATAAATAGCGAAGTGCTTCAATCAAACTTATATTCATAATTAAAAATCATTTCATTTGATTACCGTATTTAGTTAGGTTAAATAATTCTCCCAAACCATTTTATAGAAACAAAATGGTAATTTATTGATAACTAGTTGAATCCCGCAGCATTGCCCGCGTTAACAAAAATCGATTGTCCCGTGGAAATAACATATTTTCCCACGGTAAAAAGTAGCCTATATGTTAATCCAGAGTATAAGCTAACTCCCTACCAAATTTTATGAAAATAGCTCCAGCCGTTTATACGTGAAGAAGTAAGATACATACACACTCACAAACTTTCGCCTTTATAATATTAGTATGAAGTATGATGATTAGTATGAAGTATGATTATGATAAAACCTATGCCTAAGTTTCAATTTACTTCATTATTACTTTAGTCGTTGCTTTTGAGTTCGAAATTGTTTTTAACTGAAAGATGTTTGGGTTTATGGCAGCATAAACTACTGCACTGTACTGTACTAAGTCAGGGTTTCTCAAACCCCTATAGGTTCGCCATTCGATGGCAGGGGGTTCGCGAAAAGATTTACGTAATAAAAATACAAAATTATTGCTAAAATTGACTCAATTTGTGACAACAAACAAGCACACCCATCATATTGATAGTAGTAAAACTATATTTATTTTGGCACTTCATTTTTACCTTTTACTGAAATTTTATAGTTTTCTTTGTAGGTAGAGGGGGTTTAATTAGTTAAGTTAAGGGGGTTCGCTGTCACTTGGAAATTTTAACAGCGGCATGTGAAGCCTAAAGTTTAGGAAACCCTGTACTAAGTGATAACGGTGACCTAATCGCAGCCTGAATTGAATAATAACATCACAAATTTTTCAGGAGAGCCAGGTATACAATGCTTTTTTCTTTTTATCTTTTTAATTAATGAACTTTAAATAATAATAAATAAATACATTAAAAGCCATTGTAACACAGTTTACTTAATTTGTTTTAATTCGTACCCTTTTTTAGAATAAACTGTATCTGTAACTTAAAATTGAACTTTAAATTGTGCGGTAATCCACAATAATCATGTATTAAATATTATATCTATATTTTTTATCAAGTATCTAGGTAGTAGAGCAACGAGAAAATCAAAAATAAAAGCGAGTTATAGTTTGTTATGACTAAGACTAATAAAACGAATTTAGCAAAACTATCAAATCCTACCTTGCAGAGTATAAGAATTGAAGAGCCATTTACCGTTTTAACATTAGTAGACTTTATGTAGGCTATAGAAAAATTCATACAGCAGCACTCAAAATGAGAATCTAGATTTTTAAAAGCATTAACAATCTCAAAAAACAACATACACCTAATTAGAGATCGGATCGATTGTTATTTATTTAATTATCAACATTAATGCCGCGCAAATGGTTAATTAGCAAGAAGGTTTAATTATTGCAGTCTCTTAAGCAGAAAAAGTGATCAATCTGGAAATAAAGAGCTAATAAAATGAATACTTCAATATAGTAGATTTATATATAATACACAAATTTATAATGATTTGTAGACTTAACGAACTATGTACTGAGTATATTGGAGATAATTAATATTCTTCCATTTAGAGCCTAATAATATTAGCTTAATTATAACCTTATAAATATTATAAAGTTTGATGATTCAATAACTTTATACAAGGTATTATTAGCGAGATTCACAGTTGACTTTTGCATTACAGTATGTATGGCTGAGCCGCGCACTTTCTGCCCCTAATCTCGAAAACGGTTGAGGGAATAATTAATGTTTATATTAAAATTTACTGCTAACGTACTGCGAGGAACATTAAATGAGCAGCAAATTTGCAATAGATAACAATGGAGGTACAAAAACGTACATAATCGCGAAAAACAGAATTTTGTGACCTTGAATAACTTGCGACCCGGACATTAGATTATAGTGACATTTGATACAAGTTTTAATGAAGTTGTATGTGAGTTTCCAGCTCTCATTCGTACGTAACCCCGAATATAACTAGACATTTTTCTCGAAATGTCTTAGAAAGCAGAGACGTTATTACTAGTTCGTTCTGTCCCTCGGGAAATCGGTGAGGAAAACATTTATGTAACTTGTTTACGACTAAAAAAAACAACAGTCGACAAATATAAAGGTGAACGAATGCTACACTATTAAAATTATCTTACCTACGTTGTTACCTAAGTCCTTTGCTGTTCACACTACATTTACTTCTACCCAATAAAACCAGTTTCTTATCTGAAGCGTTCTAAGCTTTTTTTATCTAATTGAAGTAGTAAACGAGCATGCAGTCCACCTGATAGTAAGTGGTCACCGCCGCCCATGGACATCTGTAAACAACTTTATATAGAACATGAGTTCTATCTGAAGTCAATCACAGATGCGTTGCTACTTCCGAGGGCTTAGATAGTTGCCTCAAATAGAAGTGTGCCGGCAACCATACCCTTCTACCGAAACGCAAGAAATGTTTCTCGCTGGAAATTTGTGTGGCGGTGGTAGTTTCCCGGTCAAACTAAACTGGTTCTACCACCTCAATAGTTCTCTAGACTAGAATTTAATTCTATCTAGAGTTGTAGATGGCTTCGAGCGGCAGCGGCCACTTACCATCAAGTGGCCTGCATTTGTTCTTGCTTATTCTAAATTCCAAAACAAAATATTAAGGAAGAAATACGTCTTAGAGATCAGAAAGAAGCCTCAGGTGTATTACTCAAAGAGGAAAATGCGTAACACCTATTTTTTTGTATGACGTCTTTACCTAAGTACCTATACTATTAGGCACTACGTTATAATGTTAATCAACAATTTAACCTCACATTAACTGAATAAATATTCAATATAACCGTCAGATGTAGGTATTATACGTTATAAATATTAAAAATGATAGTCCTTTCACATAATATGCAAAACAAACCGGCCGAACAAGCAAATTGGCTAATACCGTTCATGGGCAGACTAATCTCAGATAAAGTTCGTCACAAATGCGTTGCTACCTATGAGGAATAATTTGATACATCTCGTATATAGGTGTCTCCCTTACTACACCCTTCAAACCAGGACACAGTAGTGTTGAACACTATTAGTATTCGCCTGAAAAGCGTGGCAATGTTGCCACCGGTGTCAAATAACGAAGGCATTCAATATTCATTGAGACTTTATATTTAATACTATACATATCATTGAAGCAACATTATTAATTTGGCTAAGTAATAAGATCTTTACGCAATAACATACAACACACATACATACACAAAATACCTTCTTAACTTTACGAACTTTACGAACAAAATAATATTATGTAACTGAAGGCAATAAATATGAAAGTAGTATCAATTACGTATTTTCCAAGTCGACAAATTTGTTCAGCAGTTTGATATATCTCTTTAATTTTATATCAACAATCGATAGGCGATAATTATTTGCAAACTTCTACAAATAGCAAACGTATATAGGTCAATTGTGTAACACGAGGAAAGAGACAAAGTCAAGTGGAGTATGGAGGAATTACGCAAATATACAGGAATAACGTTTAAACAGATTTATTTAAAAATCGTAACGTAAATGCTTATTCTCTCAGTATTGGCTTGGAGTTTTTTTTATGGGAGTAGTAACCGAGCACACAGTTCGCCTAATGGTAAGCGTACAGGGTTGCCAGACGTCCCGCTTTTTTAATCAAAATAATTTTATTGATCCATATATGCCAGCAGTGTTGCCAGATTTTTCTTATAATAATAATAAACACGTTTATTGCATTAAATGTAACACTGATAACATAAGAACATATATTACTAGAAATAATCAAGTCAAGTCAAGTATCAAGTCGGGATTTAGAAAATTTTTGATTGAAAAAAAGGGTGACTTCATAGTCAAAAGCGGACATGGCGGACGGGGGCTGAAGGATCTACATTTAGCGACTAACTGCCGATCGCCTTAAATTTGTATATAACGAAGTGAGAGAGTGGTGCGTGATATCAGGAAGGCCAGGAGTCTTCATTATTATTCGTTCTTGAAGATTTCAAGTAAAACACAGGAGTAAACTTCGATTTATTCACAGTTGAGGAGGTCAGATCGCTTCGACGGTTAAACAAGAATCTTTTTCTACCGACATTCGCTCGCCTTTTATAACAAAGTCTGGTGGTGTGACAATAACAAATTTATGGAGGGTAAACTAAATAACAATTCTAAAAATCAATAAATGTTGGTAATTCAATAAACAAACAATCTTCGATCTTTAAACTAACTAAAATAATTATTATCGGCGACGCTGGTTTTTTTTCATACATACGCGGTGTCGCGCCGACATATATATTTATAGATTTGGCGACTTTTTTTGCAGAAATCCAGTCCTTGCCTAAAAGCGGGCGTGAGCCTGTCCCGCGCGGGCCATTTAATTTTAATCAAAAAATCGGGACTTTTCGCCAAAATCAGTACGACAGGCATCGCTGGTTGTAACGTTATATATGTAGCGATGGTAATTTCAGATTCAAACCAAAAAGATGTGTGAAGTCTATCATTTTATACTTGGCCAGCGCGGTAGGCTATGACCTAAAACTCTCGTTCTGAGAGAAGACCCGTGCCCAGCAATTGGACAATAATGACTTGATGATACAAACATGAAACACCAAATGGAGAACCCATTTGAAGTAGTACCTCCATTAGCGCTATAGAAACACGTTACTAAAATAACTTATAATTTGGAGTAGCGAGCATCTGTAAACACAAGCGAGACGCACTCCCAAGGTCCGTGATAACACGATTAGATAATGGCGTACTCAGCTCTGATAGTGTGTCGCTGAATTATTGGCGACAGGTAATTATTAGCTCTGTAATCAACTGTACGACACAGTTTTGCTGGACCATAAGTTGAGAAAGGTTAACAGTCAAACTATGATGCAAGTGATAAGAGATCTGTGCGTCTAGTACAAGTTTTAAGTTTCCCGTGTTTTATATAAACAATCCCATTTGCTATAAGCTACGTATTAAATATAAAAGCAATTCAACTCAAAAACTAAACTTGATATTGCCTAAAGTATTTCCTAAATTCAATTTATCAATTTTCAAGTTATTTTAATACAGCCGAAAGGTAAAAAGAGGTTAAAGTGACAAAGCTGCATTTAAAATCATTAACGGTTATTTTGACAAAGACATCTGACATTTTTGACGTTACGTGTTTTCATAGTAAGACGTTGAAAGTTTTATTTCGTTTATTATGTATGTGTTTGTGACAAATGCATGGTAGTGTGTGTTATGTGTTTTTAGTTGATTGTATGTATGTTATATGCATTATTTAAAAAACATATTAACATTCTTCACTCCTTCTCTACGTCCAATATAACCGTGCAAAATTTCATACTAATCCGTCCGCGGCATATTACTTAAATATACTTATGCACCACAAGTTTTTGCTTCACGTATTAATATATAGATTTAATTGGTAAGTGTTTAAAGTATAAAATATAAAATTCGATACATTTACAACTAAAAAAACACGTCCTCTAAACGTAGAGTGAAACAACTTCATCAGGTTGAAGCTGTAAAACTACGCAAAGGGAAATAGGCTGAGAATCTAAGCTAGATTAACGATAAAATAACAGAACACGCTTCCGTCAACATTATGATCAATAACATTTACTGATAAGTTTGATGACACGATGTTCATTCATCAAGATGCAGTATGTGAAACATGCAAACTTCTAGGAAATTCAGCTGCGTAATTAGCTGATCTGATACTGGCGCACTAAGAAAAACCTATATAAATATAAAAATATACAAGAGCACGACTGCACTTGTCAAAAAGGAGAAGGTTCAATTCGGCCGGTATATTTTTAGAAAATACACTGGTGGAGATTCGAACCTGTGACCCAGGATTGAAAATTTTAAACAATTTGAGAACCTACCACAGGTTCTCTAATTGTTTAAAATTTAGGTGTGGTAGGTTCTCTAATTGTTTAAACTTTAAACAATTAGAGAACCTACCACAGGTTCTCTAATTGTTTAAAATTTAGGTGTGGTAGGTTCTCTAATTGTTTAAACTTTAAACAATTAGAGAACCTACCACAGGTTCTCTAATTGTTTAAAATTTAGGTGTGGTAGGTTCTCTAATTGTTTAAATTTTAAACAATTAGAGAACCTACCACAGGTTCTCTAATTGTTTAAAATTTAGGTGTGGTAGGTTCTCTAATTGTTTAAACTTTAAACAATTAGAGAACCTACCACAGGTTCTCTAATTGTTTAAAATTTAGGTGTGGTAGGTTCTCTAATTGTTTAAATTTTAAACAATTAGAGAACCTACCACAGGTTCTCTAATTGTTTAAAATTTAGGTGTGGTAGGTTCTCTAATTGTTTAAAATTTAAATGTGGTAGGTTCTCTAATTGTTTAAAATTTTCAATCCTGGGTCACAGGTTCGAATCTCCACCAGTGTATTTTCTAAAAATATACCGGCCAAATTGAACCTTCTCCTTTTTGAAGTCTGTTAAAAATGATATGCGTTTTAGAAATTAATTATCACTTCTTTATGGCGAAGGAAAACATTGTGTGAAAACCTAAGTCTAAAAGAACTCTTTACAAAAAGATCCTTAAACGTGCATGTGGTCCTCGCAATAGGCACATGGCCAGCGCGGTGGACTATAGTTTAAATCACTGTCGTTTTGAGTGAAAACGAAAGCCCAACAATAGGACCATAAGTTAATAAACCGGGCCGTTATGTTTATAAGCCCTTTACTTATTCGTATATATCTTCGTATCCGTGTAAACTGTGATAGGTAGAGCCGTGTATTATAAGAAGTTGCTGTCCGTACGACAGTGACCACTTACCATGCGATGATATGCACGTTAGCTACTTTGGTCGTGAAAAAAAACATCGGGAGCGAATATTTTTTTATTTTTATTTGCCTGAAGTAGCAAACGAGCATGCAGTCCACCTGATGGTAAGTGGTCACTGCTGCCCATGGACATCTGTAATCAACACACCTACATACAGGACATGGGTTCCATCTGAAGTCAATCACAGATGCGTTGCTACTCCCGAGGATTACGATGGTCGCCTCATGTGAAAGTGTGCCGGCAACCACACGGTGTGTGTGGTGGTACTTCCTCGGTCGAACTTCACTGGTTCTACCACCTTGAAAAATGAGTCTATATTTCTAAGTTTTAAAGCATGTCTATATTTAAAAACGTAAAACTTGTTTGTTTAGTTTGTCGTTTTAGTAAAATACACTGTATTCAAAATAATACAACATAAATATACGGTAAATGCTCAATGTTGTAAGAATTGAGAGTTTACAAAAAAGTGTGCGTAATTTTGTTTGCGTTTGATACCACAGTAGAGGATTATCTTGCCGTATATTGTGCAATCGTAATCACCACCACCACTTAGGCACGTGCCCTTTTATGATTAACTGGTCTCAACGGTTTCTCAGAAACTTTGCACCTCTCTTTATATTAAAGCCGATACTGACCACAAATGGCATACCACAGATGGTGGTTTTGCCGGCAAGTTTACTCATAAAATTATTATCTCAAATGTCTATTAAGTTAATTAGAAGCCTCGAGCACTTTTTATTAACACTACTTCACACCTAACTGACCTTAACCCAATTGAAATTAAATTAAGCTATTGTATTTATTTAATTGCAATCAAATTGTGCCTTCGTTTCCGGATACTGATTTTCATTCATAATGAGCCCATATTTTTGCGTGCCTTTGTCCCTGTAGTTCCGGGATCAGAATAAGGGCTACGGTATCCCCTGCGAATCGTAAGAGGCGACTAAAGGGGACCCCGGGATTGCAAGCGGTAAGAGTTGGAGATCGAAATGTCCTGCAAAACGACCCCGTGGAGAACGACGGCATGTCTGTAAACATCAGGAGGCGTAGTGAGTACCAATGCTCACCGGTAAGAGCTCGAATGGGGCATCGCGCTGGGAGGACTCCGGTTGTGTTGTGTGTGAAATACCCTGTCAAAACTTCCGGAGACTTCGGGACTTGGCGCCCGGAGATGGCATTCCGACAGGGACGGGAACGTGAAGCGGCCGGCATCCGCGGCTGTGGAGTGGCGTCCATCCCAAGACGGGTGAGCGGCACAGGGACCAGCTCAGAATCAGCGGCTCGTTATGAGCTTTGTAGGGAGATCAATAAGCACGCTGGGAACAGTGCGGAGTACCGGCGTGTTCTCCCATGTTTCGGCCCGTATAACCGGAGGGTTGATAGGGCCATGGGAAGGTGGTGGTGATTGTCAAAATCTGAGTTCTTTTGCATATGCATTTTAAAAAATATCGTTCAACGCCCATTTCAATAGAATCCAAAATACCATGCCTACTTTCACCAGTTTTATACAGATTTTCCCTTAAATTTACATATATTACCAAAATGTAACCGTTAACCGCATTCTTGAAATTTAGAGCCGTTTCTAGAAGCAACGAGAACCGTGGATTGAATTAAATATTCTGACGTGAATTTTATTATGATAATCATCCCATTATCACGTATTAGAGATTATAATTCGTTTCGTGCTCATTATACGCAAAGTGACTATACGTTCCGTTTTGAAAGGGACAATTCCGTTTTCGGTTATTCGTCCCGGTTTCCCCGATAAATCGTACGTACGCTAATAACGTACGTACGTAAATTGAATCGTTTTTATGCTAAATTGGCCCGTTTTCCTCTTTCGGAGATGAATTTAACGTGCTATTTTTTAGCTCAGAAATTTTAATAGTTTAATTTTATGAATCAACTATATTAATAAACATAAATGGATGTCCCGTTTCGAGTCTAAAATACATGCTCACCTTAATTATACCTTATATAACATCCTTATTAATATGCTAACAGAGGACTGTAACGGTACACTTTGTATGATAATAAACATTAAGAACATAAACAAGATACTACGAATAAAGTTAGTTGGGATGTTAAAGATAGAAAAGCCGGGTATAAATGCCGAACCTATTTCCAAAGCGGTACTTGCAAGGATTTAGCTCACCTTTAACTGTCCCCGGAGGAGCATTGCGTATGCTACCAACCAAGGAATGTTTAATTTGATTAACTTAACCTGATCATTTAAAATGAGAGTATCTTGATTGGCCTCCCAGTCTAGTCTTTACGGCGGTATGCGACCACACGTACTGCCGTCCTTCCCGGGATCGCCTGGCTGGACAGTTCAAGCTCCCACTCTACCCGCCCGCAATCCCCTTTTAGTCGCCTCTTACGACAGACAGGGGATACAATAGCCCTATTCTGATCTCGGAACTACAGGGACGAAAAAAATGAGTGTCTAGTCCCTCCTATTTTCTTAGTCTTTTCTCGTTATCAAATTCTAATATACGCATTACTTACAAACTCAGCAGTGTCTGAGATTTTAATCCTAGACTCAAATTAGTTCGGGTTATTAGGCCCCAGTGGCATAAAGTTTCAGTCTAATTTACCCACTGTAATTAAGACAGTAGCAGATATAAACAATGTCTCACCGTGATAAGGCAAACAGATCAGAAATAACACCAAAACATGCTTACCCGTAGTGTGCCTAACATTGACGTCAAATTCTAAATCTGTTTACGAGTGGGAAGCTATTTTATTGATGTTATCTGCATTTTACAAGTGTTAGTATCCCCTGTATAAAATACCATTTGGTAGCACCTGCTATCAAGGCACAAAACCTGGGTAACAAAAATACGGATTTCTATAAAACTGAAGATCTTTTTGAAGTGAAACTTCTTTATCGGGGTTGGAAAAAAATTTAGTGTAACATTTTTTCGTTACGCGCCATCTTTTTCTGTTACGCGCCATCTTTTTTTTTCCGTTACGCGCCATCTTTTTCTTATCCCTACCACGCGTGATATTAGATAGATTATTATAGATTAGATTATTAGATAAAGTTTAATAAAAGCATTTTATTAAACTTTATCTAATTTAACTTTATTTAACCAATTTCTGTAAAGTTGCATATAGTAAATTATATTTTGAAAAATAACGTCATGAAGAAGTTTCACTTCTTACGAGTGTACGCTAGTACACGCACACATTTTTTTCATTTACCAGAACAGTTTGAAATTGTTAGAAATCCCGATGTATAGATAGTCCGCGAATTTGGCAATTTTAGGCACATAAGGGTTCCTCCCTTTCATCAGGCCCACCAGATGCGAGCCTAACTTCTCATTCCTTCACTACATAGTAAGTAATGAGATTAAGAGTCCACAGTCCACCGTGCTGGTCAAGTGTAAACTGGTAACGTTTTTAAGGACTCTCTGGTATGTATCCTCACGATGTTTTTATTCCCCTTATAACAATCACAAATAATTTGTATTTGTAATACGCACATAATTTAAGAAAAATCAATAGGACGTGCGTGGGATTTTAAACCTCGGACATCCCGCTCGAGAGGCCAAGTTTCAACCAATAGGCTATCACTGCTCCTGAATTGCCATAAATTCTCAAAGTGACCAAATAACAAGCCTCAAAATTGTCTCAAAGACGTCCGATCCTTAACCTTATACTTCTGATTGGCATAATCATTTGACACTTTGACAAACACATATAAATAAAGTTATTTACGTCCACACCACCCAGCGGAGGTGTGTCATTTATGTACTACTGTGTTTGGAGAAAGACAAAGAGAATCGGTCATGACAAGATAACTACTGATACCGCTATTGCGTCTTTGCGTGTATCGTATGTTACGAAAACGCAAATATTTTTATACATCAAATAACACATGACGATAAAAATCATTGAATCAATATTTGACTTTAAAATAACTGCCGTTAAAACACGTTGGTTTATGTAAAGAAGCAATTTTTGAACAATAATCTATTCTTTCTAAATATATTTTATCTAACTATCAACTTATATCACGCAAAACAATGAACCTCATTAGTAAATATAACGAGAAATATAAGTAATTATTAATAAATTAGCTTTACACTGTATATTAACTACTTAAATAAGTATTATCTTATATTTATAATTGTAATAACAGTAATTCTAAATTTTAAAATATAAATAAAAGGCAGAACTAAACGGTAAATTGTAATTTGAATCACAGAAGATAAAGTTGAAAAACTCATCAAACAATATAACAAATATATAAAATAGAAGCGTGTTAAATAAAGCAATTAACTAACTCTGGCATGGTTTATCTTCATGAATAAAACAATCACTTGAATCATTAAAATACAATATCAACATTAGAAATAATGTTTTCTCCAAAACCGTAATGGAGTTAAATATATAATAAACATTTAAAAACAACAACACGAAAAAGTTAACAACCAAAATAATTGATTCCATAGTAATAATAATCCATAATATTTACTAAATTGAAAAAAATAATAAGCCTTAAGAACAACAATCTCAGAAAAGTATAATGAAATTCTCAAACATAACAAAGTAAAGACCATTATCTTCTTAAATTCACTTTAATCCATCTTCTTGCAAAACTATTTCAAGATAATCTTTATCGTCACGCAACGGCAAAAGAATCTGACTTTAATACGAGATTAGAGTCGTCTACAAGCGGCAAAGTACCTCAATTGCTGGAGTCATTACTTGCCGTTAAAGATTCGTATTAACGAGACGATAAATTCGGTACATTATTATTTTTAGTTATTACTATATCAAGCTGTCTTTTTGTACAATATCGATGTCGCAAACTAGCATGCAGTCAGTAGCTACAGCCGCTGCACACATGTAATTAACCCCAAATCTGTCTAAGAATAATTCTTGAAAAGTTATGTGTGTGTGCTTGCGTATACGTCATCATTAGTCTTTTAGTTTATCTGGTTATTTCTCATAAAAAAATCTCAGAGCCTCATAGGATCAAGATAAGTGTATCTGGTAGATCTCGCGTCACTAAATTAAAGGCAAGTATTTCGGATCGTAGTGCATAATTTTTTGTGTCTGTGTTTTACAGTTCAAGAGCTATATGTCAGATGAAGAGACAGCACAGGTTTCGTAATAAAATTCCGTTTTACTCCTTGAATATGGAAACTTAAAAATGATTATAAAAAATGTGTGCGTGTACTAGCGTACACTCGTAAGAAGTGAAACTTCTTTATGACGTTATTTTTTAAAAAATAACTTGAAAACTTGAAAAATAAATAACATGATCACGCCTACGTGTTGGTGTTTTGAAAAATGCAATCAAAAACTGAGGTTGACTTTGAATATTTTAGAAAAATAAATACCACAATCAACATTCAAGTATTAGAAAAAATTGATACCATAATTACACCCATGTGTTAGTGTATTGAAAAATACAATCAAAAACGGAGGTTAACGTGAAAAAATAAATACCACAATTACACTTAAGTATTAGAAAAAGAAATGTAATTACTTACTTTTTTTAGAAATTCACTGGAATTAGAATTAAAATAAACCCTTTGATTTTGCTGATCACTTCAATATAATATATATATATTTGTCACGTCACTTTAGAGCGTTGGGAAAGATGGCGCGTAACAGAAAAAGATAGCGCGTAACGAAAAATAAAAAAAGATGGCGCGTAACGAAAAAATGTTACACTAAATTTTTTTCCAACCCCGATAAAGAAGTTTCATTTCACTTCAACAACCCCGATAAAGAAGTTTCACTTCAAAAATTGATATCAGTTAAAAGAATAAGCGAAGTCGCGTCAAAGGCAAATATAACAAAGTAAACACCCATTATGGCATATATAATGGCGTTAATATAATGAATGATCGTAAAAGTGACGGTAGAGCTACTACATGCTGTAACGCTACCATTGTTATTACAGACATAAATATCTTTACGCGTCGTCATTATAATAAAATCGGTGACGATTTTGGCTTTCTATCAGAGAAATCATTAACAGTATTGAAAATTTAGTTGTTGTCAGTTACAATTTGTTTCACTCTACGACTAGATTTGAATTTGTTGAAACTCTTAAATGTCACGTATTTTTTTATAGATTTATTTATCAGTCTAAGGAACTTATATTTAATATCCATGCAAGGGAATATTTATTTTGGATTCCTAGCACCTTTTACAATACGAAGTGTTTTGAGTAATTTTCGCATTTTGGCAAAGATTATTACCACATACAAATATTTGTATGTGGTAATAATTCTAGTTTCCTGCTAAATTTGCCAAGCTTGTCGATATTCGACAAGCTTGGCAAATTTAGCAGGAAACTAGTGGTTGTAATTTTTTTGTCTATTAAGTTGAACAGTTACATTAAAAATAGATTTGGTAAAGACGTTTATCGTGCTGGTGTTAGGTTGGCGGATTGTGTTCTGCTGTAGATCTTTGTGCATACCAAGGAGGTCAATTGCAAGTCACATTGACACCTTATTTTCAACATGATGCGTGTTATATAATACCATTATTTTGAAAACAAAGCTTTTTCCTGGATAACATAGGACATGACTAAAGAACTCCAACATATAGGTATAAGTTTAAAATAAAGAGACCGACACCAGGCTTGGTCAATCTCAACATCTGTGATTATCTTCTAAATACCATCAGTGTGGGTGTGCGCGTCACCAATATGTAACTCCTAGCGTGGTGACTATACTACTAGTACTATCATTTCTTTTTGATTAAGAGATGTTTTTGCCTAGCACCGCACTTCTGGTGGTTAATAAATGGACAAATCAATGTAGAAAATTATTGCTTTTTGTCTTAAAATAGCCATCCATATCCATAAGTGCTAGAACATATTTTCGCAAATCATGTCGGCTTGAGACTAAATATTTTAACGTGCATTTGGAAGTATTCAAATGAGTATTTACATTACTATCATCTCACATAACAATGACATTTTCAACGGAGATAAGAAAAAGATTACCTATATATTACTTTAATTTTGCTTCATATTACATACAAAAGAATATTACATCATTTGCGTTATTTGAAATGATGTTACTTCCACTGTTTGCGCAAGTGCACTTAGACTGTGGATTTTTCACAAAACAAAGGAAACAAAAACTTATGACTTGATTGTCGCCATTTGAACGATACAAATGAACAACGTCGCAATTACTGAACATTTTAACAGACATTTTTAGATTGCTTCAACTTTACATTAAATAAGTGCTAGGAGCAAAGAAAATATTTGATTTCTTTAAGTCACTAAATGAAAATTACAAACTTAGTTCTAGTACAACTCGTGGTCATAAATCAATGTGTCAAGATGTATCTCCATTTTCTTAAACACGCACGTCAGTTCTAATGAAAACATTAGCATTGCATACTTTTAATAAATGGGAAACTCGGCAAGTCATCACTGCGGTGAAACTATGAGTCAATGAAATGTGGCGACCGGCACAAGTGTTAGCGAGCGTGCCCGCTTGATGGATATCAACATTGCAAATTACTCTAGAACTAAGTGTGATAGCTCGATCCACTACAAGGTCAAGGCTGATTAGAACAGCGCTCGCGCAACCGCCAGTCGCGGAAACAATAGCCGTCTCTTTCCCACCCTAGCCGACGCGCTAATTAGAATGCGATACAAAATCGGTAGTACGCAAACCGCTCTACACATCCATCACAAGACTTCAGTAGCGTCCGCATTCCGGCTGAAAATAAATCTTTAGCGAAATTAGATACAGCGACGATGGATCACTTGATACAACTTTATACTAATGTTAATTACTTTCGCAGTTATAAACTTGTTAGACTTCGCTGTTCTGTGGTGGACGAAATATTATACGTTCAATTTGACGGATCGCTTTCGTCACTGAAACTCGAACTTCTATAAATAGCGATCCAAAATTAACTTGATATTTCAGCCCTCTTATATCGGCTAAATTCATTATCTTTTTATTTTTTGATATCTTTCTATTTATAACTAAAACCCAATTATATTACATCTGTTAGTCAAGTTATAGTATATTTACGATTATTCCAGCGATATTATTGTATTATAAGAAGATCTAAATATGAAACCTGATAAATATGTTTTCGTGAAACGCCTAAAGTCGCGCGATGCCTTCCAAAAAGAAGTGGCAAAATGTTATTTTTAAAGCTGGCGATGTATAGACACATCCTATGGTCTTGCAAATATTCATAGACATGTCAATATGCGTATTAGAAATTAATTATCAATCACTGCTTTTCGGTGAAGGAAAACATCGTAAGGGACACCCGGAAGTTATTTAAAAAAAAAGAAGGTGTATGAAGTCCACCAATTCGCACTTGGCCAGCGCGGTGGACTATGGCCTCAACTCTGTCATTCTGAGAGAAGACCAGTGCCCTGCAATGGGACAATAATGGATTGACCAGAAGTATGATTATAACAATACAACTTAATGCACGTATTTATAAAGAGAAATTATAATTTAGCATTTTCATTTCAAAAGCGTTTCATACATTTTGTCTACCCTGAGAAGTACTTACAAAAAAACATCAATTTCGCGACAAAATTAGTCTAAAGTCATATAATTTCGTATGCTAACTTAAGAAAACACATGTTGAAACATAAATAAGCAACTAATTACTGTAATTGTCTCTATTAATACATCGATAGACGAGTAATAACAAAATGAAATGAAAATCATCGATGGTTACTGCGATCATTCAAGATAATAATAACAACTATGATTGATTATACACATATTTATATTATATACTTATTGAACAGCTAATCGTAATTGTCATAATTTTTGTAATTAATACATGATATATTATTCCACGGAAACGGCTCGAACGATTTAGATGAAATATAATATTATGTAGGCTTTTTAATAACCAGACGAAAGCGCCCTTTCAAAAGCAGAATTTCTATCTAAACTTAATCACAGACGCGTTTTTACTCCGAGGACTAAAATGGTCGCCTCAAAAGAATGTTAGTAGACAACAAAACACACGTTTCACCAAAACGCTAGAACCTGTGCAGGCCAGAAATAGGTGTGGCGGTGGTACCTCTAGGGCTGCCATCCGTACTAGAATTTATAGCACTACACCATATTTGGGGACTCCGTACTATATGATGTTGAATAAATATAAAGTACGTGAAAATACTATATTCCAGCACAATTGATTAATTTTATATTTTGCAACAGTAAACTGTTAAAATAAATAAACATATTATGAATTTTTTCAACTTACTTACTATTACTTACTTGTATATTTATTTTATTCGAAGAAAATATTAAAGAAGGCAACACATGCAAATATTTGATTGAAAAATAAATGAGAAAATCAATTAATGGCATCATAACCTAGTCTATTTTTATTCTTGTCATAAAATACTGTAAAGATAAAATTAAGATATAAGAAAATTGGCAACACTAGGTACCTCCTAGGTAGAACCATATTCAATCAACCACCTCGCAAATAATAAAATAAATAAATGAATTTAGAGTTACATTTGAAATGTAAATTACATTATTACCAACCCACTGTGATTTGGCTACGCAAATAACTGAAAACTTAGCACGTATCTACTGTTTATTCACAAATTTATGTAAATCTAACTGCCGATTCACGTACAATACATATTTACTTATATATAACCTCATTTAGTCAAGTGTAGTACAATTTAGTGAACATTTAAAAACCATCTAAGTAAATTATGTTAATAAATTTAACCAGAAGTTGTTGAATTCTGTCAAACGTCATAATTGAACGAACTAGAACGAATTGACAGCACCGTGCTGGAAATAGTGATGCGCTAGGATCAGCACACACTCGGGAAATGTCTTGCTTCGCAACACATTTTGCGGCACACATGAGGCGACTATCATAGTCCTCGGGAGAAGCAACGCATCTGTGATTGACTTCAGATGAAACCCATGTTACTTACCATCAGGTGGACTGCATGCCCCTTTGCTATTTCAGTCAGACAAACAAAAATTTGTTCGAATTATTTTCGTTTTGGAAAATTAGCAAAATAATTGTTATAATAATCATTTCTAGAACTTGCTTTCGCATGGTCGGCACAACCTCCGGTTTCGGCTAAGGAACAATCTTAGATCGGCCACTTGAATGATGATACTGATGATTTTTATAAAATATCTGGATTGGTACTTCAGAAAACGTGTATCATCTATAACAACCAGAACACATAGGCGGGTAGTTTAATACCATAGCACTAATCGCAGGGTTCAACGGTACTGATTCATATGTAGCACACAATGAGCGTCCACATGCGAAATTATATCATTGGCTGTCCGGTAATTTAGAGGCAATTGTGCAACAGTAACAAGCCACTATTCATCGGCTGGGATATTTATTGCTTTTAAACATGTCAACAATATTTATGAGATATTTTTGTTTGATAAACTCAGTGTAGTGATGACAAATGATTGTATATGTCGGCGGGACACCGCGTTATTATGAAAATCAAGTTGACGAAAATTATTGTTTTAGTTACTTTAAAGATCTTTAAAAATTGTTTGTTTATTAAATTAGCAATATTTAGTAATTTCTAAACATGTTAATTTAGTTTACCCTCCATAAATGTGTTATTGCCACCTCACCCAACTTTATTATAAAAAGGCGAGCGCCTGCCGGTAGAAAGAAATTCTTGTTTAACCGTCGAAGCGGTCGGACCTCCTCAACTGTAAATAAATTGAAGAAGTTTACTCCTGTGTTTTATTTGAAATCTTCATGAATGGACAGTAATGAAGACCCTGACCTTCCCGACGTCACATCCGCTTCGTTATATATTTTAAAAGTTTTTAAAGTAGCTTTTACTGACGTTATTTTTTCCTCGTATTCTTAGAACATCTTCGTATTCTTCCTTAATTTGATACCCGTAACATGGGGACCCATTTAAAAGTAATTCCATCTAGATGCGTCTGCCATATTGGATTCAGAATGTCTTTACTAACTTCACGCGTTTAAGCATTGTCATGAATCACTAGACGCGTTTTCAAATTGAGCTCAAATGATCATCGGGAAGTGGTAAATAAAATCCTGTATTAATATTTTCCTGTAACTATTAAAGTTAAGCAGACGTAGCATTTATGTTATTCAAAACTATGATCTATCTCCGTGAAAATTTTACCTAGTTTAACTGTTGCCTTTATGATAGTAAGTTAAGGACTATTATTATTAATAAATAAAACAAAAGTTTGTAACGGACGCGTGGCTTTAATTCTCACATTCGAGCACAGAGAGAGAACATAGACAATAGAAAAAAACAATCTATGAAGTAGTCACAGACTAAACAAAAGGAACCAAGCATCTATCTATTATTTCGATATCCAAAAATTTCAACTATAACCGTGCCTGAGACTTGTACAAAACTCAGTGCATGTCTCATCTTTTATATAATAATCTTACAAAACTCTTTTTGTCAATTTCAATACGATCGCCGGTATAATTCGGTCATTGTGCTTAAGTGGATAACCGCTCAACGCGACAAAGACTTATTGACGATATCCTTATGATATTAATAGTAGCCCCTCCTGTACTTCTTTTGCATCGACAAAGCAATAGCAAGCATGGCAACAGACAAAAATAAATCTCAAAATGCAAACACAATTTTGTTTTTTGATCAAAGTGCAATTTTTGTATTCCCTTTAATTGTGTTGAGGTAATTGTTTTGAGGACCCTCTCAATGTCACCACGGCATGTACCAAGGCTATTCGGAGTGGCATGAACTCTATCACCAAATGCCACTTCATTTTCATATGAGGTTAAAATCTTAGTCCTCGCGAGTGTTAACACATCTGTGAATTTTTTTGATCTAATCGAAGTAGCTAACGAGCATGCAGTCCTCCTGATGGTAAGTGGTCACTGCCGCTCATGAAAATCTGTAAACAACTTCATATAGATCATGGGTTGTATCTGAAGTCATATAGATCATGGGTTCTATCTGAAGTCCATTACGGATGCGTTGCTACCCGAGGACTACGATGGTTGGCTCATACAAAAACGTGCCGGCAACCACACCCATTGTGATTGGCTCATGTTCTACAAGAAGTTGCCTACAGGCGTCCGTGGTCAGCAGTGACCACTTAATATCACCACTCAATATCCTTAATTGCTATTTCAATTGTATATAGGCACTACCACACCATTAGAAGATTAAAAGGGTTTTAGAGAAAGTATAATTTTCGGACTCTTTAGACGACAGTGATATCGATTTATTTATTACTAGCTGAACCCCGCAGCTTTGCCCGCGTTAAAACAATCGATGTATCGATTGCCCGTGGGAATAATATATTTTCCCACAGTAAAAAGTAGCCTATCTGTTAATCTAGAGAATCAGCTAGCTCCCTACCAAATTTTATGAAAATCGCTCCAGCCGTTTAGACGTGAAGAAGTAACATACACACTCACAAACTTTCGCCTTTATAATATTAAAGTATGATGATATGATTCTTTGATAAATGCCATTAGTACATTACTGGAATTGATTAAAATGTGTAATTGTATACGTGCGTTGTTCTCAGTGCTAATAGAATCAGTTCAATAACTAGAAGCTCATTTTTATTCATAGTAAACATACTGTGTGCATTCTCTTAGTAATAAAGAACACATGTGTTTAAATAAGGTTTTATTTGACTTGTTCAGATGTTATAAGGCGAATCGAAGAAGCCTAAAAAAATGATATGACAATGTTTTTTTATAAGATTGAAGTAAGAAACGAATGTAGTAATGAACGTGCAGTCTGCCTGCTTGTCAGTGTCAATGCTGCCAACAGACATCTGTAAGCAACTTCATATAAAATATGGGTACTACCTGAAGTCAATCACAGATGCTCCTCCCGAGGACTATGATGGTCGCCCCATATAAAAGTGTTCCGCATGCAACCGCATACTTCCATCGAAACGCAAAAAATTGCTCGGGGTTGGTACCTCTCCGGTCGAAATATACTAGTTGTACAACTTTGTGTTTAGTTGAGATGTTGCTATGCCGGTGTTTAGGACTATAACATGAGTGCCCACATGACGAGTTATTAAGCTTTCTCCAAACGATCAGTATTTACATTTGCCTATTATTTTTATAAGAGAAAACTTGCACATGCAATGTAGGACGAAAACACACGCTTTCTACACTCATAGCCCCACACTAGGATTTTCTCCTGTATCGTGGGTACCATGGACACACAAGTCGAATATATTAACACCCAGAACCAGTACATGAATCTAAACTAATCATTCAGTTATCTGTCTGGCCGGGAATCGAACCCGGAATCCATTGCGCATCAGACAGCAGGTAACCGCTGCGCCACGCGGGTCGTCAAAACCCTTTTGACCCTTTCTCAAAAACAACATTTTTTTTTTTGAGAAAGGGTCATAAACTCGTTCTACGATCATACTTAGCTAATTCATATCTAGACTACTTGACTGGCGTTGTGGTGAAAGTTAGACCGTAATTACTTAAATGACAATAAAAATAAACTTGATACTCAATTGAAACATGACTAGCACTCCATTTCAATCGATTTTTTTTCTTTTTGATAACCGACATCGTCTCACAACAAATAAAAATGTGTGCGTGTACTAGCGTACACTCGTAAGAAGTGAAACTTCTTTATGACGTTATTTTTCAAAAAATAATTTACTATATGCAACTTTACAGAAATTGGTTAAATAAAGTTAAATTAGATAAAGTTTAATAAAGGGCTTTTATGAAAAAGAAAGAGATGGCGCGTAACGGTAAAAAAAAGATGGCGCGTAACAGAAAAAGATGGCGCGTAACGAAAAAATGTTACACTAAATATTTTTCCAACCCCGATAAAGAAGTTTCACTTCAACAACCCCGATAAAGAAGTTTCACTTCAAAAAAGGTTTTTATCTACAACGATACTTATAATTTTTAGTAAAAAGATGGTTCAATATGCTTAGCAGCAGTTTAAAGCAATACGGGATTCTGTGATATGTTTCAGTAACGTACACAATGAATGTTACAATTTGTGTAATTAATACATTTATAACACTTATTATTTACTACTTGACCAGGCCAACTTTGTTCCGCTAAAAAGTCTAAAATCTAAAATTATCAGTGTTTCTCCACTATATTATACATGTATTGTACATAGAAACATTCTTCTTGAATCACTCTGTCTATTGAACAAAATGCATTAAAATCCGTAGCATAGTTTTAAACATCGAAGCACACATAGGGATAGACAGCGGGAAGCGACAAGCGACTCTGTTTTATACTATGTAGTGATTTTACATAAATATTTTTATCTTTCTCCGCATGAACTTAACGTGAAGTCACTCTTTCTTGTGCGCAGTATTCGGAAATCATACCAATATTGTTCGCTTTACGTAGTAATATATAAGTAGGTAGATAAAATAATGTACTCATCGAAGTTATAGTCGGTTTAATGGAACTAATTAAAGATTTAGTAGCAATATTTAATTGATAGCAAACAAAGTAAGTTAATAGCTTATAATCAGTGCATAGCAATTTTATTTGTCTTTACTGCTTAGTCCTTGCTAATTGAAACAATATTTTACATTCTATACTTTTATAGTTTACAATTCTCATCTGATAATAGTTTCAAATGTTTAATTACTTCTATTTTTAGACTTTAGTGTCAGCCTTGTGTAAGAACATAGAATGGCAGTGTTGAACACATTAAGACATTTCGCAAGAATTTATGCAAACGAGGTGAGGATGTGTTTTACATCATACTGCTACTGTTCTAGACACAGAGTTAAGGAAAACTAATTTACAAAGTAGTCTAAAGAACTTGACTAGTTACCTCAGTATGCAATAAGTAAACTTAGATAACAAAACGCCAACTAAGGGATCTATACCCTAACTAGACGCGTAAAAAATTGCATTTTTCTCAGAGTTTAAATTATAAATATTGATAAATAAAGTGTTAGACTCAATAAATACTTAATAGCTATAGGCGAAAACATAAACAATTATTGTTTAAAGGATGCGTAATAAACTAGTCCTAAGAACGAAGACCACAACTTGGACCCACCCATAAAAATAAAATTTTAAAAATTCCGGCAAAAATTATATGCAAATAAAAGTGAAAAAAACAAGTCATTCAAAGAATTTCTTAAGTAATGAAAATAGATGATTTAGCTGTAACCATATAAAAATAACTTTTCAAACCCTTCTAATTTTGGGTCGCGACCCATGCTCTCCTTCCGATTGCTTTGTACCGCGAAGCCAGATAAAAAACCAAACTAAGACATCGTGAAATACTTCTCTAAGATAGGCGATGTCAATTATCGTGTCACGTTCTGCCTTATTACATACTTCTGTATAGGTTATTATGAAGCTAAATAATAATTACTATAGCTTTGAAAAAACCTAACGAAGACGAGCCAAAACCATCGCGAGATACTTGTTTAACACGATTCGCGACGGTATATATCGTCCATTTTCGCTTGGCGCCGAGGCCCGCACTGTAGGCACGTTATCATGTCAACGCCGGGACGTTACATCATCATCTTAACACAATTTTATCAAGTTCTGCCTAATTATGTACTTTTATATAATAATTAAGCTAAATAATAACTAAGCCATCGGGCTCTTCAAGAATGGTGCCAAAAGAGCTCTCCTGCAGAGCCGGCGGTGCGTTGACGACTCCGCTGGTGTTGCGAATGTACATAAGCAACGGCGACTACTTTTCACCAGGTACCCCGATCTGCCTTATTGTCGTCAATCCATTATTGTCCCACAGCTGGGCACGGGTCTTCTCTCAGGATGAGAGAGCTATAGACCATAGCCCACCGACCGAGAACTTTTTTATTTTAGAGAACTCTCGGGTGTGTAGGTTTCCTCGCGATATTTTCCTTCACCGAAAAGCAGTGAAAATTAATTTCTAATACGCACATAATTTTTAGAAAAATCAGTGGTCCGTGCCTGGGTTTAAGCCTCGGACCTCCCGATCGAGAAGGCAAGTTTTAACAAGGCCATCACTGCTCATATGCCGTATTGTTAAAATATAAACAAAAAATATATAGCTTTTATAAAAACCAAACCAAAACGAACCGAAACCATCGTGAAATACTTATTTAACATGATTCGCGACGCTAATTATTGTCCATTATCGCTTGGCGCCGAGGCTCGCACTGTGGGCACGTTATCAAGTTAACGCCGGAACGTTACATCAGCATCTCAATACAATCGTATAACATTCTGCAAATTAAGTATGTTCTGTAATCTGTGTAAATTTCTTGTATCCCAAAAAAAAATATCAAATTGAAAATATCACATTAATTACTTTAATCCAACTTAATAAATTTTAATAATCTTTTGAAGAAGCCTACATTATTATTTTTCTTTAGTAACGGAAGCGTCGATTTCTATTATGCACATAGTTTAGAAGGATCCTAACACTAAAATTAATTTCACTAGCATTTCGAGGTAATAATAAACGACATTTCCCTTCACAATAAAACAATTGTGACATCAATTTTCAATATAATTTAACTTTAACATCAATTAAACTTCTTGCGAGTCGCATAGCAGTAGAAAATCCGTAAAAACGTTCAAAAACGAAAAGAAAAAAGAGTAATAAAAACGTATAATCAGCGATCCATTAGACGCAGTTATTTTTTATTGTAAATTAAAGCGCAACTTCGTTATTGTCGCGCCAAGGTCGACCTCGATAGATATAGTGTATATTCGTATTTTAAGGATTTCGTAATATTTACAAATACCAGCTTGCTTATCGCGCGTTTGACGTCTTTGAATTTTCGTTACAATTTTATGTCTCAACTTTGAAGGTGGCAGGACTCTTTTCTCCTAATCTTGGGATTAGGATAGGTTTAAGGTTTCCCCTGATTGTCATAAGTGGCGACTAAAGGCGGCTTGCAGGGCTATGGAAGATAAGAGTGAGAGCCCGAAACGTCCAGTCGCGGGAAGAACGACGGTATGTGTCGCCGCACTCATTCGTGTATATCAGATGTTATGGGATTGCTCACCTGGGTAGAACTCGTAGGGGCAACGTGTTCAACTCCGGTTGCATTCCTTTGGAGATCCCGGATTCGTCTTCGCAGCGCTGATGACGGCCATCGTGAGTTTAGTGGGTTTTAAAAAGGAATAGGACCCTGCGCAGTTCGTTTTCGGAGATACCACCGACTCATTTAGTATTTCCTAGTAGCAGGAATGTTAAAAATTGCTGTGTTTTGGCTTGCAGGAAATGAAATGGAAGTATTTATCCGAGGTATTACGTCTTGGTCGTCAGGTAGAGATCTAAAAATATTTGGGATAGATTAAAGATCTCAATGAGCAACCATGGCTTTTTACTATCTGTACCGGTTTAATATAAAAAATAAGTGTGTCTGGCTAATTCCGTGCTCTCTTTATGTATTTCATAAAGATTTATGAACCGGTTATACTATCACTTGATCAACCTAAATAAATAAGTCTGTTGAGTTAAACCCATTTTTTTGGAGATGCAGAATATGAATTTTAAATATTTTACTTTTATCTGTACCTTTGTGTATTCATATATATTTGGATTCTAATTAAATTTAAAAGTACTTTTAGTGTGGATTATTATTTCCTATCTCAATACGCTGAATGTATTTTATTATCATAAATAGTACACGCACAACATACTAGATGGAGCTATGCCAACTCGGCTGAATCACGCTGTTAAAACACTTTTAAGAATCTATGAGAGCCGTACCTTTTATCGCCCTACCGGCTCTATAAATTGTTATCGAGATAGGAGTTTGGTCTGTTCATGGAATTTATATATTCCTTGACGGAACCAGTCAGTTTTTTCTTGGATGGATGCTTGCAAATAACGTGTCGCTTTTGCGACGGCAAGTTGGGCTTCAACTTCAACGATTTTGATCTACAAAAGTTAAAATTTTTGGGAGGTCCTGTGTACTTTACACCAGTACAAGGAGAGTAAAAACATATGCAAACTTTCATTATATATAGCCTAAACTCTCTCATTCTCTGAGAGAAGACCCGTGCCCAGCAGAGGGACAATAATGGGTTTACGAGATCTTTAATACCACTGCTAATACCCATGATTCCTCATATAAAGAATTTTGCCTTGACTAAGCTAGGTACATAACTCCATTCCTTCCTATCAGAAGAGATCGTTAAAACGAGATTGGCCAAACTACCTTGGACTATAAGCTGTAAACTTGTTTAGACTGGAGAGTCATCACTTTGCAAATATAACGCAAAAATCTCTTTTAATATTGTTTACGTTGTAATATAAAGAAACGCTGTTTACAGCTTCAATGATGTTTAGGATCACGATGATAGCAAACTAGTTCTTGAATTCTCGGAAGTGAACAAGGAAATTGGAACAAAAATAAAGTTTACGACGAAAACGCAAACAAGTGCGTAAAGCCGGCTACTAGGCTTAGAAAGCATTGATGAAATTTATTAAATGAAATAAAGACGCTAAATCGTGCCTCCAGTGAAAACGGGTATAAGTAAATTTTTTGCCGAATTGACTTTTTATACCAGTTTTTGAAAAATTTTGCGTTATTACCCCTGAGAACTGCGTCGGATGCTTTTTTATCTGATGGAAGTAGCATGCAATCCACCTGATGGTAAGTGGTCACCGCCGCCCATGGACATCTGTAACCACATTCATATAGAACAAAGGTTTTGTCTAAAGTCAATCACATATGCGTTGCTACTACCGAAGACTACGATGGTCGCCGCAAGTAAACGTGCCGGCAGCCATACTATTCCATCAAAACGCAAAAAATCCTTTACACTAGAAATAAGTGTGGCGGTGGTACCTTCCCAATCGAACTACACTGGTTCTACCACTTGGAAAACGTTATATTACACTTACTACACCTCCCAGTGGAAAACTGAGCAGCGCTTAACACTGTTTTTTGCAGAAATAGGTATGATGGTGCCACCGGAGCCGAACCGCAATTAGTTTATCACCTTTTCACTTTAAATGTTGTATTGAAATGTTCTGTTCACCGGCAGGCAGCGTGCAGGACATTAAACTTACTTAATATATACACACTAATAACTAGTGTCGATTGAACGATAACTTGTACAAACACATCGCTAAATCCCGGATTTATCCGCAAAATAACAAAAGCAAACAATAAACATGACTTTAAAATATTTTTTTATGAAATATTAACTTTGATCTTAAACTTTTTGAAGCCAACGGGCATTCAATGAACGTGATGCGAATTAAATCTGCGAATGGTCACCTACACGCAATTTGGTACAGAACATCGTTTCTACTTGAAGTCAATCACAGATGGTCACCTCTAACAAAAGTATGCCAGCAACCACACCTTTCCATCACAACGGAAGAACCGTTTCATGCTAGAAGTAGGTGTGACTGTACCTCCGCCGCTCATTTGCACCTACTCATATGTGTGGTTGATTACAGTCCATGGGCGCTAGTGGTCAATGCCGTCTTTACCATAAGGGCCCAGGGCCCCCATCCTCAGAGGGCCCCGAACGGCCGACAATTTTTTTAACATTTAATATCAAAATATTATGGTCGGGCGCATTACACAATTTTTTCGTTGTACGAAAGTCGTCGGGGTTCTTTTGGAATATAAACGAAGTACATCATACGATCTTTACATTCTAAAAGGGCCCTGAATTCTTGTGTGCTCAAGGGCCCCAGCGTAGTCTAAAACGGCCCTGGTAGTGGCCACCTACCATCAGAAGGACTACTTGCTCGTTCGCTACTTCCATATTAAAAAAAAAACTACGAAATACTTTTTTTTATCTGATTGAAGTAGCAAACGAGCATGCAGTCCACCTAATGGTAAGTGGTCACTGCCGCCCATGGACATCTGTATTCAACTTTATACAGAACATGGGTTCCATCTGAAGTTAACCACAGATGCGTTACTAGTCCCGAGGACTATGATGGTCGCCTCTTGTGAAAGTGTGCCGGCAACCACACCCTTCCATCACACAAGAACTGCTTCGCGCTAGAAATATTTGTGGCGGTAGTACTTCCCCGGTCGAACTACACTGGTTCTACCGCCTTCGGACTGTAACGTAATATTTACCTAAGAAAATATTTCCGATGTTTTATTGTTGACAAATACAGATAAATAATATCGATTAGGCTTCTGACGCACGGCGACCATTACGGTCAACGACACTTCATTCATAATCCAAATTGATTATCTTATCTGTGGCTTCCCTTTCATGTTTAATTAGATAAGGCCTCCATGCTGTTAAGGTAGTAAGTGCTGCACGAGAAAATGACATTTCAGGCACAATAGCCCGGTCAATGAATTACAGTATGCAAAGGTCGCCTGTGTTCATTTTTTTTGGAATTTGACTTAGTGGTAATCAATGACAGTTAGCATGTTGCCTTATATTAACTAATGTATTATATCACTAGAAATGCCCACAATTTCATTCGCGTTTATAAGTAACATAAGTAGTTATAAGTTTAGTAACATTGCTTCTGAGATGAACTCATTCAAACAAACAAACAAAACAGCTTTATTCCGTTAATGCAACACATACAACCAAATAACATAAATTAAAAGTAAATATAGGCACAAATAATACCGTACAAAAAAAAAAATTAAATAAAAGAGACAGGACACAGGTATAATTTACTTGTACAGTATCTATTATTATATGTGCTGCAACAAACGCGAAAAGGGTCAAACTTTTTAAAAACAAACTTTCAAACTTTTAAAGGTGGTAGAACCAGTGTAGTTCGACCGGGGAAGTACCACCGCCACACCTATTTCTAGCGTGAAGCAGTTCTTGCGTTTCAAAAGAAGGGTGTGGTTGCCGGCACACTTTCATATGAGGCGACCATCATAGTCCTCGGGAGTAGCGACGCATCTGTGATTGACTTCAGATGGAACCCATGTTCTGTATGAAGTTGATTACAGATGTCCATGGGCGGCAGTGACCACTTACCATCAGGTAGACCGCATGCTCGTTTGCTACTTCAGTCAAATAATAAAAAAAAAAACTCAGCTATTGTCATGAGCAGGCAGCTGCGTCATGCCGCTGGTTTTCAGTTTGCCCGTGACTCGAGGTAGTTCGGACCAATCTATTTCATTTACCTAAACGAATCTAATCTAGATTAGTTTGAATGAAATGTAATCCCAAAGTACGTTCTGTAAATATATTTTCAATACTTTAATTTAAATTTAGTAGTTCAATACATCAAATTAAGTATATTTATTTGCTCATATATTCAATGTTCGAGGACGCAGAACTTTCATTTTGATTATATGCATTGACAATTGCGTAATTTTATTTAATGGCATGCCAAGGGTGTGGAATTGAACTGTGTTTATCCATGTATATTGATAGTAAGGCGTTATTTGAATATATATTTTTATAACTTATTAGTTAGTAAATTATTCTGTATACACGCAGTCATAAGCGTGAATATTGGTTGTTAACATCTGTGGTTTATTCGTGTTACTTATTTATAGCGTACCATTTATTGTGCATACAATACATTCTCAAAATATTTTTATTCGCGGTAGATTTATTACTGTTTCTTTGACCGTCACTGGATGAGGCTTAAAATGTGTTGTTTGTTGTAAAGACAAGTAGGCAAAATGTAAACGTCATTTAATTAAAAGGCTAGTGCGAATAAAAAGATCTACTCCAATAATGTTAAAATAATTCAGCAATTACAATGGATGTGTTGAGATAAATTATGTACATCAATAATTTGAGTCGACATTTACTTACTTATAATTTATCATGTGGTCCACTGTGCATCAACCAGTCCGAGGTTAATTCTCTGCCCTATTTTTTATTGAATAAATTATAAGTAGAGTGTAAAACAATGATAATAATAACAAACCAGCAAGAAGGTTAGCGTCTCCGCCTACACAGCGGTACAACGGTAGCGCATCTACATATAAAAGTTGTCAGTTATTGCCGATTCAGTGCGTTGCCATGTCGACGCCGGAACCAATCGCGAAGGTACCAGGTGAACATATCCGGCGGTATCTGGCCCCAGTCATATGATGCTCGCGTGCGCATATCATCTCTGTAAACAGAGCGGAGTGCGCCACTTCTGACCCGCGATACCGCCGCGGCGATAACGCACGATAACAGCAACACAGCTACACAGCTACTTGAAGATAGCCCCGCGACACATCCACTCCGAAGCTAATACCCGCCGCCGTAAATCATACGGTTTATAACCCTTAGCTTGTTTTATTTACATATGCAATATTTGAAGAAAATACCAACAATGCAGACGGAATTATCGTATAATTGGGTTACCGTTATCTCTGGATTCGTTTCCATTTACGCGCGCGGCACGTTAGTCAGAATTACTTATGAAATCGCTTAAGAAACTGGTGGAGCTCGCTCGATTTTACCGAACAAGGCAACCGTTCCGTTGCAACTATATACATATAACAAGTATTACTACAATAACAGTATTTAATTAGCATCGGATAACTGCATATTTCACTTAGTCCACTTTTGAATAATCATTTCAAAATCAAGAGAGAATGTGTCTTAGTACATTTCACTCAGTAGTCAGTAGTGTATGCCAGGTGATACGAAGAATTCACATTTATAAATACAAAAAATTACGTTTAGAGAAATAATATTTTCACTGCATATATTTGATACAAATAATGATGGATTTATAATAAATAATATTAGAAGTTACTAGATTTTTTGTCTTCATTTTATCCTCTAAGTTTAAAAACCTATGAAACTAAAACTACTGAATGTATTTGAGAGGATTAAGGACAAATTTTAATCCATATCTTGAGGAAACAGTCTTTATTTTGTTAATATCTATTAAAAGCAATTTTAATTAAAACTATTGTGGCGACCTCCCGCTACTCGTCAAGAGATTGCGCTACTAGTATTCTGAAACACGCTATCGAAGTATTCTTAATAAATATAATATGCAGGGTGCATATATACCAGTTCCGAACATCGACTGTTGGAGCACGGCCGCTCCCCAGGCATGATCACCTAGCCTGGCAGGAGATCTCCCTTTGCCAAACTATTGTTATTATATATTAAACCGCGGGGCACACGAGCTATTAAAATATCTGTATATCTGACTTTGATTACTGCCGCTATAAAGCTAAAGATATCTTGCTGAAATTTTGGCAGTGAGCTCACATTTTGAGGATATAACTTACTTAATGGCTGATTTGATTGCAAATAATATAATACACAGAACATTACTGCCTGTCATAGAATAATTTAAAGTACAAATTTATAGAAAACACTCTTTTTTCAACACGTTTTACTACTATTTTTTAATATTGTAAATATTAAAAAATAATAGTAAAACCTGTTGAATAGTGAATATGTTGAATATTAGGTAGTGAAGCAACGAATGACATTATTTGCACATTCGCCAATGCCGTTACCGACATTTGCGAATGCGATGTTGTTTTTTTTTCAGTTTTTGGTATAGGAGGCCAAAGGATCTAGATTTGACGACGATTTGGCGACCTTTTTTTGCGAATCATTGCAGTTCAATATTCGCTAAATATTCGCACCAATTCTTGCGAATGCCATCTAAAAACGCGCGAATATTCGCGAATACAAATGCGCATATCGTTACATCACTAATACATGTATTCTATTTTTGTGCTAAAATCAATCAATCTTACAAGTTGGTGACATTTGGGACACGTCAGAGACAAGGTGGTCCGTCTTCCTGACTGTGGCCGCAACCACTTTCTTCGTGAAGCATATCTTTTGATTTAGGATTATTTCTTTTAAATTATATTTTTTAAGGTTTTTTTTTATTTTAGTTTAGCTAATATTTACAACCACAATGGTTGAAAATATTTTAAATAGCTTAAATTATACATACTTCTAAATGTGCTTACTAATATGTTTATTGAATGCCTATAAATGTTTAATAAAGAGGTTTTTTTTTAGATTATTTTGGAGTGGACCTTATTTTAGTGTAAATCTAGGTTTACAATGATATAATGAGCGTACGTGCGACCTCTACATAGAATACCCCTGATGTCAGACCTAATATTCCTCTTTCGTAACTCCATCTGGTATTACGTTACAGACAGACGAAAATAAAATATTTACAGCCAGGAATATGAAAGAATGTTTTGTATGAAAGCAACCACTTGGCACGCCCTAACAATATTTGGGTGTCAAGGTACCATTTATTTCACACGGATATTCAAGACCGGAACTCGGTGGTCCCAAATAAAATGTGGAACGAATCTTTGATCTGATCGGGAAAATATTGACACGAGCGGCATGAAAAAACAAATAGGGGGATCTCAAAGTAACAATCTTAGCTCTTATTTTATGAAGATGTTTATTCGGCTCTTTGACGGGGGCAAAGTCCCGATATTTTAATGAAGTGGACTTCACACCTCATTGGAAGCGTGATTGCAGACTGAAATACTTTCATTTACGGCTGTGTCTCACGAACGCATTTGAATGGGCTGCGAAGTGCTAATGACGTACGTTTTATGAGCCGCTAAAATTAATTTTGTTTATACAGGGCCCAAATATACCTCATTTATGTTAGAAGCTGGAAGATATGCAGCCCCTTGCGTGCGATGTGGACTGTGTAATTTTTTTAAGATTGCAGTATCAAGCACACAGTCTACCTCGTGTTTTTTTCTTTCTCACTGAAGTAGCAAACGAGCATACAGTCCACCTGATGGTAAGTGATCACTGCCGTTTACGGACATCTGTAATCAACTTCATACAGAACAAGAGTTCTATTTGAAGTCAATCACAGATGCGTTGCTACCAGGGATGTTGCGGATACCTATCATCAAATTTATTGCTAGCATTTGTTATTATCACATGCGTACAGTACGCGATGTTCGCCGGCCCCTCCAGATTTTTTGACACTTACATTCGCATCCACATGACTATTCGCATTGATTACTTGCGGATACAGACGTGGATGCAGATGTCTAAATCTATGCGGAAGCTCCGCATTTGCGGATGCGGATGCGAATATTCGCAACATCCCTGGTTGCTACTCCCGAGGACTAAGATGGTCGCCTCATGTGAAAGTGTGCCGGAAACCACAGCCTTCCATTGAAACGCAAGTACCCATGTACTATTTCGTGCTCGAAACAACTGTGGCGGTGGTATCCACAGACGAACCTCGTTCTACCACGACTAGACTAATAGACAATACTCAACTTAAAAGAAGGGGCGAAGAATTCAAAAATAATTGAGTGAATAAGAGTTTGTCAAGCAGAAATGTAGTTGGTAACGGATGTCAATTGGCGGTAGTAACCAAGTACAATGTGGACTGCATGTTCGTTTGCTACTTCAATGATATAAAAAGATATGAGCGTATTCCTAAATAAAGATGGCATTAAACCAGTTTAAACGAATCTTACAAGCGTTCCATGTCAGAAACGTAAGACAGGGCATAACGAGATGTGTTTAGTATGCAGCTTCAACAGTAACATTGCAATAAGCCCAAGGTTTATAGACATGCGACATTATATTACGCACGCGCCAGGCATGAATGAGAAACAGAGCAAAGACTGCTTCCTGAAAGATGCTCAGTTTGAAATAGAGCTGCGTGGGCAGAGCCGTGTTTTCGGTATACTGGTAATAAATGATTCGATCGAGATTTTGTAGCAATTTATAGGCAAGGAATGACTAGCATTTTAGGTATCAAGTATGAGAATCTGTTTAACTTCATTGTAAGGATTTTAGTTTAACTTTAATGTTCGAATTGTAAATTTTTACTAGTGATAAAATACCTTAAGACGCCATGTAATGGTCCAATTTTTTACAAAAAAATCATTATGGCTTTCAAATGTTGCATCGAAAAATAATATTTTATTTTATTGAATAAAGAAAAAAAACTGTTATTTTGAAAGAATAGACTCCAATGAAATTGTCTTTGTTTCATTGCAGTTTTTATTCAAATACTGAAACAGAATTTCAATCTACTTAACCAAAATTGATTGAACTGAAATTTTAGATATACAGTTCGGATAACATACCTAGCATGATTTGCTCAGTGACGTCATTTTAAATCGTGCATAGCGGCCCATGACGGTGGAACAATTACTTTTATACCCCCATGACAATTACAGGTCTCAATTTAAGGAGGGTGCAAACCGAAACCGAGAGCAGAGCAGTGATAGCCTAATGGTTGGAGCTTGCCCTCTCAATCGGGTGATCCTAGGTTCAAATCCAGACATGCACCACTGATTTATGTGCGTATTAGAAATTAATTATCACTGCTTTTCGGTGAAGGAAAACACCGTGGAGAAACCTACACACCCGAGTTCTTTAAAAAAAAGTTCTCGGTTAGTGAAGTCCACCAATTTACACACGGCCAGTGCGGTGGATTATGGCCTAAAACTCTCTCATTCCGAGAGAAGACCCGTGCCCATCAAGGCGACAATAATAGTGACGATAAACCGAAACCGGTGTCTATAATATTACTAATATAAATTTCTCAATTCCCTGAATCACCAATTTAATACCGATGGATATGTACCACCTCCACTACAAACAAGAACCAACACACTTGAGTTTCACTTGATCGATTGGCGCACCAACACGTGTCCGGCTATTTTTAGACGAATGTGAATTTTTCTCAGCGCCATGACTTCGCTACCTCCCACGATTCCCTCGCACTTTTACTCAAGGTCCGCATTAGAGATTAAAAATGCTGATACAAAGGTCAACGGCCTTGAAAATAGAACTAGCGCTGAATCATGAAAAATATATATCCGCAGATACGGATGCGAATACGGACGATTGGTGGTAGTAGTGTAGGAAGTTGAACCTTTATGAACATCTGTACTATCTCCACACAGATCAGAGGTTTTACCTGTCAATCACAGATGCGTTCCCATATCTGAGGTAAATGTACAGGGATATGAATACAATCAGTGTCTAGATCCACAGATACGGATCTAATCTTTAAAAGATCACTCGATATAGATAACCTTGAACGACGGATGGCGCTTTGCTTGGGTTTTTATATAAAGCTGGAGTAGTAACCGATACAGAAGTTCCCCTGATTGCAAGTAGTCACTGCCGATTTTGATCATATGTAATTAACATCATGTAGGTGGTCACTGCCGCTTTTGGACATCTGTAATCAACTTCATACAGAACATGGGTTCTATCTAAAGTCAATCACAGATGCGTTGCTACTCCCGAGGACTATGATGGTCGCCTCATATAAAAGTGTACCGGCAACCACACACTTCCATCGAAACGCAAGAAATGCTTCACGCTAGAAATAGGTGAGGCGGTGTTACTTCCCCGATAGAACTACACTGGTTCTACCACATTACAAAATTTGAAGTCAGTTACAAATGTAGTACCATGGCTATGTACTTCTGAGGGATAAGATGGTTGCCTTATATTAGGTCAGCCGGCATCCACAAAGCCAGCAAAACGCATGAACTGCTTCACGTTAGAAATAAGTGTGACGGTGGTACCTCTCCAGTCGCGTTCTAGCAGTAGTCATAAGTATCTTTTAATTTAATATAGAGTCGGTGAAAAATATTAATGTGTAAAATATGTAATTATGGAAAGTAAAACTACCTATTTGATATTGATTCGTTGTTTTTTGAGGTTCGGCAACGACGTCGAGTTTTCGTCGACCCGCATGGCGGAGCGGTTACCAGTCGACCCGCGTGGCGGAGCGGCTACCATACCGGTCTGACGCACAATGGGTCCCGGGTTCGATTCCCGGCCAGACAAGTATCTGAATGATGAGTTTAGATTCGTGTCTTGGGTCTGGGTGTATGTGTATTCGTCTTGTGTGTGTCCATGGTACCCACGACACAGGAGAAAATCCTACTGTGGGGCTATGAGTGTAGAAAGCGTGTGTGTTTTCTGTTCTAGTTAAGGATATGCTAAAGCATACTAAGAAAATACCTACTAATTTGCGGCAATCCATTGTCAACTATGATGGGAGATGGGAGGCATTAGCAACTCGCATCTTTGACGTTCTGCTACGAAACATTCGCTTGGACTTGGAATCTTCAGAGTTGATCGATTTTCTGGCAAATCTTGCTACCACTTGCAGTATAATTTCGTGGCCTTATAACGTACGCATACATTTGTTGCAATGCTCATAAGATGTTTGCAATAAATGATTTGTGACCTTTCAAAGATACCCGACGCCGTGGGAGCGACGCAGGGTTATGTGGGATTTTTACCGCACAATAACCCCCCCGGTAGCCGTCCTCGGCGCTGAAAAGGAGGACTCCGGGATCTCGAAACGACTTCAACCGGAATCCTCCGAGCGCGCTGCCCCATCGGGCTCCTCCCAGATGGGCGGCTGGGCCCACCGCTCTGTCTAGTCTTTACGACGGTATGCGACTACACATACCGCCGTCCTTCTCGGGATTGCCTGACCGAACGGTTCGAGCTCCCACTCTAGCCGTCTGCAACCCCGGAAGCCCCTTTTAGTCGCCTCTTACGACAGGCAGGGGATACCGTAGCCCTATTCTGACCCCGAGGCTACAGTGACGAAATGATTTGTGACCTACGGGTGAAACCCCCAGTCTCACTTCATATTCGTGACAAATATCGATGAAGAAGAATATGGTAGAAGAATCCTCGAATGGAAGCCACGTCTGGGAAAAAGGAGTGCAGGCCGTCCCCTGACCAGGTGGACCGATGAACTGAAGAAGACGGTGCGTAACCGCCGGATTCAGATGGCTCAGGACCGGTCGAAGTGACGCAGATTAGAGGAGGCCTATGACCAGTGGACTTTCAAAGGCTGATGTATGGATGGAACAAATATCCATGGGTGGAGGAGATTACATCAAAGAACCGTAGGCTCATTGGCTACCTTCAAACATTTAATAACATACATTAATTAATGATATACCTAACGATTACCTACATTTAAATTAAAATCTAAATGATTCTAAACATAATTAATTTTCGTCACAAAAACGTTAATGCTTCTGAAGGAAGTTCTACCAAATTACTTATCTTCGACTTATGGAGAATTTGTTCTTCATATTCTCGACTTAATTTACGGCCCACGCTTATTAAATAGAAGGCTTTATGATATAGTCGACGATAATTGGCTCGTTTTACGCATAAATACATACTTTCGACATTATTAACGCTGAAAACTTATGCTTATGTAACAAAGGAATGTATAGTACATAACACTTTAATGAGTCCAAGTCTTGGTAATTTAGTTCTTTTGGAGGACAAGTTATTACTCAATGCCTTAGTATGAGTTTATTATGTTTTCGCAAAACAATCATTGTTCAAATATTCACTCAGTATTGCAATGTACATTGCAAGGTATTTTCGAAAACATAAACGTGCAATGTATGTGCAAAAACGTAGAGATCGGTTTGAGAATACGTAACTTACTAAGGCTGTGTCCCCAGTAGGCAAACTATTAGCGACGTACTCAATTTGCGACGTATCCAGTTTGCAGCGTTACAGCGTACAGTGAGCGCAAACTAGCAAACTTTGGACACTTCATCTATACTAATATATGAAGCTGAAGAGTTTGTTTGTTTGAACGCCCTAATCTCAGGAACTACTGGTTCGAATTTAAAAATTCTTTTTGTATTGAATAGACCATTTATCGAGGAAGGCTTTAGGCTATATAACATCACGCTGCAACTATTAGGAGCGAAGAAATAATGGAAAATGTGAAAAAAACGGGTTTATAAAGCTAAGGAGGTTGTTTGCAAAAATAAATTATGCCCAAAATAACTATTCCACGCGGACGAAGTCGCGGGCAGAGCTAGTTTCAAATATATAGCAGGGCGTACTAAACCGATACGTCGCAAATTCAGTCGGCCGCGAACAGTTTGCCTATTGGGGACACAGCTTAAGGGCACGGAGCCCAAAAATGGAAAACTCTTAAATATTAATATGTATTACGTAAATGTTTTATAAGAAATTGAAGTAGTAACCGAGCATGCCGTAACCAGATAGTAAGTGGCCACTGGCGTCCATGGATATTTATAGTCAAATTCAAACTGGATTTGAAAGTTATCGAAGTCAGTTTTTTATCGGTCTGATGTAGCAAACGAGCGTGCAGTCCACCTGATGGTAAGTGGTCACTGCCGCTCATGGACATCTGTTATCAACTTCATACAGAACATGAATTCTATCTGAAGTAAATCACAGATCCGTTGCTACTCCCGAGGACGGAGGAGAATGATGTTCGCCTCATATAAAAGCGTGCCTGCAAACACACCCTTCCATCGAAACGCAAGAACTGCTTCACGCTAGAAATATTAGAATTTGTTTACAATTATACGCCGGTAATATATAAAACCATAAATTAAAATTACATTAATTTCTCGAAAGATTTCGAGTAAACAATAAAAAAGAAGATTAAAATATTGTGATTCATATACCTACCTAGATTAAAAACACGCCAGGCATCCATGAGATGGGCATTTTGGAATCATAAAAAGGCAGTAGATTATCACAAAGTTGACCTACTGTGCACGTTACGTTATGGCCTGGTCTTCGCTCCGGGCGTTACTTCCTCAATTAATCACCGAACTAGACAGCTAATGTAATGCGCACACGCAGGGTCACGCACGTTTCCTTCATTTAACGGACCTCAAAATAAATATAAATGTTTTATTTTTATACAATCTCGTTTATATTAAGATAATAATAGACGATTTAATTGCGTCGACGCAGGCCGTAAGTGTTGTGCTACCTTGAATAAACATAAATTTAAATATAAATTATTAACCATTTGAAAAATAATAGAGTGGTTAATTAGGGGTTTCCAGACTTTCAATAATTCGCTGGTTTCCGTGAACATTGTCCAACATTTTGACCATATTCTCAAAACTCATTACAAATGGGAGGAGTAGGTGTAACTATCGAAATTTGCGTCGCGGCTGAGTTCCAAGCACAAAAAAGTCAAATGCAAAATGACGACAAAAAAATGGTCACCAAATCTAAATAGTTTTTGACATCGGTGTCTCTGCGACTTGGCCAAAAAAAGGGTCGCCCCCGCGCTACGCGGTGGCGGCATATTTGCCTACATTGATAGCTACTAATTTCTCTACAGCCCTCGTTCAAGCTACCAACTCTATACTAGTTAGTATCTAAACTATCTAAGGCTTGTTAGTTCTTGTACTCCTACACTACACGCGAAAGTTATAATGACAGTTACGCACAACAGTAACCGACTACTCGGAAAATTTACTTCGTGGCAAAATCTCATTTTTATAAGTTGGATAGAATTGGAATTTATTACGATGAAACGATAACCTGGATTTTAAAAAAACCATCATCCGAATAAGATGGATTAATGTTGTTATATTTTATTACGAATACTAAGAACAGGTTGAAAAGCCGTTTAATAGGTGTTGTCTATCGGTAGACCTCTAAAAGTCATTTAGCTTAATTATTTATTAATAACCGTCCCTATGTATTTAAAAATATCGTTTTATGCTAATCCTTCTAACAGAATTTATGCTACATTTATGTCATATAAAAAAACGACACCTAGCCTACGTAATTTATCAAAAAATAAAAAAAATATGCACGTGTACATAAATGAAAAAAAAAGTAGAGGGATGCACTTAACTGAGTTCGTAAGTATCATTCACTCGCAAATTCTAAGAGTGAATGTAGATTCCATAAACAACTGCTTATTAAAATTATTATTATTAATAACAATATATTGGAGAATCTTTTCTATTTAGGGTAAAAATGTGGAAGGTAAATTATCAATAGCTTGTACATAATTTTAAAAAACGTCATGACCAGTTACGGTCCAGGGTTCGAAATTCCTGACATTTCGAAGTTCTATGCGTAATAGAAATTAATGATGAATTCCTTTTACAACGAAGAAACATACACGCCTGGATTCATTATATTTATAACTAAGTAAATATGTTAGAGGTATATGTAACCAAATAGGCCGCGTATGGGGAGCGCGGTGGACTTAGGCCGAAATATAAGTCCTTATTTTGTCAACCAACTAATTCTGTAAATCTGTATTCAGCAATGAGACTGTGATAGGATGATGGTGTTTAAAGCCGTACCTCACAAGCTGCACGCTATCATAGAGCCGCTAGAATATAGCTGGTTACAACATAGTTCATATTACTTTAAAATTACATTAGGTAAGCAAATTCTGCTCGGCAATCGCTCTATTTATAACGTTATCAGTAGCATTTACAACCGCAACGAAAACAATTGCGTGCTAGGTTACGACATAAATAAACACCTACCGACCGATCACTTGCAATTTTGTAATAATTGATAACATTAAAATTAAACAATCCGTATAATGCATACCTCGTGCTACATTTCCCTGGCTCACCGGAGCGCCGTTCACTTTGATCCGTCTGCCATCCGCAGTGCATTTTAATAGCATATTTCCAACATTCACTCACGTGGTACCCATTCAACATCTGATTTCAGCAACAGATTGTTTCGAAAACACGCATTTACTACATAATCTTTGGCGCCAAACGATTGGTCGCCGCTCGTGACGTCAAAAGTCAATTTGAAACCACTCGAATCGACACAAAAAACTTGTTATCTCTCAGTCTTTTATTAATTTATTACACGCGCAATATCCACAATAAAGTTCACTTTGACACCGAACACTTTTGTTATTGGTATTGTAAGTACGCGCGCGGTTTTAATAACTTGATTAAATTATTAAACACAAAATCACTCTTGCAAACACTTCGTCTCAAGAGTAAAACGCTGACATACAAAGTAAAACTACTCTGACTATACTCTAAACACCTCAGTCTCCAACAATCAGTCATCAAACTGAAACTGAGGCGAATTGCGGATAATGTTTTGACAGCTAATGACGTAAGTCAGAATGAATGAAACGAGCGAAGTTAGGGATGGAAATAAAATTTCTCTCGACTAGTTAATTGCCCATTATGCTGTGTATAAATCATTATACTATTGGTTTAGAAAAAAAATATAATTTCACAAATATCACTGTATTACAAATGATAATCTGTGCTACAGGATAGATTCGTTTAAACCTTTGTGTACTAAGGAAAATAATCTCCTAGAAATCAGTGTCCCTGCTAAATGTATATTGTTCAAGATATATCGATTATATACCAACCTACACTCAGTCTATAAAGTAACTAAAGAAAGAAATTACATAAAATTATAAGATACTTTTTCTTTAAGAACGAATAATAATGTTGAATAAACAAAAATGAATATGTAAACTAAATAATATTATTATTCTACTCCTCACATTTACGAACGATTGAGCTACATATATTTTGGGACATTCTTATTTTACAAATGGTAACTAGAATGTTGCCCATTCTCTATTTTACACTTACAACACACGCCAAATGAACGAAAACTATGACATGACAACTCATTATATTAAATCATTGAACGAGCTGATTGAACGACTACAGAAAGAAATAGAGTTGCGGAGCGGCGTGCGGCATCCCGCCATTTTGAGATATGAGTTTGTAGAAGATTTTATGCCGCATAGAAAAACAGAGAAGTAATACCGGCGTTATAAGAGTTTTCGTAAATTTGTATTCTAAACAGTTAGTGAAATGGGGAAGAAGGATAAAAAAGGGGACACTAGTGATGGTTCCACCGAAGAAGAGTACGTGGTTGAGAAAGTATTGGACAAGCGTACCGTGAAGGGAAAGGTACAGTATTGTCAATAAATACGACTTGCTGCATGTTTTTCTATGTATTTACGTAAGCTTCACTCATTTTTACTATTTTACGACTATATACCTAGACTGTAACGTAACATTTCATAACAATATTCTCACATCATATACACGAAAGCAGACAAAATTTATGTCGATTTCAATGTGAATGTCATGCGTCTTTGTAATATTTATCATCAGGTTCAATATTTACTAAAATGGAAAGGGTACAAAGAAGAGGAGAGCACCTGGGAGCCGGAGGAGAACTTGGACTGCGAGCAGCTCATCCGGACCTTCGAGGAGTCGCGCAAGGAGAAGGAGGTGCTGTATAGTATAACCTTATAATGCAACTATATTATTACTATATTTATATGAGGAAGGAATACTCATATAATTTTAATTTATGACATTATTTTATTTTTAATCTTTATTCCTATAAAATCACACTTAACACGTTCAATGTCACTTCCACGCCTTACGTGCTCTTGTAAATTGTATGGTGGTGGTGTTCTTGTAAATTGGAGGTGCCAGAAACATATCAGCAGCGTTCAAAATGTCTTGAAAATACATCTGCATCCGAGAAGTATTCCTAAACATTATTTTATTTATAAGAACAAGACTGAAATGAATTAGGTTACATAAAACCTACATTGCTACTACAAAATGTAGCAAAAAGTTGTGCTTAAAATAGTATCATAATATAGTGATATGAAATAATTAATTTACTTAAATTATACATTTTGTAATGAAGTTTTTTATGGTATCTTCCTGACTAATATAAAAAAGTTAATATAAGTTTGTTTGTATTTTTTTTACACAAAAACTACTCCACTGATTATCATGATACTTATACATATCTTTATAGGTATTAGAAAAACTAGGATACTTTTATAAAAAAAATCCTAGTGACTTCAAAGCTTTCAAATTAATATCTTATTGACTATTGACTTTGTGAGCGAAGCAGCTGGTAAACACCAGTTATAGTATAAATTAACATTAATATTTAGATTTAATATAAGCAAAACAATAATTTAATGTACTTTATTAAAATTGCGGTTTATTCTGGTATTGTTATAGCATCATACTATTTTATAAACATAATGTGATCATAACTTTGAAGAAATAATCCTATAAAATAATATTAGTTACTATGATGGTTTTGGTCATATTTCAAATAACAGTTAAACAGTAAGTAATTAAAACCTACAAAAAATTGAAATGTTAAGTTGCTGCTTAGATTAATATGTGACAACTTAATGTTATCAATTTTTAAAGTTAACCCAATGTAAAATCTTAATGTTACAACCACCTAGAGGTTATAGATGCTTGAAAATAGTGAATATGACACGTCATCTTCCCTCAATACTTATTACTATCATTAATTGATTTGATCTATATCCCAAAAAAGTTGTCCCAAAAGGTGTCTTTCAATCTTCATTACTATCATTGTTGATTCAACCCATATCGCATAAGGGTTGTCCTCTTTGTCATCTAGGATTTTCGTGAGGTACGTAAATTTTTAGAGATAACTTAAATGGTGATTATTTCAGAAGACTAAGAAGCCAGAGGAGCGCAGCAAGAAGCGCGTGCGGGAGTCCAGCGAGGACACGAGCTCGGGCCGCAAGGGCCGCGGCGCCAGCGTGTCCTCGGCGGACGAGCACCGCGACATCAAGCGGGAGCGCAAGGAGGACAAGGCCAAGTCGGGCTTCGACAAGGGACTTAAGGCTGAGAAGATTATCGGTGAGTGGAAAAAGCTCTGCAATATCTTTGTTTATATTGAGTTTTTAGTGGGGGTTGAGTTCCGCCCCCTGGTCGCGAATACCAAAATTGTAAGTCCACATGTAACTCTAAGAAAGCTGACCCAGCAACAGGAGGCGCCGAAACTTGTCAGTTGTATGGACTACAGCCGGGAATAAAGATTTTTTTGGCTGCAATTTCATTTATTGCCGTTTTGAAAGAAGGGTGCACAATTTTATATGAGGCGACCATCTTAGCCCTCGCGAGTAGCAACGTATCTGTGATGGACTTCAAATTGAACCCTTGTTCTATATGAAGTTGCTAACAGACATCCGCAGGACCGTAGACTGCATGCTCGATCTCTGGTTCAATATTATAAAAAAATCTCAGGTGTTACTGTTTTCGTAAGGATCGCCAAGCTAATCTTGGAAATCAGCATTTTTGTACCATCAACACCTACTGCGTTCTCCAACATGCATATTAAGCATGGTGAATATTACCTAAAACACTCACTACAAAGGGGCAATGGATAAATCTTTGTTATAAATATTTAAATAGGTTATTTAATTTTTCATTGTAAATGACATTATTAAAAATTTTCATTTTGTTCTTACAGGTGCATCAGATGCAACTGGCGAGCTTATGTTCTTAGTTAAGTGGGCTGAGTCTGATGAGGCAGAATTAGTGCCTGCCAAGGTGGCCAATGTGAAATGCCCGCAGCAGGTGAGTTGTATTTTGTTATGTATGTGTATAATTGTGTACAAATTTGAAATGTTTCTATAAATGAGATATTTATGTGTCTAGTTTTTCTTTGCTAAGTTAACTTACATTTGGACCTACTTATGCAAAACGGAATAAGCCACTCAACGACAGTTTTGAGAAAAAGCCATTTATGTTAAAATTTTGTATACTGTATAATTTTCGTTTATGTTTTTTAAATCTATTTACAATGTTGCACAAAATAATTTGTTACATACATTACATATATACAAATATGATATTAGTGAAAATCATCAACATTTTTAATAATACGGGAGGAAATCTCGTTAGTTTCTTTTTGCAAAAGTGGGTCCATTTGTAATATTACGTGACCCATGAGACTGAACAGTTTTTTCAACGAACTAACGTTGACAGTTTTGTTTGTTATATTATTTTTTCCAGGTGATTGCTTTTTACGAGGAGCGGCTAACATGGCACACTCCGGCGGACTGCGAGTGACTAGCGCGGCGGGGCTAAGCTCATCATTGCAGACTGTGACAGTGTACCTTAGCCTTCCAGTTCAACATGGACTTTGATCGATGAGTGAGACTATCTTAGTGTTTCCACTCTGTATGGACTTCTTATTTCATAGCTGTTTATTTTTATATTATGAGTGTAATGAATGATGTGTAGACTCTTAATTGTCCAATATTAATGCATATTTGTTTCTTGGGAAACTAGGTTGTAGGTTTCAGTGCTGTGCTGTACTGTCTCAAGGTAAGCAAGCAAGGGCTCTCTCACTTCTATTCCTCCTTAAAGGTTTCTCACAACCGGCCCTGAATATTTATTACTTGGAAATTTTGCTAAATACATCACTTTCTACAGGAAATAAAAAAATGTAGAACATTTTCATCAAGAATTTTTGTGAAACAACTTAGAAGTAAGTTTTACGCAGCACAGCTTTGATTGGGCCTATTTGCTCATGTTCCATTTTTTCAGGGCAGTTGCCAATTTTGCCATCACAAATATGCATTATAGGGGCCGTTCAATTATTACATAAGCACTATTGGGGGTGGGGGGTCTATGTTTTGCTTATTTTGGATGACATGGGGGGTAGGAGGTCTAGATGATGATTGCGTCATCGCTAGTTATTTACTTTTTTACAATACTTTACAAAAAAAAACATTTTTAATTGAAAAACGTTTATGTAAGCATGGGGGGGCGGGGTTTAGAGCTTTGCTTACTTTTACTGACAAGGGGATGGGGGGGTCAATAATTGTAGTAAGTCTGCTTACGTAATATGTGAACGACCCCATATCAATTATTATATTTTGGAGACGCGTCTCAATATTCTCAAAATTCGCATATGTAAGTTATGCTGGAAGTGAAGTTGGAAGTTACCCAATGGTAAAATAAAATTTGACATTCAATTTTAAGTGTTTTTCTGACGTTTATGAATAATCCGAGAGAACAAACGTACGTTATATTTACATCAGGGATGTTATGGAGCAACATCACTGAATCTTTCAGATAGTTCAAATTAAAATCTATTTGAAAAAGATTTTTTTTTTCTAATATTTTAATAGGACTCTAAATATGCATAGTTCTCGCTCATCCTAAATTGCTATATAGGTTTATTAAAACCTCCCATTTATAATTGCTTCAAATGTATCTGAAACTGTTTATCTGGCAATTCAAAATAACTTGTTTCTGTATGCAGTAATTGACTTATATACTTTGACTTTTAGGTTATGATTATGATTAACAGCATAATATTATGTTGTTATATTCTAAACATGTCTGTCTCACACCTAATGTCCAATAAGTCTTAAACGCTATTGTGTTCTAATATGAAAAGTATGACAGACAAATTTCAACACGGTAGCAACTCATTTACGGCCGACTTCCGACAACGCTCATCTTGTCTGGGGTCGATTACAGGTGGGCCTGGGTGGTAGTGGCAGCATACCATGAAGTAGACTGCATGTTATTTATTTCTAAAAAAGGTTATTTTTGCTTTCCTGACAATGGTTGCTACTTAATAAATGTAGCTCATTCCTCCCATGTAAATTATCTGTCGCACATGGTGAAGGTATTTAGTATATTATTATTATAAGATATGTGACCCGTATATATGATAACCTATCACAGGATCTTGAGGTCACATAGTATTACTAATGTCTATATTAATGGCACAGATATTATAATATTTGACTCATTTTTTAAATATCCGTGTTCTTATTATATGGACTGATAAAATAGTTTTCATCTCGCCGGATGTTCTCAGTTGAGGTCATGTTCCGATTCGGTTGTGTAAGAAAATATATTGTATCTGACAATTTGTAAGTGCCTCTGTAGGCCTTTACAAAATAATATTTTCTTTCTTTTTTTTATTGTGTGATGCTCCATGTTCCATATAAATATATGGTCAGTGATATTGTTTTATCTTGTCATGTGAAACTGATAACCATAACTTATGCCGTGTGCAATATATTCAGCTAAAATGTTAGCACACATTAGAATTAAGCCTTTTCGGATTAAATGTCTAGGATTAATAAAACAAATTTATACTAAGGACTAATTGTTTTATTTATGAGATATTTCCTTTGTAATAAATATTCATACATAAAGTAAGCAACTGCTAGTATTCTTAAAACTCAGTGAGATTAACAATGATAATTAATAACCTCGTAGTAATGATCCTTCGTTTTTGGGATGATATTAATTGCCAATTTGGTATATTTCAACAATATCTACTAATTTCAAATAATTGCTATAGAATAGAGAATTCTAATATTTGGACATATGAACGATGATACTTTGTACAATGTCATAAAAAAAATTGTTACATACAGTCAAGCCTATCGAATATTTGTAAAACTAAGATGAATGTTGATATAGTAGTGAAGTAACCTAAATATTTACAGAGTAATCATATGAGAGCTAGCATAAGTTTTATAAAATACTGGTAAAATACAATACTCCACAAACAAGCTGATTCGATATCAGCTTAAAGGCAGATCAAGGTGGGATGCATGCCGATTTGCTGCATATAAAAAAGAACATTAATATTTCCGCATCTCTATTTCTGTTTATTAGCAACGCCATGGAGTGAAAACTTTTAATTAAAAATAAATTCTTAATTAGAAAAATCTTTTATATCTTATTAGTTAAAACGGTATGAGTATTCTTTTTCGAAATATTTTTATATCGCTATAATAATGAGTTACAAAAGAAGTGAAAAAAATGGTAATTTATTTTGATTTGATGAAATTAAAGGAATGAATATGAAAAGTGAAAAATTCTAAATGCATAATTGCGTAATAGCCAGATGTATCAATGGTAACTAAGATTATTATCTCAATAAGCTCTCTCAATCTCTTAAATGTCAATTTGCAGATATTAGCCTCAATCGCTTACAAGCCAATTCAGTTGCCTTTTGAATTCAATTATGTATGTAGGATCTACTATTGCCTATTACTTTGAAAATTACAAGATAATAATAATATATTGCAAACAATAATATAAAATGACCAAACAAATGAGAATACTCAATAATAGGTGATAATATGCTGAGTCCACATTTAAAACACATGTTCAATAAATATATCGAATTAAATAAAATTAAGTTTGCCATTTATCGAATGTAATGAAGTCAGTTTTTATATTACGTGTCAATTTTTATTTTAAGAACTTTTTGTTTACTTCCTCTTTTCTTAAGATTTATGAATAGTTCTGATTCAACCCGTATTTTTAAATATGGGTCCAACTATCGTTAAAATAATGACAAAGTTTAGCAAGCACTGCTGGCAAGTGGTATTTTGTGATATCGTGCCGCCCGCGGCCGTGTTATTGCCACCCATTTTTGTAATGAAATTCGACAATAAAGTTAAGAACTAAATAGTCTTGGACGTTTTTCTACATTTTGATCAAAAAAATAAGACGCCAAACCTAAATATTCTGCCATCTCTATATGTGTTGCCCGGCAGCGGAAATTGAGTTTAAAAGTTTACTCCAGGAAATACTGGTTATCACTACATGGTACAAAACAAAGTTGCTTCGCGCTGTCTGTTCCTATGTATGCTTAGATCTTTAAAACTACGCTACGGATTTTAATGCAGGTTTTTAATAGATAGTGTGATTCAAGAGGAAGGTTTCTATGTATAATACATGCATAATATAGTAAAGGAACATTGATAATTTTAGATTTTTGACTTGTAGGCGGAATTAAGTTCACCAGGTCAACTAGTAACTTGTATAATACCCGTCGCTAACTCCTGTTGTTAGTGGAAAGTAAGCTCATTGAACTAAAACATAATCACCATTGCACACATGGCCATCGCTAATCGTATCACAATAAGTGTGTATATACAGATACTATATCTATCGAATACAAATATTACTCAATAAATTAATTGCTTACAAAATAAGCTCTGTCATGGAAGCTGACTTAGATTATGTATTTGTTCCCTTATGTCTGGTACTTGTAGTCACACTTGTTTCCACCATTGCTGTAAAAAAAAAAACAATATTAACATACAATTGGCATTGCATGATGGTTTTATTGGGGAAATACACTAGTACTTAGGTTTCGCCCTGGGATCAGAATAGGGCTACGGCATCCCCTGCTTGTCGTAAGAGGCGACTAATTGGGGCTTCCGGAGATACGGTCGGCTAGAGTGAGAGCTCGAACCGTTCAGTCAGGAGATCCCGGGAAGGACGTCGGTATGTGTGGTAGCCTACCGCCGTAAATACTAGACGGAGCGGTGGGCCTAACCGCCCATCTGGGAGGAGCCCGATGGGGCAACTCGCTGAGAGAATTTCGGCTGCGGTCCGTTGGAGGTCCCGGAGTCCTCTTTATAGCGTCAGGTACCTTTTGAAGGTTTCCCCCTCGAAAACAAAAAAAAAGGACTTAGATTTGCCCTATTTAGCGTGAGGTAGTTCATGTATTAAGGTTTTGGGTACGGTTTACTTTCATATGAGGCTATCATGTTGGACCTCGGAAGTAGCAATGTATCTGTGAATGACTTGAGATAGACCTTATACGAAGTTATTGACAAATGTTTATGGGCGGCAGTGATCACTTACCATCAGGTCGACAACTTGATAGCATGCTGGTTTGTTACTTAAATGTTATAAAAATACTAACATGACATGATTTATAAGATAAATAATAAAGAGTTGCAATATAAAATGTATAGTGGCAACTGGTTCCATGTAGTATAATGTGGTGAACTGTGATGGCGTGTAGTATGGCGAGCGTGGTGCCATGTAGTGCAGTAAAGTCTGACTTGGTGCGATGTAATTTAGCGTGGCGTACCGCGGAACGTGGTCCGGTGTAGTCTAGTAAGATGCCTTTAGTGTAATCTGGCGTATCGTGGTGCCGTGTACTATAGCGTAATGTACAGTGTAGTATGGCGTTGTGTGTTTTAACTAAATGCTGTGTAGCTTAATATGGTGTGTTGTAGCGTGGTACAGAGTAGTTTCGCGTATCGTGGTGCCGTGTATTATAGCGTGATTTACAGTGTATTACGCCATAGAGTGTTGTATCTAAATGCGATGTAGCTTAGAATGGTGGGTTATAGCGTGTTATAGCGTAGTTTCGTGTAGCGTGGTGCTGTGTGGGCTAGTTTGTTGCAACATGGTGTAGTGAGGTGTGAAATGGCGTAGTTTGTTGCAATATGGTGTACTCGTAGTTTGTTGCAACATGGTGTAGTGTGGTGTAACATGGTGTAGTGTGGTGCAACATGGTGTAGCGTGGTGTAACATGGTGTAGTGTGGTGCAACATGGCGTAGCGTGGTGTAACATGGTGTAGTGTGGTGTAACATGGTGTAGCGTGGTGTAACATGGGGTAGCGTGGTGTAACACGTGCGGCGGCGCTCACGTGAGGTGCGCGACGTGCGAGGGCGCGCGCGCGAGCAGCGGCTGCAGGCGGTCGGCGAGGCGCGCCAGGTTGCGCTCGAGCTCGCGCTGGTACTCGCGCTGGTCCAGCCCGATCAGGTTCTTGTTCTTGCGCAGCGCGTCGTGGCATCTGACATTAACATAAACAAACTCAGTACAAAAATAACTTGCAATAAAACTTATATCATATTTTTGGAATACAATATACTGGATCTAAAAGATCGCTCCGCACCGGTGTAAGCTAGATCTTTAGTTGTGGGAAGAACCACAGGAAAAGATGGTGTTATCGGCTAACTAATGTTCTTACAGTAAATTTATATAAGATATGTAAGAATATTAAGAAAATATCCAAATTAAACAAATGTTACACAATTAAATATTTATTACAACTCTGAGATTAATGACACAGTTTCTCTACTGTAATTACTCAAGATCTCACAGATCTACTGTAATTAAGTTACCGTAACCCAACAGATGGCGCTGAGACATATTATTAACACACAACTTATGGGATCAAATTTGCTACGTTACACCGGTCAATACGTCTAAAAGCGTTTATTTTAAAACAACTTGTTTAACACACTCATAAATAATACAACAATTGAAAATTAAAATGATAAAACAATAATTAATTTAAATAGAAGAAAAACGCCAATACAAATTGATTAACTTATTAAAAAATGTTAACAAAATGAGAGTTAATATTTTGTGCGCAATGTAACACACGGTATGTCGTTAGTAAAAGAGTGGCCAGGTTGCCACACACGACCCGAACCAGTTCGCATGGTAAACGGACCATGCGAACTGGTTCGGGTCGTATACCCCAATTATTAACTATTTATAAAATACTTAAAACGGGCTACAATATTATGAAATATATGATTATGTTACTCACTTTTTTGAGAAATCCTTAAACGATAGTCGAAGTTTGTTAGTGAAACGCGTCGGTGGCTGAGTCCCGTCTGCGACGGGCCCCAAGAATACCTGCAAATTAATTCGATTACTCCATAACTAAACAAGTATACATGTCGAATAAATAATTTAGAGCAACAGATTAATTCATTTAATTTAAATTAATTGTTCAGCAATAAATTACTCAGGTATAAATAACTTTCTTTTTTCAGATCCTCATAAATATAAAATCCTGACTTACACATTTGTAACCAATCCCTATTAAAATCTATTTTGATCTATTTATGCTTGGGGCAAATTCGATATGGAAAGTTCAATAACAATGCGTTGCCTAGCAACAACTGACAGGCAGGGAAATGCAACTTTTTGTTGTTTTATCAGGCACCTTTTACCTATTATTAAGTTTTACCTGTAACTTATAATAGGTTGCAAATCCCTTCATGGAATTAAGGTTGTAATATCATTAGTTATACAATGATGATAATGGTAAATAAATTTTGTTTGACTGGTTTTAGCATATTATCTTGCAGTTGGTCGTTATTAGTTAATCAACTCTTCTAAATTAAATTACTTCGCGAAACTTTAATGCATACTTTGGTTGAATATAATATGCATGTGTGTGCAAATTCGTGCAAGTTTGTGATAACCCTACATAGGATTTTTTATTATTTGTTTACATTTATTGTTACCTTACCTAATATGACGTATCCGATTTTAGACTAGTATTATCGCGGAATTGATACATTATAATACTCAACGGGTCGAAATATCGGCAAAAAGAATTCTATAAGAATTCATATACCGCATATCGTGAGTACCCGTTAAGTATTATAATATGACGTATCCATTGGACACGCCATAAAATTGTCAATAAAGGAAAATAGTATATAGCGTAGTGATGTGTGGTGTTACCTGCGCCAGCTCCAGCGGCCCCTGGTTGACGGTGGTGCCGATGCAGCCCTGCACCACCATCTGCAGCATCTTGGGGTCGGCCGGCTCCGCGCTCGTGGCCGCCGCCAGCTCCGCGATCTTCTTCTGGATGTCCTCGATCGCCACCTCGATCGGCGACAGGATTATCTGTGTCCGTTGCACCACCTGCGCGGATTGGAGGCATTAGGTGTCGACTTCTGTATGTTCTCCGTTAAAAAAATAGATTTATTTTTGTGTAGGGCATTGTGGTACTTACAAAGTGTTCATAATTATGTCAATTGTTGACGACGAAGCTGCGTAAAATCTACTTTGGAAAAGGGGATATTTTTTTTATAAAATTGAAACAGAAAAGGGGCACATACTCCATCTAACAGTAATCTGTTAGATCATCCATGGACATCTGTAAGCAACCTCACATATGATAGCGGTTCTACCTAAAACCAATTAAAAGTGAATTTCTAGTTTTGAGGACTGTGATTGCTGCCTCATGAAAGTGAGCAGGTAGCGACTTTGTTCCACTAAAGCTTAAGAACTGCTTCATGCTAGAAATAACGATAGTACCTCCCCGGTCGAATCACCCTCGTTCTGCCTCGTCGCATATCCTTTATTGAATCCTTGACGGGTAGAGTAAGCGGACTCATACACCATATTATTGACCATCCTTGTAATATACCTTATTTCGAGAAATAAATGATATTGTATCGTATTCAATCCCATGGCCACATCTCAATGACCAATGCAGACAATGTATTGCTGTGTGTACCTGTATGCGCGTCTTGACGTAGGGGAAGTGGTGCGCGGTGGTGAGCACGGTCTTCCGCTTGCACTGCTCCGCCAGCGCGCCGTGCGCGCGCCCGTGCAGCGTGAACGGCGTCGCGTACATGAAACGCTCTGAGAAATATTAAGGTTTAAAGGATTTATTCCTCATAAAGACTTACAGTCACTTGCATAAGAACAATATTTGAAATATAGCTAAATCTATTCGTCGTTGTTCGATGCATAAACAGAAACTACCCTCATTTAATGCATTTTATCACTTGTTATGCTTAAGTAATTATTAATTATATATTCCTTTAGTTTTAGTTATATTTAATAAATTTTGCGTTGGAAAGCTTTACGCGTTATTACTTAGCCAACGTCTACGATATAGATTATTCAAAATATAAATATTCATATTATCTTCCGGGAGCGGTAGGATATGAAGCTCTTAAAATATGTACAAAAAGAGCTCTCCCTCAAAGTCAATTAGCGACTGGGATGCATTGGCGATACAAATATAGTGATAAACTCGATACATCTTCGCAGTGATAGACTAGCTATTGGCAAAAACATCCATTTGAGAATTGTCTATTGAAGTACAGTGTTTATCTGCAGTCCCAGACCTTCGTTAATGGATTTCCTAATTATTAGATATTTAGACAAATACTCAAATACTATTTTAACAAATAAGTAAAGTACTAATCGTAAGTACAACTCACTAATATTAAAGTTCCGCTCGTAGTGCGTAAGTCTTGTGCGCAGCTCGTGCGGCTCGAAGTAGGGCTCCACGTAGGTGATCTGTATGTACGCCTTGTCCGGCTCCAGCGCGCTCACGTCCACCACGTTCGAGTCCTTGATGATCACCACGTTCTCCGCGCCGAAACGCTGCCCGTAGAAATTCTGAGAATAATAATAATAAGTTTATTTTACAAAAGTCTGTAGGTACAATACATAGTTGGATATAGAATACATTATTGAGCAGTTACCTAATAAAATGTATTTTCGAAACCCTAGTATCCATTATAAGATTGAACTTGTGGCATGGATAACAGTTATTTATTATTGCACTTAAAAGATTACTTCGTTAGGACGGTCTTTATTTTATATCGTAACAATAAGACGAAATTAATTTTTTTTGAAGAAGAGTTGTTCAATGGAAACCACGTCTTGCAAAACAAGTATCGTCCTAGTTTACATCATTTTAAAGTACATTGCAAGTTACGGCCGATAACGAAAACGTACGTACATTACATACGTATACATACAGTGCAATATAAACAAATACATGAGAGTATATATGAGCGAAAACTAGAACTTTTTTTTGAGGAAACGTAATAAACTTTTACTAAGGTTACAAGATGTAGTGTATGCTCGTTTGCTATTTTAATATATTAAATTCTCGTGTCACAATGTTCGTTCCCGTACTCCTCCGAAACGGCTTGACTGATTCTCATTAAATTTTCTGAGCATAGGCCGATTCTCAGACCTACCCAGGTCTGTCCACCCTTGTTGTTGTCCACCCTTAACATTTTTTTTAAATTTTTATATGAGAAAACAACGTTTGCCGGGTTAGCTAGTTTTAATATAAAAACAACCTCGAGCCTGCTGAATATCTCCGGCAGCTTGGTGAGCGCGTGCTCCTTGTACACGTACTCCTCGCCGCTGAGGTCACCGAAGCGCGCGCCGTAGAACGACACGCGGAAGTACGTGCCGAACACGCGCTTGCCGTGCAGCTGCTCGATGCGGGTGAACGCCTCGTTCAGCTTGCTGCGAGCGACAATCAATGTTCACAATGTTTCGTAAAGTTTCCTGCAAGCTACCGTTATTTGTACCGATATTTCTCTCACACACACACAAGCACGCACTCACGCACACACATTCACACTTTTATTATTTTATTTTATATTACATAAGTTATAGGTTATTTACTCTAGCTATAACCTAATCGTAAGTGTAAAAGTGTAAAATACTTATACGTAACTTGATAAAATAATACATTGTACTTAAACTTACCTATACTATGGTTCGGGATGGGCGGAAACCGCTGCGACACAGTATTTTTACTATTGCAGACGTTTACGAATGTCAATACTTTGTAATTTGTTTCTAGTTCAATAAAAATCTTTACATCTTTAAATTTGTGACTGGCTACAAGCGATACGGTTTATGGTTACAATGTTCAGTGCAGCTTGTTGCAAGCTAGTCGGTTTTTGTTCACTGTTCAGTGCAGCTAACCAAGAACAACTTGATAAGAAAATTGACAATTAAGAAAATAAACTACATATGCCGTTTACACCTTTTATTGGATTTTTTTAAAATTATATTAATCAGGAATCCAGATCCTTTCTTTCGACTTTAAAAGATATGAAATTTAATTTGTAAAACGTATAATATAAAATAATATTAAATTTAATCTCCAAGATGATCAGTAAGTATTAGTTGCGAGTTAAATAAGTCTCATTATGTTATTTTATTGCAATAAAAATATGCTATAAAATGCAAACCCGTGAATGTTGGCCAGTTTCTTGTAGTCTCGGTGCTCCTCGGCGATAGGGATGAGCACTTTGTACACCTCGTTCACGGTCTCGTACATCCCCGCGGTCATCAGCTCACTCGCTGCGTGTTCCAATAACGCCTGTCAAATGTACATCGGTTAAATTTATGGTAAAAATTTTCAAAAGATTAATTATGTATCTCTGTCATATCATCTGATGGCGGTAGTATAATGTGAAGCCCAATGACCATATGATAATAATAATTAACGAATGTCGTTGTTGTTAAACTCATTAACGTTTCATTCCAACCTAAATTATATATTTGATACTGAAATACCTTTCACTTTACACGGCTAATCCTAGCATGATAGGATTTATATGCAAAACTTTTTTGTCTGCGTAGAATGTCGTGATGTCCTTGTACTTACGTGTTTAGCGTTGTTTCCTGCCTGTCATAAAAGGTAACTAAAAGGTAGTGGTGGGAGTTAGAACAGTCCAGTCAAGCGACCCCGGAAAGCACGGCGGCGGTAGTATACCGTCTTTAAGACCAGATGGTGCGGTGGATCCCGTCGCTTATTGTTATTGGCGGTTATTGTTGTCCTACCTGTCCACCGTGGCGACGGTACCTGCAGCTCGAGGTGCGTGAGGTGGTGGTGCAGCGCGTCGGCGCAGCTCTCGTCGAGCGCGTTGTGCGTGACGCGGCGCAGCAGCGCGGCGCCACCGTGGCGACGGTACCTGCAGCTCGAGGTGCGTGAGGTGGTGGTGCAGCGCGTCGGCGCAGCTCTCGTCGAGCGCGTTGTGCGTGACGCGGCGCAGCAGCGCGGCGCCACCGTGGCGACGGTACCTGCAGCTCGAGGTGCGTGAGGTGGTGGTGCAGCGCGTCGGCGCAGCTCTCGTCGAGCGCGTTGTGCGTGACGCGGCGCAGCAGCGCGGCGCCACCGTGGCGACGGTACCTGCAGCTCGAGGTGCGTGAGGTGGTGGTGCAGCGCGTCGGCGCAGCTCTCGTCGAGCGCGTTGTGCGTGACGCGGCGCAGCAGCGCGGCGCCACCGTGGCGACGGTACCTGCAGCTCGAGGTGCGTGAGGTGGTGGTGCAGCGCGTCGGCGCAGCTCTCGTCGAGCGCGTTGTGCGTGACGCGGCGCAGCAGCGCGGCGCCACCGTGGCGACGGTACCTGCAGCTCGAGGTGCGTGAGGTGGTGGTGCAGCGCGTCGGCGCAGCTCTCGTCGAGCGCGTTGTGCGTGACGCGGCGCAGCAGCGCGGCGCCACCGTGGCGACGGTACCTGCAGCTCGAGGTGCGTGAGGTGGTGGTGCAGCGCGTCGGCGCAGCTCTCGTCGAGCGCGTTGTGCGTGACGCGGCGCAGCAGCGCGGCGCCACCGTGGCGACGGTACCTGCAGCTCGAGGTGCGTGAGGTGGTGGTGCAGCGCGTCGGCGCAGCTCTCGTCGAGCGCGTTGTGCGTGACGCGGCGCAGCAGCGCGGCGCCACCGTGGCGACGGTACCTGCAGCTCGAGGTGCGTGAGGTGGTGGTGCAGCGCGTCGGCGCAGCTCTCGTCGAGCGCGTTGTGCGTGACGCGGCGCAGCAGCGCGGCGCCACCGTGGCGACGGTACCTGCAGCTCGAGGTGCGTGAGGTGGTGGTGCAGCGCGTCGGCGCAGCTCTCGTCGAGCGCGTTGTGCGTGACGCGGCGCAGCAGCGCGGCGCCACCGTGGCGACGGTACCTGCAGCTCGAGGTGCGTGAGGTGGTGGTGCAGCGCGTCGGCGCAGCTCTCGTCGAGCGCGTTGTGCGTGACGCGGCGCAGCAGCGCGGCGCCACCGTGGCGACGGTACCTGCAGCTCGAGGTGCGTGAGGTGGTGGTGCAGCGCGTCGGCGCAGCTCTCGTCGAGCGCGTTGTGCGTGACGCGGCGCAGCAGCGCGGCGCCACCGTGGCGACGGTACCTGCAGCTCGAGGTGCGTGAGGTGGTGGTGCAGCGCGTCGGCGCAGCTCTCGTCGAGCGCGTTGTGCGTGACGCGGCGCAGCAGCGCGGCGCCACCGTGGCGACGGTACCTGCAGCTCGAGGTGCGTGAGGTGGTGGTGCAGCGCGTCGGCGCAGCTCTCGTCGAGCGCGTTGTGCGTGACGCGGCGCAGCAGCGCGGCGCCACCGTGGCGACGGTACCTGCAGCTCGAGGTGCGTGAGGTGGTGGTGCAGCGCGTCGGCGCAGCTCTCGTCGAGCGCGTTGTGCGTGACGCGGCGCAGCAGCGCGGCGCCACCGTGGCGACGGTACCTGCAGCTCGAGGTGCGTGAGGTGGTGGTGCAGCGCGTCGGCGCAGCTCTCGTCGAGCGCGTTGTGCGTGACGCGGCGCAGCAGCGCGGCGCCACCGTGGCGACGGTACCTGCAGCTCGAGGTGCGTGAGGTGGTGGTGCAGCGCGTCGGCGCAGCTCTCGTCGAGCGCGTTGTGCGTGACGCGGCGCAGCAGCGCGGCGCCACCGTGGCGACGGTACCTGCAGCTCGAGGTGCGTGAGGTGGTGGTGCAGCGCGTCGGCGCAGCTCTCGTCGAGCGCGTTGTGCGTGACGCGGCGCAGCAGCGCGGCGCCACCGTGGCGACGGTACCTGCAGCTCGAGGTGCGTGAGGTGGTGGTGCAGCGCGTCGGCGCAGCTCTCGTCGAGCGCGTTGTGCGTGACGCGGCGCAGCAGCGCGGCGCCACCGTGGCGACGGTACCTGCAGCTCGAGGTGCGTGAGGTGGTGGTGCAGCGCGTCGGCGCAGCTCTCGTCGAGCGCGTTGTGCGTGACGCGGCGCAGCAGCGCGGCGCCACCGTGGCGACGGTACCTGCAGCTCGAGGTGCGTGAGGTGGTGGTGCAGCGCGTCGGCGCAGCTCTCGTCGAGCGCGTTGTGCGTGACGCGGCGCAGCAGCGCGGCGCCACCGTGGCGACGGTACCTGCAGCTCGAGGTGCGTGAGGTGGTGGTGCAGCGCGTCGGCGCAGCTCTCGTCGAGCGCGTTGTGCGTGACGCGGCGCAGCAGCGCGGCGCCACCGTGGCGACGGTACCTGCAGCTCGAGGTGCGTGAGGTGGTGGTGCAGCGCGTCGGCGCAGCTCTCGTCGAGCGCGTTGTGCGTGACGCGGCGCAGCAGCGCGGCGCCACCGTGGCGACGGTACCTGCAGCTCGAGGTGCGTGAGGTGGTGGTGCAGCGCGTCGGCGCAGCTCTCGTCGAGCGCGTTGTGCGTGACGCGGCGCAGCAGCGCGGCGCCACCGTGGCGACGGTACCTGCAGCTCGAGGTGCGTGAGGTGGTGGTGCAGCGCGTCGGCGCAGCTCTCGTCGAGCGCGTTGTGCGTGACGCGGCGCAGCAGCGCGGCGCCACCGTGGCGACGGTACCTGCAGCTCGAGGTGCGTGAGGTGGTGGTGCAGCGCGTCGGCGCAGCTCTCGTCGAGCGCGTTGTGCGTGACGCGGCGCAGCAGCGCGGCGCCACCGTGGCGACGGTACCTGCAGCTCGAGGTGCGTGAGGTGGTGGTGCAGCGCGTCGGCGCAGCTCTCGTCGAGCGCGTTGTGCGTGACGCGGCGCAGCAGCGCGGCGCCACCGTGGCGACGGTACCTGCAGCTCGAGGTGCGTGAGGTGGTGGTGCAGCGCGTCGGCGCAGCTCTCGTCGAGCGCGTTGTGCGTGACGCGGCGCAGCAGCGCGGCGCCACCGTGGCGACGGTACCTGCAGCTCGAGGTGCGTGAGGTGGTGGTGCAGCGCGTCGGCGCAGCTCTCGTCGAGCGCGTTGTGCGTGACGCGGCGCCACCGTGGCGACGGTACCTGCAGCTCGAGGTGTAGTGTTGTCGCAGGCTCGGATGTAATTGAAAGGCGTGTTGTTCTAATGATGTCTTTATTGATACTGTCTTAATACTACTCTAACACTAACTTATATTATATGGCTTAGCTCCACACCACACCTCCTGGGGTATTTGAAAAAAAAATGAATTTTTTGAATTTGATTTTTTTTTAACCAAAAACTAAAAAAAATAACAAAAGGAAAAAACAGTAAAAATCCATTTTGAAGTTGGTGTAGAACAAGTCATAATCATAATGATCAATAACTTTTATTGATTTTAATAAGTAAATCAAAAGTATTTAAAAGATAGAACATTACATAACCTTATGACATATACCATACATTTACAATTACAACAAAAACAAAAAAAAAATGTCAAATCCGATAATTGCTTAAAAGTCATATCCAAGAACATGAGGTACTTAAGTACCTATATCAAATGAATCAAGTAGGCGCCAATAATCACATCCAAGTTTTACAGCTGTAATATCAAGTATTACGTTCATTCTTATAAGTTATCACTTTGTAGTAAAAAAACTTAAAGTCAAAATAATACAATTATGTTTTAATCATTCATAAGTACACATTCTTATTTAATACATAATTATTTAATCTCTTCATTTCTAACATTTATTTATGTTTTATAACATTTAACATCATATCTTCTTCTCTCTACAATATTTTAACTCTTCCTATACCTACCCATTTCTTTCACGTATACGGCTCGCGTAACTACATGATCAAGTAATTGGGCATAAATAGTATTTTCACTTCTTATTAACGTTCTTAAATTCTTTCATTATTCCACTAACCATTTCTTTCACACAGACGGCTCGCGTACGGTATGATCAAGATTTCCTTACACTATTTTATTCTTTCCTTCAATCCTAAATCAAATTCAATGTAGAAATTCAAATGTAGAACCATCTTAAAAACTTATACAACATACAATATTTCAAAAGTACGTTAATATTTTCTTAAGTCTCGGGGGATCAATCCCAATTCTTACTAAAAATACTAACTTACAAAAGAAATCCATACATATTTACCTACCATACATACCTCTCATAAGCCTATATTTTGATTTACTATTAAACTCTAAATTAGTCATCATGTCATTTCACTTCAATTCAAATCATAATATCATGTTTATGTACCATTTCCTAAATCAACAATACTTCAAATTAAAGTTACAAAAATTATGAATGGTAAAATTATAAAAGATCTAAGTACATTCATAAACATTGCATAGCAACATTGGTTACCTATAAATGGACATGTAATAAGAACTGCATCAGCATTGCATTGCAATCCGAATCTTACACATTCCATTCCTAAAATGAAGTGTAACGGGAGTCACGACACGTTTTTGATGATCAGCTAAATTAGAACAAAGAAATTTTATACTACGGTTGCTACCTGTGTTTACTTATGCTTTTAACTTTAAAATATACTTAGAAACATTAATAAAAGTTGCATGTATTTAATAAGTTGCGACAACCAATTACATTATAACAATAATAACTTTCTCATTATAAAGTTTTTTTTATATACATTTAAATTAGTTCATCAAAAACCTTTTACATTTAATTTAGTTGCTACATGGAATAGGAATCCGTATAAAGACGTACAATTTGTCAACAAAAAAAAATTGTATGATGATAACTAACATGGATAATTAAGATTTATAATGTGACAACTAAACTATACTATTATTTCAATTCAAATATAGTTTTATTTTTTCTGGAAAACTAAGATTATGAACAAACAAACTTATATATGTATAGATGTATTTTTTTTACCGTAAATACATCGTGCTGGCAGGGGTACAAGTCCTTTGGTCAATCGAGGGAGTTGGCTGCTGCTTGGAGCTGCTGGGCCGCGACGACCATTGCGGGCTGGTAACAATCATTCTGGAGCAGATGACGATTGTGACGTCCCCATTCATTATTCAGCATTTGTCAAATTATCAAGACGTACGGTACCGTTGACAGGCTGACCGATGGTTATTTCTTCTGTTTTTTTTTTCTGGATTACGTTAACCGATGATGTTGTGTCGTTAATGTCTTCATACAACCATTTTCTATGCAGATCTTTTTCCATGTCCGTGATATCTTCTTACATAGTTATATTTCCTTATTATTCTTCTTTATTTTTCAACGCCTCATGGTGCGGACAGATTATTTTTCTTTTTTTTCTAACGCCTCCCGGTACGCGTGCAACGTGGCAGCGCCACACGCGCACCGGTCTGGCAGGGTCGCCATGTAGTCATCAGAAGATTGTAGTCATCAGAAGATTCCAGGTTCGAATCCTGGCAGGGTCGCCATGTAGTGTTGTCGCAGGCTCGGATGTAATTGAAAGGCGTGTTGTTCTAATGATGTCTTTATTGATACTGTCTTAATACTACTCTAACACTAACTTATATTATATGGCTTAGCTCCACACCACAGAGGTGCGTGAGGTGGTGGTGCAGCGCGTCGGCGCAGCTCTCGTCGAGCGCGTTGTGCGTGACGCGGCGCAGCAGCGCGGCGCCACCGTGGCGACGGTACCTGCAGCTCGAGGTGCGTGAGGTGGTGGTGCAGCGCGTCGGCGCAGCTCTCGTCGAGCGCGTTGTGCGTGACGCGGCGCCACCGTGGCGACGGTACCTGCAGCTCGAGGTGCGTGAGGTGGTGGTGCAGCGCGTCGGCGCAGCTCTCGTCGAGCGCGTTGTGCGTGACGCGGCGCAGCAGCGCGGCGCCACCGTGGCGACGGTACCTGCAGCTCGAGGTGCGTGAGGTGGTGGTGCAGCGCGTCGGCGCAGCTCTCGTCGAGCGCGTTGTGCGTGACGCGGCGCAGCAGCGCGGCGCCACCGTGGCGACGGTACCTGCAGCTCGAGGTGCGTGAGGTGGTGGTGCAGCGCGTCGGCGCAGCTCTCGTCGAGCGCGTTGTGCGTGACGCGGCGCAGCAGCGCGGCGCCACCGTGGCGACGGTACCTGCAGCTCGAGGTGCGTGAGGTGGTGGTGCAGCGCGTCGGCGCAGCTCTCGTCGAGCGCGTTGTGCGTGACGCGGCGCAGCAGCGCGGCGCCACCGTGGCGACGGTACCTGCAGCTCGAGGTGCGTGAGGTGGTGGTGCAGCGCGTCGGCGCAGCTCTCGTCGAGCGCGTTGTGCGTGACGCGGCGCAGCAGCGCGGCGCCACCGTGGCGACGGTACCTGCAGCTCGAGGTGCGTGAGGTGGTGGTGCAGCGCGTCGGCGCAGCTCTCGTCGAGCGCGTTGTGCGTGACGCGGCGCAGCAGCGCGGCGCCACCGTGGCGACGGTACCTGCAGCTCGAGGTGCGTGAGGTGGTGGTGCAGCGCGTCGGCGCAGCTCTCGTCGAGCGCGTTGTGCGTGACGCGGCGCAGCAGCGCGGCGCCACCGTGGCGACGGTACCTGCAGCTCGAGGTGCGTGAGGTGGTGGTGCAGCGCGTCGGCGCAGCTCTCGTCGAGCGCGTTGTGCGTGACGCGGCGCAGCAGCGCGGCGCCACCGTGGCGACGGTACCTGCAGCTCGAGGTGCGTGAGGTGGTGGTGCAGCGCGTCGGCGCAGCTCTCGTCGAGCGCGTTGTGCGTGACGCGGCGCAGCAGCGCGGCGCCACCGTGGCGACGGTACCTGCAGCTCGAGGTGCGTGAGGTGGTGGTGCAGCGCGTCGGCGCAGCTCTCGTCGAGCGCGTTGTGCGTGACGCGGCGCAGCAGCGCGGCGCCACCGTGGCGACGGTACCTGCAGCTCGAGGTGCGTGAGGTGGTGGTGCAGCGCGTCGGCGCAGCTCTCGTCGAGCGCGTTGTGCGTGACGCGGCGCAGCAGCGCGGCGCCACCGTGGCGACGGTACCTGCAGCTCGAGGTGCGTGAGGTGGTGGTGCAGCGCGTCGGCGCAGCTCTCGTCGAGCGCGTTGTGCGTGACGCGGCGCAGCAGCGCGGCGCCACCGTGGCGACGGTACCTGCAGCTCGAGGTGCGTGAGGTGGTGGTGCAGCGCGTCGGCGCAGCTCTCGTCGAGCGCGTTGTGCGTGACGCGGCGCAGCAGCGCGGCGCCACCGTGGCGACGGTACCTGCAGCTCGAGGTGCGTGAGGTGGTGGTGCAGCGCGTCGGCGCAGCTCTCGTCGAGCGCGTTGTGCGTGACGCGGCGCAGCAGCGCGGCGCCACCGTGGCGACGGTACCTGCAGCTCGAGGTGCGTGAGGTGGTGGTGCAGCGCGTCGGCGCAGCTCTCGTCGAGCGCGTTGTGCGTGACGCGGCGCAGCAGCGCGGCGCCACCGTGGCGACGGTACCTGCAGCTCGAGGTGCGTGAGGTGGTGGTGCAGCGCGTCGGCGCAGCTCTCGTCGAGCGCGTTGTGCGTGACGCGGCGCAGCAGCGCGGCGCCACCGTGGCGACGGTACCTGCAGCTCGAGGTGCGTGAGGTGGTGGTGCAGCGCGTCGGCGCAGCTCTCGTCGAGCGCGTTGTGCGTGACGCGGCGCAGCAGCGCGGCGCCGCGCCCGCCGGAGCGCAGCTGCTCGGCCGCCAGCGCCGCGCCGTGCACCAGGCACATGCCCGCCTCCAGGTGGTTCGAGCGCTGCGACAAGAACATACACACTTACTTATAGAGGTAGCGGTCGACATTTCTTTTTTTTTATACTTTAAACTAACGATAAGGCAGACGGGCTACCTGATGGAGAGCAGTCACCGTTGCCTATGGACATTCGCAACACCAGAGGAGTTACCAATGCATCGCCGGCTTTGAAGAAGAGATCTTTTCGCACCTTTCATGAAGAACCCCATATCATAGCGCTCCGGGAATACCTCAGGAAGCTCATTCCACAACTTGCACGTCCGTGACAAAAACGAGCGTGCAAACCGAACCGTTGTGTCCCAGAATACCGTCAGATTTGAAAAGACAACAACTGCCGAACTAACAATGCGTTATCGTATAAATACATATTTTACCAGCTATAGAAACATTTTAAGAGCTATAACAGTTTATGATGAAGAATTTGTTTTATCTGACTAAGGAAATGGCACGATAGTGCGAAATACAATTGGAATTTAATGTATCACATCGGGTGCATCAGACGTTGCAGAGTAAAACGTCACCCTCGCTACATTTACAATATTTTATTCCCCATATTGTTTTGATACGCCGTGGCATATATAGTTCCTTAAGGAGCAAACACCAGTAAAGTTATCTTAAAGTACGAGTGTGTGTCGTCAACCCATTATTTTCCCACTGCTGGGCACGGGACTTCTCGCGTATTGAGAGAGTTATACGCCATAGTCCACCGCGCTGGCCAAGTGCAAATTGGTGGACTTCACATACCTCCAAGAACTTTTCTTTTAAAGTACTCTCGGGTGTGTAGGTTTCCTCACGATGTTTTCCTTCACCGAAAAGCAGTGATATTTAATCTATACTTCTATACTAATATATAAAGCTGAAGAGTTTGTTTGTTTGTTTGAACGCGCTAATCTCAGGAACTACTGGTTCGAATTTAAAAATGCTTTTTGTATTGAATAGACCATTTATCGAGGAAGGCTTTAGGCTATATAACATCACGCTGCAACTATTAGGAGCGAAGAAATAATGGAAAATGTGAAAAAAAAACGGAGAAAATTATTCATCCTTGAGGGCTTCCGTTGCGTGCGCTGCGAAAACGGTACAAGATACCAAAAATATATGTATAAAAGAATTATTTCTCTTGAAATGATCTAAAAAAAAATCCGCGACAGTATATGTCTATCTTTTAAGATTAACTCACCAGAACCGTTTTCATGGTAATCAAATTCGGTCGAAATTAGTTAAGAGTTGTATCAACGTAATAATATTAATCATTGTCCAAATAAATGTGTTGTTGATTAAGAGTATTTAATTGTGAACAAAATTGTCTTTGACATCACTTAATTTCAATGAACATCTTAGAAGATGTGACAATTTTAAAAACACCGATATAAAATTCAGCCGCGCCGCATGATGTGCAAAACATGACGCTGCAAGGAGGAGGGGCGTTGCTTGCGAGGGACGCGGAGAGAGGGGTGAAAATAAAACTAAAAATATAATTTACGCAGATGTACTCTAAAATAATTATGTTCTTTTCAAAACTAAATTGTCTAAAATAATAATAGAAAATGAAACGGACAAAGACATGGGTAACAGCTATAATTTATAAAGCTGAGGAGGTTGTTTGCAAAAATAAATTATGCCCAAAATAACTATTCCACGCGGACGAAGTCGCGGGCACAGCTAGTTTCTAATACGCACATAATTTTAGAAACATTAGTATTGCGTGCCTGGGTTTGAACCTCGGACCTGCCGATTGAGAGGGCAAGTTTCAACCATTAGGCTATCACTGCTCTTAAAGTACGAGTGTGTCCACTACGATTTCATATAAAACAGAAAATATACACCTAAAACCTTACCTCCATATGCTTCTGTGCCATATTGTTGAGCCAGGTGAGCCTCAGGTCGGGGCTGTGCTGGTAGCCGCGCGCGATGCGGTACATGAGGTCCAGCAGCATCTCCGGGTCCTCCGCGAACTCCTTCATCTTCACCGTGTCGCTCAGGATCATGTGCAGGTTGAACACTAGGTCCTTCACCTGGAGACCGGCGCCAGTGGGGCGTGTTTAATTTTAATGGACTGATTTGTTTTATTATTTATCGTGTTCAAGTCCAAATATTTAGAAAAAATATTTTGTCCATCAGTCAAAGAAAGCTGATGTAGTTTTAGAAAAAATAAAAACACATAAAATAACAGTTCTTGAGTGTTATCATTGTGAGAATTTAAAAAAATATTTTAACACTTTGGCTAAACTATATAAGACAATTGAGTGACTTTGTATAGAAAAGAATAATATATTTTAACACTTAGATGAACTATAACATGAAGATAATTGAGTAAGATATTATTACAAAGAATAATACAATAGTGTTGTAATGGCAGCCACACACGATACAGTATACTTGAGCAAGTCCAGACTTGCGCAAGTATACTGTATCGTGTGTGGCTGCCATAACGTTTGAGTAACAACTAAGCATCTACACATCTGTTTTGTTCCTAGGTAAGATCAAAATTCTCATTTTTTTTGACATATCCATAATCTCACGTGCGATTATGGACAGGGGGATGACGCAACTAATCTGACTTCTCGCATAGAGGGGAAAAGTCGAACATCTTCAAAATAACCATAATTGATGGATGCCTCTTTACATAAAAACTAAAACATTACTATTTTTTTCTTTGATATTAATTCAAGTTTTTTTTTTTTGATACTATATACTTTATCACAAATAGCTGCTTACATATTCGTCCGATTTCCGAGCAGCTCGTCTCGATCCGTGCGAGCGTACTGTCGTACCATATACATGCACGTTAAGGAAACGCTCAGCCGCGCTACATGGTAGGCGAAGTAGGGGGCGTTAGGTTCTTTTCGTTACGGAATTTCTAGAATCGGTCGCCGCGCTCAAAGCCCGCGATAAAAGCTATGCAATAGCTTAAAATACAAACACAGATTCAGTACACACCTGTTCTGGAAAGTTGGTGTCGTGCAAGTCCTGGTCCTTCTCGGCGTACATGAGGACCGTCTTCAACGCGCGGCGGAGTGACTCCTCGCTGAAGGTGGTGGACGTGCCCACCAGCGACGACAGCGACATCGTCACCTGCATCTTCACGCGGCTGAAGTTCTGCACAGATATACAATTGCTGTACTTATAAAGTCGATGTACGTTGCGATGATATAGCTCGTGCGGAGGAGTCTAACGGATTCGTAGCTTGTGGCTTATAATCTGAAAATGATTTTGAAACACACCTTTACACTTAACTACAGTGATCTGAAACACTGATAACTGCGAGACTAGTATATGTTAACTAAGTTTGAATTCACACCGGTTAGAACATGTATGAGATCGTGATGCAGCATTTGATTTGCCTAAGACGTTAAGACTAAATAAAGTGCATGCGCGCTATTGGTCTGATCAAATACACATCTGATACTTTCAAAGTCACTTTAGAAAACGAAGCGATGATATTGCTTGTGCGGTGGAGTCTATCGGATTCGTAGCTAGTGGTTTATACTCTGGTAATGATTTTGCTAATAGCCAATGAAACTTACCTGAAATTTAAATCTAAAAGTGAGAATTCGTCTATGTGAAAATGATATATTTAATTAAATATAAATAATTATTATAATTATAAATAATATGTACGAGTATGGTTCGACCGGGAGGTACCATCGCCACACCTATGCTTAGCGTGAAGCAGCACTTGCCAGCAGTGTGGTTGCCGGCTCACTTTCATATTGAACCTTAGGAGTGGCTACGCATATGTCATTTGTTTTCGAGAGGTATTAGCCCGTGTTTTATACTTAGTTGATTAAAATACCCAAATGTCGTGGTAATCACGTACCACCAGATGCACTGCATGTTAGTTCGCTTCTTCAATAATATAGAAACAATTATGAACGAAATGATTTCATTGGCTTGAATAATGATTTCGTAGTATCATATTTTATAAAGCTTTCTGTATATTAAAATAAAGGCAAGAATATGCTTGATAAACGAAAAAAATATTTTGATGATAATAGCCGGTAATAATGGCATGAAACTTGTGAAGATTTTAATGAATTTTCCAAGTTAATAAAAACGTAGCATAGTAAGAATACCTGCCTGCAAATAATCTAACTACCTGTTTAGTAGACACGCTCAAACACACGATGATAACTTTACACGAAATTCAATTACAAGCTATAGGAACGTTTACATTGTTAAAAATGATTATCTTAACTATTGTTCTAATTTGTTACTCTGGAAGCTTTCAAAATACACCAACAGTGATATGGAAATATTAGAACTAGCAATGAAAGCTAGAATTGATGATGACAAGTTCTTTGTGTTTTACGATTTTTTTTATTATTAAATATTCAAATAATAACTTAAAAATATTCAAATAACTTAATCGTTATTATGAATATTTTATAAAAAAAAGTAAATGTCTGTAAATTTGTAAATGAAAACTAACTTTTTATTTAGGGGCAATAGAGAATAATGTCCATTTGATGTTAAGTAGTCCCGCCCGCTATATCAAATAGATTTTGAGTGTTTGTCTTAAGAAATAACAAGAGACCTTAGACGTGGGTGTCAAGGATTTCAATGGTTTTTAGTGAGATGCTAGACGGGCCCAAGAGTATAAAAACCTTCAAATATTAGGGTGAACTGAACTGTCATTAAAAAGTTGTTACCAACGAAAGTTGGCAAGTTGTATCCGGTTTGAAAATAGAAGATAAAAGAATTTTGGTTATAGTAACATTAATAAGTGCTGTTGTGTTCTCGTTCTAGTGCTTGTGTGTGAGTGAGAGGCACTCATACAATGGGTGGAAGGGTGCATTTACCATCAGATGGACCACAAAATCATTTACCACGTTAAATAAAAAAACAATTTTTTTTTAGAATTGGGATAGCTAATTTTGTCCGATGACGTGAAATAAAATGATATTATTGAAAGAAGAAGAGAAGAAGTTACATTTTGACGCCAATAGTGATTGATATAATGGGATCGAATGCAGTTATGATTTGGATGAGTACCGAAGCGCTAGTGCATTGAGGTATAATAAAAGGGTATTCTTGCCAAGTTGTGGTGGTTCGGGGGCATCGACGAGTCCTGCAGCAGTTAGTTACAATCAATATTGGGCTTAGGTAATATTTGCTAAATATTTTTATCAAATATAAATAACAAATAAAAAAAAAATATACAGTTTCTGATAAGTTATTGATATTAGTTCTATATTTAGACATAATAATACGCTGTAAATAATCTTTCAAATGACAACGGTTATATATTGTACATCGCACTGAGAGGGTGTGCTCAGGGCGTGCGTGGCTTTGTTTTTATCCGACTGCCTTAGGAGGGTTATGTTTAAAAGAAAGAGCGGCTTTAAAAACAAAATCACGCACGTTGTTCACCAAAATAATCAACTATAGTCTGGGCACTAATGTTCTCCAGTGCACACGAGGCTACTCACGTTCCCCAGTCAGTAATGGAGGCGTTTACGTTACGTTACGGGGGACTTCTTACCCTCCCTAGCCTCATATACGACGGCTTTGTCGATTATTCTGGTCTCGAGGGACTCCTCTTTACCCGGGCAGTCTCAAGGGGGGGTCGTACCCCTCGGTACAATAATATCGCTTCACAACAATGCAATATTATAAGTAATGGAGGCGCACTAGTGCGTAGAGCAACACGCGGCACATGCCCCCCACTCCTCGGAGCACGATCACCGCCAGTGTACAGTACACACGAGGCCACTCACGTTCCCCAGGCGGTAGTGGTGGCGCATGAGCGCGTAGAGCGCGGCGGCGGCGTGCGCGCGCGGCGCGGCGGCCAGCGCGGCGCAGTGCCGCAGCAGCACGCGGCACATGCCCGGACCCCACTCCTCGGAGCACGATCACCGCCAGTGTACAGTACACACGAGGCCACTCACGTTCCCCAGGCGGTAGTGGTGGCGCATGAGCGCGTAGAGCGCGGCGGCGGCGTGCGCGCGCGGCGCGGCGGCCAGCGCGGCGCAGTGCCGCAGCAGCACGCGGCACATGCCCGGACCCCACTCCTCGGAGCACGATCACCGCCAGTGTACAGTACACACGAGGCCACTCACGTTCCCCAGGCGGTAGTGGTGGCGCATGAGCGCGTAGAGCGCGGCGGCGGCGTGCGCGCGCGGCGCGGCGGCCAGCGCGGCGCAGTGCCGCAGCAGCACGCGGCACATGCCCGGACCCCACTCCTCGGAGCACGATCACCGCCAGTGTACAGTACACACGAGGCCACTCACGTTCCCCAGGCGGTAGTGGTGGCGCATGAGCGCGTAGAGCGCGGCGGCGGCGTGCGCGCGCGGCGCGGCGGCCAGCGCGGCGCAGTGCCGCAGCAGCACGCGGCACATGCCCGGACCCCACTCCTCGGAGCACGATCACCGCCAGTGTACAGTACACACGAGGCCACTCACGTTCCCCAGGCGGTAGTGGTGGCGCATGAGCGCGTAGAGCGCGGCGGCGGCGTGCGCGCGCGGCGCGGCGGCCAGCGCGGCGCAGTGCCGCAGCAGCACGCGGCACATGCCCGGACCCCACTCCTCGGAGCACGATCACCGCCAGTGTACAGTACACACGAGGCCACTCACGTTCCCCAGGCGGTAGTGGTGGCGCATGAGCGCGTAGAGCGCGGCGGCGGCGTGCGCGCGCGGCGCGGCGGCCAGCGCGGCGCAGTGCCGCAGCAGCACGCGGCACATGCCCGGACCCCACTCCTCGGAGCACGATCACCGCCAGTGTACAGTACACACGAGGCCACTCACGTTCCCCAGGCGGTAGTGGTGGCGCATGAGCGCGTAGAGCGCGGCGGCGGCGTGCGCGCGCGGCGCGGCGGCCAGCGCGGCGCAGTGCCGCAGCAGCACGCGGCACATGCCCGGACCCCACTCCTCGGAGCACGATCACCGCCAGTGTACAGTACACACGAGGCCACTCACGTTCCCCAGGCGGTAGTGGTGGCGCATGAGCGCGTAGAGCGCGGCGGCGGCGTGCGCGCGCGGCGCGGCGGCCAGCGCGGCGCAGTGCCGCAGCAGCACGCGGCACATGCCCGGACCCCACTCCTCGGAGCACGATCACCGCCAGTGTACAGTACACACGAGGCCACTCACGTTCCCCAGGCGGTAGTGGTGGCGCATGAGCGCGTAGAGCGCGGCGGCGGCGTGCGCGCGCGGCGCGGCGGCCAGCGCGGCGCAGTGCCGCAGCAGCACGCGGCACATGCCCGGACCCCACTCCTCGGAGCACGATCACCGCCAGTGTACAGTACACACGAGGCCACTCACGTTCCCCAGGCGGTAGTGGTGGCGCATGAGCGCGTAGAGCGCGGCGGCGGCGTGCGCGCGCGGCGCGGCGGCCAGCGCGGCGCAGTGCCGCAGCAGCACGCGGCACATGCCCGGACCCCACTCCTCGGAGCACGATCACCGCCAGTGTACAGTACACACGAGGCCACTCACGTTCCCCAGGCGGTAGTGGTGGCGCATGAGCGCGTAGAGCGCGGCGGCGGCGTGCGCGCGCGGCGCGGCGGCCAGCGCGGCGCAGTGCCGCAGCAGCACGCGGCACATGCCCGGACCCCACTCCTCGGAGCACGATCACCGCCAGTGTACAGTACACACGAGGCCACTCACGTTCCCCAGGCGGTAGTGGTGGCGCATGAGCGCGTAGAGCGCGGCGGCGGCGTGCGCGCGCGGCGCGGCGGCCAGCGCGGCGCAGTGCCGCAGCAGCACGCGGCACATGCCCGGACCCCACTCCTCGGAGCACGATCACCGCCAGTGTACAGTACACACGAGGCCACTCACGTTCCCCAGGCGGTAGTGGTGGCGCATGAGCGCGTAGAGCGCGGCGGCGGCGTGCGCGCGCGGCGCGGCGGCCAGCGCGGCGCAGTGCCGCAGCAGCACGCGGCACATGCCCGGACCCCACTCCTCGGAGCACGATCACCGCCAGTGTACAGTACACACGAGGCCACTCACGTTCCCCAGGCGGTAGTGGTGGCGCATGAGCGCGTAGAGCGCGGCGGCGGCGTGCGCGCGCGGCGCGGCGGCCAGCGCGGCGCAGTGCCGCAGCAGCACGCGGCACATGCCCGGACCCCACTCCTCGGAGCACGATCACCGCCAGTGTACAGTACACACGAGGCCACTCACGTTCCCCAGGCGGTAGTGGTGGCGCATGAGCGCGTAGAGCGCGGCGGCGGCGTGCGCGCGCGGCGCGGCGGCCAGCGCGGCGCAGTGCCGCAGCAGCACGCGGCACATGCCCGGACCCCACTCCTCGGAGCACGATCACCGCCAGTGTACAGTACACACGAGGCCACTCACGTTCCCCAGGCGGTAGTGGTGGCGCATGAGCGCGTAGAGCGCGGCGGCGGCGTGCGCGCGCGGCGCGGCGGCCAGCGCGGCGCAGTGCCGCAGCAGCACGCGGCACATGCCCGGACCCCACTCCTCGGAGCACGATCACCGCCAGTGTACAGTACACACGAGGCCACTCACGTTCCCCAGGCGGTAGTGGTGGCGCATGAGCGCGTAGAGCGCGGCGGCGGCGTGCGCGCGCGGCGCGGCGGCCAGCGCGGCGCAGTGCCGCAGCAGCACGCGGCACATGCCCGGACCCCACTCCTCGGAGCACGATCACCGCCAGTGTACAGTACACACGAGGCCACTCACGTTCCCCAGGCGGTAGTGGTGGCGCATGAGCGCGTAGAGCGCGGCGGCGGCGTGCGCGCGCGGCGCGGCGGCCAGCGCGGCGCAGTGCCGGCAGCAGCACGCGGCACATGCCCGGACCCCACTCCTCGGAGGCACGATCACCGCCAGTGTACAGTACACACGAGGCCACTCACGTTCCCCAGGCGGTAGTGGTGGCGCATGAGCGCGTAGAGCGCGGCGGCGGCGTGCGCGCGCGGCGCGGCGGCCAGCGCGGCGCAGGTGCCCGCAGCAGCACGCGGCACATGCCCGGACCCCACTCCTCGGGAGCACGATCACCGCCAGTGTACAGTACACACGAGGCCACTCACGTTCCCCAGGCGGTAGTGGTGGCGCATGAGCGCGTAGAGCGCGGCGGCGGCGTGCGCGCGCGGCGCGGCGGCCAGCGCGGCGCAGTGCCGCAGCAGCACGCGGCACATGCCCGGACCCCCACTCCTCGGAGCACGATCACCGCCAGTGTACAGTACACACGAGGCCACTCACGTTCCCCAGGCCGGTAGTGGTGGCGCATGAGCGCGTAGAGCGGCGGCGGCGGCGTGCGCGCGCGGCGCGGCGGCCAGCGCGGCGCAGTGCCGCAGCAGCACGCGGCACATGCCCGGACCCCACTCCTCGGAGCACGATCACCGCCAGTGTACAGTACACACACCGAGGGCCACTCACGTTCCCCAGGCGGTAGTGGTGGCGCATGAGCGCGTAGAGCGCGGCGGCGGCGGTGCGCGCGCGGCGCGGCGGCCAGCGCGGCGCAGTGCCGCAGCAGCACGCGGCACATGCCCGGACCCCACTCTCGGAGCACGATCACCGCCAGTGTACAGTACACACGAGGCCACTCACGTTCCCCAGGCGGTAGTGGTGGCGCATGAGCCGCGTAGAGCGCGGCGGCGGCGTGCGCGCGCGGCGCGGCGGCCAGCGCGGCGCAGTGCCGCAGCAGCACGCGGCACATGCCCGGACCCCCACTCCTCGGAGCACGATCAACCGCCAGTGTACAGTACACACGAGGCCACTCACGTTCCCCAGGCGGTAGTGGTGGCGCATGAGCGCGTAGAGCGCGGCGGCGGCGTGCGCGCGCGGCGCGGCGGCCAGCGCGGCGCAGTGCCGCAGCAGCACGCGGCACATGCCCGGACCCCACTCCTCGGAGCACGATCACCGCCAGTGTACAGTACACACGAGGCCACTCACGTTCCCCAGGCGGTAGTGGTGGCGCATGAGCGCGTAGAGCGCGGCGGCGGCGTGCGCGCGCGGCGCGGCGGCCAGCGCGGGCGCAGTGCCGCAGCAGCACGCGGCACATGCCCGGACCCCACTCCTCGGAGCACGATCACCGCCAGTGTACAGTACACACGAGGCCACTCACGTTCCCCAGGCGGTAGTGGTGGCGCATGAGCGCGTAGAGCGCGGCGGCGGCGTGCGCGCGCGGCGCGGCGGCCAGCGCGGCGCAGTGCCGCAGCAGCACGCGGCACATGCCCGGACCCCACTCCTCGGAGCACGATCACCGCCAGTGTACAGTACACACGAGGCCACTCACGTTCCCCAGGCGGTAGTGGTGGCGCATGAGCGCGTAGAGCGCGGCGGCGGCGTGCGCGCGCGGCGCGGCGGCCAGCGCGGCGCAGTGCCGCAGCAGCACGCGGCACATGCCCGGACCCCACTCCTCGGAACACCACGACCAGCCCAGCTGGAAAATGTCACATCTTAATGGCGTCCCAAACTCTCGAATTGCCCAAAATGTTGCCAACGAAACTTTCAATGTATTTCTTCCAAGGACACATAATGAGTATATTTTATAAGGTTACCCCGCGGCTTGGCTCGCATCTATCACGTCAATAAGTATCCTATGTATTATCTTAAGTCCTGACCTATCTATGCGTTAGATTTCAGTGAAATCCGACCAGCAATTTTTGCTTGAAAGAGTAAAAAACACACAAACTCACAAACTTTCGCATTTATAATATCAAAAAGAATAACATTAAAAGGACCGTATTATCCTTTACTTATAGTGCTTGGATAAAAATTATGATGTTTTGAATCTTACAATACATAAGGAAAAAATATATAACAATTATATAATAACATAATTATAAATATTCAAAGTCTACCTTGACTATAAAGGAGCGTACGGACGCGAACATGTGTTGCAACACGACCGTGCTCTGGTTGCGCTGCAGGGCCCGCAGCAGCACCGCCAGCGCCGCGCTGCAGGCCGCCTGCCCCCACTCTAGACCGCTGCACGACTGGAATATTATAACATAACATAGTTACTTTTTTATTTGGTTCACAAATTGAATGCAACACTACAGACTTAATTCTAAGGATTTAGATATAGCGTTCATTCTGATAACAGTGAACACGACTTACAAAAATTATAGAATAACACTTAAGAAACTAATATACAAGTTAGCTTACACTTAACTTATGAATACGCAATTTAGCGGAGATTAACGAAACATGAAATATATAGAAGTACGTGGAAATGCCATTATACGTTGATAGCATTCGGTATATTGAACAATGTTCGCCAACGTTATTCCGACAATGAGGTAAATGAAAGGTCATGAGAAATTCATACGATAATTAAAGTTATCGACGCATCCCAAAAGGCCACGGGCGACGGTAGCTACTTACGATCAGGTGGACTGCTCGTTGCTGACGGAGCGGAATGCGTCAGTCAAAGTGTTATTTTATTTATATAAATTTTGTTTACATAAAACTTAAAAAGGAGGTTAATATATGTTTAGTATGTGACCGAATAGAGCGTGTTTCGTGTTTGACGCGTCCATGTGTGGCGTATTCATGCGTGTGTTAATGCGAGCGTCCATGGGTGTATGTTTCTACGTGCGCGTGTGTCGATAGGTGCGTTCAAGTTGCATATGTCTAAGTATGCATGTATTGACTCGTGTGTGTATCGACACACATGAGTCAATACATACAATTCGTGTGCGTTTATGTGGCCAATTTCCATGCGTACATATGACCATCTGTGCTCGTGTCTGCGTGTGTGTATCGATGTGCTCGCGCGTGCCCCCCGCTCACCTGCACGATGGTCTCGAGCGCGTGCAGCAGCGTGAGCGCCACCTCGGCGGCGAGCGCGGCGGCCAGCGCGGGCAGCGGGCGCGCGGGGGAGGCGCCCCGCGAGCGCGCCGCGCCGCGCACCCAGTCCTTGCGCCAGCGCTCGCGCCCGCCGCTGCGGGCGGACGATCCGCCGCCGCCTGCGCACGCGCATGGGACAAATAAATTTTTATTTAGTCAACAACAAGAGAGTTTATGTCTCTGTTTTCATTCGGTTGATAATACACCTTTTTAATACGTAACAGGTATACATAATGAAAAGTATTCGAATTATTTTTGCTGATATTTAATAACGATACATCCATTTGACGATCATATTATGAACGTTTAAGATGTCACAACTTTTTCATGTAATAAATATACCTATAACCAGTCGTAAAACACAAAGCGAAATCGCTTTGTGCCGCAAACTCCACCATGGAATACTAAAAACTTAATTTATTAAATAAATAAATAAATAAGTCGTAAAACACAAAGCGAAATCGCTTTGTGCCGCAAACTCCACCATGGAATACTAAAAACAATGTGATAAGATATCAAGAATTGGTTAGTGTAGTAGAATTGGTTTTCGTTATTCCTATAAGTTGAAAAGAAAAAACAACAAAAATCTGACATACAACAAAAATTGCCGATTAAACTACATACGCACCTTTACGTCGCATAATAAAGTCGGAGCGAGCGGAGCCCTGGCCGAGGATGACGTCCTCCAGCTTCGCTTTGATGTCGGTGGTCTTGCGCACGTTCTGCTGCGCGCACTTCATTATTTCCTTACGACCCTGTCAACAAAAAATACTTATTACAATTTATTATTTTCTTTAAAACTACGAACGAGGCCTGGCGAAAAACACGAACGAGTATGACGGCGAGCAGCGCGTGCAGGCGCGCGGCGGGCATGGGGTACCTTGTACTCCTGGCACTTGAAGGCCAGGTCGATGATGGAGAGCAACGCGTGCAGGCGCGCGGCGGGCAGGGGGTACCTTGTACTCCTGGCACTTGAAGGCCAGGTCGATGATGGAGAGCAACGCGTGCAGGCGCGCGGCGGGCAGGGGGTACCTTGTACTCCTGGCACTTGAAGGCCAGGTCGATGATGGAGAGCAACGCGTGCAGGCGCGCGGCGGGCAGGGGGTACCTTGTACTCCTGGCACTTGAAGGCCAGGTCGATGATGGAGAGCAACGCGTGCAGGCGCGCGGCGGGCAGGGGGTACCTTGTACTCCTGGCACTTGAAGGCCAGGTCGATGATGGCGAGCAGCGCGTGCAGGCGCGCGGCGGGCAGGGGGTACCTTGTACTCCTGGCACTTGAAGGCCAGGTCGATGATGGCGAGCAGCGCGTGCAGGCGCGCGGCGGGCAGGGGGTACCTTGTACTCCTGGCACTTGAAGGCCAGGTCGATGATGGCGAGCAGCGCGTGCAGGCGCGCGGCGGGCAGGGGGTACCTTGTACTCCTGGCACTTGAAGGCCAGGTCGATGATGGCGAGCAGCGCGTGCAGGCGCGCGGCGGGCAGGGGGTACCTTGTACTCCTGGCACTTGAAGGCCAGGTCGATGATGGCGAGCAGCGCGTGCAGGCGCGCGGCGGGCAGGGGGTACCTTGTACTCCTGGCACTTGAAGGCCAGGTCGATGATGGCGAGCAGCGCGTGCAGGCGCGCGGCGGGCAGGGGTACCTTGTACTCCTGGCACTTGAAGGCCAGGTCGATGATGGCGAGCAGCGCGTGCAGGCGCGCGGCGGGCAGGGGTACCTTGTACTCCTGGCACTTGAAGGCCAGGTCGATGATGGCGAGCAGCACGTGCAGGCGCGCGGCGGGCAGGGGGTACCTTGTACTCCTGGCACTTGAAGGCCAGGTCGATGATGGCGAGCAGCGCGTGCAGGCGCGCGGCGGGCAGGGGTACCTTGTACTCCTGGCACTTGAAGGCCAGGTCGATGATGGCGAGCAGCGCGTGCAGGCGCGCGGCGGGCAGGGGTACCTTGTACTCCTGGCACTTGAAGGCCAGGTCGATGATGGCGAGCAGCGCGTGCAGGCGCGCGGCGGGCAGGGGGTACCTTGTACTCCTGGCACTTGAAGGCCAGGTCGATGATGGCGAGCAGCGCGTGCAGGCGCGCGGCGGGCAGGGGTACCTTGTACTCCTGGCACTTGAAGGCCAGGTCGATGATGGCGAGCAGCGCGTGCAGGCGCGCGGCGGGCAGGGGGTACCTTGTACTCCTGGCACTTGAAGGCCAGGTCGATGATGGCGAGCAGCGCGTGCAGGCGCGCGGCGGGCAGGTCGGCGACGCGCGCGGCGAGGGCGGAGCGCGCGGCGCTGCGGAACACCCACACGAGGCACATCAGCAGGTTGCGGCTGGTCTCGCTGTTCAGCGGCGCTCGACCGTTCTGCAACGTTTAATAGTTTATTTAGTGAACAGACGGCTGTATAAGTACATATTTTTTAATGTGAATTGGTAAAATATATAAATATGCGCAAGTTTTATCAATATTACAGCTATGTTGTATGAATATGGATATGGACAAGCAAGTGCTGAATGATTACCTGTTTGAAATCCCCTTCCGGTGAAGTCGGAGAATATAGACTTCCGAATTGGCACATTTCGCTATCTAGTTGAAGAATATCTGCAAACAAAATAATTCTATATGACAATATGTAATTAGCCCCGCAACATTACGCAACGCGAATAACTTCATCAAATTTTTTATCCATAGTTTTTATCAGGAAAAATGCGGGTATTCGTACGTATAGTTTTTTAAAATACTATTTGGCTCGCGAATGAATCGTTTAACGGATCATTCGCGAGCATCCTCTTTCCACCACCGTTTCTACACATCAGCCAGTCTCACCCTTGCCGGTGTCGAAGCCGCGGTGCAGCTGCGGGCGCGCGTCCAGCACGATGTCGAGCAGCGGCAGGTAGAGCTGCGCCACGCGCGCCTTGTTCTCCGCCGCCGCCAGCCGCGGGTCCGCGTCGTGCGCGCTCAGCAGGGAGAGCACCGCGTTCACCGCCGCGCACTGCAGCACCGGGCTCCTGGGGGACGCGGGAACGCGGTGGTTAGAGCATAGAACGTGTTTATGGTAGACAACGCACATACAGAAATCTACCGATTGACAACCACAAATCAGACAAATTGACTGCATCAAAAATAGTAAACAATCCGTTGACGAGCAATGACTACCCAATTGTTGAAATAAGTTGTAATAGAACAAAATATGTAGCTTTGCTTTTCTAAAAATAATATACGCATAAGAAATTTATTGTCACAGCTTATGCTGTATCGTGAACAAAACCTGCACACCTGAACGTCGTTATTTTTTTTAAGTCAGTGCCGTTTGTCAATTCGTAACTGGTCAGCGCGGTAGACTATGACTTCTATTGCACTATCTTGGATTGTACGTACTACCTTTGACTTGGCGTGACCTCATCCGGGTCCTTCGGAAGACCAGTGCTGGCTGAAAGAATCAACCAGCATAATGCTGAGAAGGACCCATTTCTTGATGTTTACTTCTCATGGTAGTAGTAGTAGGAATAATGGTAGTGGTAATATATTATTATTGTGACCTTAACTGTGTGGGTATGTACGCATCATGAATAAACTATTTCTTTTTATCTATATTGTTGTTGTACTGACTGTAGCTCGAGCGCGGCGGTGAGGTCAGCCAGCAGCAGGCCGGCGAGGTAGTGGCGCGAGCGGAACTCGTGCGAGAGCGCGGTGCGGCGGCGCGCGTCGTCGGAGGCGTGCGAGCGCGCGGAGGGCGCGGGGGAGGCGGCGCGCGAGGCGGCGGGCGCGCCGGCCGGCAGGCACAGCGACACGTAGTGCTCGTGCGAGCACACGATGCGCAGGAACGATATCTGGAAACGTACACGCGTCTATAGCCGGGTACTCATTAGCGAACCGTAACTTGCGATATACAGTAACGAGGTTCTAGTATGTACGCGTGTTACAGTTTGGACTCATACTCCATATCACCGAGCGTACTCATTTTGCAAGCTGTAACTGTAACCATACAGATACAGTAACATCACTGTAACCATAATAACAAACCAGATCTATCCGCAGTATTGGTTTGTAACTCCATAATGTCAGACGAAGTGTCTCTCACTTGTGCAGCATACATACTCATAAATGCTTTACTCAATAATCATAAACGGCCACAAAGGTGGTGGATTCATAAAATGTATCGAGAAAGAAGTGATTTGCTTTGCATCCTAAAAAATCAAGAAACTAAATCCTTAGTGAACTGTTATCCTTGTATGTCAGTAGTATCAGTAAAGGACATTTATCCTCTAACCGCTCTTGACGAATGTAATAAATATTTTGTTCGCAGCAGCTTGCAACAATCTCCTCTCGACGTCCACGAGCGCACTGCGAGCGCCCTTTGATTCGCGGCAAAAACCGACAATCGACGGCTCGCTACGAGCCATATGCATACCGCTCGCAGCAGGTTCGCGAACCACGTACACCCTATATTTTTTTGGTAACAGCGCATGCAACAGTTACGGTTACGGCTCGCTAATGAGTACCCGGTTTATCAGTGCTTACAAAAATGCTACCCAACTACATAATCAATCGGCGCGCATAATTCCACTCGTAGACTTCCTTAAAAATATTGCAAAGTAACAATATTCTACACTTATTATCTTCCCTTAAAAAGGCAGGTAGAACCTTTTAAGGGTTTCTCCCTCGAGTACAAAAAAATCAAAAGAACGAACAAAAGTGGACAGATAGGTAACAAACTGTACAAAATAAAGAGTAACTAATAAATTAGGAAACATCACCTAGCTCAGCATAAAACATATACATTTGACTTAAAACTAATCCAAATCACAGTAATTTCCTATTCAAAAGAAACACAAGTGAAACCTTGTAATGCACGAGCGGCACGGCGTCCGGCAGCGAGGCGATCTTGGCGCACATCTGCTTGTGGTAGCCGCGGACCAGGTTGAGCACGTAGCCGCGGTCCATGATGCTCAGCAGGTCGAACATGAAGAACGCCAGGCTGTTGTTCAGGCTCTGCGTCAGCCGGCTGTTCTTGCCGTATCTGCGGGTTCAACGGCATTTGTTTCGTGTCTTCCATTTTTTACAGCTAGTACGACTGGAAATCCTATTTGTTTATTTGAATCATAAATATCATAAGTATCTTTAGACAACTAGAATTAGTAACGATAACGTAAGTGACCTAACTCTGCAAATTTTGCAGGCAATGTGAATTGATATCTTATAATTGCTCCTAATAACGTTGTTTACCGTTTAGCGAATTAAAGGCACAAACATAAATGCTACTATTTATTTATATAATTAATAAAATTACATTCCATCAATAACAGCCATTTTTTTAAACCATTTGAATGCTTACGTACTCGATGTTTTACGCTGTTTTAGTTAAATTCTTTACCTGGACATATGTACTATTATGAGACGAAATATGTAGATTTATTACAATCTGACACCGACATCGGACAACGTAGGCAGAAATCTCGATCTCGATCGCGTCTCTCCAGTACGAGTACCCCACCATCGACCTCACCACCAGCACTCACCCGGCGATGATCTCAGCGGTGAGGTTGGTGACCAGCGTGGTGATGTCGTCCGTGAACTGCTCCGGGAAGCGCGCCTTGCGGGGCGCCTCGATCGCGCCGCTCCAGTACAGGTACTCCACCATCGACTTCACCATCAGCTCGAACAGGGCCCTGGAGGTCAAGGCCAAGTGTTTGAGATTAGGTTGGGCGACAGTCGTTTGTAGGTGGGTAGCGCATGTATGCGGTAAGTGTGTTTCACTGTGTGTTGGTAATGAAATTATAGATTTTAGAACATAAGACTATTTTTAGAACCGGAAAATAAACATTACTTTTTATAGATTCATAATATAGAAGTACCAGACAAATTTTTAGTCTGATTGTCAGTTTTGTGTGTATGACCATCAACCCCAAACAAAATTATACCGCAGTTCAAACGTAGATATCTTGCTACCAGAGAACTATGTCACGCCTCTGATGAGATACGATCACATGATTGCGATTGTAAAAACAGATGTTATTAATAATATAAAAAAAAATGTCAATAAAAAAATACGAAGTTCTGGATTGATGTGTTACCATGAGTTCTGCATAGCCAGGTCCCTTGTGGCTCCGCTGGCCACCACCCACTGCAGCGCCAGCTCCTCATGCAGGATCTTGCAGGAGCCGTCGGTCATCACTGTGGAATATAACCAACAACCAACAATCAGCGTTATCTACTTTAAAAATGGAAAAATTACATACGGCGGTATTAGCATACGAAAATTTTTGGGTTTCAAATTGTGGAGGTATGTTATCGGGTATGGCAGAAGACAGGGGAAGATACGGGGACTTGACTATACTTTTTACACGTGTAAAATACATATATTTTTAGCGAATGGTTTTATTAATTTAATGCTCGTACATATCTTTTCTGTCCATGAAATTCTTAATTTGATTATTATTAATTAATTTTTATATAAAGTTGATTTAGCAAACGAGCATGCAGTCACCTGATGAAAGCTGTCACTATTGCCCATGGACAAACACTAACTTCATACAAACAGTAGTTACATCTAAAGTTAATCATAGACTCGTTGCTACTTCCGAGAACTAAGGTTCTTTTATATAATAGTGTGCCGGCAGCTGGGTTTTTCCACCGAAACATAAGCTTTCTCCGTTGGGCGCTTGTGACGTAGGGTGCGTTCCCGATGGCGCTTATAATGTCGTTCCACAAGACGACCGCGGTCGTTGTGGTCGCGGCGAATACGTCACTCATGACATCATGACTTACGCCCACGTAAAGCTCACGACGACCCATTTAACAAGGTGGGTCGAAGTGATCGTTCCAATAGAGAATACGTCATCAAAGCTCCCAAGCTAGTGGAACGGGAAAAATTGCGGTCGTGAGCGTGGACTTTGTGAGCGTCTTCTGGAACGCGTCCGTGGTGTGTAAGGAGAGGGTGACGGGGTGAGGGGTGTGGGGGTGTGGCCTCACCGTGCGGCGGCAGCGGCAGGCCCACGTCGCGGTCGGAGAGCGCGGGGCGCGGCACGCGGCACTGGTACTGGATGTACGCGCTCAGCAGCCCGCTGCGCCCGTGCGCGTCGCACGTCGCGCCCTCGCACATGCCCTGCGGGTAAAACGTATAGTGCGTTACTTCCCGCAATACAAAGGAGATGGTGGTCGCACATGCCTTGCGCTTACAACGTGTAATGCATTATTAGTTAATGCCTTACAGAGAGAAGGTCGGGTATTGATCGGTCCTTGATCAACAGATAGTATTACAATAGAACAGAAATGTAATTTTGAAGAACATTTAGAACTGACTGGCCGAGAATTGACCTGAAACGTAGTGCGCATCAGATTGAAATGACGACCGTTATTCAGTGAAGAATCGGAATCGAAACCTCTTGTGTATCAGATTGGCATGATGGCGGTCTGATCCTAAGCCAGCGCATTAGCCTGGCGTTGTAAATAAACACCGGCAGGAAGCGGGTGTCAGGGACTCCACGCCCGCGGTCAGCAGCTCCGCGATGCTGACGACACGACATGAGTCCTCTGGCTCGAGCTATGAAGTCACAGGGTACTGACGGTGATGTCGGTGAAGACGCTGGCGAGGCAGGTGAAGGCGTCCTGCGCGATGTTGAGCGGCTGCGCGGCGAGGCGCGGCGCGCACGCCAGCAGCTGCAGCAGCTTGTCCGCCAGCACCGGCAGGAAGCGCGCCAGGGACTCCACGCTGGCCGTGGGCAGCTCCGCTATGCTGTGGACAGGGTACCAACAGTTTCTTTTTTAAATTTGGAAGTAGTATACGAGAATGCAGTCCACCTGATGGTAAGTGTGAAATAATGTGTGAACCAAATAAATAAAAAAGTGGTCACTGCCACCGTTGAACATTTGCAAGCAACAACAAGGACCGTGACTGTTCGGGCCCGATCGGTCGACTTTAGGCAGCAAAGCGAGCGAGCTTGTGAAGCTATTAGCCGATGTGCTGCAGCCGCCCGCCACTCAGCTTCTAAGCCGTTCTAGAATTTGCGCGCGTCCATTTGTTTTTTTTTTGTAACGGTCGCATGTTAGTATATCATTGATACAGTCCACGGTGTTATATTTGTCACCTAAACCAAGAGCAGCAGCCCCAACAGTGGCTCATTTTCTGCCAATCTTATAATAAAATGTATACTGTTTTGAAAAGGAGACGCTTGAGCCGTTCCAAATTAATCTTTAGGGACAGTGAAGCGAACCTTACCACGAGTTGATTTTCAACACCCAATAATAAATATAAACAGAGTTAACGACTATACTAAAAAAAAATGCTGTCTAAAGGTCCATTATTTTACCTAGCGCGTAGTTCTGCCTCCATATTGGCAAGTCCAATCCGTGGAGGAATGTTCCCCTCCTGCACTGCCTCGCACGCCATTGCAAATCTTTCTATGTACCCATCCTAGAAAAATACAAATTACAATGTTTAAATAATGTACCCGTCCTTAAAAAAAATAATTTTAATGGCGTAATTTGGTTCTTAAAGGAAAATCTTCGGAAATCCGTGTATTAATGACATCAGAGAAACAGTAGAAAATGTCACTTTCTATTGTCTTTTTTTTTGTACTGTTCTGAAGAGCTATTACTTATTTGTTTATTTAGGAAACAAACGATTACATATTACATAGTGTTAGCATAGTACTTAAAGATAAAATATACATCAGTGAAGTTTCCACTAGTTACCAACACACTAGCTACCAACGTTGTTTTGTAGTACGATGTTCGAAGAACGACAATTGGTGCGTTCCAGAAGGCGCTCACAAAGCCCAAAACGTCGATCCACAAGACGACCGCGGTCGTTGTGGTCGCGGTGAATATGTCACTCATGACTTACGCCCACGCGAATCTCACGAAAACCCATCTAATAAGGTGGGTCGAAGTGATCGTTTCACTAGAGATTATGTCAGTAACGCTCACAAGCTAGTGGAATGGGAAAAACTGCGGTCGTGAGCGTGAGCTTTGTGAAAATCTAATGGAACGCACTCAATGTGTGGTCTTAGTGTACACTCACCAACAAATGCCGAGTGCTCCTGTGTCGGTAGGTGCGATGGGCTACAAACATCAATGGGAGGCTAGTGTAAACTCATGATAACGTGTGTCCACTGACCAGCGGGTGCGTGGTGGTGTGCGCGTCCAGCGACAGGAACAGCAGCGGGCGGTGGTTGTCGATCCAGCGCGTGCCGGGCAGCTGCACGTCGGGGAAGATGTACGAGTAGTTGGGCGGCGGCGCCTCCTGCATCACCGGCAACGCCCACTCGCCGCACGTCAGCTTGCCGTTGCGGCACAGGGGTAGCCACTGAGGATAGATAAACAGAATGACGAGCGAGTTAAAGGCACAAAATAATTGGAAAGATACATAATGCCACATAATTAAGAATAGGTAGAAGGGATTAAAGGTACAGAACAATTGGGAAGGTAAATAGAGCAACACGACAAACTTTTTTTTTCGAACAGTAAACTTTCAAAGCTACCCGACGCCGACGTCCTCTGAACACGTTACCACATTAGGCTCCTCCCACATAAAGCAGTCCTCCCCGGGGTAGCTTGGCTGGATGGTTCGAGCTCCCGCTCTAGCCACCCGCAACCCCGGAAGCCCCTTTTAGCCGCCTCTTACGACAGGCAGGGGATGCCGTAGCCCTATTCTGATCCCGAACTTACAGGGACAATAATAGCGTACTACGACTCAAATGCTCTCAACTTTAACCTTCATTTTTATAAATACATTTCATCAGTTGTATGTGTAAATCTATAAATTCACTTACCGAGTAACCCACAGGTGTCTCCACACTCTTCTCCTGGTCGGGCGCCACCGGCTTCCTCTGGCACGACACGTGCAGGAAGGTGAACAGCAAGTGATGCTGATCGCCCAGATCTGCCGGCAGCTTTATCTTGATCTCGTCATATAATGAGGGGTTTCTGTAAATATTTGTATATTAATTAGTTTGCTTAGAATCCCTTTTTAATTTTGTTACGTTAACATACTATGTACTTTTATATTTTAGTAATAATACCTATCTATGCCGTAAAAACACATAATTATGTGAGGAACAATTACATCTTATCAATATAAGTATTCGAAGTTCATCGTACTTAATTGGGTTCTAAAATATCTGGAATAAAGATGGAATATTAGGAAAAAAGATGGAATTAAAGAAAAAGCATGGAAATTATATAATTATGTCTGAACAGGGACACCCCAAATCCAATAAACTTAACCCACTTGACTCCGTGCAGAAATGCGCGATCCGAATTGTCAACGACCCAAGGGTTACCAATCGTTTAGAACCCCTGAGTCTACGAAGGGACATATGCTCCCTCTGCGTGTTCTGCCGGCTTTACAATGGTGAGTGTTCCGAGAAACTCTTTGACCTGGTGCCTACATCAACTTCCCTTTCACAGCACTACTCGCCGAAGGATAAAGTTCCATCCACATCAATTGGACCCGTGGCGCTCCTTCACGGTACCGTTTGCACGCTCGTTTTTGCCACCGACGTGCGAGATGTGCAAGCTTCCTCCTGAAGTATTCCCGGAGCGTTATGGCATGAAGCTTTTCAAAAAAGGTGCGAAAAGAGCTATCCTTCAAAGCCGGCGATGTCTTGGCGATCCCTCTGGTATTGCAAATGTCCAACCTATCGCCAGGTCCAAGAATAAAAAAAAGGTTTAAGTATAAAATTAATGTCTCACTTATTATGGTACAGGACCGTGGTGTAGGCTTCGGTGCTGAACTCTGGGCACGAACTGCGGCCGAATATAGCTGGCAACGCAGAGGCTTGATCCTCGCCTGACATCAGCTGGATTTTTACCTATACAAGAAATCCAACAAAATATATTAGGGGATACAACCCATTATTGTCCGACTGCTTGGCACGGGTCTTCTGTCATGTTGAGAGTTTTAGGCCATAGCCCATCGCGCTGGCAATGTGAATTGGTGGAAAAATATATTATTACAGTCATATCAGTAAAGGATTACATTAAGGATTTAAATGTTACTAATTAAATGTGTTAGTGGCATGGGCTGGAGGTCAAACAATAAAGGATTTTTTAAGCTATCTTAAGGTCTGAGATTTAACGATTGGTATTCTATGGAAACAAAGAGGAAAGACAGCTTAACGTGGTTTACAAAGCAGAATCGTTCATTAAATGTTTCCATTCCGAGCTGTAATGGAAACATTTAATGAAAGATTTTGCTTTACTATTTTGTGACAAGGCGCTCAGTCGTTTATTTATATCTTATAACATCAGGAGTAGCGTAATGTTACATTTTTGCCGCCAACTCCAAAAAACTTTAAAATATATAAATCCGCCTTTACAGTCGTGTTTTTTGTTTTAATAATAATTTCTTGTACCACTAGCGCATAGCACGGTTGTGATATTCGCCTTTTTACAACAACAACGTGGCAAGTACAAATTGACTCTTTTTGTTCAATTTCATAATTATTATGATTTTCTTAAATTTGCCGGTAAGCCATTAGGTAATATTTATAATGATCATATTAGGTATGTGTAAGTCCATTCATTTTAAGAAGTTTTATATTGTGTAACTCAACAATTAGCCAATAAAAATTGTAGTTTTCAAGACAACACGTTGTTCTTGTACAGAGGCGATATATTGTAGGTGTAGATACGTGTAACTCACAGTGATGTTCCTGGCGGAGGCGGCGCGCGAGGCGCAGGCGGCCAGGTTGACCTCGCGCACGGCCACGTACAGCAGGCTGCGGTACTGCAGGTGCGGCGCCGCCGCCGCGCTCAGCGGGAACGCCAGGATCTCCTTGCACGGCCGCACGTTCTCCTCCGCTGGAAGATCATTCTCCTCACTGTTACTGCGATGGACTGCTCATACTAGCTTTACATAACTTTGGGCTTAAGGCTGAGCCACTCTCCATACTGTTACTGAGATGGACTGTAATACTAGCTTTACATCACTTTGGCCTTAGGCTGAGAACGGCCTGACTAACCCTTAGGCTAATTTGGCTGCAGCGTAGGGCGCGAAGATTGAGGGGGCGCGCTGATATCGTGTTTTCAAATGCACTATTAATCTACCATCTTTGCATTTAGAATGGTAGAACCAGTGTAATTCGACCGGGGAAATACCACCACCACACCTATTTCTACCATGAAGCATTTCTTGCGTTTCGATAGAAGGGTGTGGTTGCCAGCACACTTTCACATGAGGCGACCATCATAGTCCTCGGGAGTAGCAACGTCAATCTGTAATTGACTTCAGATGGAACCCATGTTCTGTATGTAATTGATTACAGATGTCCATGGGTGGCAGTGACCACTTACCATCAGAAGGACTTCATGCTAGTTTGCTACTTCAGTCAGGTAAAAAAAACTGTGCTCGATTATTTTGGGCTTAGCACTGTGACTAATGGTACTATCACAAAGCCAACAACGTCCCAACGTTATTGGATCTAGTGTTAAAGCCCAGAATAAGGATTCATACATCAAACTATTTTAAAAATTACTAACAAATTATAAGGAATGACGTAAGTTCTGTTACTGATTTAAGTGAAATAATATTTAAGTCATTAAATATTATTTTACTTTTACATAAGACATATTTATCGAAAGTATATCAGTTAATTTGAAGTAACATTATATGCTTCAATTATATAAACGTGCAGTATAATTTTTACACTTCAAAAATGTTGGTAATGCATTTTTTATATATTTATACCTAATGATAAGGCAGACGGAAAGGCCACCTGATGGGAAGTGATCACTGTCGTCTATGAATATTTGCAAAACCAGAGGAGTCGCCAGTGTATCTTCGGCTTTGAAGGAGAACTCTTTTTGCAGCTTTCTTGCAGAGTCCCATGTCATAACGCTCTGGGAATACCTCAGGACGAAGCTCATGAAACCTAATCCTTCAGGGCGTGGTGCGATGGAGGAAAGGTGATGCATGTATTAATCTAAAAATAACACTAACATATCGACCGATATAAATGCAAAAACATACCATTATATGGCGCTAGTTTAGCGAGCTCCGGAGTGAGTCCATTCTTAATCTCATCAGGGCAAGGTGACACTTCGATCTTTAGGGTACCGGGGATGCATTTCAGCTTTCTGGGCGCCGAGCTGGGCCGCTTGATCTCAGCCAGAAACTTGTACAGGTCTTCATCGCGAAGTTTATCTGTTTCCTGTAACGAACAACTATAGATATGATTTTGTTTCAGTTCATGAGTAAGCTTTTTACATGTTGCAGGGTGAGAATAAAAAAAGAACTAAATTTGCATTTTGTGAGAAAATATAAATTGTGTTCGCATTTCAGGGATTCCCTTATGGCGTTAAGGTTTTTAGCGCTTTAAGGAAATCCCGTAAGCGCTAAAAGGCGTAACATTTACGTTACTTTTCGGCCTGTTACATTACGGCCTGTTCATATCCTTGCCGCTGTGCGCGGCAGCTTAGCGCAGAGCGGCGGGCGGTAAAATCAAAATCATACAAATCTATGAGGCACGCCACGAGACGCCGCTCGTAGCGAAATTGCGCGCGGTTTTCTCCGAGCGAATCGCTACAGCGGCGCGAGGCGTGAGGAGCGGCGGGAACAAACGTACAAGCGAATGAGCGCGACGCCACGAGACGGAGCGGCGGACAGCGGTGTGCGATTGACGTATTTAGCGGCCACGTACAGAATAAAATATTTTAGACGATTTTTGTAGCGATTCTGAACTCGGAGGCGTTTGTAGCGAATATGAATGTAATCGAATGTCGTCACGTTCATTCCTGTGTACTCTTAAAACTTGTCTGGATATTTTCTGTAATCTTCGTATTAATTGTATTATTGTATTGCATTGAATCCTGTAAGTTCTGTGCGTAACCTTGGCCTTATTTTAGATGGAGAGCAAAAGTTTATAGACCACATAAATAACAAAATCAAGGTAGCTTTCTATAAGCTCAAAACGTTATATAAGATCAGACCATACATAAAATTAGACCTTCGCTTACAGCTATGTGATTCGCTTGTACTATCACAATTCAACTTCTGTAGTTCTGTTTTCGGCCTTAGGATCAATATAAAAACTGAAAGTGCAATACAGAGAGTACAAAATGCTTGTATTCGGTACTGTTTGGAAGTTCCCAGAAGAGAACATATAACGCCTTACTTAAATAAAAAAGGCATACTTAACATGCGGGCGAGACGAGAGTTACACTATGCATGCACAGTACAAAGAGTTATCTGGAACAATAAACCAGAATATTTATTCGAAAAACTCCGCTGGGTCAAAGATAACTCGCACCGTAGTCTCCGTCAAAGGACAATAAGTCGTTTGGAAATCCCGGCACATAAAACGACCCGCTATAGAGGATGTTTCAAGTTTGCTGCAGCAAGAATTTGGAACGACCTGCCTCCTCCTTTAAGAAAAAATATATGTATAGGAAGCTTCAAAAGGAAGTACAAATCTGCGCTGCTTAAGAGGCAATTTGCTGCGGAAAACCTGAAATCATCCCATAGTAAATACTTATCTCTTAAAGACTACTACTAAAATATTAGAATTTATGACCATGCCAAACATACACACCTACACACATACACTCACTCACACATTCACACACAAACGCACACAAATAGACATAAAGAGTCTCAGAACTTTAACAGTAGATTGTCACCTATTTTTTTTTTAAACTTATTGTATGTTATGATATGTAGTGAATGTTAAAAAAAACTTGTTACTTTATTAATTTAAGCTGTCTATTTAACTACATAAGCAATTCCTACATTAATTTCTTTTTATGTTTATTTTTTTCACATAGTTATGTTGTTATTTTTTTTTTTTTTTAATTTGTTTTTCCTTTTGGTATGATTTAAAACGAGTAGCAGCAGGAGGGGACCCTTGACCAACAATTCCCGCTTAACATCTCAGGGAAATTGGGGTGACTGAAAATCAGCGCAGCTCAGGACTTAGATCCTGGTTCTGCATTAGCTGAGTCACTTCCTTTTGCTCTCAACAATGTTATTCAGCTAACCTACATTAATTGTTACTTATTATATGTAATGCATTTTGAGGCAATAAACCATTATTATTATTTTTGTTATATATTTTCATACTCTGGACTTGCCAGGTAATATGAAATAACACGGGCACAGCCAAGTGTTAATTCAGATTGGTGATGTTTGTATCGTGTAATGTGTTATTATCAGTATCTAATTGAAGAAATTTTCGAACTATTCGACATGTATTAAGTATTGCAGCTTTCTGTAATGTAAGATATGTGAATTTTGGGAGGTCTATAGCTTTAAGGCTATGGAAAAGTTGCTTTGGGATAACTCCGGTAGTGGAGATTACTATAGGAATTATAGTAACAGTCTTCATTTTCCATATTTTCTTAATTTCTTCCTGTAATTCTGTATATTTTCTGATCTTTTCTACTATAGTTGACTGTAAATTGTTTGTGTTAGGTACTGCAATATCTATTATATATGTATGCTTGTTTTTCTTATCTACTAGAGTGATGTCAGGTCTGTTGCTATATATCGTATGGTCTGTAAGAACCGTGCGATCATAGTATATTTTATGAGTAGTGTTTTCTAATATTGCAGGAGGAGTATATGTGTAGTACGGAGTGTGTGGATTTTTATTAAGGTTATATTTTATGGCAAGCTTTTGATGTATAATTTTAGTAAGTTGATTATGTCTATGAGTGTAGTCATTCTGTGTTAGTGTTACGCAAGCACCTGTAATGTGTTGTATTGTTTCAGGTTTACTGAAACATTTTCTGCATAGGTCATTAGGGAGTGTTGTGTCTTTGATAATATATTTCCTGTAATTTTTTGTACTTATTACTTGATCCTGGATAGCAATAATAAAACCTTCTGTTTCAGGGAACAATCCTGCAGACTCTAACCATTTATTTGATGCTTCTTTATCTATATGTATTGACTCTAAGTCGCGTAAATGTCTGCCATGTAATTCCTTCTCCTTCCATCTTTTATATTTTTCATGATTATTTTTTATTGTATCTACTGGCTCTATAGTTTGGTTACTTAAATTTAACGGCGTAAAATTTTTATCTATTGTATTTATAGCTCCATGTAATGAATTATTATTCTTGGTGATAAAAAAATTCTTTAATCTTTCTATCTGTCTATTATGTAGGTGAGTAATTTCAATTAAACCTCTTCCTCCTTCTTTTCTTGATGTATTGATGCGTTCTACTGCAGATTTAGGGTGATGATACCTGTGTTGAGTGAGAAGGGTTCTTGTTTTTATTTCCATCTGCTGTAAGTCTGTTTTCCCCCATTTTATTATTCCAAAAGAATATGTGAGCACTGGTATTGCATACGTATTTAATGATTTAAATAGGTTTTTACTAGTTAATTGCTGTTTACATAGCGCTTGGATTCTATTGAAATATTCCTTTTTTAGGTTTTCTTTAATTACAGTATGTTCTATGACTCGAGCCTGGTTGTATCCCAGATATTTATAGAATTCATTCCTTTCCATCGCGGATATATATTGCTCTTCATTTATTTTATATTTACCTTGTATTAGTTTACCTTTTTTAATATTTAATTTACGGCATTTATCTAGCCCTAAACTCATTTTAATATCATTCGTGTATTTAGTTGTGATGTCTAATAATTTTTTCATATTTAAATTTGTATCAGAATATAGTTTAATGTCATCCATGTAGAGCAAATGCGTTATTTGAAATAAAGTTTGTCTATTATTTTTAATATCAAATCCTACTTTAGAATCATTTAACTCTCGCGATAAAGGGTTTAGGGACAAACAGAACCAAAGTGGGCTAAGCGAATCACCCTGGAATATTCCTCTATTGATCTCTATTTCTCCGGTTTTTATTAAAGTTGTATTAGTTTGTAAATTAAGTGTTGTTCTCCAAGTTTGCATCACGTTTTTTAGGAAACTAGTAATGGCAGGGTGAACTTTATAAATCTCGAGTACTTGTGTAAGCCACGAATGCGGAATACTATCAAAGGCCTTCTGATAATCTATGTATGCAACAAATAAGTCTTTTCTACTTTTTTGTACATGTTTTAATATGGCGGAATCTATTATCAGCTGTTCTTTGCAGCCCATGTGTTGACGTCTGCAACCTTTTTGCTCTTCCGATAAAATATTAAAATCGTCTATATGTTTGTAAATCCTATTAGCTATGCATGAGGTTATAACTTTGTACAGAGTTGGAAGACATGTTATTGGCCTGTATTGAGAAGGATCTTGTGTAGAAGTACTTTTCGGCATTAAAAATGTTTTACCTCTACTTAAAAATTCTGGGAATATACTGTTACCTTTTATTATATCTGTTATTTGGTTAGCTAGACAATCATGAAAAACGAAAAGTTTCTTTAACCAATAATTATGTATACTATCTGCCCCCGGTGACTTCCAATTATGGCTTTTGTTAAGAACAATTTGTAATTCTTCTCGAGTGACATCTTCAAACTTCATTTCTTCTATCCTATCCATTCGGAACTTTTCTCGTTGTATCCAGTCAGCTTCTTTATTGTGTTCTTTATTACAGTCCCAAATACTGGACCAAAATTGCTTAAGGGACTCCGTATCTGGTGGATTTAATATCTTTTTATTGCGTTCTCTCATTTTCCGATAAAACTGTTTTTCATTTACTGTAAATAGTCTATTGCTTTCTTTCCTACTTTTTGCTTTATTATATCTTGCTAATCTATGACTTTTAATACCTAACTTCTGCTTTAATGTATCTAAATGTTCAGTTATTTTCTTATTATCTTTCTCGTATGAGCTGTGTTTCTTTGATTTTGTTAAAATATCCCTAACTTTGTTTTCTAATTTTTTTGAAGTATTGCCTGATTTATATTGCGTTAGCCTACCTATATCTTTTCTCAGCTGTTCTATTTCTCGTTCTAACCGAATCTGCCATGCTGGTTTATAATTTACGTTTTTTGATAGGTGATGGATTTTTATGTTTAAATGTTCTATTATAGTTAGCGATGTACAATAAACAAATTTATGTGTGTCTGCAATGCTGTGTATAATATTAATTTTTAATGGTAAAATGTTTTTATTAAAAAGCATTATCAAATATGATAAATATCGAGAAGGTTTTATTCTAGGAAGAGAAGGTCTTAAAATAGGGTCAATGTCACCATATTTTGTCAAATTATTTTCTAATTGCTCTTTTAAGATGACAATTAAAGCTGACTCTTTATCTCTATTGTTTAATGTTAATGGTGATTCTGTGTCATCATTGTTGCCTAACCAGGAATTCGGTAAAATATCACAGGATGGATTTAGGTTATCTGGATTTGAACTAAAACTATTTTGATTTTGTATAGTATTTGTAATTACACGTTGACTGTTTGTTAAATGGTATTCCTTTTCTACATCACATCTTATTTTGTTGAGTTCTTCATCACTAAGTAATTTGTTTCGTATAATAACTCCTCTCTGCACTGATAATCTTTGTTGTGTTACATTTGTGTCTTGGTATTTTGATAAAAACATGTCGTGCATCTGTTTCCTAAATTTAGTAAATTCTGTTTCTAGTTTTGTAGTTTGGTAATATGTGCGCATTATGAATATGTTTACATCTTTATCCCACTTCATGCGCACACGGGGTTTACCAGCTTTGGTGGTCGCGGGTTTCATTGCCGTAGCTACCCGCGAAACAGTCTCAGCTGGTGGAGTTTCTGAGGACTCCCTAGTGTTACCTGTTCGAGACTGACTTATCTTAGGATTCTTACTATCTACTATTTTACTCCCTTCTTCGTTGTTTAATGATCCGCGACAAGCTCTGGAGAGCGATCGTAAATTATATTTATTTTGTTTTTGCTGAGTATTCATATCATAGTCGGCCCACTAGGGGCCAGGAATTAGCTAGGGAAATAAACTATCCACCCCAGCAGAGCCCCGCATGCCAGGGTAAGGCTAAATACACTCCGAGGTCGCCAGGTATCGGAGAGGGACCGTTAGGAACTGAGCACCCCCTCAGCTATGCATCCATCGGCACGGTACCTGCACACGTGGGGATTGGGGTCGGGCCATCAGCCGGTCGCGAACAACAATTGCTGTTGCCCGCGCCGCCCAGGGTGCACCGGTTCGTTTACACGAACACTCGTGGAGGTTGCCCGACAAGCACCCCTTATTATTATTATTATTATTATTAATTGTAAGGGACTCATCACCATTTGAATATCGTTTCTTATTCAGCTCATGCACTCCTTCCAAGATATAAAGAAGATCTTCTTTAAAAAATGTGTTGCTTTCAAATCAAAGACGGGATATTTTAGATAAAGCGATAATATTGGGCAAGTTTGAATACGTCCACCTTAGCCGCTGCCGCTAATCGCTATTGTAGGTACGTGGCGTGCACAACGCTTCCCAACCCCGTTGCCGCTTCCGCGCGCCGCTAAGACAGAGATCGTGAATAGGCCGTAAGGTTCTTTATCGATGGAGCCCTTGGCGTCATCGACCCGCCCACCTCGCCCGCGGAGGAGGGAGAGGGAGGAGGTGACCGTCGCCGACACGCACCTGCTTGAAGAAGCTGGTGACGGTGACCACGATGGGCTTGAAGGTGTCCAGCTGCGTGGCGATGTCATCCGCGTGGTGCGCGGGCGCGGCGCGGCGCTCGATGGAGCCCTTGCGCGTGAGCGAGCCGCCCACCTCGCCCGCGCGCCGCCGCAACTGCTCCAGGCTGCTGGAGGACGCCTTGCGGTCTGGGGGACAAATTTTGATTAAGGAGGGATTTTAACGTATTTGAGTGTACAGTATATATGATGTTTAAATGCAAATTGAGGGTATCTGTAATTAGTAGTAAATTCAAGTCCTAAGTATTTAAGATTCGTAATAAATACGTTGCTGACATTTAAAAATTAAATAAATCAATATTTCAAAAAAATTGTAGGGGTGATGAAAGCGTGTTTTGGGCCGACCAAAAAGTTGTCCTGTCGGTTGCTCCGGATATCACTAGAAAGAGAATTGAGCCGGAGCTCCGAGAACTTCGAGTCAGTACCTGGCAAAAGGTATCAGAGATAGTGATCAGAATAGTGAGGACTGTAAAAACTATGATATACCCATTACATTGTACCCATATTCTACAATAATAAATAATTAGATTTGTAGTAGTGTGTAAAGTACCCAGGCTGTTGGTGTTGGGCGTTGCGGCGTCGGGCTGCGGCGCGGGCGCGTCGGGCGGCGCGGCGAGCACGCCCAGCAGCGCCACGGCGCTCCACGCCAGCGGCATGCGGAAGCGGCCGAGCCGCGAGCACGCCGCCGCCGCGCCCGCGCGCACCTTCTCGCGGTTCTGCGCACATACAAAACCGATAAACACCAGGTGTAAATGTAAATAGCTGCTAGAAACCATATTAATACTGCAGATGTTTACAGATAGTTTAGTTCAGTATATAATCTTTAAAAAACTCCTGTTAGAAAGATTCGAATTAGTGTACATATCTAAAACATCGAACGAAATTTGACTAGAAAAAAACAATAGTTGACATCCTGCCAATGTGCATTTACAGTAGATTTTTCACTCTTAACCCTTTTTTTTTGTTTTCGAGGGGGAAACCTTCAAAGGGTACCTTTGACACCGTGGGACGACGCAGGGTTATGTGGGATTTTTACCGCACTAAAACCCCCCCGATGGCCGTCCTCGGTGCTAAAAACTCTTACCACATATTAAATATGGTTAACGTCGTAACTGTCCAATTATTCTAAAAATATAATATCATCTACCAAACTAATTTTAATATAGGCAGTTAAACTTTCGTTAATTTAAATTCATAAAATATTACAGAAAATATATTATAACTAACAAACAACAGTGTATAAAACAAAAACAAACCTTATCATCCTTGATGTACGGTTCGACGCACTCATTGACGTCCCCCTGGAGCACCTTCTCCACGCGCACCACGAGGAACACGTCGGGCGAGGGGTTGAGCACGTCGAACACGGCGCTGCGGCTCAGCGTGGAGAGGTCCGCGTGCGGCACGTGCGCGGCCAGCATCTGCCGCGTGCACTCCGAGTTCAGGTTGAAGTAGAAGTTCTCGGAGAGCTTCTTTTTTTCCTTGGCGTCGTATAGCGCCATCGACGCGAACAGCGGTTCCACGTCGAGCTCCAATCTGGAGTTTGAGGACAGTGTTGCCAGATTTTTTTAGGAAGTCGGGATTTAGTAACTTTTTAAGTAAAAAAAGCGGGATTCTGTAATCAAAAGCGGGACAGTAGCTCTCGCGGTACAGAGGACCTCGTGCCTCACAGGCACACAGGAAAAATTGGAGTAGGATGGCCGAAGGATTGGCGACTTTTTTTTTGGTTAATGAACTGCAGATCAGTTTAAATCGGTATAGATTCATTTTTTGGTCGACAAACTGCAGTTCCGCTTATATTTGCAATTGGCGATCTTTTTTTTTCTAAAGTCTTTCCCAAAAAGCGCGACTGATCCTGTCCCGCGGTGGACATTTGGTTTCGATTAAAAGATCTTTCGATTTTTTAATGTGGCAAAATATCTTATTCCCACGGGACAATCGATACATCGATTTATATTCGACAATCGATACATTTTAATGCGGGGGAAGCTAGTGTTAAATAAAATTAACACCACCAAATATGACTTCTACAAAAAACTTTCTTACTTGAGTTGGTGGCACACAACCATGATCCTGTGGCCCATCAGCTCGCAGGGCATCTCTGCAGCCAGTCTCCTCTCTACAGCTTCTTCTTCATCCAGGTAAGGAGTGTAGAGACCTAGGAGATCTGCTTGCCGGTTTTCCATTCTGAGTTATAAAAAAAAACATGATACAATACCATTTGTAAGACTAAAATCGGATGCAAATCTTGAGGAAAGTCTCGGTAATCTTGCGTCATCAAAAAAATCTTGTAGATATAATTGACCATGAGGTAGAGTTGGTTATAGAGTAGTATATAGTATAGTAGTAGTATATAGTATAAGGAGTAGAGATAACTTCATCAGTTGGAGAACATCTTAATGCCGATCAAGTTTTACGTATGTACTATAGGAAGACAGGGGTCTAGGCCGTGAATATGTATATGTACCTTCATTTTCTAGTAATATTTGTACATTACGATGTTTATGTTAGAATGGGCCTTCCTTAATGAGAGGGGGCCTTCATTAACAAGTATGCTTACTTTTGCTGACAAGAGGGGTGGGGGATATATAATCGTAATAAAACTGCTTATATAATACTTGAACGGTTTCTAAGAGAGCAGAAGTGTTTACTGAACAAGTACCATAATTATCACTTAAAATAAGTCAGTTGCGTCTTTCCAACTGGTCCATACTCACCTCCTGGCTTCATTGATGGCATCAATCTGTTCCGTTGGTTTCTTCTCAAACAGGTCCGGCAGCAGCGGGTCTGAGGAGGAGCTGCGCAGGTCCAGGCTGGCCCACGAGCCGCGCGGCGTGAGCGTCTCGTTGCAAGACGAGGACGACGATATGGAGGCGACTGACTGACGACCGCTGGATGGTTGGGATTCGAACTATGGAACAAGAAATTATGAAAACTGAGAACCGTAAATCTAAACCTATCTAACTCAATTTGACGCTTTTTAGAAATTTGTTACATAAAAGTGTTATAATTTATATCTACTTACTACCTTTCATTTGATACCCATATTGTCATTATAATAAAAAATTGTCCTACTCTTTCGTTTTTTCTCTGATAGCAAGCGCCATATTTTAAAATTATATTGTCTATGTCACTCAGCAAACTGCGTCGATTCCAATGATATATGTCATGTTACAATCCTCATGCCATTTGGGCTGTAGAGCGGGCCAAAAAAATGGAAATGCATACATACAAACAAACTCGACACTCGACAAACATTTCCGTTGCAGTCGGGTAAAAAATGTCTTTTTTTTATATTTGACTGAAGTAGCAAACAAGCACTCAGTCCACCCGACGGTAAGTGGTCACCGCCGCCTATGGACATCTGTAATCAACCTTACACAGAACGTGGGTTCCACCTGAAGTCAATCATAGATGTGTTGCCAGTCCCGAGGACTTTGATGGTCGCCCCATGTGAAAGAGTGCCGCAACCACACCCTTCCATCGAAACGCAAGGAATGCTTCACGCAAGAAAGGTCTATATCATCGATGTAGAAATACACTAGATGCTGTCTCGAACAAAAATGACACCTAAAACTGTCGTCAAATTCATGTAGTTATTTATAGATGGTCATAACGACCATATATTTTAGCAATACAACTTTACGTCCATGATTTAAAGTTTTATTTACAACGCTTTAAGCAAAAATCAATAAAATTTTACTGCTTGAAATGAGCGCTCAATTTTGACATTGCGCTCTTTATCACCGGACATTTTTGGGACGCTGAATCTTGGGGTTTTTCTATATCGATGGTCTGTATAAATATAAGTCTGTATATTCTCAAGGTCGAGTCAAAACGAACCTGCTGCGACGACAACTCCTCAGTGGACACGGCGTGGGGCTCCACGTCCACCTCGTACTGGTGCGGGGGCGCCGCCAGCAGCCGCTCGATGCGCTCGTTGACCCGCTCGCGCGTGTACGAGGAGCCAGAGTACGCGCGGTACTTGTAGTCCACCACGGTGTAGTCGGACGTGTAACACGTGATGCAGTCGCGAACGAACATCGGCGCTTTTGATCTGGGTGGTTGGGTTTATGTTTATACTACTATTTATTTATATTTGACGACCATCGTTACCATACCGGTCGACGCGCAATGGGTCCCGGGTTCGATTCCCGGCCAGACAGGTAGCTGAATGATGAGTTTAGATTAATGTTCTGGGTCTGGGTGTTTGTGTATTCGTAACTTTCTGTAACTATTACATCATTTTCCTTTGTCAAACTAACGTAAATAATAATATAGTATGATAGATTCACACAGGAGAGTTCAGTTGCCTATATTACAGGTTCTCGCCCAGTTTAGGCAACTGAAGATAAACGTTATGTCCAATGTTACTATAATGTTACCCTAAATCTAATGATATTGTGTAATGTTACTGTGTTATTTTTATGAAATAAAGATATATAATTATTATTTTTCGTTTCGTGTGTGTCCATGGTACCCACGACACAGGAGAGAATCCTAGTGTGGGACTATGAGTGTACAAAGCGTATTTATAGACTTTGAAAGGTCACTTAGTCAGTTCGCCCTTTAGAAGATTTTCTTTTTAAAGCAATATACTATAAAAGATATATCACATGTATGTATATCGGTGATACTAACACAATGTCGATATTTTAGTAATCCAATATTAGATCATGATGATAAAACTTATTATCTTACAGCAATAATAACTGGAAAGAAACATACTTGGTAAATAGCAGTCCATAACATTAGCATATTTTTACACTAGAATGTAAGCTCTGAATCACTTTATGTATATTGCTGTTTAGAAATCATGTCCACACATATATTAAAGGTGAAAGTATCGCGAGTCTATATAACGCATGCATTTGGAAAAAATGTAGCTTGGAGGATTTAAGTAACTAACTTTAAATCTTCTATATTTTTAAGAATTCATGTCTGCCTGTTTGCAAACCCTAGCATCTGAAATTGTATTTAACTAAAACTACTGATTTTAATTGAATACATTGAAAACACAGGCCCAAAGCGTTATTTTCAAATAATCAAAAACAGAAGCTTCAAAGAAACAGTAATTTTGATTAAGAAAAATAAAACAAAAATAAAATAAAAACACGCTTTCTACCACCATGGAACCATGGAAACACACCAAGACGAATATACCAAACGCCCAGACCCAGAACATGAATCTAAAATAATCATTCAGATACCTGTCTGGCCAGGAATCGAACCCGGGATCCATTGCGCATCAGACCGGTATGGTAACCACGCGGGTCGTCCTAGTTTCTCAGTTTAACTACAGTTCCTTGAGTAAAAGTAGTTTTTCCTTAAAACAAACGTCAAATGTTGTTCTTGTTTTTGCTCATTATAAAGTACACCACAATTGATGATCCTTAACGAAAATGCAAGCATGCAATGTACAAGCAAAATCAAAAGCACTGCTTGTATCAAGGCATAATTACACACACACGCTTTCTACACTCATAGCCCCACAGTAGGATTTTCTTCTGTGTCGTGGGTACCATGGACACACACAAGACGAACACACAAACACCCATACCCAGAACAGGAATCTAAACTCATCATTCAGATACCTGTTTGGCCGGGAATCGAACCCGGGACCCATTGCGCGTCAGACCGATATGGCAACCGCTGCGCCACGCGGGTCGTCGGTCGTCGTGCATAATAAATTTGTTCTAACAGTAAATAGCTATAGCTTACAAGTCCTCATCGGGTAGCACATGTTGCAGCGTGCGGATGCGTCGCGGCACCGTCAGGAGCTCGATGTCGTTGGCGGGGTACGCCAAGGGGTCGTTCTCCCCCATGAGCCGCTCACACACCTCCTCATAGTCGGGCGGCTCAATCATGTCGGAGAGAGATATCTATGGATTTAATTTACAAGAATTGAGAGAGAAAAATTCATGATGTGAATTCATAGTGTCATATAACAAGTGACTTGTTCATGCAATGTTAACACACATAACACGTGACATACATACAATTGTGCTTGAATAAAGGATTTTTTTGACATTAATAATTTACTAACAAGAGTTTTTTTACGATTTAGGTACTCATTCTTATTGATCCCTAATCATGAATGAGAAAATTTTGTTACATGTATTCATAATGACACATGCAAAGTCACTGCATTCATGCAATGTGAACACAAATCTTTTGAAATATAGCTTACTTAACAAAAGACATTTATGGGATTCCCCTGACCCTATGCCATCTTTACCATAAGTACACTCGGGAGTTAGAGGTCAGTGCCCCCATCCTCAGAGGGCCCTGAAGATTCAACAATTTTTTTCATGTTTGATATCAAAATATTATGGTTGGGCGCATTACACTTTTCTCGTTGTACGAAAGCCATCAGGGCCCTTTTGGAATGTAAAGAAAGGCCCCAAATTCTTGTGCGCCCAAATTAGCCTGCCCTTATCTATTGATCCATAACTGAGAAAGTACATTGTAAAATGAATTCATAGTATCACATACAACATAATTAAATTCATGCGCTGTTAACACAAATATGTAATACTTAACACTTAAAACACATAAATTTGTTACAATAAAATATATTTTGTTTTGACCTAAAGCATTTCCTAACAAAATGCCTTATAAGGGGTTCCCTATATTGATTGATATTGATTGTTCCAACTTTTTGTAAAAGCTTTATGCCTTTAACAGATTAACTTAATAATAATGGTATTAAGGGTATAAAAAGAACTTCAGAGAAGTAAATAATGTCAGCTGCACTGTGTCACGTCATTGATAATAAAAAGAAAAAAAGTTGGTTTGACAACAATATAAATTTTCAAGAGCTCATATAAAGTTAGTTTCCAATCAAATCATTCCAGTTTCATTGAAAATGCTTCATTCAAATTACGATTCTTTTCAGCAATATTTTTGGAAGGCAATATTCTACCACTCCACCGCAAGTCAAACTTAAGTTTGATTTTCTTTGTGTTAAGTATCTCCCCACTATTGACGCCTCAGTAAACACTAGTAAGTATATAAGCTACATTAAAAAATTATCTACAGTAAATAACTTGTTTACTACTTTATATTGAGTTCAATTCATTCATTCATTCAGCACAGTGGTCTATGGCCTATGACTCTCTCATACTGAGAGAGAGACCTGTGCCCAGTACAGACAGTGCAGTAATGGGTTGAGGACAAATTACATTTAAAGTAAATACCTAAAACAAGAAGGGCACAGTTATAGATTTGTCCAGAGGGAATCCACCAGACCAAAAAACACCGGATACAGGGCCTGATTAACCCTTAGGCTAATTAGGCCCACAGCCTAGGGTGCGCTAATATCGTGATTTTGCATGCACTATCTACAACATTGCATCTACCCTACATATTTCAACAAGAACGAGAAAAAAACACTAACACACTGGAGGATGTAGATTTGGCGACCTTTTTGCTCAACAAGCTGTAGTTAATACTTTTAGGCCGACTGTAACACACCTGGTGGGGGCACGTCCTTATAATAATTTAGCCTAGAGCGGTCAGAATTCTTGATCACTTGCTGACCGGATAGGTTCTATGGGTCAGTTTTTTATCATGTGATGTAGGTCCCGAATGGAAATGGGAAGAAAAACAGCTTGGAGGAGGGTAGCAGTGAATAGAGCAAAATGGAGGGAGATTGTTGAGGAGGCCAAGACCCGCAAAGGGTTGTAGTGCCGTAGGAAGTAAGTAAGTAAGTAGGTCCCGAATAAATACAATGAAATTTCCTTTACTAAGAGGGTGAATACTCTCTACAACCCCTTCATATAAATGTCCGTGAAGACAACCAACCACTAGCACAATAAATTATTTCTTAGTACGACTTAGTCATCCTGTCTCATTCATTATGAATAATCAACAAGAATGTTTAAGGTAAAGAATACCATGCAAGCTTGATAAATGTTATTAAGGAATGTATAAAATAACACGGAGACTAATCAAATTGCTTAACATTTAATGGAATAATAGTTAGAAATAAGAAATAAATAGAAAATATGAAATGCTTACAGTAAATCAATAAAAGGTCTAATAAGACAGAACTGAGGCAACATGCAATATTACTTAACAATTATTTAGTAGCCATAGGAAGGCTTTATAGGTCGAAAAAATGCGGCAACATGCATATATTACACGATACAGAAACCAGCTCACGTAAGTCGCTTAAGGCAAGAATGAGTCAGAAGCAGGTTAGTCGAAGCCACTTACTGAAGAGGAGCAACCCGAGAGAGTGCCGACCTTCGACTGGCCAGCATAGACCTTACGAGCCTCCCCAGCATTCCTATAAATAGTTAAAAATCAATGCTACTTAGATCGTCCTCACCCACTTCATGCTCCGCTAAGCAGTACCCAAGCCATTTACCCGGAAGAATTCTGGTATTTACGTCCAAGAGTCATCTAAAAGGGGACACATGGGCACTACGTGTGAAATGTTGCAAATTACCGATGTCTCATTTGAAATCCAAAATCGGAAACAAAATACAAATTGTTTAGTTGTTTACAGAAACAGAAAATATAAACTTCAATTTGACAGTTGCTTTTTTAAACTATGTCTTTCTTTTACGCGTGAATGGTTGGGTCAGGCAGTCATTCAGCCTTAAACTTCAAATTTATTTGACTTCTTCGGCCTTTTCAATTGATTATTGTAAAACATGTCCCTTATTAAATATTTAAAAAAATATACTTTAAAACAATATCAATGTGATATATATTCTGAGGCACTATCCATTAGCTAGTATCTGTAGCTCTACCTTTACACTAGTAAAACAGGAGACAAGGACAAGGACATTGGATCGTCGAAACTCAAAGATGGAAGCGAATCATAATTTATATTAAAGTGTGATAAGCTGCTTCTACATCCTTACGAATTATTGCATGATTTAACAGTGAAGTTATGCTTTCATATTTATAAAATTTGTAGTACGGTTATACATAATGAAAATCTTATGGTTTGAATGATTAGGTACCTACATCAATGGATTACCCGTTGTATAGAGTCGCTATAGGTGTAAATAAAATGCTTCAGACTGTTTTTTTACGAATTAATAAACGCAAACGAATTTAGGTATAACGAGTTCGATTATTAAAACTTTAGTTTGGTAAAACGTGCATGGCTTAACTGATTAAAATCGGATCAAAGTCACCTGCCGTCCGTTATCGGATTAGGTTATTATGTGATATGTACTTATTTTAGTGATATACTTTTACATGAACTTGAATACTACGGTTGATTAACTTAATATTCGCGTAACCACTTACTTACTTGAGGATATTAGCACGATGCTACTTAGAATTATGGTAAAATTACGCACCTAACATCCATAGAGATTAGCTTCCTTGAACATGATTTTACTGAAGGACTTATAACGCTTGAACAATTGGCTTGAGCTATAAAATTTGACTGCACGAGCTACAGCAGCTTGAGCAACAGTGTCCAGTTTGATGAAAAGTAATAAACTGATACTAGATCAGTTTATTACTTTTCATCAAAACTATAATTGTTAACGTTTTCGTTTTCGGCCATAAAAACGTGAATGATTTTTTGATGAATCGCAATAGGCTCGTACTGAGGGTACAACTTTCGAGTACGATAAACTACTAGATGGTAAGTTGCACCAACCAACGCTCAAACGAATGGGAGGCTAAATGCCGGACTAGTATTAGGTACTTTTTTAATAATAAAAAAGTATTACATAAAGTAAAGTCTACTTTACTAGTCTGTTACAATTATTAATCCCTCAATCCCCTTTGTCGACAAAAGCAAGTAAGGCTTTTAGCCTCCCCTATGCTTACTGAAACATTTTAATGTACAGATATTTGGAGACATGTGTGGGGTACAAATATGTGTAAAAAAATAAATATCTATTGCTGACGTAATCATAATCTAAACCGAACATGTCATCAAAAATAAGCAAGGCAAAGACCCCCGCGTCCTGCTATCGTGCTTACGTAATACTTAACAGCCCCTTAGTCTAAAAGATATTTAAAATTTATGACGCAGTCTGACCTCAGCAGGACGTCTGTCCTATTTATAGTACGTTACAGATGTGCACGGACATCTGTATCAGCAGTGACCTTTAACAGGTGATCGGCAAATTGATCCGGTGAATAAATTTTAGAAAAAAGCAAATGTGCTACAGAGCCTGCGTCATTCTATATTTTTAACCGACTTCAAAAAGGAGAAGGTTCTCAATTCGGCCGGTATATATATATTTTTTAATTTCTATTTTAATTTATTGATTTGCTTTACTAATTGATAAATTTGTGACAAGCAGGTATGTAGGTTTTTAAAAAGCTATCGGAGTTTTAAACGTTTGAAGATGAACTAGAGTGGTTGTCGATTTAAACCTCTTTGTTCTCGAAGGATTCATTAGATCCGTGCTCAGCAGTATGAGTGATTTGTGATTGTCAGTGGTGTTGTGTTCGGTGGTGGTGAGGGAATCAGACACATGACTTAGCATCTAACCGCAAAATGTTTATTTTTTGTTATTATGTACTTTCTGTAGCAAAAACGTTGAAACTTGACCTGTGTCCCTGGGTGCAAGATGGGGCGGAAGAGTATTTTGATTAGGCGACCTTTTTTTAGGTCGTCTAATTGCAGAGACATAGATGTCCAAGAACGTTTAGATTTTTTTCCTTTTTTCTTTGTTTTTCTTAAATTATTAAATAGGTAGTGGTAAACTGAACTTCGTGGCTTACACTGAGTGGCTATGGGTGGCATAAACCCTATGTTAGTTGTGATTGTTGATATTCACTTATGCTAGTGCTAAGGGCGTGGGTGTACCAATCAAACGGTTGGCTGATGCCTGAAAGTTTTTCTCTTTCATACTAATGGTGAAGGGGGTAGGTCTAGAATAAGTGGCCTTTTTTAGGAATTTTTCTTCTCTAGAAGAGGAAAGTAAACACCTATGATGACCTCTGTTGTATCTACCTACTATAGACCGATATAAAAAACGAGGCTTTTATCTATAGGTATAAGTAGTGTAGCTACTGATAATACTGGTTTATCTATTAGTGCACCTAATAGAATCATTCACAAAATGTTTTTTCTCTTAGATCGCAGTAGCAAACATGCACGCCCGATGGTAAATAGTCACTGCCGCCCATGGACATCTGTAAGCAATCACAGTATATAATAATCATGAGTATTCTAGAAGGCGACTTTAACATGTAGATTTCACTCAAAGTTATGGCCACGGCACCGCGATTTTTTAAGAATGTCTGTGGAACTCGCACTCGCACTTAGGAATAAATCTGCAAATGAGTAGTTCCTTTATTTTAAACAATCAATGTAAAATGTAGGATAATCAATGTAGGATGCTAGTGTGGGACGCTACTTGTGTAGACACACTGGCTCCTTCTCACCTTCAGGAAACATCGTCTGGCGCGGGGGCGGCGGCAGCTGCGGCTGAAAACAACAAACATCGTAAATATGTAAGTTTATGCAATAACTACATATTTGTGGCGTTTAGTGTTGAAACTCTGGGAAGATGAGGTCATGACGCTTGGCAGTTTTTTTAAATTACTGTCCAGTCGTTTGGTCGACGTTACTGGTGACCCGGGAGCTGGCACGCATTTTGCTCAACGAATTGGTATTGCCATTCAAAGAGGAAATGCTGCCAGCATCTTGGGAACCTTGCCCAGGGACTGCGATAGTGATAATTTTTTATGGTAGTGTTTTTGTTTATATGTTTTTGTTTTTCTTTTTTATATATATGTACATTTTCTAATTAGTTTTTTTTTTAATTTTGTTAAATCTAATTAGATGAACCATATTGTTAATTGTATTAAAAATAAATAAACTGATTACGTACAATATATTATAGTGTCATACAAATATATTAATGTATGTGAAAAGTACGCCTTTCGGTCATGCGTAGATATAAAAGATTGTAATGTTTTATGTTCGTAGCTCACGTTCGGGGTAATTGGATCTAAAGTGTGTCGCGTGTCCCGGGCTTCACTCGCACGAGCCGCCTACGCGTGTGTCGAACGAAATGATGCGGTTTTTATAACGTTGAAGCAAACGTTTGATGTCCAACTGATGGTAAATGGTCACTGTAGCCCGTGGACATTTGTAAGCAACTTCTTACAGAACAAGGGTTCTTTCTGGAGTCAATCACAGCCACCACCACCACAACATCAATTCTTTGACTAACTCCAAGTAGGCAGAAATTCTTCTGGAAAACGGTCGGGCTGCATAGTTATCTCTGAACGTAAAGATGAAGCTCGAATTAATTTATTGATATACCTATGTAGTATGATGAATACGCTTTCTACACTCATAGCCCCACACTAGGATTTTCTCCTGTGTCGTGGGTACCATGGACACACACAAGACGAATACACAAACACCCAGACCCAGAACACGAATCTAAACTCATCATTCAGATACCTGTCTGGCCGGGAATCGAACCCGGGACCCATTGCGCGTCAGACCGGTGCGTTAACCGCTCAGCCACGCGGATCGTCATAATATAAATAGTTATATGTGTAAATTAATACAGTGAACCTTTTTGTGTTCCATTCCACAAACACTTTTTGGAGTTAATTTTGTGATCCTGTATTTTGTAGCCTTTATCAATAGCTTTTGAATAGGCCTTTGGATTAAATCGTCTCACGTTATATGCTTTTACGAAGGGTTTATATTTAAAGCTAAATTACTTTATTATAGTAATGAAATACATATTATATTTAGATTACTCTCTTGTATTTTTATTGTAAGTAAGAAGTCGTTAAAATAATTAATGATATTTAGTTCAAAAAGAGCTTAAGCTATATTAGGTGTGTCTCGCGGTTTTGACCGTGTTAAAAAAGCATTACTTTCAAGTTTAATATCTTTTGACAAAGTATACACCTACATTTTAATGAGATAAAGACTAATACTACTAAGAGTACTGCTACTGCTAGACTACTAAGTGTTTCTAAACGATACTGGCTTTAAATTACATTGAGGTACCCTAGAGTTTGATGCAATTTCAAACATACGGTTAAAATTTTAATAATTAGGTTGTGGAGTAATTTATATTACTTATTTCTTATTCTCAGTCAATAACTACATATGTATAATGTACAAACGCGAAGAATTTTCATTTCTATCATATGCATGGATAAATTTTCATCGTCAAAACTGTACCGTGTTAAAACTAATGTATCTTCGTCAGAGGTTATGACTTAATGGGCTAGCTTTGGCACTATTCCAGTTTTCTTGAAAGGAAAGCGAAATATGCCTATCCGAGATTACTTCCCACCCTGGGTATGAAAGCGTACAATACTGGAAATTCGGTCAGCGAGTCATTGGTTTTTGAAATTGGAACAACAAAGTACTTACCCAGTGCTACTTTTCCTAATGACGTGTTTACATACATTGACGCTAATATACGAGAAACGACTTTAAATTTGTAATGGAGTATTAGAGCAGTGATAGCCTGATGGTTTAAACGGGCGCTCTTCACTGAAAAATGTGTGATTTTCAAATGACTATTAGGGTGAGAGGTCGTTAGTCATGGTTCCTTCCCCGGTCGAACCAGTGTAGTCCGACCGAGGAAGTACCACAGTCACACCTATTTCCAGCGTAAAACATTTCTTGCGTTTCGATGGAAGGGTGTGGTTGCCGGCACACTTTTACATGCCGCGACCATCTTAGTCCTCGGGAGTATCAACGCATCTGTGATTGACTTCAGATGGAACCCATGTTCTATATGTAGTTGATTATGTCCATGACGATTAAATGTCCATGAGCAGCAGTGACCACTTACCATCAGGTAGACTGCATGCTCGTTTGCTACTTCAGTCAGATAAAAAAGCCTAAACAAAATACCTTTGATTTTTATAAAATTAAATGCGTTCTAGAAATTAGTTACCACTGTTTCATGTTCGGTGAATGAAAACTTCGTGAGGCAACACGTCTGAGAATTCTTAGAAAAGTTTTCAAAGGTTTGTGTAGTCTAATCATTCACACTCGGCCAGCGCGTTGAACTATGTTCTAAAACTATCATTTTACTATAATATAGTAAAATGATAGTTTTAGGTTTTAGTTAGATAAACAACGTAGGGTTTAGGTACGTCTATATAATTTAAATTTCCATATAAGTATACAAATACGTCGATGGAAACTATTTTATTTTACCTTTATAATATAAAGGTAAAATAAAATAATATAATAAAAATATTATTATTCAATATCAAATCAATGACAACAAGGGATTTGATATATCATGATACATTTACTTAAATAAATAAGTAGGTAATAGTAATAAGTAATTATGTAACATTTCGTTGAATTGATTCTTGGCCACAACCTTTTAATTATCCAAATTTTGTAGAGAAAGGCACTAAGTGACGATGTCGTTTTTTTCACCAGGTTGATTACTACATAGTTACAACAAAGTCGCTTCTCACTGTCTGTTCCTTTGTATGCTTAGATCTTTTAAACTACGCTATGGGTTTAAATGCAATCATCTTTTATATATGTGGAGTGCTAGGACAGGTAACCTCCTCGTGGTGCACTTTGGGCATCACTCAGTAACTTCTTGATCCGTCGACCCCCTCGCTAACAAAAAAAAGGTATAATACACGTATAATATAGTGGAGAAACGCTGATAATTATAGATTTTGACTTTTAGGCGGAATGATGTTCGCCGGGTCGGCTAATTTCGTATATTTGGTTCATCCACAATAAGACGGGGCACCGCTATCAAGTTTCTGCTTCTATTTAACCTGAGGTCGGTCACAGACTCACAGATGCATTGCTACCCTAAAAAATAAGTTGGAATGCTTCGGATTTATATTTCTTCGACTACCTTCCTCACTACAAAGCAGACCATGGCAGTGATTGCCATCTTTATTACAAACAAACAGGCGTGGCATTGCCTCTAGAGTAGAAACAAAAATATTTCTGCAAGTAAATTATTGTAAAAATGTAATAAAATAAAAGAAGAGATGCAAACCCAGCAGAGGGACCGAAAAGGCTTGATGATCATTATGGTTGCAGGTGCATAAAGGAAGATATTATATTTTTACTTCTAATGTCCCAAAGTAATAACGAACTTTGTATAAAAAAATCTAAAACTTATTTACAGACAAACTTTCTAGTTGCTACGAATTTCGTAGGTAGAATATAATTAGGTGTTTGAAGCGGGCAATTAAGTTTTGAAGCCTATTTGCGGTCTGTAAAACCTTCATCCTCTTGACCTCTTTATAAGTTAAGTTTCAAATTAAGTAATCCAGAATTCCTGTCTCTATTTCTGGGCCCACGGCGAGGGTCAATGGGGCTTCTTAAAAAGGGCTCTCCAAGTATTATATAATAAGCAATAAAATACATCCATTTATATGCAACGGGGTAGCAACATTCAGAAATAAGAGAACCTTGGCCCCCGTCCCAAATCTAAAAGACAATTCGCTCCTAATAAGAAGACCTTTTGAACTATTAATTTTATTATGTCTACAGTCGACTGCACGAGTTCTCTAAACGATGAACCAGGGTCCGCTGGTTCATTAATACAACTCTATTAACATTTAGTTAAAATGATAGGTTGTACAAGAAGCATTTTTACTGAAGTTTTTGATACAATCGTCATTCAAGCATAGCAGTGGGACAACCGTCCCACAGTCTCCTTGTACGTGTTAAAATGCACAATGATGATACGTTACCAAATTCAATCGTATTTGTAAGATAAACCAAACGTTGCTAAGGGATGATAAGTGTAACAGAACTCCCAGATTGTTATTCGACGGATCGCTAACTGAATTACAACGTGCAACCGCCAGCTGTGGCACAGGCCCACCCTTAGTAACTTAGTATCGGTAGCGCCGCGGAGGGACGCGCTCGTTTTTGCTCAACAAAAAACAAAACAAAAGAAATACCATTCTATTCACTGGAGATTCGTCTCGTAAATGAAATATTGATTGCTAAACTCCACGAACTCTTATTTTCGATAATAATCGTCTTTGTTGTGTTATTTGGGCCTTTACGTTTATCAAGGACAGAGTTTTGAAAATTTTAAGACGTTTATAATAACATAACCATAATTACTTTATAACCATTCGAGTCTTTAATTTGAATATCGCAACTTATTCTGTTTACGGATCGAATAGAACTTAATCAAATTATCTAGTGTTGGTGTATGACATATTGACATTGTGTCTAGAAGGACGGTGATACCTCGAGAGGTCTCGACACTTCAACAAGTGTCTCACACAGCTCTCGATATGATACTGTACGATGTGAGTACTCCTTAATATTAAGGTCAATATGCTGCATCAGAATGCAACGAATACGTGAATAGGTATATTATCTTATATGTTACATTATTATAGCTAAGATTTATATTGTATAGGTCCTGCGCTTATAGCATTAATAGTTCAAGTAGACCATAGATATAGATATATTGCTAGCAGTGGTAATTAAGAATATCATCGTTTTAATTCTCAATACAGTGAATTATGTGCTAGTTGTAATTTTACTCGAATGCGTCAGAAGAAGGGTACTGTTGAGCATATACCGTGACTCAAAAAAGTATTTGTACACCTAGTTTTTTACCAATAACTTCAATTAGACGAATGTCAGGTGAACAAAATTTGGGTGGTTAGTACTTAACGAAGCATAAAAACGTTGTGTATGTATATTAACTTTTAATAAAGAGTAAAAAAAATGTTATTAAAAAAAAACAAGAATTGAGTGGTCAAAAAAGTATTTGTACGCTTACGTGTATATCCTTAAGCTATCGAAAAAAGTATTTAGTGAAGACAAAGCGTCCTTAAATGTTTCATAAACCTTTTTTAGACTGTTCTTCGATTATTTAATTACCAATTCAGTTGAGAATGAATATAACAATCAAAGAAAATAAAAAAAAGTAAAATATGTACCTAAGTCGACGAGATTGCGTTATTATTTTTCGGAAATAAGGAAAAAAATATCAAAAATGGTCAAGAGCTGAAGTTAAACGTCATGACAATGCAGTACATTGTAAATAAAATCGAAAGAATGGCTCATACAAATGTAAAACGAAACCCGATCAGGTCAAACAAAGATACTTAAGACGAGAGAGTGCCGTACTACCATTAGAGAAGCTTCAGAAAAACCGTTTTCCAGTGTTGAAACGCTGGTCAATCACATCGCATCAACATCTAGCAAGTCCATATGTTCACAAACTGTGCATAATGTTCTGCACTCAACCAAAATATAAAAAAAAACGTTTGGTGAAAACCGATTGCTGAGTTGCAACCGCAAAATAACGGTTAATCATAGTGGACGGAACGTTACGTTTTTGGGCCGGTATGGCATACGATGGCATTGAAATGCTCGCTTTTTTCAAAGGGAATATAAATGCACGTAAATATATCGAAGTGTAGCGCGATAATTTTAATTAAAGTGCAGTCAAATTATGCCATCGTGGTCAATATCACTATTAGCATAACATTGACCCTAAGCACACTGCACGAATAACAAGAGAATAGTTACTCTATAAAATTACCTATCAGTTAGGTATTTCAACACACTCTGGATAGTTGGTTGACACCACACACCACCAGTCTCCAGATATTAATCCCATTGAAAATCTTGGGCATAATTTAGATAGGTATAAAAGTGCACAACAGAAAAATCTCAAATAAACATAATCAGCAACGAATAATCATAGAATATAAGAATAATACCTAAACACCCATCTTTAAAATTGGATGAATCCATGCCAAAAAGATTCAAGCTATTATCGATGCTAGAGACATGCATATTTCATTTCAATTAAAAATGTCGGGTTTTAAATTTTCATGTTTTACAAGGTTGTCGTATGTGTACAAATACTTTTTTGACCACTCAATTCTTGTTTTTTCCGTATAATTTTTTTATAACTCTTTATTAATAATAAATAAACATACACAATGTTTTTATATTTAGTGAAGTACTTACCACCAAAATTTCGTTCATGTAACATTCGTTTGATTAAAGTTATGGGTAAAAAACGAGGTGTACAAATACTTTTTTGACCCACTGTATATGTATGTCAATTTTTTTGGCACATCCTACAGCCTAAACGGTTTGATGAATTGCAACTGTCATAGTGAGCAACGCAACTAAACAGCGATAAAATACATTAAAACAATTATAAAAACAAAAATCCGAGAAATAAGTACTACAAAGTTATGATATATTTAAAATACAAATGATAATATATTATAAGGTGCTGCTGCCGGGGACAAATGAACAATAAAAAAAAGACGTGCGAGTCCCACTCGCGTGCGAAGCGTTCAGTATCATCCATAAAAAACGGCAAAAAAGCACGCTTATCTTATGGAAGCCTCATCAAATGTTTTTTCTCTGTTTTTAATATCTTTAATTATATTGGGAACATAGTCACGTTTATGAAATACAGCCAGGCCACAAACAGACGGTCAGCAGAATATTAGTAACAGTAAAAAACATTTATCATACACGTGTGGTGTCTTTAGAAAGGTCTTCCAAAATGACATTGAGATCCCAAAAAAATTTTTGCTCAACATCACAGTGATATCTTTGCTTAGTAATCTTATTACATATATGTAAGCACCATATGGCCAACTCCTATGGTTTAAGCTTGAAGGACCCCAGTATTATCAGGGTTGAGGAGTTGAAGGTCAAATTTTTCATGTCATATCTTTTCTTAGTAATCTTATTGTATACACGTAAGCAACAGATGGCCTACTTCTATGGCTTGGGCTTGCAGTACCCTGCATCATCAGGATTGAGTATTTGCTTAGTATTGTTATTACATACCCATAAGCACCAAATGGCCAACCCCTATGGTTTAGGCTTGGAGCACCCCTGCATCATTAGGATTGAGGACTTGAAGGTCAAATTTTTCATCATGTGTCTCTGCTTAGTAGTCTTATTACATACATGTAAGCACCAAATAGTTAACTGTTATAGTTCGGGATAGCAGTAACCCTGTATCATCAGGATCGAGGAGTTGAAGGTCAAATTTCTCGTCAACCTATATAAACATAGATATATAATACATGTCCCAAGTTTCATAAGAATCGATTCAGCAGAAGTCTAGTTATCTCAAATTATCTAAAAAACTTGAGGAGTTGTGGTAGTTTCCACCCCATAACTCGAAGAGTTAAGCATCACAGCATACCCATGTCCAAGAGAAAAAGTTGCGTGATGAAATTTCCTATCAAATGAAAGAAAGAAAATTGAAATCGGTTCAGAAACACCCAAGTTATGTAAGATTTTAAGAAACCAACATTTTCCAATTTTCCGGGAAAATAGTCGTACGGTTTTCATTTTCCTCAATATGTGACCGCCTGTAAAACTAGCCGCATACGTTGTCGTATGAATGGTGTCGGTAGGTCTACGATTTCTGGGCATTTCGCCCGAACATACATAAAAAAAAATACGTGACGAATAGATAACCTCTTTCCTTTGGGAAGTCGGTTAAAAATTAAAACGCAGGGTTTTTCTATTCTCTACTGTTTTTCGATCTCTGAACTTAATAAATGAACATAATCCGAACGTAATTTTCTTTCAATTGTGAATTGGACTGAATTCACAATGATTTGCTGGAACAATTTCATGTATTCGAACACCCCACTTGGGAATAGAAAAATGAATAAAGAATGGTGTTTATAAATTCGATCCCTTGACCTTTATCCGAAGCTCGCGATAGAAAGGCAAAAAATATCGAAATTACCAATATCCGTACCTGCCGTACTTCATTTGCCGCTAGTGAAATAAATAGAGCGAAAACTCTCGTAATTGGTACGAGTAAGTACATACTTTTAAAAAGCTTATAGACTCATGAAATATGAAAGGTAAGCTTTAAGTGATGTTTGATTTTTTTCACAGGTGGTAGAACCAGCGTAGTTAGTCCGGAGAAGTACCACCGCCACACCTATTTTTAGCGTGAAGCATTTCTTGCATTTCGATGTAAGGGTGTGGTTGCCGGCACACTATTATATGAGGCGACCATCTTAGTCCTCGGGAGTAGCAACGCATCTATGATTGACTTCAGATAGAACCCATACTCTATATGAAGATGTCCATGGGCAGTGAACACTTACCGTCAGGTGAACTGTATGCTCGCTTACCACTTCAACCAGATAAGCTTATTTTGCTAGTCCATAAGGAGACATAAGATATAATATGAAGAGGGTTACATCCTCTTTGTCGTTCGACTCCGGAAGAACTATCATCACATCTGGTTCTGCCTGAATGTTATGCGTTGGTGTGTTTTAAAGCGTGAAGGTGATATGCTTGTTCGAGGTTTTCCAACTTATTATTAGTTCTGAGAGATAGCTATAAGATTAATCTTATCTTGGGTGGATTACAAACGTGCATTGGCGGCGGTAGCCATTTACCATCAGGTGAACTGTACGTTCGTTTGCTACTGTCATAAACGAAAGTCCTGAATTAAAAGGATATGTACTTAGTACGTGTGTAGTCTATATAGTAAGTAATATTTAGTCTTTATTTCATTAAAAATAATTTACTTTTTACAAGAGTTAATGCAATTTAATGTCATATTACCTGTTAAAACGCGCGTGAAACCGCAGGATATGAGGGCAAAGCTAGTCTGTTGAATATGGACTCAGGGGTTCCCAAACTCATTTGTACTGTGACGCCTTTAAGAATTTCCCATTTTTTACATTGTCAGTCAACTCCTCCTCCCCCACAGACATATCTACCTAGGCTAGTACCATCTAGTATCAATACTAATTATCAGTAAACTGTCCGCTAAATAATTACAAAGCTAAAACATAGGTATATATACAATTAAATTGAAGAGAATGATGTCCTTGCTATTCTGTGGGCTCCACTTTGAGAATTCCTCCCATTTCTTTCTCTACGACTATTTTTGACCTATACTTAACTGACTCGTTAGCATTAATGCGCAATGCCCTTGGAGCGTTTTTAGACGTCCTAATGCGTCGCGACGCATAGTTTGGGAAGCCCTGGACTAACTCACTAGACCAAGCCTAAGTCCTTGTCACGCGTGTTATTAGTAAAGTAACGTGATAGTTGTAGGTACTCGATACATACGTCACTTATAATGTACATGAACGTGCATTGAGTTCCGAAGACGGTATTCATTCAAGCAAACAAGTTTGCATATTAAGTCTCATAAAAAATACTTATATTGTCTGCGGAGCTCTTTTTTACTCTTTTTTTATCAATTAAACTGGCAAACGAGCATGCAGTCCACCAGTGATGGTAAGTGGCAATCGCCTCCCATGGAAATCTGTAATCAACTTCATGCGTTACTACTCTCGTGGACTAAGATGGTCGTCTTTTCCAGCGCACTTTTCCACCGAAGCGTAAAAACTGCCTCACGGAAATAAGTGTGACGGTGGTACCTACCTGGTCAAACCATATTCGCTTTACCACCGTGCACCAGTTTGTCTGATTGTAATACTTCAAATATTTTTTTATAATCATGTCACTTTATTTTTTTTATCAAATACCGGTGAAAGATTGAAATGTAGCTGCTTAATCCCAGACCCGCCCTCTGATAAGGATAGTTCTAGGGAAACATCTTGAGGAAACTCATACATCTAGTGTCAACCCGTTTTGTCCCAATGCTGGGCCCCGCGCCCAGCTTCTGCTTCTCTTAGAATAACAAGTTAATAAATCCTTATTATTATTTATTTGTTATAATTAATTTTTCACATCTTTTTGCGCAACTGAAGTTACAATTAATATTTCAAGTCAAATTTGTTTGTGTCTGTGCTTTTGTGTCACAAAATACATAAATCAGATAACACAACAATCCTCTTGAATTTTGTTATTCTTTTAATACCCTTTGGGGATTTGCGTAGTTTTGCCGGCTCATTATAATTCTTAATTAAAAATTCCACAATTGTGCGGACCTCGCGACAAAATGGCCGTCTGGAGTGGTGAATATTTCAGTTTAGAATGTAATGGACGCGCCGGATGGAATAAATAATAAAGGCCTAAATCACAACCAATTTTTCTGTTAATTAAACCCATTTTTATTCACACCTGGCTCTTTAGATAATTGTTTATTTATTTAAGAAAGGAACGGAATATAAGGAATGTAGACGAACGAATATAAGAGATTTTTTGTATGATTATTATTTGATTAACGCGATGTGTTAAGGTAGACTTACCATTAACGGTTATTTTACTTAGCGTTTTGTTTACGAGTTATTTAATTATTCGTTGTTTGTTTTTTTTTTGGTTTGTTTATTGAAGTGGCACACGGACATGCAGTCCACATGATCAAAAATGGCAACTACACTCATGGATATCTGTATCTGTTTGTCGTCGGTTACTTCAAATGATTAAAAGTGTTTTAAAGGCGTCTCAAAATAACAACACAAAGCTTCGCAGAACATTACATTGAAATACAGTTTGCATTGTAGGATAAAAAACGTAAACGTCAAAGAAGATTTCAATAATGCTCGGCTCTACGCTTTCTTAACTGTCGAATTACATTTTATGCAAGAAGAGACATTTATAAACGTTTATATTAAGTATTAATATGGTACATCATAGTAACGACTCATTCGAGATTATAACGCCATTGACGGTATATATTTTGTATATGAGCATAATTCATGTAGAGACAGTCGCATGATAATGTGTTCGGTTCGGACAAACATAATTCATGATTAAGTCATGTGTACAGGATGGAAAATGAAAACTTACACACAATAATAATGTTTATTCTTCAATATGGTAACCTCAGTTAAGTTACACTGTGTCTGTCTTCTTTCGTCTAAAGATTTAATATACCTGTTTATAAAAATAAAATAGCGCAATATTTCAATGATATAACTTTAATAAAAAATAGCTTCCATCTCATCTTTCTATCCATGAAAGAGAGGGTCAAGTTCAATGTTTTCATCCATTCATCGAGCATAGAGAGGTATCGAATGATTTCTAGTTTATATTTTAATGAAAGAATTTGCAATGCCTCGAGCTGTCTCTCTCAAATAGGTTTTATTTTTATGAAATTTAAACGAAAAAAGCTTACTCTTGAAGTATTTAGGTCAATTATGAAGACTCAACTTATCTAGATCGCAGTAAGACTTAAACGGGTAAGTCGAGCGCGGTCGGGAAGTAGATCGGCGACCGCTAGTGGTTTTTCATGCGCGCTTCCGTGTTTAGGCAACCACGTTAAGCCATAGTTTCAAGTGTCAAGCTATTGTAATTATAAGTTTTATCCTGGCAAAACTATTTGGGCTTATAATGTTTAATGAGCATGCAGTCCATCTTAATGGTTAGCGATCACAGCTTAAAACCACGGAACCCCTGTCTGAAATCAATGACGGACACGTTGCAAGTCATGGTGACTAAGATGACCGCTTAGGTATATATGAGTAAATCAATATCCACACACTACCACTGAAAAAAAAGACTATTACTCCAGACTACAGGTGCCTCTAAATATAAGATAACTAAAATATAAGATGTAAGACTCTAAATTATAAGATGCTTCTACCGTGACAGTTTTAGAAGTACACGTGTAACTACGAAGTCATCATGTATGCGTTAGTTAAAACACACACACACACTTTGTTATGAGGCGACCATCTTAGTCCTCTGGAGTAGCAACGCATCTGTGATTGCAGCAACACACCCTTCCACTGAAATGCAAGAAATGCTTCACGGTAGAAATAAGTATGGCGGTGGTAGGTCCCCGGTCGAATCATACTCGTTCTACCTAAAAATTATTTCGGTAAATAATTAAAACATTTTGATTAATGTTGGCAGCATGCAGGAGTACAATAAATATATGAAAAGAAAAAAATATTAACAAAATAAATTAACTTAATTAAGAAAAGGGAAATGTAAAAACAACCATACAAAATAATCGGTATTGCTGTCTCTAAGTTATCTCCCTTCCGTCCCTGTAGTTCTGGGATCAGAATAGTGCTACGGCATCCCCTGCTTGTCGTAAGAGGTGACTAAAAGGGGCTTCCGGGGTAGTGGTCGGCTAGAGTAGGAGCTTAAACCGTCCAGCCAGGCGATCCCGGGAAGGACGGCGGTATGTGTGGTCGCATATCGTCGTAAAGACTAGACGGAGCGGTGGGCCCTGCCGCCCATCTGAGAGGAGCCCGATGGGGCAACGCGCTCAGGGGATTCCAGTTGCAGTCCTTTGGAGGTCCCGGAGTCCTCTTTATAGCGCCGAGGACGGCCACCGGGGGGATTTTAGTGCGGTAAGAATCCCACATAACCCTGCATCGCTCCCACGGCGTCGGGTACCTTTTGAAGGTTTCCCCCTCGAAGAAAAAAGCTATCTCCCTTCGCTTTAATTTGCTACTTGTTTCTAATGTTTAAATAATCAAGCAGTGTTAAATAGACGGATATATATACGAAAAATACTGTTTTTTTATCTTGATACAACGTGGGAAAGTAGTATTGTTAAATAGATGTAGTATTCATCTATTTTTTTCTTTAAGGATTTCATTTATTTTTCAGCCTTTATTCTCCATTAATGCATTTATGTGCTCCTAACTTAGTTCATTATGTTATTATTTATATAATTAAACTGTTTATTATTCCTCATAGGCAAAAAAATCTATTTAAACTTTTTTCTTTTAATTTTTCTTTTCTTAAAGGTCGCATAGTAAATTATGTTAATAGCATTAAGTCCACTTTTGTAACATTATGTGGGTATGATAAATAGCGTAAAAGTAATTCTCAACTCTTTATTGCATGCATACATAGTAAACAACAACGTGAACATTACAATTAGGTGGTCAATATTAATTAGTCACACATAGTATGAACCCTGTTGGTGTATAGCAATTTAGTAGGAGTACACCGATTTGTTTTATGTGTAGTTGGATTAATAAATTTTTTGAAATACTCCTTTAAGTCATAAAAGCACTCTCTTATAAGGTACTGTTTTATTGTTGGCAAAATGTTTTTTATGTGTTTTATTTCGTCCGGCAAATTGTTAAATATTTTAGAGATGACATACGGCCCGGACCGCTATAGCTTAAGCTTTGAGGTGGGAACTACCAATAGGTTCATTGCCTGCATCAGTCCTGCTGGACATAGGGCTCTCCCAAACTGCGCGATTGAACCCGATTTTTGGCTCCCCTCATTCAGTAATAAAGTGCACGTCTAGAACTCGAATCCAAAACCAAAATAGCCTGAAAGATCGATACAGACCGGATATCGCTGCTTTGCATGAATAATCGTACCATCCCAAATTCATCAATTGTAAAAATTCGACCGTAATTTAAATTAGAAAACTAAACTTCATATTGTCCAAAGTAGTACGAATATTTCGCAAATTCAAATAAAATGTAATATTTTTTAGGTAATTTTGAACGCGCCCGTGAAATATAAGTAAAAAAAGTTTTTATTATCTAAGCCGCATTTAAAAGCAATAGCGGTATTTTGACAAAGACATCTGATATTTTTGACGTTATGTGTTTTCATAGTAAAACATGAAATGTTCTATTACGTTTACTTTGTTTATGTTTGTGACAAATGCACGGTAGTGCGTGTAATGTGTTTTTAGTTGACTTTATGTATGATTTAAACATTATTTGAAAAAAATATTAACATTCTGTACTCTTTCTCTACGTCCACTATAACCGTGCAAACATACCAATCCGTCCAAATAATTATTTTTTCTTCATTCATTCAAAGAACAACAAAAAACATTGTTTCATTTTTATCTGACTCTTCTCTAAAATTTGCGTTTTTGTATTGAATTATTATTATTTATGTAAAGTAGCGATATGTCTATTAATACTAAGAGACCAATTTTATTATATTAAACGTACTAATATAATCTTAGTACGTTTAAGGTATGGTTAAGTTTAAGCAAAATTTGTGTATGTGTTTTTTTTCATGTTTTGATTTCGTTGAAACTTGATACACAGTTAATTTTTGAGCTGTGTTAATACATAAGATACTCATTAACACGGAGTACTGAAGAGAGTGAAGCCGCGGGATTATGTTAGTTATTAATATAAATATAAGCGTTAGTTGTTCAGTCGTCAAACAGGAGTGCTTTGTCCACCGTGACGTCAGACATCTCAGGCCGTCTCTGACGTATCGGCTTATATAAGAATACTATTAGTGCGTATAGAACTACGTCGGATGCCATCACCCTCCCTGCTGCCACCCTCAATTAAGGCCAGGGTGCAAGGGAAAAGCGAACCTATGGTTTGGGGATTTTATTAATATTAGACATACAGTTAACTATTGAGCAGTTGCTGCGTGTATATTTTGAAAAAGTTTATAATGTAAGGCTCTATGTATCCCCTCTATGCGCGGCTGTTAAATATAAAAAAGGAAGCGGCCAGGTACTGTATTTACGTAAAAAAAAAACTATTTAAATAAGAGGCGATGTATAGCAATTATATATTTGTAGAGATTTTCGTTTTTCTAAAATCGAAATAGAGTCATAATTACAATTCATAAAATATAATTTGTATATATATGTAACACCTAGATACACCGACAATGTTGATTTAATGACTGTTAGCAACAATTATGAATATACTTCAGTTTCTGAAACAGATATCAAAGAAAAGCGTAAAAAGAATAAATACTTACATTCCCATATCGTTTTTGACTTGAACCATAGACCAGCCCAGGAGAGCAAGGCACAAATCGGCAAAATGGGGCTTTAAATCAACAGGTTAAGGTCTAAAATGCATTACGGAAGCGAGAGGTGGGAGCGCGGAGGCTGTGCGGCGGAGCATCGGCGCGCGCAACCTGAAACTCGTAGTGACGTGCGTTATAAATTGTGTCGATAATCGATTTTCATAGCCATGTTTAAATTCCGACAATTAAACAGTATTGCGATATTAAAAGATGTATGAAATTGTGACAAGCAATAAAATACGGGATTGTACTAGATATGACAAAAAGGAGGTACACAGAGACAAAAATGAGGAGAATGGTAATATGAAAAAAAGACTGAAATTCAGAAATAATACGAGTGGTATTGCTAAGGACTTCGAATCGCCAATTAAATAATGTAAGCATTTGGACTTAACCCTAAATAATATTTTTTTTTATTTAGAATGAGATCTTTTCAGTCGTTTATTTTCGTAAATAAATGCATTCTTGGTATTTCTTTGAATAGTCACATTAGAAGCTAATGGTAAGTTTGTCGAAATGTTATTAATAATTACAACAATGGTTTCTATTTTCATTTTCACAATACTTAATATGTCCACAATTTATCAATAATATAAAAAGACAATTTAAATCCACACACAACATTGACCGCGATCGGCGCACAACACAACGTATCGTTTCAACTGTCTCACACATCACTACGCTTCAGTTTTCAGTGTTCCTTCCAAAGGATGGGTTCACGCGCGACGCCGCAGGTCGCGGCTCTGTAGAAATTAAAACCAAAATATAATAATAAAGTGATAAACAAGTGGAATGTATTAGCTGGTGTGAGCTGAAGATGGGTGTGGACAGCGTGCCTCCCCAGCGCCCCCTCGTGAGTGCAATGCGATCTTTACTACTGTATTTTTAACTGCAATATTGTATGGCGGTCCTTACTGAATGACCTTTTTTGAATACCCGATACACTGTTTAACATTGCTATTAAATGAAATAACGTAAGGTAGAATAGTCATACATGGTTTAAAGAGTATTTTCGGATATATTCTTGCATAATGCTATGCAGTTTTTATATAATTTTAATTGATATTTTTGAGACCGGATACTTCAGTTATTTTTGGCCTACAACATGGATGCATCACAGAATTTTATTATTACGTGATAGTATTTTAATGTAACTTTTTATTTTTGAAATGTAGTTTAGTATAGAACCTTTTTTAGTCTATAATACTCGTCGTAGTTATGTTTGCTACGAAATAAAGGCTCATGCTGAAACTATCACTCTTTATAATAATGCATTTAAATGAGAATTTTATTAGTATTTGATAAATTTCCTCAACTGAGTAATTTATACATAACATAAAACGTTTTCTAGTATTTATCGTGGGAAATAGATATATTACAAAACAAAAGTAAATTTATAAACGTTTCTTATCTGCTCTTGGAAAATAAGTAATTAATTTGAATATCGTTTCCTACCGACGATTTTGTCTGACTCATTTTGTGTCTATACTTAAATATATTAGATACATAATATACCCATATATATTATGTACCTAATATATTTATTTTAAACTAGTCATCCGTCGCAACGGTCAAAATTCGACCTTAATTTAACTCTAAAACTAAACTTGATATTGTCCCAAGTAGCACAAATATTTCTCAAATTCAATTAAATTGGATTAATTCTAAGGTTAGTTTAAAGATAGAAGAGGTTTAATTACCTAAGCTACATTTAAAAGCAATAGCGGGTAATTTGTCAAAGACATGTGACATTTTTGACGTTATGGGTTTTTCATATTATGACACACGTGTCAAATGCAAGGTAGTGTGTGTAATGTGTTTTTAGTCGTTTCTATGTATGTTTCATGCATTATTTGAAAAAAAAAACTGCATTTAGTATTCCTTCTCTTCATAAACTATAACCGTGCTAAATTTCATACTCCTTCGTCGGCGGCAAGTTTCTTAAAAACGGATCGCAAGTTTTCGCTTCACGTATTAATATAATAGATATAATATATAGATATAATATTCGTACTTAGACACATAATAATTCTTAATCCGATAAGCTTACAGCGAAGACTAGACAGAAGATACTTGTAACAAGGTGTACAGTTTCAACGAAATTTAAATGGAGTAGTTGTTCAGAGAAGAGCGTGTACTTCAGTTAATGTCATGCACAGAGAATCCTTGCACGTGTTGAAGTTGAAGTTACTTTACGTAGGACGTATTATTTAGATCATAATCCTCGGGAGTAGCAACGCATCTGTATTCAGATGGAACCCATATTCTCTATGAAGTTGATTACAGATGTCCATGCTCGTTTGTTACTTCAATCAGATAGTAAATAAAAGATCCTGTAATGACTATGACAGTATCTTACACGCAGTGGGCTCCGGGTTCGATTCCTGGCGGAACTGGTATCTGAATGATGATTTTAGGTTCTTGTCGGGTCCGGTTGTTTATGTATACATCTTTTTTATATCATTAGCACCCATGACACAAGAAAATCCTATGTACATTTGTGTACAAGTCCTAGAGTATATTTAAATATTCCGTCTTACCAATACCTACATGTACCAAATGGTTTTAACTGTTTGAAGATACACGCACGCTTTCTACACTCATAGCCCCACAGTAGGATTTTCACCTGAGTCGTGGGTACCATGGACACACACAAGACGAATACACAAACACCCAGACCCAGAACAGGAATCTAAACTCATCAGTCAGATACCTGACTGGCCGGGAATCGAACCCGGGACCCACTGCGTGTCAGACCGGTACAGTAACCGCTGCGCCACGCGGGTCGGAAGGTGGTAGAACTCTTTGTGGTACAACATGAGACACATCATAGGTAGGTACACCTATTGGAACGAAGTTTCTAATCGCGCGTTGCGAAGGAGGCTAGACGGAAAAAATCAGACGAACAGTTGTCACGACATTGTTTGCTATAGTGTATTAAGCCGCGCGGCCTGCGCATGTTTCTCTGTCTGTCTGTCTCTCATAGAAAGCAATTATCTCTCAATTATTTTTGTTTCGTCTTTCTATTTTGGTTTGAACAGTGTAGTTCTTGTATTGTTAAGTTTATACAGGTGTTAAGTACATAATAAATAATAAAATAATGTATTATTTTATTACTTTTAATTTCAAGTTCATAAGCCTAAAATCTATTTTTATTCGTAACTTGTACCGATACAATAAAGTGAGTAAAGCCATATTAGGGGCATTGGAGCGTTTTCAAAAGTTCCGTTCAAAATTAGAAAAGTTACAAAATTGGAAAGCATCAAGACCAAAGTTGTGAGTCCTGGCGTGGGCGTGGGTAGTACTATTCGCAGATGGCTCTGCAAACAATACCGACAGGGTTACCAAGTCTTAAAAAATGTATTCCATTAAAGCTTTCATTAAAAACCCTTAAAATCTCCCACAATAAATTATGAATTGGAATTCTTCGTGGCAACCTGACCTGACGACGAAAAAAAAGGTCTTCGGGTTCGTTTTTTTTTCTAGCGGGGAGATTTCCCTTTAAAAACACAAATATGTTTAAGTTATAAAAACCCCTAAAAATATTACACCCCTAAAAATCCCCATCGTACTTATTTATCCCCTAACTTTGGGGGAAAACCCCTAAGTTGGGAACCCTGAATACCGATATCTTGTTAAGAAATGAATTCCTCTTTCAATTCTTCATTTCGTAACACAAATAAGGTTTCAGCGTAAATGTGGTCCGAATGAGCTTCCTTTGTTAGTTTCTCGTTGTTTTCCAAACATATTGAGTTTCACGTGCCGGGACAATGACGTGAAAACAATGACATATTAATTGACGTATGTAATTTTTTATGAAATTGGGGTGTCAAACTTATAAATAGTCCTTCTGATAGTATATCTATATCTATACTAATATTATAAAGAAGAAAACTTTGTATTTTTGTTATGAATTAACTTAAAAATTACTAAACCGATTTTAAAAATTCTTTTACCATTAGAATGCTACATTCATCCTGAGTAATATAGGCTATTTTTATTACTAGAATACATAAGGGGTCCTTGCTAAAAGTTCTGCAACATGAATGAAGGTTCACAAAAATTCCTTAAATTTTTTTTCATTGCATACGCTGCGGTAACTTCTGATAAAAAAATTTTTTAGTCTGACTGAAGGAGCAAACGAGCATGCAGTCCACCTGATTGTAAGTGGTCACTGCCGCCTATGGACACCTGTAATCAACTACGTGCAGAACATGGGTTGCATCTGAAGTCAATCACAGATGCGTTGCTACTCCCGAGGACTATGATGGTCGCCTCATGTGAAAGTGTGCCGGCAACCACACCGTTCTATCGAAACGCAAGAACTGCTTCACGCTAGAAATAGGTGTGGCGGTGGTACTTCCCCGGTAGAACTACACTAGCTCTACCACCTTTAGAAATATACGAAAACATATCAATATTGTACATATATACATATAACATTACAATACCGCGACACCATCGCCGCGCAATGATCAGTGTGTCCTCATGAAAAGCGGCCGTAGCGTTTATGTTCACCCACTGCTGCATCAATACCCAATGTTGTTGCCACCACTAATGCCAGGCGCAGTGACTATTGACCAAATCTCCATTACGGATGGACGGAGAGACAGATCCAAGTGTGGATTTCAAATGTATAATGGGTTGGATAGGCTAAGTCGCGTCGGTTCTGCTAGTCACTAATAAACTCACGAGGTGGTTGAATCAGTGTTTTTCAACCGAGAGGGTGCCACCATACTTATTTCTAGCGTGAAATAGTTCCTGCGTTTCAATGGAAGGGTGTGGTTGCCGGTTTTATATGAGGAGACCATCTTATTCTTCGGGAGCCAACGCATCTGCTATTGTCTTCAGTTAGAACCCAAGTTGTATATGAAGTTGCTTACATATGTCCATAGGTGGCAGTGACCACTTACCATCAGATCCACTCGATCTGTACTGCATACTCGTTTCCTACTTCAATCATAAAAAAACGTGCGGCGATCGGGACTTCCGGAAGCTTTCGGAAGCATAGCAATAGCAAAGCATTTTTTATCAACTTCTGCAATTATAATTATTTATTTATCTATGCAGTATTTTTTTTTCTTTGATATTAGTTCAAGTTTTTTCTTTGATACCATATAATTTCTCACAAACATACTGTCCTACCATATTATATACACGTTAGGCAAACGCTCAGTCGCTCTACATGGTAAGCGGAGTGTAGGGTGTTAGGTTTTTTTCGTTACGGAATTTCTTGATTCGGTCGCCGCGTTCAAAGCCCGCGGTAATAGGTTAAAAACCGTCGTAAGATAAGTGCATACTATAACAACACGTGTTTCTTACTTGATGTGAGCTATATATGTGATGGTACCGCCGAGGACAAGTTGGAATTACACGTGTAATGAGAGCTCTATAATGCTCGCAGTAGCGGTTGAGAATTCCTATAGTAGATATACCTAAATAAACTCGTACTCCATTTAAATTTCCAACTTTTGAATATTACACGTATAAACATTAAAGCTATTTAAATATTACATTGAGATATTAAGAAAAGAAAAAAAAAAATAAGTTTATTCGTGATAATTACAACACATAATCGGTACAACTATAGTCGTCGTCAACCCATTATTGTCCCACTGCTGTGCACGGGTCTTCTCTCAGTATGAGAGAGTTTAGGCCATAGTCCACCGCGCTGGCCAAGTGCGAATTGGGGGACAAAACTATAGTAGACATAATAATTAAAACATATACTACTTATCTTAAAACACAACAGATCTAACAGAAGAATAGGTGGTAATATTATATTATAGGTACAATATTATTATTTAGATTCTATAGTTTCCCTATTAAGTAATAAGTAAACAATAACGGTTACCATATATTTCAAAACAATAATTTGACAATATACTCGTTTGAAATAAATGTTACCCTGGATTTGAACGCCAGACTGCCAGCATCGGAGTCCGATTCTGACATCTATTTTGCGCATGTTTATGTTTCAAATTTAAATGGGTTAAATATATTGTAAAAACTATAGTAATATACTAAGACGAAACAAGTAGTTTGAAGATGGTAGAACCAGTGTAGTTGAAGGTGGTAGAGCCAGTGTAGTTCGACCGGGGAAGTACCACCGACACACCTATTGCTAGTGAGAACCATTTCGATGGAAGGGTGTGGTTGCCGGCATAATTTTATATGAGGCGACCATCATAGTCCTCGAGAGTGACAACGCATTGTGATTGACTTCAGATGGAACCCATGTTCTTAGGAAGTTGATTACAGATGTATGGACAGAGCGGCAGTGACCATTTACCATCAGGTGGACTGCATGCTCGTTGCTACTTCAGTCTGATAAAAAGTAAATGAGACTAAAGCAAATTACCCATTAATATTAATATTTTCTATTCTATTCTTACACTTAAAAACAACCCTTATCAGCGTGAAACAGACGCGGAGAAAAACTAAAAATTAAAAAAAAAACAGAGTATATTTGCAACAATACAAAAACGTGGGTCGCCGTTACAAAACGAAATGAAATCCCTGGAAGCACCACAAAGTTCGGATTGTAACAAATTCGATTATAACGGCATAAAATCGAAGTTGGCACAAAGTTTCCTGAGAGCGGGGTCGTAACCTTTGCATATAGGTCGCCTTTTCAAAAGGTCTCCTTTTTATTTGTCACAGAACAATAGAAAGGGCTCTTTAAAAATAGCATATCGTGTAACACGTGCGAGAAATTTACACGTGTTTTTATTTAATGCGGTTTCTAGTATTTCTAATAATATTTCAACATCCATTTAATCTGAATTATTTACTGCAGACTGACTCTGTTGGACTGCCCCTGAACAAAGTATGCCTACGCCCATGATATTGATATGATTGCCCATATTTTTTACTGGAGTGCGTCAAAAAGAGGGTAAATTTTTCGTCCGCACGTATTTTTGTATGTATGTCTATTTCTTTGGCACGCGCTACACACGGTTCTACGGAACATATGATCGGAATCGACTCAGTTTGCAGAGCTGCATAGGCATATATATTTTTTCCAACTCGGCTGGGCTGCGTTCGGGAAATTTCGTAGTATCTTCTCGTCCACAATTCCTCAGTGCCTGAAGTCGAAATTATTCGAGCAATGTGTGTTGCCAGTGATGACCTACGGCGCCGAAACGTGGTCCTTCACTGTAGGCCTCATTCGGAGGCTCAGGGTCGCTCAGCGTGCTATGGAGAGGGTTATGCTCGGAATTTCGCTACGAGACATGATTCGCAACGATGAAATCCGTAGACGAAATAAGCTTACCGACATAGCTCTCAAAATTAGTAGGCTGAAGTGGCAATGGGCCGGCCACATCGCTCGCAGGACCGATAACCGATGAGGAAGGAAGGTCCTTGAGTGGCGACCACGTTTAGGCAAAAGGAGTACAGGTCGCCCCCCTACCAGATGGACCGATGACCTGAAGAAGACAGCGGGAAACCGTTGGATTCAGAGGGCACGGGACCGGTTGGAGTGGCGCCATTTAGGGGAGGCCTTTGTTCAGCAGTGGACATCAAAAGGCTGATGGATGGATGGATGGATGATATATTTTTTAAATATGGCGCCTGCAATCTGACAAAAATGAGGGTTGAGAGACGTTTTTTTAACAATACGGGTATTAAATGAAAAATTTTTACAAAACACAAGCTTTCTACACTCTAGGATTTTCTCCTGTGTCGTCGTGGGTACCATAGACACACACAAAGACGAATTACACAGACACCCAGATCCAGAACAGGAATCTAAACTCATCATTCAGTTACCTGTCTAGCCGGGAATCGAGCCCGGAACCCATTGCGCGTCAGACCGGAATTGTAACCGCTCGGCCACGCGGGTCGTCAAAGTTTGTAAATAGACCACTAAAATATATTTCATGACACTTTTGTGTTGCTATTTTGACTTATTGTTCTTGTTAAAAACAAGATAATATATCGTTTGTAAGCAGTCGGGATTTCAAGTTTAATAATTTTGCGATGTTACTTGTTAAGGTTTTCGCAATTATGTACATATTTATAGAAGTAATGGGTCAATTGCGAATCAATTGAATCGTCTTTGTAATAACAGCTGTCTTGTGAATAGAAGTAGTTGGCTTATCTGGTACTTATCACAATGGACACTTTAATTGAACTGTCTTCCTATTAAACTAGAAATAATAGTAGAAATAAGATGATAGTTATATCTTATGTAACAAGGTAAACAAGAAAATATTTAACATTTGACGATCATCGTGGCGAAGCAGTCATTATACCTACTGATCTGACACACAGTGGGTTTCGGATTCGATCCTTGGGCAGACAGACATCTGGATGATGAATTTAGATTTCTGTTCAGTCTGGGTGTTTATGTGTGCATCATTATGTGTATCCTGGTACTCGCGTATTTATAAATCTTGTATTAAAACAAATTTTACCTAAGCCTATCGGTTAGCTAGCTAATTAATTTAGCTAACTTTTTTAGCCGGCTTGGCCGGTTAAATTGTACAGCCCTAGTGCCAACCCATTATTGTTCCACTGCTGAGCACAGGTCTTCTCTTAGAATGAGAGAGCAAGCTGCAAAAGCACGCTGGCCAAGTGCGAATTGGTGGATTTCACACACCTCCCAGAACTTATTTTTTAAAGAACTCTCGGGTGTCTAGGTTTCGTCATGGTGTTTTCCTTCACCGAAAAGCAGTGATAATTAATTTCTAATACGCACATAATTTAGAAAAATCAGTGGTGCGTGGGTTTGAACCTCGGACCTCCCGATCGAGAGGGCAAGTTTCAACAATTACGCTATCACTGCTCTAATGTTGACATTGATATGTAAACTCGTAAACTTCGAATGTATAAATAACACGAAATATTTTGTAGTCAGTAGGGCGCGGGGTAGGATAGGGTGCGGTTGGGCCACCGAACAGGGCGCCGGACACCGGAAAAATTTTGTACTGGTCACCTTTTTCAAAGAGATTAATAAAATGTTTAAAAACTTTTAAATTTTTAGACATTAGGCTTACTAAACATTTCAGAGGACACTAAAATTGCCAGTAACAATATTTTTGTTACCTTACTACTGTCTATTTTCGTCGCTTCAATACTCTCTTTATTGTGGAAGTAGCCAACGAGCAAGAAGTCCACATGCTGCAGTAGCATCTGCCTTGCCTTGTCCATAGTTAAACGTAATTAACCCAAATAACATCATTATACCGTATGGCATGTGTAATGTATTACATATTTAAACTAGGCAGTCATAATGTCCATATTGGTACATAATATCCCTATTCTATGTATTATATATGAACAATGACCCTTGCTAGATTTACCGATACATTCTATAACAAGAATTATAGAAGGAAGGCCTTAATGCTTAATTCGTATTTTTTTAAGCTTGTGCTACTTTGGGGCGTTTGAAGATTTATTCAATTGAAATGTTTTTATTCCTGTTTATTTTTTGTATATATTTAGGATATTTATATTTTTAAATTTATCCATTAAAAACCTAGAAATAGACTCATATTTCAGAACGGAAACAAAACCAACTGGTTTTCTACAGACTAAAATACAGTCTTCTTTCCAGCCCAACCAAATGGTAATCAAAAATTTTCATACGCCCTGGTTACCGAGTGGCTTTAAGATCTTTGTCGAGATTAAATCTTCGGCCACAAAGGGACTCCAGTCAAATATTTGTATTCATGACGCTCCACGAATAATGTACTGGATTTTTAATATTGTGCGCAAATTTCACGGGCTTAAGCCTGCGTTATGCTATTTAGTAACTTTCGAAGCTAGGCATGTATTAAAATGCCTTTGATGATTATACTTAACTAGCTTAACCCCGCAGCTTCGCACGTGTCAAAAAAAATCGATGTATCGGTAGTCCTGTGGGAGTAAGATATTTTCCCAAAGTAAAAAGTAGCCTATATGTTAATCCAGAGTGTCAACTAACTCCCTACCGAATTTTACGAAAATCGCTCCAGCCGTTTAAATGTGAAGAAGTAACAAACATACACACTCACAAACTTTAGCCTTTATACTATTAGTATGAAAAGTATGATAATGTTTAAACTCCGTAGGTGATGGAAAGTGTTAAACTACTTTGTTTTATGAATGAAAATAACATTCACCGTAACATTTTAATTTTGTATTCTTATTTTCCGTATTTCTTTTAAACGAGCATGCAGTGCACCCAATATGCTGCTACAAGCTGATCCATCCATCCATCCATCAGTCTTTTGATGTCCACTGCTGAACATAGGCCTCCTCTAAATGGCGCCACTCGAACCGGTCCACCACCACTCTCTTAATCCAACAGTTTCGAGGTTTGTATAGAGAAGATAGTTTATATAGAGAAGACGTACGAAATTCTAATATTTTTTTTTCAAATAATTCATAGAACATACATAAAATCAACTAAAACACATTATGCACACCATGCATTTGACACAACACATTATAATAAACAAAACAAAACTTTTTTGTCACTATGGAAACATATTATAATATCAAAAATGTCAGATGTCCTTATCAAAATACCCGATATTTCTTTTAAATATTAGTTTATTAAACCTCCTTTTGTCTTTAACGGGACTTTTTAGAATATCTCGAAAATTAATAAAATTTAATAGAATTTAAGAACTATTCGTGATATTTTGGATAATATCAAGTTCAGTTTTTACGTCGAATTACGGTCGAATTTCGACCGTTGCCATGGTTGACTAGTATCTTTAAACATAATCCTTTAAGACGCCGGTGGAATTTCAATCCTATTTAAAGTAATTACAGATATTCATAGACAGAGGGACAAGTTACTACAGACATATTTTTATTAAGGAGTAATTGTCATAAAAGCCCGTGCCAGTTACCAACTTAGGGTTTACACCTTACATGATTTTTTGCTACTTTAATTTTGTTAAAAATAATATCAACAGTTAAGTTTAGGTAAGCATAAATTCGTTCCTACAAATATTACAAAAAATTCCGAATTCTTTCTTTTCACGGCCTTAAGGAATTTGTTTGATAAAAACAAGAAATTTAAGAGGCTTGAAAAAAATAAACTTTATCATCATGATACCGAAAATAGCCGGAGTAAAGTTTTGATAAATGGAGCTTTTTGAAAGAAAGTATGTTTTTGTAAGCAACTTACTTATTTAGCTAGTTGTTGTTGTTACTGTGTATAATATATAAATATAACATATAAATATGTATAATATATGAATATCTGGCATTTATGTAACATCGATATTATTTTTTATCGGAATACGTCAGAAGGAGGGTAGTGTTCTGTGGAGGGTTTTTAAGGCGGTAAAACCAGTGTAGTTTGACCGGGGAAGTACCACCGACACACCTATTTCTAGCGTGAAGCATTTCTTGCGTTTCGATAGAAGGGTGTGGTTGCCAGCATACTTTCACATGAGGCGACCATAATAATCCCCGGGAATGGCAACGCATCTGTGATTGACTTCAGATGGAACCCATGTTCTGTATGACGTTAATTACAGATTTCAAGGGCGGCAGTCACCGCTTACCATCAGGTGGACAGCACTTGTTTGTGTGCAGGTTGTTTGCTACTTCAGTCAAATAAAAAAAAGAATTCGACCTTTAGGATGCTGATATTATGCATACGATGCGTGTGTGTTTAGGACATACATATGATTGAGCTTATATGCATTGGATCAATAATTGACTTAACACCCGAGAATCGATAACATTATTATAATATCGTCTAGAGCAACGTCACATGATTAATGGACGTAACGCAACAGGATAAATGACGCATGTTTTAAGAACACGTCACCCAAATTAACCCTAAACGAAGAGTACTTGACGTAGGAACGAAGATGGAAGTGTCCTTCAGAGTAATATCCTTCACTCGCAACCTCGACCTTTGTAGAAGAGCGGTCACCTTTCATTATAAAAAGATTAATCATTTGCTACATTAATCTTACTGCTTATTTCTCCGGCGATTTAAAATTTCCTTTCGTATTTTCGCAACTACTGAAAATGAGCTTGTTCCTAATTCTTGACAGAGGTAGTGGGAATAAATAGAGAAAATCTTTAGTCTAAACTTACTTTCTTCGCGTATTTCTGTCTAATTACAGTAGTGTTAGGTTTTAATGTTTTCTGGCGTAAGGGGCCGTCCAAAAATTATGTCACACGTTACCCCTTAACGTGTGTGACAAGGGGTGGAGAGGAATACAACATTTTGTATTGTCACATGTAATTTTGGAACTACTGTTTGAGCAAGTGGTCACACAACTGTGACCAGTTGTTACAGGGGTGGAGAAAAAACTCGTTCTTATTTGGGTCTTTTCAACTTAGTGCTTAGGGTAACAATGCATCTGTGGTCAACCTCTTGTTAGTTATCAATGATTTTGTTCATCTGGGTTGGTTACAAATATTAATGAGCGGCAGTGGTGAATATACTGCATGCTCATTTGCTACTATCCTATTATAAATAAAGGTTATATCTACTATCTATATAACCTCTATCTATAAAATTGTTTCTATTAAAATCATTAAGCTCATATAATGTCAGTATCTCAATAACCCTGTTGGCGTCATTGACGTAGATATACTTGCACGTAACCCATTGACATCCCTCAATATAGAATAGGGTTTTAAAATAAGAATAAATCGATACAGTTATGATCACATCGTTTTACCAACAGTATGTGTGTATGTGCTAGGCGACCTCAACAGTGCCTCACAACGGGTGGATCTTAAGATGAACATGGACAAGACGAAAATCATGTCGAATGTCCATGTCACACCCGTACCGGTAGTTGTTGACGGCGCTCCTCTCGAAGTTGTCGACGAGTACATTTACCTGGGACAAACGATCCGCATGGGTAAGTCCAACTTTGAGAGCGAGGTCACTCGAAGAATCCAACTCGGCTGGGCTGCGTTCGGGAAATTTCGCAGTATCTTCTAGTCCACAATTCCTCAGTGCCTGAAGTCGAAATTGTTCGAGCAATGTGTGTTGCCAGTGATGACCTATGGCACCGAAACGTGGTCCTTCACTAAAGGCCTCTTTCGAAGGCTCAGAGTCGCTCAGCGTGCTATGGAGAGGGCTATGCTTGGAATTTCGCTACGAGACATGATTCGCAACGATGAAATCCGTAGAAATCCGTGAAACGAACGAAGGTTACCGACATAGCTCTCAAAATCAGCAAGCTGAAGTGGCAGTGGGCCGGTCATATCGCTCGAAGGACCGATAACCGATGGGGAAGAAAGGTCCTCGAGTGGCGACCACGTTTAGGCAAAAGGAGTACAGGTCGCCCACCTACCAGGTGGACCGATGACCTGAAGAAGACAGCGGGAAACCGTTGGATTCAGAGGGCACAGGACCGGTTGGAGTGGCGCCATTTAGGGGAGGCCTATGTCCAGCAGTGGACATCAAAGGGCTGATGGATGGATGTGTGTATGTAGAGGTACGTACGTTTGTATACGTATGTACATTTTGTAAATATTTTTTATCGTATTCATAGTTTACTAGTTGACCCGGCGAACTTCGTTCTGACTAAAGTCTAAAATTATTAGTGTTTCTCTACTATATTATAAACGTATTATACATATAAACCTTAATCTTGAATCACTCTATCTATTAAAAAAACTGCATTAAAATCCGTAGCGTAGTTTTCTAAGCATACATAGGGATTTAGTTACAAATGCTTCACGCTAGAAAAACTAAGATAAGACTGTGATCTTATCTAGGGTTGATTACAGATGTCCATGGGCGGCAGTGGCCACTTAGGGTCAGGCTGCATGCTCGTTTGATACTACTATATCATATAAAGTACCTAAGTTGAGCTAGTATCAAGACCGAACGTTGCTCCGCCACATTACGATGTTGATGTTGATATCGTTTAGACTAACAAGGGATCATAATAAAGTCACACATTTATGGGTAGGGTTGCCACCCGTACTTTATTATAAAGTATTGTACTTTATTTGGAGTAATTGTACTTTATACTTTATGAGAAAAATAAAGTACGCGAAAATACTTTATTTTCTAGGTTTAAAAAAAGTGATTATAAGCAGTTTTGTGTGAAACAAAAATTTTATCATTTCTACGTTTCATAGCTACCTTATTTAGAAAATAGTAGAACATGTATATTTGGTGACCCTTTTTTTTGCTCATCAAATTGTATGTATATTTATCCTTTTTTTCGCCGACTACCACCACGTACCATTTTAGGTTCTCAACCATCCAAAGGTTTCCGGAGCTAAAAAACACGGGTATAAAATAAATTGTACTTTATTTTGAGGCTATGTACTTTTTTCTTTATACCTTTTATAGCCAAAGCAATCGTTGAAAAAAAAAGGTGGCAACCCTATTTATGGGCTCCCCGTAGTTTGATGTGATATAAGTACATCGTAACTTAGCGTCAAAAATAACAAAATATAACCTTTAATAGGACAATCGATAATTAGAAAATTGCAATCTATCAGATCTGTAAGGTTCATTCCTGGATTTATATTAAAGGAGAGATTTAATGTAACTTCGCCAATAATCATGGCATCGTTTTCCTGTGATTCATTTACCACTGCGGTCACCCGCATTGGTAAATGATAGCTTTGTCGCGAAATTCTCTCTATTATATCGCTAAATGTGAAATACAGTTTTTTACTCCATTTTACGACCACATATCTCTGGACGAATCGCGTGGGCGGTTACTGGTACGCAATGGGTTCTGGGTTCGATCCTTGGCCGGAAAAAATAAGTGATGAAAGGTTTCTATTATAGGTCTTTGTATTTGTCTCTGTGTCTATGAGATTAGGAAGCGTTATTATTATTCAAAATTCAAAATTCTTTATTCATCTCAAAGTTACAGTATAAATAAGTCGCAAGAGCCCCCATACTGGGTGGAAAACCTGTGTTACAGGATACCCCGCTCATCCTCCAGGGTAAATAATGACAATTGAAATGAATGAAGTACAGTTATTATTATTATTATCACTATTATCCAATATTGAAACTATCAAACAAATGTGTGGTAAATGAGAGAAAAGCGAAATCTTAGAAGGCTGCAATAAGACTGCACAAGGCTTCTATAGTATAGTTCTATAGTATATAGTATAGTCGGCTTTATTTTCATCCCACTTAGTAACAGCGTTGTTCGCTTTTCGGGGTCAATACATCTTAATTATGAGTTATAGAACCTCAAGTGAGTGGCCACTTATCTCGAAAGGTCGAGGAAGTAAACTGGTCCCAGAGAGCTCTCCAATCGAAGGACATGGTGCTATTTTCGTCAAATTGCCACATAAGTGCCCTGGACATGTTTTATGTATTCGTTCAAACATATTCTACCCTTTCACTCCTACTTGTATATTTACCCCAAACAAGCAAGGTTTAGAATGTAATGGTTGAATATTTTTTCAACTCACGTAACCATTTTGCTTGTTTTTCCGTCTTAGCGCTATTAATCAAAGTTTACAACTAAACACAAGATCAAGATTAGGAATAAATCAAATAAATAATTAGTAATAAGACAAACCAGATTAGGAAATATCCGAAGACCCTAAAATTATCGTTTCAAAAATTCGCTTGAGGTTACAAGTTAGTGTTGAGCGTATTTTGTCAATTCTTCTACTTTTTCTGCTAAAATTTCGTGGTTTCATAAAGTCAGACACGTACATTTGTTTTTAACGCTGACGTTGACTAGTTTTAACGCTAACAGCTGTCGTTTGGTTTGCGCTGATTGACACTTGAATCGAGATTTGTGGCCCTCAATTTCGTCCAATCTTAATCCGTGGAGATAGATGGATAATAATCGGTAGTACCTGAATTTCAGGTACGCTTCGCAGGACTCTTTAAGCTATCGGTCACTGAGTCTGTCAGTTCGAGAATGTTTTCCTCCATCGATCTTCATTTAAGTCGTTCACGTGACTTATCGTGAGTACCCTCCAGTAAATCCGTGCCCAGCATAAAGAACCGACCATAAAGAAGATTACTATTAGTCGCACGCACGGTTACAGTTGATGTAGAAGAAGATTAAGGAATGCTTATATTCTTTTCAAATAATGCATAGGACAAATAAAATCCACTAGAAACACTACCTTGCAATTGGCAGAAACACATACATAATAAACGAAATAGAACATTCTATATCTTAGTATTATGAAAACACAACGTCAAAAACGTCAGATGTCTTTGTAAAAATACCCGCTATTGCTTTTAAATGCAGCTTAGCTAATTAAACCTTTAACGGGTGCATTCAAAATAACTTGAAAATACAATTAATTTGAATTTGAGAAATATTCATTTAGTTTTTTATTTTAATTACGGTCGAATTTCGTCTTCCGACGGGTCACTAATACTTGTAACATAGTAATGGCAGTTAATTGTAAGTAATGTCCACGGTTACTTTTGCCGCATAAACATACCGCAGAAGGCTTCGATTGAATCCAATAAGCACCCCCAAGAGATCATGCAGTGCCCTCGCCTAGTTCGAATCAGTGTTAATACTTCCTCAACTGTAGCCTTGTATTTGTGTTTTATATTAAAACTGTGACTATTTTTATTTCGTCTGGTAATTTATGTACCTATATAAATCCAGAACAAAATCTTTAATCCAGAACAAAGCAGTACTTAATACTGCCAAGGCAGAAATAAGGTTAAAAAAATGGACCACGAAAGGTTCTATCTTTAATAATGTTGGATTATAATCACATTTATTCCACGAAGTTTATCGAAATTTGTGGAATTGAATACAGGAGATGTCACTGCGATTGGCAGGGGCTTGTGAACGGCATTAATGTATAAATAGGTCTGAGAATACTCCATCTTTCACGACGAATTAAACTGATTGATTTGTTCAAAACACGTTTCAAGATATTTAAAGATACAAAAGTTTAGTTTATAAAATGTCTAATTAAATTAAGATCAAAAGTGATATTTTTATAAAACGTTTTTTGCGTCACTTCTAAATAAAGCAATTATAAAGTAGAGTTGGGTTATTGGTGTATAAAAATAGTTTGTATTTCTAATTTTAGTTTACATTTTTAAGTTTCGTTACAAAAAGGAAAATCTCATATTTATTGTCAAGCCTACGCCTTCAAAAGTTTTTTTGCGTATAAGTATAATTTAGGTCTATTTGTAAAAGTTTTTGTTTCGCTGAGGTAATTAACAAAAATTCCACACATACATTTCGTTAGCGTTTCTTAATAAAATAATTATTTAATATAGTTTTATAGTGTTATAATCAACACTCGCAGATCCAAGGCTTTGGTTTGAGAGAAGGCTTGGATTGAGAAAGTAAAATAAAAAAAAACATTAAATACCTTTATTAGTACTTCCACTTACTAGATATGTATAACATTTAAAAAAATAAAAAAATATATTTTTGAATACTAACATCTTTAAAAAATATATCTATACAGCGTAAGTCTTAAAAATACGTGCAGAATGTGAAAATGTATAACGCTTTTGAAAAGTGGCGTATTAAATGATTCCATTGTAAGCCATTTTGCCAGTAAAGCAGGAACTAAAGGCAAATCAACCAAATAATGGCTCATCAGCCCGGCTGTCATCGTAAATAGACTTTATAGTTTGCTACTTGTCCTCACGCTTTCATCCGGATTAAAAATGCCGTATATGACATTGAAAGGACATGGCCAATTTTTCTATGGACGTTTGCATAGAATTGTCGAATTTATTGTACATGCGTATTTTCTTGGTGTTTTAGATTCGTGAACGTTGGCACACTCGATTGCTACAAATAAAAAACTTTTACAAATTATTACGACGATAGGCAGGTTTGAAGTCGATCATGCGTTGCCACCCACTCCTGAGGACTAAGGTCTCGTCGTCTAAGTCTTTCATCCGACAACCTCGCAAAATGTGTATCATCAATAAGTATCTTTTTCAGTATTACTATATTATCTTATGTAACATTCAACCATCCAGCAGCCTTTTTAGATCTGTTGAATATGACTTATATCGATGGTTTTCTCTAACGATGGTTTTCACAAATAGTCACCATTGTCCCGGCCTACGATTGGTGTCCGTAGCGGCTGTTGATGTTACACTGGTAGACAATGCCACCCATGTCCTGTATTTTATGCCTTAGTCGGCTCTTAGGACATGCACAGTCGTCCCTGTATCTCCGGGATCAGAATAGGGCTGCGGCATCCCCTGCCTGTCGTAAGAGGCGACTAAAAGGGGCTTCCGGGGTTGCAGACGGCAAGAGTAGGAGCTTGAACCGTTCGGTCAGGTAATCCCGGGAAGGGCGGCGGTATGTGTGGTCGCATACCGTCGTAAAGACTAAACGGAGCGGTGGGCCCAGCCGCCCATCTGGGAGGAGCCCGATGGGGCAACGCGCTCGGAGGATTCCGGTTGAAGTCATTTCGAGATCTCGGAGTCCTCCTTTTCAGCGCCGAGGACAGTCACCGGGGGGGATTTTAGTGCGGTAAAAATCTCACATAACCCTGCGTCGCTCCCCTTTTGAAGGTTTTCCCCCTCGAGAACAAAAAAAAAGGACATGCACAGTAGGAGAAGGAGTAGTGTTTTCAAGACCGATAGCACACGGCACATCACATTTCAACTACAACTGTAGTCACTGGCCACTGTCGCCCATGGACATCTATAATCATCGTCATATACAACTGGGGTTCTCTCTGAAGTCATCAACATATGCGTTGCTGCTTCAGAGGACTAAGATGGTTGCCTGATAGGAAAGTGAAGCGGCAACCACACCCTTCCAACGAAACGCAAGAAGTGCTTCTCGCTGGCAATAGGTGTGGCGGTGGTACTTCCCCGCTCGAACTACACTGGTTCTACCACCTCGTCAAACTTGTTCTACCACCTTGAAATTTAATATTAATTTGAGTAAAACGTAACACGAATAAATAGCATTTTGATCAACCAACATAATTAAAGCTATTTACGACCAAATAACCAAATTTCCGTGGATAATTAATTCCATTTGCATGACGTTGAAGGTTTTAATTCGACGAGCAATACGAATTTTCGTCTGTAAAGTTTTGACGTCGACGTAACACAACGTTGCGTGTCGTCGTAACGAAGTTAACGACGCGATTGTTCGTCTATTGAGGAAGTAACTTGCTTTAAGGCGACGTCAAAATGTTACTCGCTGATTAGTTTGACGTCAATAATTGTTTCGGGTATTAGGATATACAGGGTGAACACGAGTATGTACATCGTCGTCTATTCATTATTGTGCCACTGTTGGACATAAATCTTCTCTTAGAATGAGCCATTTTTTTCAGAAGTCTCTGGTGTATAGTCCCCCGTTTTCCGCAGTTTGTTTTTCTTTACCGTAAAGCATTGATAATTAATTATTAGTGCTCACTCATTTTTTTTTTATATTTTTTATCCTAACGATAAGGCAGACGGGCCACCTGATGGAAAGTGGTTATCGTCGCCTATAAACATTTACAACATTTTGAAGGAGAGCTCTTTTTGCATCTTTCTTGAAGGGCCCCATGTCATAGCGCTCCGGGAATACCTCAGGAAGCTCATTCCACATCTTGCACGTGCGTGGTAGGAAAGACCGTGCAAATCGAACCGTGGAGGACCGCCCGGAGTCCAGTTGATGCGGATGGAACTTCATCCTTCGGCGAGTGGTGCGATGGAGGAAGGGTGACGTAGGCACCAGGTCAAAAAGTTTTTTTTCTTAAATAATGTATTTTAGAAAAATACGTGGTACGTGCTTGCACTCGAATGTCGGAACGTCGATTGAGTTTCAACCATTATGCCATCACCGCCTAACAGTCTTAGCCTTATTATTGTGCTACAATATGACTGCTCTATTAGGCAGTGAGAGCAGCTCTATTATGTAAAATCCAATAAATTTCTTACAAAGAAGCGTTTTCCTTTAGTTTGTCATAAGTATATCATTAAAAAGATACAACATAACAAAAAAACAAACTCGCTGAGTTTCTTGCCGGATCATCTCAGTTGAGGTCGTGTTCCGATCCGGTGGTAGTGTAAAAAAAGTGTAACTGACAATTTGTAAGTGCCTCCGTAGGCCTATACAAAATAAAGACATTTTGATTTCATTTCATTTCATTACTACCCAAAGTTTATCCTAATGCGAGACGCTTTCAGATAATGTAATAATACGTGTGTATGTGTACTTCGAAATTAACTCGATCGATATCCGGCTAGGGAAATAGATTATTTAATGGAATGATGCAGATATAGTTTGCAAAATAGGTCTCGTTTCAGCACGTTACGCGCTGTTGAAAAAACCATCCTGTATACAGATTAACGGTAGACTGAAAATTATTTTTGACTACGTTTTACTTTGTCCAACTTTAGTAGGAATTTTTTGTATTAACTGAAAGTGATTGAAATATTTATATTTTTTGTAAACAATAACAATTTTGAGGAACTTCTCACGCCTTATCTTGTAAAGCTTTTATAAAACTTAATGGGGTTTTATTAGCTAAACGTCTAAACAGCTAATTTATTTTCCAGGTTTGCTACAATGAACTAATTTGATAGAGAAAGTGTTATGCAAACTATTTTGATTACCATTTTGAAGGTGGTAGAACCAGTGTAATTCGACCGGGGAAGTACCACCGCTACACCTATTTCTAGCGTGAAGCATTTCTTGCGTTTCGATAGAAGGGTGTGGTTTCCGGCACATTTTCACATGAGGCGACCATCATAGTCCTCGGGAGTAGCAACGCATTTGTGTTTGACTTCAGATAGAACCCATGTTCTGTATGAAGTTGGTTACAGACGTCGCAGGGCGGCAGTGACCACTGCATGCTCGTTTGCTACTTCAGTCGAATAAAAAAATATCCTTATTACAAAACCCGAGACGTTCATTATTTTTTTTTGATAAAGAATAGGCAGAATATCTTGTAATCAATGTTATATATTATTTAGTGTTCTCTGAAAACAAAACTAACGAACTGTCAATTTTTACATTATCTGTATTCATTTTAGTAATTATACCCTCCCTTCGAAACGAAAAAAAATAGGTTGGTAGGTCGTCACTTTTGTGATTTCCCTCGTTGTATCCTTTTTCCCGCTTTTTTCGTCGACAAATGCACACTGCAATGTTTTTGGTGTTATTTCGCTGCAGTAATATACTGAAAGATTTTTACGACACGAGAGAAAATTAAATGAAGTCATATTTTCCAAAGGCAAAGGTTAGGTTTCCCGAGATTAAAAGGTTGTTTTAATCTCAATTATAGCGTGGTTGTTTTTTAAGCGCGTTTGAACCTACATTTCATTTTTGTGAGATTTCCCATTATGTAATTTTTCTGCGAAATTATTTACGAAAGATAACCCAGGATTTCGCTGGAGTCCATGAAGTTTGTTATTATTCTGTCCAGTTTTTTCTTTAACTAATAATCATCCTGTAAAAAAGAACTTTCAGGGCAAGAGGTGTATTTGGATATTTATTAATGAAATCGAGATGATGAAATTAGACACAAGATATTCGCTGTGTTTATCATAATACCTTTTAATAACTTATGAAGTGGTTTAACGTTGGTTTTAGTTACTCGGGCATTATGCCTCGCGGTTTCAATTTCGTTTAATTTTCTTTTTATACTTAAATCGACGACGACGACGAATGACGATAGGGCGCATGGGCTACCTGATGGATTGTTATCGCTAATGCATCGCCGGCTTTGAAAGAGAGCTCTTTTCCTACCTTGGATAGCCCGATGTTATAGAGCCTCGAAAATACTTTAGAAGGAAGGTCATTCCAGAGCGTCGAAACCAAACCGTGGTGGACCGCCACGGATCCAGTTAATGCGGATGCTACTTTATACTTCGTGGTGCCGTGAAGAAAAGGTGACGTAGGCACCAGGTCAAAGAATTCCTCGGAACACTTACTATTATAAAGCCGGTAGAACACGCAGAGGGATTCTATGTCCCGAAGGGCTCTATCAGTTTGGTGATCTTTGGGTCGTTGAAGATTCGGATCGCGCGTTTCTGCACGGAGTCAAATGGGTTAAGTTAGTATTAGTGCGCCCCTGCTTAGAGATGCGAGCAGTACTCCGTCCCATATGGAGTACTGCTCGCATCATCTACTTACATCGCCTACTTCTACCTATTAGTACATAAGGAGATGCCCCGTAGTGAAAAACAGGTACTGCTATGGTCTGGTCAAGACGCCTAACTTCTTAGCTGCCAACTTGTCCTTAACATCCAAATGATCCCGAAACTGCACGTCCCACAAGATCAATGTCAACTCAATCAATGTCAACTCCAAGGATCCCCACGCTTTTTTCGATGATGAGCGAGATACCTTGGAAGTATGGCGCCACGATAAATGGGGTTTTCTAGCGGTAAACGCGCAGAGTTGTGTCTTCGTGTCATAGAATTTAAAATTTTAATAACTATTAACATAGTAGATTCGCACTTCGTCAGCGCGGTGGACTATGGCCGAAACTCTCGCAGTTTGAGAGAAGACCCGTGCCCAGCAGTGGGCCAATAATGGGTTGATGAGAACATAGTAGATAGATTGTAATGAAATATTTATAAATAACAATTATTTTTTTACTAAAGTGTGATTAAACGACAATTGCTAAGATAAAGAAACAGTCGAAATTTCTAAAAAAAAAACAGTATCATTACTTTTCAGTCCTTAATTTTTTTATCAATATATTGAACGTATAGAATAGGGGAACTTTCATTTTTTATTATAAGTTAATTTTTTTGAGAGAAGATCCCACTAGAGGCTAATTGTTCCATTAAAATGAAACAAAAAGATTAATCCATTCTTAATGAAACGCAAAAAAAATATTTCACTACATTTCTTGCTATAAATAAAGCGTATAAATAAAAGTGACTGCAATTTGAATCCCGGACCTCAAGTCGAGAGACTAAAATTCATACAACTAGACAGTTACGGGTACAGTGCACACATATACCAGTGAGCTGTAACTGGAAATAGAGCCCAAAAATCGAGTAACCATGAACACAGTTCGCGTGTGCTTGACGGCCCGTTAAAAATAAACCGATTCATTTACATATCGCTCGTTTAACATGATGCATGACTCGGTAACTCTGTAGTCTGACACGGTATAGCTGAAATTTGAGTTCAATTAATTTACACAATATGTCAACCCTCGCCAGCATCCATGTTTTATACGATTGTAGTAGCAAACGAGCATTTAACTGTATGCCTACTATTAATTTACTGGAGCTAACTTTCATTATAATGTAAAAAAAACACGTTCGAAAAAAAATACAACATAACAAAAAAGACAAACCCGCTGAGTTCCATGCCAGATCTTCTCAGTTGAAGTCGTGTTCCGATCCGGTGGTAGTGTAAAAAAATGTGTAACAGACAATTTGTAAGTGCCCCCGTAGGCCTATACAAAATAAAGATATTTCATTTTATTTCATGCATTCCACCTGATAGTAAGTTAGTGGTCACTGCCGTCCATGGACCTGGGAAGTACCACCGCCACAACTATTTCTAGCGTGAAACAGTTCTTGCCTTTCGATGAAAGGATGTGGTTACCGGACACTTTGTTATGAGGCGATCATCTTAGTCCTCCGAAGTAGCAACTTTGTGATTGACTTTAAAGAGAACCCATGTTCTATTTAAAGTTGCTTACAGATGCCCATGGGCGGCAGTCACCACTTACCATCAGGTGGACTGCATGTTCATTTGTTACCTTAATCAGATAAAAAGAAAGCTAACGAACATAGAAACCTTACCATCGTATGTGGCCACTGCCACCTGTAATCAGCCCCAGATAATAACAGTCTTACCTGAGGTTCTCTATGCACGCAACGCCTCGATTAACTATGTCTCCCTTACTTATACTCTTCAGAATAGAATACTCGTACAGCAGCGCATAACACTGCTATTAGGCAAGAGTAGAGGTGGTGGTGCTTCCGAAGAACCACAAAGAGTGCCTTAGGGTCCATGGTTATAAAGAGAGAAACGAATATTTTAATAAGTTTTTATATTTATATTAATTTTTACTAGGATCATTGTTAGTAGGTACGCTGTTTTGTATTAAAAAAAATATTTGCATTCCGAACTCCTCTCTACGTCAACTATAACCGTGAAAAATTTCATAGTCCTCCATCCGCAGCAGGTATGTTAAAAACGTACCTCAAGTTTTTGTTTCACGTATTAATATATAGATCTTATTCTTGGAAATGTGTCATACGCTATTTATTAAATTGTAAAAACATATTTTGCGAATGGTAGATATAAAGCTACCTTGAGGCACAATCGTCTTGATAATTGCCAACCTAGACAATAGTCAGATACTACAATAAATAGCAACAAAGCAAGGCTGACTTACTGCATTGGCATATTTGACCTCTGACCTAAAGAAAGTCGCCTAATGATTTTTTAACTGAGTTAAATTTACCAAATGCGGCATGCGGTAGAACCGCTTATGCAGGGATTTTCATTATCACTACATAGTATAAAACAATGTCTGTCCCTATGTATGCTTAGATCTTTAAAGCTACGCTACGGATTTTGATGCAGTTTTTATAATAGAAAAAGTGATTCAAGAGGAAGGTTTTTATGTACAACTATTTGGATCCCGCAGCTTCGCCCGCGTTATCAAAATTCGATTGTCCCGTGGGAATAACATATTTTCGTACAGTTAAAAGTAACCTATATGTTAATCCAGAGTATCAGCTAACTTCCTACCAAATTTTGTGAAAATCGTAGTATTGTAGGGAACCAAATTTTGTGAAAATCGTAGTATAGTAGTAGTATTGTAGGGGCGATTGCCAAAATCATCTGGCATGAGGCAACAATATTTATCCTTTTTTTTATATGTGGGGAAAATCTTCACCCCTTTATGCGCGGGGGCACCTAAGAGGATATGCCGGACTCCTACCGGCTAAAACCCCACGGTGTTCCTCTGGACGCCCTTTGTCGGGACAACGGGTACGCTAACAGCACTCGACTGCGATCCCGACGACGTTTGCCCGCATCCGGGCCCTCTAGTTGAGATGGCGATGGAGATTCTCCATCCCATCTTTGAGACCAATATTTATCCTACGTCAACGTAAAATCTCGAAGTGGTGCGGGATTCCTCCACGTATTTCAATGGTGTTGAGATTTGCAGCGTTTCAATTTTAAATAAATAAATAAAGTGTAGGTGCTTGTTTGTAATATATAGAAAAAGTGATTAAACATTTACAACATGCATAAGACAATACTAAAAACAAAAAAGTTTTAGTACACTACTTTTGTTATTTTTTCGTTTTGGATAATCTTTGAAACGACTGGTTATATTTACATGAATTTTACACTTACAGATAGCTTAAATTATAACGAGTAACTTACAGGTATTTTGTTAAAATTGTTTGAAGTCTAGAATTTCGCCCACAATAAGCATGTATGTCAAGTTTTATTTTTGAAACACGGGTAAAACTACGGGATGCAGCTAGTATATAAAATTTAAATGTATTATTATTATTTTTATCTGACTGAAGTAGCAATCGAGCATGCAGCCCACCCTATGGTAAGTGGTCACTGCCCATGGTTATCGCTGAGCAACTGCAAATTCGAACATGGGTTCTATCTGAAGTCAATCACAGATGCGTTCCTTCTCTCGAGGACTATGATGGTCGCCTCATATAAAAGTGTGCCAGCAACCACACCCTACCATCTTCCTTCCTTATTTTGCCATTTGCACAAAAATAAGTTACCTACTTAACCGCCTCTCCTACTTCATGCCGACAAACAAAAATACATTGAATGCCGTGTTCCGGTTTCAAAACTAACAGGGGTAATGCAATTAATGCACACAAAGCTCTGCGGAAGCTCTCAGAACTTTCACGAACAATGCCTACGTGATTTTAAGTTATGTAAACGTAATTATGCAATAGTAGGTACGTATTGTATAATTATGTTTACACTAGGTTGTTCCCGCACCTTCACCCGCTTTGGTCTCGTCTACGATAATAGAGTATCTCATTTTTTAATTCGAGGTAATAGACAATATGTAGTTTTTGCATGAAAGATGAAAATACTCATACATCCCCACAAACGATCGTATTTATCTATATGTTACCGTTAGAACCCGTTTTTAGTTAAAACGCGTTTTCTCTAGTTAAAACTAGTTCTCACTAAATGCCTTAGTTAAAACTAGAATTAACTGTTCTAACTAGACAAAACGCGTTTTGTAAAAATGCCTCAGTTAAAACTGCTTCGACTAGTGGGACTGTTAATACTTTACCATGATGATGCAAGAGTATGGTCAGCCTTTTTATATAGGATGGATTAGGTTAGGTTGGAACTTAAAAGAAAAACAAAAAAAAAGCGAGCAGGGCGCAGTAGCGCCCTGCTAGCGATTGCGCCATGTGCTATGTTTATGCTATTGTTTAATTTGTGATTTAAGTTGAGGTTAAATTAATAATTGCAAATGTGTATGCACGAAGCGCGGATGAACGCGTATGCGCATTTTACAATTACGACCTTCGACTAAAAAAACAATAGGTAGAGTTTTGGCTCACAGAAAATTAAAACAATATTATTTTTTTGATATAAGCATTGTCCCAATGGGGGAACGCTTGTTTAATGTACTAGTGTTAGTATATTAAATAAGCGGTTATATACAAGCGATAGTAGCAGTAGAATAAAGTAGTAGGTAGTACTAGTAATAGCGTAGGTACTAATGCTTTGTATCCCCACAAACCTATATCAGATACAAACGTCAAAGTTATAACACCCGTCTTTTCGATTGGGAGGTTAAAAAGAAAATGCAAAGGCAGCAAATGTATTAAAGTCTCTTGCTTTGAGCGAAGCTATTAGTGTCGGTCTAGAAGTCTGGGGATTAAACATAGAACGAGCCACGAGTATTCGATTCGAATTTCACATCAAGTCTTTATTATTTAAGAAGTTCACTTAGAAACAAATTAATGTTAGTCTCCTGCTATATTAAATTTAAAATTTCGTGAGAGAATATATCTGATTCTATGAATATAATAAATCGATTTGTATTCACATCTTTTTTATTTAACTACCTATTGATATTGGTAATTAAAATTAGATAAAGGGTACCAATGTCAATCGCAATTTTATTATGCATTTAATTGCTTATTCAATGTTGTAGAACTTCGACCGGAGGGCATCACCTCATCTTTTCCTGCCTAATCTATTTTTAGCGTTTTTATGCGCTGCAAATTTTCTGTATTGAAGAGTATGATAAAGTCTATATGGGTAGTAATGCACGTGTACAATCTCAGGAACTATTGATGTCCTTGGACTGACTAGCCACTTGCTATAATATAGACTGCATGCTCATTTGCTTCTTATATGTTTTAAAACGAAAATAACATCAATATTATTCTTTAAATTTCCAAACTCAAGGAATCTCCACCTTTCGCGTCTTTTGCATCTATTGTAAATTTAAAGTTTGAAAATTATACAAATGCTAAAAAAGCAAATGTCTTTTCATCCTTACATTTATCTGTCTTTTTGCCTCAATCTATCTATAAGACAAATTAAATAGGCTACATGAATAATTTCAATAGCATTTTTAATATTTAATTGGGACATAAATTCTGCAGCGTCAACGATGATACTCTGGAAGTTATTTAGCATTTTATATTTGCAACCATTGACATTTCGCAACTATTGACCTTTGTAGACCTTTCAATTATAATCGTTTGTACTCGTGGAATGGCAAATGAGTCTATAATTTTATTATATCAATATGAACTTATTCCGGTGTTCCACCTGCACAATTATTAATGCATTGCTAGCTCTTACCTGCGTCTTTGCTCAGTCAAGTTGCAATAATTGGTTAGCTTTATCCTTAAATCCATACCATTAGCTCCAATGCCTTGGATAAATCATTAAGCTCATAACACACCCTTCAACAGGACCCGTGGTGGTCCTCCACGTGCAAGATGTGGAATGCGCTTCCTCCTGAGGTATTCCCGGAGCGTTATGACATGGCGATCTTCAAAAAAGGTGCAAAAAGAGCTTTCCTTCAGAGCCGGCGATGCATTGGTAACTCCTCTGGTGATGCAACTACTACAACTGACTACTTTCCATCTGGTAGCCCGTCTGCCTTATCGCCAGGTTCAATTATAAAAAAAATAGGAATGCAGCAAGCACTGCTATCATTAGATACCTACCACGACTACTAAGTGAACGTAGGGCACTTTAACTACAAATTTAATATAACATGGGGGGAGGGGGATTTTTTTTTTTTGTTTTCGAGGGGGAAACCTTCCAAAAGTACCCGACGCCGTGGGAGCGACGCAGGGTTATGTGGGATTTTTACCGCACTAAAACCCCCCCGGTGGTCATCCTCGGCGCTGAAAAGGAGGACTCCGGGATCTCGAAACGACTTCAACCGGAATCCTCCGAGCGCGCTGCCCCATCGGGCTCCTCCCAGATGGGCGGCTGGGCCCACCGCTCCGTTTAGTCTTTACGACAGTATGCGACCACACATACCGCCGTCCTTCCCGGGATTGCCTGACCGAACGGTTCGAGCTCCCACTCTAGCCGTCTGCAACCCCGGAAGCCCCTTTTAGTCGCCTCTTACGACAGGCAGGGGATACCGTAGCCCTATTCTGACCCCGAGGCTACAGGGACGAAGGGGGGAGGGGGATTAATGATGCAATTGGTACACAGTACGCATGTAACGTAGATGGAGATTGTAAGGTTCAATGAAATTAGATAACTTAAGCTTGTACGCTCATAGCTCCGCATTAGAATTCCTCATGTGCTGTGGAATCACATAAAGAGGAGTATAAAAATGCTCTGATCTTGAATAGAAATTCTATTCGTGACCTTTTAGGGGCGGAATGTTAGATATATAAGGACCTATCGACTTATTATTATGGAGGACGATACCTTAATTTTTTGATCTAGCCTCCCTCCAGCTTTGAGTCCTCTTTGTAGCAACGAGACGGTCTCCGGGGGGTTTGTAAAAATCCCGCATAACCCTGCGTCGCTCCCACGGCGTCGGGTACCTTTTGAAGGTTTCCCCTAGAGAAAAAAAAAACCTTAATTTTTTGATAGCCTACCCCCAGCTAGGTGCAAGCTGCTAATAAATAAAAAATATGAATTAGTTATTGTATTATATTAGCTTTACGTCTTAAAATACTAACTTCATTTTTTTCCATTTCAGCTGCAGTTAGAAGCGGGCGCGGGCGAAGGTCCCGGGCCGCCGGTGAACAACAACCTAGAGGGCGCAGTCGCCAGCCCGCCCAGAGACGACAACCACAACGCACAGCCGGCCTCCCCCCGCGCGTCGCCCCTCACGTCTTCCGGTACGTGGAGTGCAAAGTATTTATTTAGATATAGACACAAACATAGATGATTCCTTGTTTCCATCCATTAATATTTCCAATCTACTGCTGATAGTGATAGCCTAATGGTTGAAACTTGCCCTCTCGATCGGGAGGTCCGAGGTTCAAACCCAGGCACGCACCACTGATTTATGTGCGTATTATAAATTAATTATCACTGCTTTTCGGTGAAGGAAAACATCGTGAGGAAACCTACACACCCGAGAGTTCTTAAAAAAAAAAAAAAAAGTTCTCGGAGGTGTGTGAAGTCCACCAATTCGCACTTGGCCAGCGCGGTGGACTATGGCCTAAACTCTCTCATTCTGAGAGAAGACCCGTGCCCAGCAGTGGGCCAATAATGGGTTGATGGGATATTATAATCATTCAATTTTATTTATCATGTTTAACGTTGCTACTCCCGAAAACTAAAATTTAAGAATCTTTCTATGTTCGGTTCGGTGGAACGGTGTGTTTGCCGTAAGAGTCGGCAAGAAGTGCTTCACACTAGGAATTGGAATAATAAAAAAAATAATCTTTATAAAAAGGACTTTTCTTTTTGATATTTTATAATTAATTGTTTCGAAATTTTAGTTTACAAGTAGTATACTTAATCTGCTTCTTATAAACTCCTAATGGCTTTAATGAATTCATAGTTAATTGTTACCTATACTCCTAATACATTCTACTTATTACTTGGACACAGTCGAAGGAGACCTCATGTAAATTGACGCCTACGTATATTATTGGTTTTATTACATAACTCGCTTGTTGGAGCCAATTCTCGTGCAGTCCTGCAGGCATTGCGGTAACTTAAAAATATATCCATATCAAAAGGTTATTTAGCTGTAGTTTATTTCAGCGTGCATTTTCAGTTAGGTACTTATTCGTGTTAAGATATTATATATGTAACTAGTTGACTCAGCAAACTTCATTACGTAATGATTGTATTATATTATAAAATCCATTTCGCTATTTCTTCTCCATAACGAAAGACCCTACACGGTGATTATTGCCTATAGATGTTCAAAAATAACGCTGTAAACAAGTAATTATTAGATATTGATTCTTGATAATCCAGTTGTGGAAACGGATATCTATACTAATATATAAAGCTGAAGAGTTTGTTTGTTTGTTTGAACGCGCTAATCTCAGGAACTACTGGTTCGAATTTGAAAATTATTTTTGTATTGAATAAACCATTTATCGAGGAAGGCTTTAGGCTTTAGGCTTCACGCTGCAACTATTAGGAGCGAAGAAATAATGGAAAATGTGAAAAAAACGGGGAAAATTATTCATCCTTGAGGGCTTGCGTTGCGTGCCACGCGGACGAAGTCGCGGGGACAGCTAGTATATAAATAAAGACGGTGCTCTATCATGACCCAAAATAATTTACGGCGAAACCTTCAGATATGGGTCTGTGGCTAATTACGTTGATTTCAAATCCAATTATAATCCTTCGAAAAAAAAACGCGTATTACAATTTCGGCACCCACGAACTTGGGCATGAATTAATTTAGGACCCATAGGATGTTATTAAAAAAAAAAACTTCTGCATTTATGAAGAACCCAACGTTTTATATATCGAACTCTAAGCGGCTGGCGACCCTCAAATCCCGTATCTTATCCCGTATCCCGTACTGAAAAACAGCGCTTCACGGGACCTCTTTGGCATTATCTATTATTATTATTATATAAAATGGATTTCCTTTGTGTGTTTGTAATCTATGGCAATAAAGTTATTTTTAATATTGTGTATAAATATTTTTTTAATGTGTGGTATTATTGAAGTATTTATACTTTTTAATTTGTGTAAACAAATATATTGGTGGCGCCGTTAGGTCGGGAGCCCTAGTGCCCGGGGCTCATGTGTCCTTATGGTAGACTTCTGAAAGATTTCTTGACTGGCTATAGACAATTAGGTATATGATACGAAATACGTGACCGGACAACATACATAAAAACAGACAATTGAAACAATTAGACGTTTATAAACATTTACAACTTCGGAGCTGTGTTCTCACAAATCTATATAATTATACGTGAAGCAAAAACTTGTGAAGCATTTTTAAGTAATATGCCGCGGACCGATTAGTATGAAACTTTGCACGGTTATAGTTGACGTAGAGAAGGAGTGCAGAATGTTAATATTTTTCCAAAAAAATACTTAAAACATACATAAAATCAACTAAAAACACTTTACACACACTACCGTGAATTTGTCACAAACACATAGATAACATGAAACAATGAAAACACAACGTCAGAAATGTCATTGTCTTTATCAAAATACCCGCTATTGCTTTTAAATGCGGTTTAGCTAATTAAACCTCTTTTTTATATTTAACGGGTGCGTTCAAAATTACTTGAAAATTATTAAATTTTATTTGAATTGTTGAAATATTCGTACTACTTTGGACAAAGAAGTTTAGATTTTTATACGGATGAAGAAGTTTAGTGAGACGAAATGAAGTTAAGTTTTTTAATTTAAGTTACGGTCGAATTTCGATCGATGTGATGGGTGAGTAGTATAGACATTTAGGTATATGATACGAAATACGTGACCGGACAACATACTTAAAAACAGACAATTGATACAAACGGACAGACATTTATAAACATTTACAACTTCAGAATTGTGTTCTGAGACAATGGTTGACATTCAATCTTAAAAGCAAAGCGAGCTAAATTGAGGTATTAAATCTTTTTTTACTTATTGAAGTAGCAAACAAGCATGCAGTTTAACTGATGGTAAGAGCAGTGATAGTCTAATGGTTGAAACTTGCCCTCTCAATCGGGTGGTCCGAGGTTCAAACCCACGCACGCACCAATGGTTTATGTGCTTATTATAAATTAATTATCACTGCTTTTCGGTGAAGGAAAACATCGTGAGGAAAGTTTTCCTCTCGTTTTTCGATGTTTGTAAAGAACTGTGTTACTACACACCCGAGAGTTCTTTACAAAAAAGTTCTCGGACGTGTGTGAAGTCCACCAATTTGCACTTGGCCAGCGCGGTGGACTATGGCGTAAAACTCTCTCACTCTAAGAGAAGACCCGTGCCCAGCAGTGGGCCAATAATGGGTTGTATCCCAAGTGGTTACTGCTCCCCATGGAGCTGTGTGCCACTTCATGGTTTCTATTTAAAGAGAATCATACCGTCAGTGGAAATAATGCTAAAGCGCCAACATAGATGATTGTGACATCGTCCCTGTAGCCTCGGGGTCATAATAGGGCTACGGTATCCCCTGCCTGTCGTAAGAGGCGACTAAAAGGGGCTTCCGGGGTTGCAGACGGCTAGAGTGGGAGCTCGAACCGTTCGGTCAGGCAATCCCGGGAAGGACGGCGGTATGTGTGGTCGTATACCGTCGTAAAGACTAGACGGAGCGGTGGACGCAGCCGCCCATCTGGGAGGAGCCCTAAGGGGCAGCGCGCTCGGAGGATTCCGGTTGAATTCGTTTCGAGATCCCGGAGTCCTCCTTTTCAGCGCCGAGGACGGCCACCGGGGGGGTTTTAGTGCGGTAAAAATCCCACATAACCCTGTGTCGCTTCTACGATGTCGGGTACCTTTTAAAGGTTTCCCCCTCGAAAACAAAAAAAAAAGATGATTGTGACATGATTTATTTTCTGTAAAAAATACTTCAAACCTCATTTATCACAAATGCTATTTTGGCGCTTTAGCATTATTTCCTTTCCACTGACGATATAAAAGTAAATACAACTTTTTACCACACCCTTCCACCGAAACGCAATCAACCGAACCGAACTGCTACAAGCTAAATAAGTTTGTCGTTGATACTCGGTGAAACTATGTACATTGATTCTAACACCTGGTAAATTGAGGTATTAAATCTTGAGTGGAGAGTAAAGTTCCATATACGTTAGGTATATGGAACTTTACTCTCTACTCAAGATTCTTAGTGGAGAATTATCGCCGGGGAATGAGCAGCGCTTCGATTGAAAACTAATCATGAACTACGTCCCTTCGATAGCAAGTTCTTAGAAACGGCCAACGCAACTACAAAATTGTGACTTGAACACCAAGTCTTAGAGCCCAAGCTCAATTTCTATAGAGGTATGCGATTGAATTCGGATCGAATCGCCTCCAGGGATCAGACGAAGGAAATTACGTTGAGCAAACAGTACGTTTCTTTCAGGTTTTGTTAGTTCACGTTATAACAATTCGTTTTCTTTAACCGGTAGTTACAGTAAGTTGGTTGATCGGAAAAGGAAACGTGCATGCAATCTAACTGCTTATCAATACGATAAATTTAAATATAACGGAATTAAGGAATAGGTTTCTGAAAACATTATTTACCAATCTAAACAACTTCTCCATTGTTACGGAAGCCAATTCCAATAATTACCCAGATGCACTGTTCAGGATTTAAGTTAGAGTAAGTAATGAGTGTGACTCCTATCATATTTAGCAACGCCTCTGTGGCTATCCTGTCTAATAGTCGGAATGAGCTATTAGATTAGATGCACTATGCATCGGCACTATATAAAATTCCAACCACCTATAAAAAATCTTAATGTTATTAAGGTTAAGTTCTACAACGCATACAAAGTAAAAAGCCGTAACAGATATTTATTTTTTTAAAAAGTGCTACGGAAGATATATTTACACGTGACGCTCCAATTTGTTCTTGAAGGTAGTAACAGATCTATGGAAAACATCAGGACAGTACCTAGGTTGGGTATAGAAACAGTTTAATATAATACAGTACTCTAACTCTGCCGTGTCCTTGAATTTTATACCTACAGAGGCGTTGGGCGAAAGATTGCGTTAGGGCTATTAGGATTGCGTAAAGATTGCGTTAGGGATATTTGTACCGTGGTATAGATGTCTAGGCGACAGTGATCACTCACCGCCAGGTGGGCTTTGAGGTCGCCTGATAGAGCGGTCACCATACCGGTCTGAAAGACAATGGGTTCCGTAGTCGTTCTCATATTTTTGGGTATTCGTCTTGCATGTATTCATAGCACTTACCACACATGAGAAAATCATAGTAGCAATGGGTGTATATTGCGTTACTTCGTTAATTATATAAAAAAATTTTTAAACAAAAAATACAACCGACTTCCATGCCACATAAAAGTAAAAAATAATTTAAATGCATGTTGGTTTAGAGCAAACACAGTACTCGTGTCGGTAGGTCGACGATTTCTGGCCATTTCGCCCGAACATAAAAAAAAAAAAATAACCTCTTTCCTTTGGGAAGTCGGTTAAAAACTAGTTGACCCAGCAAACTTCGTTCCGTCTAAATTTCAAAAATCTAAAATTATCAGTGTTTCTCTACTATATTATACATGTATTATACATAAAACTATTCCTTTTGAATCACTCTATCTATTAAAAAAAAACTGCATTAAAATCCGTAGCGTAGTTTTAAAGATCTAAGCATACATAGGGACAGACAGCGAGAAGTGACTTTGTTTTATACTATGTAGTGAAGATATATTATATACCTATTTGGGCTACCCAATTCTTATTAAACATTTATTTATTTATTTATTTATTTAATACATAGGCTTAAAAACTAACATCACAGGTAAACCCAATTCGTTAGTGTACCTAATTTTCCAATTAATGATTCTAATTAAATGTCATACATAACTGTTTTGGTTTAACAATGTTCATGTCAAAAACTATTTCGTATTGTATTACACATCTAAAGTTTACCTATGACACAACATCGTGGTATTACGTAGAACAATCGATTAGAGCTGCATGCCGAGGAAGCAACATTTTGCCAAGTTTGCCGGTTTGTTGTTCCAAGTTTTGTAACCAGGACTGAATTATTGCCTATTTATTTAAATATGATAAGATAAGATATTATAAGATCTAAGCATACATAGGGACAGACAGCGAGAAGTGACTTTGTTTTATTCTATGTAGTGAAGATTTATTATATACCTATTGTGGCTACACAATTCTTATTATCATTAATGTTTTGGTTTAACAGTGTTCATGTCAAAAACTATTTCGTATTGTATTACACATCTAAAGTTTACCTATGACACAACATCGTGGTATTACGTAGAACAATCGATTAGAGCTGCATGCCGAGGAAGCAACATTTTGCCAAGTTTGCCGGTTTGTTGTTCCAAGTTTTGTAACCAGGACTGAATTATTGCCTATTTATTTAAATATGATACCGCTGTTTCGAATAGAAGTAGTTCATGTAGTAGAATCTGTTTAGTGTTGGTATTCTATATAATTGTTGTTATAATTATTATAATTAAACACGCTTTTCTACACTCATAGCCCCACACTAGGATTTTCTCCTGTGTCGTGGGTACCATGAACACACACAAGACGAATACACAAACACCCAGACCCAGAACATGAATCTAAACTCATCATTCAGGTACCTGTCTGGCCGGGAATCGAACCCGAGACCCATTGCGCGGCAGACCGGTATGGTAACCGCTGCGCCACGCGGGTCGTCGAATTGTTTGCGGTTGATTTATTTTTTGTTAACTATAAAAGATCAAATAACTCTGCAATAAAATAACATTACTATAAAAAAACACTCAATTTTATTATAGGATTATTTTTTACCAATGTCGTGTCCATATCAACAAAAATCATCTATACTGTCAAAACAACGAAAATCTTACTATACTTCTATACTAATTTAATAAATAACTTTGATTGTTTGTTATAAGGGGTAATCTTCGGAAATACCGAACCTATCATGAAAATTCTTTGAAAATCAGAGCGCTACACTATTCAGGAGGGCTATAGGCTATATTTTATTACGATTCAATATTATAAGCCATAGTACATCCCGCTGGCCAATGCGAATTGGTGGACGCAGGGTACTACAAACTAAAACTATAGAAGTTAACCATCTAGTACTTACGTATATGTAGTAAGATAATATGTAAAGTGTAAAGAGCAGTGATAGCTTAATTGTTGAAACTTGCTCTCTCGATCGGAAGGTCCGAGGTTCAAACCCAGGCACGCACCAATGATTTATGTGCGAATTAGAAATTAATTATCACTGCTTTTCGGTGAAGGAAAACATCGTGAGGAAACCTACACACCCGAGAGTTCTTAAAAAAAAAAAAGTTCTCGGAGGTGTGTGAAGTCCACCAATTCGCACTTGGCCAGTGCGTTGGACTATGGCCTAAACTCTCTCATTCTGGGAGAAGACCCGTGCCCAGCAGTGGGCCAATAATGGGTTGATGTGGAATATGTTTAAGCAAATATGTAAGATGAAAAGTTGGAAATACAGCTCCTTAATCCTGATGATGCAGGATACTTCATGCCTTACCCATAAGAGTTGGCCATTTGGGGATGTAGTGTGATGACTAAGCAGAAATATCAACTCAAAATTTTGCCCTTCAACTCCTCAATCCAGGTGATGCAGGATCACTGCAAGCCTCAAATACAAAATCCAATTAATGCTTACGGATTTATAAGAGGAACACTAAAAGGAATTGACTTATTAAAACCTTTAAGTTTAACTCCTCGGATTTCATTCAGTGGTACTTCCTAACTAAACCATAATTGAGAGTCATTTGGCCCTTGCGAATATATTATGGGTTTGATGAACAGAAGCAACGATTAATAAATTGACCTTCAACTCTTCATCCTTGATAATATAAGTACACAGACTGCCTAAACTATGTAAGTTTGGTACGAATTGTTCACAATACATTACATAATAGGTTCTGAAGAGGACAAATGATGAACAAATTCACTTCGAATACCTTTACTTTGATGATGCAGGAGTACTGTCAGCCTTTTCATATAGGATGCATCACAAAAATATAATTTTCACCCAAAGAATTGGGCACGGGTCGGCTAGTAAATGAATATGTTGAACTTAACTGAATGTGGCAGAACCAGTGTAGTACGACCGGGGAAGTACAACCGCCACATCTATTTCTAGCGTAAGGCATTTCTTGCGTTTCGATGGAAGGGTGTGGTTGCCGGCACACTTTCACACGAGGCGACCATCATAGTCCTCGGAAGTAGCAACACATCTGTGATTGACTTCAGATGGAATCCATGCTCTGTATGAAGTTGATTATAGATGTCTATGGGCGGCAGTGACCACTAACCATCAGGTGGACTGCATGCTCGTTTGCTACTTTAGTGAGATAAAAAAAACTGACACAATCTCGCAATAAATAATATAAAAAATAATATTATATAAGAGTTATTTAACAGACAAACAATTTTATTCATAGAAAGGCAAGTCAGCAGCGCGCTTTGAAAACGATTCGCTTAGCTTTAAAGATTCAGGATAATTTGTTTCGCAGATCCCAATGACGAGGTTGAAATTCTCTTGATTTCAGCAAAGTTGGTTTACTTTCAGCGGTTTAAACTGTTACGTGAATTAGTGAAAACACTGTATCTATCTTTGATACACTTTCGAATAATTTATCTACAAGTACCTACCTAACTTCTGTATTTTATTTGGGTTCAATTTCTACGACGATTTGTTCCACTTTTCGGCGTTAAACGTAAATAGAGCCATGAATTACTATAACCAATAGTATAGTATACATAGTATAGTATACATGTCTTCTATTTGAAGCTCATCATAAATTATGTCAGTAAACAATTTTTTAAAAGGATTGAAATAGCAATCAAACAAGCAGTCCACCTGATGGTAAGTGGCAACTATCGCCCATTGGCATAAAGCAACTTAATACAAAACTAATGTTTTATGTAAAGTCAATCACAGATGCACCCTGTAGTTCCGGGACCAGAATAGGGCTACGGCATCCCCTGCCTGTCGTAAGAGGCGACTAAAAGGGGCTTCCGGGGTTACGAGCGGCTAGAGTGGGAGCTCGAACCGTTCAGTCAGGTGATCCCGGGAAGGACGGCGGTACGTGTGGTCGCATACCGTCGTAAAGACTAGACGGAGCGGTGGGCCCAGCCGCCCATCTGGGAGGAGCCCGATGGGGCAACGCGCTCAGAGGATTCCGGTTGAAGTCGTTTCGAGATCCCGGAGTCCTCCTTTTTAGTAGCGCCGAGAACGGCCAACGGGGGGGTTTTAGTGCGGTAAAAATCCCACATAACCCTGCGTCGCTCCCACGGCGTCGGGTACCTTTTGAAGGTTTCCCCCTCGACAACAAAAAAAAAAAGTCAATCACAGATGCGCTGCTATTTCTGAGGACGAAGATGGTCGTCTCATGTAAAAGAGAGTCGGTAACCACAATTGCTTCACTAGGAATAGGTGCGGCGGTGGAACCTGTCAAACCGATGCTCTTCTGTTGTGTAAGTTTGTGGGTATCCATACCTAGATATAGTAGATATCTCAAAAAACTAACTTTCTTCCTAAGAATACATATTATGGTCGCACCTTTTTATACGAAGGACATGGTTTAAACATAGGAATATTTAACCTCATAGAGAATAAAGGTTCGAAACTTGCGTCAGTCATAATTATCCAATTTAAAGTCAGTAGAACGGTTTCTGATTCAATTGTACCAGCAATTCAGTTAGAGTCATTTAAAATTAAAAAGGACGCATAAACCTTTTTTTTATCTAACTGAAATAACAAATGAGCATGCAGCCCACCTGATGGTAAGTGGTCACTGCCGCCCATGGACGTCTGCAATCAAGTTCATACAGAGCATGGGTTCCATCTGAAGTCAATCACAGATGCGTTACTACTCCCGAGGACTATGATGGTCGCCTCATGTGAAAGTGTGCCGGCAACCACACCCTTTTATCGAAACGCAAGAAATGCTTCACGCTAGAAATTCCCCGGTCCAACTACACTGGTTCTACCACCTTCAAAGTCAAAACTTATTCCCGTACACCGATATTTGCTTAAATTTATCATTCTACATTTTATTTGCCTAAATGACTGTTCAAAAACCTATTCAGGATAATAAACGCTCTGTTGCGGCTTTCCCTTAAGTGGTCCTACACAAATATACTCTCCCCGTCTTCGTTCAAGTTCGAAGTATCCCGTTGAACGACGAATAATCTGTGCGATATCTATCTCTGGAAACCTCTGGAGATCGCGAATGTGGGTCAACGGGCCGCTGTACTTAATTGGACCGAGAGAAACTGAAAAATGGATGCTATGTGCGTCGGAATATACCAAATCTTTATAGGAAATTGCTGGATAGATAATATGGAAGAGTGTGGTTGCTTGCTCACTTTCGTTTGTGGTCACCATTTTTGCCCTCAGAAGTAGCAAAGCATCTATATTGTCATATAGAACGTCCAGAGCTGGCAGTGACCAGTGACCACTTACTATCAGATTGGTCTTTGCTACTTCCAAGTTTAAAAAAATCTATGACTTAAGGTAAAGAGAGGATTTACTTTAAAAAAAAACTAGCCTTAATCACTATATAGTGTAAAACAAAGTCGTTTCTCGCTGCCTGTCCCTATGTATGCTTAGATCTACAGAATTACACTATGGATTTAAATGCAGTTTTTTTTAATACATAGAGTGATCCAACAGTAAGTTTTGTGTGTATAATATATGTATTATACATACAAATACATACATTTTGACTTTTAGGCGGAACAAAGTTCGCCGGTCAACTAGTTTACGAGAAAAAAATTAAGGTGCTGCACGGTGAACATTATTATTTGCGAAAAAATGCATGTATAGACAATGCAGCGGAAATCGTATGTTGATTTTGTAGCATCTGAGATCGATTTGATAGATCTATTTATCTCATCTATACTAATATATAAAGCTGAAGAGTTTGTTTGTTTGAACGCGTTTGTTTGTTGAATCTCAGGAACTACTGGTTCGAATTTAATTTTTTTTTTTTTGTATTGAATAGACCATTTATCGAGGAAGGCTTTAGGCTATATAACATCACGCTGCAACTATTAGGAGCGAAGAAATAATGGAAAATGTGAAAAAAACGGGGAAAATTATTCATCACTGAGGGCTTGCGTTGCGTGCCACGCGGACGAGGTCGCGGGCACAGCTAGTATCGAATAAAAAAAGGATGATTGATCGGTTTTAAATCATATCACTAGTCCACCAATTCGCACTTGGCCAGCGCGGTGGACTATGGCCTAAAAACTCTCTCATTCCGAGAGAAGACCCGTGCCCAATAGTGAGATAATAATGGGTTGACGATAAATCATATCACTAAGTGTAATATGAAATAACGCAATGTAATCGTAATATACAAAAGTGGATGTTGACGTATATCTAAGATTTATAGACCCCGACACCTTTTGACCGATCACCGTGAAAGTTGGCACATCTAAGTGTATTTTCATGGAAAGGGTTACGCTTTCCTCTTTGTAGAAATTGGATAGAATCTCGTTAAGTTGAGTAGCTAGTCCATATATGTTTTGTTGCTCGAAATATATGAAAAGAGGCAAAGTGCGAACTTGAGAGGTGTTCGAACCTTTTGGGTTTCTACACGGCCAAACTTATTTCTACTTAACAACAGTATTGGTATGAAGATTTCTTGGTTTCTGATTGTGGTAGAACCAGTGTAGTTCGTCCGGGGAAGTACCACCGCCACATCTACTTCTAACGTGAAGCAGTTCCTGCGTTTCGGTGGGAGGGTGTGGTTGCCGGCCAGCGTTGCCAGATTTCTTTTTTTAGTTATTGGTTAAGAAACTTATTGATTTAAATAACCTCTGGGAAGTCGGTTAATAAAGCGGGATTTCATAGTCAAAAGTGGGACACTACGGACGGGGCTCGAAGAAAATCTACATTTGGAGACCTTTTTGTTCGATAAATTGCCGATCGACTATATTTTTTTATGTCGACAAACTGCAATTTGTCTTAAATTTTTATAGATTTATAGATTTGGGGACTTTTTTTTGCAATAGTCCAGTCTTTCCCAAAAATCAGGACTGCGCTTGTCCAGCGCAAGACATAAAAATTTGATCAAAAAATCGCGACGTCCCCCCAAAATCTAGACGTTTGGCAACCCTGTTGCCAGCACACTTTTATATGAGGTGACTATCATAGTCCTCGGTAGTAGCAACGAATCTGTGATTGACTTCATACAGAACCCAAGTTCTATATGAAGTTGTTTACAGATGTGCGTGGGCCGCAGTAAGCACTTACCATCAAGTAGACTGTATGCTCGTTTGCTACTTCAATCAGATAAAAAAATAGCAACGCAACTATGACAAACCTCAGGAATGGCTCCAATCTTCCGCCGTACATATTTCTAATTAACAGCAGTAATAAGTTCTGCTATCTTCCAATTTGAAGAGCGTTAGGGAAATATAATTATTAGAAGCATTCCAACTAGTGCTCAGGAGAGCATCGCACCTGCGAGCAACCTCAGCATATGGCTATTACAGGCTGTGTTGTCGTTGGCTATTACCTATGTTTTGTGAGGTTGATTGCAGATTATTCGCGCGTTAACAATAATATATGATATTTCATGTTTTTTTATATATAAGATTCAAGTAACAAACGACCATGCAGCCCACCTGATGGTAAGTGGTCACTGCCGCCCATTGACATCTGTAAACATCTTCATACAGCACATGGGGCTCTATCTGAAGTCAATTACAGATGAATCGCTACTCCCGAAGACTAAGATGGTCCCCTCATATAAAAGTGTGCCGGCAACCACACCCTTCCATCGAAACGCAAAAACTGCTTCACGCTAGAAATAAGTGTGGCGGTGGTACTTTCCCAGGCGAACTGCACTGATTTTACCATCTACAAAACTGTTTATTACAAGACAAAAATATTCTACCTAAATTCTTTATCAGCTCACCGACTAGTTGTAGACACTGGGACATTGACTCTGAAGTGAGTAACCTCAAAATTAAGTTTTCAGTCGGCTGGCTTGACGTTCCATGACACGTTAGAAATTTAATGCGACTTTATTATGATAGCGTAAATAACTAAATATAATATGTAAATCAGTGAACAAAACGTGGTGCTGTCCTTTTCCCATACAAAGACACTCCATAATCAGGTTATATTTTTTCCTATAAGATTGTAGTGGCAAATCTGCGCCGAATACAACCGCATATGCACAATTATAACAGAAATAGATATATATCACGGTACAATAAAAAAAAACCAGGAACCATATAATTAATATCCACTTTTGAAGAATTATTGTATGTGTTAATTTGTTATCTCTTTTTAATTAAATTGTCTAGCTTTAAGATAATACTGTAACGATTGTCTGCAAGGAATGTTGTTCACGCCTGTAACTGGCACGCATACATGCATGTAAACTAACTGTACTGTATTTATATCATGATCTGTGTGTAGTGCTGTTGGTGTGTAAATAAATAAAATAAATAAATAAATAAATGAGCATGGAGTCCACCTTATAGTAAGTAACATCTGCTGTCCTTGTACATCTGTAATCGACCCCAGGAAAACCCAATCTCAATTTAGGTTGGTAGGTTTTTTCAAGGTGGTAGAATCAGTGAAGTTCGACCGGGGAAGTACCACCGGCACACCTATTTCGGGCGTGAAGCATTTCTTGCGTTTCGATGGAAGGGCGTGGTTGCCGGCACACTTTCACATGCGGCGACCATCTTAGTCCTCGGGAGTAGCTACGCATCTGATTGACTTCAGATGAAACCCATGTTTTGTATGTAGTCGATTACAGATGTCTATGAGCGGCAGAGACCACTTACCATCAGGTGGACTGCATACTCGTTTGCTACTTCATTCAGATAAAAAAAAGAAAAAAGGTTGTCCGCAGATGCTTATTTTTATTAGCTAGAAATTCACACCTTCAGACCAATACCCAGCAGCTATTATTGAGTAGATATAAGTGTGGCGATGGTGCGTCCGGACTTGTACCAGAAAAGGTGGTTTACCAATTATTGTGTAAATATATATGGAAATATACGTACCTACAAACTTTAAAATCATACGCCAACACTCTGTACCGCTAGGCCTTAATAAATATTAACACGTACTTAAACTTTTGCCATTACGGTCATACATTATCACTAAAAGTTTATTGTTCAACCCAAAAAGCGCCTAAATTATTTAATAGCGTTTTGGCGCTATTACGTTATGTACTAAAGTGAAAGGTAACCTGATTTCAAAACTTTTTATGGAATTGTTGTAAAAATTATCATATAGCCCCTTGATGGTCAGTCAGTCTTGGCTATGAAGATCTCTAACCAACACTTCTTTATATTGTTGAAGTTGCAAATGAGCAGTTCAACTGATGGTAAGTAGGCACTGCCCTGCCTACTCGTCCCTGTAGCCTCGGGGTCAGAATAGGGCTACGGCATCCCCTGCCTGTCGTAAGAGGCGACTAAAAGGGGCTTCCGGGGTTGCAGACGGCTAGAGTGGGAGCTCGAACCGTTCGGTCAGGCAATCCCGGGAAGGACGGCGGTATGTGTGGTCGCATACCGTCGTAAAGACTAGACGGAGCGGTGGGCCCAGCCGCCCATCTGGGAGGGGCCCGATGGGGCGGCGCACTTGGAGGATTCCGGTTGAAGTCGTTTCGAGATCCCAGAGTCCTCCTTTTCAGCGCCGAGGACGGCCACCGGGGGAGTTTTAGTGCCGTAAAAATCCCACATAACCCTGCGTCGCTCCCACGGCGTCGGGTACCTTTGGAAGGTTTCCCCCTCGAACACAATAAAAAAAGGCACTGCCCCTATGGTCATCTGTAATTCTTCATATAAAACAGGAATTTTATCTGTAGTCAATGACAAATACGTTGTTACTCCGGGGAAACTGAATAAAAGAACCCTTCTTGAGACCAGGAATGTATTACTGCTTGGAGAATTCAGTTTAAATGTTACTCAAGTTTGCTTTTTCACCTTTGCATAGTACTGAAAAGGAAGTACAAATTCTATTTTCGCGGTTCATATTTTCAGAATACCTTCCACATCGGCCATACCGGCGGCGACACGTATTCAATCCGTGAATACATTAAAGTTGAATGTGCTATGTATTGAATACCGTATCCTATCCACACAATGACGGCAACGTGACGGCTTTTCGCGGGTTGGATGGAACTCGAGGGCCTCGTTATTTCGCCTGACGTGTGGCAGGCGTGAATCAGCTGATTTTCCTCAGGGGTCCCTCTATGCAACATGTGAAACCACTGTGGAGTGTTTAAATACCATTTCTATGTAACTTCTAAGCATGTGTTCAGCAGCTGTAAAACACAAATGAGTTCATAGGGATACTAACTTCTATGAAATAAGTGGACTGTTGCACTGTTTCACATTAGGTGTATGGTTTTAGACTAATATTATCATGGAATTTTCAAATCTTAATATGAAAGAGGCAGTGAGGAGATGCGGTCTTTCAATATTTTTTGCTTTAGATTTGTCAAACGAGGACAAAATAAGGTTTGAAACTGTTGTTTTAAATCATACACGCAGTTTGTGGTTAGTCTGTCTTGTCTAATAATAGAGGATCATATCACCTTAAAAAGCGCCTGATAAAAAAAGGTTTAAAAATGATATACTTATATTGTATCAGGTTTGTGATTGATTTCATTATTTGTTCTCTATTGTAGTCGAAATGTGTCTATTCTATTGAACCTTTAGAACATGCAGAACCTATAAACGAGTTTAGGCGTCTACCGCATGATTGATTTCTTATATCAAAGATGTGAAAATATCTCGGCAAAAAAGTTTTATTCAACGCCAGAACGCTTTTTCGCTAACTTTGTTGACTCTCAGACAACTCCTTAGCGAATTTCGTTATATTTTCAGCAGGTATATTTTCGTACTTTCTGATATATCACGATTCAATGTCAATGCACTATCAGCCCTTTGATGTGATGACATGTAAAATATATAAGGTTCAGATAAAAGATGAAGATATTTACTTATAACGCTGTCTTAGCACCAATGCGCGTCAATGTAAAATTGCTATTCAAATATCAGAGGCGCTTAATTTATTTTAATAACGGAGAGAGCTATGAACTATTGGAGTAAGGCAGTTTATTAGCGATGAAACTTAAGATCATTGGGAATTATGACATAAATTTTAATCGATCTTAGTGCTTATAGGAAACTCTTTAAAAATGTGGACGTCAGTCTCTGACGGTAATAATGCTTATTAACACCTTTTATTAAAACTATCGCATGGCGTATCGTATTTTAATAAGGCTAAAGGCTAAATTTGAATTTAGGGAACATCTCTTTACGAATAGATCAGGTTTGAAAATTGCTGTCCCTCAAAAGTGCTACCCGATGACACAAGTTTAGTTTGTAGTTTAGTTTTAAACATATAAAGAGTGCCTATACATCACTATTTCACTTTAAAGAAGCTGTAAATGTGACCAAAATGAGGATGACTCGTGTTTCCTAAACTTACGTTACTTATTTTTTGGGAGCTTCCTGCCTTAAAATGGTTGTCGTTTTTCGTATCTTAAGCCATATACAAGTACTGTATACCTACTAAATGCTTAAACAAAGAAGATTATGAAGTCATTGCCTTAACTTCGTTCAAATTAATCTTTGAAAAGTAAGAATCACTGGCTGTAATTCACTTTGATCTCATAATCTAAGAGCGCTAATTACTCTCTAGAATTTAATTTAATTGAAGAGTGATTAAATACCTAACGAATTTCGCTTTTCAGTATTTTCATATAAAACAAAGGATATTTTTATATCGGTATTATTTGTTTTACAGTTCTGGAATTAGATACAAAGTAGTGATGTAACGGATGTCATTCGCGACATTTGACATTCCCGAATTTGACGAATATTATAAAGAAAGAAAGAAATAAAGAAAGAAAACATTTTTATTCACGATATAACAACACAATACACTAATATTGGGGTAAAAAATATAAACGATTAACTAATTTAGTATTACAATAATAATTAAAAAAAGTATAAACGTAAGTATGTAGCTAATCCTTCGTGTAGCTGCTGCAGTATACTGTAAAAGGGTCGGCACTCAGCGTATACAGAGGTCTGTGGCCAAATGCGCTGATTTTCAGTGACGCTAGAAATAGGTGTCGCGGTTTTAACTCCCGACCAGTCTACATTGGTTCTACCACATGGTAAAGATAGAGAAGGTCTTACTTAAAGTCTAAGATATTGGTGACCGCTGTAGTATCAACACCCGTTGCGGTCACCGTCACGCACGCCAGGCTCGGTGACTATTAGCAAAAATCTCCTGATGGAGAAGCTACAGCTATACATAAGCCTCAGATCAGAGAAGACTTATGTTTAGCTGTAGAACCATTGTAGTTCGACCGGGAAAGTACCACCGCCACACCTATTTCTAGCGTGAAGCATACCTTGCGTTTCGATAGAAGGGTGTGGTTGCCGGCACACTTTTATATGAGGCGACCATCATAGTCCTCGGGAGCAGCAACGCATATGTGATTGACTTCAGATGGAACTCATGTTCTGTATGTAGTTGATTGCAGATGTCCATGGGCGGCAGTGACCACTTACTATCAGATGGACTGCATGCCCGTTTGCTACTTCAGTCATATAAAAAAGGATGAATTGCCTCCTCGTTTGCAACTACAATCGTATAAAAACATATTGATGCTAGCGAGGGCTAACATATTGTGTAAATTAATTGAACTCAAATTTCAGCTATACCGTGTCAGACTACAGAGTTACCGAGCCATGCATCATGTTAAACGAGCGATATGTACAAGCCCTTTTTATCCGATACTCATGACTTTGTTTGATTGTTTGTTTAGTTGCTCTATTTGTTAAATACGTGACCACGTGCCGGTGTATGCAAATACGCTGCAGCCGAGGTCGCAGGAGCCCGGCTGAACCCGCTTGCGACCCGCCCTTGACCTCCTCTGAGCGGAAGCTACCGGATAGGGCTATCTCTTATGTTCATAATAAATAGCGAATCGTTGGTATTTTTGTTAATTATTTATTGAAATTATTTAAAAACGAAGTATTAATTTCGAGAATCAATAATAAATGTAGGTGTCTATTCATTGGTAACATGCATTTATGTAATTGCGTGATTAACCACCAAAATTTTGCAATTTTATGTTAAAGATACAGCTTTATCCAAAAGAATACTTAGAATTCAAAAGTTGGTGCTCTTATGACACCGTAGTTAAATATATCTTTTTATATTTTATTTTTATATACCTAATATTGTTTAGTCGTGAAATTTTGCATTTGGAACTGTTTTATCATTCACTACAAGCAACGATTTGTTTTAAGCAACGTTTTCCAAGCTGTAAAGTGAAGTCCAACAGATTTAAACGTCAAAAATTTACAATTAGTCTGTGTTTTGTTTCATCCTTTGCTAAGGGAAGAGTAAATTAGAAATATGGCGACGAATTAAGCTCTCTCTCTGTTGTAAGATTTTTAGTTTTATCGTCTATGCTAAGGATAGCTGGGGATTCAAAAAACCAGACATCCTCCAGCCCCCCTATATAAATATTAGTACCAACCCTGTGTAATATTAAACACACTAACGATTCCTCGCGGCGCTGCGCGCTCTCAATTCTAATGGCTCAACGGGTGAGTGGCTTATTCTTAGAACAGGCTGTATAAAGCCTCATGTTTTCACACGGGTTTATACTTAGACCGACTTCCAATTGGCTGCTATGCCTTGGACCACTATGGTTTAAAACAGCTGCTAATCTGAACCACAAACTTCAATTTTAGGCCTAACGAAGCTCGCCGGGTCAACTAGTAAGTTATATATCTCTTACAAAGTACATTAGATAGAGGCCAAAATATAGCCCTTATGCTTAGTTATATTTAATACGATATTAAGTAAACAAGGCAAAGTTAATTAGGTACTCGTAATTACTGCCTAAATTGCAAATGGTTTATTGTCACATAGCGTAATTACGAGGTAATTATGATCGCACTGAAACAGCGATTTTCAAATGGCAGAATCGCTCTGTTGGATCTAACACAAAGAGATTTTTTTTTAATATGGAAGTAGCGAACGAGCACACAGTCTGGGGTACAACTCATTATTTTCCCACTGCTGGGCACGGGTCTTCTCTCAGAATGAGAGAGTTTTAGGCCATAGTCCACCGCGCTGGCCAAGTGCGAATTGGTAGACTTCACACACCTCTGAGCACTGTTTTTAAAGAGCTCTCAGTTGTGTAGGTTTCCTTACGATGTTTTCCTTTACCATAAAGCAGTGACTAATAATTTCTAATACGCACTTTTAGAATAATCAATGGTGGCCTGGAATTTGAACCTTGGACCTCCCGATCGAGTGGGCAAGTTTCAAACAGTGGGCTATCTCTGCTCCCAGTATGCGTAGGTATTATTATGCCTTAATTATTATAGAGCAGTGATAATATAAATAGTCCAAGGTTCAAACCCAGGCACGCACCACTGATTTATCGCGTATTAGAAATTAATTATCACTGCTTTTCGGTGAAAGAAAACATCGTAAGGAAACCTACACACCCGAGAGTTCGTTAAATAAAAATTGTCCTCGGAGGTGTGTGAAGTCCACCAATTCGCACCTGGCCAACGCGGTGGACTATGGCCTAAAACTCTCTCATTCCGAGAGCAGACCCGTGCTCAGCTGTGCGACATTAATATGACGACGAATTATTATAGAAATACTTGTCACAGAAAGTACTTTTTTATACCCAAATTGTTAAAAGGTACCCCAATAGGCTATTTGACAATGCGAAAAATTTAGTGTCAAGTACTGTTATCAGTATATATTATGAGTTTAAGAATGGTTATTTATTAACATGTAAGTTGAAAATAATAATTAAATTTATTTAAAAATCCTTAAATGAAAATGCATTTTTTTAAACGTTTGTCACGTGACACAAAATGCTCCTGATTTGGTGGGTTTATGATGACGTCACTTGCTTGTAAACTTTCGTTTTTTGTTTACAACAAATGTATGTGGATGACATGGGCCACAGATGACAATACAGGCAAGTGACGTCACCAACCCGCCATATGTCAAAGTAGCGTTTTTGCGCGCTATTTAAATATTGAATTTTTAATTTGATATTTTTCAGCAAATATGTACCAAAATTTAAAAAAAACAACTTTTACTGGGTTCCTTTACCTCTGCTAGACAATATAAAATGGATTTTAAAAACCTGTCAAATAGCCCATTGTTACCATTGTCTCCGATAATTAATTCTATAAATGTGACGATGGATTTGTCGCTGTACGCGGAGCACGTTCCTCCGCTGTTTGCTCGGGCGCCGGCAAATGGGGAAATTGATTCTGTTCTGTTTGGGATGTGTTGTCTCTGCCGAAACACATGCTGGGTAACAATTTAGATTACAGACAAGCTTTGGGTTTATTCAACGTTTAAGATTTTAATTTATAAGATAAACGTGAACGTCGTGCGTCTTTTCTAAATAAACTGACAGATAAAAACACGCTTTCTACTCTCATAGCCCTACAGTAGGATTTTCCCCTGTGTCGTACCATGGACACACACAAGACGAATACACAAACACCCAGACCCAAAATAGGAATCTAAAATCATCATTCAGATGTCTGGCCGGGAATCGAACCCGGGACCCATTGCGCGTCAGATCGGTATGGTAACCGCTCCGCCACGCGGGTCGTCGCCAAACCTTAACTGTAATCTTAAGTCTCTTCTGAGATATTTCCGGAGCGCTACAACATGGGGCCCTATGAGATAGGCTCAAATAGCTCTTAATTACCACAGCCTTCCAACGAAACACAAAACCGCAATTCATTTTAATTAGATATTTTTATAAGGAACCTTATTTAAACTCCCACGTAATCCATTAACTATTTCATATTATGAACTCCTTGTGTTTATAAGGCTTATTACTTCCAACCCCAATTTCTCACTTTGCAATATAAACCACGATTAGTGACCAGCATAATGTAACACGTTAGTGATGTAACCAATTTCATTAGTTGAATATTCACGAATGCGAATGCGAATACCCTCTAGCGACATTCGTGAATGCCAATAATACGTTATTTTTTTAATTTGACGTCATAATGGACCCCGCTATAATAGAAGTATAGGGGGCGGTAAAATGTAAAAAACATGACGTTTTTTTTGGTCATTAAACTACAGTTCTTCATTCGCAACACATTCGCACATTTTTTGCGAATGCGAATTGCGGATGCGAATGTATAAAAACACACGAATATTCGCGAATGCTAATACGAATATTAGTTACATCACTATTACACGTGGCCAAACACTCCGACCGAAGAGAAATATTTGTTTGCACGAACACTTCCCGGTACAGAATTGGGGTGTAATTGGACGAAATCTTCAAAATTAGTGTTATTTATAAATTCGTTTAGTTTACACAACAAAAAAACTAACATTTATACCAAACAAATATGATATATGTTATAACTGAAAATAATAATGACTGCTACTTATAAAATAATGAAAAATGTAACTTAAATTATTGAATAATTTTAATATTATTTAATATTAGATAATAAAGATTTATTGTTTTAATATTATTATTTTATTGTAAATACATTTTAAATTTAATTTATTTATACAAAAGCAAAGTGCGTACCTAATAATCGCAAAGCTTGAATTAAAAGTTAGAACCTATAAATTTTTGAGAAAGGTTCATTTTATAATAACACATCTACTAATAAAAGATTTTTCATATTTTATCCCTGAGTAAGTTATAAAGGGTTGAATATTTATATTCAAGTCTTCGCGTATGAAGTCGTGGGTATGAGCGGCATTAAGCGGGATTATGATATTAACGATTTTATGAATGTCTTTATAGAAAACTGAAGCTCTCACAAAAGTTATACGTAGCTCATAGCACATTCCAGCTATTGAAAATTATTCACATTCCAGTTTGTGAAAATTGCGTGTTGTATTAAGATTTAGTACCTGGATGACCGAGTTTTGCTCGGTTTTTTGTTTACTACGAGTACATCATGTTTTTTTGGAATTATATTTATATAACTATGCAAATTTCTTACTGATGATCATATGCATAATATATTTTGATCTTACCGACATAATAATAATAATAAAACAATAATACCAAAAAAGAACTAAAAAGAAAAAAAATGTAGAGCTAAAAAATTGAAAATATTATAAAAAATAAAAAATTAAACTAACAAAATAGAACTTGAAAAAAGAGAAAACATAAAAAAAAATCGATCCGAGATTTGGATCCCGACTTCCTGCGTTTTCAGGTGTCCGATTTCTCAACCGAGCTATTCTAACTTCGTCAATGGTGGCGAAATTTCTCTTCGTATTCTAATAATTTTGTAGGAGGTCTTTATGCAATGAAAACTTGGATAAAACGACATTTTCTGAAAATAAAACCTTGCTAGATCAATTTATCGCCCCTTAAACCCCCCAAGTACAAAATTTCAAGAAAAACGTTGGAGCCATTTCCGAGATCGTTGATATATATTTACATATATATATATATATATATATATATATATATATATATATATATATATATATATATATATATATATATATATATATATATATATATATATATATACAAGAATTGCTCGTTTAAATATATTAGATTTACGAGTTGAGAGGTAGTAGGTACCTGTTATGTTATGTTTTGTTGAACTGTATTAATTGGAAATACTGGGAAAAGAAAAAAAATCCTATCATAAGACCTGCTGCTGTTTCTGATATACCTAATTAATCTATGTGTGAAGTTTGCGGAAAAGAAGAATGTTAATAAACCCGCTAAGTTATTTGGTTGTGCGTGCATTAACGTGACCCCAGTTACCGGAATTTGCCCTGGTTTTAATTCAATCAATGATCTTTATGCTACGCTATAATGTAGTTTCGGTTGACAATTAAGCAGCGTATCCCGAGTCCAATTCGTTTTCAGGCAATCATTTTAATAGTGCATTTGGATATCTGTTTAAGGTGCATAAACCTGTTTTCATAAATAAAACAAGATGATTTTGTTGAATTTTAAGCATTTATGAATGAACTAATTGGCTAAACTTGGATAATAAATAGTGAATAACTATCATAATTAATAAGAAAAAGGTACATACGCTAAGGCATACATTACTTCAATTTGTATTTTAACCGTAACCAGTAGAAATTAGCTTTTAATCTTATTGTTAGACTGACAATGAGCACTGTACGAGCGCTGCAAAATTATAAATATATTGGTGCCAACCCATTACTGTCCCACTGCTGGGCATGGGACTTCTCTCAGAATGTTTTTAGGCCATAGTCCATCGCGCTGGCCAAGTGCAAATTGGTGGAATTCACACACCTCCAAGTTTTTTTAAGAACTCTCGGGTGTGTAGGTTTCCTCGCCATGTTTTCCTTCACCGATTAATTTCTAATACGCACATAATTTAGAAAAATCAGTGGTGCTTACCTGGGTTTGAACCTCGGACCTCCCGATCAAGAGGGCAAGATTCAACCATTAAGCTATCACTGCTCTGCAATAACATAAACATACCTATGCTTGCAAGAAATACACATGTATTAATTTGTGTACAAACTTGTTCACAGAAGCCCTAAAAGTGTACAGCGACCGGCTCACGGAGTGGGAGAGGACGGAGATCCGCAAGTACCCCGAGGTGTGGTTCCTGGGGCTGGACGCCAGCAAGGTGCAGGCGCGCTCCAACCTGCCCAACAACTGCGGGTTTGATGATGAGAACGGCAGTTACAATAAGGTGAGATGGCACGATTTTTTGAGCATTTTCTTCAATCTATTATTGGCCCATTGATGGGCACAGGTATTCTCCGAGAATGAGAGAGTTTAGCCCATAATCCACCACGCTGGCCAAGTGCGAATTGGTGGATTGAACAAATTCTATCTATCTATAAATAATATACAAGTAACTGAGAAATAAATAAATAAGATGGAGCAGTCACATGATGTAAAAAAAAATATAACTCATGCCACAAGGAATCACAACCGCTTGTTTTAAATGAAACATTAAATAACTTTGAAAGAATGTTTGAATGGTTTGTGTGTGTTTAAATGTAATTATACCTTTTTTGTGAAAATCGTCCAGTTTAAATTTGGATATTTGGATGCGAGGATTTTTATGGCCTACAACTCTCTCATTCTGAGAGAAGACCCGTGCCCAGAAGTGGGACAGTAATGGGTTGTACACAGAATTTGTTTTGCTATGTAAAACAATCTTAAGCAGCCACTGCTAATGAATATTAAATGTTTTCTTCTCTTTCTCCCTCTCTTTAATTTAATCGAAAATTGTTTCTTTTCCAGCAAATCCACGACCACATAGCATATCGTTACGAAATCCTAGAAGTGATCGGCAAGGGTTCCTTCGGGCAAGTTATTCGAGCGCTGGACCACCGCAACGGGACCCAGGTGGCGATCAAGATCATCAGGAACAAGAAGCGGTTCCACCACCAGGCGCTGGTGGAGGTGAGGGTGCTCGACCACCTCCGACTGAAGGACAAGGAGCAAGCGCACAATGTCATCCACATGCTGGACTACTTCTACTTTAGGAACCATTTGTGCATTAGCTTCGAGCTTATGAGGTCAGTTGGAGTATCGTTTAGTATTTGTTTAATCTTAATTCTTGATCTGAAGTGTACGACGGTGCTCCATTGCAGATTTGTGAAAGAAAGCTTCATGGGTTGAAAGTTTTCAAAAGGCCTCCAACAACGCTTAACTGTTTTTGTTTTCATTTAAAGACAACTGAGTCTGACAACTTAATATACGCTTTCTACACTCATAGCCCCACACTAGGATTTTTCCTGTGTCGTGGGTACTATAGACACACACAAGACGAATACACAAACACCCAGACTCAGAACATGAATCTAAACTCATCATTCAGATACCTGTCTGGCCGGGAATCGAACCCGGGACCATTGCGCGTCAGACCGATATGGTAACCACTCCGTCTGGTCGTCGAACTTAACGATTTCACATACATCGTAACAATTGTACCTAATTACCTCCATTCAGCGATACATGATACTTAATGTAAATCAACTAATGATCTATCTAATGCTGCCACTATTTCTATGATTACAGCATCAATCTATACGAGTTGATCAAGAAGAACAACTACCAGGGCTTCAGCCTGTGCCTCATCAGGCGGTTCGCCAGCTCCCTGCTCCGATGCCTGAGGCTACTGGAAGCCGAAAACATCATTCACTGTGATTTAAAACCTGTAAGTAGTCGTTACTGTTATCTACTAGTTATCGCATTCGAATTGTTTACTTCTGCAATAGAAATGCATTCGGATTCCAATGTTGAACCTTTCTGACAATTACGTATCGATTTATATTGTCTCAGATCTTAACGTGGCGCGATTTTTTCTAACACTCCGGTTTAAAGTTATGCTTTTCTCTGTTATTGTTTTGTTTGTATGAAACGCAGCTGTAATATTTTTTACTACTCGACCAAAACAATTAGGGCCGGCACTCATATGACGGAGCGCAGCGCAGCGCATTTTTTGCTGTCAAACTATTATCGTCATTGTCCCTTTAGAAATAATATCCAAAATTAAATAACAGCAATTTGTTTCTGAGGAGCATGGAAGCGCATGCTCGCGCATCCGCGCGCACCCGCGCGCATCCGCGCGCATTCTCCCAGTAATTAGCGTGAATTTCGGCTAGTGTGTGATTCGTTAAGAAAATTTCGCGGGCATGCGCTCCGCTGCGCTGCGCTGCGCTCCGTCATATGTGCGCCGGCCCTTAGGCGCATGACAGTTGAAACGTCATTAGAACTAGGGATTTCCCATCCCGATACAAAATATGTACTATAACGAAATACCAAGATTATGTAGGTATACGATTATATTAACCATTTCATGTGTTTATAATATATTTGTAGACTTGGAATATTTTGTTTCTTTTTTACTTTTGTAAGAGTACGGCGACTGACGGCTGTTGCAGCACACACTCGATTTTTGATTTGGTAGACAGGACAGGACTTAACAGGTGGTAGAACCAGTGTAGTTCGACCGGGGAGGTACCACCGCCACACCTATTTCTAACGTGAAGCATTCCTTGCGTTTCGATAGAAGGGTATGGTTGCCGGCACACTTTATATGAGGTGACTATCAAAGTCCTCGGGAGTAGTAACGCATTTGTGATTGGCTTCAGATAGAACCCTTGTTTTGTGTGAAGTTGATTACAGATGTCCATGAGCGGCAGTGACCACTTACCATCAGGTGGATTGCATGCTCGTTTACTGCGTCAGTCAGATAAAAAAAAAAGTGTACTAGTTATTGCATTTGGATTGTTTACTTCTGCAATAGAAATGCATTTGGATTCCACTGTTGAACCTTTTTGAAAACTACAAATCCATTTAGGTTATCGATTTATGTATTTTGTCTTAGATCTTTACCTTGTGCGGTTTTTTCTAACTTTTAAACACTCCGGTTTTAAGTTATGCTTTTCTCTGGTATTGCATTGTTTCTATGAAACACAGTTGTAATATTTTTTACATCCTATATAAGGATTTTTTTCGTCAACCCATTATTGTCCGACTGCTGGGCACGGGTCTTCTCTCGGAATGAGAGTTTTTAGGCCATAGTCCACCGTTCTGGTCAAGTGCAAATTGGTGGGCTTCACAAACCTCCGAGACCTTTTTTTTTTAAAAGAATTCTCGGGTGTGTAAGTTTCCTCACGATGTTTTCCTTCACTAAAAAGCAGTTATAACTAATTTCTAATACGCACATCAATCAGTGATGCATGCCTGGGTTTGAAACTCGGACCTCCCGATTAAGAGGGCAAGTTACAACCATTAGGCTATCGCTGCTCTATATAGGGATTATTGGCAGAGAATGTCATTAGGTATTAACTTTGGCTTTTAGTACACCTCTATTTTCCAATTGTGATTGCTTTTATTACTTTAGTTCCAGCAAATGCTTACCCCTCCCTTACCTCTTGGGTTCTAGGAGAACATCCTCCTGAAAGCCCGTGGCAGCTCCTCCATCAAGGTGATCGACTTCGGCAGCTCCTGCTACACGCACGCGCGGGTCTACACCTACATCCAGTCACGGTTCTACCGCAGCCCGGAGGTCATCCTGGGGCTGCAGTACGGGACGCCCATTGACATGTGGAGTATGGGTGAGTTTGATGATTTTTTTGTAAGGTCGAAGTAGTAACGAGTAAGCTAATAGTAATTACTACTGCCCATATACATCTGTAAGAAACTTCATACGAGTGTTGCATCTGAAGACAACCACAAATGAGCCACTCCCGAGTGTTAAAATGATCGTTCCATACAAAGAAACCTGACAAACACACACTTAAAAAAACTTAAAAATTACTTCATGCTAGAAATAGTCATCAAGCCAAAGTTGATCAGGCATAAATGTATTATGACATGGAATTAAAGTCCTACCTGATATCAGTCACAGATGCGCAGTTATTTTCGAAGGCAAAGTTGAAATATTTCGACTTGTGTTACTTTATTATGCCATTCACATCAGTATGGTGCCCTGGAATTAAATTAGCCAAACGAATGATGGAGTGATTGGCCTTGGTACCTATTCGAACAAGGGATCAAAAGATTAAGTTATTAGACGAATGCAACTAATGTATTTGGGAAATATGCAAATATTAAATAAATTGGTTTACATCTCCGCCCAAACCCATTTTAAACAGGACGTCGTGTTTACAAAAAATCCATGAATAGAAATAAGTTTTCTAAATTGTTTCCAGTGAGATCCACTAATTTTAACAAATATTTTAGCGCCTATAAATATCCGCGAAAAGAATGATTTTTTCTTAACAATTATCTGTCTCTGAAATATGTCATCAAAAAAAATAAAAGGAGAAATAGGCCATCGTCATCGCCCTCTAAATCGCTTTAAAGCCTTTCGATTTTCCTTAAGTCCTTTACAGCTCCCACAAGAATTCCACAATTTAATCCCATAAGAACGCTTTGAGAAGTAGGTACTGATTCAAAGCAATACGGACATCAATCAAGCGTTGCAAACCGGATAATAAGTATTTGTGAATCTCAAGCTGTATCCATTTCACGAAGGCACATCACATAACCTTACCTTTAGGGAACTATGTATGAGAATTGCTTACACCGTGTGCCGTCGTCAGTTGCAAAGGTGTGTTCTTATGTCGCCTTTCTCTGCTTTCTACAACGTTGCGTAACGCTGACGACACATTATCACATAGTTAGCAACGACCTCATGTTCTACTTTGTAAGTCGTATAGGAGTTTTAGATAACGTCTAAAACTCGTTAAAAATTATAAGGCGTAGCAGGTTTCATTATCGGTTTATAAAATATCGGCAAAATTCTATTCTATGAGAATTCATAAACCGCATATCGTGAGTACCCGTTAAGTATTATAATGTATCAATACCGCGTTACCTAATACTAGTCTAAAATCATATGAATATTGGTTTGTCTATATGTAACTTGGACAAAAAAATAGTATTTGTTTACTCATATATTACTGGAATATATTAAGTGATTATGAATTATACTGATTAGATAAATGAATGATAAATTAAAGAAATATACGACAAAGGAGCTTTTTTTCATATTTTTTTTTAATAATAATAATAATTATTGTTTATTTAAGTAACCAGACTCATATTTAGCTTGCGTAAAATGTTTTATTATATATACACTTACACAATGATTTATATGTCGTCAACCCATTATTGTCCCACTGCTGGGCACGGGTCTTCTCTCAGAATGAGAGAGTTTAGGCAATAGTCCACCACGCTGGCCAAGTGCGAATTGGTGGACTTCACACACATCCGAGACTTTTTATTTTTTTAAAGAACTCTCGGGTATGTAGGTTTCCTCACGATGTTTTCCTTCACCGAAATGCAGTGATATTTAATTTATAATACGCACATGAATCAGTGGTGCGTGCCTGGGTTTGAACCTCGGACCTCCCGATCGAGAGATAATGATTAATATATCTACAATCAAGTCGCTCATTAATCATGGTCAGGATACTGTTGGAGCTCTCCCGGACACGGTGCATAAAGGTATAAGCGCTATGAAAATTCATAGTAGGTACTAGTTATGTAAAGAATGTTATAATTTCCACATTCGCGAATACGAGTGCGAAAATTGATTTTTTGGTGTAAGGGGGCCGGAGCATGTATATTTAGTGACCTTTTTTCTAGTAGGTAAAGTGCAGTTCGACTTAAATTTGTTTAGATTTAGCGACCATTTTTGCAAATCACTGCAATTCAATATTCACAACAGATTTGCACAATTCTTGCAAGAGCGAATATAAAAACCGTTCGAATATTCGTTAAATCACTAGTAGATACATACATGCATATTAATTTAAATCACTTTTTTATGAATGAGGTGAGTAGCTATTATTGGATGTCAAACGTTTTGGTGGTCAAATACCGAGGGTCTTAAATATTCATTAACACAGGAGAAAGGATCTAATTTAAATTGTTAATGAAAAAATTTAAATGCCAGTAAGCATTATGTCATCAAATTATATAACAGTTTTAGTAATGTTTCTCAGCAAATTTATTAATTTAAGTATCTATTCAATATAGATAGATATAAATTTTTTAACAGATAAATCAATACGTTTACATTTAAATTATACACTAGGCTGTAGCAAGGCGTGGTTCGCCCCAGGAGATACCACCGCCACACCCATTTCTAGCGTTTCGGTGGAAAAGTGTTATTGCCGGCTTACAGCAACTCACGGCTGCCAGTTTCATATGTGTTGACCATTGTGGTCTTTGGCAGTAGCAATAGCTTTATAATTGACTTTAGATAGAATCGGTATTCTATATAAAGTAGTTTATATATGTCGGCGAAAAAAAAATTGAGAACTCTTCTTTCTCTTTTCAACTATGTCTCTGCAAATTGACGACGTCGTTAAAACTAAATATTTTGCCTCCCCCCAAAAAGTGTCGTCCGGGGCGGACTGCACCCCCGCAGCCCCCACGCTACGCCACGAACGGTATTTATCACATCAAGAGATTCAATGCTCGTTTCCTACTTTAATCGGATAAAAAAAAGAAATAACCAAGTATATTTGGCGGTCGCGGAACTACAAGCAGCTTCTTGGGTAATCAGGTACGTGTTTCTCCCACCGGGATGATTTGGCTAGGTATGCAGTCCACTTACCATTTAAGGCACGGCGCGTCTCCGAGAAACATTACTAATGGGTATTTACGATGTCGCTATTACGAAATGATGGCATTAAATAAATTCTAGAAATGCCTTTTATGGACCTTACAGGTATAGTGAAGATTTAGTGTTGCAATGTTTAAAGTTGTTGATATTTAGTAGTGATGCGTGTAAAAACACTTTTTCGTTAGCTCAAGGCTAACATTAGTAAAGTCTAAGAAATATCTTCATTATGTCTAAAAATGTACCTAAATAGACAGTCTTAGACATTTAAAATTAAAGGTACTAAATTTTACGCTAGGTTCGACGAACTCAATCTCAGTTTTGACCGTCTGCGTTAGGAAGAGGTAGTAATCGTAATAATGCGTAATCGTCCTACCTCTGTCCATTTCATGGACATGCATTACATCCCAAACACCTTGGGGGATTTTAGCATATAAAGTGTCGTTGGATTTGTCTTAAGTGACATAGGTTATATTATTATTAAGTATGACGCCTGCAACAAACAAAAATTGAAAAGGACCATTTTTTATCAATCAATAACGAAATTCATATCAAATGAACCCAGGATTCAATAGACCAAAACAACTCCTCATTAGCATTTTTTCTAAAAGACGTTACTATCATTTGTCAATTAAAAAACTTCTATGCATCTTTTAAATACAAATTTACTATACGAAAATTCATATTTCCCCAAGTTGCAGTCGAGACTAATGACCGCATTGCTAAATAATCTCATCGTTCAAAATAATTACAAAATTGACACTCGAAAACAAGCGACGCGGGTCAAGATTATTTGCAGTCCGAAAAGAATTTGAGAAGGTCATTAGTCAAGTCATAAGAACAAGCACAAGGCCGCCTTTACAACTGCAATGAATGCTTTTGAATTCTGGGAGTTTCATAAAAAATATTATAGTGTACACCGCGAGTACTTCGTTTATTTCTATCTGTATCTGTCATTTGTGACACGACATTGATATATATGCGTACGCATGCATGCGTCGGAGTGAAATGTGAGATCACGTTAATAACTATGTAACATAAATAACTGCTAAACAAAAGTATATTCTTGTTTAATTGCTGTGTAATAATGTTATTGAACTGATGAATAAAGATGATTTTTGTTAAATAAGTAAAAAAAAAATTAAGACCAAATTGTTTACAATCATTTTGATTTGAAACAGGATGATACTAAAATACTTTACGAAAATTGTCGGCGCTATATTAGAAAACTAGATGGCGCTATATCCCTTACTGAATAACGCTAACGATTTTATTTCGTAGCTTGTATAATATAAGAGTTCACTTAATATTTACGAAATTTGATGTGCGAATATGGGCTGCAAATCGATTAGGTATTATCAAATGTCAAATAAGTCAAAATCTTCTAGTTATTGTTTCTTAGGTAAAAGATATGTATTACTGATATTGTTGCAGCGTAATTGACAACACACACAACACAATCATACCTATATATACATAACGCACACATACACACACGCATACATACTCACATACCTATATATTGCTTAATATTGCTTTAAGTAAATTATCTCAGAGGGGTAGCCAGGAGCTCATAGCACAGGGTATCCTAGTTTGGGTTCCTGACTCCCAATTATGAATGCAATGTAACATTAGCAAACTTGTAAACTTAGTACTTAAGACTATTGGGAGTAATAAATAAAGAAATTAATTATTATTAAGTGTAGCGTTGATACCAGTGGTGTTTAACCACGAAGGGAACCACATACCTTTATACTCAGAAACAAGCAATCTACTACATCAAGCTGATAATTGCCTGCTAAGATATTGACTAATCAACATTTTCCAGGCTGCATCCTAGCAGAGCTGCACACGGGGTACCCCCTGTTCCCTGGCGAGAACGAGGCAGAGCAGCTGGCGTGTATAATGGAGCTGCTGGGCCCTCCTCCTCCGGACCTGCTTCTGCATGCCACGAGGAAGAGACTGTTCTTTGGTAAGCGTTTCTTTTATAACAATAATAAAGTGAGTGTGCTCGTGTGTGTGCGGGTGTGTGCGTGTCTGTGTGGGTGTGTGAGAGATAGAGAGAGTGTGAATACAAGATATTATGAGAATGTTTAATAATTAGTCCCAAAGAACTCTTTTAGGCTCTAGGACTTATGGTAGGAGTGTTTCAAATTAACTGCAGCGAGTTATCTTTTGAAAAGGGCTAATTTCACTTCTGCTCACTTCTACACGATATAAGGACATTAAATGTAATAAACTTTTTATTATATCAAAGTAGCAAACAAGATTGCAGTTCTACTTACAATAGGCCAGTATCATCCAAGGAAACATATAGTCAACTTAAGATAAGGTTAAATTAGTACCTGAAATTGCCACAAATGCGTTGCTACTGACGGTAAAGTTATGTCTCCCCTACAACGATTATCTTCAACAAATGGACCTTTTCGCTCCACTGCTGGACTTGGCCTTTCCCAAAATATGTCACAACGTTCGATCGTCCGGTGGTCTCATCCAGATATTACGATTTCCGACATACAGGACACTAACCTTTGTCCACCAGATACTTTAAGCTGTATTTATAAAAGTAGTTTATGAAAGCAAATCCAAAAAAAAAAACATACAGACGAATTGAGAACCTCCTCCTTTTTTGAAGTCGGTTAATAAAAAAGAACAGAAGTAAAAAATAAGTTTCTAGAATTTTATAAAGAACAAAACTGTGTAACAATTCATTTACAATCTCTAATGCCTAAAATGTATGTAACCATCAAAAATCTACAGATGCAAGTCAGGGAGATTCATTTTTTTTTATTTGACTGAAGTAGCTAACGAGCATGCAGTCCACCTGATGGTAAGTGGTCACTGCCGCCCATGGACATCTGTAATCAACTACACACAGAACATGGGTTCTGTGTGAAGTTGATTACAGATGTCTATGAACACTCCCGAGGACTACGATAGTCGCCTCATGTGAAAGTGTGCCGACAACCACACCCTTACAGATAATGTTTATAAACCCAGTACGTCATTAATACGTGTATGTTAATTGCAGACTCAAAAGGCTCGCCAAGGACGGTGACCAACTCGAAGGGTCGCAAACGGCGGCCAGGCTCGCGCAGCCTCGCCACCGCGCTGCGGACAGACGACCCTGCCTTCCTCCACTTTTTACATCGATGCTTAGAGTGAGTACCAAAGTTTTATAATCGCAAGGATGACTATCAACTCTTTTTGTTGTTGGACTGGGTCTCTCAGCCGAAACTGCCGTTTTGATGTTTTGGAGCATATTCGATCACGCTTTCTCATTCGCAATTGGAACGCAATTACAAGGTGGTAGAACCAGTGTGTTTCAACCGGGGAAGTACCACCGCCACACCTATATCTAGCGTGAAGCATTTCTTGCGTTTCGGTCGAAGGGTGTGGTTGCCGGCACACTTTCACATGAGGCGAGCATCATAGTCCTCGGGAGTAGCAACACATCTGTGATTGACATCAGATGGAAACTGCAGTTTAGTCAATTAAACCTCTTTTTACCTTTCGAGTATATTTAAAATATTAAGAAATATTATTACTACTTTGCGTACGTTTAGTTTTTGAGTTGAATTAAGATCGAATTTAGCCCGTTGCGACGAGTGACTAGAAAGAAGAAATAGGCGTTGAAACTGTTTAATGAACTCTACGTTGCATCGCAGTCGAACAAATTTTCTCTCTCCAAGTGTTTATGCTAATAGAGGTGTGAACTAGGCGTGCAGATTAATACGAGATGTCGCCCTCAGTTGCATAATCATGAGAAGTGTACGTTCATTAAGTAACGTATTATGTTACTGCGTAAGTGGAGTGAAACGGTGGCGAGTGACATCATGTGTGACGGTGACTCGGTTCAGCGGACAGTGTAGAGTGTCGGCTATGTCTCGGGTAGTGACTAGTATATCCGTATCCGCGGATATCCGAGGCGAGAGACAGCTCTGTATCCGTATTTTTTTTTTTTTTTTTTATAATTTAACCTAACGATAAGGCAGACGGGCTACCTGATGGAAAGTAGTCACCGTCGCCTATGGACATTCGCAACACCAGAGGAGTTGCCAATGCATCGCCGGCTGTGAAGGAGAGCTCTTTTCGCACCTTTCTTGAAGAACCCCATGTCATAGCGCTCCGGGAATACTTCAGGAGGAAGTTCATTCCACAACTTGCACGTCCGTGGCAAAAACGAGCGTGCAAACCGAACGGTGGAGGACCGCCACGAGTCCAGTTGGTGTGGATGGAACTTCATCCTTCGGCGAGTGGTGCGGTGAAGAAAAGGTGACGAAGGCACCAGGTCAAAAAGTTCCTCGGAACACTCACCGTTGTAAAGCCGGTAGAACACGCAGAGGGAGCCTATGTCCCTCCGCAGGCTTAAAGGTTCTAACCGATCGGTGATCCTTGGGTCGTTGACGATTCGCATCGCGGGTTTCTGCACGGAGTCAAGTGGATTAAGTTGGTATTGGGGCGCCCCTGCCCAGAGATGCGAGCAATACTCCATGTGGGGTCTCACTTGAGCCTTATAAAGCCGAAGGAGTTGCCCCGCAGTGAAGTACTGCTTGGCCCTGTTCAGAACGCCCAACTTTTTGGATGCCAACTTGGCTTTGCCTTCCAAATGACTCCGAAACTGCACATCACACGAGATGTCAACGCCCAGGATCCCCACGCTTTTGTCAACGGAGAGGGAGGTCCCTTGGAACTTTGGCGCCATGACAAATGGGGCTTTTTTAGCGGTAAACGCGCAGACTTGTGTCTTCGTGGGGTTGAACTCAACTAGGTTAAGTCGACCCCATTCTGAGACCCGCTCCAGAGAGTGCTCGATTTCAGACACAAGTCGAATTCTGCTTTCCTGCACTAGTATCCGAGAGGTGTTTGCACGGCCTGTGTTATCCTGTGTTATGTGTGCACGGTGTTTATCCTGCCAGGTATTCGTATCCGCGGATATTCCAAGCGGGAAAAAGATCCGTATCCGAAACTTTTTAAACGGATCTGGAACGGATCTTTTATCATTATTATTAAATTTAAATCACGCATATAGTCGTGTACAATATACTAAATATTATTAAATTCAAAATTGTTTATTAGAACATATTTATGTAGCTCTAAGTGAGCTACATAAATATGTTAATTATATATAATTATCCACTTAAAAAAAGCTCACTTATATAACAAAAATCAAAAAACATATAATGACATTAATAATGTATTTTGCAAAAATGGGGAAGAACGTAAAGAGTGCTTGTTTTGAGGAAACATAAAGATTGTACTAAGGCTAAGGGTCGAAACATCTCAATAATGCAATTGTTGCTACAAGGACACGTGCATCAAGCAAGTTAATTTGTAAGAAAGTTGAGGTTCGTATTCGTATCGGCGGACCGATCCAGCACACCACTAGTAGTGACCAGGTGATGTGTAAATTATTTGCATATGGTGTTGTTGACACTAAGGAAGTTCATAAATTCCAAGCTTTAAATTAACTCATCTAAATAACGACCTAATTGACAAGGTGATAATGAAGTCAGTTGCTTATTTTCCGGCAATCAATTTCAGAGTCTATATATTCAAAATCATTTTACTATTGAGAAAGAAAAATATTCAAGGACTTGCCGATCTATTTTCTTTTTCACTGACCTACGCTCTACGTCCTCTCCCTGCCACTTTGGTAGAATTGATCCTTCAGTTAAAACATACGTATTGAAATTTCACACTATTCTAATAAGAAAGACTCGAAGACTCATATAAATAGTAAGATTTTTCAAATTAAAAAATTGATAAATTAGCAGTTAATGCGTTTCGCTTGAAGGGTGTAGTTGCAGGTTTTGTATGAGGCGACCATCTTAGTCCTCGGGAGCAGCGACGCATCTGTGATTGACTTTTTTTTATCTTATTGAAGTAGCAAACGAGCATGCAGTCCACCTGATGGTAACTGGTCACTGCCGCCAATGGACACCTGTAAGCAACTTCAAACAGAACATGGGTTCTATCTTCGCTATTTCAATCTTATAAAAAAATACTTTTGGTGAAATTACTGAAATTAAATTGATTGGAAAATCTTAGGTATGTGACTAAACGAGTAGGATATGGCTTAGTTTATACATTCTGGCATCCATGGGGTTTCACGTCCGATCCTCTGTGAGGATTATATGCCCAGGGGAATTCGTCCTTCTTAAGCGATTTCCAAAAAGGAGGAGGCTCTCAATTGGACTACATTTTTTATATTTGATATCCGATTACTTTTGACTGGGTCAACCGATTTGGATGATTTTTTTTATTTGACGATACTATCCTACTAATATTATAAATGAGAAAGTTTGTGAGGATGTATGTGTATTTGTTATTCTTTCACGCAAAAACTACTCAACGGATTAGGTTGAAACTTTACAGCAGTATAGGTTATACATCAGAATAACACATGGGCTATAATTTGTAATGATTTTTTTTTATAAGGTTATAATATAATGAGAAATATCAGGTTAGTCGGAAAAAAAGTTGTGCTCTAAGAGCTATCTTCGCGTACGCTGCCTAAACTGTTGGAGATATCCAAATATAATGTATGGTGGGATTGTTTGGCTCACATAGATCTAAATAAAAGTCCGCGACAGCATATGTCTATATTTTATGTATAACCCACAATATCTCTTTTTATACTTTGAAAATTTTAAAAATATCAAGTTGATGTTTCCATGGGTTTTATACAAACTAAATATTTATCCTTATCAAAATAAATGATTTCAAAAAATCAAGCATCTAATAAAGATTGAATCTGCATTTTACACCATGTAAATTGGATTAGTAGTTTAGAAGATATTACGAGTATAACATATTGCGTAGTCAATTGATTGACCGGCAGTACGCGCCGTGCGCCGCCGCCGTATACAACGAAGTTGTATGATATTAATATTTGAATGGTTATAAAACACGGAGCAAAATGTGAAAAGTCAATGACGTCTCTGTAGTTCCGGGAATAAGGCTATCCCCTGTCTGTGGTAAGAGGCAAAGGGAGCTTTCGGGGTTGCGGGTGGCTAGACGGAGAGCTCCAAACACCCAGTCAGCAACTTCGGGACAGATGTCAGTATGTGTGGTCGCATGCTATCATGAGAGCCAGGATGGACGGAGCTTGAACCGTCCAGCCAGGCGATCCCGGGAAGGACGGTGGTCGCATTTCGTGGTAAAGACCAGATGGAGTGGTGGGCCCAGCCGCTCACTTGGGAGGATCCCGATGGGGCAATGCACTCAGAGGACTCCAGTTGCGTTCCTTTGAAGATCCCGGAGTCCTGGTGCTATAAGAATCCCAGATAACCCTGCGTCGCTCCCACGGCGTACCTTTTGAAAGTTTCTCCCTCGACAAAAAAAGAAAAAAGTCAATGAGAACGAAACAGCGGAAAGGTAAAATATGTTATTTAATCGTCATCGACCTTTTAATGTAACACAACTCGGCACATATATCAGATTAGCAGTAGTTTAGGTCGTAGTTGACCACGCTAGCCAACTGCGCGTTGGTAACCGTCACGGGTTTTGAGACCCTTTCTTAAAACTTTTAATTTCAGAGTAAGCATTAATATCTGTTGCCGACAAAACTAATTCAAATTAATATACGTGCCTGTGATTTGAAATTTGAACACACTAATTTAGGCGATTAACCACGGCACCGCGCACTACCGCGAATAGCGGTGCCCCGCGCGGTAAGGCGGTTTACGCACCTGTACGCGCGGATGGACCGATCATCAAAATAAACTTTTCGACATCAAAATGTATTTTTGCTTCAACGATGATCCGCGCGGTTAGGCGCCAGCCCGTGTGTGAGGCGCCGACACCCCGCACTGTCGTTCGCGCGGAGACACGGTGGTGATGAGAACACCGCTGGACGGCGCGGCCAGTCGGTGTACGTTTGTGAGGCATCAACGGATTTATTAGACCCCAATACAACATGAGATTCGCTTCACCGCCTACCGTGGCAGTGAGCGGTACCGTATGTTAATCGCCTTAGGAAGTAGGGCAAGGGTTCAATCTGAAGTAAATCACAGATGCGTTGCTACTCCCGAGGACTATGATGATCGCCTCACATAAAAGTGACCCGGCAGGCACACCTTTCAAATGAAACACAAGAACTGCTTCACGGTAGAAATAGGTATGGCGGTGAAGCCTCCCTGGTTGAACCATTGCTCTACCACCTTGCAAACTTTATGTGGCAGACTAAATTCCACGCGAGCGAAGCCGCGGGCAAAGGCTAGTGTTCTATATGAGCGTCGACGTCAGAATTACATAAGTACTAAATACTGGCGCGTGCAAACTGAAAACTAGCGTCATGACGCAGCTGCCTGCTCATGACAATAGCTGAGTTTGACCCTTTTCGCATTTGATGCAGCACATATAATAATAGTTATACTGTACAAGTAAATTATACCTGTCTCTTTTTTAAATTATTTGTCTTTTTTTTGTACGGTGTTATTTGTGTCTATTTTTTAAATTTTAATTTATGTTATTTTTGTTGTATGTGTTGCATTAACGGAATAAAGCTATTTTGTTTGTTTGTTTGTTTGTTTGTTTGTTTGTTTGTTTGTTTGTTTGTTTGTTTGTTTAAATACTGAGTATGTTCAAAACCAACATATATTTAAATTATTTTTACTACTTCGTGCCATGAAAGTTGGTGGCTATTTTTTTTTATTACCTCGCACGTACATCACAAGAATGAGGAGACTATTAAATACACTCTTATCACGTTTAAAAAAGACTGACCTATTAGGCAAGTGTTTGCAAACAAAAAAACTATGTTTACATTGACAATTCGCTTGTTAACAATTACCAAGCAATCGTAACTGCGAATTTTCGCATCTCTTATGCCATACGGACCTCGTTGCAACAGGTTCAGATTTCTATTTTGTATAATAAAAATAGATATTATAATTGTCTTCGTAGAAAGTCAGCTTTAATAACACTTTTATGCTTAGTTTTAATGTATCGCACATTTCGCGAAGAGTACATGAGATGTAGACCTGTTATTCAATTATCACTTCTGCTTTCGTTAAAAGTATTAAAAACACATGTTACCTATGTTTTATTTTTATTTTAATGAAGTAGCTAACGAGCATGCAGTGCACCTGATGGTAAGTGGTCACTGCCGCCCATGGACAGCTGTAAGCAACGTAATACAGAACATGGGTTCCATGTGAAGTCAATCACAGATGCGTTGCTACTCTCGAGGACTACCGTCGCCTCATATAAAAGTGTGCCGGCAACCATACCCTTCCATCGAAACGCAAGGAATGCTTCACGTTAGAAATAGTTGTGGCGGCGGTACTTCCCCGGTCTAACTACACTGGTTCTACCACCTTCAATATTACCTATGTGTATTAGTATTAACTTTATGTAGCAAGCACGGCAAAGGAGAATGCCCATGGATGGTATCGCAAATCCAAGTTGTGTCACTAATTCATGAAATCAGTAATTCCTATTATTAATTAAAACAATGTTTGCAATTATTGCCTACGAAACATTCAGCGGACATCTTATTATGAGTATTTTTTTTAAAAGCAATTTATGGCAAGCATTATTATGGCGGTTACGTCAGACTGACATAGTACTATGTTTTTTTTTTAATTTGAATACGTGGTTTTTGAATTATGCAGGCGTTTTTTTTTTCATTTTACAGGTAAGTTCATATGTTATGCCAATATGCTATTTCTACTCTGTATCAGGTCTATGGTCTATCGAATATATTGAGACCAGAGTTATCTCAGAGGTGATCATGCGAGGTGAACGACCCGATGATTAATGTATTACATTATGTAAATGTACATAATATACATAATGGATGCTAATTTGATGAAAATTCTTGCAAATATCTCTAAAAAGTTTCATTTTGGTTCAGTTTGTGTATATTAAAGAGGAAGTAAGCGGTGCATTCAGTTTGCCAGATGGCGATTGGTTACTGCCATCTGTGGCTAATTGCAAATTGTCGAGAGTCTTCCATTTAGCAAACACAAACAAACAATGACGACCCGCGTGGCGCAGCGGTTACCGTAACGGTCTGACACGCAGTGGGTCCCGGGTTCGATTCCCGGCCAGATAGGTATCTGAATGATGAGTTTAGATTCTTGTTCTGGGTCTGGGTGTTTGTGTATTCGTCTTTGTGTGTGTCCATGGCTAATTGTGTGTGTCCATTAAGATAATGACAATAAAGTTTGGAAAAAATATAAATTTAATGATAATCAAGTTTAAAATATTTTAGAAACTATAGAATCTAATACACAAATGACAAAGTAACGAAGTAGTTTTATCTGTCCGTAAATTGGCGTGAAAACCAAAGAAAACCAAATGTAGGTTTATACATTTAAACGGTTATAAAATCATAATTACTGTTATTTTATTAGTCGGTCAGTAGGAAGAGAGTAATCAACAATTCGATGCGGCTGCGTCCCAAAATCGGCACTCATCAAAACCTGTATAGAAATTAACAGAGTTGTGTTTGTATGTCAAGTATTATATTCCTATAAAAACTTTCCTTATAGTTTTATAACTACAAATGAACGTGCCCACCTGACGGTTCCGTCCATTCGTCCATCCATCAGTCTTTGAAAGTTCACTGCTGGACATAGGCCTCCCCTAATCTGCGCCACTTCGACCGGTCCTGAGCTATCGGAGTCTTCATCAGGTCAATCCACCTGAACTCCTTTTGTCCAGACGTGGTCTCCATTCGAGGAGTCTACTACCCCCTCGGTTGTCTGTCCTACGAACGTTGTGGTCTGTCCATTTCCACTTCAGCCTACTAATTCTGAGAGCTATGTGGGTAACTTTCGTTCTCCTACGGATTTCATTACGAATTTTGTCGCGCAGGGAACCTGACGGTTAATACTCTCTAACTCCTATACACATTTTAAATACATATGTATAACAAGGGTTCTGTTTTTTTTTTTTTTAATTTAATCGATAGTAATAATTTACTAAGTATTGTCGTTAACCTATTTTTGGTACGCTGTTGGGGTCAAATCTTTCTAAGAATGAGATATTTAAGCTATAGTCCACCGCGCTGGCTAATTGCGAATAGGTAGGCACATCAGGTGTGGTTTCCCATAAATAAATTAAAGAGAAAATATCTACTTTTAATAGATAAGAGATTGGCATCGAATTCGTTCATTACACTGCATGAGCGTTTGTTGGTGCATATATTTGCAATTTTTAAGATGATGCAGGTTGTGTGTAACCCTATATTAAATGAATAAGGTTTAAATTTAGTCCACTTTTGCCAACTATTTATTAGTTTTGTTTCGAAGTAAAGGCACTTGTCTTATATGTATTTAGCGAAATAGTGAGTGATGGTTGTTTTATTGTTTTTTGATCACTCACTGTTCACGCACTTATCAATTTTGGTTATTTTCTAGTTTAAAGTAATTTTGAAATAAAAATGCGTTGATCATTCTTCGAGTTTAATAAGGCGACTAAAAATTCACAGATAATGAATATGCATAGTGACATAGATAATTAATACTGTTAGTGACACAGATAATACAGATTAACGCACACCAGTGAGTCAATAGAAAGCAAAAGTAAATCATACATTGATAAATAATTAAGCTATTGTGAGTTTTTAATTGTTAAATATTAAAGAGATTTATATAACTATGATGTTATTGTTCAGACCAAACTTTATATTATAGGTTTATAATATGTATATAATATTTAAATCTTAAAGCTTTTAGTCACATTAAATTTTACTTAGTAAGAGCGTGGTCGAATGGCAACACAATACGAAAGGAATAAATAGAAGTATTTTAGGGTTCTCTGTTTGTAAATTTCACAAAATAATTAAGTTGTGTAACTATTTAATTTAAGTCCAAAAATATAAGTTCAAACACATTTAGATTATTTTACGTTTGGGTAAATATATCAGTACTTCTGTAAAGAAGAAGGCGTAGGTGTAGAGTCGTAGGTGTATCAATTTTAATGCGCTAGAATGTCGTTATTGTAAATTCGATGTTATCGTTCGTCGCTTATCGCCTGCCCGGTCGTAGTACGACGTAGGAGTAACCGTGAACGCGGCAGATTCAACTTTCTCTGCAAGTTCACACATTTTTATCACAATTTGTGGGAGTCGGAGAGGGAAGGTTGGGCATTGTTACACAAGCATCAATAACCGCAGAATGGGTAAATGGGGACAAGAAGTTGAATGAGCTTCTGTAAGTGGGTCTTCCTACTAAGTAATTGTTTGCCTTGAAGTGTTAAGAGTAAAAGTCATTCATTCTTTGCCTGGGCTATTGTTATTGGGTGTCGGATATATTCGTTTTCAAGAACGGAGGAGTAAGTGAGTAGTATAAAAGTGTGAAGATGGCTATTTATCAGCTAATAGACTATCACTACATAGTATAAAACAAAGTAGTTTTCCGTGGTCTGTCCCTATGTATGCTTATATCTCTAAAACTGCGCTACGGATTTTAATGCAGTTTTTGAAATGAAACTTCTTTAGGCGCATGAGGGTAAAATTTTTACAGATGAAACGTCACGCCGGTATGCAACGGAAGTGTCGGAAAAGAGAGAGAGAGTGATCGAGACGGATTGAGAGAGAGTAAGACAGGGCGAACGTAGCCTGAGCAACTAGCCGTGGAGTGAGAGTAGGGAGCAAGCGAGTGAGAAAGATTGAGAGAAAAAGTGAGACAGAGCGAACGTCGTATCACGCCTTTTTCCCTTCCTCTTAATCTTGGAAATTTAAAGTTTTAGATTTGTATAAATATAAACAAGATTTATAAATTAGTTCGCCAAAGAAGTTTCACTTCTGACATGTGTACTTTGTACGCACGCATGTTTTTAATACATAGAGTGATTCAAAAGAAAGGTTTTTGTGTATAATACATGCATAATTAAATGGCGGAGCACTGATAATTTTAGATTTTTTAATTTTAGGCGGAACTAAGTTCCCTGGGTTAGCTAGTATGCTATACAATAAAAATGACGACGACGATGACGACCCGCGTGGCGAGCGGTTACCATACCGGTCTGACGCACAATGGGTGCCGGGTTCGATTCCCGGCCAGACAGGTATCTGAATGATGAGTTTAGATTCATGTTCTGGGTCTGGGTGTTTGTATATTCGTCTTGTGTGTCCATGGTCCACGACACAGGAGAAAATCCTAGCGTGGGGCTATGAGTGTAGAAAGCGTGTTAAAAAAATACGAAAAACGGTGGACGCTCAGCAATGAAATACTGAGATCTAAATGAAGATTGTAAAACTAATGTTATGTTATTTGGGGGTTTTCGGTTTATACGTGAGAACCATAAACATCTCCAACACAAAAAATAACCTACTTACATTACACGAAAATTTTCTATATTTGCGAGAAAGTTTCGTTAAAGTTGGACAAGAACCTTCAAAATAAATTCATATTTTTTATTTGTTTTTTTTAATAATAATAATAATTTATTGTTCACTCTTGGTCTGCTGGTTTATTTATTTATTTATTTGCATGGACATGGGTACACATAATGTTCTAAATCACAAAATACGTAATAAATGTATACATACATATAAGTTCGCCAAGGCACCTGGCAAGGCATGCAAATTTATAAAATATTCAAATTTAAATTACGTTAATTTACAATTATCATTATTATTACATAATCAGATAAATTATTAATAGAATCAAATTATTACAATATTTAATTTATATAATTTTTTTTACGTCAATCAATGAAATCTATGTCAAATTCAGATACCTCATAAATTAATTACACGCAGTTCAGTTTCGTACAATGTCATATGAAAATGGTTTAGTCTACACAATTGTAATTCTATGAAATTGGTAGGTATCAAGCAAAATAGCGATTTCTGATAATAGCAGTTCCAATAAATTACACTATTTGCTATCTTTGCAAAGTATAGTATTAACTGTTCCTGCCTGTCTCCAGTGCTGCCATACTCTTACATTGCTGACCTGTGACCGCCGGTGGTGAAAGTATGATAGGGCTCTTGCTAGGGTTGCCACCTTATGCAATATTTAAGGAGTTACACAGGCTTGTGCTTGTCGTTGTTCACAAGTGGTTCAGTGATAATGATAGAAATTATACGAATAAACTATATATTCGAGTTTAAACGTAATCAAGTCGTAACAATGGTTCTGTTTCCAATAAAAATGGATAGAATTCGGTGTCATTTTAAAGAATGTAGAGTCCTATTATCTAGAGAGTATGATATAACAATTAGAGAAACAAATTGAAAAGTAGTAAAATCATAGCAAAGATTCCGTTTCCAATAAAAAGTGCGTGTAATTACTGGCTGTTAAAGATGGTAAATATTGAAGGGTGAGTGAGAGGAAGCTAGTGCGTAACATCACCAGTCTAACAAGGATAGCAATTGCCAGCTGTACGACATTTTAAAGCTGTTGCACATACGTCAGATGCTAGTGTTCTCAATCACCAGTTCTAACAATAGCAAGAACGACTAAGAAATAAATACTCCAAAAGAATTGTCATCCTTTCAAAACTACAAATTTTATAGTTAGGTACAACAAAAACTTAATATTGATCAAAATAAAGCCAAGGTTACTTATGTAAAGAAAATTATATTGTGCAAGTACCGTATGAAATAGTTTTCTATTTTATTCAAGTACTCAATCATTTATTACATATAAATTAAACATTCAAGCGTATGGAAAATAAAAAAAATATCTTGTGATTTCGTATGGCGCAATAGCTTTAAAACGTCGTACAGCTGGCAATCTCTATCCTTGTTATACTGGTGATGTTACGCGCTAGCTTCCTCTCACTCACCTTTCAATATTTACCATCTATAACAGCCAGTAACCCTAACTTGCGGCCAGATTTAATTAGGTTGCCGTATATTATAATAATGAGAAAAAAATTAGCTTTATTGTGATGTATAAAACATAAACATTCGTTATGGACGAATAAATATATCGAAATCATACCTGTTTAAACCTGGCTGCGAAGAGGTGCGGGTAAGTGCGCAACGGCAACTACGATTTTTCATAGTCTTTATACCTATTTCTGTGAAGTGAACGATATTTTTTTTCAAAATTTGATAAGTGAAATTTTTCCCGCAAAATCAAATAATAATAATTTAATTAAAAATATTATCGGCCACATTTTGATTGGCAACCTGGTGGATTTTTATTCTCCTAATCATAAATATGAGTAAAAATGTGGATTTCAGCACGCACACGATAACCACACATTTTTGCAGCCGGATCTTAATCTATAACAACGGTTCTGTTTACAATAAAAATGTGCCACATTTTGGAGTCATTTGACAACATTTGGAGTCCTACTATCTAAAGAGACTGACATAACAATTAGAGAAACAAATTGAAACGTAGTAAATTCGAAACAACGGTTTTATTTCCAATAAAAATGTACCGAATTTTGTGTCATTCGAGAACATGTAGAGTCCTTTTTATGTAAAGAGTTTGACGTCACTTTTGGGTACAAATGGACATGGCTCTTAAAGAGCTTTATTCTCAGCCCTGCGTAGCGTAATGCATCGCGTTTACTAGTTCTCGGTTATAAATAAATATAACCGCATGTTACAGACAACAGAACGTAGAAAGTTAGAGTATGTTTTATTTAACACCGATAACGGAAGATTTGCTCGCTGCTTGTTATTGACTGACAGCGATCAATAGTTAAATTATAGAGCTTTTATTTTTTTTTTGTTTTCGAGGGGGAAACCTTCCAAAGGTACCCGACGCCGTGGGAGCGACGCAGGGTTATGTGGGATTTTTACCGCACTAAAACCCCCCCGGTGGCCGTCCTCGGCGCTGAAAAGGAGGACTCCGGGATCTCGAAACGACTTCAACCGGAGTCCTCCGAGCGCGCTGCCCCATCGGGCTCCTCCCAGATGGGCGGCTGGGCCCACCGCTCCGTCTAGTCTTTACGACGGTATGCGACCACACATACCACCGTCCTGCCCGGGATTGCCTGACCGAACGGTTCGAGCTCCCACTCTAGCCGTCTGCAACCCCGGAAGCCCCTTTTATTTTAGTCGCCTCTTACGACAGGCAGGGGATACCGTAGCCCTATTCTGACCCCGAGGCTACAGGGACGAAATTATAGAGCTTGGGAGTTAAACTAAACTAAAAATAGTTCGGTAAGAACTGTACTCAAAATGAAGGTAATTATATCTTACTAGTTGACCCGGCGATCTTAGTTCCGCCTAAAAATCAAAAATCTAAAATTATTATTGTTCCTCCACTATGTTATACATGTATTATACATAAAAACCTTCATCTTGAATTACTCTATTTATTAAAAAAAGTGCATTGAAATCCGTAGCGTAGTTTTAAAGATCTAAGCATACATAGCGACAGACAGCGGGAAGTGACTTTGTTTTATACTATGTAGTGATTGTGGTTGCCGGGTCATCAATACTACCATGTTAACCCTCGAGAGTAGCAACGCATCAGATTGAAGCCAGATAGTTTATTGCGGATTCCATCGGTGACAAAGGGTAGGTACTTACCATGTGGACTGCATGCTCGTTTACTACTTCAAGCGTATAAAAACACATATTTTAAGGACTTTTTAAATGTCTATTTTAATTGTAAAATATTTAATGCATTTCGATGGAAGGCACGCCACTTTGCCGACTCACTTTTATAAGAAGCGACCACAACAGCTCGAGAGATAGATATTTCTAAAATATAACAAAAAAAATCTAACTTCAGTGCAGATTGCTTTCACTCGTAAAACTGTGGTAGAAATCACCATTTGAACTTCATTAATAATAACGATATTTTTACGATAATTTCCAATTTCCAACATAAATTGATTGGTACGAGTAATTTGGCATTCTTTTCCCACAAGCCCGCAAGTGGCGATGCGCGTATCTAGTGAAAGGTTATGTGACATAATACGCCATAGAGCATTGTGGTTTAGAAATGTTGATCGGATGATAAGACACAAGTTTTCAACATGAACTGTGTACTAGTTTGATCTTTAGTGGAATTTGCATAGCGTTTCTAAACTAAAACTCTTCCTGACGATATATATTTGAACAAAACATTTATATTTAACTTAAATTTACTTGATAATGTCAAAAGGAGGATATGTAAGTTATTGAAGCATTTTAATAGTGCTTATATTTTGGATAACTATGCTATTGAAAGTGATATAAATTTTTATCTTAGATCCATCATAGCTTTTATATCCTGTATTTTATAGTTTGTACAATAGATTTACTTGTATACTAAATTTTGTTTTCCTTGTATTTATCTCTAATTTTATTTGAACGCGAAGTTAACGCGAAGGCTATTTTGTGGCTATACGAAAAACCAAATTTTACATGGACTATCTAAAAAAATCCTATTTAACATTTGTAATTTATTTTCATTATACTGGCAGGTAGATCAACTTGTCATAATAAGACCATAGACAACTCAAATGTCCCTGTATCTATGATTTGATCAGGTAAAATATGTAAAAACTAAATTTTAAAGGTAGGTTATCTCTAGTATATTAGTATTTATCTATGGTAGGTTATTAGTAGACCCGATAAACTTCGTTCCGCCTAAAAGTGAAAAATCTAAAATTATCAGCGTTACCCTCTATATTATGCATGCATTATTATTATATTAATACGTGAAGCAAAAATTTGTGACGGATTTTTAAGTAATATGCCGCGGACGGATTAGTATGAAATTTTGCACGGTTATAGTGGACGTAGAGAAGGAGTGCAGAATGTTAATATTTTTTTCAAATAATGCATTTTTCATACATAAAATCAACTAAAAACACATTACACACACTGCCTTGCATTTGTCACAAACACATATGTACTTAGTAAATGAAAATGAAAAGACACAACGTCAAGAATGTCAGATGACATTTGATTTTTAATTTAAATTACGGTCGAATTTCGGCCGATGCTACGGGTGACTAGTACATATAAACCTTCCTCTTGAATCAATCTATCTATTAAAAACTGCATTAAAATCCGTAGCGTAGTTTTGAAGATCTAAGCATACATAGGGACAGACAGCGCGAAGCGACTTAGTTTTGAACTATGTAGTGATACTATGTAGTGATGCCTTCTACAGATGTTCTGCGATTAATTGTTATTCACAATTAAACATATCATATTGTAAATTACATGTTAAAAACTAGATTATTACATAAATTATTTATAAATCGAACATATGTTAATAATTTGCTCATCGCTAAAATAGAAAGTGCCTTTCGTGTCGTAATAATGGATGACAAAGTTTTAATAATACAATATTATTTTATTAATTCGTGGAGATGGAAATAAGTTAAATGATCAATGATCATCACGACCGTGTTGTATAAGAGCTTTAAAGTGATTGTATTACTGTCAACGACAAAGAATTATGTTAATCAACGAGGGAATAACGGATGTTCCGTAGTTTCGATCGAAGTTTCGGGGTATTTTTATGTACGAGTAGTAACAGTTTCGTGTTTTGAAGATTTTTTTTTCTCTTTTCGCTAAGAGGGGGTTTAAGGTTTTTGTGTTTCTTGTAACACGGTGCCCAGCCGACAATTTATCCTGTTTTGACTACGAAAATTAATTACTTTAATGTAGATAATATCGTAAACTATACGACTAGTTTATTTGTTGACCCATTTTTCGAAATTCAACTTATGTCAATAATATAACTTTAAGTTTTTTTCAATAAATGACCTAATATTTTTTTAATCTGTCAAACAAACAATTCCTCCGTTTTATTATATTGATACGGATTTTTGTTTCTTTTTTGTACTTAAGCTACAACAGTATTCGCATATCGCTCGCGATGCAACTAATATGACGCAACTAAACCGTCGGTATTCGCAAAGTGCGTGCGAGATGCGGACAACTTAGATTATTCGGTGTTTATCGTGCCTCTGGTATGTTACGTGGTTAAGGCGTGCTTGCTTGAGTGGGTTGCATCGGTGTCATCCTGATAGTTTTTTTTTTATCTGACTGAAGTAGCAAACGAGCATGCAGTTTACCTGGTGGTAAGTGGTCATTGCCGCTCATGGACATCTGTAATCAACTACATACAGAACATGGATTCTATCTGAAGTCAATCACAGATGCGTTGCAACTCTCGAAGACTATGACGTTCGCCACATATAAAAGTGTACCGGCAACCACATCCTTCTATCGAAAGGTAATAACTGCTTCACGCTAGAAATAGGTATGGCGGTAGTACTTCCCCAGTCAAACTACACTGCTTCTACCACCTTCAAATTGGGAAATGACCCTATTTTTGACACTATACCGGTGGTGAATAATGTTCAAAAGATTCAAGAAAACTAAGGAGAAAAATAAAGTAGTTCTTTGGATAAAAATATTTTACACATTTAAGTTTTTAAAGTGGAACTTTTATAAAGATTTGCTTCTATATAAACAGATGTAAAAATGAATCGCAACTGAAAGTGAAAAAAGACAGGCAGAAAAAATTCAATACCTGCCCGTAACACTAAATTAAAAATTGGCTGTGATTCGTTTTGCTACGTGTCCGTTGCGATTCAATTTTCCACTTTTCCTTTGGTATTCATATTGTTGTGGCTATTGATGTAGGCCAGTGCAATAGGCGATGGCCTAAAACTTAAAAATCTCTTACTAATAATTAAAATCACTCTAATAATTAGTCTCTACTAGTCACCCGTCGCAACGGTCGAAATTCGACCGTAATTTAAATTAAAAACTAAACTTCATAGTGTCCAACTTAGCACTAGCAAATTATTTCTCAAATTTAAATAAATTGTAATAATTTTCATGTTATTTTGAAAGCCGGGTGTGTTAACGGTAAAAAGAGGTTTATTAACTAAGCTGAATTTAAAAGCAACAGCGGGTATTTTGACAAGGACATCTGACATTTTTGATGTTATGTATTTTCATAGTGAGACATTGAATTTTCTATTTCGTTTAATATGTATGTGTTTGTGTCAAATGCAAGGTAGTTAATGTAATGTGTTTTTAGTTGATTGTTTGTATGTTTTATGCATTATTTGAAAAAAATATTAGCATTGCGCAATCCTTCTTCACATCAACTATAACCGTGCGTAATTACATACTTCGCCTGCGGTAAGTATCTTAGAAACGAATCACAAATTTTTGCTTCACGTAATAATATCTATATTTAATCAGAAACCTCTTTGAAAATTAATTTCTAAAAAAATGTAAAAACATTAAATTTCTCTCCATACTTGGGATATATGTAATATTTTGTAAAGTCTAACGATATTAAGCAAATACGGAGAAAGTATGATCGGATGCGGCATACTTGGCTATTCCTCCATTTATTTATAACGACGTACATAAATATTTTACATAAATATTTTATATGACGACCCGCGTGGCGGAGCGGTTACCATACCGGTCTGATGCGCAATGGGTCCCGGGTTCGATTCCCGGCGAGACAGGTTCTAAATTATGAGTTTAGATTCATGTTCTGGGTCTGGGTGTTAGTGTATTCGTCTTGTGTGTGTCCATGGTAACCATGACACAGGAGAAAATGTTAGTGTGGGGCTCTGAGTGTAGAAAGCATGTTTTAAAAAAACAATATATTACTTTAATTAAGCAATTTTAAACTTATTTTGTGAAACTTTCATATTTTTTTCCGATGACATAGAATCCTTGAATTGTATTTTACGTAATGCCTATGGTACGTATGTAGTTTTTAATGTTCTTGAATAACGCCAATTTCTATTTTAATTAGGTTTTAGACTTTAAAGGTGACTAAGAGACATAATCTTTTGTTGCCGGCACACTTTCACATGAGGCGACCATCACAGTCCTCGGGAGTAACAACGCATCTGTGATTGATTTCAGATGGAAACCATGTTCTGTATGTAGTTGATTACAGATGTCCATGGGCGGCAGTGACGACTTACCATCAGGTGGACTGCGTGCTCGTTTGCTACTTCAGTCAGATAAAAAAATAAAAAAATAATAATCCAAAACTTTGGGAGTATTTGGGAACGTCTTCGTATGTAATATCAACACCCATTGCGGTCTTAAATGCTGGTCAGATACAGTGACTATTATCAAAAACATTAAGTTAGGCCTTTGTCCGGCAGTGGACTTCAAACAGTTGATGGATGGATGTAATCGTAGTATGAATAATTAATCCTTACGAAACATGCAAGCATTATTCCAAGCATTATTTATTATTTATAGTATTGTAATATTATTGTTTATTTATAGTATTGTAATATCTTATATTTCTATTTTGTATAGTACATTGGTTTATTATGTTTTATGTATTAATTTGTTATATTGTTTACTTGTATTTGTGTATTACTTTCTATGGGCCTTTGTAGCCTGAAATAAATAAATAAAATTTAGTTTGGCAACGTTTAGTTGTACTGCATGACGATTATAGTAGTTTTGCAATAATGTCACGAACTTTGCACTGTTATAAAATGATCAAGTGTCTATAACCCGCTAATTTCCCCTTAGCCAATTTTATTATAGTTATAAACAATGAGTGACCTTTTGTTTTTATGTTCAACTTTCATAGCAATAGATATTGTGCAAAAATACCGGTTATGTCACAAATTGTTATAATTTTATGCGATCATTAAAAGAAATCTTGCATGACAATTTACATACAACTAATTATGTGATGTATTATAATGAACATAAATGCTTGAATTGTTACGTAAAATTATAAGCAGTTTTACAGCCTATCCGTGTTTCTTAATGTTAATTTCTAAGTTTATATAGTCATTGACACGACTATTAGGATAGCCCCAGAAGTATGGAATTATTTTAATATTTTTCCTCTTGCTAAATATAAGCTCAAGGAATAGTTACCACTGTAAATAAAATCGTCTGAATGGAAAAAAACTACGTGTATTTCAATTTTACAATAACTAAAAACACCGGCTAAGTTAGTTACAATTGCGTTTTAATTTTATTTATTGAGTGAACATTCGAACTATCAACCGTCAACTGTTTTTTATCGAATGTTCTATTTACAACTTTTCTCTTTTGTCTATACTGCTATTCTTTATCTATGGCTATCGATACATTTTTCGCTTATTATGTAATAATAAAAATGTTAATTATGGTATACTTAAATATAAATGGCAACATATACCATAGGCTAACAATAGGCTAACACGATTGGAACAGTGTTCCCAATTATTTGAAAACTCTCACCTTAAAACAATTTGGAAAATCAAAGAAGGGTATTTTTTTTATTCCCCGTGCTACTACTAGCAGCAACAGTAGTAACAACGGAAATAAATTTCCCCGTCTGGTAGTAAGATTGGTAGGAATGAACCCCTAGATACACGTTAAACTGTCACTTCTACGAATAGCTGCACAACTATTTGTCAAGATATATTTTTTGGATTTTATAGCTAAACTAGTCTAACCCCGCAGCTTCGCCCGCGTTAAAAAATCGATGTATCGATTGTCCCGGAGAAATAAGATATTTTTCCCAAGGTAAAAAGTAGCCTATATATTAATCCAGAGTCTCAGTTAACTCCCTACCAAATTTTATGAAAATCGCTCCAGCTGTTTACACGTGAAGTAGTAACAAACATACAGATACACAAACTTTCGCCTTTATAATATTATAAGTATATAAGTATAGTATAATTAAGTATGATAACTGTCTTGTTGGTTTTATGTGGAGCTACATGCAATTACCACTTAATCATAGTCTTGAACTACTTACTGACCCTACTGGGTGTTTGTCAATGGTCACCAGTATGTGTGTTGGTAGCCACAGTTACTGTTGATATTACACAGGAAGACGTCTGTCCTGGCTGACCATCACCTGACTTGTTTCTTATAGTCTACGACTTCCAAGGAAAGAGGAGTGCTGTGCTTTACAAGACTTACAACACACTATCATAGTAAAATCAATAAACATTTACAACTTCGGTTTAAGGAAGCAATGTTAAAAATAACTTTTACACTAACTATTGTGACATTGTTTGTTAACGGACTATTATCGTAAAACCTCTAACAGGAAAACTGTTTGACCCCGATGTGAGAGTTAATATTATGTCATCTCTAAACTTTTGTTATAATCTATGCATAGAATGCTTATGAATAGATGGTATGAATAATAAAAATCTTTACGTAATAAATTATGATTTACAATATGGTTTGTGCATAATTGAATGTGACTTGATGGCTACATTTTTATTCGCCATAAAATACCTACCATACTACTAGTACCTATCATCATACTTTCATATCATACTAATATTATAAAGGCGGAAAGTTTGTGACTATGTTTGTTACTTCTTCACGTCTAAACGGCTGGAGCGATTTTCATTAAATTTGGTAGGGAGTTAGCTGACACTCTGGATTAACATATAGGCTACTTTTTACTGTGGGAAAATATCTTACTCCCACGGGACAATCGATACATCGATTTATTAACGCGGGCGAAGCTGCAGGGTTCAGCTAATATTACATGATGAAGAAATTAGATATGAATAAGTAATTACATTTGTAAAGTGTACGAGGCAATAACTGATTTGTATTTTATAGGTATATATTAGCCCCTGTAGTTCCGCGATCAGAATAGGGCTACGGCATCCCCTGCCTGTCGTAAGAGGCTATTAAAAGGGGCTTTCGGGGATGCAGGCGGCTAGAGTGGGAGCTCGAACCATTCGGTCAGGCGATCCCGGGAAGGACGGCGGTATGTGTCGTCGCATACCGTCGTAAAGACTAGACGGAGCGGTGTGCCCAGCTGCCCATCTGGAAGGAGCCCGATGGGGCAGCGCTCTTAGAGGATTCCGGTTGCGGTTGTTTCGAGATCCCGGAGTCCTCTTTATAGCGCCGAGGACGGCCATCGGGGGGATTTTAGTGCGGTAAATATCCCATATAACCCTGCGTCGCTCCCACGGCATCGGGTACCTTTTGAAGGTTTCCCCCTCGAGAACAAAAAAAGTATACATTAGCAAACGAGCAAAAAATCCACCTGATGGTAAGTGGTCACTGCAGACCTAGAAAATTAAGACCGAAGCGGAAGAACTATTTCATGCTAGAAATAGATGTAGCGGTGGTAAAATGTTTAACACCAGAGCTGAACTAAATAAATGGTATCTAAAAAAGAGTCCGTTCATTTAAAGACCAATTACATTAAACAGAACCAGTCCTACCTGACCTACCTGTAAAGAGGTTTGATGGTTTTAAAACTCAACCTTTTAAATCTTTTCATTCGCCACCTAATATAGAAAACTTGTATCTGGTTATAATTTAACATACCCAAATAGCTATTTAAAATTATGCTACATAGAAGATACAAGGATTGAGTACCGGCATTACACGTATTTAGATGGATATATTAAAACAATCCAATCTACCAATTCGCACTTGGCCAGCGCGGTGGACTATGGCCTAAACTCTGTCATTCCGGGAGAAGACCCGTGCCCAGCAGTGGGGGACAGTAATGGGTTGACGATGAAACGATGATTAAAACAATTGAGTGTACATATCGCCTCTTCACAACAACATCGTGGCCTTTTTTATTAAATTTCATAATTATCATGTTTTTTCTTAAAGTTTCCGGTAAGTCTGTGTAAGTCCATTCATTTTAAGGAATTTTATTTTGTATGTAGTTTTTGAAAAAAAAATAGTTTTCAAAATAACACGTTGTTCTTGTAAAGATGCGATATCTGCCATTTCTGGGCATAGAATTCTCCATAGCTGAAGCGTAGGGTATGGCTTATCACAGTTTCAACATGAACTGTATTTTTTTATGCTTTTACCTACCGATAAGGGGCCATCCATAAATCACGTGATGTTTATTTTGGCATTTTTACCCCTCTCTCCCCTCTCCCCTTGTGATATTTCATGATTTTTTATGGCCTCACATGATTAATGGACAGCCCCTAAGGCAACTGTACTGATGGAAAGTAGTCACCGTCGCCGTGTACATTTGCAACACCAAAGGAGCAATACATTCTGCAAGGCCTCATGTCATAACGCTCCGGGAATACCTCGGGAGGAAATTCATTCCAGATTTTGCACGTCCGAGTCAAAGAGTTCAGCAAATGAGTTTATGAGCAGCCAACTAATATTTTGTAGCACAAATTTGTAAATCAACGTATTAACATTAGTTATACTTTATTATATAATTTCGTACATCCAGATGACTCTACAATTAGTCAAAGATTTTTTAAAATCTTGTAGCATTGAAGGTGTTGTAAATTTTTGTAGTATTAAGGTTTAAAGAGGCTTAAAAAATATAGTTTATAACGAGAATCAAATTTCGAAATATTAATTACACGCTATAAATAGTTTCATTGCCTAAACGCTGCATTGACAATTTCTGAAGCTTTAACCACAAATAATTTGTACGCTTCTCAACATTGTTTTTTTTGCACCAGTTATAACTTTTTATAAGAATTTCTTGCGTCTAATTTCCGTGTAATTAGTACAAAAAGTAGGCCCTAGCAACCCTGAATCTAATTGAATCAGCCGGAGTTGCCTTGATCTACTTGTTAGAGTCAATGAACGATTAAGAATCTCCAATCCAAGCTGTAGCTACTAATCGTACGTAAAGTTTCTTGAGCCGGTTCTATTCCTAAAACACCGTGAATTATTCCTGCCTAATAACAGCAGTGTAAAGCGCTGCTGGGCAGTGTAAAATACTGCTGCTCTGAAGGTTGAGATCAGGGAGACATAGGTACTATGCTGCGTCGTTTCTATTTAGTCACCGGGGGTAGCAACGCCAAGCGACCCCGGGTAGGACACCAGGAGGCGCAGTGTGTACAAATGCTCTCTGGGGAGAGCCTGAAAGGGGCATTTCGCTTCGAGGACTTCGGTTGTGATTGAAGATTACGGAGTCCTCCACACAGCGCTGAGGATGACCATGGCGAGATAAAAATCCCACATAACCTGGCGTTGCTCCCCGGCGTCGGGTACCTTATGAAGGTTTCCCCCTCGATAACAAAAAAAAGGGGTAGCAGCGCATCGCATAATAACTTAAAACTAAACAAATTAAGAAGCAACCCATAAATACATATTTATATTTAAATTAAGTAATTCTGATTTAAATTTGATGAATTCAAAAAATTACACAAATTGCTGTTTTAGGTTATTTTTGCTTTTCAAACAATTATTTTAGAAATTGAATGATGAATAGACATGTGGAGCTTTATTTTTTAAGAGTTGGTTTAATATGTTATCCAGTCACATATTTAGTTCATTTGATAACGATAAGTGACCTAAGGTATTTCTTTCATGTTCGTGTTGGAGCAAAATCCTATAATACTTAACATGACTAAATATAAAGTATTATAAAACAATTTATATTAATTTCATAAAAAATACTTCGTTGCACATATCTAGTAATGCTTTTTGACCTAGATTAGGCTAGACCTAGGCTGCAGACTACCTATCAATCAACATATGGCCATAAATAAGCGAGAAAACTTAATAAACTAGTTGACCGGTTTAAATTACATGTACCTTACTGGTACCTGACAAGAAATATGGACGAAATGGCCTTAACACACAAACACAAAATAAAAATTCTAATGTTTGACAAAGTGTTATGAATAGAATCGAAAAATTGACTGTAAAGTTATTTTTTCAAAGTCTAAAGTTTTTACAAATTTGGCTTTTATTTACATTGTCCAAGTGATATTAAAAATGTACACAATACATATGATGCAATAATTACTAGAAAGATTGGTGCCTAATACAATAAGTTTATGTTCTACGTAACTAATTAAGCTGTACCTATAATGTCAATATTTAAAATTATTTGTACGGGTTAATGAGATATCTGCTGAAAACATTTTGTTTTAACCAGTTTTATACAGCCTGATATTCCACCAATTCGCACTTGGCCAGTGAGGTGGATTATGGCCTAAAACTATCTCATTCCGAGAGAAGACACGTGCCCAGCTGGACCAATGATGGGTTGACAAGAAAATACAGCCTGATATTTATACACCTTTTTATTTGTAATTATACTGAAATGTCAAAGCAATCATTTAAAACTAACTTATTTCTTTTATTAAATGCTAAGATAATCGTTATGTGATTACGCCTGTGACATACATATTCGTCATTCCAACTAAGCAACTCTGTACGACATCCAATTATTAAATTACCTTGTACCATATGTGTAATACTCCACTTGTTCCAGATGGGACCCGAAGCGTCGCATCACGCCACTGGAGGCGACGCGGCACGAGTTCGTGACGGGGTGTCCCCGGGGCAGCACGCCGGCGGGGCTCGCGTTGCCCCGGCTCGCCCCGCGGCCCGCCCGGGGCGCGCTACTCCACTCGCAGTCCGCGGGCGACGTCGCCGCGATGCTGGGCCGAGCGTGACCCAAACACTCCTGAGAGCGACCCGCCTCCGGCCTGCCGTAGATGCTGCGTCTCTCTGCTCCTGATATTTTTCGTCTGCTTCTTCATTGTCGTTGTTTTGCACAACTTGTGAGAAGAGTTGAGGTTTTTTGGGACATGCTAATTTAAGTGCACTAAGCTTAGGTTGATTTCGTACGCAAAGTAATAGTTTAGCACGATACGGATGATCTCAAACATAAGAAGATATATAAAAAGGAATAATAAATTTAATCGGTGAGCTAGCCCCGGTAGTCCCGGGGGGTCCAGCGGCGCGCCCTGGGCGCGTTTCTCTACAATCGCGTGAACCAAACGCTTCTAAATGTAATCTGCTCAAGCCTGCCGTGAATAACTTACTACTCTCTTCCGTCGACTTATCCTTACCCTTCTGTTTCTATATCCTTATTGTTTTGCACAATATGTAAGAATAGAGGTTTTCCTAACAGTGGATGCTAAGTTAAGTGCACTAATTTGAGTCTGATTTAAAACAGCAAAATTAAATTCGTAAAATCCGTTAGCACAAAATCAGTGAGGTGGTAATTACATTCTCAATTATCCAACAACCCTAAACAGATTTATAAAAACCGTTTTCATCTGCTATGATATCCTTAACAAAGTATTCTTCAACATATTGTTGTTTTACTATTATCTTTATATGTAACTAATTAAATCGATTATTGTAGTGTGTTATTTTAAGACAATATATGTAACAGTTTTATCCATGAGCAAACAATAAGTAAGAAGCTGCAAGTTATGAATTACATTCTTTCTTAATCTACTACCACGTTGAATCGTATAATTAAGAGAGATAAATCTGTTTGTTTACAGATTAGTGCATTTAATTTAACATTGAAAGATGTAAACTCTATGATCTCTGTGTTCATGTACGGATATGTAGTTTTGCTTGTTATTTATTTTGTAATGTTTCTAGTTTTACCTTCATAACTGTGCCAGTGCCATATTGATCTTATTTTATAAGAATCTGTCCAAATGTAGTAACGATTTTGTATTTAGTGTGTTAATTCTAAGGTGTTTATTGTTTCAATATTTAATTTCGCGTAGAAAACAACTTCGATTGTTCTAAGTAGATTTTTTTCTAGATAACTATGCCAGATAAATGGAATTCCTAGCATGATACTAAATAGTAAACAGATTTTTTTACTTTCAACAGCTCGTCTACAAGAGACATTTTTCCTTGAGGGCGAATTATGGAAATGGGTGAATCAAATTCGATGATCCTTTCAGGTAATAGGTAGTTAAAAAATACATAGAGGGAAAAGTCGTGACTATTTTCTCCAAACATATTATAATCCAGAACAATATCGAAATACAGAGGCGAAAGGCGGGGGCGGAGCCTCGCTGTGAGGCTCTGTACAATCTAGACTATAAATGTCCATCTTGTCTGTTACGCACTACTTACCGAGTGCATTACGAGAGTTGCACCGTATTATGCAATATTCTTATTAGATTAGACCACTTTTGAAACTTCCTGCGTCTGAACGACCTCGATTTGAGATCGGCTTGAAGCTTGCTAAGTCATTATGCTGCGGTACCTACACCGAGCAACCGGAATTGTGAACGAATCCAGACTTTTGGCTGTTACGCTATTTATAATTATACTAGCTGACCAGCCAAACGTTTAGCCATATAAAAAATTAAAAAAATGTTAAGGGTGGACAACCCTTCACTGAGGGGAATGAAAAATAGATGTTGGCCGATTCTTAGACCTACTCAATATGCTTACAAAATTTCATGAGAATCGGTCAAACCGTTTCAAAGGAGTAGGGGAACGAACATTGTGACACGAGAATTTTATATATATAGATACAGATAAACATTATTCATTTAAAACTACCATGCAACGGGCCCTCATGTGGTTTAAAAAAATGAAATGTATGACAAAATGTCTCAGATTAATATGGGATTGAATATTATTTCTTCGTTAATCCTTATTGGTGGTTGTCATATTATTATATTGAGTTCATAAAAGGACTATCTAAAAATAAGATTAAGTTATTCTTTTCTCATTAACCGTTAATGATGTATGGTAAGTATAAATATTAATTGCTCAAACATGCCACCAACTCGATTTAAGTGAAAATATTGAATGAAAGGACAGTTTAACCTCAATTATGTTATGTTAAGATTTTTATGCTATTATTTAAATGAATGGTACTTAATTCATATGTAAACTGACAGAAAAATATAGAATTTTGAGCCTTTTAAGTGCCAAATTGTGTGAATTTTTACCTACGACTATGTCATCGCTAGTTATAAGATTTCTTTCATCTGAAAAATGGTCATATTACATCGACCTAAATATGAATGTTGGAATTGGTTCAACCACATTTTTCGGAGGTTACACGTAACCAAATTTTTAATGAATACCATTACCCGACTTAATGATCTTGAGGTTAGCGTTCAAAAACTTTTGAACTAGATGTGGTGCAAAACGGAAAAGTGAATGATTATTACGTAATTCTAATCTGTGGTTACTTGCTTTTGCTGACCAGCAGATAATTTAAATAAAAATATCACGTCATATCCCTGATATTATTTTTCCTAGGTAGTGCAGGATGGGTCCGCGCCGTCCGGCACGATAGTTAATTTTGCCGCCCCTTATAAGAGAAAGGCGGCAAAATGGGATCGTTCGCCAAGGAGTCCGATGTTTGTCAGTGTAGAAGAGCGGTTCCCCTATTTTTAAATTTACTGCCAGGAGGCATACATTAATTAGAAGACACTTTCTGTAGGAAATAAACGTTAAATAAAATACTAAAAACCCCATTTTGCTGCCTACAACACGTGCCGAGATTCGTATCGCCCCCTTTGCCCTCGGAACAATACGGCCTTGTGCCCGGCCAGAAGGCTCACATCCTATTCTGACACCTGAATCCAGCATCTGAGACAGTCATGGGTTGATGATGACATAAGGCATTCCGAATTAGCCTTGCTAGTTCCAGCTTTACATAAACGTTTTAACTACAGATACTACTTTTTATTAAAAGGCCGTTTCAAGAATTGGAAATAAATGTGATTTAATTAAATAAAACTAGGTTCTTTTAGATTAGACGCTATTCTTTTAAATCGCTTAAATGAATACATTATGTGTTGTAACTTAGTGTAGTAGATATCAGCTTAAAATATCAGATATTTTCGACTGGAAAACATCTGTCCAGACTTACTGTTATAAAAAGAGTGTTGGATCATGTAAACGATGGTCTCGGTACACTTTTACAAGGGTTTATTCTGCCCTATTGTAAAATTAAAACATTGATGTGTCTTTATAGTTCCCATTATTAAAAATATAAAAATTAAGTAATAATTGATATGCATTTGTCAGTTTAAAAGGTTAATTAAAAACAACGAAATCTTTATTAAGTACCTTTATTAAATTCCTATTTTATAACGAAACGTTAAGAAATATTATGTTACTAAAACGTTTATCACGTTAGTTATTTTCATTATGTTTTAGATACGAAGATTCAAATGAGTGTTTATTATTGAGTATTATTTGTATAAGTAGGTGTTATGCGGACCCGACTGAATCATAGTACAAGAAGGTACGAGTATACGTCTTTCCATCTCATATCACTGTTATGTGCTCTATAATGTGGTTCAGTAGTTTGTATGTGTTAGAATACTTTGTATGTAGTAGGTTTGATCGGATTCGAACAAGTAAATTATACTTATAAATGTATATTATTTGTGTGGTGTTGTGGCGAATATGACATATACGTAAGACATCTAACTACATACATATTAGCCCTATACATATAATATCTTTGCATAAACGTCTTTATAAATTAAAAAAAAATGCCAAAATGGCCGTTTTCGTATGTATATCTGTCTCAGTCATAGGAAACGAGTGAGACGGTAAGACAAATGTCATATTTAAAGATTTTATTGATTAATACAATTTATGTTAAAACATTGGTAAAGATTTTGTTCATAACTGTTATTTATAACGGTAATACTTTGGCCACCAAAAATATTTTGCTCTGTGTATTTGTTTTTTTGTTTGTGTAACATAATTTTATGTCTATGATGGCATCTAATGTTACTATATTGCAATGAGCACTTTAAAGTTGCAACATATTAATAAAACGATAAATAATTTTGCTTAAAGATGAAGTGAAAAAAAAGAAATATGATTGTGTTAATATTTATTCAGGAAATAACATCTGGATATATTCTGTATATGAGACTTGCTTGTGATTGGATGTGTAAATCTTCTTCACTATGTATGTTAAAAATATTTGCGCCAAATTTTCTATTATATTTAATCTGTGTCTTAATGTCAGTTTCGCACTTAGTAAAAATATAGTTGTTAAAATAAATAATTGCTACAATTTCTCTACATCGCGCGCACCTGTTAAATAAATAAAATATTATATGTACTTAGGTTTTAAGCTTTTTCAAATTAGATTTAAATGTCCATGCCTTTTTAACAGACTTAATTTTAAAGCAGGGCTAGAAGTTGAGCATAGATAATTTTTAGTGCATTTTTTGTGTCAAATTTTTATCAGTATTTAATTAATCATCTATGGAGAGATAACACTAGAATTTAATCTGAATATGATAATAAATGTTTAGATAATGTTGTGATCGTGTAGTTTTTGTAATCTCTACTAGTAGGCAAATATGGGAACACTACTCATATTTGAGTAAGGTTACTACTGATAATTTAGGTTAATTTATGTAATAGCAATTTTATTTTAAGGCGCCAAAATCTACCATTAATTTATTTTTGCAAGTTAGCTATTCGATTAATTTTAATTTATTTGAAACCATTTCGATTGATGTTATAAAATAGATTTTATTTTGTATTTTAATTTAAGATTACTGTCCTTATAATCAAGTTTTGCTACTATACTTAGATATTTTAGGACAATTTCGGTAATTCTCGACCAATGGCTAGACTCGTCTTTTACTGTAACTTAAATTAATCTTGATCTCAGTTTAGGTGTAGCTGTTTGTTTAAAATTAGTGTTTCTCGCAATAAAATAGGTTACGTTTGTATAATTCCTATTATTGTTTCCAAGTGTTCACTGTGACACGTACTGGTTTTTAATTGATATTTTATTCGGGATCCTTAGGAACTATACCTACTCGTCTTAAACATGAATGTAATCCAAAATGGCGGATTTTATATCCTAGCTCATACCTACAAAAGTGTGAGGCATACATAATATTCTCAATTTGCCATTACAATCTTATTTTCATGAAGAAATTAATGAATTACGTAATAGATATATTATAAAATTCGTCTAGCACGCTGTCGCAAATAATTACACACAATAAAAGCTGTTCGCGCAAGATGGGGTAAAGAGAATAGTATTTGCCTTGCACTTTGCATTCTCAAATTTATAACAGCCATTTTTATCCTTTTCAAAGCATACTCAAGACTTCCCAATTTAGTCTAGTCCAACGCATTAGGCAGTCTAGCAAAGCATTTACGGCCGACTGTTTTATAGGCCTAAATTCTTATTAGAAGACTAGTTGACTCGGCGAACTTCGTTCCGCCTAAAAGTCAAAAATCTAAATTTATCAGTTTTCCTCCACTATATTATGCATAAACCTTCATTTTGAATCACTCTATCTATTAAACTACATTAAAATCTGTAGCGTGGTTTTAAAGATCTAAGTATACATAGGGACAAACAGTGGGAAGCGACTTTGTTTTATACTATGTAGTGATAATTTGTCTAAAGTAGCTATTTATCATCAGGTTGATAACATACTCCCACGTTCCTTTCATTTTACGTACCCGAATAAAGTATCTAATTGAACCCTATTGAAAGTTATAGCGACGAATTACTACATAGAGTAAACTTCATAATCGAATTAGGTATCTCTAGAATAGACGTCTCTTTAAGATCATGTACATATTCATATTGTAGTAGAACTTTGTAACTAGGCCAAGCCAAACTGAATTGAACTAAGTGTTAATTAGACTATCGTTGGTTAAGTAACGGCAGATTAAGTAATTGACTTAATTTTTATTAGAAAAAAGGCCTAAAGATTATTCGATCAATTTAATTAAATATTTTTTTTTATTTTGTAACGATTTTTTTTGTCTTAAAAGCCTAGATGCCATTTTACCGCCATTCAAATAAAAACTTCGAATTGCCTATGGTTTAAAAATAAACAATTTATTATCTGCCGTTACGTAGATTCAATGTCTTTATTTCACGAAGTTATAATGGAATAGATTAGGTATGTAATGGTTGTTATACTTACCTAATGTATAATATTTATCGTGTCTACTATACATTGTATATTTATGACAAAACATACGAGTACTACTGTTTTGTTTGTCGTAATGAGCATTAAAGTTCTTCCAAGTGTAAATGTCTTTGTTTTATTATTCTTTACCTAAGAAAATTCAATTGTGATTACCGGCTCACTTATATAATATAAGGTAACCTCGGCAGTAGCAATGCATCTGTGATTAACTTTAGATAGAAATCTTATTCTATACGAAGTTACTTACATATGTCCATGGGCGGGAATGATCACTTATCATCAGTTGGACCGCACGATTTTCTACTTCATTCGGATAAAAAAAAACAATTGCGTAATCGAAAACACACGCTTTCAAGCTTTCTGCACTCAAAGCCCCGCACTAGGATTTTCTCCTCTGTCGTGGGTACTATGGACACACACAAGACGAATACACAAACACCCAGACCCAAAACACGAATCCAAACTCATCCTTCAGATAACTGTATGGCCGGGAATCAATCCCGGGACCCATTGTGCGTCGGACCGGTATGGTAACTGCTCCGCCACGCGGGTCGTCAGTAAGAATTTTTGTATGCTCAAAGTAATATGTACACCTATGTACTTAGCTTTAAATTATGAACCAAACGTAATGTCGCTCAAATGTACCAAGCCAAAATGGCTGCACAGATACATAAATAAGTTCCATCGTGAAAGCATCAATCAATCACAGATATCAACATACCTTTACCATTATCAGATGTCGAAGACATTCAAAATACACGTATGACCTTTTTTTATAAACACAGAGCAAGATTGTAAAGAAGCAATATGTTTTTTTTTATTTATTTAGTATTATTTAAAATTGGATTCTTTAGCAAAGTAACCGTTTTTTTATTTTTACTTGTCAACAAGGGTCAAACGTTAAGGATGAAATATATTCGGTTATTTTAAGCGATTGCACAGCTTTTATCGCGGGCTTTGAGCGTAGCGACCGAATCAAGAAATTACGTAACGAAAAAACCTAACTCCCCCTACTATGCCTACCATGTAGTACTTACTACTACCGTATGGTACGACAGCAAGCTTTTAAATGACAGAAAATTGTACGATACAACAAAATGATGGGTTTGACTACTTCAAAATTTATTTTTTCCTTTTCAGTGCATTGAAATAACAGCTTGTTCTGAAAAATAGTTTTTAAATTATTTTATTTAGCAACATATCTTGTATCTACAGCCATCAATCTGTCAGAACAGCGATGCTTTTATCAGTTTTAATTACTCTTGCATTCATTCGACATTACGAATAAAATAACTGATAAATTTTGACACATTACTTATGAGCTAACTTATATGTATATAATTATTAACTTAAACCTTGAAATATCAAAAATTTTACATAACGCAAATAACCGAAATCGTGAATGAATGAATCATTCAATTACCGAGTTTCGGAGTACAAAAACATATGAGTGGGTAACATTCAAAACATACAATACTTTTAAATGGGCGAGAAGTAGCGCAAACATTGTTACAAGTCATTAGCGACAAGGCTTTAGTTTCTACACTGGCCTTTGGGTATTTAAAACATAAACTTTTCTTAGGACCGTTTCACACCTATGTAATTTATAATTATATTAATACGTGAAGCAAAAACTTGTGATTCGTTTTTAAGATACTTGCCCTAGGCGAAGGAGTATGAAATTACGTACGGTTATAGTTGAGTAGTAGTTCTTTCTTTCTTTCTTTCTATTTAGAGAAGGATTGCGCAATGCAAATATATTTTTCCAACAATGCATAAAAATACATAAAATCAAATAAAAACACATTACACTCACTACCTTGCATTTGACAAAAACACATACATAATAAACGAACAAAAACACATACATAATTGAACATTCAATGTCTGATATGAAAACACATAATGTCAAAAATGTCAGATGTCTTTGTGAAAATACCCGCTATTGCTTTTAATTGCAGCTTATTTTTCTTACATTCTTGTAGGTATATGCAATATAATTAAAAATAAGAAGCAAAAATATATATTACTATGGTTATATCGCCAAAAGTTAACTTAAGTATAAACTTCGTATTTATATATGCCATAACCTGTTGTATGTAATTTTTTATAGTTTTATAAAAAAATATATTTTTGTTTTTGTAGTGTTGATATATCCTATTTTATCTCGAGACCATTGCGACACAGCCATTCACTTTCAGGCAGAATGCACCTGGCCGTATTGCTATATGAATTTACTACTTGATAGATATGAGTAGTTTGTAAATTTTACGATCGTAATCGTTATATCAGTGATCGTAAGTGTATATTTTTATGGCGGTTCGGTGGCACGTCGCCTGTCGCCATGTTGCCACATATCACTGCCTCCTTCTGTCATAAGATATTACCATATTTTTTAAGATTGCAGATTCCACAAGCTGCAGTAACCACTTACCATGGTTACTGCCACCTGTGGACATCTGTAAGCTTGTCACTTGTAATATGGCGACTCATCTAATGGCACTATCTAAAGTCAATTACAGTTGCGTTGCTACTCCCGAGGACTTTTTTTTTGTTCTCGAGGGGGACACCTTCAAAAGGTACCCATACCGCCGTCCTTCCCGGGATTGCCTGACCGAGCGGTTCGAGCTCTTACTCTAGCCGTCTGCAACCCCGGAAGCCCCCTCTTACGACAGGCAGGGGATGCCGTAGCCCTATTCTGATCCCGGAACTACAGGGACGGACACTCCCGAGGACTAAGACTAAGACTAATATTTCCATTATAGGAGTAAACCTCGCCACCCTAATTTAAAAATTTCCGGCGGGTATAGTTGCAATCTTACTAGTCATACTAATATTATAAAGGCGAAAATTTGTGAGTGTGTTTGTTACTTCTTCACGTGTAAACGGCTGGAGCGATTTTCATAAAATTTGGAGGGAGTTAGCTGACACTCTGGATTAACATATAGGCTACTTACTACTGTGGGAAAATATCTTATTCCCACGGGACAGTCGATATACCTATTTTTAAATCGGGCAAAGCTGCCGGGTTCATCTAGTAAGAAATAATTTCCTACAGTCGCGCAGCTGAAACACTGCTGCCGCACTACTTGCGACCTAATGTGAAGGCGCCCTAAGTAATCCATCTAGAGTTGATTACAAATGGCTGCAGGGCTAATAGCCTCTAGTTTTCATGCTACACGTAGTCATGCGCCCTAAGGATTGAATTTCTAAAGCACGTACGCAACCGTTGGGTGTGAACAAAAAGCCTCGCTCGTAACTTCCTTCGCAGCCGATGAGATAAAACGCACAATGGAGATCCTATCGCATTCAACACTGTTCACAGAACTTGTTACAACTTGTACATGGAACGAATCGTCATGTGATTTTGAAAGTTTTGACATATTGCTACTTTAAAACAAAAGGGCCACAAATCGAAAATATTCAAAATCCTTTTTGTTGTAAAAATTCCAATTTTGTCCGTTATATTTTCATAATTAAAAAAGATTCCCATAAATTTTACACTTTAAGCAATAAAAACACTAGTGACGTCTTTTTTGTATTTTCGAATTTACGCTGCAACATCTGTGCAAAGCCGCATATTTATATACAAAAGAGACTTATCTGCTCATAACTTTTTTTTTTTTTTTTAAATAACCATGTCCAAATTAACCATTAAAAGAAGAATAAAAATACCTTTCTAACAATGTATAACACATATTTATCTGTTTTAAAATTACAGAGCAATTATACGAGAACTGATTTTCAAAACTTTAAATGGCTCTCCTGTAAAATTAGGTCTATTCGAGTTGCGGCCCTTTTGTTTTGAAGTAGCGATATGTGCCGTATGGTGTCAGTCTTGAATGGCACCACTCCTTTTGTACCCGTCGATATCGTTGGAGTCGATCAAAGGACGAAATGCAGAAGACGTACAGCAGCGTTTACTTTTGTATTATTAACACTTATTGCGGTCATCAACACGCATGCAAGGTAATTAGCAAAAACCTTAAGGAGGGTCCCCTTACGAAGGCGTCTAACAAAGGCGTCCCCTCCTTAGAGGACGCCTTCGTTAGGAGACGCCTAGCCTTCGTCTAGCAGTGGACCTCAAAAGGCTGACATTAGGCATAATATTGCATAAAAGCATTAGCGAGTTATGTCTTGAAGATTTCATTTTTTGAATTTACAAATTGTTTTATTTCACGTCAGTAGGTGTGCCGGTGGTACGTCCGCGGTCGAACTACACTGGATCAACCACCTTCTAAAGTAAAGTAGTTGTAGCGTGAAAGAGAAATCACACGTGTATCCTTACAAACTTTCGCAATTATGTCGTCAACCCATTATTGTCCCACTGCTGGGCACGGGTGTTCTCTCAGAATGAGAGAGTTTTTGGCCATAGTCCACCGCGCTGGCCAAGTGCAAATTGGTGGACTACACAGACCTCCGAGAACTTTTTTTTTTTTAAAGACCTCTCGGGTGTGTAGGTTTCCTCACGATGTTCACCGAAAAGCAGTGATAATTAATTTCTAATACGCACATAAATCAGTGGTGCGTGCCTGGGTTTGAACCTTGCACCTCCCGATTGAGAGGGCAAGTTTCAACCATTAGGCTATCACTGCTCTTATGTTATCTTCGCAATTATGATATTCAATGAAATTTACATAAACTTATCTTTTAATTAGGAGTAACCAAATGATTTACAGAAACATTTCTGACGTTTGCAAGCATGTATACGTGATACTGATCTGAGTTTTCACCAGAAAGTGTCCGATGGGAATGGTCTCATCTTTCCAATCTTTGTCGTTAGCAGCAATCAGTTAATTAGCATGTGAACGGCCCGCGAATGCTGAGTACGAATGATTTAAGCGCATTCGAAGGCAATACGTAAACGAAACACGATTTGCCTAAACCAAGTGTTAATCACAAGACGTTAGAAATCTTGAGAGAAAGTAAGAAACTTACGTGTATAGGTTGCATAAAGAAATTAATAGTTAAATGTTTATTATTAAATACTAGTCACCCGTAGCAAAGGTCGAAATTCGACCGTAATTTAAATTAAAAACTAAACTTCATATTGTCCAAAGTAGCACCAATATTTCTCTAATCTCTAATTTAAATAAATTGTAATAATTTTTAAGTTATTTTGAACGCACTCATTAAAGGTAAAAAGTGGTTTATTAACCAAACTGCATTTAAAAGCAATAGCGGGTATTTTAACGATGTGTTAAAGACATCTGACTTTTTAACGTTGTGTTTTCATATCATCATCATTGAATGTTCTATTTCGGTTACTATGTATATGTTTGTGTCAAATACAAGGTAGTGAGTGTAAAGTTTTTTAGTTGATTTTATGTATGTTTTATGCATTATTTGAAAAAAATATAAGCATTGCGCAATCTTTCTCTACATCAACTATAACCGTGGAAACCGTGCGTAATTTCGTATTCCTCCGACTGCGGCAAGCATCTTAAAAGGAATCACAAATTTTTGCTTCACGTATTAATATTAAAAAATATAAAAACGAAGACGTAATATAAAAAAGAACATTGAAAATCCTACTAATATTATAAAAGTGGGAGGTCAAAATGTTAGGAAAGAAATATGTATGAGTGATTTTTACTCGTTCACACAAAACCTTTTAGTCGGATTTCGCGAGGCACACAGATGGTATGATCTAAACACTCTTTACCGTGGCAAACATGTCTTAAAAGTGGCGAGGATTCGGTATAGAAGAAATGATACATAACATATACATATAAATACTTTCTAGTAGGTACATACTTTCAAAATACATTTATTTTTTAAGGAAATTGTGTATACCCGAATGCCCGCGACAGGAAGACGAGCACGATAAAATCCGTATTAAGTAATTTATAAAATCTTTAACGATGTGTCTAAAATTTGATGTTGATTTGATTTTGTAGCTATTAAATTATATTTTTCCCCTTCTTCGTAAATATTATGAATAGCAAAATATCTATAAGTAAAAACGCTTTCTAGACTCATAGCCCCACACTAGGATTTTCTCCTGTGTCGTGGGTACCATGGACATACACAAGACGAATACACAAACATCCAGACCCAGAACACGAATCTAAACTCATCATTCAGATACCTGTCTGGCCGGGAATCGAACCCGGGACCCATTACGCGTCAGACCGGTATGGTAACCGCTCCGGCACGCGGGTCGTCAAAGTAAGTTATATTCTTTCATTACTAACAAGATTTCGTAAAATGTGCAACGCTACAACAAATAATAGACACAAATCCGTCACGTTTTACTTGTGAATTTCTTCCATTTTCATTATTATAAAAAGGTGAAAAAAATTATGAGGTTTAGCATTTGCATTTTTCACAACATGCTTTTATCTTGCAATTGTAGAAATTATGAGCCGATAATATTGCTAAACAAGAGAATGGGGGATGACGAAAGGTGTATTAAGTTGCAGTCGCCGAAGCCGCACTGGCCTGCGTAATATCTGAATCAGTGCAAACGGATATAAGTCTTATTTTATATCTTTGTATGATTTTTGACAAATTGACTCTATAAGCCAAAAATATAATCTGAGATCTGTCGGACTCGGATCGTTAATTTATATAATAACTCGGATAGTTAATTTATTTATGTAAATTAGAATAAGTGCTAAAATGACTTTTTCGAAGGAAATTGTTAAGGAAACTTAAATCTACCATCTAATAATTTCTAAGTTAAAATTTAACGTTTAGGTAAAAGTAGATCTATAGATAGGTCTGTGTTTTTCAACAGGTTTTTCCACAATTAGTTTTATCAGTGCATTTCCGTATTACCCGATAAATTTCATTTCCGTTAACACGGATTTATCGAAAAACCTCCATTTTTGCAATAATTTTAGAAAAAGTCAAGTTAGTAAAATTCAGACTTACACCCTTTTTCACTAGGTACAGGAATATTACATTACAATACTGTAACGGTCAGTACGAGTATGGTATCGATATTTTCCGTTAATCTGGTCTGGTGCAACATCTGTTAATTAAATTACAGATTACAAATCTGCAGATTAAAAATTAAGATGAGTTTTTAAAATGCAAGAATTGTGAAACTTGTTTAAACTTGGATCGAAAACAATCTCAAATTAAATCTGAAATTGTATTTTTTGGTCACGACCAATCTGCCAGTGTAGAAAGGTTTTGCGATAATCTATACTAATATTATAAAGCTGAAGAGTTTGTTTGTTTGTTTGAACGCGCTAATCTCAGGAACTACTGGTCCGAATTGAAAAATTATTTCTTTTTTGTATAGACCATTTATCGAGGAAGGCTTTAGGCTTTATAACAGCACGCTGCAACAAAATGACGCAGACAAAGTCGTGGGTAACAGCTACAATTTATAAAGCTGAGGAGGTTGTTTGCAAAAATAAATCGTGCCCAAAATAACTATTCCACGCGGACAAAGTCGCGAGCACAGCTAGTGATATATACTTGCGTTGCCACACGAGTCGTGTATGAAATGATTTGTAAGCGTGTAAATTGTTATTACAATAATAGCGGTACGTAGCGTATAAATAATGATGTCTTTATTAATGATGCATATAATCTTGGTTACAGTCATAAGATGACAGATCACTTTATTATGACGTATGGACCAAAGCAAAACATGAAAACTTTGTTTTTTATAATAATTAAGTAGCAAATCATAGTGACCAATGCTCATACACGGCGACTGTTTTATAAGATTGAAGTACGAAACGAACATGCAGTCCACCTGGAAAATGGTCACTGCCGCCCATGGACTCCTGTTAACAACTTCATATAGAACATGAAGTTCTATCTAAAGTCAATTACAGGTGCGTTGCTATTCCCGAGGACTGAGATGGTCGCCTCATGTAAAAGTGTGCCGGCAACTACACTCTTCCATCGAAACGCAAAAAATGCTTCACGTTAGAAATAGGAGTGACGATGGTACTTCCCCGGGCGAACTACACTGGTTCTGCCACTTACAAAAGAATTATCTGGAGTTGACCACTGATGCGTTTACACTAAGTATTATGTTGGAACGCCACGGATGAGTACCTATATCTCCCCTTACCACAACCTTCTGACTAAAATTCAGCAGCTAATAATACTGCAGTTAGTAGACAGAAAAACGTGTAACCGTGGTGGCTTAGGAGCCGAACCACAAATAATTCTACCACCCTTAAATTATGTCACTAGATGTTTCCTCCAAAATTACCGACCGAATATTGCATTTTTAGAGGACGCAATTTATTTTTGGGACATGTGTGGTGTGTGGGGGATCAATAGAAGCTTAACCTCAAGCTTGTGGGTTCGCCACCGTTGTCCCCCGGTCGCCACCTTGGAAAACCCTTTTTTCGCGATATCTCGGAAACTATGTATCAAATTGTTTTGCGTACTATATGTTTATGTAAATGTTTGCCCTAAGTTAAAAATTAAAGAAGTTATAAGCTATATAAGCTATATTGCTTAAATGATTATCGTTCACCTTAATCCACGTTTGTAGAAAAAACTACACTAATAATAGAAAAAACTTCAGGGTGTCGATTTATCATGACGGTGTGCGTTCGCATCGTAAAACTAAAATGATGCCTATAGCTAACATCAGGGTGTTGGTTTTTCGTGTCGGTGTGCGCGCGCGCACCATTAAAAATTACTCTCTTCATCTTTCTCTAACGCTCCAAAAGAAGTATAACGTCAAAAAGAACCAGAAAGAATAACTATCTGGTGTAATAACCACACTCATTTCTTTAAATCTGATATAATGTACATTGACAGCTCGTCTGATGTAATGAAAGACCGTAATTGACGCCGACCACTTATGAACACGACCGTCAGTTGTTATTATTTTATTTTTATCAACTGTATACGAGACATAAGTATAATATCAGTGCAATCTCCACAGAATAAAAGGCAATGGCACTGAGGTACTCCAAGTTGCAAGTTATAATGTGACAGGCCATTAAGCGATATTTTATTGCGCACTACGGTGCAACCGCTATAAATTCGCTAATCCCTAATTGGTCGGAGAGCGTCCGAATTACGACATGGCCGTCATTTGACCCATAGAACTGATAGCTATTAGAGACGCTGTTTGAATCCTATTGCAAACCCATTCATTCCATCCATCCAGCTGTTTTAGGACCAAAGCTGGACAGGCCTCTCCTAAAAGACGCCACTTTAACTGGTTTTGCTTTCGGAATCCAAGGGTTTCCCGCTGTCTTCATTGGATCTGTCCACCTGGTGGGGGAGCGACCTATGCTCGTATTGCCTAAACTTGGTCACCACGTGAAAACCTCTCTTCCCCATCGGTAATCGCTTTTTCGCATAATCTCGCCGGTCCTTTGCCTAATGTAGGTATTAATATGTAATAAAACAGCACTTGCATTTAGATCTAGGACCCATTGAAAAACAATGTGTCTCGGAACAGGTTGTCTATTGAACTCCTTTTGTAAGTCTAGTAATTATGATGTTTTTGTAAAAAAAACTCAGATAATTAGTATAAGGTATCCATCATACTTATTCTTAAAACAAAAACACATTTCATGGGTATTTGCTCACATGTAAATATTTTATATGCTTTTAATTATGATTGTAACAAGGCTCGGAACCGGTTTAAAAATACCGGTTAATTTCGATTAAATACCGGTAAATATAATCGTTCTTTCATTTACCGGTTAAACAGGTGAACGGTTTATAATTAACCCAAATGATAAAGGTTACCGGTTACTTTTGTACAATCGGTTTGGTCACCCAAATTAACCGGTTAATTCCATAATTCCTATTTTAATAAACTGGAGTGAATCGGATAGATTCATGTTTTGAAATGTTTACGCCGAAGCATCGCATCGGGCGCATACAATCATCATTTAGGGAAGGCCTATGTCCAGCAGTGGACCTTAAAGGGCTGGTGGATGGATGGATGGATGGTTGTTAGTTTATTCGTATTGATTTGACGTGCCTCATACTGAACACTTACTATCACAAAGTTATAAGACGCAATCGCACACGCTTCAATTTTGTATAACGTCGTCGTTCACCCTCTTTTATCTTTCAACCATCTCATTATTTTTGTAAATACCTAAAAAGAATATTTAAATTTAGGTAATTTACTACATGCCAAATAAAGGTGAATATTAACTAGAATAACAATAATGGTGACTATTACCTAGCTAATATAAGTAGAAGAATCGAAATAAAAGTGTTAAGAAATTCTCAATTAAGTCTTTTATTTTCAGAAAAATTATAAAAACGTTAAATTTTGACAGGACAGTGGAAGTAAAATCTAACTTAATCATAATAATAATAGTTATTCAAATGTTACATGAGCTTTGCATTTTTTAGAGAAGCTTAATCCTAAGTTTGTGGGGTCGCCACAGGTCGAAAAAAGGGTAAAAACACTTTTTCGCGATATCTCGGAAATTATGCATCTTACAGAAAAAATTTTAAGTTATAATTTGTAGCAAATTGTTTCGCCTACAGATATGTTTATATAACTTTTTGCTCTAATTTAAAAATTAAAGAAGTTATAAGCAAAAAAGTAAGATTTTTTTATATTTTCTTCTTTATTTTTCTACAACTTTTATATGTTTTACAAAAAAAAAAGAAATACTTCAGACCCATTAATTTTAATTTTATACATCTAAAACGCTGCTACAGCGCTCTAAAGTTAATCGGATTCTCATGATTTTTTTTATTGTAAATATATTCTTAGAATTTTTTTATTAAATTCGTATAACTCTGTAGGCGCGTTTTTTTCAGACTCTAACTCAAAGGTGGTAAGACGAAGAGGAATGAATAAGTAACAAAAATCCGTGAGATGGGCAGCAGCATCTCCTTGCGTAATTCTTACACCTACTGCGGTCACCAACTCGCTTGCCAGGCGCGGTGACTATCGGCAAAATCCCCAAAATGACAGGGGCAGAGAAACCGGCTCCCAGTCCCTAGCAGCCCCGCTACGGTAGCGGCCAAGGTAACGGCGGGGCAGGGGGTGCTAAGAATCTCCGGCAGAGATCCGTCTACCGCAATCGACGACTTCTGCACCTGGCAACATACAACACCAGGACACTGAGTACCGACGAGACGATACAGGAGCTGGACGACGATATGCACAAGTTAAACTGGAGTGTTTTGGGATTGTCTGAAGTCCGAAGACAGGGAGAGCACACGATAATCCTAAAATCAGGCAACTTGTTCTATCACCGGGAGGGTGAACATCTGTCCCGGGGTGGTGACGCGTTCCTCGTCCACAAATCCCTCGTCAACAACGTGGTAACAGTCGACAGTGTGTCGCCAAGGGTAGCGTATCTTATACTCAGAATATCTAAACGATATTCGCTGAAGGTCATACAGGTACATACATATATGCGCCAACTTCGACACACCCAGACTATGAGGTCGAGATAATGTATGATGACGTAAGTAGAGCCATACATACCTCAAAGACGCACTTAACGGTTGTTATGGGGGGATTTTCACGCCAGATTAGGCACACGGAATGATGGCGAGCGGAACGTCGGACCCTTTGGAATTGGACAACGGATCCACCGAGGCCACTTGCTTGCCAACTTCTTGGAGAGGCAAGACTTCTTTATGATGAACTCTTTCTTCAAGAAGAGGGCGAAAGTGGACTTGGATAAGACAGACAAACGGCACATATTTAATGATGTCTCTGTGGTGTCTCTAGGTCTCGGGTTCTCTCAGAACATACTCTCGGTCTTATGAGGGAGAGGCGAGAACTATGTGTGCAGTCTCCAACCTCAATGTCGAAATACAGACTGCTCAATAATCAGATCTCTCAGAGTAGGCGACGCGATTGGCGTGCTCATACACCCATCGCATAAAAGACGATATAGAGCGAAAACCCAGGCTCAAGAGTGTTCGCCAGGGACCCGTGCGTTGGGCAGAGCCTGCTGACGAGGTTGAAGACAGACTCGAACACCATAGTTACGTCTAAATCCGATGTTCTGGGAGAAATTAAAAAACACTACGGACAGTTGTAGAAATATGGCGGTCGACAAACGTGCCAAATTGACCCGAAACTGTACTGAGAACCTCTCGGACGTCAGCCTGTACAAGATAAGAGAGGCTCTCAAACAGCTGAAAAACAACAAGGCACCGGGAGATGACGGAATCACAACAGAGCTGCTAAAAGCTGGTGGTAAACCGGTACTAGTGGCGCTCCAAAAGTTGTTTGATTCTGTTATCAATAGCGGGACCTCCCCGGAAGAGAAGGCAAAGGCGTAGTGGTGCTATTCTTCAAAACAGGCGATGAAACCCTTTTGAAGAACTACAGGCCCATTGCGCTTCTGAGCTAAGTGGGGATTCAGGCAAGGCGATGTCATATCACCGAAGCTGTTCACCGCTGCGTTGGAAGATTTGTTCAATCTGATGGAGTGGAAAGGTCTTGGCATTAACATCAATGGCAAACACGTCACACACCTACGATTTGCCGATGACATAGTTATCTCGGCAGATTCACTGACGGCCCTCAGCACTATGCTAGGCGACCTTAACAGTGCCTCACAACGGGTGGGTCTTAAGATGAACATGGACAAGACAAAAATCATGTCTAATGTCCATGTCACACCCGTACTGGTAGTTGTTGATGGCTTGACTCCTCTTGAAGTTGTTGACGAGTATATTTGCCTGGGACAAACGGATGGGTAAGTCCAACTTTGAGTGGGAGGTCACTCGAAGAATCCAACTCGGCTGGGCTGCGTTCGGGAAATTACGTAGTATCTTCTCGTCCACAATTCAATTTGTCAATAGTTAAGTTATTCAAGCAATGTGTGTTGCCAGTGATGGCCTACAGCGCTAAAACGTTGTCCTTCACTGTAGGCCTCATTCGGAGGCTCAGGGCTCCGCTAAACAAATATTGCTGGACGACACTATGTCCTATACGAGCGCCGACTTCGGGACTATGTACTAACTACTAATTACTAATTTAGTAGTTAGTACTACTAATTTATTTCAAGCTTTTTAGTGACTATATAGTGATATTTGTATTTAAATAATGACATTTTAAACCCATATGGGTGCAAAGTTCTCATAAATATAAATGAATTCAGCCCAAACACAAGGTAGCTACTGTAAATCGTTGAAGAGTTCCTTAACTGTCTTTCGTCTTCATCGTCAGACCAGACAGGTGTAACGTTTCCATCAATACAAATTAAACAAGCTCAAACACAAGGTAATTGCTGTAAATCGTTGAGGAGTTCCCTCGACTGTCTTTCGGCTCCATCATCAGATCGACTCCAGACCTTCATTATATTATAGTACTTTAAATTGTTTAATAGAAAAATTAACAAACGCACTAGTCACCCCTACGATTTTTGAAATATCCCCTCGATTTCTCTACAATGACATCATCAGATCATCCTGGTTTCCTTATCATTGTACCATTCCTAGAATGTATCCTTTCCAACAAAAATGAATCTTCAAAATCGGTTCATAAACGATGAAGTTATCCGCGAACAAACATAAATATATATATATATATATATATATATATATATATATATATATATATATATACGGTCGAATTGAGAAACCACATTTTTTGAAGTCGGTTAAAAATTGAAGCGCGTGCGATTGCGTATACTTTGTGATAGTGAGCGCAGCGTCCAGAGCATGTCTAAAACGCGGTAGAATATTAATAAACTTGGTTTTAACCGGTTAATTATGGCAACCAAAACCTAAATTCGTGAAAAACCGGTACTTCGCATAAACCGGTAATAACCGGTTAGGTACAACCTTTAACCGATATTCATTTAGGTTTGGGGTCAATGACCGAAACCGGTTTAGAAATAGAACCGGTTTCCGAGCCTTGGATTGTAATTTCATCTTCATAGGAAGAATACCGTCCGACACTTCTATTTGATCCCGTAATCTGTAGTTAACCTAAAGTTCACTCGAACGTTCTAAATCTTAGCCTGTTTCATTCACAGATGGCTATTACTTGGTCCAGATAAATTGAAATGAAACCTTAGTGCATCTTATTTCTTGTCAGTTTCAGCTGAGAACGGAATATTATATAAAAAAATTGGCAAATAGGTATTCTTGATTCCCAGTTGAGTCCGATCATGTTTTTAATAAATTAATCACGAATAGTCGAAATAATAATTAACCACGGTAGTTAGAGCACCAAGTTTTCAATTCTAGGCCTTTTTTCGATAAAACTGTATCTTTAACGTCAAAATCATGAATTCTGAATTGCAGTGTTATTCAGACAAGCAACAATACGTGCTAGAAATGTTTATACGTTTGATCCTCACTTTTGAATTTGCTTCATGATAGACTACATTTTTAGAAGCAGTATAAGTTAGTTCAAGTTTTGAGTTCGGCCCGCTCATAGATACATATTTGCGTATGAAACAATTAATAACGAGAAATACTGAACGTGACAGGGTCAAAAGCACAAAGCAAGTTGTGTGGAAATGTCGGCAAATTGTTTTTACGTTTAAGAGCTTAGCCTTTCTAAGCTCGCCACTTCAGCTAAATCTTCTTCAAGGTCAGCATGTCATTTCTATTTTTGTATATACAGGTTGAACTAAGCACATCTAACATAAATATGTTATTTTTTAGGTTAGGCTTATTTCTTTTTTACGCTCGAAATATACTGTAGCATCATCATACTTCATACTAATATTATAAAGGCGAAAGTTTGTGAGTGTGTATGTTTGTTACTTCTTCACGTGTAAACGGCTGGAGCTATTTTCATAAAATTTATTAGGGAGTTAGCTGACACTCTGGATTAACATATAGGCTACTTTTTACTGTGGGAAAATATTTTATTTTCACGGGACAATGATTATTATTAACGCGGGAGATGCTGTGGGATTCAACTAATGGATAATAATTTGTTATTAAAATGGAATTAATGAACGAACGTATCAATTAATAAATAACTATATTAATTGGTTAGCAATTTGGAAAAATGGCAATGGTATAGATAGATATATTTATTAAGGCGGTGATGAGAAACCTATTAATAAACGATTGGTCATTATGTAATTGTACTGAAACGCAGGTATGTATAATATTACATAAAATGTATAATTTATCACATTGTAAAGGCTTAATTCAAATATTTTCCGTATGCACACTAATATGAAGCTAATAAATATTCGGCACCAAAAAAAAAAACCTCCTGTATATGAAAATAGCTTAAGAAAATAAAAAATAACATGTCCATCATTTGCAACAGGACAGGTCTAGTCAAAAATGTCCACACTTGACCTCCATGCGCCATTATTTTCAGTACTAAAATAAATAAGATAGACATAATTGTGCTTTCGTCATCATCAATGAACCATTAGAGATCCACTGGCCTACCCTAAGCATAGAGCTTGTGATAATAATATTAATATACTTTATTGTACCCAAAGAGGAAAATAATACAGTAAAATCACAATATTAAAATACACACGGCACACTTTCACATGTGGCGACCATCATAGTCCTCGGTAGTAGCAACAAACCTGTGATTGACTTCAGTTGGAGCCCATGTTCTGTATGAAGTTAATTACAGATGTCCATGGGCGGTAGTGACCACTTATCAGGTGGACTGCATGCTCGTTTGCTACTTCAGTCAAAAAAAATACAAAACGCGGCCTTAACGCTCAAAAGCGATTTCTTCCAGGTTACCTAAGGTTGCGGAATAAAGATGTAAGTGAAAATAAAGAATAGGTAGGGTGCAAAAATGAGGTGATAATAAAGTTTAAAGAATTTGTCGCGCCAATTAAGTAGTTTTAGAGTGATTAGATCAATTAAGTAAGTTTAGATTGTGCAGGTACTATCAGGTAGTAGAATCAGTGTTTGTTCGCGAAGTACCTACCACCGACAGACTTATTTCCTGTTGTTGAAGCAATTCTGGCGTTTCGGTGGAACGGTGTTGTTGCCGTCTTACTTTTATGTTTTATCACTTATCCTCGAAAGACTTCAGATAGATTATAATACTTAACGGGTACTCACGATATGCGGTTTATGAATCCTTATAGAATTCTTTTTGCCGATATTTCGACCCAGTTGCATGGATCGTGGTCACGGCCAAACTGCGGTAGCGGGGAGAAACCGTTGACAAGCACTAGTGGTAAATTAACCTATCTACCCTACGTCTAGTTCGTTTTTCTTTTTTAGGTTCCATATCACGACACACAACACTAACTGTATCCTTACGCACCACATTTTGCACTATTTGAGATTTACATAAACTTTATAAACCGCATATCGTGAGTACCCATTAAGTATTATAATGTATCAATTCCGCGATAATACTAGTCTAAAATCATAGACTTCAGATAGAACTCCTGTTCTATATGAAGCTGCTTATAGATTTCCATAGGTGGCAGTGATCACTTATCATCAGATGGACTGAAGGTTTGTTTGTTATTTTAATCACGAAATAAAAATCCACATCATAGTACCTTCGATCAAGTCTACGTAATAAGGATCCTATGATACTCATTATATAGAAAAAATAAAAAGGGAAGCGAACAAAGCCGCAGGAATAACCAAGTCACTACATAGTATAAAACAAAGTCGCTTCCCGCCGACTGTCCCTATGTATACTTAGATCTTTAAAACTACGCTACGGATTAGATTTCAGTTTTTTTTTAATAGATAGAGTGATTCAAGATAAAGGTTTGTATGTATAACATATGCATAATATAGTAAAGGAACATTGATAGTTTTAAATTTTTGACTTTTAGACGGAACGAAGTTCGCCGGGTCAACTAGTTAAAAACACTATTCTATTTGCGAAAACTTGTAAGTGGCCTTCCATCTCATAATCCCTACTAATATTATAAATGTGAAAGTAACTCTGTCTGTCTGTCTGTCTGCTACTTATTCACGCCTAAACAACTGAACCGATCTTTATGAAATTGGGCACACAGATAGTGTTGACCTCGAGAAAGGACATAGGCTGCTTTTTATCGAAAAAAATGGGTTGAAAGCGTTAAAATCGAGCATAAATGTTTGTATGGAAGTTCGTTTTTGACAAAGTCCCATATTGACAAGTCCGTCAAGGGGTACGATAGACTTACTTGAAACCTTATCTAAATAATAAAACATAAAAAAACATTGATTTCGAGTCGACAACATATATCCGTAAAATTTGGATTGTCGCGTATTTTGTTAAATTCAAATGTAAATATGTGTGACATGACAGTAGTGTGACATGACAGTAGCCATAATGGCCGCCCGGATGTCATTCTAAATTAATTCAAAAATAATACGTATAAATTTGTAACTATCAATTATCATAAAAATAGATGTAATTCAAATTGATTTTAATTTAATTTATGAATTTATGAAATATTTCAATAATAAAAAAGCATCCGTTGACGCGCTGCGGCCGCGCAGCTTGCGACCTAATGTAAAATCGCTCTTAGAGTACAGGGATTCCCAATTGATAACAGATAGCGCATCATACTATTAAAGTAAAATAGTTATTCGAATCCAATAATTCAAAGGCGATAAAATGTTTTAACATTGTTAAAATTATCGACTCCATTTGTCACTCCATGTTCATGTTACATAAATAGTTTCTTAACTATTATTGCATAAATAAAGTTATGTTATTGACCACACCCGTACATTTTTTGCGAATATAAATATTAAGGACAAAATACAATTGATAGTCTTTTAAGCAAAATACTAAGATTAATAAGTCGATCAGTATCTAAATAAGATATAACAATTATATCATGAATTATTATTATAAAGGAGCTTTTGCAACTTTTGTGATAAATAATTGAGAATTAGACGAGCTTACCTGTAAGTGAAGTCTGATTCTAATTTTGTGAATGGTGATCTGAAATATAATTGAGTTTACAGTGTAGTAATCTTGTCCACACTCCGCCGGCACCGCGGTTGTTTAGCCTAATTAAAAAAGATTTTTACGGCCAAACACCATACGTCATCTATGGACACTGGCAACACCGAATTCTCACTTGCTTTAGAGAGTATTATTTCCCCTTGCTATCCTTGATGATATCCATTTCCTCATCAAGGAGACACTTTACTGTTTACTGTTGAATTATATGATTTAATAATGTAATTGAGTTATATTACATAATAAACAGTTGTGAATTATAATATGTTTTATTGTTGCAGTTTGGGTATCGATTTATTCGATTTGGGTGGGTGGGTGATTATATTTCAGATCACCATTCACAAAATTAGAATCAGACTTCACTTACAGGTAAGCTCGTCTAATTCTCAATTTTATTTCATGGTGATCTGAAATATAATTGAGTTTACAGTGTAGATGTTTAGAGTCTGCTGCAACAATATATATATTTAATGGAATTAAACTAATTCAAATAATTAAACATTTATTGTTACGGTATCTTATGGGTAAAAGATATTCTAAAATCCATAATAGGGAAACTCACATTAAATATTTACAATATAATAACTAGACATAGTGAATGCCAATGATGACAATCAATATGTGCTTTACTAAAAAAAATGGTTTAATTTAATACTGCGAAAGGCAGTAATAATGATTAATTTAGGAATGTTTACTGCTCTAGGCTTATGTCTTAACGTCCACAAATTTTGATGAAACAAATGTGATAGCATAATCATAATGCATTATACAACATTTGTAAATAGAATTGAATTTAATGGATAATTTCCTTGTCTAGATAATATTGTTTTCCTTTCTTTCCTTTCCTTATTAAAAATGGAAAAAGAAAAATAACTGCATTACATAAATTTTATAAATAATGTCATAATATATGTATACAACTATGTAAATAATTTAATATAGAACAAGCTTAGTACACATATTATTTGACACATTAATAGTAATTAATGTGATCAAGTTGATCTCAATAAGAACCTATCCTGCAGTAAATCTCAAAAAAAAATTTTTTGTCATAATTTATTACAGCACTTCCGAACTATTCAGATCAAATTAGATCTGGTAAGTATGTATGAACTACAATGTAAATTTAAATTACTTATCATATGGCTGTATACTAAGAATATAAAAGTATTATCCATATGTGTACAAATAATAGTTTATTATAACTATCTAAATTCATTGCTAGTAAGTATAATTCCCATTCTATCTTATACATACCTATATATAAATGAATGATCTAAAGCTATCTTTTACAAAGCTGGTCTTAGTGCTTATTGATACACTCCTTGAATATTTATGAATAGATAGAATAATATATATTTGTTTATATAGTAAAGGATTATTAATGCTTAATAACCAATTTGTTATATGCTGAACTTATGTAGTCTTACTTGTACATATGTTGGTTATATTTTGGCAATATTAACTTAAATATGTGTAGACTCAAATAGTGTATCCACATGATTATAATGTGTATCAAGCCTCAGTGAGGCGCATAATAAGTTCCAGCTGTAGTGTTAATAAAATATTCATACCTTTCAGTAATATGTATTAGATGTTAGTTGTATTATCATTCTTAATGTATATAATATTTTCAGTCCCCATAGTACTGAATTGTTTTAATCCCTCATGAGGTCATTCAGTACTGCATGGTGATTTAGTTAAACAGTTTTACTTACATGGGGTATGACTTTTATAGTCTATAAGGATCCCTGAAGACAGGAATGCTCTTCAATAGTTACATACATAATGACTGACAATAATAAAGTTGTTACTTATATATTCTTCATGTTTATCATTTTTGTATTAATGCAGATCATTCCTTTATATCTTGACATATATTTTCCCATATTCCAGTCCGAAGAAGTTTCACATCTTATGAATCCATATGAATGAAGCGATGTAGCACTATTTTCCTGGAAAATAAAAAGATGTAGTGATGTTGAAATATCAATAAGTATAATTATTATAATTTCCTCTGTAAATTCCACCAGTGTTTGATTTGTATACTAAATACACTGACATCATATTTGTTCTCTTGTTTTAAATCTCATACAGACACCTAGTGTTCAATCTCTGTGCCTCTGCAAAATATTTAGGTAATCACTGGACCAATATACAGAAATGTAATAACATTATTATTATTGTATTATAATCACATACATGCTTGATGTGAGTTTGTAATGCAAACAATGTTTCGTAAAACTAGCAAACAAAGCAGATTTGTTTTTCATTTTTTTTTTTTTTTTTTTATTATTATTATTATTTTTCCTCAAACTAAAATTTAAGAGACTGGGTATCTTCATAAGATTGCCCTATTTGTATGTCAGAGTTAATGGTCTGTTACATAATATGCTACTTTGATGACAAGTGCCTAAATATACGATAAATGTTGTTATCTGTAACCAATATTGCTAAATGAATTGTTAAACTGTTAATTTGAAATTAAAATTAGTTTACTAGAGATGGTATGAGATTTGTATATTTAATTTCTATATACTTGTGATGCTGGTGGAATTATATATCATGTTATTATCATAATTATGTTTTACAATGATGTAAGTAGGGATTATTTGCATATGTTAAACTTATCCCATAAGTTATAAGACTGAGTTTCCAGCCCTGTGATTATTCCTGACCATTAAATATGAAGGTATGACAGTCTAAATCTGAGTACAATAGGTGTAAGCATATATTTTCATTATTTGATAACTAGACTTGATATTCACATGGGAATTAACTATTTTATGTAAGTTAATTATATGCTCCAGAACTAGATGATGGTGTCATTTGAAATTTTATAATAATTATGACAGTCTTTTGTCTCCCAGGACAGTCTCCAGAGGTAATTTCCACTGTCAACTATTACATTGTAGGTATTTATGGAGTTAATTAACTTTTAAATGGTTTGTTCCAATTAAATACTTCTAACTTGATTTTACTTCGAACCCAATGCTAAGGTTATTTGCAATATGGGTACTTATATGATATAGGTAACTGTCATTAATATTTCTCTTTACACCCTTAGGACCCTTAAGACTGTACTGATATAGATTTTGGTTTAATGTACGAAATCCAACTTTATATAACTGCAAAGTTTTATTTTTGTGACATGTACATGTAAGTCAGTAAAAATTAAATTCCATGAAACCCACATGGATAGCATATTCATTGATAAGCCCAATGAATGTGCCTGCTTGAACTTACTGGTAGATCAGATTAGGTAGAGGTAACTGTAGTCCCATCTATGACCTAATTTATTCTGCAGAACCAATGCTGTGGTAGGGATACTACAAAATAGATAACACAACCTACTACAGTCAGAAATCTGAAAAAATTTCATTAACTTCACTTTATATTGCTGCAAAAAGAATAATTTTGTACATAGCCCAGTCACCTGATACATATAAAATGTTGTTTATTCTGTTGTTAACCAAATATCTTCTTTCTGGAATGGTTAATGCTAGTGGTTTTATTTTAAATACCCTTACCTGTCACAGGTAAATACTTCTGATGAGTTTCATTGAACTGAACTTTGTTGTATTGTAGATGCAAATTTTATAAATTAGAATATGTTTTATCACTTTCTAGTTCAATTTTTAACACAGTAGATGTAACTCAAAAGTATCAGAAAAGTATATTGCTTTATATTTATGTATAGGTCAATATCAACCAATATTTATTCATTTTTAAACACTAGCACAACTACTATTACAGGTAATATGAATGCAATAGTATTACAATATATCACTTCCATGTTTAAATATGCTTGGTAAAGTTATTTAATGAAGTAAAAATTAAGTTCCAAGCAATTGTAGAATAGTAATGCAGATATCAGACTTCCAGAATGATTCTGTTGCATGAATATAACATTAATGCTGTCCGGTGAGCCTTGTTAAGATTGTTATATTCTAAGTTACATTTGCTTTGAAGTTAATGCACCTGTTATAGAATAACTATTTTTATGTATACCATTAAACCCCATTTATTGTTATTTTATACTTGTACTAAATATTCCATTACAGTATATCACTTGTACAGTTGCTACCCACAAGTTGGCCAATTTTAGAGATCTCAGATGGTTGAAAGTTTTCCATATAGTATAGGTACCAATGTCCCCGATGTGGATAAACTTTAATTTATCTCTTTTGACAGTAGCCACATGTTTTTGTTTTGCAATGGCATCATGAAGGCTTTCTGACTCTCTTAGTGGTTACTTAATAATGTAAGCATGACAGAGCTAGTTTAATGTTCCATTAGGTATAGCATGGTGTGGGTCATCCATGGATAGCAAACCTTTTCTTGTGCTGTGTGATTGCTTGTACAGTTAGAGTGAAGTAAGCATTCAAGCCATTTGTCACATAAAAATGTTAACACAGGTATCTCGTAGCCAATGGCGAATGAGAGAACCGTTTAGTGTCCACAATGTAACACTAAGAGTATCTCGTACTCGACGGTCCAGGTGCGTTACATATTCACCATTTGCCACATAGATATGTTAGCGCAAGCATCTCGTGCTTAATGGTAAATATGAAAACCATTTAGTGTTGGCAATGCAACACACGAGTATCTCGTACTCAATGGTTATGGTGAGCAGTGTTTTAACACATTTGCTACCTGAAAACAATATTACAACTTGCATGCTCCTTATGCAAACAATATCACTTTAGGTTCCTGAAAACAATATCACTTTAGGTACCTACCTATATTATATTCATAGCACTATTTTTTGTCGAATTGATACGAGCCCTCGTATTTTATGACTCTGGTGCGTAATATATAAAAATATTTGTTGCATATTAAGTTAAGTATATTGCATTTTATTCATTATTGAATATTAGCAAAATATTGTGTCAACAAATTGACACAAAATATCCAGTGAGTACTTTATTAGTTCTGACATTACAGTTCCAAGTCCGCTTACAGAATTTATAACTTGAAGTACGAGTTCTTAAGTTATTGTTTATTATATTGTTCACACATAAGTATTGTTACTATTACAGTAAATCATTATTTTCTTACATACCTTTTTGTTGAAACATAACCAATGAATCCTCCGGTCTGAGAAATTGCTTTGTAGAGTGCTGCTCCTGCGATTTCCACTATTCCGTCCTGGCTTTTCTTTGTCACTTTCCATTTTCTTCCATTTTTCCATAAGTTTTGCTTAGTTTTACACATTTTACAAAACTTTGAAAAAATAATAGCGCGATGCCATAAAAGCGCGAAAAAGAAGTGAGAATTCGGTGTTGCCAGTGTCCATAGATGACGTATGGTGTTTGGCCGTAAAAATCTTTTTTAATTAGGCTAAACAACCGCGGTGCCGGCGGAGTGTGGACAAGATTACTACACTGTAAACTCAATTATATTTCAGATCACCATGAAATAAAATTGCATTTATGAATATTGAAGCATGGTTGATGAACACTTGGCTCTAATAACAAACGAGCAAGGTCAACATTACTGTTCTTTTTATATTTATGATATGTTCAGTAATAAATAATGTTATAGAAAACATGCATTTAAATAACAACATATTTTAAATTAATTTTAGAATAACAAAGTGTGTCAAAATAAGCCAAAATAGATGATGTTCTTAACTCATAAGTATGTGAATTTCGCATCTGTTATTAAAATCGTGATAGCCGTGTGGTGCCAAGTCGGGCGGATTAGAAACGCGAGGTCTGGGGTTCGAATCCAGTTGTCTTATGTACATTATTATTATTATTATAATCTGTAGTTTTCATAAAAACTAATTTTAGTATTATTTTTTTAATAACCACCTCATTTTTGAATATTATTTAGTATCGGAAATGCAAAGCTTTCGCCCGCCTGGGAATCAATGTGTCACAAAGTTTATATGAAATTAATAGAGGTTTAACCTCTGTCAGGTAATAGTACAAAATAATTTGGATTTACCTTGCCGACAAATTCAAATTTAAATATAAAACAAACAAGGCTTAATAAAGATAAACTATAAACATACCTGAGCGCCGCTTAAATGTTAGTAGAACCAAAATTAGTTTACGTATCATTAATACTGTCATTAGATCTTTAGTTTTAGTTAGATGCACTAGGAGGCACGGGTAAAACGTTTTTAATAAATTTACTATTAGCGAAAAACATAAGATCTGATAAAAAAATAGCTATTGCCGTGGCGTCGTCCAGCGTTGCGGCTACACTTTTAAAAAGCGGTCATAATGCCTGCCTATTCGCCTTTGAGCGTCCACTCAAGATTTGTAGCAACGATTTCTCTAACATTTTTAATATTTCAAATCAAAGGAATACTGGAAATTCAATGCGGGATTGTTATTTGACTATTTGTGATGAAGATTCTGTAGATACAGCCATCGAGATCGAAGACATTATCCAACAAAATTTTTAGATTCCTTCAACCCGCCTCCCGGTACTCCTCCACACAAACTTTTTTTTTTTTAAATAAAAATACGCTTTCTACACTCAATAAAATAGAAAATTTCAACAATTTCAATTTCTACAATAGGCCCCACATTAGGACTTTTTCCTGTGTCGTGGGTACCATGGACACACAAGACGTATATAGAAACACCCAGACCCAGAACATGATTCTATTCAGATTCATGTCTGGCCGGGAATCGAACTGGGTGTGGTAGCTGCTCCGCAACGCGGGTCGTCAAGGTTCTCAAATTAATGTTAAAAGTAGGTTCACCTATATGTAATCTTACTCAGAAATTTAACCAAATTACTTAAAATAGTATTTTTCAATTCATAAAAGTTAAAATCCATCTTTATAATCGATGCGCTTTTGGATTAAATGTGGAGGCGTTGTTTTGAAAAGATGTATTCCGATATTGTTAATGTGACCACTAAGACTGTAAATTGGTTCAAAAAAGGGGTTCACGATATTCTGATTCGTCTTATTTTCATAACATTTTACATAACAATATGCACCTACCCACAAATAAACACTTAAAATTCGTTTTTTCACTCTGTGTTTGTCCGGGTAATCCTTGACGACCGGCTAAACTGATTTTTATGGGTTTTTTTACTATAGAAAATGTTATGGAGCAACATGTAGACTACTTTTATCGTAGAATTCCCACTGAGTGGAGATATGCGCGGGAAAAACTGCGATATATTGATTTGCTCGCGGGCGTAGCCGCGGGTACAGCTAGTATGAATAATAATTGTATTTTCTAGCTGTAAGTTTTCCGAAGATTTAAATAAATAAATAAACACTCTTGCAAAGTCCGCTTTTCAAACAATTCACACCTTGAACTATATTTTCTTGAGTTCGTTAGCTACCATCAATCAAATGAACATATATTTCGTCATCCGACGCATCTCGGTTACATCTCGAACAATGCTTAACAGTGGAAATGAAGCAAAAAAGTGTGCCAACGAGCCTATGGGGCTTTGGTAACATCAATCATCTTTCTCGTTATTGCTACTTGGATTACGTAACACTCATCATAGACACTCGTTTTCCCGAGAGTGATAAATAAAGCTGGGGTTATATTTTTTAATTGAAGTAGCAGATGGGTGAAGTAGTTGATAGTGGTCTGTACCTCTTGACAAATGATCGACGTCGCCTTAATTAACTATACTTCCTGTATAGTTAATTAAGGAACAATTTCCTTAACCATTAAAAGTCATTAAAATATATGATAGTACCAGCTCTTCGAAATTTCATTTTCGGTGTTTTAGATTTGGCTTTCGAATCCTTTAGCGTGAGAGACATCCAGCCCTAATACTGTAATCTAATATATAAAAATCTCGTGTCACAATGTTCGTTCCCGTACTCCTCCGAAACGGCTTGACCGATTCTCATGACTTTGTGAGCATATTGAGTAGGTCTGAGAATCGGCAAACATCTATTTATCATACCCCTTAGTGATAAGGGTTGTCCACCCTTAACATTTTTTAAATTTTTATATGGCTAAACACGTTTGCCTGGCCTAGTTTTACCTATATATTTTAAATTTAGTATATTTAACACGTTAACTGCCATACGAGTATACTCGTAGTATTTTTTTTTTATGGCTATTGCCACCATACAAAATGGTAAGTACGTGTATACTCGTAGTTGGCAGTGGATCCTAGTTCTAACTACGAGTTTACTCGTAGTATGGCAATAAAATAGGATTTTTATTAGCTATTGCCAAACTACGAGTATAGTCGTAAATAATTTGGCGCGAAAACTTGCGCTCCCATGCTCTGTCAATCGGGAACTGAGGGCGCCGTACGATTGCTCTGACTCTGGCGCTCGCGTCGCTTTGGGTAGGATCGAAAAGCTTCGGTATCACTCCACACAAATAGTGATGGATCTTTTGCAGGGTTACCTTGACAAAGGGTACAAACTTTACACCGACAACTTCTACAACTCTGTTTTACTCACTAAGTTACTAACTGAAAGATCGACATATGTCTGCGGAACTTTGAGAAAAAATCGCAAGGGAAACCCTAAAACTTTGTTGAGCACCAAACTGAAAAAAGGCCAGATGATTACAAAGAGAACTAACAATATTTTCGTGTGCAACTGGAAGGATAGAGAGAGGTGTTATGTATCTCTAATATGCATAAACCTATTCTGGTTCCCGTGTCAAATAAAAACGGTAGAGTTTCAATAAAACCTAATGTAGTTAGAGATTATAACAACGGAATGTCCGGGATCGATCTTTCAGATCAAATGCTCTCGTACTACTCAGCTCTTAGAAAGACATTGTTTTGGTACAAAAAACTAGCGATCCACATTTTTGAAATTTTCATTCATAACGCATGCATGATCTACAACCAACAAGCCAATCTTCCTCCAGAAAAGATATTAGATGCTCTTTCGTTCAAAGATGAGGTTGTAAAATATCTTTTAGGCGAGAAATTCATAAAACACAGTCATCATGAGCAGAAAAAGCAAGTAGAATTACATTACTTAGAGCGTTTACCACCTACCCAAAAAAAACAAAAACCGACGAAGCCGTGTCGTGTCTGCACCAAAGAAAAAAAACGCAAAGAAACAGTTTACTATTGTCCGGTATGCCCTGAAAAACCTGCCTTATGCGTTGAAAATTGTTTTAAAATTTTTCACTCCTTTGTGACTTCACAGTGATGTACCTAATTTTTTTTCTATTAAACTTAATTTTCTGATTTAAGTAATGTTTTATTCCAAATGCCAAAGAATTTAACCCCGACCTCCTTACACGGCCACTGGTTTAAAATTCTTTAGAAATCGCATACAATCAACTACGAAAATACTCGTAGTTGGCGGTGCAGCCCAGATCATGTACTACGAGTATACTCGTAGGTTGGCAGGCAACGTGTTAACATACTATTTCCACATCTTTTTTGACTTTCCAGTTAATTACTTGATATACCTGATCGTATATCCATAAAATTTAAAAGGACAAATCTATAGAGCTCCAGTCAAGCTCAAAAGTTTATAAAATTACTTTTCCTCCGTGTATAAATCTTTTAATGTACGTTATTTAATGCGAACAAAGATGTTATATCTCTATTAAATCTGACGACATAACAGAATACACATAGAACCGTTATGTTCTCACCGTTACTTAACTAACATTTTACAATTCTATAACATGTTAATTATGGTAGACAATCAAAGATTAATTAAATGACATGAAATTAAAGCTTTTGACATTATGTCAAAATTCAAATCCACTAAGCCTGATGACTTATCTGTTGACGTAATTGACGTAAGATGTAACCGTTTTTCGTCAATCTATATTTTTTTAACACTGCTATATTTTTTAACACGCTTTCTACACTCATAGCCCCATACTAGGATCTTCACCTGTGTCATGGACAGACACAAGACGAATACACAAACACCCAGGCCCAGAACATGAATCTAAACTTCAGATACCTGCCTGGCCGGGAATCGAACCCGGGACCCATTGCACGTCAGACCGGCATGGCAACCGCTCCGCCACGCGGGTCGTCAAAGAAAGGTCGTCGCGGGAAAGATGCAAAAACAGCTCTTCTTCATAGCCGGCAATGTATTGGCGACTCCTATGGTGTTGCAAATAGGCAAGGGTGGCTACTAACCATCTGGTGACCCGTTTACTTTAACGTTAGGTTCCAGTACTTTAAAACAATTTTAGGTTCCAGGATCGACCCTGGCCAGTTTTTTTTCTTTTTTCCTTTTTTATATATGAGATACACCATCGACTTATCACTATGTACTTTCATAGTAGGTACGTTCGGTTCAATTTTAAGAAAAAAACAGTTTCATGTACAATACAAAATAAATATCGGTACATAAATTCATTATCTAACTAACTATTTTCAAGTCGAATGTTTCCGTATAATATTTTTTGCTGATGCGTCGTCTTTGACATGTTAATTTGTTATGCATTATTATGTTTCATGTTCACATAGCGTGCTAATAATCTGCATAATGAGTTATGAACTAGGAAATATTAATGTTAGAATTGGGTTATGGGCTATTAAACTAGATTTACAGTTTCCATTTCTTTTTGCATTTTGAAGTCGTACCTGAGTTATTAGAAATGCGTTGCTTAACACTGATGTTATAAGGTAAAAGAAATAGATATGGCGGAACTGACAACAGAGTCAAACCATGAAGGTGTTACCGCGTTAAAACCTGTAACTAATCCACATAAGTAAGAAAGGGGTATTATATTACTTATTCAGAAATTGCAGAATTAGAGTACTCCTGGCGGGAATAAGTACCGCCACACCTATTTCTTCAAGGTGGTAAAATCAGTGTAGTTCGACCGGGGAAGTACCACCGCCTCACCTATTTCTAGCGTGAAGCAAATTTTTGCGTTTCGATAGAAGGGTGTGGTTGCCGGCACACTTTCACATGAGGCGACCATCATATTCCTCGGGATTAGCAACGCATCTGTGATTGACTTCAAATGGAACCCATGTTCTGTATGCAGTTGATTACAGATGTCCATGGGCGGCAGTGGCCACTTACCATCAGGTGGACTGCATGCTCGTTTGCTACTTCGATCAGATAAAAAAAAACTTTCGATACGTAAATATTTGATACGAGTTAAAGACTAAATCTTAAAAACTTCCAACGAGTTTTCCAACTTCCAGCTGGCCACGGGTCAAACCAATTTTAGGTTCCAGGTTCGATCCCTGGCCAGAAAAATATATGATGGATTACTGTTCTAATTCTGGGTAACTATCTGTTTACTCGGCACTGTGTCAATGACACCTACTAGGCAAGAGGTGAGGTGAGGTTATGTCTGCAGAAAAGGTTGTTAGCGTTACTTATTACTACGTCAACTTTATAAAATGGTACAAAGCCATGATGTCGTGCTGACATATGCGTGCTGATTAGTCGGAATAAGCTAGGAATTCAGCTTCCTAATAGATGCCATTCCGACACACAATCATTAATTTTGGTCGTGAATCATCACGACATCGGAAGTGACATACGCACTACTGTTATGACAACTTTCCACTACCTATCCACATTATAAACGGCAAGTTTTACTAATGCTATGCCGTGAGGTATCGGTATTAAATAAGATTTTCTTCCAGTGGATGTCGTAAGAAACAACTAAGGAACAAAATTCAGGAGATGAGTAACATCGTCTGTCTAAATGAAATCAATAAGTAACCATGGCGGTCATCAATAAATATGCATGGCAAGGTTATTTAACAAAAACCCTCATTAGAAAAGATCTGAGATATAGGTAAGGTAGTGGACCTCAAGGCTGAGGATGGGTGGAAAAAGTACTAAAATGGCCTAAAGATAGGTAGGGTAGACTGGGTACGGTTGTGCCAGGGTACGGTAGTGACAGTCGCTATATTATCGAAAATATAGGGATTAGCGGGGAAGTGCAAGGGGAAAGACGAGCGCCTTGCACGTCTCAACCTGTGTCACAGTGTTGCGTCATCCGATGCGAAGAGTGTACGTAACCAGGAGCACATTTTGATTTTCGAACGCAAAAAGTAAGTATTTTGATTCATTATTATTTCGTAATTGCTATTAGATGTATACTGATAGGGTATTGAGTGTTGTTCATCGATATAAATCAAATAGTAGCAGTGTAATATCAGTGGTTACATTTATTGTAGGTTATTTTGTTTTGACGTGGTGGTGTTTCTTTTATTAAAACGATCTGTGGGTACAGTTGTGACATTTTTACTGGGTACGGTTGTGACATAAGTAAAAGCTGTTGTTTATTGTTTTAGATGCCTAGAATACGCAAACGAAAGACTAAAAGAGCACAGTGCAACTTGAATCAGTATGAAGATGCTTACAATGAAACTAAACGCGGGACTTCTTTGCGACAAGCTGCGGAAATGCATGGTGTTAATCGCATGTCACTATTAAGGTATGTTCGAAAACGCGATAATGCCAGCACGGGCGATAATGAAAACAATAGCATTAGCATGGGGTATGTTGCTCACAATAAAGTGTTTTCCGAACAACAAGAGCAGCAGTTGTCAAAATATTTACAGCGTTGCGCGGACATTTATTTCGGACTTACTCCAAAAGAGGTGCGGAAGTTGGCTTTTGAGCTTGCAACTCAATATAACCTAAAGCGACCTGCTACTTGGGATGAGAATGAGATGGCAGGCAAAGAATGGTTCCGTTCATTCCTGAATAGAAATCCTTCTCTATCTGTTCGAGTAGCTCAAGCTACAAGCCTTTCAAGGGCAACAAGTTTTAATAAAACAAATGTGGAAGCTTTTTACGACAACTTGCAAGTTGTTATGGATAGACATCCTTACGAGCCACAGGATATCTACAATGTCGACGAAACAGGCGTCACTACGGTCCAAAAACCTGATAAAGTCATTGCAAGACGTGGTACGCGGCAAGTGGGAGCCGTTACTTCTGCTGAACGGGGCACGTTAGTTACGGTAGCTTTTGCAGTGAACGCCTTGGGAAATACCATGCCTCCGTTTTTTATTTTCCCCCGTGTTCGTTACCACGACCACTTTGTGAGGGACGGACCAGTTGGATCTGTTGGAGCTGCAAACCCTTCCGGCTGGATGCAAGATCTATCCTTCTTAGAATTTCTTAAACATTTTAAGAAATTTAGTAATGTTTCACTAACTCACAAAGTGTTACTCGTGCTTGATAATCATTCATCGCACATTCATATTAACACCTTAGATTATTGTAAAGAAAACGGGATCACTTTACTTTCATTTCCCCCACATTGCTCTCACAAGCTTCAGCCTCTCGACCGGTCTGTCTTCGGACCTTTAAAAAAAGCTATTAACACTGCTTGCGATGGATGGATGCGAAGCCACCCTGGTAAAACGATGACAATATATGATATACCAGGTATCATCAAAATTGCTATGCCTCTGGCTCTTACACAGGCGAACATACAGGCTGGTTTTATGAAAACTGGGATCTGTCCATACAACCGTAATCTGTTCGGAGATATTGACTTTGCACCCTCTTTCGTAACCGACAGACCAAACCCTGATACTGAAGACAATATTCCTGCAGTACCGTCACCTGGAAGAACTAGACCAAGTCCTGACACTGAAAATAATGCTTCTGCAATACCATCTCACACAACAAGCAGAACAGACACCGAAGATATTTCTCCTGCAGCACCATCATCTGTAATAAGCAGACCAATCCCTGACAATCAAGAGGATGCTCCCATAGCACCTTTTTTAGTAAATATTGCCAACCTTGACTGTATTCAAGAAGAAAATTTTGCTATTAAGAATTTTGGACCTAATAATAAAAGTCCACCACTTTCACCTTCTATATTAGACAATACACCAAGCCAAAATTTTAGCAATGTTCAACCATCTACTTCTGCCATACCATCAGTTTTTTCTCCTGAAATTATTCGGCCCTTTCCAAAAGCTTCCCAAAGAAAAACGCGAGGATCTAGAACCAAGAAGTCTACGATTTACACGGACACGCCTGAAAAAGAGGCAGTCAGGCAAGAATATGAAGCAAAAGAAAAACGACTGAAGGCAAAGGGCATCAAAAAAAATCTCAATGAGCCGAAAGGAAAAGGAAAAGGTAAAGCAACGAAAAGGAAACAATCACCATCAATATCAGATGAAGAAGAATATTTTTGTTTGGTGTGCTTTGGTCCATATTCTGAAAGTAGGCCTGGCGAAAAATGGATTAAATGCCAAGGAAAGTGTAACCTTTGGGCCCATGTAGACTGTACAAATGGTAGTCGGTATTATATTTGTCACAACTGTGATGAGTCGGATTAGATTAGTTATCAAACTTACTTTTATAAATTTTCACATGCTACATTTCTAAAAAAATATTTGAGTTCCTGTTTAAAAGATTTTGAGCACGTTGTTATGTTTTGAGTTTAGTTTCAAAATAGAATAGAGTTTAAGTTCTAATGTGATTATGAACATGATTAATCCCTACTAATATTATAAATGTGAAAGTAACTCTGTCTGTCTGTCTGTCTGTCTGTCTGTCTGTCTGCTACTTATTCACGCCTAAACAACTGAACTGATCTTTATGAAATTGGGTACACAGACAATGTTGACATCGAGAAAGGACATAGGCTGCTTTTTATCGAAAAAAATGGGTTGAAAGCGTTAAAATCGGGCATTAATGTTTGTATGGGAGTTCGTTTTCGACAAAGTCTCATATTGACAAGTCCGTCAAGGGGTACGATAGACTTACTTGAAACCTTATCTAAATAATAGAACATAAAAAAACATTGATTTCGAGTCGACAACATATATCCGTAAAATTCGGATTGTCGTGGATTTTGATAAATTCTAATACAAATGACATGACAGTAGCCATAATGGCCGCCCGGACGCCAACATGTCATGTCACCAATATGGCTACGGATGAATTCTGAATTCATTAAAAAAAAATACGTATAAATTTGTAACTATCAAATAACTTAAAAATAGATGTGATTTAAATTGATTTTAATTTACCCATAGTTCATGAATTTATAAAACAAAAATGTATTTATAATACGAAAGATACAATTACGAAGAATTTCCGATAAGTTACATAATAAGTATGCAACGGCGGTATGATGGCGCTTCATACTAATATAGTAAAAAAGATAATCGAAACCAATAATTCAAAGGCGATAAAATGTTTTAACATTGTTTTAAAATAAAATAATCGACTCTATTTGTCACTCCATGTTCAACTGTTTATTTTACTTAATTGCCAACAGCAAATAAAAAATAGATATACTAAGAACTTTATTGTTCCAATCATCGCAATTTTCGATCTCTTCCTTAAATTATTTTACAACATTACACCCTATCCGAACAAGGAAGGAAGTGGACTGTCTAACTATAATGTTAGTCAACAATATGTTTCATATAATAAAATACAGTAAGTTCGAAAAACCCACGTAATTAAATTATGTTTCAAAAATAAGCTACTACAATATTTAAAACATTTGCACATTGTTACTTAAATAGTTTCATTACTATTATTGCTTAAATAAAGTTATGTTATTGACCACACCCGTACATTTTTAGCGAAAATAAATATTATGGACAAAATACAATTGATAGTTTTTTATGCAAAATACTAACATTAATAAGTCGATCAGTATCTAAATAAGATATAACAATTATATCATGAATTATTATTATAAAGAAGCTTTTGCAACTTTTGTGATAAATAATTGAATGAATATTGAAGCATGGTGGATGAACACTTGGCTCTATTAACAAACGAGCAAGGTCAACATTATTGTTCTTTTCATATTTATGATATGTTCATTATAAATAATGTTATAGAAAACATGCACTTAATCAACATATTTTAAATTAATTTTAGAATAACAAAGTGTGTCAAAATAAGCCAAAATAGATGATGCTCTTAACTCAAGTATGTGAAATTCGCATCTGTTATTAAAATCGTGATAGCCGTGTGGTGCCATGTCGGGCGGATTAGAAATGCGAGGTCAGGGGTTCGAATCCAGTTGTCTTATGTACATTATTATTATTATCTGTAGTTTTCATAAATACTAATTTTAGTATTATTTTTTTTATATACCAGCTCATTTTTAAATATTATTTAGTATCGGAAATGCAAAGCTTTCGCCCGCCTGGGAATCAATGTGTCACAAAGTTTATATGAAATTAATAGAAGTTTAACCTCTGTCAGGTAAAAGTACAAAATAATTTGGATTTACCTTGCCGACAAATTCAAATTTTAATGTAATGAACCACAAACAAGGCTTAATAAAGATAAACTAAAAACATACCTGAACGCCGCTTAAATGTTAGTAGAACCAAAATTAGTTGACGTATCATTGATACTGTCATTAGATTTTTAGTTTTAGTTAGAGGCATTAGGAGGCACGGGTAAAAAGTTTTTAATAAATTTACTATCAGCGAAAAATATAAGATCTGATAGAAAAATAGCTATTGCCGTGGCGTCGTCCAGCGTTGCGCCCACACTTTTAAAAAGCGGTCATAATGCCTGCCTATTCGCCTTTGAGCGTCCACTCAAGATTTGTAGCAACGATTTCTCTAACATTTTTAATATTTCAAATCAAAGGAATACTGGAAATTCAATGCGGGATTGTTATTTGACTACTTATTTGGGATGAAGATTCTGTACATACAGCCATCGAGATCGAAGACATTATCCAACAAAATTTTTGGATTCCTTCGACCCGCCTCCCGGTACTCCTCCACACAAACTTTTTTTAATAAAAAATACGCTTTTTACACTCAATAAAATAGAAAATTTCTACAATTTCAATTTCTACAATAGCCCCACACTAGGATTTTTTCCTGTATCGTGGGTACCATGGACACACAAGGCATATATAGAAACACCCAGACCCAGAACATTAATCTATTCAGATTCCTGTCTGGCCGGGAATCGAACCGGGTGTGGTAGCTACTCCGCAACGCGGGTCGTCAAGGTTGTCAAATTAATGTTAAAAGTAGGTTCACCTATATGTAATCTTACTCAGAAATTTAAAAGGACCAAAATTACTTAAAATAGTATTTTTCAATTCATAAAAGTTAAAATCCATCTTGAAAATCGATGCGCTTTGGTTTAAATGTGGAGGCGTTATTTGAAAAGATGTATTCCGATATTGTTAATGTGACCACTAAGACTGTAAATTGGTTCAAAAAAGGGGTTTACGATATTCTGATTCGTCTTATTTTCATAACATTTTACATAACAATATGCACCTACCCACAAATACACACTTAAAATTCATTTTTTTCACTCTGTGTTTGTCCGGGTAATCCTTGACCGGCTAAACCGATTTTTACGGGTTTTTACTATAGAAAATGTTATGGAACAACATGTAGACTACTTTTATCGTAGAATTCCCACTGAGTGGAGATTTGCGCGGGAAAAACTTTGCGATACTTTGATTTGCACGCGGGCGTAGCCGCGGGTACAGCTAGTATATTATATTTGTTAAGTCCACTTTAACTAATTTTAAGTGCAGACTGTTATAAATACTTTAAGGTACTTAAATAGTGGGTATAAATGAAGACTGACTGTACTAATGAAGACTACTGATTGTAACCAAAGATCCTATAGTGCCTTATATGTTGTAAGAGATTAAAATGTTCAAAGATTTTATTTCTTTTGTTAGGAAAGTATAATTTAGTTGATTGTCATATAAAAATAAATAAATATTTCTTGCAATTAAAGTGTTTTATTGGCATTTTAGAGTATTTTTATCTTATTTTGTGATCATATTACAGTATTTTCATCGTGTCACTATTGACCCCCAGTACTGTCACAACCGCCCTTGGGGTGGGCTCGGTTGTGACAATTTCCCTTTTTTTTTAAATTTCATTTTATGAACTAACCATTTGATTTAGACATATAACTTTCATGTTTATACGTTAAGCAATGAATAAACTTCATTAGAATACATTTTTTGTTCAGATTAATAGCATAATTAAAAAGTTATAGGCAATCATTTGAAAATTGTCACTACCGTACCCAGTCTACCCTACTTTTAATAGGTCACTGTAATTTGACATAGATGCTCTATCACTGCTTTTCGGTGAAGGAAAACATCGTGAGGAAACCTACACGCCCGAGAGTTCTTTAAAAAAAATGTTCTCGGAGGTGTGTGAAGTCCACAAATTCGCACTTGGGCAGCGCGGTGGACTATGGCCTATAACTCTTTCATTCTGAGAGAAGACCCGTGGCCAGCAGTGGGACAATAATGGGTTAACGACGACAATAGATGCATGATAAGCGTTGGTGTCGAAGACCGACTGGAAGTGACTCTATGGTGAGCAGTCATTCACTAAAGGATACTGGGAGAGGCAGGGTTTCTCGAGGCCCATGAATGACACAATCATGATTGCTTGAAAAACATAACGCTGCGTAATTCTATATCTGAATTCACGTTAGCGAAATTCAAAATCATACTGTATCTTTTAAAGAAATCTAGCAGGGACCCTTTAATTAGATAAGTTATATATATTTGTATTTATATACATATTTCTACAAATAGCACACTACATATTGTAATAAGTACGAAACTTTCTCAAAAACGTAATTAAAACGTACCCCAGTCACGACTGCACTAAAATTAAACGTGAATACCCAATTAAGCCTAATTTAGATAAATCACTTTCAAATGTAAACACGACTGAATGAGACATGCAGCCGGATGTTGACTGTATAAAAGATAACATATTTCTACTATACTTTGCCTTTTGTAATAAAAGTAGGTTTTTAGACAGACACGACAGTTTGTGTGGATGTACGTGTGTTTTCATATGTACTATTTTGTTTTTAATCCACACGTCATCACCATCTATTCAGCCAGTTAGGGACATTACAAAATGAGGTTTATTATAAAATAATTATTTAAATCCGACCTGATAGCCGAGCCAAACATCATTGGAAAGGCTCATAGACTCCGTTGGCTCGGACATCTTGAAAGAATGGGGGAAGATCGGGCGGTAAAACACGCATACATGGGACGGCCGAGTGGTAGACGCCCAGTCGGCCGTCCCAGGTATCGCTGGAAAGATGAAGTCATGAAGGACCTGCGCGAGCTTCAGGCAGATAACTGGCTGGAGATGGCGCATGACAGGCTGAAGTGGTGTCTCTTAGTATCGGAGGCTGAGACTCATTTTGGGTCGTTGCGCCATCGCAGTAAGTAAGTATTTAAATCCGAAAAGCATTACACTACAATTTGCTAAAATACGCTTTTGTGGGAACTAAACCAATATGTATTTTACAGCACATCTTCATTTTAAAGACTGCAATACGTAACCGCCTTACCTAACATATGTCAAACGGTTAATGATCTCACGTACTTATACGTAATTACACGTTACTTCTAATTATGTTACGGAGTAATTGCCTTCGCTGAAGATAGTATAGAACCTACATGTAACGCAGGTCAACTCAATATGACGGTTGGGTTAAGTGACTATTAATGTGGGAACGACAATTATGGTCTGATGGCATCAAAAGAGTGTTTCGAGCTTATTTATTTATTGTATCAAACTTATACCTAACATTACAGGAAACCCTAGTGCGTTAGATATGTGTATAACTTAAAATACTATTTATATTGTAAATCTATTACTAAGTATGTATGTACGTGTGTACCAACCAACATGATAAGAGATAAGCTTACAGTCTTACATGAGGCTTTGATCAACTTCAGACACAAACTTTGACAACACGAGTGAGCGCAGGTAGACTGCAGTCGTCCCTATAGCCTCGGGGTCAGAATAGGGCTACGGTATCCCCTGCCTGTCGTAAGAGGCGACTAAAAGGGGCTTCCGGGGTTGCAGACGGCTAGAGTGGGAGCTCGAACCGTTCGGTCAGGCAATCCCGGGAAGGACAGCGGTATATGTGGTCGCATACCGTCGTAAAGACTAGACGGAGCGGTGGGCCCAGCCGCCCATCTGGGAGGACCCCGATGGGGCAGCGCACTCGGAGGATTCCGGTTGAAGTCGTTTCGAGATCCCGGAGTCCTCCTTTTCAGCGCCGAGGACGGCCACCGGGGGGGGTTTTAGTGTGGTAAAAATCCCACATAACCCTGCGTCGCTCCCACGGCGTAGGGTACCTTTTGAAGGTTTCCCCCTCGAAAACAAATAAAAAAAGGTAGACTGCAATAGTTTTTCGAATCGCTCCTACTGCCCTTAAGGATTTTGTCTTATCTGAGATTATTCATAGATGGGATAGTCAGCACTGACCATCTACTATCTATCGGCAAAGACCCTTTAACTTCAGGTCAACTGTATGCTCATTTACTACTTCTATTATCTATAATGTATTAAAAAAAAAGCCAGAATGAGTGTGACGGTTTTACATTGTCATTGCGTTATATTTAGATGTTTCTTAGGTAACAATTATGCACCTTTAATAAAATACGTAATAAATAACAATTTTATACATTACGTAAAGGTTAAGGTACATTTACAACCAATATTTTGTAAATGCGGAAGTATTAGGTAAATTGCGGTGGAGGTAATATATATTTATAGATGAAATCATAACCCAACTTGGTATTAGCTGTTAATTTTATAATAATTTTGTTTATGAAACTGTTAGTAGGTTAGAACGATTTTGGTTAATAAAATAGAATGAACAAAATAGAAAGTATTAAGCATTGTTAAAAGATCAGTTTAAATGATACTAAATAATATCTATTAAATCCAAGGAAAGTAATTTAACAAGTGAATGCTTTTTAAAGTTGGTAGAACTCTTTTCTGTCGCCCTGTAGTTCCGGGATCAGAATAGGGCTACGGCATCCCCTGCCTGTCGTAAGAGGCGACTAAAAGGGGCTTCCGGGGTTGCAGACGGCTAGAGTGGGAGCTCGAACCGTTCGGTCAGGCAATCCCGGGAAGGACGGCGGTATGTGTGGTCGCATACCGTCGTAAAGACTAGACGGAGCGGTGGGCCCAGCCGCCCATCTGGGAGGAGCCCGATGGGGCAACGCGCTCGGAGGATTCCGGTTGAAGTCGTTTCGAGATCCCGGAGTCCTCCTTTTCAGCGCCGAGGACGGCCACCGGGGGGGTTTTAGTGCGGTAAAAATCCCACATAACCCTACGTCGCTCCCACGGCGTCGGGTACCTTTTGAAGGTTTCCCCCTCGAAAACAAAAAAAAAAACTCTTTTCTGTGCGAGTCTGAAGGTTCAACTGCCGAAACTGATTTTGCCTAATAACAGGAATGTTATATGATTCTGTGTGCTGAAGCCGGCGATGCATTGCTGACTTCTCTGGTGTTGCGAATGTCCATAGGCGACGGTGACTACTTTCCATCAGGTGGATTGCATGCTCGTTTGCTACTTCAGTCAGATAAAAAAAAAGGTTGGCCGTCTGCCTTATTGTAAGGTTAAAGTATAAAAAAGGGAAGACATACTTATTGGACAAGTAGTTGGCATTCCAACTTATGTTAGTCTCCTGGACAAGAACGTATCTGAAGGTAATCTCAGTTAAGACTGACCTCCTTCCTCCTTTCAACGTATTATGAATATACTTGAGGAATGTTTCCTTTTTATTAAAGAAACAAGCATGTAGTCTATCCCATGGAAAGTGGTCAGTATCAACCTTAGATATTTGTAAGCAACTTCATATCGAACGAGCATTTTGCTAGAAGCCAATCACAGATGAGTTTGTTTTCACATGTAGGTCAGCCGGCATCTCCGTGCTTCTTAACACAGAACTACTAATGCTAGAAAAAGGTGTGTTGGGTCTTCTCGGTTGAACTTCACTATTTCTATCACTTCGTACCACCCTTTACCGTACCGTTTTACCACCCTTCGTAGCACTATCGGTATAAATAATAAGACAACAAGAACCCAGGAAAATCAAATTGTAATAATTTGTACACTTCCACATATCCAGAATACTAGACTCTACATGATAACCGGGTTAGTGAGTATTAGCGTCACAAAAAGTGCAGGTTAACAGACTCGTGCGCAGCGGATCTAGCGGTATTGGAGCGGAACCATCGACAGACAGACTGTTATAAACATTATGTCTAATCTAATATAACGTCTTGGACAGTTGTGAACTATTTTTGAATTACATAATATATAAAACTAGCAAAACCGACGTGACTTCGTTCGCACAGACTATGATGTAATCTATCCAACCATTATCCATTTGAGCACCACTTCTGGATATGTGCCCTATCCGTAATGGGGATTTGGTCAATAGTCATAGTCAGCAGTGGGTATTGATGCTATTCCGATAGTAGTCTCCAAAATTTTGCGACGACTGCTTTGCGTAAGGGTACACTGATCATTGTGCGGCGGCGGTATCCAAGTCGTTCGTAGTTCTTTTATATTGTAGAACATTTTTTTGTTCTATTATTATCAATAGATATCGCAGTGTATGCAGTGAAAAAAAATTTTGAGCAAAATTTTTGACACTTTGAATCACATTACTCAAGTTTTAGCAAAGAAGCTTTATATATTCTAGTAATAAAAATAGCCTATGTAGCTCAGGGATAATGTAGCATTTTAATGGTGAAAGAATTTTTAAAATCGTTCAGTAGTTTTTAAGTTATTTAATGACAAACATACAAAAATACAAAGATTTCCTCTTTATAATATTAGTATAGATTACAGGTATTATAAAAATATATTGGGTAGTTGTGATTTTGAAGATTTTCACTTATTTTTACCGGGAGTTATGAAACTTCGACCACAAAGTATCTAAATTTTGTTGAATGTAATAAGAACTGAAAAATATGCGTCAGCTCGTTATTGAATAAAGAATTTAGCTAAAATTGCGAAATAAATGGCGCAACGGCCAAAAATTGGTTTTGTTTATTTGTTTAAATAATTAGGTAAGTCTATTAAATCTGGCCGATTCCAAACTTTCAACGACAAAAGGCCGCCATTTTATGATTGTTTAGCGAAGAAAAAAGAAAGAGATAATTCGAAATTTGATTTCAATTGGTATCAAATCAATAATTCAATTGAATAATCAATACAGTTTTTAAACAGAAAAACTATTCTACACTTTAAAATGTTTACAAAATAATAACAATTTCTTCATGTATAATTTGATGAATGTTATTGAGGATATGTATGTGTGTTTATTCCTTTTTCCATTCAAAAACTACCGTTTCGGTTTTCGCTAAAATTTGACACAGATATAATTTATGACCCAGTTTAAGATATAGGATACCCATTGCCTTAGTAGATTACCGTTACGGAAGCGGGAAAAGTTTCGGAAACAACCTCGACATTTATAAGTATTGGTGTGATTGCCATGACGTGAAGGTTTTCTCCGCGAAAATAGTATAAAAAATGTTCATCACCGCAAAAACGACATTGCAATATTGCAGATCGCACTGTACTTCTGTTGAAAATGAAAACCTCTGTTTGTCAACAGACGACAAGAGCGGAACGAACTTAAATTGGTTCACGCTTCTTATTGATTCAAAATTGTGCCACGCCAATTACATGTATACAGATAAATAAATTTGACAAGTCTGTCTGTCGGTTTGTAGCAATGTTCTATATTTAAAAAGATACTTCACCGTTACGGTAAGTTAATTACTCTTAAAGCATTTTTAATGACATATACACGCGAGATTTTTACGTAAAACTGAAATTTAAAATATGTTGTGAAAAATACAATGTAAGGTGTGACATTATTTTGATAGTACAAATTCATCTTCTAAATATTTTAGTAACTAACCTAACCTAACCTAATCCTCATGGGTGGCAAAACGTCTAGAATCTCTGTTCTATGTAAGGTCGATCACTTATAATGTATATATTTGGGACGCAGCGATCGTTTATTGCGAAATCTTTGTTAATTTAAGGCCTCTAAGAAATAAGAAGTTGAAAATCCTAAATAATTAGTAAGGTTCCATATTTTATTGTATTATTGTTCGTGTTTAGGACAAAATAAAGATGGCGGTAAAAGCGGCTAATGATAATCATGTATGGAGGTAATTTGCTAGATTAGGGGAAAAGGGGGTAATGGGAGTCACTTAAGGGAGAAATGAAATAAAAGCTAAAATTGAAACAAAATATTGATTGCAGCCGCATTGACACAAAATTTACTTAATTAGCTATCAATCGACATCAATTTCAATCAATTTGGTAATCAACTCTGAAAGTTATAACAGTTTAAAAAAAAACAGGTTTGACTCCCATTGCACCGATATGCGGGCAATGGTGGTCGGCTCTGTGGGCAATCGGAGTCGTAGTCGTCGGAGGTAATTTATCATATGTCTCATGTATAACGTTCGGCTGTATCCCCAGTGCAGTATGCATATGCAGTATGCATGTGCAGTAGCCCATAACCCATAACATGAAATAGGTACCTACATCTGTACCGCATCTCATTGTTTCTTTCAAAACCATTCAATAATTAGCCAATCGGGAATACCAAATTTTCTCATCTTCTACGTCGTCTTCCTCAGTATCCTGGCATATATCGTCAGTGCCCACAAAAGGTACTCAAAGTACTCGTCGCTTCATTCTTTCAGGACCCTTCGTTTGTACTTTTTTCTCCCTTCTCTGGTCCTTTTCTTCCCATTTTTTTCCTTTTCTTATATTTGCTTACTTTTATTTTTATTTTTTATTCTCTTTCCATCAAGTTTTCCTTGGTTAGTATGGATGTGAGGCAGATTGATTTTTCTTTAAAATCTGTGTTATAATGGTATTCCTTGATATCTGTGGCCATTTCCTTTGGAGTTACCTGACTCTCATTGCCCTCAATTATGCTATGGCAAAAAAAATAAAAATAAAAAAATATATTATATACTGACACAATCTAAACTGCACATGTTTCTTTCAATAGTGTAGCTAAATACGTGAAAAGTTCTTTTTTGTATACTGTAAGAAATTAGGCACTTACATCTTATTTTACCGTAAGGAAAAATTACATCAGGACAACGCAAAACCAAAAATCTGCTGTCTCTTTAAAGCGCGAGCATTTATTTTCACGAACCATATAACACACTACCAGGAGGAACACGACGAATGCATGAAAATGCTTAACACGATGCTTACGTGGATAGTTTCGTGGATATGTGGGTGACTCCCATTGCCCGCTGACTCCCATTGCCCTGTTTTCCCCTAATTGGATATACCCTTACAATTTCTTGTTCCTAACTAAAAACATGCAATTTACGCAGCCGAAACCGAATAGAGATACTAGTTTACCTAAAAGCAACAATCAGTTCGTAGAAATGAAGCGGTAGTAGGTTTTTATAAATCTTTATGCAAACTGTTAATTGGAACATCCGGAAAGTGAAAACAGATCAAAATAAGTCCTATTTAAATACAATAATTCGATCGTTATGATTCACTGCCTCTTTCGTGAATAAGATGTTGTAAAATTAACTGTGAAAGCTCCTTTTTCACGGTTACCTTAACTTGTTTTATAGCAGTGGAAAGAAAACCATTTGTTCGTTGTTTTTTAGACGTAAAAAGATACATATTTACGAAAAAAGCCCCATTGTCAAATTTTGACACTGTGCCCTGCAATATCTTCCCAGGATTCCAAGGATAACACCAGAATGTACCTAATAACCAGAAAGTTGGTTGAAAAGATGGCGACCATATTGCGAACAAACGCAAACGCAAGAGCAAATGTTATTTTATTTTTAGACGTGATTTGTCTATTTAGGGCTAAATAATAAATAACGCTTTCTACATACGTAACCCTCCACTAAGATTTATCTGTCTTGGTGTCTATGGAAAAACAGGAATACATAAACAACCAGACCCGGTAGAGGAATCTAAATTCATGATTTAGATATTATGTAAAATATACTCAAATATATGATAACGTACTATATGTTGATTTTTTATAAGTGGAACCACGGGACAACCTAGCATTTTTTTATAAATATATAAAACAACTGTAATAAAATGAAGTTATTCATTGCAAAATATGTTAATCACAATTACAAAAGTGAGACCTTGTAAGTACAGTAATATTTATGAATAATTCATGTATTATTATTTGTTTCTCAAATCAAATGTCTAATGTTATGTGTACACTGTAAAATCACCATATACTCAATCACCAGATATGACGGTCACTTAAATTGTGATACAAACAAGTATGCAGCTTAACTAAATTCTTTCGAGTAAATGGTGCAGTAGAGAATACTAAATAGATTTCATAGACCCGTTCCGAGTCTACTAATGGGGTTAACTTCCCTGGTATCCCAAAAAAGTTTTTATCACTTTATTTACCGGCGTAATTACATCGATAAAATGACTTTAGCTTCAGAAAGAATAGGGGATCTCTACCTATCTGTCTATATATCTGAAATCAATCACAGATTCGTCGCTACTTCCGAGGACGAAATTCTTGTCTGCGTCAAAATGCGCCTACGGTATATGCAAGTTTCCCTGTAGTTCCGGGATCAGAATAGGGCTACGGTATCCCCTGCCTGTCGTAGGAGGCGAGTAAAGATCCGAGGTTGCGGGCGGCTAGAGTGGGAGCTTCAACGGCCCAGCCAGGCGATCACGGAAGAAGGTCGGTATGTGTGGTCGCATATCGTCGTAAAGACTAGATGGAGCGGTGGGCCCAGCCACCCGTATGGGAGGAGCCTGATGGGGCAACGCTCTGAGAGGATTCCAGTTGCGTTCCCTTGGAGATCCCGGAGTCATCTTTGTAGCGCCTAGGATGGCCACCGAGGGCGTTTTAGTGAGATAAAAATCTCACATAACCCTGCGTCACTCCTTCGCGTCGGGTACTTTTTTAAGGTTCCCCCTCGAGAAAAAAAACAGTATATGCAAGTGCGATTACGGTATACATACTTTAGACTAATACTGTCGCGGAATTGTTACACTTTAATTAATAGCGGGTAATCAAGATATGCGATTTTAAATTTATTTTAGCCTTGAGTTTGGCCGTGACTATGATCTACCTAACTGGGTCGAAATATCGGCAAAATGGAATTTGCACTTAGATACATATTAAAAGAAATGCATATATGTATGCATATGTATGGCAACTAATTTTAAATGCCTAGTGTATTTTCAATGCCACATATTTTGAACTTAAAAAATATGCTGTAATTATAAAACTTAAATAAACACACCGTTATCCTGTAATCATATACAGACGAATAATATTGTCTTGTTTCATTACAATATTTACTTCAGCCAAAAGCCGACACTTTTTTTTCGAGGGGAAACCTTCAAAAGGTACCCTACGCCGTGAGAGCGTCCCACGGGTTATGTGGGATTCTTACCGCACTAAAACCGCTCTGGTGGTGGTCTCTGGCGTTACAAAGAGTGCTCCGGGATCTCCAAAAGAATGCAACCGGAGTCCTCTAAGCGCGTTAACCGATCGGACTCCTCCCAGCTGACCGACTGGGCATACCACTTCGTCTGGTTTTTACGACGATATGCGACCACATATATCGCCGTCCTTCCCGGGATCGCCTGGCTGGACGGTTCGAGCTCCACTCTAGCCGCCCGCGACTCCGGAAGCCCCCTTTTCGTCGCCTTTTACGACAGCCAGGGGATACCGCAGCCCTATTCTAATCCCGGAACTTCCGGGGCAATAGCCGACACCTGGGCATAGAATTGCTCAAATCTGGAAGACGTCTGGAGCATACATAGTCACAATAATTACATTAAAACACAAAAAATACCTTGCGCGGCTTTAAATAACTCATACTGTTGAGTACAATCAATATGTATTAACTTTTTATTTGCATTTTTTCAATAGTAGAGCTTGAACAGCTTACTAAACGGTGAAAGCTGTGAGGGATTAAAATTCTACATTTCTTATTTGAAAGCTTTTATTCAAATTGGCAACTAATATACAAGATCATAATATAACTGCGAAATATTGTGAAGATGTATGTGTATTTATATTCTTTCACGCAAAAATTACAAGTCGGATTTCGCTGAAATTTCGCACACACATAACTAATGACCTAGATTAAGACATATGATACTTATGACAGTGGTAGAGGCACAGTAGTCATATTAGGAACAGTGTGGAAACTGCCTACAAGCGTCAAAAACGGCACACTCACACAAACATACGCATTGACGAGGCCGCTAAGGGGTTTTCGCAGTGCTTCAGTAGCGAGTGTCGCGTCAAGACATGTGGTCACGTTGCTATTTGTTTCCGCGATCTTTTTAAAAATGGCGCTAGTGTATTACGCGGTTTACACTATAAAATTTAATAATAAAGAACTCCGGGCGTGTCGTCGCAGAAGAATGTATTTTTCAGTGAATAATTTGCAATTTATGAAGAATAAAGCTTTTTTATGTAATGCTTTTTTAATTACTAGATATCACACGCATTTCCAAACATCTACAAGTGTCAATATTAAACTGTTTTCCGTATTTCAAACTAAGTGTCATAATAATTATCGTCATGCTGGGATTAAAATGCGAAGCTGTATGATTACCTACTTAAATTACTTGTAAACTTATTAGATATTACAATTCGATTGATTGATGACTACAATTGATGAAAACAATATATAGAGACAACCCTGTGGCTTCAATAGAGTGTAGGTAATTATTTCATAAACAAGGCTTACTTTCCATACTGGTACATATTTGTAATGTGGTAGAGGTGACCCAAGCAAGACCTTATCACTATAAGATAACCTAGTATTTAAATAAAATAAGAAATTACACAAATTGGATTTTACTGATAAATCGATTGTGAGTAAATTATTTATTTGACGCCTCAATAAGTTTCAGCGTCCGTTCCGCCTTAAATACTGACATTTAACCTGACCTAGGTCTATTTGCAATTACCTTGTGAAATAGTCCAAAAATGATGTAGACCTCTTTTATTAATTCAACAAGGAAGTTTGAAATATTTTCGTCTGAAAAATTGCGGAAAATTTTCGCAACATTAATATTTTTTTTATTTTTAAATGTAACACCTAATCAAATAAAAAAAGGAAAAAGCGTGAACATTGAAAACAATACATTTATTGTTACATAAAATCTCAGTCTAGGTAATCATTTTATTAATGTATTTATAGCACTTTTGTATTATATTCACGAATAAATAAAAACAGATCAATAGATTTTAGATCAATAGAACAAAATGTCGTCATTTGTAATTGTAGTTTAAGAATCGATCTCATGCTGACTAAGTAAATATCTCGGTCAATCAATTATTTTTAGTCTGTTTCAACTATTTTCGAATTACTACACAGTTAACCCGTGATATGTTTGGAAAAATAATGTTAAAAATCCTACTTTGGGGCTATGAGTGTAGAAAAGTTTTTTTTACCAAAAAATGAGGTAGTTTTAAAGGTTTTAAAGGAATGACCACATTCTTTAAAAACCTTTAAAGAGAGACTTAAATATATTTCAACTGGTCTAAATTTTACCTGGGTTTGATTACAGATGTCCATGGGTGGCGTGTAAAACTTACTATCAGGTAGACTATGTATGTGCTCGATTGTCACTTTTCTACAATACTAGTTGACCCGGCGAACTTCGTTCGGCCTGATAGTACGACATCACATTAGAAAAATCTAAAATTATCATTGTTTCTCCACTATATTAAACATGTATTATATATAAAAACCTTCTTCTTGAATCACTCTATCTATTAAAAAAAACACATTAAAATCCGTCCAGTTAAAAGATATAAGCATACAGGGACAGATAGCGGGAAGCGACCTTGTTGTATACTATGTAGTGAACAAAATATGTATTATTTATTTTGTTAAAATTAAATTGAGCACTTTTACATTACATTTTTTTAGGTCACGAGTGCCATAGACACACCAAAAACAGAAAATTGTACACAAAATTCTAGTTCCATCACAAAACGGGACAAAACTCATATTTTCGAACCGAAATCAACCACTTAATCTAAAACTTAAGCTATGAACAGCACTCCTGTTTTTTACAAAAAACGAACTGAATGGACGTATCTATTCTTTCACGATTAATTCGATCTCACTTGCAAAACTCAGGCATTCTTAAACGATGTAAAACCGCAAAGCGTCAGTATCGCCAGATCAGAGGCACCGAGACATACACCCATTCTTTTCACTATGAAACATTACCTACCCATTGTGTTCACGGCGCGTTACGTTACAAAACGTAGATAACTCGCTTGATTAATGATTTTACCATAAGATTTTACCTAAAGTGAGGCCGCTTGCAAAAGGGTTTGCTGTCGCAACGCCACCGATACGGGTCATATGCCGATTATTATTTTGCCATCGCAAAATGACAGAAATCGCGATAATGCGCCAATTACGGATGTTTTCATGAATAAAGCGCTCGAAAGGTCAAAGGTTTGGAACTACAAGTTACAATTTTTACCAAATATATTTTTGTTGAAAGGACATCGGCTTGAAATGAATATATTTACATGTTGTCTAATCAGTGGAATAATAGTCACCGATGAAACGTGAATCTTTCAAAACTTAATTCATAATCATCGAGCATAGAAGCGTTTTCAGAAACAACTCGAATAAAAATATCGGCTTTTCACCATATCAGTAGGTATATTACGTTTTTATAGAATTCTAGGACATTAAAAACAAGGAGTGTTTAAATAATGGTAACGTTTAGTATTAAATGTTTCGTAATTAAAAGCATAAAATGGTATTCAATTAAATACCATGTATTACTTGTAATAATAAAGTAACTCCTCTTCAATCTATAATGTCGAACGCAATACAAATATTGGCAATCGGTAAATGGTACAGTACACATCATTGCCACATGAATTGTATATTATCTTAATTGTTTATGCAATACTCAATTAGCATCTGACAATTCGGTTAGTAATTTAGTATTTTCAAGCGGTTCTGTCCGCCGTCCTTTCGAAATAGTAGGGGAGTTCAGAGTAGGGGTGGTAAAACGAAGAACCGCTCACTGCGGCCCCTACTGTCGTAGAAACTGCCGACGCGTGTAGCCATCGCCGCGGGAGAAAAAAAGCAAAGCTGTCATTTTGAATTAATTGTCATTTTGACATTTGACCTTCGCGCGCGATTTTGAATCGAGTGACGTGTGTGCGGGAGGATTGTGCCGAACAGTGGTGTGTAGTGTGATGGTACTCTGCCGCTCTGACAAGAGTGCAGCATGAGGGGTAGCATTTGTCGGTTCTTGTTGTTGGCGCGTCTCGTTGCTGCCATCACTGGACCTAGGGTTAGTATTTTTTTCTATGAAGGCAAAAGACTTCTCTTCACTCTGCCATTTTTTTTTATTTTTCATATTATCATTATTTATGACCAGAAAATATAAAAAAAATATTTTATTGATTTTTCGTATAATTTCAAGTTTTAATCTCCACTATATATACGAAATATATAAACAACATTTAATAAACAAGGTCAAATATATTGTAATACATGTAAGAATTTATGAGATTATAAGAAAAGAAAGTTATAATTGTAAGATTTCATCTTTTTAATGAGTGATTAAACAAAGTATACATTACACGCTATAATGCAAAATGCATTATAGCACGCAAATGCCGTTACATAAAATAAATTTGCACTGTACGAGTATATTTAAATTTTAGCATATAATTTTCATAAAATGTAATGAAATGATAACGACGAATTAAAGTTGTATTAAATAAGGCGTGACGAGTTATTTGAAAGTTAATAAATTAAATCGAATCGGGCGTCTTATTAAGAAATTAATATTAAAAATCTACATAAATGATAATTACAAACACACAGTTGATAAAAAAAACACGTCTCTATAATAAAAAAGATTTCGATAAGGAACTAATATATTGTTCATATTTTATAGACAATTTGAGTGATAGTTATAGATTATGTGAGTCAATACTATTTAGTTTTTTTTTTGACATTGTGATGTCAATAGGTAGTAGGTATTTAAGTAAAGTAAGCAATGACATCTTTCAATTTCATCTTCTCTATTTTATCTACTCAATTTGAGTGATAGTTATAGATTATGTGAGTCAATACTATTTAGTTTTTTTTTTTGACATTGTGATGTCAATAGGTAGTAGGTATTTAAGTAAAGTAAGCAATGACATCTTTCAATTTCATCTTCTCTATTTTATCCAACTTGGATTTAAATCTGCTGCCCTCAACGGTTCCCTTGAGGGTAGCATGGCGATACAAATACGTCCACTGGCGGATTCAGGATTTTTATTTTTAGGGATTTCATTCACCGACGGGTATGAAAATATAATGGCGAAAATACACATTACTAAAAATAACATCTTTTTGAATTTTTTTATAATAACATTTAAAATTTACATCTCGAAAATTTTGCATCTGTGTTGCAAATTGAAGTTTAAAAAGATTTTCGATTGCTTAAGTTTTCCTAGTCCCTTTCTGGACTAACCAGTGCTGATACAATATTCTTTTGCATCGTCTCATTATATAAATATTTGTATATTTCTTATACTTTTTACGAAAAAAAATCTACCAACGCAAAATATATGAAGTACCATCCGCTTATGAAATCCACTTAGCATTTACGTCTTGATGATGTGATACGAAGAAACTCAACGTTATATAACTATTTCCTTTAACCTTTCTCTCGGATACCCGCTCGGAAAGAATTTCGCATGTCTGTGCCGGCGTAGGAACATGTTCCACTAACACCGATGAGCGAGAAGCGAGAAAAATGGAAATAGGGGAAAGGAGATAGTAGATAAAGTAATAAAAAAGTAAGAGGTTGAATTTAATGCATAAATAAAAATTATCGCAGATATAATTAAAAATGGTTTACATTAAAAAAGTAAAATCTTGATATGATGAAAATAGAAACTTATACGTATTTTAACGTTAATCATGAACAAAAAAATGTAACCTAAACAAATAACTGTATTTAGAATGGAACGTACGACGGCATAATCTAAAATCAAAATGATATTCCGGACTACAAATTAGATCTCTTTCTTTTTAAGAGTATAACTCTATAATCTTTGGAAACAAATGTCTTTTGAAACAAATTACATTGACTATATATCGCTTAATTTACATTTATTCCTATAACATAATTAGTTTGATGAATTTTATGAGGGGTAATATTTGATTTATTTTTAATTGAGGAGTACTATAGACTATGCAATCTATTTAACTGCTTTATCTCTAACTTATCTCCAATGTTATTTGGTAATTTTTAGTGTAATTAGGGCAACTTGCCATCAGATCGGCTGCAATATAAAACAAAAATATTATTGTAGGCAGGACTATATGGTATTTTAATGACACCGTCCATGAACGTAGCCATTTAAAACCAGGTGAATCAACTCATTTGTCACTTATATCTTTACCACTTGACTATGAAACGGTCAGCAGCTTAGCATGTGGAAGATTTCGTGCCCATTAAACAAAAGAACAAGACACATTCTTTTGTTTAATACTCTACACTGAATTTCGCAGCGTAAAGCAATTGACGCTTAAAAGTAATGTTTTGTGACCCTAGAATAAGCGAAAACATCGTACATCGCTTTTAGCATACGCATTATAAATACGACAAGTCAGTTACGGACGTCCGCAATGTCGCATCTCAAGCTGTTTGAACTCTGTAGCGACGTAATAGGTTTCATTATCCAACGAATGTATAATTAACTAAGCATTGTGTGTGTAATTAGCCATCCATGTGATTGGGTGATCAAATCATTCGGCTTTAATTAACTTTTACCAACCTGCTTTATCTTTTTACTATGCTGTTAGCATACTAGGCATTGATATTTGATTAAATATTATTTTATCTCGTTTATATAACTCATATTTTGGGGAGGATAATCTCCGATGTCATTTAAAGGGTAAAACGCGTGTTTTTTTTTTATCTTCCGTCGTTAGACTCGGACACCGTTCCTACCAGCATTTCTGTCTAATAAAAGAGTTCAGTTTTCGTCTTACTGGGTCACTTACTCCTTAAATATACCAATGCAAATGTACTGTGAAAACTAGTGTTACTAGATTCTAGATAACAATACCGGACCCTTATTATTTTAAGGTTACGCTGCCACGCCTGCCACCGTTTTCGCGAATTGCCTTTTAACATAAATATAAGATTTAGGCCATGGCGTACCTCGGTCGAAAGCTATGGTCCACCGCTTATGAAGATATGAAAATACTCGTCGTCAACGCATTATTGTCCCACTGCTGGGCACGGGTCTTCTCTCGGAATGACAGAGTGATGAAAATACTAAATTTATGTTTTTATTTTTTGGCAATACCTACCCCAAATTTTCTTTTCCAAAAATTGTACGATGTACAATCTTGTACAATTTTCGTTCTTATTATATACATCGTATCCACTATTATTTGTAACTTGAACTGAAAAAATTGAGAAGTTCAAACTAAGTAGCGGTCATTTTGCTTAATATGTCGACCGTGTTACGCCGTGACCATGCTAATTGACATTTCAATTTTACGTAAAAGTAAACATTACGAACTCATTGTAAATTTAAACTTTACGCATAAACTTTACGATCTCATTGTAAAATGTCACGTACGATACGTAACACTGTAACGCCTACAGGGTTTGATGGAGGGAATAAAAGTGAAACGGTATTGCAAAGGTCTCATGAATATACAAACGGACAGAATAATTGCCGTAGAAAGTTCATGACATCGTTAAATGAAGTAAAGGGCACTTGGGTACTGTGATAAATGGTGAGAGGTTAGAGCTATAGGAAGAACTGATAACACGGCAGAAAGATTCTGTTGAGCGTACCGCGACGGATCTAGACATTTTGTTTTGAGGTTTCGTCGTTCTCCTGGACCAGCTGAAGGGAACTTATGTTACTAATATAAGGGAACTTATATAACAAAGAAAATGACGGCGGAAAAAATAAATTAGTATAAAGATTGCACGTTCATCTGTTACTTCTAACATACATATTTAGATGTTGTATTGAGTTCCAGTCTTAGTTTAAATCATAAATATACTTTTTATATCTATAATTCACATATGATCAGTTCTGATTGACTTCAGATACAAACTCTGTATACCTATATGAAGTTGCTTACAAATTGTATATGGGCTGTATTATCTTAGATGAACGGTATTATCTTAGTTTTTAAATTGTCGCCGTGCTCTGTATTTAATATGTTTCCTTAGGTTTGGGGGGTTACGGGTAGAATGATGATTTATTTGACAGTTTTCAAGGTGGTAGAACCAGTTTAGTCGACCGATGAAGCATTTCTTCCGTTTCGATAGAAGGGTATGGTTGCCGGCACACTTTCACATGAGGCGACCATCATAGTCCTCGGGAGTGGCGACGCATCTGTGACTGACTTCAGACGGAACCCATGTTCTGTACGAAGTTGATTACAGATGTCCATGAGCGGCAGTGGCCACTTACCATCAGGTGCATGCTCGTTTGCGACTTCAGTCAGATAAAAAATAAATAAAACATACAATATCAATATCGATCACTAATTTAATTTAATTAGTAGGAACTACAAGTAACACGTTACTTAACTGGCATACAATAAACTGTATTTTAGTCAATAAATATTAAACAAGTCAATTAAAGTTGACAGTTGACACTAATATGATTCACTCATTCAAGTGTTAAATCAACTTCACTGTAAGAATTTACGAGCATATAATTGAGAATTTTCCTACCAGTAATTTACCTATTTAGTCGGTTAAGTGTTATGGAGGCAATTCAGTTCAATGTGAAAACATTTGTTTCTTTATTATAAGTGTAAAATACAAGATATTAAATGAATTATTACTACTTAAAAAAATACCACAATAATCGTGAGACATATATCACTACATAGTATAAGGCAAAGTCGATTCCCGATGTCTGTCCCTATGTATGCTTAGATCTTTAAAACTACCCTACGGGTTTTAACTCAGTTTTTTAACAGATAGAATAATGCAAGAAGAAGGTTTTATGTATAATACATGCATAATATAGTGGAGGAACACTGAAAATTTTAATTTTTTGACTTACAGGGCGGAACGAAGCTCGCCGGGTCACCTAGTTGTATATATTAATAAGGGGTTCCCAAACAATTCTTCAAATGATTTAATATTGATTAATCGATCGATTTAATACTCCCTAAGACTAAGATTGTCGCCTTATATTAATGTGAGCTAGTAACACGCAAACCCTTCCAGCAAAACGCAAGAACTACTTTACTCTGTAAATAGGTGTTGCGGTGGTACTTCCACGGTATAGACATTTAAAAAGATCAAACATCGGAGTAAATACATGTAACAAAATTATCGCATACAAAAGACTTAAACGCGCTCAGTAGCATGAGTTTGAAAATATATCTTTTATTCTTGTTGGATTTTTCTTTGCTCATTTATTTTCATAATTACACATAATACAAAAACAATGACATTGAAATTTTAGTCATATCTTCAAAGCTTGGAATTGAACCCGAGCTCTCTGCATTCAGAACCCGTATGATCCATCCATCCATCCATCAGCCTTTTGATGTCCACTGCTGAACATAGGCCTCCCCTAAATGGCGCCACTCCAACCGGTCCTGTGCCCTCTGAATCCAACGGTTTCCCGCTGTCTTCTTGAGGTCATCGGTCCATCTGGTAGGGGGGCGACCTGTACTCCTTTTGCCTAAACGTGGTCGCCACTCGAGGACCTTTCTTCCCCATCGGTTATCGGTCCTACGAGCGATGTGGCCGGCCCACTGCCACTTCAGCCTGCTAATTTTGAGAGCTATGTCTGTAAGCTTCGTTCGTCTACGGATTTCATCGTTGCGAATCATGTCTCGTAGCGAAATTCCGAGCATAACCCTCTCCATAGCACGCTGAGCGACCCTGAGCCTCCGAATGAGGCCTACCGTGAAGGACCACGTTTCGGCGTACCCGTATGATAACCGCACGAAACTCGCCGTGCGCTTAAAAAAATCAAAATTTACATACAAATGGCTCCGTAAAATATTTAAATGAAAGCAAAGATATGATTTATGGAATAAAATGATTCAGTCTTGCATTAAACATGTGATCATGTTGTATTCATGAATTATTACACTTGTAATAACGGTATTAAAGTGCAGTAAATCTTGGTTGTAATATTGTCAATTATACTACGGAATCTACTACTTTTGCTGATTAACTGTTTATTGTTCTTCTTTTATTTTAAGTGAAGTGAATAGCAAACGACGTGCAGTCCATTTGATTGAGGGGGACAACTGCCGCCCATTGATATCTGCAAGCAAATCATTACAGGACGAAGGATCTACTTTTCTTTTATCTAATTGAAGTAGAAAACGAGCATGCAGCAGCATGCAGAGCAGCCCACCTGATGGTAAGTGGCCGCTGCCAGCCATGGACGCATGCCGCCTTTGTAAGCAACTTTATATAAAACATGGGTTCTATCTGAAGTCAATCACAGATGCGTTGTTACTCCCGAGGACTAAGATGGTCACCTCATATAGAAATGTGCCGGCAACCACACCCACCAACGAAACGCAAGAACTGTTTTACGCTAGAAATAGGTGCGGTGGTTGTACTTCTCTTAAAATCCGTAGCGTAGTTTTAAACATCTAAGCATATATAGGGACAGACAGGAAGCGACTTTGTTGTATACTATGTAGTGATACTCATTACTGTGGTAGCCCTGACCGAAGCGATCGAAGCCGCAGAAATAACCTAGTGTAGATATAAAGTATAGTTCTACGATACCCACGCAGTCACTAACATGCGTAACGATGACGATATATGACCATAGCATGCACTTTCTCCGGTGCGCGCGCGCATGTCGCTTAGCGGTCATTTGCGGTGTCAACTGTTCTCACACCGAGAAAATATGGCATTGTTCTCTTTGGAATACGTCTTTGTTATTATGCGAAAACGTATGTAAACGCGTGGTAAGTTAGTTATGGAGTTCGTGAAAATAAACGAAATAGGACGAACCTAAATAAGGCAGAACTTACTCGTATTAACGCCTGTTACAACGGAGTCGTGAGTGCACAGAGATCTGAGGGAGAAACTTATATTCACTTGAAGCTTACCTGTCTAGAGTTTGGCTTCGGAACCCTCTCGGAGGCAATTTTGCACATGTGATATAATCATCGTCTGCCAACACTTACAAATACTATGTGTTAAACAATTTCCTTTCTGTACCTAACCCAAAAGCGTTAGTGACCCACTACACGTCGTCTTCGCTTAATCTTTTACTAGTCACCCGTCACATCAGTCGAAATTCGACCGTAACTTAAATTAAAGAACTAAACTTCATATTGTCTAAAGTAGTACGAATATTTCTCAAATTCAAATGAAATATAATTATTTTCAAGTAATTTTGAACTCACCCGTTAAATATAAAAAGAGGTTTATTTAGCTAAACGGCATTTTAAAGCAATAGCGGGTATTTTGACAAAGACACTGACATTTCTGACGTTGTGTTTTCATAGTAGACATTGAATGTTCTATTTCGTTTATTATTTATGTGTTTGTGACAAATGCACGGTAGTGTGTGTAATATGTTTTTAGTTGATTTTATGTATGTTTTAAGCATTAATTGAAAAAAATATTAACATTCTACATTCCTTTTATACGTCCACTGCACGTGTAAAGTTTCATACTAATCCGTTCGCGGCATATTACTTACAAATGCTTCACAAGTTTTTGCTCCACGTATTAATATATATAGATTGCCCCGAGAATAAGGCTTGTAAACTTATTTTAAACCTACTTACTTATCATTGAAATTAACGCACTTAGAGTCCACGCCTATGCGACATTCGAGAATGTACGAATCGCAAACCAAATGAGAATGAATCACTGACAAATAATATGATTTCTAAAGACAGAACAAGGAATTAGATATGATGTTGCATCAGCGTTGACAGATTCAATTCCCGGTGGCGTAACGTTGCGTCGGTCTGCGGTGGCGCTGAGGTGAGCCCTTGCACAATGCTACAGGAAATATATTATATTCAAATGCATTCAAATATGTCGGAAGTGCTTGAATGGGTCGTGAGCTTTTACTACTACTGTGATTATAAATACTGCTAGTAAACTAGTGCAATTTGAACTACATTAATATATGTATGCTTATATTAATAATAATATTAAAGTTATAATTATAGAAGGTGGTAGAACCAGTGTAGTTCGACCGGGGTAGTACCACCGCCACACCTATTACTGGCGTAAAGCATTTATGGCGTTTCTATGAAAGTGTGTCGTTGCCGGCACACTTTTATATGAGGCGATCATAGTCTTCGGAAGTAGCAACTCATCTGTGATTGACTTCAGATAAAACCCATGTTCTATATGAAGTTGCTTAAGATGTCCATGGGCGGTAGAGACCACTTCCCATCAGGTGGACTGCGTGCTCGTTTGCTACATCAATCAAATAAAAAAATATAATATGTATAAATACTTTGTACCTATGATTACAAACAGTGTTAGCACTACTCTTTTGAATTTTGGCCTTTCGCATTAGGGGTTCCGAGCTTCAAAGCAGGGCTTAAGGCTCGTCTCCAGCTGACTTATCGCCACCGCTGCTTCTACTTAATTACAGAGGTCTTAAGCATTGCTCGTTTTTTGGTTTGGAACGTACCGTAAGAGAGACATTGATTACCTGGGCTTAATTACGGATGTCCCTGGGCAGCAGTAGCTACAGATGGGTTGCAAGTTCGTCTGCTCACTACATAGTATAAAACAAAGTCGCTTCTCGGTGTCTGTTCCTATGTATGCTTAGATCTTTAAAGCTACGCTAGAGATTTTAATGCACTTTTTTAATAGATAGAGTGATTCAAAAGGAAGGTTATTATGTATAAAACATGTATAATATAGTAGAGAAACACTGATTATTTTAGTTTTCTGACTTAGGCGGAACGACGCGACGTACATCGGGTCAACTAGTCTGTAACATAAAAGAAAGATAAAGTAAACAAGAGATAACACTAAAGAAAGTTATAGAATGATATGAAAGAATGTTGAACGCACTTATCTCATTGTCATAGTACGTAATTACGACTATTATTGAACGACGCACGATGAACCGGTGCGTGCTGGAGATCACGAAGACAAATTGTTAATGTAATGATCGAGATGAAATCCGATCATTCCTATCATATTTTAAAACTCGATTTTACAAAGTGGTATGACGGTAGAATCATAAACGTGGTAGGTTCATCATAAACTAGGTGGTAGATATGTGCTCGGAGGACTCCGACTGTGTTCCGTTGGAGATCCCGGAGTCCTCCACGTAGCGCTGAGGACGGCCACCGGGGGGTTTTAGCGAGGTAAACATCCCACATAACCCGGCATTGCACCCACGGCGGCAAGTACCTTTTGAAGGTTTCCCCCTCGATAATAAAAAAAGGTGGTAGATATGAGGTACATATGTAATTCGATCGCGAAAGTGCCAACGCCACACGATATCTAGCGTGAAGCATTTCTTTCGATTCGATGTAAAGGTATGGCTGCCGGTTCACTTTTATATAAGGCCTTATTATAAAGATAGAGCCCTTGTTCTGTAATAAGTTGCTTATAGTATGTCAATGTTGAACATCTTAGCAGTTAGGAGTAGCAACGCACTTGTGATTGACTTAACGAACCCCTGTTGTAAATGAAGTTGCTCGATGTTCGTGGCCGTCAATAACTTACCATCGGTAAATTTTTACTCGTACATTGCAATTTTGCTTATGTTTCGGATATGTATACGGATATGTACTTGCGATGTATAAAATATTAGGCCGAGAAATAGATAATACATATTTTTTTCTATATAATAACGAAGTAGCAAACGTGCATGCACTCCACCTGATGGTAAGTGGTCACTGCAGCCCATGGAGGTCTGTAAGCAACTTCATATAGAACATCGGTTCTGTTTGAAGTCAATCACAGATGCGTTAATATTCCAGAGGACTAGGATGGCCACATATAGAAGTGTGCCGGCAACCACACCCTTCCATCGAAACGCAAGGAATACTTCATGTTAGAAATAGATGTGGCAGTGGTACCTCCCCGGTCGAACTACACTGGTTCTACCACCTTCGCTGTTTTAAGGAAATAATAACTCATTCTAAGGGTACAGTCGGGTACAGGTCGAAAATAATAAACTTATTACTTATAACTAAGAGTACAGATCGTTCAACCGAGGAACGACCGCCATCACACTCATTTTAACGCGGATGTCGGTTGAACTTAATAAGAATAATAAGAGAAGACCATCTTAGTCTTCAGGAAAGACCATGCAACTGCGATTAACATCTGTAACTGTGCCCTGTGTAGAGTCGGTTACAAATGTTAATGAGCGGCAGTGAACGCTTGCCATCAGGTGAACTGCACGCTTCTTTGATACTGCACTTTTATAAAAAAATCAGAGATGACACAACTAATGCTACTGAAACACGCTATCCAAGTATTTTATAATAATTCAGGTAACGGAACTACATAGAGGAAGTGGTCAATTATAATAATAAGCGATCAGCGCAGCGTTTATATATAGCTCGGTAATTCTTAGTGTTGGTATTTTATTTTACTTATACAACTTATACAACAATTTATACCAATGAACATAAATTTACCTAGTAAGCTTTTTTCTTTTGCAAAGTCATATTTCTATTAAAATTTAGCTACAGCTGCTTTGCTACCCTTGAATTAAATCTTGACTATTAACACATTTTTATATTACGCTTTGACGTACAGAAGGAGGTAAGGAAGTCTCCTCCCATAGCACAGTTTACAAAAGGAAAAATCTTCAAACAGGAAGACCATAGTGTTGTTGCCTAGAAATTTCAAAATCTATTTATTCCAGACCATATTAATATAGGGTGAAGTAAATCAAAACTATCTTCAAAAAAGTGAGCATGGTATTCCACCAAATAAGCCACCTTATAGATAATTTGTAAAAACGATCTGTATACGCTTAATTTGTAAAAAAGAATACAAATATCCTTCCAATTTAGCTAATTAGTTTTCGAAACACCAAAGGATATGTAAGTAAGAGTTGTATACATAACGAGTATCGAAAGTGGACTTTCATCGTTTTGTGGAAACCATACGACTATTCTGATTCGACACGCGTCTTTGTTTACTATAGAGAAAACAGACAAACATGTCTGCAGGTTCATTTTGTGAGTGATGACATGGATGAAAGCCTCTGCATATCGAAAGCTTTGTCCCAAATGTTTAGAACAAGAATAATTTTTATAATCACTATACATAATTTTGTCCATAAGATAAAATAGCTTTCGTAATTTCTATGAATTAATTAGCATTATAAATCTGTCTTTTATTTTTTCGGTAATACTCGCATTATATTAATAGCTATTAAAAATTAACTGCAATCTACGAAAGCATTTTTTGTCATACATGCAGTTTGTTTTTCGAATAACTTATTTTGTTTTACGTCTGTGAAACGGCTAATCAAACATTTAGAGGATTCGTAAAGAACCGGAAAACATCAATCACGATATACACATAGGCATTATTAACATTTTTATTACGTACAATAACCTATATTTCCAAATTGAAATCAAAAACGCGATACACTGATTAAACAATCATCTTTAACTTACGCAATGTGTATCCACTAATCGCTGACGCTTTATTTAACGGTTACTTTCGGCAGTTTGACCTTTAGTGACGTCTCAAACGAAACCAAGAGTCGGAACCTGTCTTGTGAAAGTGTTCAAAGCGAGCGGTTTGGCGATCGTTCCATAAGCGGATACATCCTGTACCAATCTAAAGACATACCGGTTATGAGCTCTATACTTGTCGCATCGCATAAGAGATGGTTAGATCATTAGTTTCAATATATTCGCATTATGTAAAGCTTGTTATACCAGATTATACTCAACTCTGTATTGAAAAAATGATTTAGTGACGTAGAAATAGGTATTAGAAGTAGAAAGCTGAAAAATCTTACGTATATATATTTAATTATCATGATATATTATGCATGCTTATATTTTATACATTTTTGTTGGTCTATCAAGAAATCACTTCATCAGCTTAGTCTAAACGTACCCTTATTCAATAAATCATGCAATTTCATCCAAAACGCAGTTTCTAAGATTAATTTCCTGCAATAGAAAATTGCATAAAAAATATGTAAGCAAACGATAGCAAATCCATACAGCGTTCAGTAGCCACATCTGCGCACGCGCAAGAATGCACTTTCGTGTTACTGATGCGTCACGAACAGACAAATCTTCCCCACGATATGTGTGAAAATAACGTTATTACACGGAATCAGCTGAATTCTCTACAATATCTAAATAAACTGATGCCGAGTATACAAAGTAGATTAAAGCGTATTACATAAATTGAACGTTTCAATTAATATCATAGCCAAGTTCCAAATTAAAATATCTAACGAGTGGTAAAATGGAAAATTATTATTTTATAGTACCAGAATCTCAAGGAGACGACCAGCGACCTAATTACCATTGCGGTGTGACGCAGTGTGGGTTCCGGGTTCGATCCTCGGCCAAGCTAATATCTAAAAATTGATATTTTCTGCTCGAATATATGTATCTTTATGTACTACCATAGCATCTACGACAAAGGAAAAAAACTACTATCGGGCTGTGAAACTAGAAGCCATTACTTTTGTTATTTAAGAATATTATAAGTCTTAAGTAGTATATTAATTTCTTGTAGAATAAAGCTACCTGTACATTTTAACTAACGTCACAATTCTCTCCTATTTCAGATAGAAAATGACTTCGATAGAAGTCGACAACCATCTTTGGGGCATCAGGGCTTCAACGAGCATCAAACCAGATTTGGGCTGAGCTCGCCCATCCAGACCTTCCCGCAACAGGCTCCTCTTCTCAGCAGCCCAGCTCCCAATCTCCAGTTCCAACAACCGGCGTCCAACTTTCAGTATCAACAGCAACAACAACCCTATGTTCCGCAGCTCAGTAACATTATCCCCAGTCAAAGCATTCAACCCAACTTACCGTTACCCAACAATAATGCCCAGTACCAGTTTAACCAAGCTGCAAATGTCAACCCGCCATTAAACAATTATCAACAAAATTTAAGACCACTTACTCAACAAAATCAAAACATACTGCAGCAACCGATACCAACGCTGCCCACTTTCCAAAGCAATGGACTTCCTGTACCTCAGAACCCGCCACCGTTTAATCAGAATCCCAATATTCATGGCACCGTTAATATCGGACAGCAGAGACCAACGCAGGCAGCTTTCCTCCCGACTCTGTCCCAGAACCAACAGACTTTTAATCAACCTAACCCAATAACGATACAAGCCGCGCCAAATTTAGCCCCGCAAAACATAAACCTTGACAACGCACAGATCCCCTTCCAATCAAATCTAGGTCAAGCTCCTATATTTTCCAATGGCCAAACTGCACAAATCCAAAACTACTTTGAGCAACAATCACAAGAAAACTTGGAAAAACTAAAAGAACTCCAAGAAAGACAAAGGATTATACAAAAGCATCAAGAATTTGTCCATAAGCAACAACAGAAGCAACAAGAAAAAGTTGAGAAACTGCACGAAGAGTTTTTAAGCAAGCAGGCTACGAAAGCTGTTCCTACTTACCCGACGACAGAAAGTTACGAGAACTTGTATAGTAGGACCCAGGATAAACGCAGGCCTATTCTCCCGCATGAAACGGATTTGTTCAGAAAAGCTGTTGAAATGTACGAGAAAGATCATCCCACTACTACTACCTCTACAACAACAACTACAACGACCACGGTGCGCCCCCAAACCCCTCGCTACAGAACTAGAGCGACACCAAAACCAAGAAATCCTCCACAAGATAGGAATAAGCAAAAGCTGTATAATGAAATAAAAAACCTACTCGAAGAGAGTGAAACAAAGGGTTTTGATGATAACCTAAGGGCGAAAAGTGTAGCGCTTTTGCAAAAGCCAGATATTTTAAAACAATTGAAAGTAGCGTTGGCAGAGAACCCGGAAGACTTTAACGAAAAGAACTTTTCATCGCGAGAAATATCCCTGAATGGCCAAAAATTCGAGGTGATAAGAACGACAAACCCTAATTTGATACCTAAGGGGGCAATATCCGCGGATGGCCAAAACTTTGCTCAAATATTATCAGCCGCACAAGAAAATCAAAAAGAAAGCCGAATCTCCTTCGAAGACTTGACCAAGGGTGTTTTACCGCCCGGCGCTAACTTTGAACTTATCAAACAAAGCGACAACGGCAAACTCGAAGAAGTCAAAGTTCCTAATGCACTTCAAAATAAAAAGAAACTAACATTTGTTTTTCTTGAAGAGCAAGACGACGGATCTTATAAAGTGAAAGGTGTTAAAGCGAATGGCCAACAAACAGAAGAAGGGCCTGAAGTGGAAAACATATTGAATAAGATAAAGAAAGGCGAGATTCAGTTGCCAGGCCCCACGAAAATATCTAACAGCATTTACAGTTCGACTACTTCTAGTCCGTCGACTGAGGCGACAGATTATATCGCGGAATCTTCTCATCATCCTTCAAGTTACTCTAGCTTTGTTACTACGTCTAACTTTGGAACCTCCGGACTCACTAACCCGGCGATACAAACTACACCGCTGCCAGTTTTCCGTAATCCAGTTGTTCAAGCCACAAGAACAACGCAACCACAGACGCAGACTTTCGCTCCATCTACTCAAATAACTACCACTGAGAGATACGTTGCAAAGTCGACAACACCAACTTATATAATAAATAGAGGCAACAACAACCAATCGCCTAGAAGTCCCTTCCCCAGCTCAACGGTCGTGAACACAACACCGTCGTATAGACCGACCCCTGAAGACCTAGTCGTAATAGGATCTAGTACGATTCCGCCCAGTTTTGATACATCGAACGCGCATTTAGTCTCGCCTAGACCCGCGAACCCTGGTTTAGTTGACATCTTGAAAGAGAATGGTTTATTTGCTACCGCAAAATACTTGAAGCAATCCGGTTTAGACTCGATATTGAACGAAACAGGGCCCTATACGATATTCGCACCAACTGATAAGGCGTTCAGAACACTTTTGGTGCAGCTAGGAGGTCCTGATAGAGCCGAAGAGAAGTTCCGTGACAATCCTCGACTATTAAGTGGCGTAAGTGTTTTTTTTTCATATATAACTTTAAATAGCCAACCAATATGTAGTCCACCTGATGCTAAGTGATCACTACTGCCTAAGATCATCTCTAAACAACTCTATATAGAACAAATGATCTATCTGAAGTCAGGTACATTGCTGCTCCCATGAACTAAGGTGGTCGCCTCATATAAATGTGAGCTAGCAACCACATTACTCAAAGTGTAAGAAGTGTTTTACGCTTGATATAAGTGTGAATATTGGACATGCTTTCCTGGTCGACCTATACTCGTTCTACCTTTTCAATTTAAAGTAGGTATCATTGAAGGAATTATAATAAAATTGCTCATATTCCAGCTTCTACTACATCACGTGATCCCTGGCGCGTTCGACATCGGCTCTCTCCAAGACGAGATGACAGGCGTCTCCCTCGCCGGCACGCAGCTCAGAGTGAACCAGTATGACATGCACGACGTGGAGTGGAATGAGGTGCGAGTGACCACCATCAACGGCGCTCGTGTCATTGAAGACAAGAAAGATATACATGTGCCACAGGTAACTGCTTATATCGCTGCTTGGTTTTAATAAAACAACTCGTAAAAACGAAAATTTTGGGAGCCCTGATAAACATAGATCTTTTTTTAATCTAAAGTAGTCATTCAAAAATATACCTATATTAAAAGACAATCCTGTTATCCCTAAGGCTTCAATTCTAAGCTATATTTTTTTATTAAACTATGCCTAGATAAAATTAATGACATTTGAATTGTGTGGTTATTCATTCAAAGCAGATATATATCTTTTCTTCAACATCTTGATCTTAGAGATAAAGCGAAATTGAAAGTGAGCGTAGTCCTTACGTTCATAGAAATAAAAAAAAAAATTATTAAACTCTATTGAGCAAATGCTTCAAGTAACTACAAACTATCATTGCCATTATATTGTTTGGTTTAGATTGCGGACTTTTTAATTTTATCTAATTAATAATTTTTCGTTTAAGAAATAAGTCTCATAAGTTGATCCTGTTGATAAATTTCTTCTTTCCAGGGTATAGCCCACGCAGTAGACCGGGTGATGTTCCCGCTGCCCGTCGGTGACTTGGTCCAAACCTTACAAGCGGATCGAGACAGGCGTTTCACCACTTTCCTTAAAGCTGTATATGCTAGCGGTTTCGCAGAAACTTTAGCAGGTTTGTTACTTGCCCTTTGCCCAACCTACGTCAATGAAAACATGGCTGCATTAACGAGTATTCATTGCCGTAGTTACTTTGTTGATTATACTTAAAATGTCAGTTATTAGTGAGTAATTAATTTGATTTTTCTGTTCTTTGTTCACTGTTAACGCAACTTGTTAAACTAGAGAAACGCTAGAAATATAAGTAAGCTTCGGGTGTTCTTAGATAATGTTTATTACATTTTTTTAAGGAATCATTTAGCGTTTTAATTTGTTCTTAGTCAATTTTAAAACAAAAAACTTAAAAAAGATAGATTTTTTTCGAAGACAAATCTAAAGAATACATTTTAATAATAAATAAGTATCTACATCTTTAGAAAATCTTCAATGTTCCTTTTTCTGTCACCAAGAGGAGGAGACAAGAGATTTTTTTTTATTTTTTTACGAATAGAACAGTCTGGTTAGGTGATACAAATTATACTCTGATTAGGACACCTAAAAAACATCCTGTCGGAGGGAGGCCAGGATTAAGCTTTACCACATTTCGGTTTCCATAGAGCAAAACTTATAGTGTTCGCACCAACGGACATCTGACATATCAACAAGCAAGCGTAATGCATTAAGCAACCGAATTCAGCTTTAACATATATCATTCGCAGAGAGCAAAACCTACATAGTGTTCGCACCAACGGATTTGGCGCTTATCCGCCTACGGACAAGCGAGCATAATACCTTGAACGACCAAATCCAGCGTTAACACATTTCGTTCGCAGAGAGCAAAACCTACACAGTGTTCGCGCCAACGAACGCGGCGCTCATCCGCCTACCGACAAGCGAGTTTAATACCTAGAAAGCAAATTCAGCGTTAACACATTTTGTTCGCAGAGAGCAAAACCTACAGTGTTCGCGTCAACGGACCCGGCATTCACCCGCTTACCTACAAGCGAGCGTAATACGTTATGCAACCGAATCCAGCTTTAACATATTGTATCGTTCGCAGAGAGCAAAACCTACACAGTGTTCGCACCAACGGACGCGGCCTTCACCCGCCTACCTGCGAGCGAGCGTAACGCGTTAAGCGAGCGAGCGGCGGCGCGCGCGCTGGTGGCGCGGCACGTGCTGCCCGGCACGCTGTACTCCGCCGGCATGCGCTACTACCAGCTGCGGAACTCCATGGAGGACGCCAAGCCGCTCACGCTGCAGAAGAACGCTGGTGAGCTGCGCTGTTTTTTAGCATTTTAGCTTTGATGTAGCGTGGGTTTATGCCGCCAGGGGCGGAAGTAGAATGTACTGGCCATCCAGTTAAAAATGTTAGTCGGCAAAATCTAATAAAATAAAAATATTTTGCCGCCCCCTACGTGCCACCCGCGGCGGACAGCCCGGGGACCTCTTTCCCCCTACGGTACGCCACTGTAACCTAGTAAACAGTAGACTGATTATACAGTATTTTTATTTTATTGTGATAACAAACGCGCGTGCAGTCCATTTAATGGTAAGTGGTTACCGCTGCCCAAAGATATCGATAAGCAACTTTATATAAAACAAGGTTTCTATCTAGTCCTAAATAGACGCGTTGCTACTCCCAAGGACTAAGTTGGTCGCCTCATGTAAAAGTGAACCGGCAACTACACCATTCATACGACAGCATATCGATGGTCAGTAAGTATAAAAACTGCTTCACGCTAAAAATGTCTATGTCCATGCGCGGCTGTAACACTTACCATTGGGTAGATTGCGTGCCCGTTCGCGGCTTCAGTCTTGTATCAAAAAAATAACTTCAAGAAAATCTTAATCTTACGTCCCCAGGTCGTATCAAAGTAAACAACGCGCAAGTGGTGACGCACAACATCCCCGCGACGAACGGGGTCATCCACGCCGTCGACACGCTGCTCTAACGCATTTACCCGCCATTAGCTTCAGTGAAGCTTGCATTCGCAGACGACAGACGGTCATAGTCCCCATCACTAGAATGGTAACGGTCCTAAAGTCCCATCACTACCTATGACATCACCGCAATAAGGTTCAATACAAAGAGTAAAATAACACAGTTCAATAGCTCTGTCGGCTACAAATTAGTCGACAATTATGGCCACTTTTCTCCACGTCCTAACATAAATTGTACTTGTATCAATCGAGTGCCAGAAACATTAATTTGCATTTACTATCGCCGTGTCATAATCTTCGTTGTAGTGCTCGGCTTTAGACGAATTAATTTATACGATTGCCTTTAACAGTTGCGTAGAGACAAGAGATTTTTATAATTATACTGAGTAGTTTTATATTGTGATTTTATCCATTTGAAACATTCAAAGTGATTTCAAGCGTTTCTGTTTCTCTCGTGTTCTCCTTTAGATATGCTTGTTATGGGTGAATAAATAAGACCTAAAAGTAAGGGATAAAAAAATATCACATTACGATACGGAACAAATTAATTGTTCCCTTTGACTAACTGACTCAAGTCTGTCGTCTGCGATCTTCGTTGGATCTTTTATCCACTAATAATGCTATATTTAAAGGCTCCGAACGGCTCCAACCGCTAATTATCGAATAGTTATTGTAAGACTGTAAATACATATAGATTAAGCTAATAATTTATACAGATTTTGTAAATAAATTTTTACTCGAACAACTTTGTTTTAATAAAACAACCTGAATTATCATTATTTTTTATTAATCACAAACACTCCCTTAATTTAAGTACATTTTGTGACGGATTCATATATCATGCAAAACCACATACAAATTTACTTAAAGTAAAAATCGTCAGCCTAATGTTGTGGACACATAAATTAATACTAAGAAGCAAGAATTTCAATGCAATCTCCTTTTTGTGTTACAATAAGAGCTGTAACATAGACGATAGAGTGCATTAGGGTGCGTTCCATTAGACGTTCACAAAGCGCACGCTCACGACCACAGTTTTTCCCGTTCCATTAGCTTGTCAGCTTTGCTGACGTATTCTTTACTTGAACGATCACTTCGACCCACTTTGTTAGATGGGTCATCGAAAGCGTCGCGTTGGCGTAAGTCATGACGTCATGAGTGACGTATTCGCCGCGACCACAGCGAGCGCGGTCGTCTTGTGGAACGACGTTTTGGGCGTTTGGGGCTTTGTGAGCGTCATCTGGAACGCGCCTTTAGTGGAACGTATCCATCAAATCCACTGTCACACAACAATGATTTTCTGAACGTCATACTAAGTCACTCAATTTCAGAACTCATCTCAGTTGGACCCGACAAAGGTAAGGTTATTCATACCATCACCACTTACAATTACCTGGACTTAAATGCTACTTGCCTTCGTATGCCATGAAAGGTGTTACCTAATGAATAAACCATTCCTTTTGTAAGTAAATGAGATTACATTACAATGAAAGCTCCGTATTCGTGGAAACTTGGAGCCTTCTGCACTAAGTCTTATTTCTTGTACCGTCAATAAGGAACTTTCATTATAAAACTGAATTACTGAAGCTATCGAACTTCATATGTCGAAATTGTCATGAATACAATCAAATCATTATTAATTCCGATTGAATTATTTTATGATATCGAAAATAAATAGTGAAACATTATAAGTAAAAATAAAGTCTAATTGATTATTACTTAAGTGAAATAACTGCCCTGGTACACCATAATTGAATAATACACACAATTTTATCTTGAGCAAATGTACCACAATACATATAAACCATGAATTTAATTCCATCGTACAGTTTCACCGAAGTTAATAGAAGACATGTAGATATGTGTCTATTCGTCGCGTATATTTTTAATTTTCCTCCGAGAAATCGGTTTTAAAATATGACATAACCAAAAATGACAAATTCGTATTTAAAAATTTAGTAAATCGATTAATTCATTATTATAATATACAGTTGGCAGTGCTCCACTCTGGGCTTTGAACTATGCATTTGCGAAAAAAGTATAAGGAAAACTTTTAATTTGGAAGATTTTACATCCTTGCATATAATTGCACAATTCAAAATTTATTATTCTTATGTTAACGATACAGTTTCATCCCAGAAAGACCTAGAATTGAAAAGTGGAAGCACTAAGTACACCGTAGATTTTTTGATATACTTGTATAATTTTAAGTCAATTCCTTAAAAAAAAACAAAGTATTGCTTAACATTTACCTGGTTCTTCTGTAAAAATGTGTTTTTGAGTTGTGTTATCATTCAATCGAAGCAGCGGCATGTAGTAAAGGTAGTTTACATACCGAAATAGTGACTCAAGCAGCTACATCAATATACTATAAATAAAAAAAATATAAAACAAATTCGTCACCATACAACGACGACCATTTGACAACCCGCGTGGCCGAGCGGTTACCATGCTGGTCTGACGCGCAATGGGTTCCGGGTTCGATTCCCGGCCAGACAGGTATCTGAATGATGAGTTTAGATTCCTGTTCAGGGTCTGGGTGTTGGGTGTTTGTGTATTTGTCTTGTGTGTGTCCGTGGTACCCACGGCACAGGAGAAAATCCTAGTGTGGGGCTATGTGTAGAAAGACTGTTTATACAACACACCAATATTTTTCAACTATTCTTGGTTTATGTATAGCACTGTTATATATTACGTAAAACACATTTAATTTATGCACTTCCATGGCGCTACGATAACAGAACAACAAATAAAAAGGTGATAATTGAGCTCTCCTACAAAGCCGGCGATGCATTGGCGTCTCCTCTGTTGTTGCGATGTCCACAGGCGACGGTGACTACTTTCCATCAGGTAGCCCGTCTGCCTTATCGTTAGATTAAAGTATAAAAAAAAATTGGTATGGAACTTTCCGTGTGCGTGTTTGCAAATGCCCAATTTATAACTTTTAATGTCTACCAAAATTATTTTGTAGTAATTAATACTTCATACCGTTACATAGTATAAAACATTGATATAGTTCAAAGAGTAATTTAAACAGTAAATGTTAAGCATAGAATGTGAATGAGTATTTTTAATACCTGCTCAGTAAGCATTACTTACAATTATGTAAGTAATGCCTTACGCAGCCTTAATGTTTTAATATTACAACCTTAGTTAAAAATATCCAATTATTGGCATACCAGGACAGATTTTAAAATCATGAGCGGAAGTTTAATTTCGCCAGCATTAACTTCAGCTTTGCTATTTCATCGTCTTTTGCTGCTAATTCCTCCTTCAAGGATCTGATCGTGTCATCTTTGTTTTCTGCTAGATGCTTCAGTTCTTCTAGAAGTTGGTTGGTGTCTAGTCTTTTGGCTGGCCTTCTCTGGACCAGTTTGCCGATTATGTGAGCTATTTTTGGATAGTTGGCAGTGAGGTGAGCCGGGATTTGTCCTTTACGTAAGTCTGTGATGGTTTTCACTCTCTCCATGTCTGTGCTGAAAGGCTCCACCATTTCCAGGAGGATGATGCCGAGGGAGTACATGTCGCTCTGAAGTCAAAGGAAAAACAGGTGATTAAACTTCACTGAAGAGAAAGTTTTACTGTTTTTATTATTTTAAAGTAGATAATGGATGTGCATTTTTACGTTTAGTAATAATTAGTTCGCAGTGATGACAGTTTTTAAACAACCTATAATTTGGGACAAAGGATAATATCACTTGCTAAGTAACTTGCAATGTTAAGAAACTAAATCTGTGGCTTAATGGGGCCTTAAGTGTGAAAAAAATGTAAGATATGCACCAATAATGTGAGCCACCAGCAGGAAGATACTGGCATCGGATACTAATTATTATAGAATTGGTGAACATCGAGTCGCCAAAAAAAATGAAAACTGTTACATGTTGATCAAAACTTCAAAATTAAAATTACTTATCCATCACGTTAATTCTGGTTTTGTAACAAAAACAGTGTGTAACTGTAAAAAGGATCAGATAATTTGTTGTCAAGTATATAAATTGTTTCACAAAATCTTTATATATTTGGACTCTTTGGAAAATGCTAACCCCTAAAATGATACATTACTTGTTACATATTTAAAGTGTATTCCTATTATGATTTTAGACTAGTATTATCGCGGAATTGATACATTATTCTTATAGAATTCTTTTTGCCGATATTTCGACCCAGTTGCATGGATCGTGGTCACGGCCAAACTTGGGTCGAAATATCGGCAAAAAGAATTCTATAAGAATTCATAAACCGCATATCGTGAGTACCCGTTAAGTATTATAATGTATTCCTATTGTTACATATATCGTAATATACAAAAATACTCCATATAAACAATTACCTTTGGATTGCATTGTCCCTCCAATTGCTCAGGCGCCGCATACAAATGTGTTCCAAGAGCCAATCCACTATGAGACTGCTGCAATGGACAAGCGAGACCAAAGTCCCCTAACTGCACTAACAGCCCATTCTCGCTTCGCCCCACAAACACGTTACTCGGCTTCACGTCATGATGGATGATCCCTTTCGAATGTATGTAATGAAGTCCTCGCACCAACTGGGTGAACATATCCACGACCACTTCAATACTGGTGCCAGCTACTGGGTATGTATCAGGCGAGTAAGGAGGCTCCAGGCAAGCGGAGTCGCTTGAATCGGAGTGATGGAGAGTCAGCTCCTCTGAACCTTTGCGTGATAGAATCATGTGGTTGTTCCTCTCGTCCAGCCACTGCTTCAAGGTCTGCTGGCAAAACGTCATCTGGATATACAATGTAGCCCATTTCAGATTAACGCGAGAGCAATTTTCAAAATGGTCTGCGGTTAATATTTTGCACACAGCATTGTTTTCTTCTGGAGTGTACGATTCTTCATCCTCGTCTGAATCACTCTCTTCCGAGCTCACTGAATCGTCGAAATTATCAAAACTATTCGAGTTTTTGAACGATATCTCGAAGTCAGAGTTGCTATCGTTTATGGTCAATTCTTTGGAGTTGTAAGTCTTGAATGATTTCATAATATTTGGATAAACGGAGGAGACGCGGTTTGTGCCTATTGAAAAGTCTTCGTTGTCGGTTTCCATTTGGAATCTGCGTTTCTTCTTCTTCAATTTAGACTCTATCATCGGTTCTAACCACGCTGCCTTATAGTTCACTATGTTGGGATGGTTCAGACTGGCAATGGTCTTAACTTCTGCCAAGTGCGTCATCACCGAGTTGACGTCCGAGGATTTGATGAATACTTTTTTGACTGCATACTCCACACCGTCCAGCCTATGCCTAGCTTTGAAGACGCTACCGAAACCACCGCTTGCGATCAAGAACAACTCCTCGAATTCCTTGTGGTACCGTGACCACTCCAATCCTGAAGGCTGCACGATCGGCCACGTTGCTGGTAGGGTTATAGGTATCTCGGAGCCACTAGCAACTTGCACCAACTGGTACAAAGCTCGTTGGTATTGGCTTCTCATGACCTCAAACTCGCCCATAGCATATGAATCGTCAATCAAGTTCATGCTGTGCAGTTTCTCACAGATGGTGTTGTACAGCTGATTGGCCCGAGACACGTCTTTTTCCAGTAGGGAACATAGCTGCTTGACCAAGGACTGGACGAGCAAGCTGATTGGGGTGGTTGCCGGGGAACTAACAACGTCGACTTGTTGCATGCTGTGATGCAGGCAGGATTCATGATGACTGTTGCGTGCTACACCTGAAATTTGAAAAGTCACATTTTTTACACAACAGTGATACGAAATATTCCAAGAAAGACATTAGGTACTATACATTGTTCAACTGTTTTTACAATTATTATTACAAAACATATATTTTCGTCACAAAGCAGATAGCAGTGCTTATGTTACTGTGTTTGAGTTATAGGAATGTTTTAAATTAGATTAATTTCCTTTTATGTCACACATACTATTTTTACATATGATAAAGAAACAAACATGCAGTCCACTTTATGGTCAGTGGCACTGCTGCCAATGGGGTTCTATAATGAACACCAGCATCACCCTAAAATGAATACAATTTTTTATAACATCCGGGATCCGGCATTAGAGTAGGGCTACGGCCTGCCTGTCGTAAGAGACGACTAAAAGGGGCTTCCGGGGTTGCAGGCGGCTAGAGTGGGAGCTCGAACCGTTCGGTCAGGCGACCCCGAGAAAGACGGCGATTTGTGTGGTCGCATACCGTCGTAAAAACTAGACGGAGCGGTGGGCCCAGCCGCCTTTGTAGCGCCAAGGACGGCTACTTTAGTACGGTTAAAATTCCACATAGCTCTGCGTTGCTCTCACGGCGTCGGGTTAATTTTGAATGTTTCCTCCTCGAGACAAAAGAAGACATAATTTTGCTGGACATTATTTATGCAATACATAATCGGAAAATCCATATTAACAGGACTGTCAACAAGTAGTAACAGAGCAGTGATAGCCTAATGGTTGAAACTTGCCCTCTCGATCAGGAGGTCCGAGGTTCAAACCTAGGCACGCACCACTGACTTATGTGCGTATTAGAAATTAATTATCACTGCTTTTCGGTGAAGGAAAACATCGTGGGGAAACCTACACGCCCGAGAGTTCTTAAAAAAAAATCTCAGAGGTGTGATGTCCACCAATTTGCACTTAGCCAGCGCAGAGGACTATGACCTAAACTCTCTCATTCTGAGAGAAGAACCATGCCCAGCTGAGGGCCTATACTGGGTGGATGAGAGTCAACTAGTAAGAATATTTAACCAATATCAATATCCAATATTAAGACCAAAACAAAAAACGGTAAAACAATGTTTAGGTATCTTTGAAGCAAGAAAGATATTTAACTGAGCAATCATTAAATGTATATAAGAAAATGCTATGTGAATACATACTTAATATTTCAATGTTGATTGTAATAAGCAAGACTAAGAAATTGTATAACTCAAGGCAACAATAGACACACATTAAAGACATAAATATATAAGATTTTAATATATTTATGACTCTAATGTATGTGATAACTTTAATGAGAATAAAGATCTTTAAACCTTACATTAATATTTATATTCTAGTGTTTTATCAAGAAGATTCACCTGCCAATGATATACAGAAAACCTGTTATTATTGAAGCTTGTTTCAAATGACCTAAACTAAATAATGAATAAACAGCAACTTACATCTGATGAACATTTTAAATGTTAATGTTCTCACTGTTAATTCACAAAAAACACTTTCTCTCTATTATATAACAAAAACTAATAACTATTCAATAAGTAGGAAACACAGCTGTATCAAAACAAACTCATCAGGCCAACTTTGGTTTCTGTTATACAACGCTATACTTCCTATATGTTATAATCAGTTATTATATTATGGACCTTACACAATAATAGGTAAAGTTTAAAATCCCTTACCGCTCTTTGAGGTTGTATTTGATATGGTAAAATGAGGAACTTTCTGGTAATTCAATCAGTTGGTAAACCACAATATATTTACGTCTGATAAAATTTGTATATGCATTTTGTTGTTTAAGTTGTAGTAGCAAACAGGGATGCAGTCAACATGATGGTAAGTGGCCACTACCGCCCATGGACATCTGTAAAAACGCCATATAGAGCAGTGGAACTCAAGAGGACTAAGATAGTCGTCTCATTTTTTTTTTAACTAAATGAAGTAACAAATGAGCTTGCAGTCCACCTGATGGCAAGTGGTCCTTGTCGCCCATGGACGTCTGCAATCAACTACATACAGAACATGGATTCCATCTGAAGTCAATCACAGATGCGCTGCCACTCCCGAGGACTATGATGGTCGCCTCATGTGAAAAAAATCTTCTCGCTACAAAAAGGTGTGGCGGTGGTACTTCCCAGGTCGAACTACACTGGTTCTACCACCTTGAAACTATTTATATCATATTATAGTGTGCTGGCAACCACAAAACTAGAAATAAGTGTAAGTACTGGAGGTGTGGTACCTCCCTGGTCAAACCATTGTTCTATATTTGAGATTATACATTATCTACTATGAACTTCTAGATTCAATATGGGTGGCTGTATACTGCAGTCACATTACAGACCATCATAAATGAATACAGAACATGAATTTACAATTTTTAATTCTTGTACAATTAATAATATACTTACTTATCTACAAAGATGTGTGTGGCAGTAATACAAATAGACTCAAAAACTATATTTCATATCTAATAAATTAAATCAGTGCAGTATAAGTGAAAGAAATAATAGAACTATATACCTATGTTGGTAGCGCTTGTAATGTACATTCATAACAGCAGGTGCTAGCACATGTGGTTCCACTCTGAAACCCCACACCTATTTCTATCTTACAAGAGCAGCATTAAGCAGCATGGTTAGTTACTACCTGCTCAAGTGCACAGCATGCTTGTTTGCTAAATCAAAAATAACAAAGAGTAATTGTTGCATTAAAAAAATATATATCCTCACTTTATAGCATTTCTTATTTACAATGTAACCTGTAACACCTGTTGTGTTAATTATTTCATGTACTTTTAGTATGGGATCCCAGTGCAAAATTGCTACTATCTCATACTATTTGTGAGTGACCATGGTAACATTTTTCAAACTTTGACTATAGAGATATCACCTAATTCTCCCTTATAGCAACAGCATAAAATTTACTGTTTTGGTTTGAACGCTCAAAGTAGACACTATCACAAGGCAGTGGAACTTATTCCTCAGTATAAGCACGACACATCAATGACCAAGCATGTCCTTCACCTGATGAAAAGTGGTCACTACCATCCATGAACATTGTAAGAAACTTCATATAGAACAGAGTTCCCATGTAAAGACAATCACATAGCTGCACTAAGATGGCCACATCATTTGAAAATGAGTCAGCACCCCCCTACCAAAATACAAGAACTGCTTCAGACTATAAATAGAGGTATCTTCTATACTAATATTATATAGAGGAAAACTTTGTATTTTTGTATGTTTGTTATGAAATAATTTAAAAACTACTGAACCGATTTTAAAAATTCTTTCACTATTATAATGCCACATTATCCCTCAATAACATAGGCATATTTTTATTTCTAGAATACATAAGGGGTCTATACTAAAACTTCAGTTAGTCTGCGTGAACAAAGTCACATGGATTCTACTACTTAGTTATTAAATATATGTAATGAATAAAAAATATGTTTTTACTATCGTTGTTTACTGGTGTCCATGTGTCACAGAGACTCTTCTTACAAGTGGATTGCATGTTCATTTGCCTCTTAAGATGTAAAAGTTAATAATAACTCTTATCTGTAGACACAATAGCAAAGATTTCATCATGCTGTTACATGATATCTCTGAGCTATATATATCAGAATGTACTACATACGCTCCTTGCTATGTTGTACTCAATAACAAACAGTAAATTACGGCATTTTCAAAACAGGAAAGTATTTTCCTGTTATTTCTTTAGCTGCTTCAGAAATCAATGGGTATTTTAGTATAGCACTTAAGATGTTGTTAACCAGGTTAAGTTTAAGGAAAGGTCAATTGTTGAATTCTATTGCTAAATAAATCCTTAGATACATTTTACAACACACATGAATTTAAGTTGACTTTTACCATGTGTTATTGATGTCAAGGTTTTTACCATAAGTCGATACTCATCTCATTTTGACTGATTTGTTGTGATTTAAAATTTGACAACATACCTAAATCGAAGGACTTTATGGTGGCTAATGCCTCCCATTTGCTAGATTTTTGTTTTTCCATAGTCTTCGCTGTTTTTTATTTTGATAGCACCCAGGATGGAATTTAGTGTTTACTTTTGTACTTGAAAAACATCTTCACAAAAAAAAACACGCACGGTTTGCGTAATTAAAACCTACAAAACATTGTGTACCACTTTTAAGAACAGTAAAAAACAGAAATATTTTTTTAAACTCGATATAATAAAAGTTGAGACACTGACAAATAAGTGACAAATACAGACAACTAACGGATTTATAAAAGTTCACAGATAAAAATTCAACATCGCTTCACACATTACGTGCATAAAAATATTTATTACAAAACTAAATTTCTATTCGATTAAGCTCCTCGAATACCTCGAATCTGAGGCAGATAATGTTGATTTTAAATTGGATAAATTTGTCTTAGTATCAAAAAAAATGTAGCATCGATTGGAGCGATTTTTGTATGAAAACTAGTTAAAATAAATTTTAATCATAAACTTCATTACATTCAAAGTGTCATAACATACGGGTGATTATATTTATTATTGGTTGTAAGGGAACTCGTCGCAGGCCCTTCTAACGAGAAAGCGTGTATTTAAAAAATGAATATGTCAATTTTATGACAATTTTGTTTTTGACAGATAAACAAAAATATTGCGATCAAAACTAAATTGGATCCCATGTGTTCAACTTATTGTGTTCATATAAAATATTTGCAGATATAAGTTAAACATACTCAATAGAAATGAACCTGTTACCAAAGAGCCATAAAGAGTTTAGTGAGAAAGATTACTGGAACAAATTTTTCAAGAAACGTGGTAATAAGGCATTTGAATGGTAAGGCTGATTTTGAACCGAAAATGCTTAGCTACTGTTCTTCTTATACTTGATTTAGGCATACTCGACAGTCCTTCACCAATGTGAAACTGCGTTAGGTGTTTCCAAACCGTTTACAAAGTTACTAAGGTATAACCACTTCTATGAAATGGAATGTCTTTATTTTGCATAGGCCTACGGAGGCACTTACAAATTGTCAGTTACATGTATATATTTTTTTGCACTACCACCGAATCGGGACACGACCTTTACTGAGAAGATACGGCAAGAAACTCAGTGGATTCCTTTGTTTTCTTTGTATATCTTTTTTTCCAATTAAAATTCTATCCAATTAAAACAACAATCCAAAAGTTTTTAGTCCTTGGACGATTTTTTATTTCTATCAGTTAAGAATATATGTTTTTGTGAAGTCAATCATATGTATTCTGATTGACTTCATGGAACCTATTTCATTCATAAAGTTAGTAACAGATGTCCATGGGCTATAGTGAGCTCATATAATCTACTGAACTGCGTGCTCGTTGGTTACTATCATTTTAATAAAAAAAGGTTACTGATGCATTGGTATTTAAGGCAATTTCATGCATGTTTAATGTTATCAGGTAATGTCTTATCATACACTGCGTTTTATGATCTTATTTTTGGTTATTTCAGGTATGGGGAATATTTAGAACTTTGTGGTCATCTTCATAAGTACATCAAAAAGGGAGATTCCATATTAATTACTGGATGCGGTAATTCTACATTGAGTGCCGACCTCTATGACGTCGGGTACTCAAATATCACAAACATTGATGTCTCAGAGGTAGTTATCAAACAAATGAAGTCTATAAACACAAGTAGGAAAGACATGAAATTTCTATGTATGGATGCGTTACAAATGAGCTTTGGAAATGAGGAGTTTAATGTAGTATTGGACAAGGGGACCTTAGATGCGTTGATGCCAGACGACTCAGAAGAGACCGTACAACGAATAGACAAGTATTTTACAGAAATCAAAAGAGTCTTAAAACCAAGTGGACGGTTTGTCTGTATCTCGCTGTTACAAAGTCACATTTTGAAGCATTTGCTCCAAACATTCTGTGATAGATCCTGGATGCTCCGGGTCGTGAGGTGCCATGAAGCGGAAGAGAAGAATGCGGTAGACGGTGACGGGAGCACCCTTCCAGTGTTTGTTGTTGTTGCAACAAAGTTTAAGGAGATGCCAAAATTAGTAAGCACAATTTACTGAATAATATTAGCATATTGATAAATAATATTGATAGGCATCCAGTCTGGCTAGACTGAAGTTATGTTAAGAGGGGATTAAGTCTGGAATATATCATATTAATATTGAATAACTTTAAGAGGTCTGGAACCCATGACCCTTTTATACACATAAGGTAATAATGTTATTAATTCTTTTAAAAGAAACGTACCAGGGCAGGTTTCTTTGGTTTGGTTTGGTTGATCCTTCTTTATAAATATTAATGTTTTGCAAAATGGTGGTTGTGTTTTCATTTAAAGACTGTAATAAACTGTAATAAATTTAGATTGAATATATATCTAATTAATTTTGAAATTTCAGATACTGGAAGCATGCATGGCCGGGGAAAAGATGCAAAGACTAGAAACAACTGAGGAGTTGAAAGCATGTATCAAATCAATACAAGATACCGCATTTGTAACAAACGGACTTGCAAAAACTACTCTGGATGGCGATGATGAGGTAGATAGTATTAGGTTATTCCATAAGTTTCTTCCGCGCCATGTTCATGTTTGTATAAACATGTAGGCATGCACATTATCTCTTAGCCATTTATGGTATTGATGTTAGTCATTCCAGTGTCCTTTCTAAGTAAAACAAACGTGCCGAACTCGGGGAATGCCGCCGTAAAGCTTATTGCATAACATTTTTTTCAACTTATGCATTTATAATTATTTATTTATTTACTATATACTTTCTCACAAACAGCTGCTTACATATTCGTCCGTCCAGCAGCTCGCCTGAATCCGTGCAAACTTCGTACTGTCGTAACATATACATACACGTTAAGCGAACGCTCGGCCGCGCTACATGGTAGGCGGAGGGGGGTGTTAGGTATTTTCGTTACGTAATTTCTTGATTCGGTCGCCGCGCTCAAAGCCCACGAAAAGTTATGCAATAGCTTAAAAATAAAATAAATCAGAAGCATTTGTCGCATGTTAGACAGGAGACATAGTTATCTAAGGCATTCCAAGTAAATCTTCATGTAAGAATATGATCTTATGTGAAGTTGATTACAGATCAGGTGGATTGGAAGCTCAGTTGCTACTTCCATTTTATTTAAAAAAATGAATCTATCTATTTATAAAATTAGCATGTACATATTTTACATGTTGCATATAAAGTTATATACTTTTAATCACTTATAAATACTCCAATTTATTGAAGTTATACTTTTTGAAGCGCGTTATGAAAAAATGATGAGAGTGAAATTTTAAGATTCGTCATATAAAAATTACGGTATGAAGTTGAAATGAAAATGAGAATGAGGATGAAGATGAAAATGCTATGCAATAGCCTTGCCGCGGCGTCCCCGAATGCCGCACGTTTTTTTTTTGAAGTCATACTTCTTCAGGCGCATTATAAAAAAATGATGAAAATAAGGGTAGATAATTTTTTAAAAAAGATTTTTGTCTTATTACGCCAAAGAAGTATAACTTCTAACGCATGTATATAAGTACACACACTTTTTTGTTTATAGAAGATATAAATCGATGGTATATAATGCGTTTTTTAGGTTTCCTTGGACCTGATGCAGCCTGGCGAGGACACGCCGCGCTACACCCTGTATGTTGTGGACCAGAAACGGTCGCAGGCCATTAATAAATATGCAGTCTTTATTGTGCCCCAAGGCAGGTAAGAGATTTACCATTGTTCAGTAGGTACATCAGGAACGATCCTGATGTACCTACTGATAACATCACATTTTCAAGTTGCACTCTCATTAATCTAATATTTTTTCATTAATTCAGAGGAGTTTAAATTAGGAATTTATGGATTATCTATTATTTATTTGTCATTGTCAGTCTCTAAAATTTTTCACAAAAAGGTATCAAGTATAAACTTTAAACTAACTTTTATTATCCATATAAAAACAAAATAGTAAAAGCACCAAAAGTATTGTTATTTTGTTGTAAAACATGGACCTGGTTTATTGGAAGGTATACATAAACTTATACTAACAACGTTGCTAGTTGTAACGTAATTAATAATAATAAAAATAATAAGCCCCTTATAAATCTAACTCCACGTCCGGTACGACCATCTGTTACCACGTGAGGGGCGGACATTGGCAGCACATAGCTACAAATACCAAGGACCAACGGAGCGCTAGAAAATAGAACTATGCGATGCAACTAAGAAGTAGGAAAATACCCCAGGCGGGTACCCGCAAGGGAGAATCCCGCCCCGGGCCTTCGGGTTCGGGCTGCCCCACGTATTCTGGGGGGGGCAACGCTTCGCATATGACTACCCAGAACCGTACTGCTGTAGTTTATAATTCTCATTTCATCTCACATCCATCATCCCCCATATCATCCACTCATAGCCTATTTCCATCACCTTGTTCATCACCATTTTCATACCAGACCCAATCATCTTCATCAACAAGTTCCCACACCGTAACACCTGAACCAAGTGAGGGTGCACAGGCAGCTGTGCGCACTACAAATTATATGTTGCGAGGAAATGTTGTACAGGACGCTATTAACGCCCAAATATCTGTACCCATATCCAATCTAACACGCACGCGCAATAAATGGAGTAAAGATATGAATGAATTCATAATGCGCACTTACTTCGAGATAACTAAATTAGAAACTGAGAACAAGAACAGCTACCTTCCACAACTATACACAAAATTTTCTGATAAGTTCCCACATATGCAAATTAATCGTCAGCGGGTTGGTGATCAAAGAAGGGCGATAGTACGTAATAAGTTACTCACACAACAGGAGATAGATAGAATTTATGCAGAAGTACAGGCAAAATTTAAAGATACTAACATATCAAGAAATCAAAAGATATTAACGGGCCAACGTATGAAATGGACCTCTGAACACAATGAAACGATTATGCGCTCTTATTTTAAAATAACAAAACTGGAAACTGACATGACAGCTTATAGAACATTATTACATAATGATTTCATTACAGTATTCCCTCACCTTTCATATATTACTGTGCAAAGAATAGCAGACCAAAGAAGGGTTATAATGAACAACAAACTAATACCCGAAGCACGGTTAGATGCCATCAAAAAAGAATGTAGTACGGAATTGCAAAAATCACAAACATTGCATTACAGTGCATTAAATGATAGAAGGATTAGCTCAGTTGAAATAAATAAAAACAATGAAAACCATAGCATAGAGACCTTTTTAAATGATATTGATGTTAATTGCCTAAATCAACAGAATCAACCAGAAGTGAGCGAAACCCTTAGAAATTTTGAAATAGATCAAACATTCCAAGAAACATTATCATATTTCAACGGTACAGACCCAACTAAAAGACAACACATACCTAAACAAAAATCATCAAAAAATTTTGCTAGAATTATTAGTTATATTGATACAATTATTTTACCAGAACACTTAAATGAAGCTACAACTTTTGAAACTTTCCAAAATATTCTATATAGTGCTGCGTGGACAGCAGCAAAAAGTAATGGGGCCAAAATAAGTATAACCTCTAGAGACAACCGATATCAAAAAAGTAGTCGAAAGCCAAAATGGCAGATTAGGCTAGAAGAAAAGGTTAAAGATTTACGGGGAAAAATTGGTAGATTAACACAATTTATGAACGGAAATAAAAGTAGAAAACTACAACAACATATAAATTATATAATAGAAACTTATAAATTACACTCGGTGCATGAAGAAGCAAATACACAGTTACCGCATTTTTTAGATACATTAAAACAAAAATTGATAGTAGTAAGTAGTAGGCTAAAACGATATAAAATGTGTACACTTCGTAAAACTCAAAACAAACACTTTATTACAAACGAAAAACAATTTTACAGGGGTTTAAAAAGCAAAGATAATAATGAAACGTCCCACCATAATTCAACACTTCTACTCTCAAATATAACACCACAACATGTTGCATCAAAAGATCTTTACAATTTCTGGTCCTCAATATGGGATAATAACGTTAACCATAAAGCCGATGCAGAATGGATAAAAGACGAAAGGTTGAGAAATACTACCACGAGTGAAATGGAGTTTCAGGAAATATCTGCGGAAACATTAAATAAAGTTCTTAATAAACTTCAAAACTGGAAAGCAGCGGGTTCTGACTGTATTCAAAATTTCTGGTATAAAAAATTTACACACATACATCCATATCTTCTTAAATACATAAACTATTTTATACAAAACCCACAACTTTTACCAAAATATATAATGGCAGGAACCACTCATATGATTTCAAAAGATATTACAGATCAAAATAATCCAGCAAAGTATAGACCGATTACCTGTCTCCAAACCATTTATAAAATTATCACGTCATGTTTAGCTAATAATATTTATGAACATTTAAACACCAATAATATTTTAACGGAGGAACAAAAAGGTTGCAGAAAATTAAGTCAAGGTTGTAAAGAGCAATTAACAATAGATGCAGTCATAATGAAACAAGTACAGGCAAAAAGAAAAGATCTTCATAGTATGTATATTGACTACCAGAAGGCTTATGATTCAGTTCCTCATTCTTGGTTAATAGAAGTATTAAAGATATATAAAATACACCCACAGATCATTACTTTTCTTTGTAACATCATGGACAATTGGACAACACGTTTAAAATTGACAACAACACATAGTACCACCGAAACACCATCTATAAATATCAAGCGGGGAATATACCAAGGTGATTCTCTAAGTCCGTTATGGTTCTGTCTTGCACTTAACCCATTATCAAACATGCTTAATCAAACTAAATCTGGATATATATTTGAATACTTGGACACTGATCGTCATAATGAAACAAATATACATAGAATAAGTCACCTTCTCTATATGGACGATATAAAGTTATACGCTGACACAGAAGATGATTTACGTTGTTTAGCAAATATAACAGAAAGCTTTTCTAATGATATACACATGCAATTAGGAATTGAAAAATGTAAAATAAATTCAATAATAACGGGAAATATGCAGCAACAGAGATACCAGATGGAATCAGGAAAATCTATTGACCCTCTGGATCAAAATAGCGGTTATAAATATCTTGGTTACATACAGTCTAAAGTAATTCATCACAAGGAAATAAAAACCATGTTAACTACACAATTTAAGCATAGAATGAACACAATATTTAGATCACAACTAAATTCAAAAAACTTAATTAAAGCATTAAATACATTTGCCATACCCATCTTAACTTACTCCTTTGGAATCATCAACTGGACAAAAACAGAATTAAAGGGTCTTCAACGTAATATCAATACATCACTGACTAAACAGCGTAAACATCACCCTAGGTCATGTGTACAGCGTATGACCTTACCACGTAAGGAAGGGGGTAGAGGGGTTATAGACATCATCAATTTACACAACAAACAAATCAAAAATCTTCGTACATATTTTCATGACAAAACATCTACATCGCATCTCCACAGGGCCGTAGTACAAAACGATTTAAAATTAACTCCACTTAATTTGAGCGATAGAACAACTCAAAAAAACGAAGAACTAATAAACGTACAAACAAAAATCTTGGAGTGGACCCAGAAGTCAATACATGGTAGACATCGCTATGACTTGAGCCAAGCAAACGTGGACAAAATAGCGTCAAACGAGTGGCTCAAGCGTGGTGATCTTTTTCCAGAGACTGAAGGGTTCATGATAGCTATACAAGACCAAGTAATAGAAACACGTAACTATCAGAAACACATAATGAAAAGTTCTATTCCTACAGATTTATGTAGACGTTGTAGTAGTTCATCTGAAACCATTCAACATATTACCGGGGCATGTAAGGCAATTGTTCAGTCTGATTATAAACATAGGCACGATCAAGTAGCTAAAATTATTCACCAAAAACTAGTATAATCTCATATCACAACCACTCAAAGCCTATTATGAATATAACCCTGAAGCGATATTAGATAGTAGTAGTCACAAACTTTATTTTGATAGAGCCATTTTAACTGATAAAACTATCCATTATAATAGACCAGATATAACGCTAATAGACAAAATTAACAAATCGGCCTATATTATAGATATTGCTATTCCAAATTCCCATAATGTGCAAAACGCAATATCCGAAAAAATATCCAAATATACCGATCTTAAGGATGAAGTAACTCGAATGTGGCAGTTAAGAAAAGTTGTAATTGTACCTATTGTTCTTTCTACTACTGGCATAATACCCATACAGTTAAAACAATCCCTAAGTACACTACACCTACCACTACACACCATAAGTACTCTACAAAAAGTTGTCATATTAAACACGTGCAGAATCGTTCGTAAATTTTTACAAATTGAAAAGGATTCGAACTCAACGGATTTGATTACCACGACCACATAACTTTCTTTCTTGTAAGTGGCACTCACTTGGCTTAGGCCCGTGAATGTCAATACACCGGATTCATATGCCGAGCTTTTAAAAGATAAATTCATAATAATAATAATAATAATAATAAAATTTATTTATTGCCACACAACAAATAACACACAAATAAATTAAAAAAAAAAACAAAATTTATAAGGACAATAAAAAGGAAATAACAAAATAAAAAAATAAAAAATACACAAAAAAAAGAAAACCAAATGTATTAGAATTGTGGGCAAAAGGACGTGTCTCAGCATTATTTGACATGGGGTCATGACCCCATGCAGTGCTGTTTTTCAGACCCGCCCTCCTCCCTAAAGATGATAAGTGGGAGAATTCCCCGCTACTGTGCGTGCCTGCCTTGTATGTAAATATGTGTAGGTGTGTGTATGTGTGAGAGTGTGAAAGTGTATGTTTGTGCATATACGCGTGTAACTGTATTTATCTCTGATCGAAAAACTCCTTTAGGTCAAGAGACTTCCAGTAGGCGTGCTTCAGTCTCTCCGCAACAAATTGCCTTTTCAGCAACGCTGATTTGTATTTAGCTTTAAAACATCCATTACTCATTTGAATTCTCAGAGGAGGGGGTAAATCATTCCAAATTTTTGTTGCGGAGAACTTGAAGCACCCCCTATACCGAGCTGTTTTATGTACAGGCATTTTGAGGAGAAGAAGTTGCTTTGGTCGTAGTCTACGTTGAGACCAGTCTTTGACCCAAACGAGCTTTTCAAAAAGATATTCAGGTTTTTTATTCCATATCACCCTTTGAACTGTACATGCATAGTGTAGTTCTCTCCTACCACTCATATTCAAGATACCCTTGCTGTTTAAGTAAGGGGTGATGTGTGTTTTACGCGGCACATTGAAACAAAAACGAATACAGGCATTTTGAACTCTCTGTATCGACCTTTCTGCGTTGGCGGTTAATAGTGTCTTAATATGACAAAATGCCTGTTTTTCTAATTGAGTCTGGGTACTACGCTAGAACTCCTATCTTCTTTATTGACTATAGTTCTGTTTATAGACCAAAACTGCTTCAATTAAAAAAGTGAGTAGATAGATAGCTGTATTTAGTTTAGCTAGATTTAGTTATATCAAACGACGTTAACCAATTACCTACTGTCCGTTTGACGGACACAGTTATCCTCTAAAAATGAGAACGGCGAAGTGCAAAATGGTAGACGGTAATATTATCTTACCTTAATGCTGAATACACAACACGTACAATGGTCAGTGCTGTGTCAGCACAAGCGCGGTCCTCCGGCGAGTGCGCTGCCCGAGCAGTTCGCATAGTCGAATCGTAGCGTACACACTCCCAAAATCAATTATATATAACAAAATTATATTTAGCTAACAAAATTTAAGCATTTTTTATTTGTGCGGTTTTCGGACTGTACATCTTGGTCATTCGAGCATAATATGAACCATCGATCTATGGATCTACAGTCCACAATATATATTATGCAAAGAGAAAAGTAAAACAAACACATTTGCTTAGTCTCTTTCTGGTTCTTCTCAGTTGAGGTGAATCTGATACAATGGTATTTTAAGAAAATATATTGTACCTGACAATTTATAAGTGCCTTTACAAAATAAACGTTTGATTACATTTTATATCATTGTCCACCATTAAATGATTCCAGAGAATCCGAATGGTTGTTCGGCACCCCAGCTGGGCGGAGGCAGCTCCAGGACTCGGCGAGGTTCGGGCGGCTGGTGGTGGCCGTCCTCCGCCGCGGACATCTGTTCAGCAGCCTGGACGCCGTCAAGGACGAGCTGGCGCACTCCGCTAAGATGCTGGCACCTAGCGGCTTCACTGGACAGGTGGGGAGTGGCTTGTCCCACTGCTGGGCATGGGTTTCCTATCAGAATAACAGAGGCTATAACCTAATAAGCTGACCAAGTGCGTATTGGTGGACTGGAAGTGGCTTGAATGGGTACTAAAATTTTATTTCCATAAATAAAAGGTATTAAATTATCATTTAACAAGGCGGTGGTAGTGAGAGTAGTAAGGTGGGAAGTATATGATTCGATCAGTGAGATACTATTACCAAATTTACTTTTAACGTGAAGCAATTCATGTGTTTCAGTGGAAGAGTGTGGTTGCCGGCCCGCTTTTATATAAGGCGATCATCTTACTCCTCGAAAGTAGTAACTCATCTGTAATTCACTGTAGATAGAGCCCTTGTTCTGTATGAAGTTGCTTACTCAGTCAGTGACCACTTACCATCAGGTGCACCCCATACTCGTTTGCTAGTACAATTGGATTAAAAAACCCTGACGTCACCTCAACCCGAGAACCCGTTTGCCTAAGGTCCCATTTAGATGGCGAGAGTTTCTCGTCTCGAAAATACAATTATCGAAGGAATATCAAAATTTTTTTCGTCTAAACATTCGCACTTCTCATTCACTGCCTTGCCTCAATAGTTGCCTTGCAATAGAATATTGTTGTGTGCGTGTAAACAGAATTTCAAAGCAATAATCGTATTTCGAGATTTGATGCCAGGTTGCCAGGTGCTACCATGAATGCAGTGCACGAGGGCCACTTTTTTTGAACAAGGTTTTTAAAATTTTCCGTGTTCAACAAACACTCGTAACTTCTATACAGTTCACAGAAACTTAATGTTGTCGACAGTTGCAAATTTAAAAAAATATATGTATTTTTTATGAAAAATATAACTAAACTCGAATGACAAATCTCGCACTGAAAAGTTTCTAACTGATTTGTACGATACTCGTGTGAAATTGGAAAAATGTCACACGAGATCAAGTTTATTCAAGTCGACATTCTCATGAGCAAGAATCTGCTTACAATAATTCGTTATGTAAACAACCATAGACAATTATCGCCTAGCGATAAGTCAAAGCGAGTCTCGTGCGATTTCATCGTAGGCGAGATTTTATTTCTTGCCTGTATGTAGACATTTTGATACGATTATGTTATGGCGATTATTGCTTGTGACAGTAGCGTATGCTTTCTCGAACCGAAATGTACGAGAAACTCTCCATCTAAATGGGCCCTAACGCTCGCCACGCTGTCACGCTCCCCAGATGCCGTTCCTGCCATTCTGACTTCCAGCCCCCTGACACGCGTCCCTGTAGTTCCGGGATCAGAATAGGGCTACGGCGACTAAAAGGGGCTTCCGGGGTTGCAGACGTCTAGAGTGGGAGCTTGAACCGTTCGGTCAGGCAATCTCGGGAAGGACGGCGGTATCTGTGGTCGCAAACCGTCGTAAAGACTAGACGGAGCGGTGGGCCTAGCCGCCCGTCTGGGAGGAGCTCGATGGGGCAATGCGCTCGGAGGATTCCGGTTGAAATGTTTCGAGATCCCGGAGTCCTCCTTTTTAGTGCCGAGGACGGCCACCGGGGGGGTTTTAGTGCGGTTAAAATCCCACATAACCCTGCGTCGCTCCCACGGCGTCGGGTACCTTTTGCAGGTTTCCCCCTCGAGCACAAAAAAAAGCACCCTGACACGCCTGACGTGACCCCCAGATCCCGTTCCTGTCGCTGGGCAGCGACGTGGGGCGGCGGTCCCGCGTGCGCGGCGGCCGCTCCGCGCTGTCGGGCCGCTACGTGGTGGAGGACGTGGACGTGGACGGCGCCACCCACCGCCGCCTGCTCTTCCTGGACAACCAGTTCCTCGTGCAGTCGGAGGCGAAGCTCAAGACTGGTGGGTTTGTACTGCAGTAGTCTACGAAACCCTTGTTTTTGTTAACGAGGGGGATACCTTCAAAATGTACCAGAGGGCGTGGGAGCGGCGCGGGTTCTTACCGCACTAAAACCATCCGGTGGCCGTCCTCAGCACGGCGTGGACTCCGGGATCTCCAACGGAACACTGCCGGAATCCTCCGAGCGCGATGCCCCTTTTGGGCTCTTCCCTGGTGGGCGTGAAACGTTCACCGTACTTTCTGGTCTTTACGGCTTCATATGACCACACATGCCGTCGTCCAGCCCTGGGTCGCTTGGCCGGACGGTTCGAACTCCCACTCTTCCCGCCCACAGCCCCGGAAGCCCCTTTTAGTCGCCTCTTACGACAGGCAGAGGGTACCGTAGCCCTATTCTAGTTCCGGAACTACAGGTACAATCTACGAAACCCTAGTTCACCATGCCTACCTCTGTACAGTGTAGAGCTACTGTGTGAGAAATATGTAGTAAAGTAGAAGATATAGTGCCTGTACAGTCTGTCAACCTGGTCCTAAAAATGATTTTGAAAGCTTGAATATTTTCGCATTGTGTCGCCATCTTTTATCAAAAGCGGAACGCCATAATAATTTGATATACTCAGAAGACTCGTGTAGAATACTTTCTTCCTGAGAAAAGTGAAAGATTCTACTCGTGTAGAATCTTTCACTTTTCTCAGGAATAACAATGTAACTATGATTACCAATGTAATTTTCTTTACCAATTTCAACAATAGGAATCAATATGATTATCATGGTTACCGGAATCAAATTTAATATTTTATGTATGATGATTAACATGGTAATCATTGTTATTATTATGATAATATTTACAAATATAATCGAGTATTAAGTAGTCACAGAAAACAAGATATTATTGAACATTTAAAACTTAAAATTACAGCACACTTTTTTTTATTTAAATATATTTAATTTCAGTAAAACGAAAGAACAAAGTGAAAACGGTTGTGGACTTCGGCCACATTTCCCTATACCACTCCTTCATGTGTGTGGGCGCTCAGCTGGCCGGGACCGGGTCCGTCGCAGTGCTGGGCCTCGGGGGCGGCAGTCTCTGCATGTTCCTGAAGAAATGCCTGGACAACCCCAGGATAGTAGCGGTGGAACTCGATCCTGCTATGTTGGATGTCGCAAAGAGTGACTTCGAACTGGAGACTGATGAGCGGCTGGAAGTCCAGATTAAAGATGGCGTGGACTTCTTGAGGGAGGAAGTTGATAATGGTTAGTTTTGTCTACTGAAATTGCCTTGTTACTAATTGGGGTATCTCTCGTCAACCCATTATTGTCCCACTGCTGGGCACGGGTCTTCTCTCAGAATAAGAGTTTTTAGGCCATAGTCCACCGTGCTGGCCAAGTGCGAATTGGTGGACTTCATACACCTCTGAGATTTTTTCTTTTTTTTTTAAGTATAAAGTAAGTAATTGGGGTGTGCCATGGCATATTATCGGCGTAGACCGTATATATATATATGGTTCGACCGGGGAAGTACCGCCTACCATGGAGAAGTTTCTGCTCTTCGGTGTAGGGTGTGGTTGCCGATTCACTTTTGAATGAGGCGACCATCTTAGTTCCTTGAGAGCAAAAATGCATCTGCGATTTACTACAGATAGTAACTTTTTTCTGTATGAATATGCTTACAGTTGTCCATGGGCGGCAGTTGCCAGTTTATCAGCCGGATTTCGCTGAAATTTGGCACACATATAATTTATAAACACATAGGTTACCCATTACGATGGAAGACTGGCTGAAACTGGCGCTGTGGGTAGTAGCGTTATAAATTGTTATTTATTTAATTACTAGTCGACCCGGCGAACGTCGTTCCGCCTAAAAGTCAAAAATCTTAAATTATCAATGGTCCTCCTCTATATTATGCATGTATTAGCTTCCTTAGCCTTCCTCTTGAATTACTCTATCTTTAAAAAAAAATGCATTAAAATCCGTAGCGCAGATTTAAAGACCTAAGCATACATAGGGACAAAAAGCGCGAGGCGACTTTGTAGTGATTTCATGTAATTGTTTGTATTTTCCTAGGTCATCAATATGGAGTGGTGATGTTTGACATGGACAGCAAAGACAGAACGCTGGGCTTGTCCTGTCCACCGCCTCAGTTTCTTGAGAACGACTCCTTGTCCCGAGTGAAGAAGATACTAAGTGATAATGGTAAGTTTAGAATATAACCAACAGCGTATTTCCGCGAAGCTACTCATATTTAAAGTTAGTTTTTGTTCATAACTTTCAATTCATAGCTCCTAACTAGGTAGATTCTATTCATAACTTAAGTGAATAATTCTAATAATTAAGTTGCACAATACATTTGGATGGGTACAACTTAAACGTACATATTTTATAAATTATCTTTAATAACTAAAGAACATCTTGGTAATATAATTGGCACAATAGCGTTATTTTTAAATAAGCGGTTTTTACCATGGAAATATAAATTTATCACATATCTGTGATAGATGGTTACGTTTACAAAATGTGAACTTTTGAACTAAATTGGAAGTTACTTCCTCTCTATAAGTACTTGTGACTACTACTGCTGCCTCTAATATGCTTAGGAACACAGTTCAATTAGTACATGTATTTCTGCAATATACCAGATATTGTAGAAACATGTGCCTATCATGTAACTTACATACTTTTAATAGCAGCTACATCACAATTGATACTACATTTCGAACTTTTAATTTAATTTTGCTCCTTTACGTTTTATTTCAGGCCACTTCATACTAAACTTAGTGTGCCGTGACACTCAACTTCAAAGCAGCATTTTAGGAACTCTAAAACAGCATTTCAAACATTTAGCATCGGCAAAACTATATGAAGAGGTGAACGAAATTATCTTCGCTACAAACGGAAACAGGGCGTACTCAAAGGATGTTCTCGAGAAGGCGGCTAGTGATTTGAATGTGTTGGCAAGACAAAGAAATCTTTCGAAAGATAAATGTGTAGATTTGAAGGACTTCTTACAGTCCATTACTATTATTTCATAGTTGTAGTGTATAGTTCTATATGTGTATGTGTAGTGTATAGTTATAGGTTGTTAATAGAAAACGTGAAATAACAAATTTGTTCCGACCTGTATAGTCAAACTGCATTATAGAAATGTATAAGTATGTATTATGGAAATGAGAGATGCGCAGAGTATTCGGTTGTTATACGGTATATCGGCAGCTTTCTTTGTATTCGGCCGAATTATTCGGTTTTGGTGCCGAATATATTCGGTTCATGTTTCTCTAAAAACAACGTTTAACAAAAACACATAACTTTTTACCAAGTCAAAGAAATCCTATGAAGAGTGTGTTGAATAAACCCAATAATATAAAGCAATTAAACTTGAGATCAACATTTATGAAACCTTAATGAATCTCGCATTTTTTCTAAATATTGCATTCTTATATCAACATTTATTTTTAAGCCTCAAATCAACATTTAATTTTTTTTATGAACACACTTTCGGCATTGTTTCTTAATAAGAAATGGTAAACCAAATAATTCGGTCGAATATCCGGTTCGGTAAATTTTAAACCGAATAGTATTCGGTTATTCGGGGAAACCACTATTCGGCGCATCTCTAATAGAAGTGTATATGATTAAATCTATATACATTTCATTATTCCTCAGATTATTATTTCTTTAATATAGAACATCTGTATAGAAAATGTTAATTTTACATGTATTACACAGGGGATTTAATAAAACTATTCAAAATAAAATTAATTGCATTTAATGCCATTTCTTTGTTTACCGAACTCACTCGACTAGTGTCCACATTTCACAATTTATTGACACCTCCAACACACCGGCATTCTAGCAAACATCACCGCACAAATAAAAATTGTAACATGCTAACAATTAGGCTCCCTAATTTATCACAATTGGCACCTACAGAGGTCTAACAACGATACAAAATATTCTATACAATAATTTAAACAATACATAATTGTTATCAGCAATGAAATAAATTACAATAGCTTAAAACGCTAAAAAGCGACACGAGATTAAGGGAAACAGGAGTTTTGAGTCCTCAGTCCGCATCAGAACACTTTTTTCAATATATTCTTCAGACTTTTTTTCTTCTTGCCACCGCTTTCGCTATCCTGCTGACCGTTCTGCGAGATTTCAGTAGACTCCGACCAGAGGCTCCCGGTCGGCGATTCAGAAGCTGCCTTCTTGCTCAACTTTCCATTGTACAACTCTTCGACCGGTCTCATTACCGGGCTTGGTGTACTTCGTGCACTCTGCCTACTCAGTGTTCTTAGGAAGGCAGGCGAAGACAACCGCCTCGTTTTAATTGTTTTACTCTTTAAATTATTAAAGAACGATCCGTTTGTTTTTGGTATTTGCTTCTTAGGTGATTCCTCGATAAATTCTTTCGGCTCGCTCACCGGTGCGAAAAACTCGCCTTCGTCTAGTGGTATAGCGTTTTCGTGTAGTTTCCTGATGCTGTCCTGTCGTCCGAGCCTTGAATCCGACTTATTTTCCAACTCCTGGTTTCTGTGAATTATAGAAGTTTTCCGTTTTCTGTTCTTCCTCGCTACTTGCCATTCCCCGTCATCGGGCTCTTTGTCCACATCGTCAGTGGAAAGCCTCGCTATTCGGAAAGCCTCCTCGCTCGGTCTGCGTTTCTTAGCGGAGGGAGTTGCGTGACCGCTGACGCCTTCGACGGATTTTCGTCTGAATTTATCTTGCTTCTTTCTAATTTTCTTCGGTATGGGCATCACCACTACAGATTCGGGTTTCCGTCTTGTTGATATATAATATACTACAATAGCAATAATTATAGATTGGTATACGACGAATTTGAAGAATGTCAAGTTTCCGAACCAGCTATCTCTTTCCTCCATCAGTATTTTGATTGCGATTGTCGCTTGCGCCAGTTGTTCCTGTACAATCGTCATTTGGTCGAGGTATTTCTGCTCCCTCTCGGTGCTCTTGCGCCGTTCCTCTGTCATCTGAACCACGGTCTTTTCGAAGGATTTCTGCATTTCTTCTACTTGCTTCTTGTACCTCCTGCTCAATTCTTCGAGATATTGTCCTGATAGGGACATGTTTCTCTCGAGTGTCTGAAAATAGAAAAATAGATTGATGAGGTTTTTGACACGCCTATTACGTGAGTAAAAACATCGGAATAGTGAAATGCTAATAAACATCATTAATTAGACCATTTTATAAACTATATATTTTTAAAACTGCAATGTTTAATATATAATATAGAGATATAGACAAAAATAGGAGCCCGATATATTTTATGTTCGACGTTAAGAATGACTATTAACGTCATTTATGAATGAAAAAAAAATTAACAATAGACATACATAGAAAACAAGCGGTCCTACCATTTAAATGACATTTAAATATGTTAAGCAATTTCATATCTGCTTACATTTATATGAGGCGACAACCTTAGTCCTAGGAAGTAGCAACGAATCTGTAATTTACTTTAGATAGAACCCCTGTTCTATGTGAACTACTTACCTATGTCTATGAGAAGCAGTGACCACATACATTCTGGTAGACTTATGGGAGGCTCATTTTTATTTGAGACCACCTTAGTCTTGGAAAGCAACAAATCTGTTATTGATTTCAGACAGAATTAGTCTTCTATATTCTTGCAGTTGCTTACAGATATACATAAGCAGCAGTGACCACTTACCATCAGGTGTACTGCATGCTAGTTTGCTACTTCAATCAAATAAAAATATTTCAGGATACTACAGTACTGACCTTAACTCGGTTCGACAATCGCAGGAATACTGACTCTTTTTGTATTGTCGTCTGCGCTTGGTTCTGATTAATAGGGACTTGGGTTCCCGCTGGAGCGGGATCGACAGCCATCTGGTCGAAATCAGATATGAAGTTGTCATTGTCGATCATCATTTGATCGTTTATCTCGTCACCTGGACTCACGGTGACTTCCTTTGGTTTTTCCGTAGTGGAATCAGTCTTTTCATTCTTATTTTCAGATTTTGATAAATCCTTGTGTTCACTGTCAACATTCGTATCTATGTTGACAGCGGGTTCTTCTTGGGGCTCTGGGGCTGTAGATTCTTCTAAAATGACTTGAGAATCCTCTTTTTTATCATCTACAACATTTACTTCATCGGGCAGCTCTATGGGAGCGCTTTGATTTGTTTGTTCAGGTACAACAGTTTTCTCGTCTGAATGAACCGTTTCGTTTATTTTGTCATCTTCAGGTTCACTATTCTTAATTGGAACTACTTTGATTTCTTGTTCTACATTCGTTTCGCTTGTATTTTGCGGAGACTCATCGACAGTCATATTAGTGGTAACATTCATTTCAGTCTCGAAACTTGTGTTTAGGACAACCTTCTTCTCCTTTATGGCCAGGATATTACACAACGCGGCAAGGTATTTTGGGGGAAATAAAGCGTTCATGTATGCGACACGTTCTTCACCGAACTCTATAGTCTTTGTACTTTTAAAATCTAACCCATACTGCTGACATATGCCTGTACACTTTAAAGTCTCGCGTAGGAACACTTGACGCACTAAACTGGTTAATTTGTCCGAGCTACAACTAAGGAGTTCATACACCTCATTATATAAAGTTTCACTACAATTATCACACACTATAATATGGCTGGGAGAGCAACACCGTTTGTACATATTGTCCGTTGATGTGTCATTATGCTCACTGGAAATATTCTTAGGAACTTCTGTCTTGACTAATGCTTGAGCAGCTTTTTTCATTATCGACATAACTGCATCTCTCGCAGATCCGAATAGATTTTTTGAAGGCTCCGATTCGGCTGCGGGTACGTCTGGCACATCTATTATGTCGTCATCTTCATCTTCATCGATATGAGCTGTGTGTTGAGAGCTCTCCTTCTCCAAGACCTCAAATTCGGATGTTCCGTATACTTTGAACAGCGAAATTGGGCAGTAATGTTCGGAACCGTGATGCGAGAGCATCTCAACTTTGATAAATTTTCCAAACAAATGTGGATATAAATCAAAACTCTGCACGTCTCTCATGTCTTGGGCCGTAAACTGTCCGACGCTGGCCCATTCCCGAGTGGGAAACCGATCGCTGAAATATACAGCGATGTCTTTGGGAGTAGAGGAAAACAGTTCAAAATTGGCTATCTCAATTTTCTGGGCCTGTACAGCCTCACAGAGTTCGACCACGAACCAAATGCGACTATTGCATGTATTGAGCATGTACTCATCCCTATTGGGGGACAGTATGGAGCTGGGAGACCCAGCTTCTGGATTCACAGCAACGACCTTGGCACCGCAAGCCAATGATGCGTAATTTTTCGACCGTAATTTTGTGCTTTTGCTACTAAAATTTGTATTGCTATGACTAGGTTGACTCGAATGATTTAAAACGGTGTCTTGCTTTTCTGCTTCGGCCAGTTGCTTCTGAGCCCACTCAGAGAACGAGGGTATGTCCTCCTGAGGTGTTTCTGGTTTAACTGGAATGTTTTCCTCCCGCTCCTTCTCTTCTAATTGAGATTCTGTTACACTGTCTACGTCGGATAAAGGAACTGTACTTTGAAATGCATCCTCGGTTTGCCTTACTTCATGGATTGGCTTGGCTTTGACTACGAGCCTGGGTTCTGTATCTTTCTCTATGCCGTCGGTTTGCACAGCTTGCTCCTCCGTCGCGTCTCTATCCGCGAGGGCGAAGGTTTGGGTATCGTTGTGCTGCTCGGAGTCATTGACGAATAGTAGTTCGTCGTGGCTCCGTAGATCCAACTTCGTATTTTCTGCTAGAGAGATGAGTATTGGAGGCTGCCCGGTGTCAGGTAATCTGAAATAAAAGAAACAAAAAATGAACAACGATCCTTTCAAACGACTTGAAATACAAGTACAATTTGCTTTGCTTTTGACGAAAAACACGCTTTGTGATCTTGTAGTTTGATACTAGGAATAAAGTAAAGAACAAAGCCCGAACTTCTAACTACGTAGTACAGTACGCCTCACTGGGCACGTAACACAAAACCCAGAGATCATTATGGACTTAAGTGTGCATTACAGTAGGTATATCCCTTTTTTAATTCTTATTATTGTGAAATTTAATATTTATACCGTACAAGGACGTCTTCCAATGTTTACACAATTCTACCGGAAATTTGAATCGAATAGAAAGCAAATTGAACATAGCATTTTGTAACGAAATCGTAGGGGCTTCGAACGGATATCGGCAATAAATCCATTAAGTTTTAATTAATTACAAAGCGTTTCGTGAACAAACTACTATACTATGCATGTATTGCTTAAATTAAATTCTATCTCGTCAACCCCATTATTGTCCCACTGCTGGGGGAGTTTTAGGCTACAGACCACCGCGCTGGCCAAGTGCGTATTGGTGGACTTCACACACCTCTGAGAACTATTTTTTTTTCTAGAATTCACGGGTGTGTAGGTTTCCTCATGATATTTTCCTTCACCGAAAAGCAGTAATAATTCATTTCTAATACGCACTGTACGCACATGAACCAGTGGTGTGTGCCTGGGTTTGAACTTCGAACCTCCCGATCGACAGGGCAAGTTTCAACCGTTAGGCTATCACTGCTTTTTCATTAAATTAATAAACACTTGTTTTAAATACTATCTTTTGAAAGATAGTATTTAAAACGCTCTATTTATTAATTTATTTATTATTTATATTGTTAAGCCATAAAATCGAGGATCGAGGGGAGGATCCCCTCGCACTATTTAATATTTGTGTAACCTAGGGAACTTTCAAAATTGAGTAATCCTATGACACAATTATGTTGAAATCCGTTTGGGCCACGATGCAAAAGAAATTGATATTCTAATAGGAAAATTTTAAACATGTGGCGCTCTACAAATTTTCTTTTAAAATATCAAGCAAAACGTCACTGTTCACGGATAGTATGATAGAAACGCTTATAAACTAACGTAGAATGTCTGATTATGATATAAACAGTGATATTGCAAGGACATTAAAAGTTCTGAGTCAATGTTACAAATTATAACTAAGGCACAGAGAAATTAATGATAACATTCTTTTAAGGGAACAGACCGCTACCGCTACCAGATCACAGCAATATCACTACTTTATTAAGCACTATTACTACTAGGTGGTAGAACCAGTGTAGTTCGCCCGGGGAAGTACCACCGCCACACCTATTTCTAGCGTGAAGCAGTTCTTACGTTTCGTTGGAAGGGTGTGGTTGCCGGCACATGAAGCGATCAACTTAGTCCTCGGGAATAGCAACGCATCTGTGATTGACTTCAAATAGAACTTCACGTTTCATATGAAGTTGCTTATAGATGTCCACGGGCGGCAGTAACCACTTACCAACAGGTGGACTGTATGCTCGTTAGCTACTTCAATCTTATAAAAAACCAGAAATAACTATGACGGTGGTATTTTCGAAATTGACTTGCATAAAGATCTACTGTTTCTGCTACTACTTCAATTTTAACACAGAATTATCAGAATTTTTCTGTAACGATAACGGCATCGGAATTTACATCATACGGGAATGATTGACGACCCGCGAGATTGAGTGGTTACTACACCGGTCTGACACGCAATCGGTTGCAGGTTCGATCCCCGGCCCGAGAGATATCTGAATGATGAATTAAGATTCTTGCTCTGAGTCTGGGTGTTTGTGTATTCGTTTGTGCCGTAGATGCTACGGATGGGTGTCTATAGCATCACCCAAAAATTTGGTTGTCTGTAAAGTCGGTTTACTGACGATAGTTGAACGTGACAACGTCATAAGAAAATACTGATGGAATGGTTGCATTTTTTTAAAAGAAAATATAATTTTATTTGTTTGATAGATATTTTGTATGGATATAGAGGAGGTAGATGGAAATCATAATGGAATTGATCGAGTTATATTTATTTGTACGCATAAATACAATTATGTATTTTTTTGACATAATTATATTTATGCGTATTGGCCGATTGTGCCTCTTTGTCGCTCGTTCCGCACTCTTGCTTGCACTTCAAGCCTTAAATGGAACGCCTCAGAGCGAGGTAACGCCGCATGAGTCATGTTTTTTGATGCGTGCGGCCAGCTCCATCGAATTATAGGACGTTGTCACGTCAAAAAATCCTAGCGTGGGCACGAGTATGAGTATATAAAACGTAAAAGAAAAGCGTATTTACATACGTGGCTGTTATAACAAGCCATAACCACCCATCCCAGAAAGTAAACGCATGTCCAATTGAGACAATCATAACGTCAATTGACGTGATTGGTGAACAAAGATATGGGAACAAACGGAATAACAAAGAACGAACATAATTTACAATGAAATCCCAATGAACACACTAATAATAGTCGTTTGGGGCGGATTACAAATCATAATTATGTTGGATTAACGACGTATTATTCAAATAATGTTTTGTCTCATTTTAAACTTGGCTATTCGACAGCTTCGTCAGCTTCGTTCTGGCAAAGAAAATATATAAAAAGAAAAAGACAAATCCACTGAGTTTCTTGCCGGATCTTCTCAGTTGAGGTGTTCCGATCCGGTGGTAGTGTAAAAAAAAAATATGTAACTGACAATTTGTAAGTGCCTCCGTAGGCCTATGCAAAATAAAAGACATTTCATTTCATTTCTGTCGCGTCTACCACGTTAATTAATATTCTATGTGGTATGAATTAACTATGTAAGTATATCACAAATTTCAGTGAAATCCGGATTTGCACCAAATAACGTCGACTGTAGCCTCATTAAAAAGATCAATAACCATTATAATTATCATATTTCTAATGCAGTCACGTCTACAAACGAACAGTTAAATCCTGGTGGGCAGGATACTGTTATCGCGACGGGCACGCACACATTTTAATATCCCCATCAGCCCTACTCCTAACGTTATCCTAGTTTTGTTGTTTCTGATTTGATAAAAATATTTAGTATCAAGTTCCCAAATAGACATATCTACTTCTTTTTATTATTTACTAGTTGGCCCGGCAAACTTCGTTCTGCCTAAAAGTAAAAAATGTAAAATTATCAGTGTTCCTCCCTTATGTTATGCATGTTTTATACATACAAACCTTCCTCTTGAATTACTCTATCTACTAAAAAAACTGCATCGTAATATATATAACACAGACGCGACTACATACCACACTCATTTCCGCCTAATAAAAATGTCAAGCGCTGCCGTGAACTAATTCTATATTGTATTTATGTAATTAGGTAATTAAAAATATGTTAATTATGATAGCATGTATAATTCTCACAATAAGCCTGAGATTTTATATGTGACGAAATTGTATTATATAAAAACTAAAATTGTTTAGATAATATTATCATCTACTACTACTACTCGTACTACTACCTAAAATTATCGCAAGCCTCTTACGCTTAAGCGTATGGGTGTGGTCTAGTCTAAATAATTAAAATATTTTATCAATTCGGTAATACGATAATTGGTATGAAAAGAAAGAAATCTCTCGAATCGATACCAAGTACCTACAGATGTGAAAATGTCATAATCTATTTTTGAGAACGCACAAATAAATTCCATTTCTTAAAATTCTTAAAAATGAAGCTGACTAACTATTCTTATTTGACCGCTTCAAATACAATATGGTGGTACCCTCAGGAATAGCAACGCAATTGTAATTTTGTGTAGATGTCTATGAGTAGCAGTGATCACTTACCAACAGGTGGATTGCGTGACCATTTGGTACTTCTTATTAAAAACAATTGAAAACAGTATAAATAGGTATACGTATAGGTGGTAGAACCAGTGTAGTTCGACCGGGGAGGTTCCACCGCCACACCTATTTCTAGCGTGAAGCATTTCTTGCGTCACGATGGAAGGGTGTGGTTGCCGGCACACTTTTATATGAGGCAACCAACATAGTCCTCCGGAGTAGCAACGCATCTGAGATTGACTTAAGATAAAACCCTGCTCTATGTGAAGTTGGTTACAGACGTCCATGGGCGGCGGTGACCACTTACCAACAGGTGGACTGTATGCTCGTTTGCTATTTCAATCAGATAAAAAATATATGTTATGAAATATAACAGTTAATTTCATATTCCTATTTGAGTTACGATAATTTTCGATTGACGTCGATAATAATTTAACATGCTTATATTCATAATACAAGGTTATGAAAAAAAAATGTAACTAAGGTGATAAGGTTCATCCGTAACATTTTATAATCAACAATAGGGTGAAACTTTCCATTATTTCTGAGATACATACGTCTTATTAACTCGTGTGAAGCTCAGGTGTGATAGACATTGCCCGACACCGATAATTTCGGGTTCCCTCCCTGGCCGAGCAAACATCTAAACTATACATTTTGAGTATTTTGACTTACAGGAGATCCTCAGACGCGTGGGTCGCGGATTTTAATGGTTTTTGGTGGGTTGGTAGTAGAGCTCAAGTATAACTTCCACCATTAGGCCCTCGTTAAAAAGATATGAAGGATCAAAGTATGGATAGGTAAATCACATTTTTTGTAAAATTAAAGTAGCAAACGAGCATGCAGTCCACCTGATGGTAAGTAGTCACTGCAGCCCATGGACATCTGTAAGCAACTTCATAGAGAACGAGGGTTCAATCTGAAGTCAATCAAAAGCGTTTCTACTCCCGTGGACTAAGATCGCCATATCATATAAAAGTGTGCCGGCAACAACCGCAAATAGGTCATGCGATGGTACCGCCCCGCACGAACCATTGTTCGACCACCTCCTGATATATACTAGACTATACTCGGGGCAAATTCGATATGGAATGTTTAATAACAAAGCGTTGCCTAGCAACCACTGACAGGCAGGGGAATGCAACTTTTTGTTGTTTTATCAGCCGTCTTTCACTTATTATTAACTTTTGTTTGTAACTTATATTAGGTTGCAAATCCCTTCATGCAATTAAGGTTGTAACATCATTAGTTTTACATTGACGATAATGGTAAATAAATTTTGTTTGACTGGTTTTAGCATTGTATCTTGCAGTTGGTAGTTATTAGTTAATCAACTCTTCTTAATTAAATTACCTCGTGAAAATTTTATGCATACTATGGTTGAATATAAAATGCATTTGTGTACAAATCCATGCAAGTTTGTGATAACCCTACATAGGATTTTTTATGGTTTGTTTACATTTATTCCAGATCGAATTTGCCCCGAGTATAGCTGACTAAGCGAACTTCGTTACGCCTAAAAGTTAAAAATCTATGAGAAACCTCCTCCTTTTTTTTAAGTCGGTTAAAAATCGTCAGCTTTTTTTCACTATATTATACATAGAAACCTTCCTGGCGAATCACTCTATCTATTAAAAACAACTGTATTAAAATTCGTAGCGTAGTTTTAAGGATCTAAGCATACATAGAGCCAGACAGCGAGAACCGACTTTGTTTTATACTATGTAGTGATGATACATACAAGATAAATTCGAATACTTGGCGCGAGCTATTCGTAGCCTCATGGTAATATGATAGCCTTCGAAATATGTGGTATGTTTTAACGAGAGCCTAGTTGACCCTAATATTCGGTGGATGGGCCCCTCAATTAACCCACCTAAACATTGAAAACATTGACCCACACATCTGAAGATCTCCTTTTCAGTTTTATTACGTTGTCATTACTGTACCTACTTATGAGCAGTGATAGCCTAATGGTTGCCCTCTCAATCGGGAGGTCCGAGGTTCAAACCCAGACACACACCACTGATTTATGTGCGTATTAGAAATTAATTATCACTGCTTTTCGGTGAAGGAAGACATTTAAAAAAAAAGTTCTCGGAAGTGTGTGAAGTCCACCAGTCCGCACTTGGCCAGCGCGGTGGACTATGGCCTAAACTCTCATTCCCATTCCAAAGACAGCAGCCCAGCAGTGGGACAATAATGGGTTGACGACGACAACTGTAGCTGTAGCTTGTTAAATAGCTTTAATTGAAAACAAAGACAAAGTATAAAGTATTAATCATTATTTTTAGTTGCAAAACAATGAACATACTACGTTCAATATTTTTTATTTATTAAACAAATGCCGATGGTCGAGTATGAATATTAACACATTAACGATCACTCATCGGGTTGTTTAATAACACACTTTGTCAATTACAAGTATGACCAATTATCGGCTAATTACAGTTAGCATAAAAACGCACTTTGTAAGTGAGTGATATCAAATCTTCGCAAATCACCAACGCAAAAAAGGTGTTATAAGTAGTTTTAACGCGTTTATCTATTTCTACACGCGTCCTGAAAGTACCTAAAAAATTAAAAATATCAGTGTTTTTTATCTGACTGAAGTAACAAACGAGCATGCAGTCCACCTGATGGTAAGTGGCCACTGCCGGACATCTGTAATCAACTTACAGAAGATGGGTTCCATCTGAAGTCAATCACAGAAGCGTTGCTAGTCCCGAGGACTATGATGTTCGCTTCATGTGAAAGTGTATGCCTCCTACTTTATGCATGTATTATACTATACATCAAAACGTTCCTTTTGTATCACTCTATCTATTAAAAAAAACTCCATTAAAACCAGTAGCGTAGTTTTAAAGATCTAAGCATACATAGGGACTGTCTGTCCCTAAGGGACTCGAATTGTTTTATACTATGTAGTGATAAGTTCGCCTACAACACTTCTGACAAGTTCCGACTTTCAAATCACAATAACCGTGACTAACGATTAAACTTGACCTCTGAAGCACGAAAACGCGAACGAAATTTAGACACCGGCGGTCACCCATCCAAATGTTGACTGGGCCCGTTACTTAACTTTGCAAATGTACACAAGCCGCGTGCTTCATCCCAACGTTAGGTAACACTCAAACCTCGTTGAAGGCCTTTGTGTCACACATCTCCATGACAACTAATGAACAAGAATTGTATCGTTTTGTCCGCAAATAGGTAACAGTTCATTGGGTCGTTTGTATGAATAGGTGTTACATAACGCTGCCAAGTATACTAAATATTCGTAACACGATGTGTTAAACATATCCTTAGTATGGGTTTATTATGTTTCCTCATAACACGCATTGTTCTTGTTACGCCTATACATTGTATTACATTGCGCACTTACGTTTTCGGCCATAACTGGCTTTGCTTTGAAACGTGAAGGAAAAAGGACAATGAGTCTCAAAACAAGACTTAATATATAATACTAACGGTACATGTAACATGTATATGTTTATATACGTGGTGGTAGAACCAATGTAGATCAGTGCTGGATTAGCCACGTAGCAAGAGTAGCAAATGCTACGGGCCTCGCGACTAGATGGGCCCCGCGGCCCAACACCTACCTGCTATTTATATTTTACTATCTTTGCTATCCTAAAAATCCTAAGCTGAATAAAGATATAGAAAGTGTCATCTCTATTTTTTTCCAGATTAAATCCAGAAAAGTTTACTAGTAACAGTTTTGTTTTATTTAATACCCTTACTTAAGGCACACTATGGGCCTCCTGTCAGAATTTGCTGCAGGCCCCGCTCTGGCTTAATCCGGCACTGATGTAGATCGACCGGAAAGGTCACCACCACCACACCTATTTCTAGCGTGAAGCATTTTTTGCGTTTGGATGGAAGGATGTGGTTGCCGGCACACTTCTATACGAAACAAAGGCAAGTCTTCGAGAGTAGCAACGCAACCGTGATTGTCTTAAAATAGAGCCTCTATTATATATGAAGCTTAGAGATGTCTATGGGCGGCAGTAACCACTTTTTTATATACTTGTGTGGTGGTGTCAACCCATTATTGTCCCACTGCTGGGCACGGGTCTTCTCTCAGAATGAGAGAGTTTTAGGCCATAGTCCACCATTTATATAGATACTTAACTTGCGATAAAACCGAACAAATCGAACAGTAGAGGACCGCTACATATTCGGTCCATTAGGTGGACCGCATCCTCGTTTACTACTTCAATCAGTAAATAAATCATTTGAATAGGTGTTACATAACGCTGTCAAGTGTATTTGAAACGCGATACATGTTAACTGGTCCGGTTCGCGCGTGTGCTAATAGTTACATATGCATTCGTCCTTCGTGTTCGTTGGCATGACACGATAGGGGTTCGTGTAGATCAGTGGTTCTTAACCGGGGATCCGCGGACCACTGATGGTATCAAACGCATCCGAAGTGCTGCGCAAAACTATCCAAAAAATGCCTAAAATATGGACTCTACACTGTGATAGTAAGTAGCAAACGGAGCCGCGCCAAGTAATAATTATACCTAACTTTGTAATATATGTATTTTATTATTACAGTTTAGTATGTACGACGTATTTTTGTTTTATTTAAAACGATAAATTAACACTTTTTTAATTTTCAAATCGACGGGCCCCTAGAACTAAATCGTATATGATATATTACCAATTTACAGTATGAAGCTTTGTTGATTGCAGTAGCTATTTAGGAACTTATTAAATAAGTTTCTAAATAGCTTTTACAATGATTTTCCATAGACTCTTGGATAATCAATGTTAACATGTCCACAAAACTTCTAAGATTCATACTATAAATTGGTAATTTTTCACATACGATTTTATTCTAGGGGCCCGTCGAAATTTCCTTTTTTCTGTATATTAGGTGTTAGACCTTCAAACATTCGGTGGTCCATGGATAGACAGGAATTTGTCAAACGTTCACTAAAGTTAGGAACCACTGGTGTAGACGATTTAGTTAATATGCATTAACGTTTTATTTTCTCCAGTTGCGGTGCATACGAAAGTATGTCAGACATGATAGTTCTATCAAGATGTATTTCTAGGCTTGTAACTAACCAGTCAAGTGTAGTTCTCACTTTTAACAGATTCTCGTCAACCCATTATTGTCCCACTGCTGGGCACGGGTCTCTCGGAATGAGTGATTATGCCATAGTCCACCGCGCTGGCCAAGTGCGAATTGGTGGACTTTAACAGATTATTTGCCATTCTTTTTTTTCTTAAGAGGTTATTAATTAGTTATGTATTTTTCTCATCTTCTTCACATGTGCCTTTACGTATGTTCGGCTATTGTTTTGCGATGCCGCAACAGATTGGAATGATCAATGTCATTGTATGCGCCTAGTTAACGTCCACATCATGTCACAGAGTTTGAAGATATTTTCGAAGATTTTCCGAAACAACTCGATTTCATATATATCTTGAATAACTCGGTTGTTTCTCGATCCGATTTCATTTTTCTTTCATTCGATATTTTAAAAATGGAAAGACTATAGTACAATTAAATGAGAACACATCGAATAAAATGAAACGCAGTTGAGCTAAGCTTAGCGAAAATTGGCTTACAAGACACGAGGCGATCAACTTAGTTTTCAACGAAAGCGACGCGCCTTTCCGATTTAAACGAGGAATCTATCTTTTGAAGTTTATTTGAGAAGTCCGTGGTTAGTATCGACCATTTACTGGTAATGGAGTATACCACACGTTCGTTTGCTACGAACCTTAATTCAATTATTAAAAATTATGAAGGTGGTAGAACCAGTGCAGTTCGACCGGGGAAGTACCAACGCCACACCTATTTTTAGCGTGAAGCATTTCTTGCGTTTCGATGGAAGGGTGCGGTTGCCGGTACACTTTTATATGAGGCGACCATCATAGTCCTCGGGAGTAGCAACGCATATGTGATTGCCTTTAAATAGAAGCCATGTTCTGTATGACGTTGATGACCAGATGTCCTTGAGCGGCAGTGACCACATATCATCAGGTGGACTGAATGCTCGTTTGCTACTTCAGTCAGATAAAAAAATACAATGCAACGCAATTAAAAATAGCAAAGCACGATTTCTAACAGCATTTCCATTCCATTTACACTGTAAAGGGCCCGTTAAAATTTTCTACTTCAAAACGATGTCGACGATCGTTCCTGATAGCGCACAGAATTCACTTTTCCAAACGATAAGGGCTACTCTATCAATTTTCGCTCCACTCAACCCCGATGGCGATTCAGATAAGCATCTCGGTGGTGGCTTGAAATCCGTATTTCAAAACAATCTTCATCGATAATCGCCGCTGTCAAGCCAACTTACTGAATGGCCTGTAGAAATAACATTTTTATGGCAACACTGAACTTGAGGTGAGGTTTGGTGATCGCGAAAAGCTGGAGGTAGTTTTATAACCATCGCTGTGACATTTTTTTTACAAAATTTAAGTAGCAAACGAGCATTCAGTCCACCTGATGCTAAGTCACTGCAGCCCACGAATCTGTATGCATTCTTCATGTAAAACATGGGTTCAATCTGAAGTCAATCACAGATGTGTTACTACTCCCGAAGACTATGATGGTCGCCACATGAAAAAGGGAATCGGCAACCTTCCACAGAAACGCAAGAACTGCTTCGCCCTAGAAATGTGGCGGTGGTACCTCCCCGGTCGAACCACGGTTCTACCACCTTGAATTCACATGCGTTTTCATAATTGTACAGCATATTGACAATTCTAGCTGCTACTGGCTTCACCAACGTGATTAAAAATAACAAAGCTTTCTACATTCATAGCCCCACACAAGGATTTCACTTCACTTTTTCTATGTCATAAATGACATTCACACGTTCACGAAAACACGAGAGTATTCGTTTGTGAATTCGTGAACGTGTGATGTGAACATTAATATTTAGATTTATCATTCAGATGTTTGTCTGGCCAGAAATCGAACCTGAAACCCATTGCGTGTCATTAAGGTATGGTGGCCCCTGTACCACTCTTCATCAAATATTATCAGATGAAAGTATCATTACATAAATAAAAATTATATGAAAAGAGTCTTAGATAATTGTTTTAGTAAGGATAAAGTAAAGTTTCCTTATTCTAAGGTAAGACCATTTGTACCTTATTACAAAGCGAGATGTCATATCAAAACCAATTGAACCACTGCGGGTTAAATGCTCCCATTGACTTCACGCACAACAGCCGCATTGTTACTCTATAGAACATCTGTACACAAGTATCTTACGTGTAGAATATCTTGGTGAGTCCCTGGTGGCCACCGTACGACAGCAGTTGGCAGAGCAGCAGAGCCGCCAGCAGCGCCCGCGGCGGCGACATAGCGCCCGCGCCGCCGCCGCATTGGCGTCTCGCACCACCTATCACGGCAACACCGAACGCGCCCTTCGCTCCGCCTCCGAACGTTCTTCTTTCAAACTAATACACTTTTTTATCTGTGTAGCTTTGAACACAGAACGACGGTTTTCGGTCCGCGTATCGGAACGCGATCTTCAAATTTCCTTTAATTTCTTTTAGCACTTAGAACGCGCTGGTTTTAGTTCGCGTATCGGAACGCAATCTAGTTTTGTGACAGTTATATTTTGTATTTGACTCAATGAATTTCACACCGATATTTCGTAACGTTTTGTAGCGTCCGAAAGTGATCACTTTTTGTAACAAAAAAAATAGTTTGTCGTTGGAATACAGTCACTTAAATCGTTCGTTCATCTAAGTTCACGATTTTACACAATCCGCGAGGTAGACAAGGCACTTGTTTCTGAACGCGAACCGTGCGTTTATGGCGGGAAAGCGTCGAGGTGAGCTTGAAATGTCAATTGAAATTCATTTTTACTCATGCCGTAGTAAAATAAGAACAGTAAGCCTCAGATAACACATTCTCTTGATAGTTGATACATTTAAATAAATTTAATTACTTGACATTATGCACTTTACTAGTGAATGAGACTTTTTATACGGACTTTAAATCGAAGAAAAATGTTTTAACTGAAACACGAATATAAATGCATGCGGATAATTAAAAAAATATAGAAGTAGGTGTAAAAAGAGTTATTATTACAAAATTATAATGCAGGTTTCGATTACTACGCAAATTACAATTCTTAGTTACTTGCGTATTAAGAATTAATTAAACTATTATTTTAAAGCATGAAAACTTCGTGAAAGTTATAAGGTTGTCCGAAGCCTGCAAAGTCTTACACGTTGCACTTGATTAATGATAATCCGTATCTAATTTTCTAAATATTCATATTGTATTATTTGAGATAGTTATATATCAAGGTATTCAACCATAAAGTAAAGACATTACCCTGCTGTTCTTAATTTACTACAATCACATATACCTGCATAAGCGCTGTTAAGCGCACCTACTTTCTTTTTTTATTTTAGTCAAAGTCGTAATAAATATGTAATTAGAGGTGGGTGTTAATTGAATACTTTATGCAACAACAAATTAATCATGTATAGAGATTATGTGTTATATCATTATATAAGAACGTAACAAGCTGGAATAATAAGAACGACTCAAAAACAAATATAATTCAAAATGGCGACTTTTCGCTCGCGCATTATTCAGAATGAGAGCGGGTTTATAAAATTATCGACATTTTGACGTAAATTACATATTTAATATTCCTTTTCTATACGATTGAAGGGGCAAACGAGTCCACCTGGGACATTTATATGGACATTTATAATCAACTTGATGTCTTCATGTAAAACAGGACTTCTATCTGAAGTTAATCACAAATACATTTCCACTCCCGAAAACAAAATGGTTGCTTTATGTGAAAAGGAGCCGGCAACCTCACTTTCACACTAAAACCCCCCCCGGTGGCCGTCCTCAGCACTGCATGGAGGACTCCGTGATCTCCAACGGAACACAGCCGGAGCTCTATGAGCGCGATGCCCCTTTCGGGCTCTTCCCTGGTGGGAGTAAAACGCTCACCGCACCTTCTGGTCTTTACGGCGGCATGCGATGCGACCAAACATGCCGCCGTCCATCCCGGGGTCGCTATGCCGGACGGTTCGAGCTCCCACTTTTCCCGCCCGCAACCCCGGAAGCCCCTTTTAGTCGCCTCTTACGACAGCCAGAGGGAACCGTAGCCCTATTCTGGTCCGGAACTACAGGGACAGCCTAATAACATTACCTAATGATGCATTTTATTTAAATAATTACAAGTATCGAAACAGTTGTACCTACTTGGTTCCAAAACCTATTTTCCGTCTCAACGCAATACTATTATCAGCTGCAAGTTAATATCGAAATAGAATCTCTCGCTGAATGTATGGGAACGTATCAGTTCTGTCATCGCGTACCAATTAGCGTGGATTCGCGTCAGATTGGACGTTACGAAACATATCTTACAGTTAATTTCTCAATCAAACGCTAAATCTAAACTAGACAGTTACATCTTGTTTATTTCTCGTTGTGTATACATGATATAATATGCTTGTCGTCGCTATGCAAAAGAATAAATAGAAAAAAAATCACATGTTGTAGAAAGATCGTTGACAGAGAAAAATATCACTTACGAACTAACGGAATAATGTTGATACTTTTTTCATGTTTATAGAAGAAATACAAAAAAGTCATTCATTGTAGTGTCATCTCTAATCAATTCCCAATTTATTTATTTTTTTATCATTTAGAAGGGAGATCTGTCAGACTTGATGGTCACTGCTGGTAACAGCCGTATTACAACAGACTTACTACTTCACAGGGAATATATTGAGAAACTATTTAGAAAACTGATAGTGTCATATAGAAGGCCTGGAGTGCCGACTTTTGGAACCTCTCGTTGGCAGTTAGTCTAAATTTTCGAAAAGCACTCGATACTTCTGCACGAGAAACACGAGGAAGAGTTATATTTGGGGAGAGCAGATCGGTCATAGATCGGCTAGATATTGTCTAGACTGTCTAGTACTCCTAGCTCTCAGTGCCTTACGTAACAGTTACGTGTGCGTTCGGCGAGAAATTGATTGATGGCATTTAGGATAGCTAAATTGGTCGACGCTAGTGTGGATCGTATCGGGTCGTGAGGATTCAATAATGACTTAAATGAGCGGGAACATTCGGCGTATAATCCAAGAGGTATGGCGAATAATCACGAGTCTTTTTCATAAATTTTGTTTATGAAAGACTTTGATTTTTTTGGAAAAGAAGGAGATCGCGATAAACATAGGATGAGCAGATATGAGCAGATGTATTAAAGTTACAGAATATTTTAGAAAAAAAAAAACTGTTTACAAAAAAAATTACAGTGATAAAAATAACTCATGGCCGCGCAAAGCGGAAGAAATTATAATTAGTAAAATACAGACGTGTTGCTATTAAAACTAAGCAAGAGACAAAAATAAATAGTTATTTTTATTTACAGATCTAATTCACCTGAACTGTATTGAATTCTGTACTCTTCTATGGCTCCGGATAAGAAGATTCTAAAAATAAGAATTACAAATAAAGCATAAGCTTCGTAAATATCTTAATATACATATACTACATATGTCATGTACGTGGTAAAAGGTACATCCCATATACACAGAACTATTACACGAAGCAGTTGACATTTGCCTCGGTGATAAAAATGTTTGCTTAGCGCGCTCGAATCATCCGCGAGTAACCAACCCCAGGCCAGGTTTATTAGCCCCATTATCGATAGTAGGCTAAGCGCGTGCATAAACAGCTGGACTGCAGACCATTACATAACCGATAATGGTAGACCGCACTACCATGCGGCTTGCGGTAGCGGCAATATTAAAAGTTTTTCTAATGGGACTAACTAATAATAATCTTTAGGAAATTTAAAACATATGTGACAAGATCACAGTCGTATCGCTTGAGAACAAAACACAATTTCTACACTCATACACGCTTCTACAAACATAACAAATTTAGAATAAAAACCTGGACTTGTCTGGAAAATCACAACACAGCACAGCAAATTACCTATAGTTTGCATCACAGCGAATGAGATCAAATCGTAAAAGACGAGCACAATTACTATAAGTATAAACATTCAAGTCAATCAACTCAATACAACGGATGGACGAACAAGAACACTATCAAACCGCACAAACGATTCAAGGATGAGCCAGTACTTAAACTATAGTATGCAGCGATAAATCGCTACAGACGATGCATGTAATATGACGTATGCCGCAGCCGCAGTGCTTAAGTCCACGATAACGGACATTGCCTTTCTGAGAATAATTACTTCCGAGCGAGTCCTCGACCGACCAGCGAAGCGTCACGCGACGCCACTAGTTAAAACATTCTCTGTAATAACATTTGTTACGAGCTACGAATGCACCTGACTCATCAACGTTTGTTTCATTTGAATTATATTTTACTACACATTTCTCAAGTTCAATGCCATGTATGTAACATAGAAAGGAAATGTTACGTACGTTATAACGTTAACCATGTAAGTGGTTTTTCGACAAAAGCTACTTACAATGATGATATAAAAACATCAAAATGAGGTGAGTGATGGAGCAGCCGACAAATAATGTAACAAAATGCGTCACATATTATTTGTATCAGCAGTAGGAATGATATTGATATTACAAGCAATTTAAAAACAATTATAAGAAATAATTATTTATACATCATAGTAGCCTATTAAGATACATAAGCTCGAAAAAAATTACCCTCCTTTTGACACAGTCGGTTAATAATAAACATACTCATTAGTCTAATTTTAAGAACATAGACATAAACTTAAGGTGATATAATATTTGAACGGATTTTTTTCAAGTTGCCTGCCATCTTTTCCTGGAATCCTTTCGCATTAACACGAGCCGAGATATATTAAGAGCGGATGCAATGGAAAGGAAGAGATATACGACGGATACGGAGCGCTGGGACCATTAAATCCCAAAAAAAGCTTCACTAATGTTGAGGAACGACAGAAATGTTTGAAATATATTTTTAAAGTAAAGACGAAGTTGTCAGTTAAACACATGCCGGTAAACGACCTTGCGATCTAATTAAAACAGCTGAGCGTTAACGAGAGTAGCGTACAAAAGTACAGTTTTTCCCTACTGACTCAGTACTAAGAGCTAATAGACATCAAGCCTCATTTATATCTACAGACATAGAACGGTGCAAACTCGGGTCGTAGCAGACAAATTATTATTAATTTATTAAGTATATAAAAATACTATAAAAAGGTAATTAATTTACTAACATATTTATATACTGCAACACTACCCTACTGACATGAGTCGTACCTTTATTTATTCGATTGAATGGCAAACGAGCATGCAGTTCACTTGACGTTAAGTGGTCACTGCCGCCCATAGATATCGGTAAGCAATTTCGTTTAGAACAGAGATTACAGATGCTTTGAGATGATGTCTTTCGATGTATTTATTTTGCTAATACCACCTTAAAGCACATGGAATACAATAATAAGTTAATCAGATCAGTGATAAATTATAATTATGCATATTATAGTTATAGCATAATAGGGTGAAATAACATATGACAATAATACGTTAAACAGGAAGTTCGCTCCGAGAGAAGCAATGTGTTATAGTTCAATTACATAACATGAATGTTTCTACTGAACAATTCAGCGTTCACCACATATATAAGAGTACAGGCCCTAGAGTAGCTCCTTGCAAATTCTATACATAATGTAACGTGTCGTACAAAGCGTCACGGTTGCTTTCGCCCGAGCAATGGTCGGAGTAGGCGGGCAAGTTGCCATACCGGGCCCGCGACAAACTTGCAACCATACCGTTTAATAAATTCCACACAGTTTTCTTCTATACCTTCAAGTGATACGGTCTAGAACGCTTTACTCGAGTCGCCGGGATGATCGATTGTGTTTTCAACTGCATGCCCTGCGGAATATTAGGTTGGGCATCATTAGCAAGTTCATTCGTGCAGAGGATTGTGAAGCAGTGGACCAATATTTCAAACATGCCGTGCCTAACCAGTTCGTCAATGGACAAGTCCGTAAGGCGAACATGAATATACAGGCGACTTATTAGTAGGTTCCGTGAGACTTGCTCAACTGTTACAAATAATGACATGACTGCAGAATTGATTTATTGCAATTTCTCGCTTGGCTTTCAAATCATAATTGTAACAAATAGAAACATAGAAGCTCTGACACGGTTGATCGACGTAAATGTTTGATGATGCTTTTATAAATGTGTAGTTTAAAAATATGAGGTATGCGGTCGTAAACAGGAAAATTTGGGTCTTTACGTTTCTAAAATTCACTCTTTCAGAGCGATGTGAAAATGTTTCGTTCACACAATCGTTTATGTTTATAGTCAAATCGAATGAAATTAAAAGCCATACTTATTCGTATACCAGCAACTATCATAATACGTGCAATGCAAAAAGTATTGAGTGACATATTACATTCACTGAAATACATCTGTAAATCCTTCTTAAACAAGTTTCGCCCGGAGCGATAAGACCAAATTAGAAACCGACACCACCCACTTGTTGCGGCAATGGGGGGCGGCCGTGGGCGATTTAATGAAGCCGCGGTTGCACCGACAACCAGCAATAACCCAATATTTACTGTCCATTGTCTCACTCGGATCTAGTGTCGCAACCACAGCGGCCATTTCAGACGCGGCGGCCGCTTTGAAACTGAATTTGATTCATTTATCTTTCTCTCCTCTGTATCGACGTGCACCAGTATCCGTGATAATAGTTTGTTTGTCAACAAAGTCGATTGTAAATCTGTTATGATTGGACTATCTGGGTCGTTTAGCTTTGCCAATTATAACCTCGTGTTCCATTATGGTGTTTGTGACTGTTGGTAATTGCTCTTTGTAATTACCTTTGTCTATTGAGACTTCGAATGATTTAATGGTTGAATTGTATTTAGTAACGTTAATTGTCAAGATACGTAGATTAAAATATGTAATTTCAGTATCGTAGTAATGCAACGATAAACGTGCACTCGATATCCGTCTATTTTTAAGTGTTCAAATCCACTCATAGACATCTGTTACCAACCAATAATAAAAGAGCGTATTACTTCAGAGCTATTACGGATGCGTTGATCTTTCTAAATATATCAAGTACTTTGTAAGTACGTAATATATTCCAGATATTAGGCAAATAACAACATTTTCCAGTTATTAAGCACAAAGCCGTAAAATTTTTGACTACGTGCTCCAGTTTCCGTTGGAAAACAAAATGATAGAGAATGGAACATTGACCCAGATGAGACATACGTAGCTCGCTTGAATATTTTATGGTCACGACCGGTCGCTCTTCCGAAGAGCTTCACGTAACACGTCCTGGGAATGGATGGAGCTTATTCAATCCCAAGTCATATTAACTTGCCGGGATCTTAAATTTTCTTTTAACATTACTTTTCCCTATTTTTTTGCCTTCTATTCCACTAACTGAGTAATCGCTCAGAATACTTCTTAGTTCGAATGTTATGATTTCATCTTCAATACTAAGATATGTTTTATATCTGAGCTTCCTTCAACTGATTTATGCTTGGCAATATAGCCATTTAAGTATTTATTTATTTATTGATCTTGACAATCATTTACGTATCAATATCTTACCCATGAGGACACTTCCTGGATCTAACGGGGAATGTTTGCCGTGGGCGCACTAATAAAAGTTCAATAGATCGTCAATCTTCGATGGCTTTTATTGGCACTACCAGCGCTGGAATAAGCACAAGGATATTATAATGCATTATTTCTGTTTATATTAGAATATTGTAGTTTCTAGTAATAAAATAAATAGCACATAAACATCAGATTTCACCGTTGCTCCACCCTTTCACGCTGAGCTCGAATATAGAATTTTAGCACTAGGTGAGTTTCTACCGAATACGTATTTCTTGGTTGGCAGATCGGCTATAAATAAACAAGATATCGGTGTTAGGCACAAAACGGTCAGTCGGAGGCCTTCATGGCTCTCGAATGACCTGAATGTAGACACGGAGTGGGAAATTCAATCATTCTGTCGCGTGCACCGCTCAAATAATAATGATATATTAACCAATACGTGTCAGCTTATAAACACTAATTTCGATAGATACTTTTACCAGGACGTTAATTTTGCATAATGATAAAAAAATAAACACTAATTTTATCTGTAACTGGGTCGAAATATAAGAAAAGAATGCTTAAAGACTTCAAAAACCGCATATCGTAAGTACATTGAGTACCCGTTAATATTAAAATGTACTAATTTTATAGATATGATACAATAATAATACGGTTATGGTTTCTTCAACAACTTGAACGAATTTGTATTCGTATTATCTACACTTTTAATACTTTTATCATTTTTTTAGTCAGGTATGTAAAAACTCACGAATATTTTCATATTTCTTTGAGAGGGATCTCGTTAATTTTACACAGGCAGCGTTGAAAAATCGGGATATTGTAGTTCATCATTTCTGTAGGCACAAAATTCTATACATCTCAACAGCTCACTGGAATTTACGTCACGTTCCGTCAACGATCTCGTTTCCGTGCCACATATCACGTGTCATGTGCCACGCGTCACGTGTGACACGACAAATTATTACATTATCTTTATGGTTTCACCTGCTTTGATGTTTTGTAAACATCACACTTTTTTGATTATAGAAAATGACAAACCCGGTAAGATTCTTACCGTATCTTTTTTGAACTCGTGTTCCGATCCGGTGGTAGTGTAAGAAAAAGAACAATGACAATTTGTTAGTGCATCCGTAGGCCTATGCAAAATAAGAACACTCCATTTCATTCCAATGAATAGATGATAGTCATTAATTCGAATGAAGGCATTACCAAAAGAAACGAAAAATAATAAACACAAATACGAAACGTGAATGTGGTATCAAATAAGTTATACCACATACACGTTTCGTATCGTAGCTTTATCAGTAAGTATAAACATTTCAATTTAATAAAAAAATTGCTACACTGCCCAAAACAAATCGAATAATAACAATTTGAAATATTTCTAAAACACTAAAGCCATGAAAAATCACGGTCATAGTGTAACGAATTATCCAAGCACAGGTGTTATCAGTCTTCATAACACCCATAGATTAAAATTATTTGCAGAGATAATTAACAGTTTTGATAAGATAAATCAGATTGCTTGCTTATTATAGTGATAGGGTTTTTCTAATCATTTAATGAATCCTCACGTTTTATTTTTGTTTCCGCGATAATATTAAGAATATATTCATTGCAGCCATTATTAAATTATTGTAAATTATGGTGTAAAAATATTATAAAACTTTATACTACCTGAATGGAAAGATTGTCGTTTTTATAATTAACAATAAAACGAAACAAACATATGAAAGTTTAATGCTCATGTCCTGTCTCAATACGTAATGACGAAGGAGACAATTAGGAACGTAATATGTAACGAATAATGAACAAGCAGGAAGTAGACAAAAACAAAGAGTTGATTGCGAAAGAGAATTATTAATTACCGTTCGACCAATTTAACATAACGAATTGAGCAACCGACAGAAAAATACATAATGGACCATTGAATCATCCAGAGTTCATTTATCATAAGAGATACAATGTGGCATCATCAAAAAGTCGGTTGGTCCAAGATTACGTCTAGGAGATTTCAATTCATTGATAGTTACTGATACTTGGCTTTCATCCCAGCGGGTACCGATTACGAAACTGGACGTATATTGACGAGCCCTTGGCCGCTCGTTCCGTAATTAATGGTCACTGTCACAACACAGCACGATCGTTTCATTTGACTCATTTATCCGAAGTCGCTGCCGATCACGCGTTCACGCAGAGATTTCAATTTCGTTACTATCTGCGTCAATCAGTCATTGATAACAAGTTAAGCTCGTTCAGTTGCTACTTAAGGTATTCCGCGAGCGAGCTTTCGAGTACGTTAGATTTAATACTATCGGATTGGAAAGTATGGAAACGGATTATATATTTTTAACATTAGTTAAATGACCCTCCGATAGTAATTTGCGTCATTTCAATTTACTGGAATATTTTGACATTAAAGCTATTTAACACTATTTCATACATGTTTTTTATAGCATCTTAACTTATTGTTAGCTCTCCTAAATATTAATGGTTATTTTATGTCGTCTTATTTCTGTGAAGTCGAGAGTTACGTTGTACGGTATCAAAAGGTAATTATCAGCTTAACTTCAATGCTATGAAGTCAAAAGTAATTTGAAAATTATTCACATTTACTAAATATAGTTTAAGTCTTACTGTAAAAATAAACACAAATTAAGATAGTGATACAGAAACCAAGTGTGGAAAGCTTTATTTAAATAATAATGTAATGTAAATACGTAACAAGACAATGATCATGACCATATATTTGAGATAACGTAAACGTGTAGATATAATTGTGTGAATATTTAACGACGTGATGAGAGCAAACATGAGTATCGTAGAAATGATAAAAAAAATGCCAACATACTCGATGATATAGGATGTACACGAGGAAGATATCTAAATTAAATGTCCTCGTATTGTAAATGTTTTGTATAAATAAGAATACACGATAGATGGACAAGTAATTAATGAGAATCAGTTGAATAGCACGTATTAATTATAATCAATCAAGGCAATAATTAAGTGCGATGAAAATGGAGGGAAGATGCTTACATAGATTATAACTCGGTAACTTTTAAGCAAACGGACATGTGGACTACCTGATAGTAAGTGATCACTAATGGGAGTGCCCTAAAAGGAGAGATCTTTAGGTGTTTTCTCTATATGACAGTAAATTTAAAATAAGTCAATACTTTCAACCTCAAATTTTAAAACGTTATCTGATACACGTAAAATAGAATTGCTCAAACGAATTCCGATAACACCTTCATTTTTACTTACACTGATAGTTCCACAATGGAAAAAAGAAATTCCCCCGATGTTACCGACAAGGCACGTCAGCTTCAAAGATAAGTTGATTTACTTTCGCTTCTATATTATTAATATTGACGATCAAGAATCTCATCATCCGATGAGCACTTTCATCTTCGTTACGTTTTGTAAGAAATAACGTTTCGACAGTGCGCGTAGTTAATGTTCAGTAAATATTTACACTTCAAACATTAATCATGTTAATGGTACTAATTATAGAATTAAAATACTCAAGAGATACTTCCCCATTAGATTTTAAGCATGACTAAAAATTTTAATTACCTTTCAAATATTTCATTACAAGGGCAGATAAATTATATAAACTATGTAGTAATACTACTTAATAGTATTTTAGGTAATCAAAGTAATGTTTGTGGTATTTTAATTATTATACCTATATAGAAAAAAATACATTTACTAGTATTTGACAGGGAGCATGGATATGAGCTATAACATTGTATATCAGTTAGATATTCCTTTTTTATTGTAAATTCACGGCACCTTTTAGACGCCGGCATAATCTATAACCCTTTGTTTACATCGATAAATTTTTTGGGCGGCAAAATTGTACGAATTCAAGGGGCGGTACATTTTACGGGGCTGATAAATACCTTTTTGTTTCCGTTTGACCTACTAGCAGAAGGCAGCTGGAACTCACGCTACCTACGCCTGTGACTACGACGTTAAATAAAAAACAAAGTAATCATTCTAAAATTTGAATCGCAGCGTTAAAACGGAATATGGACAATTCCGTACCCGTTTTGCACCATAAACAATATTGATCAAGTCACAATAATTAAGTAGACACTGGCAATTTTGCCTCTACACAATATTACCACTATTATGAATGTAAGTTGTGTCAACGAATAAAATTAGAAACATCCTATCCTAAAGTTAATAAGTTAGTCTTCTAAAAGGATTCTATTACTTCGAATGGAATTTCCGGAATGATACGCAATATGATACACTCTGTAATCAATATTACAATTTGACTATCATTAAGCAAATCGGTCAAATAGAATCGAATATATCGCATGAGGCACATATCTACGTTTCATTTAGACAGTTTAGCAATCTTATTAACATTATAAATGAAATAGTTAACATAATTTATACAGCATACAACAAACATAGAGAAGCAAAAGAAGTAAAAAAAGATGCATAAGTTTATGTTGACATATGGGTGTTTGTTATTGAAATTTCGCTCAGAGATATGAAATGAAATGTCTTTATTTTGTATAGGCCTTAACTTAAAAAAAATAAAAAATTAAAAAAATAAAAACTTACCTTAACTTACAAATTGTCAGTTACATTTTTTTTACACTACCACCGAATCGGAATACGACCTCAACTGAGAAGATCCGGCAAGAAACTCAGCGGGTTTGTCTTTTTTCTTATTTATATCCATTTTTTTTTAAATATAATTACAATAATGTTTTTTATACGGTAATGAAAGTTAGCTCCAGTATCCTGCCTTACAGTTCAGTAAAAGAGAGCCCTGTTAGTTTATGACTAGTGATACCTATCGTATCACTAGTCATAAACTAACTACATTAGTGACGTAGGACATTACCGTAGTAGACGAAACCGAATCGGACAAGGAATGAATAACCTTTTTTTTTTTTTTTGTTTTCGAGGGGGAAACTTTCAAAAAGTACCCGACGTCGTGGGAGCGACGCGGGTTATGTGGGATTCTTACCGCACTAAAACCCCCCCGGTGGCCGACCTCGACGCTGCGAAGAGGACTCCGGGAACTCCAGTTGACCGCCGCCGGTGTCCTCAGCGTGTGCCCCATCGGGCTCTTCTCTGGTGGGCGTGAACTGCTCACCGCACCTTCTGGTTTTTACGGCAACATGCAACCACACATGCCGCCGTCCTTCCCGGGGTCACTTGACCGGACGGTTCGAGCTCCCACTCTTCCCGCCCGCAACCCCGGAAGCCTCTTTTAGTCGCCTTTTACGACAGGCAGAGGGTACCGTAGTCCTATTCTGGTCCCGGAACTACAGGGACAAAGGAATGAATAACCTAGTTAATCTTAAATCCAAGGAAACAATAAGTCAGAGTAAAACGATAGTCATTTTACACTCGTCTTCGTTATTCACTGGAGCGGTCCGGTATGGAGGTGAGCGCCCAGCGCTAGTTTTGTCTGATCCTTGCAAACCGGACGGCTGAGTATTTGACAAGGATACTCGGCCTACTCGAAACATTATGGATGATGGAGGTGTTTATGTTTGCTTTTAAGAACCGGCTTTAATGAGCTTTTATTTTTTATTTTAACGGCAGAACATTTTTTCTATAAAGATATTCTTTATATTTAAATCACTATATAGTATAAAAAAGTCGCTTTTCGCTGCCTGTCCCTATGTATGCTTGAATCTTTAAAATTACGATAAAGATTTTAATGCAGTTTTTTTTAATAGATAGAGTTATTCAAGAGGAAGGTTTTTATGAAAAAGAGTGCATAATATAGTAAAGGAACATTGATAATTTTACATTTTTCCCTTTTAGGCGGAACGAAGTTCGCCGGGTCAGCTAGTAATATATAAAAGGAATGTTACTTTAATTACAGATTAAAGCCTAACCATAAGCACTGATCTTAAAATCCTGTAATTTTGCAAATAGGTTCTTTATAAAGCGCAAGTGCTGCAAAAAAATTCCACTCCAAAAGGGGTAAATAAAGGTTTTTTTTTTATTTGACTGAAGTAGCAAACGAGCATGCAGTCCACCTGATGGTAAGTGGTCACTGTCGCCCATGGACATCTGTAATCATACAGATGTCCATGGGCGGCATGAAGTCAATCACAGATGCGTTGCTACTCCCGAGGACTATGATGGTCGCCTCATGTGAAAGTGCGCCGGCAACCACACCCTTCTATTGAAACGCAAGAAATGCTTCACGATAGAAATAGGTGTGGCGGTGGTACTTCCCCGGTCGAACTACACTGGTTCTACCATCTTGCAAAGGTGGATAAATTATTAGAAAATGTGCCTATTACGAAGATAGGTGAACATTTTTATTTGGCTTTCTGGTCAAAATAAAGAAACACTTTATTTGCCATTTTTGTAAGATAAACACCAAGAAGTGTAAAATAAGGGATGGAAGTTTAATTACGCTGATTTATGCGTATGAAGTTACAGATACATGAATAAACACACCTCTTTATAACACATTTATGTAAACACACTTTCGAAAATAACGTAAAACAATGCAAAACAATTTTGGTCTTGTGCGCTTGGGCCATATTTATGACCGAGAATTTTATAAACTATTTATATATGTATAATATAGTTAGTAAATTGCTCACAACGCAGAAGGTAACAGGCGAGTCGGCCCGTTTGGTCCTTGCAAACCGGATAGTAAAGGTTTGGCCAGGATCCAGTCCAATGTGCTTGATATCGATTTCAGACGTTCCTTTCGGTCTACGCGTAGTATATTGTTCATTTTAAGGTTCGTGTAATATATATATTAAATATGTTACACACAGAAACAATTCATATATAATATAGTTCGTAAAATGCTCACAATACAACGGAGTAACAGGTAACAGAGTCGTCCGTTTGGTCCTTGCAAATCGGATAGTAAAATTTTGTTCCTTTATACTACTCATAGTATATTATTCATTTTAAGGTTCGAGAAATATAGATTTATTGCGTTATATACAGATTTTTTTTATATAAGTAAATCAAAATTGTTAACTTGTGATAGAGTACATGGATTTTAATGAAACAAATACTAACCGCTTCATCAAAAAACGAAAATCAATTTATTTATTATCCTTAAAATTACGTTGATTATTTTTGGATTGTAGCGATTTTAAACATGCAGGAAAATGTCTACCAAAAGTTATAAATATATATAGAAATGTTTATTAACAATTTTGCAAACCATTTTTAACATATTTATATCATGTACACCCAGAAAAATCCCGACTCAACATACCTGTAACAGTAAAATACTATTACAATAATTTAATTTTATATACGCATTACTTTTAACGTCATTAGATGTACGTTAAGTACATTAAGAATATTATGCAGATGCGATGAACAATCTGTGATCTTAAAGGCAGCCATGACGGCTGTCTCTTCGGTAAAATGAATCCTTTCAAGTCACTACAATGGTTATTTACAACTTCATAACTTAATTACGAGTATATATTTCTTTTTTAATGCGTATAATAAGAAAATCTAGTTAAACGACGTCATAGTGTGTAGCTACGGCAAAAGGAGTACAGGCCGCCCCCGACCCGGTGGACTGATGACCTGAAGAAGACGGCGGGTAACCGCTGGATTCAGATGGCTCAGGACCGGTCGAAGTGGCGCAGATTAGGGGAGGCCTATGTCTAGCAGTGGACTTTCAAAGGCTGATGGATGGATGGACGGCTAACGTTCTTTCATTCAACTAACGTTATTTCGGCTAACGTTATTTTATTTTGTATTCACTTGGTCTGTAGATTTATCCGTAACTAACCGACAATGCTAGAGGATGATTCTCTGAAGCATAGTTCTAATATGTTTTTCACAAGAGATCAGATGAAAAAAAAAAATTTTTATGTTCTATTAAAGTTTAGTTGTAAATCTAAGCCGGTATAGCTTATTACAACTAACAATAACTTAATTAATAAAATAATAAGAATAGATTATTTGTTCTGACGAGTCAAAAATTACGGCTTTTGTTATATTATACCAATTCTTGTCATTAAATTAACATCGCATAGTAATAATTGTACCCACCTAAGTTCAAATATCTGATCTTTCATACTTTCATACTTCATTCCAAACTAATAGTATACTCTTACAATTGCTTTATTTTAAAACTTGTCCTCGACCAACTCGATATATCATTTGGTTTTAAGACTTAAAGCTTGTATTTTGCGTAATTATATTTCCTCGTTGCATAAAACGACGAATATAAAGCAATACTTTAATGACAAGGAAATACTAAAAAGAAAATAAAAGAATATTTAGCCATAAGAATAAGTAAACGCCTTGCTTCAGAGTATTAACCTAGAAGTGAATTATGATGGGGTATGAGCGTAGCCAGCAGAAAGGTTTTGGTGGTTCAAACCCACCCCGAAAAGTTAAAATATCAAGATTCTTAATACTCAAATATAAGTAATAGACTAAAATATGTGGTTTGTATTGGCTTTCATGACCCGCTTTCATAAAATAGATCTAATATTCTCAAGCTGGTAGAATATATACGGTTCATCTAGGGAGTCCCCATCGTCACACCATTTCTTTTAATTTTTTGAAAAAAAAAATAAAACCTGGCAACGCCCGTGGCTTACCTATTGCTGCTACTTGTCCAGAGGAATCTACATCGATACTTTAATTCCATTCTTAGTTTCACTTAATCATTGCATACAGCAAATACATTCAAAGATGTTCCCAACGTTTATTAGTGAAACGGTACATTTGCCTGTTCTGAACACAATTCATGTTTATGGTCACGTTCCGAACATGACATTTAAGGATAAAGGCATTTTCTATTTGTGGAGTGTTGCTTAATAGTATATTGTATGTTTTACCCACAATAGCGTTATACACCTGAACCAATTTCCATTTTAAATTGATTTTAAAAATTATTTATTACTAGGTAACCCTTACCACGGTAAAGGGTTCCTGTCATGTGTTAATCTAAATCAAATTTCTCAAACTTTCGGTACCGCTGTTTAAGTTTCCAAGTGATATCGAACCCCCTTAACTTATCTAATTAAATCCCCCTCCCTCCCCCCCCCCCCAAAGAAAACAATAAAACTTACTATTAAAGAAAATAATAATTATTTTTATTTCAATAATAGGTAATAATAAAGTGCCCAAACAAATATATTTTTACTACTACTACTACTATTAATGTGATGGGTGTGCTTGTTTGTGGTCACAGATGGAGTCCATTTTAAGAATATTTTTGTATTTATATTAAGTAAATCATGTCGCGAACCCCCTGCCATCGAATGGCGGACCCCTAGAGGTTAACCACTATATGTGAGCGTAAATTTTTTGCGAAATCCGACCGGTAGATTTTCCGTAACAGAGTAACAAACTCACTTCTGATACATCTTCACAAATTTTCGCATTTGTAATATTATTACAAGAATATATAATAAGATAACCTTTCAACATGAAATTGTAACATAATAATAAAATGTAATTTATTACAGCAATTACATTTTACACTATTTCAGGTTTACTTAATATAATTTAGTTTAATGCAATAAAATTACATTTCATATATTCCAAAATGTTACAATTAAGTAATTTGTAAGCATAAATAATTTAATTTCATTTGTATGATACAAATGTTACACTTTTTTTTTGTTCTCGAGGGGGAAACCTTCAAAAGGTACCCGACGCCGTGGGAGCGACGCAGGGTTATGTGGGATTTTTACCGCACTAAAACCCCCCCGGTGGCCGTCCTCGGCGCTATAAAGAGGACTCCGGGAACTCGGGCCCACCGCAACCGGAATCCTCTGGGCAGATGGGCGGCTGCGCCCACCGCTCCGTCTAGTCTTTACGACGGTATGCGACCACATATACCGCCGTCCTTCCCGGGATCGCCTGACCGAACGGTTCGAGCTCCCACTCTAGCCGCCTGCAACCCCGGAAGCTCCTTTTACTCGCCTCTTACGACAGGCAGGGGATACCGTAGCCCTATTCTGATCCCGGAACTATAGGGACGACAAATGTTACAATTATTGCTCATTCGTTTATTCATAAGCAGTGAATATTATTCATATTATTGACACGCGGCAATGTTTTTGCCGCAATATCTTCCGGGTATCTAGTACCTGTATTAATAGAGCTCATGTATCAAAAAATCGAATGTATTTAAACACGAGCTCAGTTTTCCGTAGACGTAATACTTCACGATTAAGGTCAAACTTATCGAGAGCCTAGAGAAATGGAATCGCAATGTCTTAGCCGCCTATAACTTGAGGCAGACACTAAAAAGATGTTCTAGACCGCATTCCGAGTGGCGCGAGAGTAATGTACTCTTAATTGTACATATATTATATTATACATAAAGATCATTATATTATATATCTTTACACTTGGAGATATTTTATTAATAACAGATACGAGATAGATTTGTTGTTGCATAAAGAATACAAAAACGAAGACACTTGCGTACGCGATTTCTTTTATACGCAATTTATTTGATTACTATATCAATGTAAAAACAATCAAATAATTACTTTCTAATGACCATTAAATATTTGAACGTCGTAAGCCGATAACGATATCTTAATAAATTATCGAGAAACTTCTCATTTACATAAATTACATTCCTTATTATCAAAATACATGTACGATCAATATCAAGGAATGATATGATGGTTCGCGCAATAACTACCTACCACCAAACAGAATTGGCATAGTGTCACACTATAGCAACGCAATTTAAACAAATTATGTATTAAGGATAGTTTCACGTATGTTAATGTTTTGGAAATACCATTTATGTGCTACAGGTTACCATAGTAGAACAGTTGTAGACGCAAACACATATAGAATATATTTTGTCCACAACGTAACACGATCGTAGGCACTGGCACTTTACAACTTGTTTGAATTCGACACGTTTTGGTACTCGGAAATTAAAAACGCCGGTCGAGTGTACGATTACTCTTTCGATGCAATATTTACGAGCGCGAGTGCAATATTTTAATTCCCTCCAACACACGTCCGTCTCGGACGCAGTCACGCGCCAAACTAAATTATTGCCTTTGCTCGCGCGCCCGGCGTTAGCAGTCGAGAGCGAAATTGGTTTCAGAACGTTAGAATGTTGAGCAGCGCATACTGAACTTTCCCATGTTCGAATACGGTCGAAGTCGACACGACAAAATTTACACTTTTTTCATACGGAGCATACGAACAGGTTGGACACGAGAAATTCGCAGCCTAGCAGGAAGTGATAAGCCTCCGTTAAGATAAATAAACAGTGTTACAACTCTTCAAGGGACTGGGTCGTCAACCCGTAGCGAAATGTTGCGTTACGGTACATTGTTTGCCGAAAGTTATGCCTGAACAAAACAATAAATGTAGTTCAAAAATTGTTAAGGAAATACCTTCCACATCCGATGCTTTATACCTTATAATTATGAAGCCTGGGTATATAACCCAGACTTCAAAATTATATTAAATACCTATCGCGGTGACAGGTATTTGATTTTATCGGTATTCGTTTATACAGGAGTATTGAACTCCGTCCAATTTAATTAAAAAACAATAATTCGCTTATGGAAATTATAACCATTAGAAACTAGGATATCATATTATATTGTAGAGGTTGTCGTTATACAAAAATGAGTAAACAAACTTAGGCACACATCCAACACAGAATTGACTAACATAATTTATGGTTCACTTTTAAGTCAAATCAAGGAACTTCAAATCCAGCGTCCTCCTTTTTTCTCCTAAGAGTAGGTATATAAATTCGAAATGAAACACTCGAATCTTATTGTTATAGATATAAGTGCGCATATTATTCAAAATATTGTATCAATCGGTACTCGACTAGCTCTATCGGCTGCATTACATGAACCTTCAGAGTCTGAGAGATAGATATATTTTATACAGATGTCCAATCCATGATACGTGTATTTGTATACGACAGCCTCTAGCGATATATATTCTCCTTGCATCATTAAAACTTTGTTACGATAAGGAAAAACAGTATAAATACACCGTGGCAAATTTTGACAAACGTTATTGTTTGCCAACGATAAAACATTTTACTACTTTGGCCTTGCGTAAGATTTAAACGTGTTACGTATTTTTCGGATCATCGAATTTTCACGAACACATGCATACGAACGGGTATTTGATAGCCAGTTACACTTTCTTGTGATGCAAGATAACGTCAGATTTGAATCGATAATAACTTCGTTGGAATATACTTGAATCATCGATGTTATGTTGATAACTACAAACATCAAAAAACATGTCGTTCCACGCGTATCGTAACATTAAAACAGTAATCAGAAGAAAGGTTATAACAAAAGAAATCAAAGATGCCTACAGTCTAGTGCCGAAGAAATATAACAGATTACAAAATACACAAATAGATAGACACAATTTCAAATGAATGCTCGTAATATTGCATTTTATTGCTTTGTGGAAAATCATAAATTATTTCTGAAATTCACTTTAAGCAGTAAGACCCTCTTTAGAATTCTGAGCATGATAGTACTGCTTAATTGATGGAAAATCTAATATTGCAACTAATCCCAAGACAACATTAAATAAAAACAAACAAACTTAACCTTGTAATGTTGTTAGGGATAACAACATTACATACATATAATAACTTCAAAAGAACGCCCAAAATATTGCATCAAAAATCCAAATTAATACAAGTCCGGGCGACGTCATAATGCAACGCCCAGCTGTGACGTCAGGCGGGTCAGAGGGCGCGCCGAAGCGAGATATCACTTATCAGCCGGCACGTGGGTACTACAAATAGTGGTCTGCGGTGGGTGATCGATGTGATTGACTTCCTGCAGATACCGAATGGATTTATCCAACAGATTTGAAACAATCTGTATGCAATGTCGTAACATTCTTGTCGATGTGAATTCGTGTGGTTTTTGGGATATTACATTTCAGGGCGACGTCATAATGCAACGCCCAGCTGTGACGTCAGGCGGGTCAGGGGGCGCGCCGAAGCGAGATATCACTTATCAGCCGGCGCGTGGGTGCTACAAATAGTAGTCCGCGGTGGCTGATCTATGTGATTGACTTCCTTTAGATACCGGATGGATTTGCCCAGATATGAAGCTATCTGTATGCAATCCTTGTCGATGGGAATTTTGTTGCATTCTTGAATGTTACATTTTACCTAGTTTTCTTATTAGACGATAGAATTTTTATTCATCCGTATTTATAAATAGTTATCTTTACTCACACAGTTTTAAATCAAATCGTTTTACTTTTCTTAATACCCGACAGCTGTATAACGATGTTTTTTTGTAATTACCAAGTACATATTATCCATGATTTTCTAATTAACTAAATGACATAACAATAAAATATTATCAGATAGAATAACGTTAAAATAGCTAGTTTAAGACTTAAGACAATATTTACTAATTAATACAAAACGTTTCATAATAGTAATAGACGAATATTTAATTTAAATGTTACGTATAGGTAATATACATAAGGATGCGGTAAACAATCTCATTATTATTATTATAGACAATTAATTTTCTACTTTAGTAATTAATATAATCGTTAAACGGACAAATACTTAAATACTTTCACTTCCGATATGATTAAAACTTATTTAACTTATACGTGTACATTATGAGATAATATTGTATTTATTATATGAAATGAAATGTAAGTAGACGAACATGATGATCCCGTTGATCGGTGGCATATTCAGAGTTTCCGTTCTTGAGATTTTTTAAAAAATCCGAAAAAAGGATTTCAATAATTTGATGGCCGAAACAAAAAATAAATATTTACTATTAGAAGTATTGAAGTATGTAAGTCTGCAGTCCCCGAAAGCCCTTCTTTGTCTCAGATGAACTTCAGTAAATGAAAGTTCAAGTAAATAATTTTAGAGTCGATCCTTGAGCCCTTTTAACCTGATCTTAATAGTAAGCGCTCACTGCCGCCGCAGACACAATTAACTCCAATTAGGTCTAGATTCCCATCCGGAATCAGTTACGAATTTGACGTTGCACTGAGGACTAGACAGAAATGCTTAGAATAGAATGCAGCCATATTAAACACGCAATATATAAGAAATAATTTAGGAATTCCTTGATTCTGACATTTGATGCTGATAGTTGCTCATCGTTTTAATTAAGAATTCTAAAGAAATTTCTCTGTTCGTCGTGATTGACTGTAATTCAGTTTTCTTCCATATGATACCCAAAATCTCTTTCGTATGATGCCAATAGTTTTATCAAAACAAGGAATGTTCGCGAACGAAAAATGTCTGTTTATGTACTTTGACAAGACTACAAGTAACACTATATTTAATCAGCTGTATTGTATCATTATATATATTATTTACAACACTGACGGCTTAACGAGACCATTGTGATACAGCAAATACAAATACATCAAACATGACGTTAATGTTAGACATTAAAATAAAGTTATGGAACATTCTAAAGACGCATCCAAGGAAATTTCAATTTTACTATCAATCGGATATTATGAGGAAGGGAAGGAAGTAATGTGATTTTCAAACAATAATTTATGAACAGTCGTTATCAATTTAATTGGAAGTGTTTCAGTTAAGTTAACTTCGCCGTGACCACGATCCATCCATGAACTGGGTCGAAATATCGGCAAAAACAATTCGAAAAGGATTCAAAAACCGCATATCGTGAGTACCCGTTAAGTATTAAAATGTTTCAGTTAAATGTTTAAGTGCCATTAATTAAAGTCAAAGAATTTAATTTCAAGTAGTTTTTTTTATCGAAGCATATCTTTACATTGTTTGCATCCAATTTCATGACTTTAAAACCCATGAACAATAAGAAATTATAAAGGAAATCAAAACAGATTTATATTTGATATTTCATGTACGCGTTCATAAAAGTATTCTTAATAGAATACTCTCCGTAAATTCGAAAGACAACAAACATGTATAAGAAGAGGCCGGTAAATCTTCTTTTAGCAAAATTTTCTGCTATTGTATTGATTATATTAAATTATATTAAATGAACTGCTCCGCCAATCAGTTGCGTGGAAATGCCTACTTCTTATACGTCACGCCTGTGATCACACTGCACGTAATCTTTAGCTGTTCAACGATTTATGACGATAGGCACGTGGGCGATTTCGCGGAGTGTAAATATAGGCTATTGGACGTTAACATGCAAAAAATACTCGGTGAGTTATTTTTAGAATACTATTTACGTATTTTTGGACATGTCTCTCTCGTCAACCCATTATTGTCCAGAGTTTAGGCCATAGTCCACTGCGCCGGCCAAGTGCGAATTGGTGGACAATTGGACATGTAACTGGCAAGATTTGTAAGACGTTGACTTTAATAGGTTTTTCATTTAGTCACTAAGGAGCATCTTTCCATATCTCTTAAAAAGTTGCTTTGGACCAATAACTATAAGAGATAATTCTAAGGTTTTTAGGCAGGGTCATCGTAAAAATCACTTCTGCTCTACTGCTTTACGTATTAACCGCTTTCAGAATATTAAATACGTTAATTAACACTTCAGTGTGCTCTTTGTTAGTGATCTAGAACTGATCTGATGCTGATATCGTACAAAATATATAGTATTACTACTACTTCAACAAAGCTTACATTTTATCAGTGTTATGAAGCACTTCATCTTAATTATGTATTAATTCTTACTTACCCTCTACGAAAACAATAACTATCTTGTAGATCTTGTATTGAAGCTAAATCCATCTCGGTGACTAGATTGAGCCATTATGTTAAACCACGAGACCAGTAATAGTTATTGCAACGAACAATACCTAATTTAACACGCACATTGACTTGATTGTTAACTCAATAATCAATTCAGTAGGTAATATTTTACTTTCATGTTTCATTTTCAGCTTTTGTCGACTATCCATCATTTTATCTATTTGTAAACCTTGTAAACTGATATTAGTGGGCATTAAATGCATTATGCGTTAACACCTTTACAGAGTTTCTTATTTGGGATACCCTAATAAATGTTCAAAAGTGAAAAATTATTAAAGGATCTACAAAAAATGTTTTCTTTTTGCTATAAGCATAATTTTTTATCGAACCCCACATATTTTTTGTTAAATGGATAAAGATCGGGAGAACTTATTACTTCTTTAAATCTAGAACATCATTGCTACACAGGAGTAGGTAGGGCAGTGGTACCTACGCAGTCGCAAAGTCTACAATCCGTAAGTCGTTGATCTCATTTAAAGTTATTGTATTAATATGGAACACGAACGAGCGCGCTAGTTAAAACAATGGACCACGTCATACGGCTCGAACTGTCTGACCCTGAGGTATTGAAGTAGCTACTGTAAAAATGTTACTGCGTATTATACAGGCAGACCTCGACTTACGTCGTTTCGAGTTACGTCGAACAATATACATAGACACTATAATGTCCTCAAACATAAGTCGATTTTTTCGATTTACGATTTATCGCGAAGTCGACGTCTGTAGGAACGCTTGGCGCGACGGCGGTAAGCAGAGATGAGTACCCACCCCGCATGTAGAAATAGCATCTCCTGTTGGTAACACTGAAAAATGTCTGGAGTTACGTCGTTTCGATTTACGTCTATTTCGAGAACCTAACATGCCGTAAGTACAAGGACTGCCTGTAATTACATACCTAAAATAACAATTCCTCCTTCGAATAAGAGCAATGCCTATTTTGCACAATGTAATTCAATTTGTATAAAGTAGTCATAAACATAGGAATTACTTCGTTAATACAGTCCATCAAAATGTCATTTCGAATTTTAAATTCTAGCCTTACGAGAATATTGTAAGCAAAAACATCATAGACAAGTGACATTATCTTTTATTTAAAAAAAAAAGAAATTATGATATTTCGCTACCACGGACCAGTTTCTCTAATCGAAGCTTAGAATTTTTCAACTTATAATATACCTTATGGAACATTAGGAGAGCTTCTTTAAGATATGTGGATGGATATTCAAATTTTTTATCCTTTATTTCTCTAGCTAGTTTCATCATAAATATGTTATATCAGTTTGAGGATTAACTTGATCAAAATATTATTTATGTTCCTTGGAAGTGTTCAGTACAGCGGAAGCAAAGCATGCATTGACTTTGAGATTTGATCCAGAGTCCGAAATGTCTAAAATCACACACTTCTTTTCTGTGGACACCATAGGAGATGACAAACGAATTAAAAGTAGAACATTCATATACTGTGATTGTTAAAGTTACTATTTCAAAATCATCATTGCTTCCATTTAAAATATCATCCTCATCCAAATCAAGGCAATATACCACAGCATTCCCACAAGTGGCGCTTCGAGATCATATCGTATCAATACAGAATACTTCAGATTGTATCTACACATGTGCGCGCAACACAATAACGAGCCATATACGCTAATGCGTGTCTCAAGTAAGGTTACCAATCGTACTGTGAACTGTAATTTGCTGTATTGTTCTGTAAGTACCTACTACTCGTATATACGTTCTTTTCTTCAAATAACGTTTTTTTTTGTATATATATAATTTATATACAAATATAATTAAAATACGCAAGTATAAAGAATCTTTCCTCATAATGTCATTACTGGCATCTTTCTCTCATTCAATGCGTCATATCTTCAGAATCGGCATATATTTTTATCTAATTCAGAATTTGCCCTATACTTTTTTTATGACAAAATCTATGCTTTACGGCCTAACCTAAACTATACTAATGATGAGCAAAACATGTGACAACCCTAGTTTCAACACGAGCGTGGAGTCACATATACCGAGATTGATCCCATTACGTGTTACGTCATTACTACAAGCGTAATCGCCTGCACTACATGCGAATAGCCGAAGTTATCGGAACTGCCTTGTGGGGTAATAGATGCTTACCCTGCAAAACATGGTATGTTCGGAGAATAGCATTGGGCACACCAGGTAAATTGGAATTGGACTACTAGACTTTAGTCACGAAAATAGACAGTATTTTAATGCAAATAAAAAACGAGTTTACTTTATTTACGTTTTGAATCAATTAATCAAACGTTTCCTCCTTTCATTAACAGACTCGTACTCAGCAAGTGACATGGCAAAAGGAATTGACAAACATCAGGCAAACTTACACGCTTGAGGCGCCATGCGTTTGGACTACTAGACAAGGTGGTAGAACCAGTGTAGTTCGACCGGGGAAGTACCACCGCCACACCTATTTCTAGCGTGAAGCATTTCTTACGTTTCGATGGAAGGGTGTGGTTGCCGGCACACTGTCACATGAGGCGACCATCATAGTCCTCGGGAGTAACAACGCATCTGTGATGGACTGCAAGGAAAGGAAGCACTGTTCTGTACAAAGTTGATAACAGATGTCCATGGGCGGCAGTGACCACATACCATCAGGTGTACTGCATGCTCGTTTGCTACTAGAGTCAGATAAAAAAACTTGTGTATATAAGATCAACGAATAATACGTGCCACATTGTACTGCCTTGGCGAACGCCAAGAAGTTTGACTGATGCGTATCAAAGCAAAATGTCGACAGACTTCTAAGCGCCTCAACCTTTAATAGTGATATGTCGTCGAAGTTCGTTGCTCTAGTGACATGCTTCCCGCTATTTAGAGACGCAATTAGGGAGGCTGGTTCGTTGGCATGGCACTGAAGTACGGGAGCTAGGTGTAACGCCCCGGCGTCTTCCTTAATTAGACGTACAGTTTACTTTGCTGATTGGTGATCGCTATCTAGGTCAAGAGCTTACGTGGAATGTGTAGTAACGAGAAAATCGCACTCAATTTAATTTAAATACAGAAATTAGGTTTTGATAAAATAATGAACTTGATCTAACCTTCTTACTACTATAATTATAAATGTACGTAGACAGACATATACACGATACATACGACAAATTGAATACTTTCTTTTCTACCAATGCGTGTTTTTAAATTTTCTTCGTAAACATCGATGAATGGAAAGTTAAACAAAGGTCATTGTCGCCACACATGAGGGATAGTTATTTATATCGCGTCACGGAAACAGAGAGGTGCATGTGGCTCATATAAATCCTCCGTGACTCACTGGCACCAAGGATATAGCTGCATTTGTAACGACGGATATTGGAGCGAAGTTTGCTCGTGCATCAACAAGAATTATAGTCGCAAATGGGCGTACAGGATATATTACAGGCAGGAGCAATCGGTGGGCGGCAAATAGCGCCAACATTATTGCTTAGTCGAAATCACGGCCTACATGTTCCGCCCAAACTTGATACATAAGAGGTATTGCTTTGCGTAATATCTCCAAAGCTAGCAATAAACATTCATAAAACGGAATCAAAAATAGTTTTTTTAATAATTACTTGAATGACGCAACGTCGAATACAATTATCTTGGAGAGATTCAGAGAAATGTGTGCCTTTATCTCTTGTGTAGAAGCTAAGTGGTTAATAGGTCACGTTTTAACTCGAAGACCTCTTTCGTTAACATTAAGCCTTTAACTAACGGAGCGGGAGTAATGGATGGTTGTTTTGCTTCGCATATGCAACAGCCGTATATTATTAGAGAGACGGAAATAGACAACGGAAAGTATAAACATTTTTCATGCGACGATAGTTCGCGTGATACTGGGGTATCAAACATCGCAATGCAAAGAATCTACTACTTATTCTTGCATGACCGTACGGATTATACATGTAAGATGAATGGAGTTATCATTTTGTGAAGCATCGACTGCGTACATTTTCAGACAAGTGCGCCATTAAATTAATGTACACAAAGATGCTTTTGTTTGTCTGAGCAGTGCACGTGGGAAATGTTCTAAATGTATTAAACTCATAGACTAGGTGTTTATTGTCCAAGTTTCTCCGTATCATTGTTTCAAAATATTCATTTGTAATAAAATAAACACTACATTTAAATAAATACATATATAAAATAAATAAATTTTTGATCCTAGAAGTGTAAGGAAACCTTTGTAGAGGATCAAATATTAATTCCACTGCTTTATATTTAATGTCATGAAACTGAACTACGTATGAATTCCCAATACATGTATTCAATAATTAAACCGGTCCTTTTGGTTCAGCCGGAATTGAACTGAAATATTCAGTGCAATATCTTTCTCTAGATTTAACTGAACACGGATCAAAAGACCAAGCTATTTTTGACACTGATCTACGTACACGCTAACAAGACAAGCCATCACGATTACAACATACAATAAAAGTCTTATGTCAACCGTTCCTGAACGATAATCCCCTTCGTAATCGTAATTGACTATGTAACGAAGATTTGGCAAAGAGCGAACCACTCGCGCACACTAGAGAGAAAGAATTATGAATTTCACTGAGGTTGTTGGCAATTCGATTTGGCTTCCCGCCCGAAACGTGACATTATAGGTACGATGCGCGTTGCAGATTCTATGGATTTTTAGGACAATTAACAGAATGTCTCGGTAATTAAAGTAATTGTTATGAATACTTCGTAGTGTACAACGATATTATACAGCGATTAAATAGAAACAGAACATCTGATATCTAAGATTTTTTATTTGGTTAAATAAAAAACTTAAAACATTTTAGAGATTGATAAGTAATCAGTCTGTAAAATGTATTAAAATTAAATCATTACATTTATTTCACATAGTTACGATTATGATATTGAGCAATATACAAATATCAGTTAAAAATTCTATTATCACCAAATCTGAAGGTTTGTTTCACGTTGATAACGTATCACGTATACAACAATGATAGTAAAAACGGCGATTAGACAACATTAAAAAAAATGAAATCATTACGACACGATTTGAAATAGTACTTGCATGTACAATTGTTGTAAACCTCAACAACACTTCAGCCCAAGGCGCGAATGAAGGAAGCAATTACACGAAACAAACAGGGTCCGAACCGAGAGCTAACACAGCAGAGTAACAATGGACAAGTACTAATAACAGTACAGAAGCTGGTGCGAGCCTACGAAACCGGTGTTCTAGCATTGTTCCCGTTGGTGCAAGCGGGTGACAGTGGTGCCGTGACAGCCGACACGCCCGCCGCGCGCCTCGGATACCGGAGCAACATTGTTGATTGGGTATTGGGCAATTGTAAATATTATCGGAGGACTTACGTTTTCTCGAATCACTGCGAAAGCCTATTAGAAACCAGATCTAAATTATTGGTTTTATAAAATCGACAAGAACGAGTCTAGTCTATTAGTTGCAATGTACTTTCGTACATCTTACAATGTCTTCCGCTTGATAGTTGTTGTTTTGCAATCTGGTTTTCCGGAAGCTAAATATTGAAAACGCTCACAAAGTAACTTATCTTAGCCGTCTGCATAAGTTATCTTAGGTATTATTTATAACATCTGTTGTGTTAAGATGCTTTTGAATATTCAAAATGGGTCACGTTATACCTCAATTTAAATAGGACTATACATTAAAAGCTTTAGGGATAATTGTCGGTTATTCAAAACGCGTTATATTTAGACGTGAACAGCATAAAGGGCCGAGATAGTTTGAACAATGTTCCTGTTCAGTAGGAGCTCCGACCTGACACACCCATTACGTGCCAGACATACCTGAGCTAAAACAACTTCGTTCATTAGGAATTGCGCAATTGTAAATTATCTGGGACCAGGGGAATGTTCGATTCGAAAGGAATTTACAAGATTAATATAATAGATAGTTGCTTCAACGTTGCTTTGTTTAAGGGAATGAGTAAGCTTGAAGAGGTTACAAATAGAAGAGAACGGATAATACCTAAATTTTAAAAATAGACTTTTTGACTTTTAAGATGCTTAGCCGAAAATATGCAGACATAGACTGGTATTCACGTCAAGCTATTGAAAGCGATATCTAACACAAAGACTTTCTGATAATACCTGTCCTTTTTCTAAGACAGGTACAGCTTTATGGCGAATGTATGCACTTTTAAACGGCAACGACTTTCGCTTTAATAATAGCCTATTAATCATGACACAAAATAAAACTATGAAATATTGCCGGCCGATAGTCAATATCTCGCATAATCAATTTACGAGTATCTGAATCTGTTTAGGCCTGAAGCAAGATTTCTCGAGCGCAATTAAACACGTCGCTAACCGCGAGCCGACATGCTGATACTAATGAGCCAATTACTGCATCTAATAACTTTGAGTTCGCACCAGATAAGGAAGAACTAGAATGCCTGGATGATAATGCATGGAAGTCACTATGTATCTCACTACTATTTGTTTATCACTCTTTATCAAATACTTTCTCCTTCCCGTGAAAGTCTTTGACGTTAAAATCACATCTGTCAAGTTTAAATCTAATCTAATCTAGATCTGAACAAGACAAAGTAATAATTTTATGAAAAAGAATTTGGGTCGGAGAAAAAGTATCATAACTATACAATAACAATTATGAGATATATTATTGTTTGACAAGGAGACATACATTAGGCAGATTGTATAGATTTAGAGATTTGCATTGCGTCTGGATATGTGCAGGTTTTTGTTTATTAAGTGACAATGCGGGGAATAGGAGAGGCTGTGGCCATAGAAAGTGTTTTATAATATTTATCATCAAATTCTATCAACAGTTCATCGCTCTATTGCGCAAGATTGGGTGGAGTAGGAAGAAATAGTACAGAAACTGCAAATAAAAACCCGTATCGAATTCATTTCACTGGGCGTAGACCACATGGAACTAATAAATACCAATGAATGAGAACGTAATGCATACAAATCAAAGGTTAAACTGTATAATCCTCTTAGAAATATAATTTATGAACGTAAACCAAATTAATGGACGTAATTTTCTCGACGATAATGCAAATAGAGTCAAAGCAGCTGCTTAAATAGTTTAATGAATAATTTCACTTATATTTAATTGCGATCAGCTACCGCAGTCCTGATACTAATACAATAATGTAAAACCCGTGGAAAGTATAAATGTATAATCAGTTTTAGTCGCATGATACGAAAAACATGTTACTTAAATGTATTTCGTTACTTGCACGACCACATTAAATTTTCAATAGTGTTTTTTTTTATTTGAGAATATTTAATATTATTCCTTCCTGTGGGCATTTATCAAAAATACAAATTTTCTTTACTTCCAACTTCATTCACTGGAATTTGTTTACATACTGAAGAAGATAAATATCAAAGTGAGTCTCCATAATCCGCTTAATTATTTAACTTATCACTCTTTAGAAATAGATTTCCAGTTATCATAATCCGACAACACCGTGGTAACACACACGTCATTTTCGCCGTATCGCCTTTTACAAATCAAATGACTCGTTTCGTTTTTATTGGCTGGAAATCATTTCCTCTCCATACAAAAATTATATTTGGTTTTGATAAAAATATTTATGACGCTGACAGCAATCAATCAACGCATTATGATCCAAAAGACGTAAAACAATAGTTTAATTTCACATTTAACGTCGTGGAATACTCTGAACGAATACTAAGAAATATACTGAATTTTTGGCATGTTTGTTGCATTAAAATAAACTTTGGTATATATACCTATTAATAATATCAAATCTAAACGGAAATCTGTCAACGTATCTATGTTCGGAACTTAGGAATAGAAGTACCCGAGTTAGTTACGAAACATAACCTACCAATGCCTAGGGCAACCAATTTGTCGGTAATCGCGGACGTTGGTTTGCTTGGCAAATGGCCAATGCCGCATCAATTTGTTGTAAGGGTTGACAGGCACTATATTATGCTTGGGAGTGATAGGGTGAACAAAAGGAAAAATGGTTATGGATACACATTTGGAAATCAGCAATTTATCGGAAAATACGCCAAGCTTATCGCAAACATTTCTGATCGTACCAATTTAATAGCTTTAGCCCCTGATTCTAATGATTTCGTCAGCTCCAAATGATACAATCTTGAAATCATGTTGTCTTTTTAGGATCTTAAATGCCATACCATATGAACTGCTATGAACTTAACTGACGTTAATTAAATGTTTTCTAGATTTCAGATTTCTTGCTTGTTTGACATTCCCCAGCTAGAATGTCACTTGGAAATCACGTAACCGGTCGATAACAATCTTCTCACAAGAAACCTAGCCCTAAACGCCAGGCGACCACCTATCAACAAGAGGTCAACGAGTTTAGGCAGGGTAATGGTTTAATTCGCGTGACTAGACCTGAGGTAGGTATCGATCGATAGTTAATTTGACCTCTCTGTCGGGGCATCTGGAAACCAATTCAGGTTGTGGCTTTTATCGAGCTGCAGAACTGTAGCAACCCGTATGTATTCGTTACTGAGTACCGGGTGCATGAAGTTACAAATCTTTCTTCGCGTGTAATTTCATTATTTGCATTTGTCACACCGATAACGATGAATTGATTCGTTATGTCTTATATGAACTTATAAACGAATAGTAGACAGGAAAGGAATGGACTATTAATGTATTATATAAAAAATTGTTATCAGAAAATTCGAGTTCTTTATTTAGAAGGATGTTTTTGACAGCCATACGTCCATATATCGCCAATCATAGTGTCCAAGACACGATTTGATCGATGCTTCATGTTAGTATCAAAAGTAACGAGTAACGTAACAATGCGATTGTAACGAAATTTATTAAAGTAACGAGAACATATTTTGACATTAATTTTAGAGCACTATCGAGCAGTCACAAAACAAGCACTTGGAGTTTGACACGTTCGATTGTCCGTTCACAGAATTTTTAATGCAACACTTGAAGCCAGCTAAGTTTCTAATTAGACTGTCTAGACATTGGGTTGCACTTTTGTTCATTTGTGTGCCGGAATTAATGACTCCTTTGTTTTCGACATTATTATATTTTATGTAAACAGAACGAATAAGCAAACTAAGCAGTACAGTTACTAGCGTCATAATATCATACATTTTAGTAAAGATTGAAGATGATTTTAAGATGCAGAACCCTTAGTGGTTCGACTCCAGAAACACTACTGCCACACCTATTTTTTATTATAACACAGTATTGAGCACACAATTTTCTGCCAGGGATAACCTAAGTGATCGCAGCAATAGATACCCAAATAAACTAAGAATTACAGAAACATCTAAAACAAAACTGTATCGGAAAAATTGCTACTGCATAGGTGTAAAAAATTACAATACGATACCTGAAGAATTCAAAGATTTGCCTTTTGTAATGTTTAGTAAAAAAATATTTATGTGGTTGCTAATGAATTGCTTCTTTCACTGAATTTTTTACTTGGGAAAAGCTGTAATAACAATAATTATAATTACAATTGACATTTAAGTAGATTTATTCTCTCATAATTATTGTATTGTATTTTAGATAGTAGGTATTAAAGTAAAATTTAGAACTTAAGTTTGCATACCTTACTAGGTGAAATATGATTGAACTATATTAATTTATAACATCCTATGTAACACCATATTTACGCAATAAAGAATTATTATTATGTGGTCTGGAGGGTTTCGCAAGGGAGACATTTATCCGAAGCATTTGTTCTTGCAAGGGTAGCAACTCAAGTAAGACTAATCTTCTCGTCAACCCATTATTGTCCCACTGCTGGATACGGGTTTCTCAAAATGAGAGAGTATTATGCCATAGTCCACCGCGCTGGCCAAGTGCGGATTGGTGGACTACACACACCTCCGAGAACTTTTTTTTTAAAGATATCTCGGGTGTGTAGGTTTCCTCACGATAATTCCCTTCACCGAAAAGCAGTGATAATTAATTTCTAATACGCACGTAATTTTTAAAAAATCTGTGGTGCGTGCCTGGGTTTGTACCTCGGACCGTCCGATCGAGAGGACAAGTTTCAATCATTAGCTCTGCTCTACTAATCTTATTTGTGATTAATTACAGATATCCATCAACAACTGTATTCGTTACTTCAATATTATATAAAAATTTCATTTGTTATTAATGTGATAAGATTATGCAAATGCACCAAAAAATACACGTGTGAATTCCAATGCCACTGTAGAAGCAGATAATACTTACATGCTTAGTCAACTATTAAACGTACAATACAAATAAGGTTTCCATGCATATTTACTATTACATAAGCCACTAAATTGACGTCAGCATGATTCGATCTATTTACGGGGCAATCACTCGCATTGTGTTCTTTAAATATAATTATAGCGTGTTTCCATGAAGAAACTCTTCTTCTACGGCATTTAAAAAATCCTAACAACGAAAATATGAATTGATATCTTTTAATGATCTGTCATATAAATAAATAATGTAATGTAATGTCTGAATATAGTGTAGATGTAGTGGACTACATTTTAGAACAGGGGATGAGGAGAGTTTACGTTTTTAAGGAGTCTTTTTTTAGCATATAAAAAACTGATAAGAAATATTCATTATCCAAAGGCAGCAGTGACCATCGAACATCTGCTAGGTTGCATTATCATCAGCACCTATTACCCATGAGTTTTAAAAAATGATTCACACGTATGGCGACTGCTAGTTCACACGGATCGTCATCGTTTCGTTTACAAGGTGGTAGAACCAGTGTAGTTCGCCAGGGGAAGTACCACAGCCACACCTATTTCTAGCGTGAAGCATTTCTTGCGTTTCTATAGAGGGGTGTGTCATCATAGTCCTCGGGAGTAGCAACGCATCTGTGATTGACTTCAGATGAAACCAATGTTCAGTATGCAGTTGATTACACATGTCCATGGGCGGCAGTGACCCCTTACCTTCAGGTGGACTGCATGCTCGTTTGCTACTTCAGTAAGATAAAAAAATAGTATTGGCCACTTCAATGTTGCAATCTAAAACGTCATTTTGAACATCTCAATCAATAAACTCGTTTGCCGGTCAGCTACTCACGATACTTTCTTTACCTTGACTATTTAGAACGGAAAAACCGACTCACGCTAAATAAATAAACATTATTGCATAATGTCTTCCACCATATGATAACATCGTCGCCGGAGTGTGAAGAGTGCAAGCTAGTTTTTTTCGAAAAAAAAGTAGAATGGTAAGTGAACCGAAAGAATTTTTGACTTACAAGAAGTTCGCAATTAATAAACTTTTTTACATAATACTAGCTTATTCTAGCAGATCCGCTCGTATTGATCACGTTTACCATGATAATGAGCATCCCATGTTATATGTATCCAATCCAGATCATCAACAATTTATGCCAAATTTCACCGAAATGCGATCTGTAGATTTTGCGTGATAGAGTAACAAACACACATAATATTCTAGCAAACGTCTCAGTATTAATAAGAACGAGATTATTTTTCATTGTAATTAAATCTATAGGACATCAAGGACCCTTGCTTGTAAACATGTAAAGGGGTCGTCAGTATTTCGAGGACGTCGAGGAAGTTCTTGGACTCGTATGGGTATTGGGACAACTTTGTCAATGTTTTCTTCTTTAATAACAATATAATTAAACGTTACGTAAATACTCATCAAATATCAGCTGATAATACTAAATAATGTAGTCCGACGAATTGCATAAACCGCAGCGGACATCGGGCCGACTAATGCACATAAAAACAGTAATTAATCTACAAAGCGCTTAAGTAAACGTATGTAATTTAAAACTAGACGGTCAATGTTACAGAGGCTAGACATGAAAAATCCATTTCGTGTGCCAGTGTTTTACCTAAACAACATAATAACACGCTAGACATACCTACTGCGACTATAATCCATAAACCTTCAACTTATCGACAGACGAATTGTGATGCATGAATACACATCGACAGGTTTCCAATATGTATTGAATACATTGACAGGTTTGTATGTATGTGAGGGTAACTAAAAATTCCGACATAGTAGAGTGTATAGAATGACATAATTTTAATTAATTTAAAAGACACTTTTATGGTTGTAGCGTAACATAGTATGTATGATCCACGAACGCAAACACAAACAACCACATGTAAATTCTGTATACTCACACTCAAAATTCTTTTGTTAACTTTGGACATACTTTTAATGTATTTTTTTTTAGTTTTGTTATTTTATTAATCTTATATTTGTGTTATCTATGTGTGTTTATGTACTCTTATATGTTAGCTGTCTTCATTTTTAATTGAAATTCCATGTTATTGTTTTTTGGCCTCTGTTATCTATAATTTTGTTGCATGTAATTTTGTAAATGAAGCATTGATAAATAAATAAAACAAATATCAAAATTCGTTACAGAATGAAAGCTCCTTATTCTCGTCCTCGCATTCGCGTTTTCAAAATAGGTACGCGGGATAAAAGAATGGCCATTTTCCTGTATTCGAGGCGGAAAATTTCTTACTCGCGAATATTGTCGATACAAGTATAAAGAATCAGCGCCGCCTGTTAGCGCGTCAACTTTCTTTGAGGTAAGTACCTCTTTCGTCAACCCATTATTGTCCCACTGCTGGGCACGGGACTTCTCTCAGAATGAGAAAGGTAGGTAGCTGCTGATAATTCACGGTTTCTATACACGCGGTAAATGAACGTAAATTAATTCTAATGCGAACTCGAACTCTGAAGCGAATATGAAGCTCTCACTTTACTTTATTGATTTCAAATGTACTCAGTAAAAGTATTAGCACTTTGGATCACTGAATTACACGATCTTACGCTATTTTGCGACACAATAAAACTACACGTATAAACAAAACATTCATAGTATCAACTGCTTCACTGACCTGATTTGCTTAGCAAATGTCTTCTTGAAACAGTAAAATAACGGCAGCGTAAACATTAACTGCTAGATTACTCACATCGATTACGATTATATAGCAATTTGTTTGTACGAGTATACAAATAGTCTTATCTTTTAAGCGACCATGCGTTGAGTACGCATTATCGTCCGGCGATTTGTGAAAATCCCTCCCTGATCCCTCTTTAGATATCTTCGTTTAACCAATTTGTACTTTAAAGGTTTGCGGATTATCGACAGCATTAAGATGTTCAAATATAAAATACGTTAGTATTTTATTGAGACTTTTTACCCTCCTAGCTTCTCATATAGGCACTTCAGCGGTTTCAACGGCATGGACGTAAGGAATAAGGAATGTTCATGTCTCGAAAGTCTCCCCTTTACTCAGGAAGATTCTAAAGGAGGCTCTCTCTGGTACACTAATATTTCTTCAAAACCGCGGAACATTAATTAAAATGTTACAATGTAGAGGCAACATTAATATTATTACGATCTTCACTGTTTAAGTAGGGGGGATAGGTGCTACAAACTGTATGTACTAGGTACGTACTGTGCACTACGCACTGTATGTTTCAATTGGCTTTGATACGACCTTGTATAGATGCTTAACTAACTACACAATAAAGTAATTGTAGATATCCATCAACAGAAAGCGTTTAGTTGTATATTATTTTGTTTATAGGTATTTTGCAGATACTTCTTTACAACTCACTCTCGACTCGGTCAATTACCTGCTATCTACACAAGATAAACAATGCTTTATGTTTTCTTGTGCAGTTTGTCGTTCATTTGTTTTGATTTAATTTACAAATAGTAGTTTTAGTGGGCATTTGGTGTACACACAGAAAGCGAAGTGTTACAATTTTAAAGTGTGAATCTTATATGTGTAGCGGCATTGCAACTTTTAAACGGATAACCAGATTTTTTAAGCAATTGTATAGTTTTTATCGCGGGCTTTGAACGCGGCGACCGAATCAAGAAATTCCGTAACGAAAAAACCTATCACCCCCCACTCCGCCTACCATGTAGCGCGGCCGAGCGTTCGCTTAACGTGTATGTATATGGTACGAAAGTACGAAGCTCGCACGGATCGAGATGAGCTGGTCGGATATCGGATCCAATCGGATTTCGAATATGTAAGCAGCATTTTATGAGAAAGTATATAGGATCAAAAAATATACTTGGATTAATATCAAAGAAAAAAATAATGCATAAATAAAAAAAATATATTATAATTGAATAAGTTGATAAAAAATGCTATGTGGTAATAGCTTTACCGCGGCAGTCCCCGAGTGGAGCACGTTTTTTTTTAATTTTTTTTTTAAGATTGAAAGCACTAACTAGCATACAGTCCACTGGCATAATACAATATGTTCTTGGCTATAATTGAGGAAAATCAAGTTGTTGTCTAGCTATTCCAATTTGTTTCCAATTTGAAGGTATTCCAATTTTTTATTTTCATCTATGTTCCTAGACAAGGCTCATCATTTTTAAATTTAATCAGGATATTCAAAAGTCAGATCAATGACATATCCGAAAGTTCATCCCTTAAATATAATATCGTTTCCTCATTTTAACGTAATCAATCAATTCTAACAATCGTATTACATAAGTACAAAAAGAATGGCCCAACAATTAGACATATTCAAATAAGAGAAATGTGTTAACAATTCTAATTACCATACTGTTTGCAACGTCCAATGTTTCTAAACTCAACACTTAAAATTGGGCTCAATTATGTAATTATAATAGATGGATTATATCAATCAGCGGAGAGTGAAAGCGCGATGGCCATCGGCGGTCGACGGAGATTAATGAATGTGGCAATTACTGATGCCTTTGTCTGTCGCTAGTGTCCGCCAGGTGGCGTTGCTCGCTTAGATAAGCAACCTAACGTAATGGGATACCTATTTGGGCAGACACCTCGGAATATAATCGTATCATTTTCAAAGACTGAAACCTAAAGGTATTTTATAATAATGCAACATTGTATTCGTGTTGGTATTATTAAGAGGTATTACAATGTAATACTGTATTAGTTTTGGTGTTATTTAAGTTACTACTTAAAATTGTTCCGCATGAAATGTAATATCATGTTAATATTGAGTTTAAAATTTGCATGCTACATTCGAGTGTCAAATATCTATGCTCTGTCATACCCATTTCAAACTTGTTATACTAAATGATTAATCTGATTCTCAATCTAGTAACACAATTATATAATTAAGTACAAGAAAATTTGAACCGCAAAATCAAAGAATCAGAGTGACATAATATACATTATGATTACATGAATATTTAATACTAGGTTACTCCCGCCGCTTCGCTCGCTTCGTCAAGTCTTACTCTGTAATGAGCATTTTATTATTCTTTGTCAAAACGAATGTTTGTCTGTATGTCCTCTATAGAATCGTAAACTATTCATTTGATCGTGTGATAATCTTTAGTAAAGTTGTTATACATGAGCTCGCGAAGGTTTCTGGTGTATTTTTTTGTGATGGCGTAGCAACGAGCACTCGGTATAGCTAGTATGTTAATATAGATCGTCATGTAACCCCTAGTTATGCGTGAAATAGTAACATACATGCATACATCCACACAAACTTTCGCATTTATAATATCGATAAGCCAAAACAGACCGAAGAAGTGAGGTATTCATTTTACAATCTCACTTTCAATTAAGGCTTTGAACTTGATATCCACTACCAGCTCGTATCAGTTTATAACAAGATATTTCACATCGGCCCTGCAAAACGACAGTTTTATCCGAAACACCAATGGTTTTAGCAAGAGAAATCGTCTTAATTGTAATTTATAACATAATTTAAAATTCAATTTTATGGTAATAATAAGTTTTATCACAGTAAAGATCTTCGGGCTAATAATGATCTCCTAGTTTTAGTACATTAGATAACCGTAAATTTTGATAAATTGTTACGATAAATCAATTTATTATTATATTAAGTGCGGGCTAAAACAGTATGGAAAACAGTTTAAAATAAGAAATGAATATGTAAATGCCAAAATAAATCAATAACGTTTTATACACTAATATGATACACACAACACACACCACCCGTACACCCCACATTAGGATTATCTTATGTGTCGTGGCTGCAATGAGCCCACACCCAGAACAGAAATCAAAACCCTCTGATCCCCGAGAATCGAACCCGGAACCTACTGCGTATCAGACCGCTAAGGCGACCGATCCGCCGCGCGAGTTTCAAATAAATCAGTCAATAATATTATCTTTGCCAAAAAAATCTAAAGTTTGAAGATTAAAGATTGTGTCATGTATAGGTTATTAAAACTTTTAAGAAAAAATGTTCGATTGTTAGCAGTTAGTTCAGTCCACTTGATGTTGAGGCGCTACAGCCGTCCATGGATACCTGTTATACCCCCAGATAAGATCAGAGCCTTAACTGAGGTTAGCCCCAAATACATTGTCCTATGAAGACTAAGCTGGAACGACGGAGCAATCCAGTTTAGTCTTCAGGGGTCAACTATGTTTTCCGTATTGCCTTCACACCAGAACATAGCAACGCATAACGCTACTGTTATTAGGCAGAAATAGAAAAGATTAATTCAGCATCACCAATTTTTACGACGTCGTGATTTTTTACGACACACGTCGTAAACTTCTACGACTCGAAGTTGAAACGCACCACGATGCAACGCCGTACGCTTTGTAATTGTAAAGGCAAGTTCACGTGACCAGCGTTTAACGCTCGCAAAACGTTTCTCGCTTGTCAGGCGATGAAAGCATATTGCGAGGGTTCGTTCCCATTTCGGACGATTTCTGGACAAATTACGTCTAACTGCGTCAAAATCGCACGCTCATCTGGTAACATACAAATGTCAATGGTAACATACAAAACCAATAATCCCAAAGCACGCTTGTGTGCTGACAACAGTCGAGCGATAGCTCAGCGTTCAACGAGCGCTTAAGAAAAGGCGTGTAAGAGTAGCGCTGTTTATGTACGGTCTGAACGGCCTGAATAAAATGTATGTAGTCGTAAACGCGCGTTATCAAAACGTGCGTTAAGCGCTTGTTATGTGAACGTGCTCTAAATGTTTAGCCGTAAGCCGCCGTAAGAAATTCATTCAGCAGTGTTGCGTGAGCCCAATTTAATTCTATTGCCGTTCCAACACCTCAATTGAGTGGTTGTCTTTCTTGAAAGTTGCAAGAGAATGCGATAATATGGTAATGGTCACTCTGTATATTTACTCGCTTAATGATAACAGAAAAAAATCCTTTGTCTATTTTTTGATACAATAGCAGTGCCTTATATTTCTACCAGACGGTAAACACTCAACTCATCAACCTTGCTATGAATTTGTAAATTAGCTAGAAATATTTTATCTTCTTACCGTCCAATTTGATTCCTGGCGAATGTACCTTACAACAGTGTAGCCGATACTGAGTATACAAGAAAAGTCGCTGCCTCACGTAGATAAAGTGTGATAGCAACCAAATAAACACTTTACACTGCTTTCCAATACCAATAATGATCTAGGTTGGACCTCTCCAACTCAGTGTGGCGTACTGAAAGCTTCCTATGAGAAAGTTTATAAGCGCTTTCCTCTTAAATCACCGACAATATCTACATAGGCCGAGTTTACACGCGCGAAATCAATTTACGCGCCTCGCTCGATCACCTCATTATCGGACGGTAAAGCATATTTGTTGTATATATAATTAAATTTGTATTTTTTGTGTGTATTCCTTTCTTTACATTTATTGCAATAGTGAAAATTAACGAAATTGTCGTGAGAATTTATAGAAATATTAAGTCAAGTAAAGTATATTTTTCTTTCTTTTCTCTTTAAAAATATTCAATATGTTTATTTTATCAATCTACTGTTTTATTTGGGCTATATAACTAAGCCAGAAGTTCTTCAAAGAAGCGTACTGAGAGAAGACCCGTGCCCAGCAGTGAGGCAATAATGTGTTGACGACAAGGGTATAGTATGTCAAACGTTCATGAACCCAATTGAAAATCTCATATTGCTTCAATATAAGATTTTACGATGAACACCTACTATTTAGTAGGTACCTGTGATTGCGCTGCACACACCTTTTATGGGTGATAACTGAAGATCACTCGAGGATTATCTACGAGCACAACTTTTCAAGATATTTATTATGTGTGATCAAATATAACTTATGTAGGTACAATAAACATTATGTTTCGTAAAATTTTACATATTTCTTTACATTAATTTAACTTAATATGGGGTATAACCCATTATTGTCCCACTGCTGGGCACGGGTCTTCTCTCAGAATGAGAGAGTTTTAGGCCATAGTACACCGCGCTGGCCAAGTGCGAATTGGTGGACTAAATTAATTAACTTGATTTAATGTACAGTCAGCAGCATATAGTTAGTGGCGTTCAAAGTGTCCATATTGTTAGATACAATCAAAGTGTTCAATAATATCGGCACAACCTACGTGTTCTAATTGTTCGCAACAACTTAAACTTCCAAATGACAGAACATTCATAAATTCATAATGAACCACTCAAATTGTCACTATTTCAGCATCTGTTACGACACCAGCGGTAACCTAGCAACGAGACTGTTCGTAAATATAGGTACATTTTATAATATTATATCTTATGTTGCGGATATAAGGTTCCTGATCACTTACGGTATAGGACATGCTAACAATGACTCTTCTCTTCTCTCTTTTTTATATTAACAACTATCCTTTTCATATCTTGCAATGACGTCATTGACTGTCAAAGTCATAGAATCGGTCTAGGGGAACAAGAGGCATGATAAGACAAGACGAGAGGACGGACGAGTAAGACGGGTCATGCACACATACCGGAAACGAAACGCTTTTACGAGATGTTGCTGCAGCCCATCAGAACCTGCTTTCAAACAATACTCAATGGACGATGACAGTTGATTTACAATCAAATTTAGTTTAAATGCATAATTGATGTAATATTTTTTTATCCTTAATAACTACAGAAACAAGCAAGAAATAGTATTGAATTGATGATTATGTTCTCCTTTATTTTACGTTTTCCTTGAAGTTGATGGGCAATTTTAACACTGCTTTAGTCTTACCGTTATTTCATATTTTCTTTTAACATAGTAATTGGGGCAAAATGCGTAAATGTCACGGGGCATAATGGCATACACCATTATATTGCATTCTAATAATTCCATCGACAGAGTTAGTATCTCATCCGTGCTCAATTGCGTCAAGTGTTGTTAATGTTCTGTATATGGAAACATACACATATATTGCACCTGAAATACTTACCACGTCAAGTTCTACAAACCTACCCTCGTCAAGAAAAAGAAGGCCTAAGTGGGTTCATAACACACTTGAAAAAGAACAAGTTCAATCGATTGAGTCTTCTTCCTGTTCTCTCCGGAAATCAACGTTTGCCAGTGACACTATCTGATGCTGATTCACCACAACAACATTGTTCACAATTATTTGACGTACAAAAAAGAAGTTCCTCAGAAATTCGTTTTCACATACGAGCTTAAAGTTATTCGATCGTTACTAGCAAGGATGTTCAAAGGGTTTCAAAGGATGTATATTAAAAAAAAATAAAGACTGATGTATATTTCACAAACAATATATTTTAGCTAAAATATAATAGTTTTTCTGTAACCTCTACGGTTTTCTCATTTTTAAACTGATGAAAAGTATCTTCATTAAATTTTAAAACCCTAAATGAGATAAACATATGTCAATATTATCATTGCTCGCACAGTAAGTGATCCTTACAACATATTCGCAACATAAAGTTTAATATTATAAAATGTACCTATATTTACAAACAGTCTCGTTGCTGGGTTACCACTGACGCCGGAACATTTGTGACAATTTGGGTGGTATTAACATTATGAGTTTATGAACGTCCTGACATTTGGGAGTTTAAGATGTTGTCAACAATTAGAACACGTAGGTTGTGCCGATATTATTGAACACTTTGATTGTATCTAACAATATGGACACTTTGAACGCCACTAACTATATGCTGCTGACTGTACATGACAGTATCGTAATACAAGCAGTGATATCCTATTAGTTTTCAATCGGGAAGTCCGAGGTTCAAATTCGAATATTAACCTCTAATTTTCTAAAATGATGTGCGTATTATTTGTCACTGCCTTACGCTGAAGGAAAACATCGCGAGGTAACATCCCCGCACAAGAATTCCTTAAAAAAGAGCTTACTGATGTGTGAACTCTACCAATCAGCCAGCGCGGTGGACTATGGCCTGTAACCGTTTCACACAGAGAGGAGACCCGTGCACACAAGGGGAACAATAATGGGTTGACGATGATGACAGTTTTTATATTCACAGTTAAGAATCCAATTCTGATTGATCTAATCATGTACCAATATTATGTACATACGTTAGAAAGGCTGCTCCTGATTTTTATTCCTTAGCCGCCTCTTATGACATCCATTAGAAAAGGGCGACTGCTGGGTTGCCAGATTATTTTTATCAAGTCGGGATTTAGAAACTTTTTGAATGAATAAAGCGGGATTTCATAGTGAAAAACGGAACACGGTGAACGGGCGCCGGAAGATATTTGGCGACCTTTTTGGTCGACAAAATGCCGATGGACTAAAATTTCGCGACCTTTTTTTGTGGTCGACAAACTGCAGTATAGATTTGGCTACTTTTTTGGCGAATGTCGTCCTTCCCGAAAAGTAGGACTGAGCCTATCCCGCACGGGACATAAAATTTTGATGAAAAAAAACGGGACGTCCCGCCAAAATCTGGACGTCTGGCAACGCTGATCATAATATATTCTGTTTCAGAAAAAGGGTGGTAGGTTACCCTTTTTTACACTCCGGATACACCGCCGTCACACCTGCTTCTGCCTAATACCTGAAATGTTAAGCGTTGTTATACTCTGGTCTGAAAAGTGTGGTAAGGGAGACTCATACTTATCTGAGGCATTCCAAGTCACTGTGACCAATGTCAGATAAGACTAGATTTTTTTGCGGTGGATTACAGATGTCCACGGACGGCAGCGGCCACTTGCCATCAGGTAGACTGCATTTTCATTTGTTACGTATTTCTTCTTATATATAAGAATGTCTGTCTGTATGTCCTTTGTAAGCAAAGTTGTTATTCATGAGCTCACGAAGGTTTCTGGTGTTTTTTGTGATGGCGTAGCAACGCGCGCAAGGTACAGCTAGTATTAAATAACACTCTAATTAATTATTAAAACTGCACCCACACGCGCCGAATGCACTATATGTTTGCATGCTACTGTTTTCTTGGAAATTAATGGAGCAGTATTTTGTCATTATAAGATAAATTCTTATCTTAAGCCATACACTACACTGTCCTGTTCTGTACTAGTTAATTTCACGTAAATTATTCCACAGTTGTTTATAAATCGACTAAGTGGCGTAATATATGGTGCTTACTTCGATTTATTTGTATGTGTTACTAGTAAATGTGTCATTGGACCGGAGTAACCGTTTGTCATTACAAGTGGAACATTATGGACGCTAAATTACTACGGATCTAACACCGAGCTCAATATCCAACAGCTAATGCCACTGTCACGTTCTATATTAACATTAGAATATAGTTCTACTTCTGTGCATCAGTTCCGTTCAGCGTCGGGTCTTGACTACCATCACTGCCTCTCCTCCTGTGAATGGCGTAGGAGGCGACTTTTTAACCGACTTCCAAAAAGGAGGAGGTTATCAATTCGTCTGTATTTTTTTTTTTTTTTTTTTTATATTTGTTACCTCATTTCTCCGGACTGGGTGAACCGATTTAGATGATTTTTTTTTTATTTGAAAGGTAGTGCGTGTCATAGGGTCCCATTTTTTTTTAGTATTTTTTTGACTAGGGCATCCATAAGAAAAACGCATAAGTCTTAAATTTGCATTTTCAATGTACGCGATAAATGTATGAATAACTCAATATCCCGCCAACCGATTTTGATGATTCTTTTTTTATTAGAAAGGATGTACTCCAGGGGTAGTCTGATAAGAGTTTGATAAGGTTCTAATCATAGGATCTTCAACTTTTTGGAGCAAAATAATAAAATTAGTGATAGTCGGCCGAACCTTAGCTGGAGAAGTCCAATTGAGTAAAATATAGAATAAAATTACTATGTAGGTATTTACTATGAAAAATTTGACCTTCAACTCTTCAATCCTGATGATGCAAGGGTACTGCTAGCCTGAACTATAAAAGTTGGTCGTTTGATGTTTGCGAATATATAATGAAATTGTTAAGCAAATTCATGGGACAAAAATTTGACCTTCAACTCCTCAACCCTGATGATGCAGGGGTACTTAAAGCCAAAACCATAGGAATAAGCCATTTGGTGCTTACGTATATGTTATAAGATTACTGAGCAAAAACATAAGATGAAAAATTTGACCTTCAACTCCTCAACCCTGATGATGGAGGGGTACTTCAATCCTAAACCATAGAAGTTGGCAATTTGGTGCTTACGGTTATGTAAAGAAAATACTAAGCAAAAATATAAAATCAAAAATTTGACCTTCAACTCCTCAACCCTGATGATGAAGGGGTACTTCAATCCTAAACCATAGGAGTTGGCAATTTGGTGCTTACGGTTATGTAAAAATAATACTAAGCAGAGGCACAAAATTAAAATTTTGACCTTCAACTCCTCGACCCTGATGATGAAGGGGTACTTCAATTCTAAACCATAGGAGTTGGCAATTTGGTGCTTACGGGTATGTAAAAATAATACCAAACAGAGGCACAAAATTAAAATTTTGACCTTCAACTCCTAAACCCTGATGATGCAGGGTACTGCAAGCCTGAGCCATAGAAGTTAGCCACCTGGTACTAACGTATATGTTATAAGATTACTAAGCAACAATATAAGATGAAAAATTTGACCTTCAACTCCTCAACCCTGATGATGGAGGGGTACTTCCAGAGGGGGCGCCCTGTTTGTATGAATTGTAAAAGTGTTTTATGTTTAATTTTTGTGAATATGTAGATGCACAAAGCAAACTTAGAGGCTTTATTTAAATACAAACATAAAAATATAGTCACTAAAAAGTGTAAAATAAAAACTTTTTAACAAAAAATATCTACCGACTTCCATGTCACAAAAAAGTAAAAAATAATTTAAATATATTTTGGTCTAGAACATACTCAGTACTTAGTACATAGTTCTGAAGTCGGTGCTCATATAGGACGTAGTTACCGTCGTCCAGCGAAATATGTCGAGCACCGACTTCAGGACTATGTACTAAGTACTGAGTATGTTCTAGACCAAAATATATTTAAATTATTTTTTACTTTTTTGTGACATGGAAGTCGGTAGATATTTTTTGTTAAAAAGTTTTTATTTCTTTATCTGATTGTAGCAGCAAACGAGCATGCAGTCCGCCAGATGGTAAGTGGTCACTGCCGCCCATTGACATCTGTAATCAACTTCATATAGAACATACGAGTTGGTTCTATCTGAAGTCAATCACAGATGCGTTGCTACTCCCTAGGACTTTGATTGTCGTCTCATATAAAAATGTGCCTGCAACCACATCCTTCCAACGAAACGCAAGAAAAGCTTCACGCTAGAAATAGGTGTGGTGGTGGTACTTCCCCAATCGAACTACACTGGTCCTCCACATAATGATCAATACCCACTACGGTCACCTACACGCATAGGTACCAGGCGCGGTGACTATTGGCAAAAACTTCTATTAGCCTATAACCGTCTAGTGGACCTCAAAACCTAATGAATAAACTTCTTCCGTATTGAAGCATATTAATAACATTGCAATTGCTGTGTGTTTGGTCACGAGGTCATAAAATGCTAGTCCTCAGCACTAGCGACTCTTCTGTGGCATCCTTTAATACTACTAGTCGTAAATCGTAGATATCCATGGACGCCAAATAATACTTACCATTATATGTACTACATGATATTTTTATCATATCTTTGTATCTTATCTGTCATTTAAATTTGTGCTTGACCTGCGATCGAATTTACAACTCACTGCGCGAAACGTAACCGCTGCGCCATGAGAGACGCCATTTAAGTAGCTATATGTACTAATCACCCGTCGCAACGGTCGAAATTCGGCTGTAATTTAATTTAAAAAACTAAAATAAAAATGTTGTCCAAAGTAGCACCAATTTATCGCTGATTTAAAGAAATTGTAATAATTTTCAAGTTTTTTTGAACGCACCCGGTTAAAGGTAAAAAGAGGTTTATTAACTAAGCTGCATTTAAAAGCAATAGCGGACAAAGTTGACAATGTTTGACAAAGACATCTGACATTTTTGACGTTTTGATGTGTTTTCATTGCGTATTACGTATGTGTTTGTGTCAAACGCAAGGTAGTGAGTGTAATGTATTTTTTGTTGATTTTATGTAGGTTTTATGCATTATTTGAAAAAATATTAGCATTGCGCAATCCTTCTCTACATCATCTATAACCGTGCGTAATTTCATACTCCTCCGCCTGCAGCAAGTATCTTACAAACGAATCACAAATTTTTGCTTCACGTATGTATTACTATATAGATTAAAGTACAGACACATGGAATTGCTATTTTTACTTTATGTTATCATTCAACTCGCAGTACTTGCACTAGCTACTTAAATGAGAGAATAATTTTGAATCCTCATTTAAAAACTGTGCGTGACTTTTGACTCTCCTGGGATACCGTCGCGAGACACTACAACATTTTGACGCGCAGTTTGGAAATCACTCTGTGTAGTGAACCCGTAGTTGCATACAGTAGTTTTTAGGTAAAAACATTTCCCATAACACTTACCTATTACGCTGCACCCGTACTTTCTCCCATTTAAAATAATTGTACGCTTGAAATAACACTGGTTTTCCTAAACATCTCTGTTTAGTAAAACCAGTGCATCGTTATAATATGTTGGTGTACAGTTGTGCACTCTTGACGTTCGATTGATAAGAACCAAACTTGTTCCCAGAAAATTATCTTTAACATTTGATCTCAATTTCATTAAAATCAATATACTCTATTACGTCATAACAATTTAAGTCAAAAGTATTTTTTTAACATTGTATGAAGTGGTCTTTGGTACAAACATCCCAAATCTATAAGTGTTTACATTAAAGTGTTAAATTTTAAATATGAACACAGCTACCGATCGGGCAGGACCTACTGAATTTAATGGAAGTACCTAGGACTGAACTGAATAACACCAAGCACAAATGTCACGTACAAAGAATAACACTTTATGTCACACGTGTGTAGGTGAACGATGGACACTGTAGATTTTATATTTATATCAGGCCTCACTTATGAATAATGACCACTTGCTTTAACGGTAAAGTAAAACACCGCGAGCGACATGCATGCTTTATAGATTAAAAAAAAATGCAGTGTGGACCGCCAGTTGCACTAATCCACGTTAGTTGGCTCTAGTCTAAGCCCGATTTACTCTCAGAAAAAAGACCTGAGTCCAAACGGTAGGACTTTTTATATAATTGAAGTAGCAAATGAGAATGCAATCCACCTGATGATAAGTGCTTACTTCCGCCCATGGACATGCAGAACAATGGATTTACCTGAAATCAATCACAGATGCGTTACTAATCCGAGGACTTACTATATAAGGTGGCCTGATATAAAAGTGGATTGTATATCAAACTCTTGCACCGAAACGCAAGAATCATCTCTCGTTAGATATTTGTATGGCTGTGGTCGGTCAACCCGGTCGAACAATATATGTCCTATCTTGTGAAGGAAAAGTAATGCGTAGTGATTAAAGATACTACTAAATTCCGTAGCAGAAGTAGATAATGTTGTCAACGCGTTGTTAACCAATACACGCGACTCGATAACTACATACATTGATGCTACTTGGCATTGTAGTAACCCAGAAAGGCGATAGACCATACAAGTAGTGGACATAGTAATAAATCAATAAGATAAATACGGTTGATTATTGTAAAACGTCACCTCGCATGTGTTAGGATTTATAATTGGACCTAATTATGCAAAACAGAATTAACCCACACAACGAAAGTTTTGAGAAAAAGCCATTTTTGTCAAACTTTTGTTTACTGTATAATTTTAGGTTATTTTTAATAAAATCTATTTACAATGTTGACCAAAATAATTTATTCTATGTATACAAATATAATATTGTTGAAAATCTTCAACGTTTTTAACAATGCAGGAGGACAACTCGTTGGTTCCTTTTTGCAAAAGTAGGTCCAAATATAATAGCATATTCAAAGCTCCGTATTCCTGTTTTTCATGCGCGGCTTAAAAATAGTGACCATTTTCTTGTATTCACGTCTAATAATTTCCTTATTCGCGGATGTAGTCGGAATACTGCATTCACTGTTTCTGTATTCGCGGTATACAGACGGGCCAAAAAAAAAAATGAATAAATAAGTTTGGGCTCAAAGAGTTATTTCTATTTCTTTGATAAATCTATAAACTAAATAACGCGAAATCTCTATATTTAAAGTGACAAAGGATTTCATTATCTTTTGTTTTATAATCAAAAGATTTAAAGTAATTGTGAACATTAACAAGGTATTTGATAACGATATAATAGATATTCACGTTTATCCTAACAATAGTTGCATACAATGTACTTATCTACGTTTAGCCTCAGCGCTTCCGTCTCCATCTTAATCAAGGGCTCGGACACTCCGTCTATAATCCCATTGAGTGTGGTAGACGCGTGTACGGCTAGATTTATTATCGGGTCGCCTATCGTTTCACTTTCGAAGTCGTGTTCGGTGCGAGAAACGTGTGGGAGACAGTCGTAAGGCCGGGCAGATTGGTTGGTGCGCTTTCCCTGAGACGGTCGTAAATAGCGAATTCATTTCGAATAACATAACTGCTCGGATTGTTTATGCAGTACGCTAGATTAGATTTAGTCTTGACTGTAAATTCTTAATGGGCCCTAAGCGGGATAGGAGCATTGTGACGAGATGATGTACTATGCTGTATAGAAAGTTAGAAACATAAAGAGGGTTACCACTTATACGCAAATAATTATACTATTTCTGTGTAATAATAGTGTGAGGTGCTGCTGTGTTTTTTTTCAAGGATGTGGTAATAAAAAGTTCATGACCCGGTAGGACTAATTCTATCGTGAGTTGAATACAGAGACATGAAAACTTAACATCAGTTGGACTGCGTCCTCGTTTGCCAATCAGAATATAAAAACGCCAGAAAAAAAACAAGAGAGTCGTGTAATCATAAAAATAGTGCACTACAACTACACTACACGTACAAAGTGTATGCATAAATGGAAGCTATTGACTAAAAATGCATCCACAGCAGAATTCGCACTTTCATATAATTAACATGAACATTTCTGGTATGCACTCATCTCGCCGTTTCACTTCTCACCAGATCGCGAATCATTAGACATATTGTTACTTTTTGCTCCAGTTATCTATAGAAAGCGCTGTAAGATCTATCAAAGCCTAGCTTCAAAATAGGCAAACAATTGCACACTTTCGACACTGTGCAAAAAAATTAAACGACTTTATGATATAATGCATTAGATGTTACGATTGCTATTATGCAACTCGTGAATTATAATTTGAACAATTGTTAACATAACGTAGCCGGACCTTAAACAATAACGCTTATATGTCAAAGTTCAGAAACAATTATTCACGGCAGGAAATCAGGAAACACCAAAACAGAATGCAAACGTAATTCAATCGTAAGATCATGAATACAACAATCTGGAAACACACGGAGGAGCGACAACGGATGCTAATAAATCAACCGTATACGAGGACGAGACAAGAGCCGAACATGAAAATTGAACAAACCCTTAAATCGAGAGGAGACAGTCATATGGACAGTCGTTTATCTTCATAATGGCGGGCATTTGAAACGTTCCCAGGGAAGTTATTAGTCAGTTTATCCTTATAGGGATAATCTACTTTCACTGATAGACCACCGACCCACGACAGAACAGTGGTCCGGTCGTTATCACAACGCCAAATAAGCAACTTAAGCGGTTAGTTATTGAAAAATCAAATCAAGTGACAACCGCTAGACAGTTTGGCTTCGTTGCATTTCGTGTTAGATAATCTATTTTTGGTTTCATATGTCGAATAGTAGCTTACGTTTTATTTTGAACTAGCTGAACCCCGCAGTTTCGCCCACGTTGAAATAAATCGATGTACCGATTGTCCCGTGGGAATAAGATATTTTCCCACAATAAAAAGTAGCCTATATGTTAATCCAGAATGTCAGCTAACTCCCTATCAAATTTTACGAAAATCGCCCCAGCCGTTTCAACGTGAAGTGACAAACATACACACTCACAAACTTTCGCCTTTATAATATGGTAAAATAAAATAAAATAGTATAATAATGGTTACATGAGTGAATGTTTTTAAATTATACAATAGTATGACAACTAAACATAAAAAACCTGCACTTTCATGTTATGCCTTTTGCTCTTATTCACGTTAATTTGACAATATTGGTTGCATGGATTTTTAATTTGCATTAAACATACATGAACTACTTTTTCCTGCAGCCGATTTCCGTAGTAAATATCTCCTTAGCTAGTTACTAGCTCATTATTAATAAAGTTTTATGAAATCTAGAACAATATAGCCGATTATATTTATCAAGTATCTGTGAAAGCTATTTTCCAATCAGAATTATTAAAGCGAGTGAATATCACAAGCACATGTCAATCATTGCCCATAAGTAATCGTTGAAAGTTGATTTCGAACTATTTTACACTTGGCTTTGAACTTGCTTGAATGGACGCCATGGATATAATTATGTGTTATCAGAGTCGTTAAAGTATGTAATTACAAATGGCCGTTGATATCACGTTATCTCGCTCAAGCTTTGTTAGCTTTTGTTTTGAGTCCGGAAATCTTTTCGGATCCCTCTGCTAGAGTCATTGCTGGTCAGTTTATCTCTCTACAATTTGACGATCAAAATAAAATTGTTGCCAATTTTTTATCACGAGAAAATCGCAGGCGAACAAATCCTCCAGACCGCGGACAAGAACACTTCAGACCTTATTAAGTATCTTGAACTAGTTACAATTTCGCAACTACCGTACTGGTCCAGATATAGATTACAAGAGTAACATTCCACTTGATATTCAACTGACATTTATAAGGAGCCTACCTAGGAGTTATAATTGGTGTAGAGTGCGTTCGTGACGCCGATAACTTGGTACGAATAGTTAGCAGATGTACTAATATGGTCCTCCCTTTATATTGTTTATTTTATTTGGTCTCATGTTCTATATAATCTGCTGTTATTTATCTCAAAATGAGAATAGTATGCCATAGTCCATCGCGCTAGCGAAGTGCTAATTCGTAGATTTCACATACATTTGAGAATATTATTTGACGAACTTCTTGTGTAGGTTTCCTATCAATGTTTATAGTCACTATAGAGATAATTAATTTTTAAGGCGCACATAGTTTGACTAAATATCAACGATCCACGGAATTGGAACCTCAGACCTTGATCATCCTTGACCATCATTGCCACTACCAGATATATTTGTTCAAAATTAGCTTAATTGTGAAATGTAATAAACTATCATTTTTCAGATTTGTGACATTTACAATTAAACCAACGAAATTAGTTACTATCGAGACTGTTCGTCCTACACCGCGCCTAACGATGTTCTAACCATTTTTTTTTTTTAAATTGAACCTGGCGATAAGGCACACGAGCTATCTGATGTAAAGTAGTCACCGTCGCATATGGACATTTGCATCACCAGAGGAGTTGCCAATGCATCACCGGCTTAGAAGGAGAGCTCTTTTCGAACCTTTTTTAAAGAGCCTTCTTGTCATAACGCTCCGGGAATACCTGAGGAGGAAGTTCATTCCACATCCTGCACGACCGTAGGAAAAACGAGCGTGCAAACCGAACCTAACCTCCGCCTATGTTCATACCCAAGTATTCTCACTCTACACTTAATAACTCTACGGAACCTCCACATTGGATGTGATTTATCTACATTTCGTGTTTGTAAGCCATTTATGTATGATAGTTATTGCTATTCGCCGTATATCAAACGGGGGGACAAATTGAATGGCATTGCGTACGCGCATAATCGAGTACTAAATCAATATGAAGATTTACAGATTGTTAGTGGTTGTTGACCGACTTCGCGAATGGAGTTGTAAGATTGATGGCACGACGGGTAGCAATTGATTGGATAAGTTTAAGTCTTAAGGGCGTGTCAGACAGCTTGAAGCACGGTGTTTGGTTCTGACCATTCATTTTAATATATAACGGGTACTTACAATATGCGGGTTTTTGAAATTAGAAATTTCTTTTGAACTATATTTCGACCCACTTACATGGATATAGAAGAAATATTTGTCAAGCTACTGGTAGATTAATTTATAAAACATAATTGTATCGTTATCCGTTTTAGTGTGTTTATATAAATTACAAATAGTGCAAATTTTAGTACGTAAGAATACAGTTGATACCAAATGATTGATAGTTTATAGAAATGAGAATAATGAATAATGAATGAGAATAATGAATGTACCTAAGTAATTTCTACAACCTGATGTTTATTTCTATGTTTCAGTAAATCGTTGCACAAATTCGAATTTTTGGAAAAAAAAATGTGTGCGTGTACTAGCGTACACTCGTAAGAAGTGAAACTTCTTTAAGACGTTATTTTTCAAAAAATAATTTACTATATGCAACTTTATAGAAATTGGTCAAATAAAGTTAAATTAGATAAAGTTTAATAAAAGGCTTTTATTATTAAACTTTTTATCACGCGTGGTAGGGATAAGAAAAAGATGGCGCGTAACGGAAAAAAAAGATGGCGCGTAACAGAAAAAATGTTACACAAAATTTTTTTCCAACCCCGATAAAGAAGTTTCACTTCAAAAATTAAAGATCCGATAAATAGAGATGATACCATTAAATTTGCAAATAAACTCGACACGATTTTAACGCATAGATAGATTTACTTTACAATTTCAGCGTGATTTGTAGTTCATCTCCGAGATTATTCCTAATTTTAATAAGAAAAAAGTGCCAATTGATTTTAACACTATTTTTACGAATAGATAAACTGACTTTACAATCTCAAAGTGTCAATTATCTTTTTAATGTTAAAAATTATTACTTTAATTTAAAAAATCATATAAAACTGAATCGATTTGACACAATTTTCACGCAATGATAGATTAACTTTACAATCTAAAAGTGTAATTATTTTACCCTCAAAACAACTTTCAGTTTTATTTCGAAAAACTAATTTTTTAATTGTAAATTGACAAAAACTGTTTCTAGACAAAAATTCTAGACAAAATCCCAAAGGAAAATTACCAAAACATGGCTAAGAGAACAACGCTAGAAACGCCGCGCCGTGCAATTTAAGAACGCGATCCCGCATCTCTCTTCGAGTCCACCGAGACCATCAATCACACGTAACGTACCCAGCAGACCGTGGCTAATGCGAAGCGTAGTATTTGACAAAAAATATTACCAAAAATGCTAGACAAATCCCAAAAATAAATTGCCAAAAAGTTCCGCCAGTTTTAGCGCGAGCAACGCCGCGTGTATGCACGAGTGCAATATGAGAACGCGAACCCGCATCGCTCTCCGAGTCCAGAGAGGCCTTCAATCACAGGTAACATGCACACCAGATCGTGACTAATGCGATGTGTATTGTTTTTTGACAAAAAAGAAACCTAAAAATATCTACTGGATAAAATTCCAAATAAAAATTGCGAAAACGTTGCTAAGAGAACAAAGCTAGAAACGCCGCGCCGTGCAATATGAGAACGCAATCCCGCATAGCGCTCCGAGTCCAGCGAGACCTTCAATCACACGTAAAATGCCCACCAGACCGGGACTAATGCGATGTGTATTGTTGACAAAAAAAAATACCTAAAAATACCTACTAGATAAAATCGCAAAAACAAAAATTGTCAAAACGTTGCTAAGAAAACAACGCTAGAAACACCGCTCCGTGCAATATGAGAACGCGCATCGCTCTGAAAGTCCACCGAGACCTTCAATCACACGTAACGTGCCCACCAGACCGTGGCTAACACGAAGCGTATTGTTATTTGCGGTCTGTACCTACGTGTTCCACTTGTACGTATATATTCTATCATATTGTTACGTAATTTGATTCAGCGGGATGCTTTGAACCACTGGATACAAGTTAGAATGGTAATAACATTTTCAATAATTGAATTCGCGAAATTTCTGTCCAAATTAATACATTTTGTGTTAACTAAGACGAAGCGTTATAAAACTGTATGACTCTCTTCTATAGGCCCTGAAGAGGACTTCTTTATTTTTATAACATAAAACATACTTATTATTCAATGAAAAATCCACGAAAATTAAAACCATACCATATGTTATTTGTTTAGATGGTACCTATATTTTGACCGGGTCACTAAATATTTATTTACTAATTCTTATTTAGAAGTCCATGATAAATCTATAATGCTCTTAGTTACATAACACTTCAATTAAGCATCTACTACCAAGCAGTACCCAACTATATCTTCAACACTTATCCATAGCCAATACAATTCAAGCGCAAACATATCGAAACATAGGCCACGAAACATTCGGTTTAAGCACCAATAGCTTTGCGCTGCAAGCGTTAAAAACAATAGAATGTGCCTGATCTTTTTTTTGTTACGGGGAGGAAACCTTCAGGTACACCGAAGCCTTGAGAGAAACTCCGGGTTATGTGGGATTTTTACCCACTAAAACCTCCTCGGTGGGATTCCTCAGCGCTTGTAGTAGGGGACTAGGAAACTCCAACGGAACGAACCGGTGGCCCCTAGCGCAGCGCCCCTCACGGGCTCATCTCTTGACGTGTAGCTGTGAAATGTGTGTGTGAATGTGCCGGATCTAGGTCCACGAAATTTCGCGGCCTTATATGATTAGACATACATATTTTTATATACCTACAGTTATAGTTAAGAAAAATTAAAAAGGTATAGCGACATTTGCAATAATCCGCTCAACGATAACGCTCGTAGCGCAAAACGACTGTTTCGTGGCCGAGCGGTAAGTGTTTAATTATTGCTAACTAGGCAATAAGATAATTTGATTTATCGACAGAGGGCGCGGCTACATGGCACATTGTACCAACATTGGCGCTAAGAAACGCTACAATTCATTTCACCAAACACTCATAAACAATGGGTGTGGCGTTGCAAAAATAGACTTTCGTGACAAAGCAATAACGCCAGTTATCCCGGGTCGTAAATAATGACGGTGAACAGCAAAAACTTGTATTTGCACTGCAACTGAATTCTCACTTTCCCTGTATCGGGCACCAGCTGGGCTGAACCGTGCTTAATTATTCGATTGGCGATACGTCACCACTTGTTCTCGATTGAAACTAGCTTAGGGTGAAGTCGCAAAATAACATGATATTACCTGACGATATCGCTACTTTAAAACAAAAGGGCCACAAATCAAAAGTATTCAAAATCCTTTTTATTGTAAAAATTCAAATTTTGTTGGTTATATTTTCATAATTTAAAAAAATTCCCATGAATTTTACACTTTAAGCAATAAAAACACTACTGACGTCTTTTTTGTATTTTCGAATTTACGCTGGAACATCAGTGCAAAGCCGCCATTTAAATGGTTCTCCTGTAAAATTAGGTCTATTCGAGTTGTGGCCCTTTTGTTTTGAAGTAGCGATATGTAGCTACCGTCACTCATGGAAATCTATTTATCAACTCCGTAAAAAACAGACGTTCTATCTAAAATTAATCACAGATGTAGTACAACTTGAAGACTTAAACATAGTTACATACTTCCTAGAAAAAAATACGTGAATCAAGATGCCACATAGGAAGGAAGTGTAAGCGCATTGATATCTGTGGAAGCATGTACATTTACTAAATTAGATAAAGCGATAAGACAGTAACTATAAAAGGAGTTATTTATACACTACTTGAAGAAGCGGAAATGTCTGAGAAGGAAGTTTATTATTGCTTACTATTGCCTTGGATTTAAATAAGGATTAATCTACAAAGTAACGAAAATTACACTTAATTATTAATTACGTTTTTTTTTTAAATATGAATGTAGCAAACGAGCAGTCCGCCTCATGGTAAGTAGTAACAGCCGCCAAGATAGGACCGAACTCTTACCTGAGATTGGCCAGGGGCGTTGTTACCTTCGAGGACTAAGTTGAAACGCCTTGTATATATGTTTAACGTAACACACGTATTGTAACAATAATTATTACTAGTGACCCGTCGCAACGGTCGAAATTCGACCTTAATTTAAATTAAAAAACTAAACTTCATATTGTCCAAAGTAGCACCAATATTTCACAAATTGAAATAAAATGTAAAAAAAAATAAGTAATTTTGAACGCACCCGTTAAATATAAAAAAGAGGTTTATTTGTCTAAGCCGCATTTAAAAGCAATAGCGGTATTTTGACAAAGACATCTGACATTTTTGACGATATGTTTTTTCATATTTAAGACATTGAATGTTCTATTTCGTTTACTATGTATGTGTTTTTTCAAATGCAAGGCAGTGTGTGTAATGTGTTTTTAGTTGATTTTATGTATAAAAAATGCATTATTTGAAAAAAATATTAACATTCTGCACTCCTTCTCTATGTCAACTATAACCGTGCAAAATTTTATACTCCTCCATCCGCGGTAAGTTACTTAAAAATGCTTCACAAGTTTTTGCTTCACGTATTAATATATAGATATATGAAAATATAATTAAATGTATTTTACGTAATTTGTTAATTTAAAGGTCAGTGTAACCTGAATGTGTAATACACAAATAATATTATTAAAGAATAAACGACTATTTCACAAATTACTTGAAGAAAACAAGTTTTTTTAAACATATCATATTAAAAAACTATGTTAATTAGGTAATTATGCAATGCCGTTGAAATAATTCAAGCAGCTATGAAAACAATTTTTAATGAACATCCGCTCTGCTAGTGCCCTCGACATAGATTGGTGCGCAGTTAAACTTTTAAACAAATCTTCATCGTAATAAATCTTACACCCATCCACCCCTTAAAAATCTGAGTAACATAATATTAGGTATTATACATATAACTTAGTCTTCGACAACCTTTTTGTTGATATACACATCCAAGAGACACGGAATGCAGGCATATTATTGTTATTGTTTATATGTTTACCTAGGACCCCAAAATTAAGTGACATAATGCTTTATAAAATGGCGTTTTTCTGGGTAATTAAATTCATCAAAATCAGTTCAAGCAAAGATAATACTAAGAACTTGTTTAACGGACATATCTATGAAAAATCCCCTGCCTGGATTACGAACCATAGATCCCTTAGCATGAAAACCACGTCCGATCTACAACACAATTAGAATTTTATCCCACTTCGATAAGAAGTTATTCGTTTAAGTAAAATGTTATCACGACAAATATATCTTTAAATAACAATATGGATTTATTGGCTTCCTCAGACTGAATACCATCTCGAACGAATGTCGAAAGTCCATACACAAAATCCACATAAACAATGGTAGTGGTCAGCCAAAGAGAACAGACAGGGAATGACCGATTGCGACAGCCGACGGTGATACCTTTGCAAATGCCGCGCTTTCGTAACTACCCACGGTGGTGTACCGGCTTTTCAGGAAAGTGCGAGCACAAACATATTTCAGTTATCAGATTAAAAAATTATGAATACAAAAATCCTACGCATTTCTAAGACTAAAAGTGAATTATATTTTTTAAACATGTTATTTGTAAGTGTAAAGATTACATTTATTAACCTTCGGAACAACTGAAGTCGTTAAAGTCAGATGCAATAGTTAATAAAAAAAATACAGAATACCGAGCTTGGAGATAAGAAACAGTTCACTACGCAAAAAAATGAATTCAATGAATTACTTTTACTTTCCTTGAATCAGCCACGACGAATTGACAAAAAGATTTCTTTCACGTCTATTTAGAGCAATCTGCAATCTGGGTAATTTAAAAACCAACAAACCGAACTGCGTCTGCGATAAGAAAAAATATAAGAACGTTAGAAAAATCAAATATAAAAACTGGAGTTAAACTGCTTGCATTAGACTATTCGCCTGTATAATACAGGCTATAATATTGCCAAGATGAAAACAAATCTATCTACATCTGAAACATGAAATTTGAAAATCTACCAAATCTTGTGGGCTAAAAGCGGTCACAAAGAAACCTACGTACACATAATACCAAAGTACACCTTGTTCTGGGGCAGTAAAGTTAAAACGCGTTCGCATAACACGACATAGTTTCCGAAAAATCTAAAATTCGGAACATCAATTTTTACCATTAAACCAACGCATAAGATCAAATAAAGTAGATCGATAAATGTAAACAACCTAATCATATTAATTTAACTTTTAACGCTGAATTATTCGTGTTAGACTTAAAAGCATTCCTGATTATTCCAAATTCACGTACCAGAAATTTAAACATACTTTCAATCTCCGTTCTAAGCAAGCCAATAATATAATGAAGCATATATATGCCTGTGTTATTATTCTATATCATTTTCTTATGAGTTTTCATCGCGCCTAAACTGCCTGTCCTTTTTTTTTTGTTCTCGAGGGGGAAACCTTCAAAAGGTACCCTACGCCGTGGGAGCGCCGCAGGGTTATGTGGGATTTTACGCACGAAAACCCCCCGGTGGCCGTCCTCAGCGCTATACCAACTTTAAAAAGCTAAGTGTGTCGAGGAACTGTTCGATTTGCCCCCCCCCCCCTCACATTCATCAGATCTAAGTAGATTTACTTCCATCATGATTAGAAGTTAACTTCGCCATAAAGCATGAATTTCGGAACGATACAGTGTTGTTCATAAGTATGTAAAAATTGGATTTTATCATAATCGGCTATATTACCGGCCCCTCTAGTTTCACTTTGGCTAATACAATCAAATAGATTGATTCCATTAATGCTTCATCGTATCCACATTCTAACGTAGTGAACTATAGTCACCGCTCTAGTTCTAAAATCATCATGGTTAGACAAAAGTGGCTTAATGATTAAACAACGAAAGCAAAAGATAATTAACAGAAATAGGTAGTTAATTCGGAGCGGAAACCGAACCGCCTTCAGCTTCGGAAGTTATTGTACAGCAATCCGTGGACCACTGGTAGGCATATGACAGGGCACAGCCAACGGCGTCTAGTTACTGACTGTGCTGGCTTTACACTATCTCAAGTATTTCATATAGTACGTAGTACAAGTCGAGTGGTTAGTGAGATGCTCGTTGTTTACATATTTGCTTTGAGTGTTTTACTATTGTAAACATCATATCATAAGTATCTACAAGATACTTTGTGACGTTTTGTTGTTTACTATATAATAATTTACACATTTGTCATCCATATTTATAGTTAGACCATGACGATCCGCGTGACGGAGTGGTCATCATAAAGACTCGCAACGGGTTCTAAGTTAGATCCACGGCCACTAATAAAAAAAAGAATGATTAATTTAGAATTTTGCTATGAATTATGGATCTAGGTGTTTATGTATTTGTTTTTGGTACCCATGGCACTCACGACGCAGGAGAAAATCTTAATGGGAAGTGAATCATGCGTTAATTTGTTAATAATTTTATTCAATCACATCATCACCAATTCAGTAACAAATACTTATCTATTATTTGCAATGGATTGAATAACCAAACATTATCGTGGTTAGGATTTTTACCAAAAGTCAAAAATAACCAATCGATTCAAAACATTTATCTCATAATGTCTGCTTACTCGACTTACACAACGCACTTTCCTGTACACTCGCATAAATACTAATATAATGTAAATCAGGCATTACCCGGCGATTCGATCGAGTCATCTGTCAAGGCACCAGCAAAGGAAACGGAGGAAATGAAATTCTCCATAACTCCGATAATGGCCTCCTGTCGGCTGTCGGGCTTGAAGGTGATCGCTCTGCGTCAGTTTCGATCTTCAATTTACAACAACTTTCCCAAAGATCTCTCCAGAAAATCCATCTTTTGCAACTATCAAAGACAATACTGAGAATTTCGTTCAAATCACCGATTCTAATCAGTAGATATAGCACGAAGCGGAATGAAATGGCATTTCTTTCGCAACAAGAAATTTCAATATCAATCTGTAGCTTATGTTTCTAAATATAATTGTGCTAGACCTATCAGGTAATCTAATGATCACAAAAATGTTAGAGAAATCACAAAAAGAAAATCGATAGAACAGTTTACACACTTTATTATAAGCATTTGGACCTCTTCCCAGATGTGCTCATTACCATCTATTAACAGAAGATTTATTAGAATGATGATGTGCAATTGATGGTAGATATACACAAATACTTAGTATGTTAGGTATATTCTAATCGGTTCTATTATTTAGTTCTTTTTGCAGAAGAACTGGAACTTTTTGTACAATCTGCATTCATAGAATTAAATCGTAAAACAGATTCGTGATCCTACCCTCTTCGGTGATTGATGATTGATTTAATTGATCTGCAATCTTTAATCAACATTTGTGCTTACTTTTTTATTGATTTAGTGCGGCTCCATTATATTTAACCATAAAAAGTTATTTATTAGGTGCGGTTAATAATAGGTCTAAAGGATATGACTATTTTACGATTACGATATAAATCTTACAATGCACATAGCACAGAAATGTGCAATAGCACAGAAAAACACAATCTTGTTTTTGGCTTCACTATAAAATAATTATTTTGTGCCCCTAGTCAAAATGGATGCCTGATTTTTAGTTAAACTGATTTTTTATGCCAAAACTGTTAGATAAATGGTCTGTAGAAAGATTGCAGTTTTCAAAAACGAGATCTATCTTGTTAGAAAAACGCAGATCTACCATAAGATTGCTGGTTTTTTCAACAATTTTAGTAGGAGTCAATTTGGCATAACACAGAAATAACCGTTGCCCCTAAGAGCACAGTTTTCCTAAACCTGACATAAAATAATTCATACTAACAGTACCGACTTATTCTAAACAAGACCAATTTATTCTCAATTGTCGAATCTGTGTCCAACGCTCCAATCGTGTGTAAACATCACATTAACACGAGCAGCGTCGTACAATTGTTTTGTTGACAGACCAAACAGTTTATATGATGATACTTGCGCCATTATATACAGTAGCGTACATTGCCAAGGCGACCACCGTCATATAATTATGACATGTGACATTGGTCGGGTATTTCGGAGGCGTGTTACGCAAAACACCTGTTCCGAGCGCGTACTGGTCTTGATCTTAGTACCGCAATATGGATCAGTGTAGCTGTAATCGAAATAAGCCCGTTTTGCAATTTGTCACCGTCGCCTAAGACTCGTGTTTTCAGATCTACGTCTTACTGTGACAATTCATCTTGGATTTGTGCAAAATGTATGGGCAACGTGTGGGAGGTATGGGTCTAACTAGAATTGATCGAATCGTTAAATGATTATATTGTATGCCTAACTTATTTAAGATCATATCTTTGACGTTATTGTAAATAGTATAGTCGAAGTCATATATTTGTCCACCAATTCGTACTTGGCCAGCGCGGTGGACTATGGCCAAAAACTCTCTCATTCTGAGAGAAGACCCATGCCCAGCAATGGGACAATAATGGGTTGACGACGACGATATTGTAAATAGGAAATATGATAACTAATTTATATGCTACTATGTATAGATAACCCCTCTCCTTTGAGAAGTTGGTTAAATTTCTTGTAATATAGATACATAGGGAGTAGCTCAATTACACAAAGACTATTAACCTGCATACACATATAGCATAGCCTTCACGAGCTGTCGAATTTCTTCAAAATAAATGCCAACCTAGACAATATCACTAGCAAATACCTAGCAAAGTACCAAATTAGCGACAAACAAACACTACAACGCTGGAAAAACAATTTTTTGCAAAGACTCACTGTCAATATTCGAGTGGCGCCGCGCCAGATAAATATGCAAAGTCCACGAGACAAGCACATTGTTATTCCCGGACCTATAAAATAACAAGTATTTTTTTATTACTGGGTCAGAAGAGTTATGATTTTCAAGCGTATGTACGCCCGTTTCTTGGGCACTATTTTAACGTAAAATTCCAAAAGCGTAAAATTAAAAAAAAATATTTAAAATTAAACAAAATTCCGACATCTTAAAACAGTCGACAGAAAGTAATGGCAATCAATTGGTTTTAAGCAGACACAGACGGTTTTTGTTTCAATTATTAAACAATGTTATTCCTTGTTTACAGTTTTTCAAAATTAATCTATTGCTATATCATATTCGCAAGCGCCTCCGTACAATATAAAAACATTTCATATCATTACTCATGGCTTCGGGTCTCTAGAGAAACTGTCAGTTTGACATTAACAACGAATAAACAGATGAAATTAAATATTCTATTTATAAGTAAATTATAGTAATATAATTTTAAAGCCATCAAATAGATGATGGGCGCAAAATTATCTACTAAGACTTTAACGTAGGTATAGAAAGTGTTCGTATATTACGTACAAGTCCATTCAATATTTTTGTGTTTTTTTTTATAACAATACTTCTTGATCACTTTTGCACAGAGTATAGTTTTAAGACAAACTGTAAAGTAACGACGGCCAGTGATTTTTTTTATAATTATGGTGGTAAAATAGTTTCCGACTCTATGTTTTATAATAATTATGTACCTATATTCAGAGAAGTTTGAAAACGGGAACATCAGCAACAATTATTTCGGCCTATAGAAATCAGACGACTGAATATCTATATCTATAGCAATATTAATATCTGTGTGGGGAATGATGGTATAGAGTTTATATTATCATAATCCATTCAGAATGAGCCTCGAGACGCCGGCAGGACTTGAACCTGTGACCTTTGACATTCAAGCCGAAGAGAGCACGCCATTTAAATGCAGGGTGAATTTTAATGGAAGGTGGTCGAAGGTGAAAATCATATTGACAATACAAATTTTATGTGCCTTTATTGTAATTCAGTTTCAATAATGTCTCTATTATCATATTTATCTTTACGTCAGCATCATTGAAAATGTGTCGGTCCAGCTGAGAAAATATTTAGTATTCTTTATTGCATGCAAGTATAAATAAATGACGTCTTATAAAACAACGTATGATTTGTTCTTTTCATATTTAATACAATTAAAATCAGCATATAAATTGGAATAAAGAAAAGTATTCTATAGAATTATTGTAATGCTTTTCATTATTTATTAATCAAACTTTTAATATAGTTGTCTATTTATTTACCTACTGTAGAACTATATAAAAATGTCATTTCTTGATTGATTTGTAACTTTATACACTCACAATCATGTATACAAACAAAAACATAAGAAGAATTTAAAATTAATTAAAATATGTACATCTGTTACATCTGTCTTTCTGTTGTAAGTTGTGAGTATTTACAGAGAGATTTGTGAGTCTTTTTGTTGTGAGTGAGCGATGTGCATTTTCGAAATTTTCAAAATACAGTAATCCCTCATATTTACAGCTTAGTTTCACACGAGCCGGGAGCCAGCATCAAACATTTGACTAGCAATAAATTACACAATGAATAATGAAGACCATATCGGCGGATGGCTATATTTAGAAGTACTTTCGATTTCCACTCTCCGTATTGTGGTGGCCGCTTAACACTTTAACAACGGTGGCCACGCTCTAGTGAATTTGTCTACGGCAATTGTAAAATGTTTTGTAGCTTTCATAAAATTTTAACGGCTTCCCGCCCGTCGTTGGTATTTTTTCCTTTTTATGGCTTTGGCACTAAAACGTATAGTGAAAGATATGTAAAAGTAGTAAGTGTATTCTGCCGTCATAATGGAAGAATGTAATATTTGAAAATTATTGTTTTGAGATAGACGCGTTAATTTTTCAAATCTCTACTTCACCTCATTGATATTGCAGTAAAAATATATATCTGGTTTGATAATAGGATATGTTTACATTAAAAAAGAAAATTTTGCAATCTTGAAATTTATTTTAATAATTGAGATTTACCGCATTCAAATTAATGATAATTACCTAATTCCTTCTCAATAGTCAACTAACGTAACGAAAGCGCTGCATTTTTCATGAAGTTTTCACTGTCTTCCAATAAAAAGAATCCTTTATCTTGAACAATACCTAAAGATAACATTGTTTTGATGCATTTAGTATAAAAATCCATTTCGCAAAACTGCTAGTGCATTTTTTATTAAGCGGGTAGTATTGTATACCAAGGTAGTTGATCCGGCGAACTTAGTTTCGTTAAAGAATGGTCAGATTTAAGATTTTAAAAATAACAGTATTTCTCCACTATATTATGCCTGAATTATACATATAAACCTTTTTCTTGAAACACTCTATCTATTAAAAATAAACTGCATTTTAATCCGTAGCGTCGTTTTAAGATCTAAGCATACATAGGGACAGACGGCGTGAAGCGACTTTGTTTACTATGTAGTGATATGACCCGCGGTTTTTTCCCCGTTTAAGAAAGTATAATGTGCATATGACGTAAATTGATAGGTAGAAGTCGGCTCTAATGTAAGATAGTAAGTGGCAGAGCCGACGGCGGTTTTGGTAGGTTGAATTCTTTTGCCCGGACCTCTTATTCTTATTCAAAAACAAAAGTAGCTTAAGTTACACCTTATAGCGTCAGCTATCTGACAGTGAAAGTCTCGCTAAAATCGGTCCAGGTATTTCAAAGCTTAGCCATAAAAAAACACACAGACAAAAGTGTACATACTTTCATTTGCATTAAGTAAAATGCTGTTATTTTGATATGACAAACAGATACCTCAATTTTATTTTTTATATTTTAACGTACCCGAAAGTTTGTTGCAATGCATAAAAAAGTCTATTTCAATAACGCTAAAGTATAATAACTTGTTTGCGTAACAAAAGTTGTATTATTCATAACATACGATATATGAATGAGATTCACGCAACATCTGTATTATCTTGCGTCACATACACGCACGACCTCTGCTTGTTTTTATCCTTATACGTTTTATAAATCCACTTGATATTGGCCTTCAATCTATTAAAGTACTGATTTTAAACAACCAAAGCTATCGTTAACATATCGTTCAGTCAGAAATCGAACCGAACTCAAAAAAATCTGCGATTATATTAAATACTTTTTTTATATCTTAACCTAACGATAAGGCAGACGGGCTACCTGACGGAATGTAGTCACCGTCGCCTATGGACATTCGCAACATCAGAGGAGTCGCCAATGCATCGCCGGCTTTGGAGGAGAGCTCTTTTCGCACCTTTCTTGAAGAACCCCATGTCATAGCGCTCCGGGAATACCTAAGGAGGAAGCTTGCACGTCCGGGGCTTGTATTTTTCGGGGTTGGAAAAAAATTTAGTGTAACATTTTTTCGTTACGCGCCATCTTTTTCTGTTACGCGCCATCTTTTTTTTCGTTACGCGCCATCTTTTTCTTATCCCTACCACGCGTGATATTAGATAGATTATTATAGATTAGATTATTAGATAAAGTTTAATAAAAGCCTTATATTAAACTTTATTTAACCAATTTCTGTAAAGTTGCATATAGTAAATTATTTTTTGAAAAATAACGTCATAAAGAAGTTTCACTTCTTACGAGTGAAAAAAATGTGTGCGTGTACTAGCGTACGCTAGTACACGCACACATTTTTTTCACACTAAGTAGGTATTGCTAACAATTTGCTATATCTAACCACCAGACGACAAGTATATCTACGTTTTTAGACTCTAAAGAAATCAAAAGTGACATTTCGTAGTAAAACAGGACAAAAATGTAACGACCCTTTAATAACCGCGCTCTTCAGGAACATCGTCAAAATGCAAGCACAATTTCGTTATTTCCACTAAGTAAATTTCGCTTTAGGCAAAAATTTATAAACTCCATAAAGTATCTCCATATCCCATTAGGTAGGTCGCTATTATTTAATAGATGAATCTTACCACTATTTCTCATAAAGATCTCAATACCCGTACCATAATACTTTCACTTTTATTTGCACAAGAAGTAACTCTTATCAGTGGTAAAGCTAATCATATGGAACTGTGTCAATAACGGACATCCCGTTAATATACTCATACGATGGCGCCATTTTGACGTCACAAACCTGAGCGACATGGGCGTGTTCCTCCCGCCTTTTTTCGCCAACAACCCAATTTCATAGATACTAAAATTTCATTAAAAAATTTAAAGTAATTCAATAAGCAAATTCAGCAAATTATTATGAAATCTTTTTTTTTTACTTAGTTAACTTTTTACCTAATATCAAATAATAACTTTTATTACTTAGTTGTATAGGTAATTAAATTTAGTATTTAGTTCTATATCAATTAGTCTCAAAAAGGTTATTATTAAGGTAATTGATGCTGTTAAGAATACTGACCCTTGAAGGGATTGAAGATACTAATAAAGATAATTTTCATCAATAGTATTTAATTAAATAGGAACTCATGTGACTTACAATGTATACTTGTATACATATAATTTTTATCACATTGATTTAAAATGGAATATCACAAAATTAAGTACCACCCGCATTTTTGTAGCTTATGTAAAAATGTAATCAACAATACTTTTATACTGGTACAGTTTGCCATTTATGTAAATTAGCGTCTGACCCCATTTTTTATCAGAATCCTGAATGGAATCAAGGCTAATATCAAACATATTTATAAGGTGCAGATTAAATAGACGTGTTGCATACATGTCTATATAAATTTTTCTTTATAAGTAATTCCTATACCTTTATTTTTTTTTTTTTGTACGCCAGTATCTGCAATCAGTCCCAGGACTATGAGCATTGTTGCCTGCGGTTCACTATACCTTTATAAAGTTATAAAGGCACACATTGTGACAGAATGTAATTTTTAAAGCCATCACATAAAATATATGCGGTAAACTTATTCCTTGTCACACCATGCACAGGAATTTCATACTAGGTACTTATTTGTGTTCAAGTAAATATGTAACATTGGTAACATCAAATAAACTGCATGCTTATTTGTAGTTGTATTAGGTAGCTAAGATACCATAAAATGTTTAAGAGAATGGGCTAAAGATTTTCCTGCATCTGCAATATTATATTATTATGATTTCTGTCCAAGGGCTTACAGTAAAATATATAGTATGAATAAAAGTCCTCTGATCTGCCACCTCATATATGTATATAATGCTTGTAAATTATTTCAGTACTGACATTACTTTTTGTAGTAAGATAACATAGAGAAATATAATATTTTGAAAACATTATATATTTCATAGTTAATTTCCAATTTGTTTTATGTAATCAAACATTTCTAGGATTGATACTAACTAAGCTAATGAAAACACTTAGTCATGTCATATGAAATGCATGAATAAGTTAATCAGTTGAATTCCTTTAAAGTACAAAGTTTAATATCAGAATGTGAGTCGATGAGTAATTAACTCATACTCTATATATTATTGTTTTGATTTTATCTTGCCTATGTTTTTTAATATACATACGTTGCCATGATAAGAATTTGAACAATAATACTCAATTGATATCAGATAGAAAGTGAAACTATAAACAAAACCAATCTGTCAAAAGCTTTATAACTTCCTGTAGTAATAATTCATAATAGATGTAACACATTGTCCGGTGCCAAAAAAATAATTGAAATCATGTAGGGGCATAAGTGAACACGAGAAATACGCCAGTCATAGTTCAAGACAATAGCGGTCACTTTCACTAAGGATTCTTATCACACTTACCCATCAGTGGTCACCGAGTTCACAGACAGTGTGTCCGGGAACGTCATCTGGTGGTCTGCATCCGCGGCAGGTGGCGGATCACTGAGGATATCCGGCTCCAGTGGCGGATTTAACGGTAGGTCCTTCGACACCTCTTGCTCATTCACTTTTTTCACTTTATTTGAAACATTATGCAGCCCAGACAGGTCTACGTTCGAGCTGGCCTCTTCAGCTTGCAACTCCGAGACCACCAGAATAAAGAGAGCACAACTGGAAAATAAATACGACGGATACATAGGACATCCTTTCATGATAACTTGCTTTTACGGTAATGATAATAATTTAACATACCTCGATACGACTGAAATTGTCAGTAGCGACGTGTAAATAATACACAGTCCGCCCTTCATCGTAATACTAATGAAATATCCACAATATAGTTCATTTTGTGCGCAAAATTACAACATAATCACATTCTTTTGCAATTAAAATTAAAGCACACCAATGGAACAGAACTGCACGTGACGCTCACACTACCGACTCATTTTTAAATTAACTTTTAATAGAAAAAAATACCAGCTGCCGTTTTCAGAACGTTAAAAATGGGGGACAAATTCACGAAATCAGTCCACGAACGAACCTTTTCAAGGAATGTAGTAAATTTGACAGTTCCCAAAATTCCAATTTTTTGTTATTGACTAATATAGGTCACGTTATTGGTTGAAAAGTATGTTCATAATTGATTATTTAAAACTAGCCAATGGTAACAAAACATTTAATACGAATACTTGAGTTTGATTGGCTGTTTTTAATTCGTTCATAACGTTGTTTTACGTTTCTTTTTACAGAATAATTAGTCGAAAAGAAAAAGAATAGTTAATAATTATGCTCATCTATTATATTAAAATAAACATAGCTTGGCATAAAATACTTTATATCTTTACTTAATTTTCTATCCCTTTTATTTTTACCATTCATAATAGTATCCTAATAGCATACAATAATCATGATTGATCAAAAATTAGATTTTTTAATTTATAATATACCACCAATTTTGTAAAAATAATAGTTATCGAGATGTATTGTAGTGTTTCGAAATAAATAAAGAAAATTATTAAAATAGAATAGGATTAATAATATGTATGAGTATACTTTATTTAAAACGAAACAAGTGGGAGTGGGGTTGACAGCGGGATAGCACGTCACGTTGTCAACGTCAGATGCTTCAAAAACTGTCAGATTTCTAACAGAATTTTGCTTTAGCCGAATAAAATTATTAAAGACTGAATCTAATCGACCAAAATGGAAGCATTATTCGCTATACCGTTCTCCGTTCTCGAGATTCCTAATATAAAGATCAAAAAACCATCATGGCTCCAAGCACCGTCTGCAATGACGACATTCTCGTTGGTTTTGCTGTCGTACTTTTTAGTAACTGGAGGTTAGTATCGGCTTGTTTTCTGATAATATTCCTATAAGAATTGACTAATGTACAAAGGAACTTGTAATTGCGTGTTATTTTGTTGTAGGAATTATCTACGACGTGATAGTGGAGCCGCCGAGCGTAGGTTCGACGACGGATGAGCACGGGCACAGTCGGCCGGTGGCGTTCATGCCGAACAGAGTAAACGGGCAGTACATCATGGAAGGGCTGGCCTCCAGCTTCCTGTTTTCTCTCGGAGGCATTGGCTTCATCATTTTGGACAGGACACATAACCCGTCCACACCAAAACTGAACAGGATTCTACTCATATCTGTCGCTTTTATCTGCATTCTTGTGTCTTTCTTCACCACCTGGATTTTCATGAGGATGAAGTTGCCAGGTTATTTACAAAATTAATTCTACTATATCTATGTAAGGAAACTATAAGTAATATTTTATTCTATTAGGTTGAATAAATATTTTTTTATACTAATTTTAATTCGTGTTTGGTTTTTAATCAGCCTAAATTCATGAGATCCGTGAAATTAAACCCAATGGTATTATGAAAAGGTTACTTAATACTTAAAAACATTGTAACCTAAATTGTTACAATTGTATTCAAAATTTATTTATAAATAATATATTGATGAACCACTTTTTCCATATAATACACACACATTTTAATTTTATTTATTAAACTTTTTATGAATGAAAATATTTAGGCTTTATGTAAACAAATAAAACAACATAATTCAGAGATTATCTTATTCATTATTTGGCAGTATTGGTTTCCATAAACATTCAAAAAAATTACATTTAATTACATAAACTCCCTAAAAGTCAAAAGTACAAAATATCAAAACATCACGAACAATAATATCATTACATCCAACTAATTAACTAAATAAATAATTTCATTATAAGATCAATTAACTAAGGAAGACAATATTAGACTTCATTGGGTTAAAAAAAAACATGTTTACATTATGTTTCTCAAATTGATCACAGAGATTTGAGATTTTTTTAAATGCTGGTATTGTGCTCCATACCAAGAGTATGTGTATGATGCCTGCAATCTTAAAAAAAATATTGCTTCAATTTCAGTGGTAAGGTATTCTCCAACTATCACTCCCAGTAACCCTAGACGTCAATCCCTATAATATTTAAAATATTGCATGTTTAGAATTAGACTGACATTACAAAAAATCAAACTGTCATTATTTCTAAAATAATTCTATCCAGCTAACTAACCAATTTAACATCAAAACTCAGTACACATATGTGGTATTAGCACTGATGTCAATATCAATCTTAAAGATATACATATATCATTTTTATATGGAGTCTTTAAAGTAACAACTATTTAATACAGCCTTAAACTAAGAGTACTTGAAAAATATTAATATTACAAATAATATTTGAGATTTTCATTTAAAACAGATTCATTATATCAGATAAAATTTTACTAATCGGGTTATAAGAATAATGCTACTAAAATTGAGTTGTTCTTCACAGCCTTATTCTGAATGAACTGAAAAAGAAGAAAAAGTATGTCAATAAGATTTTAAAATAGTAGAACTTTTCATTTTACAACTATTTTTGCCAAATGACATTGTTAAGCCGTGTTGTGTTCTGATTTAAAGGAAGACAACATAATTTAATTGAGGCATTCAAACCTAGGCCTAACATATTGATAGTCAAAAATTAAAAATCGTTAACTTGTCTACAGATGTCCACGGGCGGCAGTGAAACAACATGATCATTGGCTAATTCAATTGCATTAAAAAAAATATCAATGGATGAGTTTGATATCTTAAAATATTGGCAACAAATTAATAGTTCAAGTGATTTAGAATAATAACGAAATGTTGGACCCTGTATCAATGATAGTTGACAGTTATTAAATTGGTTTAAATAAAAAGATTGTGAGAGCTGCTTGGTCACTATCCTATAGTTAATTAATATGCAATGTCCCCTAGATTAAACATTACACTTTTAATTTTCAAAACAGCTGTCTAGCAAATGCCCAATGACTAGTCTAGAATACATTCAATGTTGTCACTAAAAATACTCTATAATAATTGTAAACAGTGAATCAAGATCTATTAATAATTTTATTAACAAGCCAAATCTATAGGTAGTTTACTGATACTTGCCAATTCACTAAAGACATTACATATGTTTAAATTATTTGATTTGGGCATAATAATATACATACAAATTGTAGTGTATAACATCTCACTACATGGTTCATTAGGTGAAATATATCTCTTATTACCCAACTGCATAATAAGAGATGAGAAGGTTAATGTTTTCAAGAATATGTTTGTATGTAGGTCTATTTATTGGCACATGCTGCAGTCATTGGAATCATGTGACAGAGGGCATATAATTTAAAAAAATGGCACCAGCAATCGGGGAAAAAGAGGAGGAGAGGAACAATTTTTAGGTCTATGTTGAATTGATTGTAACCGAACATGCAGTCCAACTGATGGTAAGTGGCCACTGATAGCCATGGACATCTGTAACAGAATAGAAACAAAGAGGTTCTTCCAAGGACTAAAATTACCTCATATCAAAATGAGCTATTAGTGTTTACCTGTTGACTAACTTCATGGACACTTTAGTATTATGTTATACCCAATTTTTAAGATGGCAGAACCAGTGTAGTTCGACAGGGGAATTACCACCCCTACACCTATTTGTAGCGTGAAGTATTTCTTGCGTTTCGATGAATGGGTGTGGTTGCCACACTTTCACATGAGGCGACCATCATAGTCCTCGAGAGCAGCAACGCATCTGCGATTCACTTCAGATGGAACCCATGCTCTTTATGAAGTTATTTACAGATGTCCATGGGTGGCGCTGACCACTCGCCATTGGGTGGACTGCATGCTCGTTCGCTACTTCAATCAGGTAAAAAAAAAACAAAAAATACTCACTGGCAAAAGTCAGAACTCTTGTCAATGATATGTTCAAACTCAGCAAAGGAGAGTGCACCATCATCATCCAAGTCTGCCTCTTCTAGAACATTCTGTACCAGTTGCTGTATCTCCGAGTCACTGAGCTTTAATTCCGGCCCACAGAGTCGCTCTATCACCTCTCTCAGGTCTGAGACACCAATCATATCATCACCATCAAAATCTGAAAACATAAATAAAATAGGAAATCATTAAAGGCATACAAAAGTATATTTATATTGAAGTTTAATGTGTATGTTTGATGATGTGGCAAATATCATTTAAAGATTTCTTTACGTACCTAGTCTATATTTTGTATTTAATGAAATAATTTTGATGATAGTTGACCTGTCTAAGCAACCATGGTTTTAGCTTGTAATTGGTAGTGATGGTATTGTTTAAAATCCACATGCAGGTAAGATGCCATCCATCAACATCTGTACACAATTTCCTACAGAACAATGCTGCTATCTAAACTCAATGACCGATGTATTAAAAATATGAAAATGAGCTGGAGACCACACCTACTTCCAATTCCAAACGACACTTTTGAACACAACAAATAAGGGTGTGCATTTAATAAGCTATTCTAGGGCAGACAACAGGGGAAATTCAAAGAAATTCCATCACACATAACAAACATCGATAAAATAACATTATGTTACCAATCCAATAATGATGATATTGCAAAAATCTGTGTAAAGAACAAATTAATAACTAACATAACAAAAGATATAAATCAGGACCTTACCAAATATCCTAAAAGCATGCTCTGCCTTCACCGCCTTTGGTGCCATCTCACTGAACACCGACATCATGTCCAGGAAATCCTCAAACGTGCAGTCGCCATCATTACTAGAGCTGAACACTTTGCATATCCTGTCTCTGAAGGGGTTCACACGCAGCTCTGGGTATTGAAGCACCTTGGCCATGGGTAACTTCGCATTCTTGTTGTGACCTACTTTCTCTGGTGCTAATGCTTTAAATTTTTGGTGAGCACTGAAAATTATTTACTTCTATTTTAGTCATAGATAAAAATAATGTTAGTCATGTGTGAGAGGCCCAATGAAAATTCTACCATGTTGCTTCAAACATGATACACATATTAACATCCAATAATCATTGAGTGTTTATGAATTTTTGATGATGTTACAATGCTTGTGATTTATCTCCAATGATACGCCCACCACACGTTTGTTCCCAACTATAAATTAATTGTTAAAGTGTTAATAGTGCCTTAGTCCCAAAGATAGAGTTGGTAACATGTTCCAAATTAGTTGCTAGAGGTGGCAAACATTATTTTTGGCCTATGTCATGTAGGACTTTGGTCTTATATGGGGTTGATAACAGATGTCTAAGGGCTCTAATCACTAAGTAGACTATGTAGTGCTTGATAAATCCATTTTGTATAAGTGCACCCTACAATATTACCATCCTAATCTCTATTTGCACTGTGTCCCATCCTTGTCTTGCTTGACTCTAAAAATAGGTTTTTTTTATCTGACTGAAGTAGCAAACGAGCTTGCAGTCCACCTGGGCGTAAGTGGTCACTGAGACCCATGAACATCTGTAATCAACTACATACAGAATATGGGTTCCATCTGAAGTCAATCACAGATGCATTGCTACTCCCGAGGACTATGATGGTCGCCACATGTGAAAGTTTTCCGGCAACTACTAGGTTATAATGTACCACCCACAGAGCCACCCGAGCCACAGTGTAAAACCCACAGAGCTATGATTATTTTTTGAAACATCTGTGACTCATCCTTTCAATTAAAAATTATATTTATGACCAGCAGTGATTTATTTTCAGACCAACTGGATTTCTGTTTGATACATGGAAGTATAAAAATGTCACAAGCATTTAATCAAACTTCCTTTAAATTAATAGTACAGCATTAACTGAATGACACACTGAAATAGGCATACAATATTTTTTGTTATACTTATCATGGTCATTGGTCACTATCCTTTCACAAAGCACTTGAAATACTTACAACAACACTTCTTTCTTCGTAAAATACGTGAGATCCTGTAATGAGAATAGAAGAAATGATAAATCACATATTAGTCATATCGCCTTTTATTTTCATTAATAAATCGTTAATTAACAAACCTTTGTCAACATACCTCGTAGTCTTGAAGCTCTTCTTCTGTGAACTGACTCTTGCCTTGACCCATTCCAGCAAGGATTATTTATAAGTTAAAGTATTCCAAAAGTACACAAATACCAAAGTAAACAATAAATTCGATTGTTTGTATGAGCGAGTTTTCACGAATTGATTTCAAGACGGGCGGGGCGCGCGGGCAGGGAATAGCTTGTCATTGTCACGTTGACATTGACATTGTCAATTTGACAATAAAGGCACCAATTGGTTTTGGATGCCGGTGCATAAAAATAATGTACACAAATTCTTATAAAAATATTGAAAATTGGTTAAATAATCTGTATTATAATTTATTACTATAAATTAAAATTACTCAAAAATTATTAATCGTATTGTCAACTTTATCTGTAACAAAAAACATTTTTTTATATTGCTTAATTCTACAATACCAGTTGACGATGATATCGATCATCGTCAACTTTACAACGTCTACTTGAACTTAAATTTAAATCGGTTCATTATGATATATTTCTAACACATTTATGACTCGACGTCGAGAAACGAAAAATAATTCCCATTTAGGTTCCATTAGGTTTAAATGATATCGTATCAATTCGATTTTTAGCCAAACGAACGAGATAGATTTGACTTTAATTTGACTTCCGAACCCTGTGCATTCGTATTTGTATTCGCGAATATTTGCATGTTTTTAGATATTCGCTTTCGCAAAAACTGCGAACATTTTACGAATATTGAATTGCAGTACTTTGCAAAAACGTCGACAAGTCTATCCAAATTATAATCAATCTGCAGTTTGTTGACTTAAGACAAGAGGGCCAATCTAGATCGGTCCCATACACTAACAACTGAAAAATTATACAACATTTGCATTCGCGAATATAAAGATCTAAAGATCTTCCAGGGTTGGAAGTTACCTCACGATGTTTTTGTTCACTGTAAAACAGTGATAATTAATTTCTAATATAATGTACCTATAGTATCTTAGAACATCATCAGTACCTAGTGGTATGTCTGGGTTTTGAGCCTTGGACCTTCGATTTAGAAACAGAGTTTCAATAAAAACACTATCTTTATTGAATATACGAATAGTTACCATTTTCATGTCGAAGGAATATCGAGCCTTTTTTATAAGGTCCACCAGGGAACAATTCACAAAGCGCAGGAAGCCGTTTATTACAAGGCACACTGCGCCAGGTTTTATGCCTTGTAATAACTGCGCAGTCGTACTTTTGATATGACTTTTGTGGGTATCCTGTCGCCCAGGCACGATATGTGGAACAATCCAAGGAATCTCCTAAAAATAGTTAAACAAATATAAGAATTTAGTAAAAATATTAAGCGTTCAGAAGAGTGTAGGTATGCTTTACTTAGCTGTCTGTTCTTTTTTTTATTAATTTTGGATACAACATCATGAGAACAGCGACTAGTTTTAGGGTTTTAAATTGTTCGAAAATAGATAGTAATCCAAAATAGTGCCGTTATAAATGCCTTATACATGACTGTGTGAAACGTTTTCACACACACATAGCTAAATAGCCGTCTTTTTTATGGGAAGACGTAATTCAAAGTTAGTCATTATAAAGTTAGTAAGAGACACCTTCCTTTTAATATGATACAAGTTGGATCGTCTATAAAATTGAAACGGTGGTGGAAGGTAGATAACTGGTTAAGTACTGCATCGCCAATTTATAGCACGAAAAGGTTCTTGCATTTGGGATTCATTTGCATGAATTGTATCTGTAGTAACGTGTCTGTGATTGCCTTGATTTTCTGTTCTGTACAAACTTGCTTACAGTTGGCCATGGGCGACAGTGACCGCTTACCATCAAATAAACTACATGCACGATTGCTTCAATCTAATAAAAACGTATCTCCCTTACTACATCTGTGAAGTCAGAAAACAGAAGCGTTTACCGCTTTCGTTTAAGAACAGAAATAGATACTGCGGTGACTTCGGAGTTTCTGCATTCTAGGATTACAATCAACTTCTACGATTAAGTAAACTACTTCTCACCGTTAGTGCCATAATACTTGCTAGAATTGTATCTCCTCATCCCCACATAAGCTGCGTCAAGCTTGGCCCCAGCTACGATCTGAGCCAACATGTCCGTGCGCTGCTCGGTGGAAATGGCAGCCAACACTCCACTTATGTTCCTGCACTCCGTTTCTGCTTGTGTATAGTTGAGTCTTCTCTTAATCAATTGAAACATGCCAGTAGCAGGCACACATGAAGCGTTTACGTGGGCTACAATATTTAAATATGTATATATAAATGTGTTGTTGTTTACAGTAATAAATATTAGTGCGGCTATCTTCTTTAGAAATTATGCAGCTCAGATCTGTACCTACTGTTACAGATGATGTGAACACTTAATTTCCATCGAAATGCATTAACTGTTTTGAGTTGAAAAAAAGGAGTTGTGGTGGTAACTTCTTGGTTGAACCGTATTGTTTCTACCGTTTTTCCAGGTGTCCACTGCATATAATCCGAGCTAAAATCTACTTACGAATAGGTCTGGCGTAAATGCTGTAGTAATCGAATCTTGTATCATTCGTTAGTGACAGTCCTCCACTAACTTCAGCACATTTTAGTACTTCGCACGTGTACTGCAATCGGTCACTAATATTCACGGCCTCTGGGGGGCTAAAATTAAATGCCAGAGCCTTTTTGTTGCTGGCAAACCTTTCGCAGCTACTCAACGAGGTATATCTTTCTTGGGCTACTACGCCAAGCTTGGAACGATGACACTTCTCGATTAAGTGATACTTGGGACCATGATCTGGTGATTCATTGGAACATCTCAAATTTGCCGTGATTGCTACAATGACTATGTGTAGAATTATGATAAATGGAATCATGATTGTGACGACAAATTTCGATTAGAATTTTTTTTTAAATAACAGATTTAAAAACAGTTATTTAAAGGTATCTTTATAACCAAGCTATATTTTTTCTGATTGATTATTTTCAACGATATATTGTTATCTGGTATCTGTTTGTGTTTCTAAATCACGATTTGCACGTTGGAGCTAAATAGAAGAACGTCGTATTTGTGATGTTACGAAACATGTTTTGTAGATTTAACGGAAACTGTCCATCAAACCAGACAGACTCGACATTTAAATTGAGATTGGTCCAATTCAGCATGACCTACACTGCGAAGTCTTTTAATACAATAGCCACGGAACACGGACATGGTATCATGTACCTGCGTATAAAACAATATATACTTACATTGGAACATCGCACTCTTTTAATTGGGTTAAAATTGTATCAAATATGAATGATTTGATTGACATTGAATACATGAACGATTTTTATAGGTAATAGTGTAAAGAAACGAGGATGAAGTCTACTCGATGATACCTAAGTCACATCCACCCACGGGCATATCTATAATATACACGGGCATACCAGCGCTTAACATAGCGTAATTAGGCAGAAATAGGTAAAATCCCCCCCTCCTCCACCAGGTGGACCAATGAACTGAACAAGACAGCAGGAAACCGTTGGATTCATCTGGCACAGGACCGGTTGGAGTGGCGCCATTTAGAGGAGGACTACGTACAGCAGTGGACATCAAAGGGCTGATGGATGGATAGAGGTGAAATAGTGGTGCCTGTGAAGTCGAACCAAGAGGGGTTTATTCTTCAATATCTAAGATGGAAATAAGATATTGTATTATTATGTTACTCAGTTATTCCTATGCATGAGTATATTTAGTGCATACATCGTTGCATATTCAATTGTCCATTTAAATATTACTTTTCTTTTGCCCAATAAATAATTACTTACTTATCTAACATTAATTGAATTTAAAAATGAATATTTAGACCTCTTTTACAATTTAATACTGTAAGGTTTTACTTTTTTCCTCACAGCTACTTTTTGGAAAAGCGTCAAAAATCTAGACGTATTGATTTCAAACGATTGTCTATTTGGAAATGTCATTTTTCTCTCAAAACTTTATTATTACTAAAAGAAATATATTATAATTGTTTTAATTTAGAAATAGTTTACTTATAATCATTATGGGTTGTTTTTTCTCACGGCGTAATAATGAGGTCTGTATTTTATTACTAAGTGCTCCTTTCTCTTTATATTGTCTTGTCGTTTGTATGTAAGTCCTATCAAAATTAGTTAAGCTGTTTCTACATCAATCAAGTACACCTTATTTCCTATATATCTAATCTCTTTTAAATAGATACATAACTAACCATTTAAAATCAGATTTTAAGTTTGGTAGCACACATTGACATGACCACACCATATCAGTATAATAAGAGCTGTGTGTTCTTATTCAAAGGAGAAATACTTATCTGAGGTTTCAGCTTACCCTCACGGCTAGCTATGCATCTGTGGGCGACCTAGATAAGCCTCATTTAAATTTGACTAGCTGACCCGGCAAACGTTGTATTACCATATAAAAATTAAAAAAAAATGTTAAGGGTGGACAATCCTTATCACTAAGGGGGTATGAAAGAGTACGGGAACGAACACTGTGACATGAGAATTTTATTATTTGCCCTTGGGTGAGCGTGGCCACTTAGCATCATCATATATATATAAACAAATAAAATATTAACAGGAAGATGTAGTATACGACATGAGTCCAATCCGGCATCTACCCGTGATATTCGTGAACGGGGTACCAGGTGCCGGCAACCAAACTGTGGCACAAACCATTTCTAACATCACTGGCTACACCATGATCAGGCCAGGCGAGCTGGTAAGAGCAGAGGCTGAAAAGGACACACCCAGAGGTCGGCTCATTGCCGACAAGTTGCGATCTCAAGAAGATATTCCAGAGGTATCCATATTATTGCATTATTCATCAGTGCATTTCGACCGGGGAAGTACCACCGCCACACCTATTTCTACACACGGCGGCTAGGCCCACCGCTCCGTCTAGTCTTTAGGACGGTATGCGACCACACATACCGCTGTCCTTCCCAGGATTGCCTAACCGAACGGTTAAAGCTCCCACTCTAGCCGTCTGCAACCCCAAAAGCCCCTTTTAGTCGCCCCTTACGACAGGCAGGGCTATTCTGATCCCGGAACTACAGGGACGAGGTCATACGGTACCCTTATTTTCAATATTATGAGCATTTAAGCATAAGAAATTAATTCTCGGGTGTGAAGTTGCGACACGAATATAAAAAATCCCCAGGGTATGTGATTTTAGCCTTTCTGCCCTTGACTGTCGCGTTCGATTATGACCTAATCAATCTCATTCTGAGAGGAAACAGTTGCGAAGCAGTACCACAAATCATAGAAGAAAAGTTCTACTGAATCTTAAAGTTACTAATTGAAATTGCAACTCCGTTTATTTTCTTACAGCAACTAACAGTAGATATGGTGAAAGAGGCGATGTTGCAGCAAGAGGACGCTAAAGGCTTTATCCTGGTCGGCTTCCCCAAGAACCATAGGATGTCGAACATGTTCAACAGACAGGTCAAGTGGCCGGAGAAAATTGTGGCCCTGGAAGTCGACAATGAGGTACGGGATCTTGCATATTTTTATGTACATCCAAGCACTAGTCAATTCCTTGAGGTCTACAGATGGACATAGGTCTTTCGTAATAGGTTTTTTTTTAATATTCCCTGTGCCTTTTATACATCTTTGTCGCCGCAATGGGTGTGAAGTTACACAAAAAGACGATTCTGCCATCTTTTGTACTTTTTAAACGACTACCAAAAAGAAGGAGGTTCTCAAATCGACTGTATTTTTTCCCTAATTGCCTCCTACGATATCCACGGCAAAAGAGAGCGCGGTGCTATTCATGATCGGCACTAAACAGCACTTCACGTACATTTACATATTCCATAGTGCCTAGGAATTCGGTCAATTGCTCTAAGCTTTGTCCCCAATTCACTTGACGATCGATATCGTTCAATGTCGTTAAAAATTCATGTGTTCGCCACGATTCAATCACTTCAAGAAAATTAGGTACCGACCTTAACTTTAATGTAAATTACCAGACAAAGGAAGTTGACCTTGCTTGTTTGTCGTTATTTGAGTACTATATGTCTGTTCCCCTTGAATAATATGTAATAATAATATTAAAAGTTTGTTTTTTTCTGGGTTTATGTCAGATTTTTCCAAATTGATCTTTAGCAAAATAAGCGGTAAAAAGGAGATAATAGACCTCCGTTTTTCCAACACGGAGATCTGTCTATAGAAGTCGTTTGAGAAAAACGTTTAGACGGAGATGTATCTATAGATTTTCAATATTTTAACAATTTTGGAATAAATTAATAGCAAAAATTGTGGCATTAAATAGTAAAAGAACAAAGTTACAACTTCAGTTGTAACTTTGTTAAGGAATTTTACAAGGTTTTCTTTCTTGTATTTATTATACTCCAGGTGGCGGCCACCAGGTTACAGAACAAACTCTCCGAGCTGGGTAGGCCGGAGTCGGAGATCAATGCCGCGCGGGAGATAGTCCGGGAGGCGGCGCACAAAGTCAAGAACGTGCACAAACGGTTCGGTGGACATGTTATCACGGTGAGGTTTTATACCTTGTAGTAGTTAAACACTCATAACTACTCCCCACTCTAGGAAAATCTTGGGAAACTAGGAAATCCACAGGATATAAAACTTTTGCCATGGATGTCATAGAACCATACAAAGATCAATACGCAAATACTCACGCACTGTACAGAAATCTTAATTTATCATTCAGTATCTGAGAATCATACCCGGAGCTGATTGTATGTCAGATCGGTATGACGATCACTCGCCAAGTAAAGTTGGTCAAGTAGCTTTATGCCGTTTTTGAATTAACTTATTTGACATAAATAAGTACTTTTGAAGACAACATAGTTCGTTTCTAAAATATCAGTATTTTTTCTTCTACTCACTATATCTATCCATACATCAGCATCTTAGTCGTTTAGTCCTTTCTTAGTGTTTTTGCCCAACAGAGACCGTGCCAAGCACGCGTGTTGGGGATCGCAGTGAGCATTGAGTAAGATGCTGCTATCCAGCAGATGGATTCATTTAGTCGCCTCATACAACATCCACTGGAGGAGAAGAAGTGGTGCTATTCATTCAAAATGTAAACGTACTCCACGTTCTCACACTGTTGTTCTTGCAGTTGGACAGCAGCGGGAACCCGAAGGCGCTGGCATCAACACTCAGAGAGATCCTATCCGACACAATCGAGAGGAGCAGACGGCCTGACAGGGACATGAGGGCACCTAATTCGGCCTCCGCTCCAGAAGTGAACCTCAACGTGACAAATCAAAGCGAAGACCTCACGGATGCAGAGCCTCGTACAGAACTTGAGGGTCAAAGTTAATATTTTAGTTTACAATATTGTTTTAAATTTTGCTACAATAAAGTATGATGATATGTGTGTTGTTTTAATTTTCTCGGAAAGTGTATTACATTGATGTTTTCTTGTGCTGTTTTATATTCCGGAAAGATTTAAATAAGTTTGTAAGGATTGGAAATCACGTTTCACGTATTGTCATTATCTTTAATGGCCATATGCTTCTTTATTATCAAATTAATATATAACCACTTAAACGGCAAAGGAAAACGTGCTAAAAACCTTGAACCTATTTTGAAGTCCTCAGTATTTGAAATTTGTCAATATACGTTCGGCCAGCGCGGTGGACAATAAAATAAACTGCTTATTATGGGAAGACGATGAATACCATTCACTTTCTTAAACATATCGCACACAATATTTATTATAAATTATATATAAATCGTAATATGCGCCTGATTTTATTCTCAATATGCATAATCAATTCCTCAAATACATATATTATACCTAAGTAAAAATAACACACTGTATTTATGTGGGTAAGTATTACCATATATTGTACTATTCTGAAGTATCACAATATATTGTAAATTTTGGGTATATTATATAATACATATGAATTAACGAGGGTAGAAACTCATAGTTACGTTATCCATTCAATAAACTCCAATCCACGCTGCAACTGGCCACGTGTAATTTTCGTTTTTTCAAATTTGAAAAGAACGTGACAAGCGACACACGTCGTTGTCATTTGTCGCAAATGCACATCGAATTTTAAAACAAATAACGGTTCAGTTGGTTTCCGATCATTGCGGATCTAAGGTCAGCTGGGGATTTATTTTCTTCGTCGCGGAACTAATCAGCCACGCTGCGCAAATCGGTGATCAAAGTTATGAAAATCAAATTGCGTTAGTATCCTTTTTGATTTTTACGTCTATATGACACACGTAGGGCTGACAAACTGACTGGACTGACTCCTATCAAAATGAGTGACAATGCAAGCTTTTTGCAAAGAGCGCGAGTTGGTAACTTGTCTAAGTTGGTAGTTGTTTTACTAACCTACCCGAAATCAGAAAAGATAGATTTATGTGTAAGCAACAATCAGAATAAATAATCGGAACGTAATATACACTATTGCAAAAATGGCGACCCGGAGAAATACTTTTACGGTTGCCTAAAAGTATTTCTGTGAGATAAAGTAATGGATACCTTTTGCAGAAATTTACTACACATGTTTAATTTTAGGTTAAAACGTAATTCGTTTCTCATTAGATTTTTGTTTCAAGAAAGAACAGTAATTTGTATCTGATATTCAATAGTCTTTTAAAAACTTATTTTGGATAGCGGTATCCCATTTTGCTGAAATACATACGATGCCAAAAGGCATTCTGTCGTATCACGAAACTGCAACTACACTAACGCCAAAAATTACTCGTATTAAAAAATAATATTTTTTAAATAAGATTGGCTAACAGTATCATATTTTGCAAATATTGAATATTAAACTAAGGAATATATATCTCATTCATATATTATTCGTATTATATAGTTGTGTAATTGATTTTACGTATATAATTTAAATTCATATTTTTTCGAAATAGGTAAAAGTTCGTTCTCGTTGAATGATGTAGTATACGAACCTATACAAAGTTAGTTACACGAGTATTTTTTTTTTTCTAAGACGTCACTTTTTTTTTAATGTTTATAAAAAGTAAATAATGTTTCAGCACATTCAGCCAACTAGAATTGAAAAAGAAAAATAAAATGTTTGTTACAATTAAAGCTACGTTCCACACAACTGTACCTACTTTCACGAAGCCCAAATTATTGTAGTTTTATTTGATTACTTTTATTAGATACCTATTGTGATCTTTGTTTTGTTTATTGCAACAATTTATTCATTTACTGTTTATGCTATACTGATAAATATATTCAGAAAAATACTAATATTAATAATTAATATTAGTGTTTTTATAATTATAGTATTTATATAACTTTTTATTATAAAAGTTAAGGCAACAAAAAAATCAACAATATGCGATGATCTTCTGCAGCTCGAGACAGATTTCCATCAACGTCGTCTGCGGAAGACAACGACGGAGACATGGACTGGGATCCGGACATGAGGTCCGATGTGAGGCAGGAGTACCGGCCGGACTTGCGGCCGGATCTGAGGCCCGACATGAGGTTGCTTCAGCCTCGACCACCGCCTCCCCCACAGGTATCCAATAGATGAGTCAACTTGATGATAAGAAATCAAACATCATGTTGGACATAAATTGCTATTGCCTTCATACATTATAGCTTATATCAGTTGATTTGATGATGACCAATCATCATCTGAACATCAATTGTTTATTGTCTTCATACATTGCAACTTATAGCAACTTACTCGTTAAATATTGTTATATTGCTATAAGCTGCTTCGTGTGGGTAACAAATCTTATTATTGTTACTTTACGTATGTAACGTACGTAATAGGTATATGATTTTAGACTAGTATTATCGCGGAATAATATGATACATTTTAATATTTAATGAGATTAACGGGTACTCACGATATGCCATTTTTGAATTCATAAAGAAATATTCTTCTTTTTATAAAAAGATTTATATAAGAATTCAAAGACCGCATATCGCGAGCACCCGTTATGTATTAAAATGTACGTAATATGATTTTACATTTATTAATAATCATGGAATAAACAGATTGTGGTAACGAATTTAGGTTGATAGATTATTTTACGGCATGCCGGCTCTATTGTAACTTATTTAGGTGGGTTTCGTAAAAGTAAACCCTGCTAAAAATATACATATAAGGGTAAAACTCTCCTGTATATCTTGCATAATTAATTAATCCAGGGAATAATCCTGGGCTCGGTGCGCAAACGCCGCGGGAACCTGCCGAAGAACTCCGTGCGCATCTTGAAGAGGTGGCTCTACGACCACCGGTACAACGCGTACCCCAGCGACGCGGAGAAGTTTGCGCTCAGCCAAGAGGCCAATCTGAGTGTTTTGCAGGTCAGACATTTATAACTTTCTGTAAATCATCCGTTGTTGTTACCCAATTTAGTTTTAGGCCGTAATCGTATCAATATTTCACGGGTTGTTCAAAATTATTGTTGTCATGAATTCATTACGGATAAGCAGTCTAAAGATCGATAACTTTTAAGGTTTTAGCCCGTAACAACTCTAGTAAAAAGCGTTGATTGGTAGACTTGACGTATCATTAATCTAATCATTAATTTCTAGCACATTATTTCCATAAATGCGAAGAGGTTTTCTAAGATTCGAAATTTTGTACCTCCGACAATTCACGTATTTGGTTTGATTCTTGCGTTTCGATAGAAGGGTGTGGTTGCCGGCACACTCACATGAGGGACCATCATAGTCCTCGGGAGTAGCAACGCATCTGTGACTGACTTCAGATGAAACCCATGTTCTGTATGAAGTTGATTACAGATGTCAATGGGCGGCAGTAGCCACTTACCATCAGGCGGACTGCATGCTCGTTTGCTACTTCAATCAAATAAAAAAAAAACATGCGTGCGTACAAAGTACACATGTCAGAAGTGAAACTTTTTTGGCGAACTAATTTATAAATCTTGTTTATATTTATACAAATCTAAAATTTTAAATTTCCAAGATTAAGAGGAAGGGAAAAAGGCGTATACGACGTTCGCTCTGTCTCACTTTTTCTCTCAATCTTTCTCACTCGCTTGCTCCCTACTCTCACTCCACGGCTAGTTGCTCATGCTACGTTCGCCCTGTCTTACTCTTTCTCAATCGGTCTCGATCACTCTCTCTCTCTTTTCCGACACTTCCGTTGCATACCGGCGTGACGTTTCATCTGTAAAAATTTTACCCTCATGCGCCTAAAGAAGTTTCACTTCAAAAAAAACTGAACTGTGCATTCACGTAGGTGTGCAACTGGTTCATAAACGCCCGTCGGCGGATCCTGCCCGAGATGATTCGTCGGGAGGGCCACGACCCGCTGCAGTACACGATCTCGCGCCGCGGCCGCAAGCAGCCGGGCGCGGGGCTCGGCGCGATGGTCGGCCCGATGGTGGGGCTCGGTGCCTCCACCTCGGCCATCACATTCGTGCCCAACTCGAGCGTGACCGTCGCGTCGTGGGACAGCGTTGAAGTTCAGGTTTGTATTTATAATAATAATAATAATAATATGTCTGTGTTGAGTTCACGTTAGGCCGGTCTTCGAGAGTAAAATTCATGTTTTACACTATAACTTATCCTTTAGGGTAGGGGGTAGAACCCAATATTGTCCCATTGTATCATTGTGTAATGAGAGAGTTATAGGCCATAGTCCACCGCGCTAACCAATGTGAATTGGTGGACTTCACACACCCCCGAGAACTTTTTTTTTTTAAAAGAACTCTCGGATGTGTAGGTTTCCTCGCGATGTTTTCCTTCACCGACAAGCAGTGATAATAAATTTTTAATACGCACATCAATCAGTGGTGCGTCCCCGGGTTTGAACCTCGGACCTTCCGATTGAGAAGCCTTGTTTCAACCATTAGGCTATCACTGCTCTAAACTTATTCTTTATTGTGAATAAAGTATGCATACCTCTGAGCGCAACGTTATAAGTTATACCTACTTAGCCACACATATAAGTATATAAGGTGTTCTTTCACACTTTTTAGTTTTCAGAGGTGAAAAAAGAAAACTATCTACTAAGTTGTAAGAACTATAGATTTATATAAATATCTATTGTAATGTAATAAAATAAGTATATTTATATGACTCCCAACTTTTTCTATTACACTCAATTGAACTCGCGGATAATAAAAAACTAAAGTGCCCTCTGCCTTCATGCCAGTAAAGTATGTATAGGCAATAACTGACATGAAAAACTTGGCACATTTCCCGTACGAGCTATTTTACGTATGTGCTTTACTTGCACACATGTAAACCTTTTCATTCTATCTATCTATCTATCTATCTATCAGCTTTTGAAAGTCCACTGCTGGCATGGGCTGGGCATAGGCCTCCCCTAATCTGCGCCATTTCGACCGGTCCTGAGCCATCTGTATCCAGCGGTTACCCGCCCGTTATTTTCATTTACACGAATATAATTTTATAGTAAGCATTTTTTACGTGTCTATCAATAAATCAGTGTTAAATTAGCAGTCATCGGGTTTGGTTTTCGTACGCTACCTTTCCCCGTAAACTGTTACCTTAGTTTCTAATACTTAGTGAACGGTACATTTCCATTTAGAATATAGCGGAGCACAGCCGCGCGCACGACTACAGCAACGGCTTGTTGGTGTACCGGAACGACGAGCTCGGAGACGCGGAGGAGGGCTACTCCAGCGCCATCAGCGAGGAGGAGGTCAAGTACGACCCCTCCGTCTGGCAGTCCGTTATCCGCTACGGGCCGGAGGATCACGATCTCAACTCTGTTAATAATCGAGGGTGAGAAGTGTCTGTGACTACTTTATTTTTCATACTATTATTTCTTATTTAAAACAGTGGTTAGCTGTCCAGCGGTTAACAACAAGACCATTTCGATTTCTAGCTTGAAGCAGTTCTTGCCTTCCTGTGAAAGAGTAGCCGGCTCAATTTCTTGTGAGGCCATCTTAGCCCTTGTAACATATTTGACATGTCTGTCAAAATTTTAAAACGTCAGAATATATTTTGTGAAGAAAGATAGATTTGGTGGAATAATAAACTTGAAATGTCGTTTCTTATTTTCAAAAGCAACACATTTGTTTATTTTCCAAAACCCTAAGATATAATCTTATATATATATCTAATATCCGAATTAATTTACTGTAGACATTTCCGATTGATATCCGAACCGATTTATGCGTTACAACAGAAAAATATTAAAAACTATTACAAATTTAATGAAATCATTACACGTTACTTCCAGAACAGCGGCGGTGGTGACGGTGACGACGACGGAGGAGGCGGGCGGCGAGCGCCCGGGCGGCGGCTGGCACCCGCAGCTGGCGCACCTGCCGCAGCTGCCGCACCCGCTGCGCGCGCGCCAGGTGAGCCCCGCGCCGCCGCCGCCGCCGCCCGTCGCCGTCGAGCTGGAGGTGGCCACCACGGATATGTGGTGCCACACTTAGGCGATGTCTTATACGGGCACGGGACTTGTTTGTAGCTACAGGCATTGGAGGTGCAATGGCAGTTGAAATGATATTTTTTGGACAGTGGCGGCCCCAGGCCTTTATGAGGGCAAGCTGCAATTCTCGAGGCCCTTTGATTTAAGAATAAGATCGCCAAATATAGATAGATCCTCCGGCCCCCAATACCAAGTCTTGGAGAAAACTTTTGTCTGCGTGTAGGCCCTTTTCACCGCGAGTCCGTGGGCGAAGGCTCACACCGCCCACGCCTTATGCCGCCAGTGTTTTTGGACACCATATTTCTTATTTTTGGAGACAGGTACGGCTATTAGCGGATTGACAAGAGCGGAAGGGTTGGTCCGTGGCTTCTGGTCTTAGAGGGCTTCCAAATGTTTACAAGCTAAGTATTTACAAATGTCAATTGATAACAAGCTTGTAAACAACATGAGTTTTTTAGCCAAGCACAGTTCCGCACGGCGGAATTCGGCGATTTTTTTTCTTTAACTTTGCCGCCCCGGGCCTTATTTAGCTTTTTGCCGCCTCAGGTGCCGTTTATAGGTTTAGTCCGCCACTAGATTCAACTTGTCCTACGCATTACTGATTAGTTAGTACACGTTGTGTACAAGAATGCTATTTTGTTTGCCACATTTAATGTCTGTAGATATAAACGGAACTTAAAACGTTGCGATGCTACACCGATAGTGTCGTGCAACGCGTTATTCCCGTGTTAACTTGAAAATTATCCTGGGGACTACGAAACGTTCGCTTAACGCGGAAAGACAGTGAAATTACGCTGTAAATTGTATTTTATTGCTTTTTACTTTTATAGATGTGCCGCCGCGTCACTTTATGATTATTCTGCCCTTCGATTATAATTGTCATGTACTGTTCATCAATTAACTATATGGTCGGATAACGTGTAGGTGTCAGATAGGATAAAGTATCGCCTTTATATATTCGTAGAATCACTGGCGCAGCGGTAGGGGTCTAAACGAAGGGGGACAGGATAGAACGTCTTTAGAAGTGGTACAATTAGGGGGCGGCAGAATGTTTTGCTCGTCATGCAGAGACATAATGTCAAAGACTATTTAGATTACTTTTTTTTCTTTCGCCGACTTCAATTTAAACGGTTGGTGGTGAATTTAACTTCGAATCCGAGCGGCATAATCCCCCCTCACAGCCCAACTACAAATAATGGCCAAAAATAGTCGTCATAAAAGAAATTTCTTTATCACTTTTTAGTGAGTAAATGTTTGCATTTATTATTAAAATGTAACTATGTCATACGTTATTATCGTTTAATTTACGAAAATTATTATTTATGTATAAAATAACTATATATGTTTTTTTTATTTTTCACAATTGGAATATTAAATACAGATTAATAATTTCTAAGAAACTTTCACCCCATGAAAATTCCGCAATATGCATTTATTTAATGAAATATTGTTTATGGTCTTAATATAATATTATTTATGCCCGTAGGGCAATAATATTTATGCCGGCAATTAAATATTATTTATCCAAATTACACACAAATTTTAAAATATCTTTGAAATAAGAAGTTTCTTCATATTTTACTTAAAAAGTACTGTAAATTTTTGTATGAATTGCGGCGACGTCGGTGTTAAAACACTTTTTTAAATAAAAATACCGTCATTGATTTCGTTGTATAGGCCAAATCAAGAAATTTGATTTGTACTTTATATTTTTATTTTACTATAATAAGGCAAGTACATTTTTATTTAGTAGTCGAGTAGACTTGTTGAGTTTGATTGTGTCAATAAATATGTGAGAAAACCCAATATCTTTTATTTCTCCATGCACTTTCAAAGGTAGTCATGTGTTTTAATACCGGCATCACCTGAAATTTTCTTTTTTTGGTTAAGATTCGTTCACTAATTTGTGCACTCATATTTTTGCGATTCTTTGTATACTTTTAATAGCGTACCTAACCTAAGCTAACCTAAAAAATGGTAGTTTAGGTTAGTTTTATAAAATAAGCGAAATATATTTTATAACGCCTTAAAATATGAGGAAAAACGAAAAGCAAAAATATGAACGCTGATAAAAAGTCAAAATTAATGTAGGCCTTAACTTCAGGTGGTGCCGAGTTCCTCTGAGGGAGAGGACAAGTTCAAATGCTTGTACCTGCTTGTCGAGACCGCGGTGGCTGTTCGGCAGAGGGAGAAAGAGCAGGAGGAAATTTTACCCAACTAGGACAAAGTATTGAATAAGGATTTTAAATTTATCTGTAAGTTTATAGGTTTAGAATCTCATGTTTTATTACCATAAAGTCCATATCCACCAATTCGCACTTGGTCAGCGCGGTGGACTATGGCCTAAACTCTCTCATTCTGAGAGAAGACCCGTGCCCAGCAGTGGGACAACAAAAAGATAGGTACTTCATTTAGAATAGTCAATATACTTGAAACTAAAATGGATAAGTGAACGTTTCAAAAGATTCCTATTTAGCAGATTAAGTATTTGACAGTTATTTAAAGCGTTACGTAATTTTGATTGTTAATATTCTGAATTTATATTTAACACTTTATACATGATTAACATTTAACATAAATAATATTTAACATGTATATTTAACATTTTAACATAGTACATTGAAATACATTCACAAGAATCATACGACAGTTGATTGAATAAATAAAACATAATAATTGAGCAAGTAAATATCGCTCCTTAGATTGAATAATAACATAGCTCAAAAACGTATATTTTTAAGGAGAGCGAAATAAAACTTTTATCTTTTCGATCAATGGCGTTAAAATAATAAAAAATAATAAAAGACGGTGTAGTCAGAACACCAAGTCTTTTGTGCATAAAGCAATATCTTTCAATTTTGCGGTTATTCATAAAAAGCAGCAATAGATATCTTAAAGCGTGAAACTAGAACCACACACGTACCTAACCTAACCTAACCTAACCTAAAAAACGGTAGTTTGTTAGTTTTACTCCACCACTGAGAGCAATGATAGCCTAATGGTTGTAACTTGCCCTCTCGATCGGGAGGTCCGAGGTTCAAACCCAGGCACGCACCACTGATTCATGTGCGTATTAGAAATTAATTATCACTGCTTCTCGGTGAAGGAAAACATCGTGACGAAACCTACACACCCGAGAGTTCTTTAAAAAAAATGGTTCTCGGAGGTGTGTGAAGTCCACCAATTCGCACTTGGCCAGCGCGGTGGACTATGGCCTAAACTCTCTCATTCTGAGAGAAGACCCGTGCCCAGCAGTGGGACAATAATGGGTTGACGAGACTCCACCACTGAAACCACGCAATAGTAAAGGAATATTAAGCCAGTATTTTTACTTACCTGTATTAATGTAGTATTGTACATTAGAAGTAATTAATTTAAGTTCTTGTAGCACTTAGAAGTTAAGCGTATGTTCCCACTGAACGGATTACTTGTAAGATTGCTGATTTTTATTAAATGGATATTTATATATTTTTGTGTTTCTTCTTTATCTCCAATAAAATATCACGAAGAGAGCGTGACGTCAGGTAGGTCAGAGTCTTTATTACTATCCATTCTTGAAGATTTCAAGTAAAGCGCAGGAGTTATTCTTCCGTCAGAATGGCCGGTCACCACCCATATTTTGCATCGAAATAGTTACTAAAAGTTGCTACCTAATTGCTACTAGTTGCTACTTTTGAATTTAAAAAAATAAACTGCTTTTTAAGATGACCGGCCATTCTGACGTCAAGATGGCCGGTCACCAATCCAGTTAGAACAATCTGCGCAAATGATTGGAGTTTTTTTTTAACCAACAGTTGCTACTAAACAGCTACCTTCATATAAATCGTAATGGACCTCATAACTTTTAAGGATAAAAAGATATTATAGATTAATGTCTTTTAGTAGTCGCGCGTCGGGAGTAGCAACGAATCTGTGATTGAATGTCCATGGGCGGCAATAACCAGTTACCAACAGGTGGACTGCATGCTCATTTGCTTCTTCAATTGGGTTTTTTTTTTCAATATCGGTCAAGTCAACAACTCAATTTATCAAAATCATACTTGCTCGATATCTTCAATTATTCAGAAAACACTGGAACGCAGAGGTCCGCGTGACTATTACCCGTATCTTATCGTTTCTCCATTCCATGTCATTTAAACTTACCGAGACTGCAATAATAAATATTAATTAAAATTTGACACTGCTGCAAAAATTCTATGGAATATAGGCAAGAAGAAAATAACGTCTGGGTAAAAGGAGTGCAGGCCGCCCCCGACCAGGTAGACTGATGACCTGAAGAAGACGGCGGGTAACCGCTGGATTCAGATGGCTCAGGACCGGTCGAAGTGGCGCAGATTAGGGGAGGCCTATGTCCAGCAGTGGACTTTCAAAGGCTGATGGATGGATGGATGGATGAAGAAGAAATCATAAGAGGTCCTTAGAACATTAAAACGAGCACATTAAGTAACAGAATAAAAATATAATTTAATCAACAGTTGATAAAGTAAGTTACAGTATGTACAGAATACGGACGACGGCTTCAGGCCACGAGGGGGTCGAGGATGGCCTGCACCTCGCCGAAGATCGCATCCACGGTTTGTTCAGCGTTTATCTGCAATGAAGGTTGCTTATTGTTCATTTCCTTACGTCAATTTTTTTTTATTATTTGACTGAAGTAGCAAACGAGCATGCAGTCCACCTGATGGTAAGTGGTCACAGCCGCCCATGGACATCTGTAATCAACTTCATACAGAACATGGGTTCCAAAGGAAGTCAATCACAGATGCGTTGCTACTTCCGAGGACTATGAAGGTCGCCTCATGTGAAAGTGTGCCGGCAACCACACCCTTCTATCGAAACGCAAGAAATTGGTATTTCTCCGGTCCAACTACAGTGGATCAACCACCTTGAAATAGCCACATACATACAAGCCTGTCCGGCTATGTTTAGGTTATGCTGATGATAGTAAGTGGTATGATAAATACTTACAGATTGAGACTCATGCTAATTAAACTTAACTAGCTGAACCCCGCAGCTTCACCCGCGTTAACAAAATCGACGTATCGATTGTCCCGTGGGAATTAGATATTTTCCCACGGTAAAAAGTAGGCTTTATATTAATATATTATTATATATTATTAGCTAACTCCATACCATAGTATTAGCTAACTCCATACCAAATTTTATGAAAATCGCTCCAGCCGTCTAAACGTAAAGAAGTAACAAACATGTACCTACACACATACAAACTTACGCCTTTATAATATTTGTATGATATGAAGTATGATAGTACGAAGTATGATAACTAACCACGAGACAAAGTGGCCATTACACCCGTATAACAAGCAGTGGGCTTCGGGATCGGTCCCCAGCTAGACATTTGAATGACGAATTTAGTTTTCTGTTCTGGGTCTGAGGTTTGTGTATTAGTCTTTAAATGTTTACATGGCACCCACAACATAAGAGAAAATAGTTGATTAATATTGATCTAACATCAATAGACGGCGTTAATGCGTTAACTGCGTTAAATACATTAAATTAATTAATTGCGTTAACTTTGTTAATAGCATTAACTGCGTTAACTATATCGAATTCATTAAATGCGTTAACTTCGTAAATATCATTAACTGCGTTAAATCATACCCTCTTGAGCTTGCTGGGGTACTGCGCGAGCACCAGGTCGTTGTTATCCAGGAAGGTCTTCAGCCGCAGCTTGATGGTCTCCTCGTTGTCGTCAGCCCGCCCGGAGCTGGCCGCGCGGCCCAGCAGCCGCTTCGTCAGCGTCTCTGATGACGCCTCGAAGTAGATTATTACCTGGGAATACGTTTACTGTTATATTTTTGGAAATACAAGTGTTTAGGTACAAGCAATGAAACTTGGAGACTATAGAGGCACTTGCAAATTCTTAGTTATAATTCTTTTTTATACATTGGAACAACACCCTAACTGAAAATATTCAGCAAAATAAAGCAGCAAATGAGCATAAAGCTCATTAAAGGTCGAGGTGGTAAAACCAGTGTAGTTCGACCTGGGAAGTACCACCGCCACACCCATTTGTAACGTGAAGCAGTTCTTGCGTTTCGATAGAAGGGTTTGGTTGCCGGCACACTTTCACATGAGGCGACCATCATATTCCTCGGGAGTAGCAACGCATCTGTGATTGACTTCAAATGGAACCCATGTTCTGTATGTAGTTGATTACAGGTGTCCATGGGCATCTGAAAGTATTTTTATATAAAACAAGGGATCGATCTGAAGTCAATCACAGATGTCTTGCTACTCCCGAGGACTAAGATAGTCGCCTAATAAAAAAGTGAACATTTTAACTTAATGGGCTTTCTAAATAAGATACTATACTATTGAATTACGTGTTTACGAATACACCACCACAACAGCGGTTAATAGTACCGTAATATAACAGGAATATAAAAATAGAAATAGGTGTGCCGGTGGTATCACGAATGGTAAGTGAAGACGCACTCACAGTGATAGGGGGCGATGTTCTGACCTAACGCGATACCCTACGACTTCTCGCGCGGGTAGCCGCTGATGAGGAGGCCCTTGGCTTCGTCTGCGTGCGCCAACATCGCCTCCTTCAGCAGGTCCAGGGCTATGTCCTTTGGTATCGTGTGACAGTTGTCCCATAACAGTAGTATCACGAAGGGAATGTGTAAAAGAACTTACAGTGACGGGGGCGATGTTCTGCTCGAACGCGATGCCCTGCGACTTCTCGCGGGGGTAGCCGTCGATGAGGAAGCCCTTGGCCTCGTCTGCGCGCGCCAACATCGCTTCCTTCAACAGGTCCAGGACTATTTCGTTTGGTACTAGCTCACCTGCAATTGGTTGAATTTGTGTTATATTATCTGAATAAAAGTCAAAGCCTACAAAGGCAGATTGCCTATTGATATATTTCTGGTTGTGCACAGATTAAAGTTTTACTTTTTGTTTTCCCTTTTAGTGTGGTTGCCGGGTCACTGTCATATGATGCCATAGTCCTCGTCCTTGGGAGTAGTATACATCTGTGATTGTCTTTAAATAAAGTGCTTGTTCTGTATTAAGTTCCTTACAAAAGATGTCCTTGGGTGGCAGTGATCACTTATTATAAGGTGGACTGCCTGCTTGTTCTATGTTATATAAAAAAACCGGTAACGAACTGTGACAAATGAACTAGAGTATAAAAAGTGGCGTAGCGTGGGATGGGGAGGTCGTTTTCATATGGCCCCGAGCGGCCCTATATGGGGGCGGCAAAATTTTGTTTTTTTTTTGTATCATATAACACGTATATTTTATATGAAATACTTTGGAGCTAACTTGCGCCCCAGGCGCTTAATTTAGGGGGCAGCAGAATATTACATGTGGCGGCAGATTTTTTCATTTTTTTCGCCGACTAAATTTATAAATGGGTAGGCAACGCAGTCAAATTCAGCCTCGAGCGGCATGAACCCGCGTCCCCACTGTGTATAAATCTACTCTTAAATAGTTATTCCGATCATAACACTCAATTGACATCAATGCGTATTGTCTAATAACACGAGTCATCATCCATTGAAACCCCAGGACGTACAGTACGATAGTACAATAAAAAACTCTGAATGATTTAATTGCTTCTATATAACTTTACGATCAGTTTACGATTGAGGCTAATTTATTATCATTTAACACGCAAGCCAGCATGACTACATACCTACTGATAATATTGGCAAAAATCTATACAACGTGCATAAAATAAAATCAATTTTGATTGCAATCTCTTATTGCAAAAGTGCAATCACAATAATAAAAGGATTATTAAAAATATCTGTTGGAATAATTTATTGTTATTGTAGGTATGTGCTGACAGCCCAATGGTTGAAACTCGACCTTTTAAGGTCGGAAGAAGGAAGGAAGGTCAGGGAAAGTCCGAGGTACGCAGACCCGATTTTTCTAAAATGATGTGCGTATTTGGAACTCATTATCACAGCTTTAGGGTGAAGGAAAACATCATCATCAAATTTCATCAACCTATTTGTGATTCATTGCTGGGCACGGGTCCTCTCTTAAAATGAGAGAGTTTTAACCTTAATACACCACGCTGGCCAAGTACGAGTTGGTAGACTTGAAACATCTTTGAAAACTTTTCTTTAAAGAACTCAGGTTTTCTTACGATGCTTTGCAATGACGATTTCCTTTGCCGTAAAGCAGTGATAAATAATTTCTACTGCGTATATCATTTTAGAAATTAGTCGTGCTTGCTTGGGTTGCAAACCTCGGATCCTCGGTCTCTCACTGAGCTTAAATTATTAGGCTAAAACTGCCGAGAGCTGGGTTGACAGTCGATACTGAAAGATGCCAAAACTTACCCCTCTCCATGATAGCTGTGAGTTCCTTGGCTCTGTCGGACCCGCTCTTGACCTCGGCGCGAAGTAAATCGCCGGTGGAGAGGTGAGTGAACCCGTATTTGGCGATGATCTTCTCGCATTGCGTGCCTTTGCCAGACCCAGGACCGCCCAGCACCCAGACGATAGGCTTCTTGCTCGTGTCGATTGGGGCCTGTGGTTGATTCGGAGAACATTTAGTTTTTTTTTTTTTTTAATTTTTTTTTTTTTTTTTATTTTTTTTTTATTTGACTGAAGTAGCAAACGAGCATGCAGTCCGCCTGATGGTAAGTGGTCACTGCCGCACATGGACATCTGTAATCAACTTCATACAGAACATGGGTTCCATCTGAAGTCAATCACAGATGCGTCGCTACTCCCGAGGACTATGATAGTCACCTCATGTGAAAGTGTGCCGGCAACCACACCCTTCCATCGAAACACAAGAACTGCTTCACGCTAGAAATAGGTGTGGTAGTGGTACTTCCCCGGTCGAACTACACTGGTTCTACCACCTTTTAAGTTAGTTTAGTTGGTACTAGTTAGTTTAGTTGGTACTTGTCTTATGAAATGTAGTCAACGGGCAAGTTGCTTTTTATATAGCACGGTACATATAGCTTATCGATATGCTGCAACTCCTTGGATGCTGAAGGAGTTTTATTATCCACTGGTCTACTGTCCATATAGAATGGTTACTATAGTTTATTGATATGCTGCAACTCTGTTGATGGCCCTATTTATTACGATATAGAAGTAAAACGTGGGAAAGGCATTAGGCGAATTAGAAAATATCTAAACTTGGCTGCTAATCCATCCCTTTAACCATAAACTCATATTAAAGAAGCATGATGAAGAATTCATCATGTTTTTTCAGCATGGCATGTACATGCAAGTCATAATAGTTGTAAATAAATAATCTTACTGACCCTTCCCTTAAAAGCTTTGCATTTCGGCGAATTGCACTGCAATGGACAAGCTGGATGCTTCTCTATGATAGGTTCCTTGCACGGTAGACAGAGCTTTTTTTCCATTACTTAAAACTTATGATTTTATGAAGATTTAGTGATTACAGTATAATAATTCGTTACTATAAAGAAATTCGAGTTTTAATAATAATAAATTACGTTTTAATAATAATAATCTGAGTTGTAATATTAATAACAAATATATTTCGTTTATGCGACTATCACATATTTTTGACATTTTGTGAGGCAATAAAAATTTAAAAAAACGCTAATATTTATTTTGCTATTCATGCCAGTTTGGTTACACTTTAATAATATTAATTTAGTTTAGAATTTTACATTTTTTATATCTATTTTTTCATAATTTATAATATAATTTCAGACGACATCCATGACTAATACAATGGAGCTATTTTAAATAGCGTCGCGATCTTGCCTCTCATTACGCCGAGGCAGTGTCTATTTTCAGCGACCGCAGTGACAATGACCGTGGTTTGTTGAAAAAATGACAGACAGACATACAATGTTTGTGGAGGTCGAATATGAAAATTCACGTATAATTTCACGCATTATCATCGGTCGGTATTGTGAATGATGTTGAAACTGACATTTTCACTGACAGTTGAGTGACACCTGTCAACATGTTCTTTTTTTATAATTTGCAATTAACAAGCGTCTTCCTTAGCTATTTCCTGCATAATTTTCAAAGGAAATATTCAGTCTCTTTTCTCATTACAGAATCAAAATCCGTTCAGCCATCACAGAGAATAATTTCATAAAATTCCTTTTATATTGCTAAAATACGTCCAGATTATGTGCATACAAAGGTAAAAATTTTGATCAAGCTTCTAATTACAAATCAGCAGTTATGTATTTTGAGATATTATGTCGGTATAATGGGGTTGATACATTTATGAATCAAAGTTATAATGCCAAGTGACTTGGAGACTAAGTAGTTACACTAGGCTAGACTCTAGTAGAAATATTATTATGCCCTGTACTTTATTTTAAAGCTAGAAAACAGAAACGTTTCACGCTATCGTTAAAAGGCAGACTAAGTATGGTAAAGTGGATTCCACTACTGCATTTCATTAAAAATGGATAATTATCCCATTAGTATTTGTTAATTAATACCAAACAATAGCACCGTCGCATCGTATACCTTATAATAATACTGCATAATGTATCACCGTTGGCATCATGCAAGGCGTTATAGTTAATTGCGGAAATGTAGGTCACTCTGTGCATTCCGTACGTTTTCATGGCTTGTATCAGGTGCTATTGATTTTCTTCATACCCGGAGGTATAACGTTATGGTAATTTTTCACCGCTTGCCCTTCGTATTTGTCAAGGTAACTAATACAGCTACTGATCCATTTTCAGAAGAACGATGGCAAAATAAAGAAAATATATTATTGAGAGGGGACAACCAATTTTTCCATGTAAATGATATAAATCTTTTCATTAGAGACTTACGTACATCATTACGTGCATGGAAAAATTGGTTAACTAGGAACAATATTCTCTTCCGATTGAGGTCGTTTCGAGATCCGGGAGTCCTCTTTATAGCGCCGAGGACGGCTACTGGGGGGGTTTTAGTGAGTTAAAAGTCCCACATAACCCTGCGTCGCTCCCAAGGCGTTGGGTATCTTTGAAGGTTTCCCCCTCGAGAACAAAAAAAGGAACATTCTCAGATTCACACAAAATTCATACCCACCCAACGCATTCATTTATTTAAGAATCGATGGTTATTTCGACTACATTTTATAGTTCAATTTCAAATTGTATGTTGAATATGTTTATAGCAAAATTTATGTTGGAGCCGTTCGTGATATCTTATTTACTCGTACTACCCACGCTATGAAACTTTTGTATTTTATTATCATGCTAAATATTATTTACATGAGATGTGGAATTTGGTACAATTTTAAATTAGCAGATGCCTGTTACAATGCATTATCATACAAATTTTCAATATTTTATGAATTAAATGGAAAAATATAGGTACATACTTATACCTATTTCAATCTAGAACCGTGGGGTTTTTATGCATTTCATCGATTGTAAATTTTGTATAGTATAATTATAATTGTAAACACTTCTCAATTTGTGTTTTACTATAATATCTTTCTTAAAACGTTCTTCATTATCTTTTACAGTAAATTTCCCTGTCAACCCCACTTCATCCATCCATCCATCCATCAGCCTTTGAAAGTCCACTGCTGGACATAGGCCTCCCCTAATCTGCGCCACTTCGACCGGTCCTGAGCCATCTGAATCCAGCGGTTACCCGCCGTCTTCTTCAGGTCATCAGTTATAGTTCAACCCCACTTATCGCACCTTTATTCATAAAAAGAAATAACTCAAAATTTATGTTTCGCGAGTTTATACCATAAAGCGAACGAACTAAGTGATAAACTTGCAAATCAAAAATCTAAAATAGTTTCTTTTTATGAATAAAGAGGCGTTATGTTAAAAATGCTGTGAAAATTTGTTACCCGAAATTTACTGAACAACACATTCACCAAATTACCTTAAAATAAGCTATCCACAGGTTCTCACTGAACTCGAAAGCAGCAGCACACACCAGCACAAACACGTAGACACAAACACACTTCGCCGAGCCGTCTTCGAAACGAGATTTCATTTACCCGCGCTAAAAGTCTGAGAGCAACTGAAGGCCGGATTGAGATAATAATTCCGTACGATGTATGTAAAGAGTCGCTGCCATGAGAAGAAAGTTTAATGGATGTTTATTTTTGTCTTTAAAATTGAAGCCAAAAATGCAGAATTTGCGAATCAAATATTAAGTTTTGTCACGATTTTAAGACCCATTATTCCATAATTTGCAGAATATGCTTTATTATTAAGTTGCAGATGTAAAAACAAGTAATTAAATTAAAAAATATATACTCATAAAAATGGCATAGGAGTGTACTTTTTAAGTGGAACGCAACATAATATACGTAAAAGTGTGTGTTAAATATTACTACTATATATATTACTGCAACATCTCAATTTGGAAGTGGAACAATGAGAAACAATAAATTTACTATCAACATTAGCTCTTTATAAAAACTTTTATTTTCCCGGCGGAGACATTGGTGGCGATGCCAAATGGACAAGCGCGGCGTTCCCGGAACGTACTTGAGGCCAACTGGATGTTTTTGGAGAAAATACGTTATTGCGATGCACGTCATGAAGCCCACACGTTCAGCTGTTTGGTAAACATGCCAAATGTATTTACTACGTTCAGATTTTATGGAACCGTCTTCATGTTGTCATTAATAGGTTGCAGACTGCAGTTGAAATGCCGCCAGGAGTCCGCCCTTATTCTATACACGTAGTAATCGGTCGTGGAACTCTCTGCGGGTCAGACTGGAAAAGCGTGCCGTGCTACGTCAGGAATGTAAATGCTCCATGGTCAATCATTTGGGATCTGACCGTTCATTGGGTTTGCATAATTAGGTTGATTGCAGATTTCCTTTCGTTATACGTTGATAAATATTAACGAATTTATAAGAAACCTTTTAATGTCTTTGAATTGTGTCGCTTTTTGATGCTATCTCAGCGATCTAGATGTCTAAAGGTCTGTCATACCATACGAAGGTCTACATGGACACAACGGACATGATTAAAACGGATTACCGCTAAAATGTATATGACATTTCATTGGCTTGTGTTAGCAAAACAATTTTTATTTTATAACTTCTATCATTGTCTTATACTCAAGAAGTATACGTTAGCGAAGTTTGTGATTTCTCCAAGGCATAATTTGGAAGTCTGCCAAGTTGATAAACACAATTTTACTATGTAATACAACATGCCGTAGGTATCATTATGAACTTTCAATCAAAGTTCGAAGGTAACTAAGTTGTTATGAAATGTAAAACAATTTTGAATTTCTAAGAACCTCCAAGTATTCAACTATTTCGGGAATACTGAGTTAGACATTCCACATATTTTGGAATTAATAAAACTTCTTTTAACAGCCCTAAAAATGCTAATACCATTCTGGAAAATATTGTTTGTCGCTTCGATGTTTTAAAACATACGAGTAATAATAATGATTTTGTTAATGCCACTTCGGGCCGGGCTCAGAGCTCTGGAGGCTTCGATCAGTTGCCCTGGATACCCTTCTCTAAATTTGGCCCTGTGGCTACTGTTCACATGTGCATTTTGCAAAGGGTTTTGGTCCACTTTACACAACAACACGCAGATACTGTCAAAGCGCCAATGTAGAATGATTAACTCCCCATTGTATGCCTGTTGACTTATTGGGATTAATTATTATTTTTAATTAATATTAAATTAATATTTTGCCCCAACGCGCTAGGCCTCGGATCAATGTGTTGCACACTGTTAATATGATTCTTCATAAGTTGATCAATTATTCCAAAATTTGTAGAACCATTATTCTTCGATCAGGGAAGTATACCACATCTATTTCTAGCGTGAAGCATTTTTTGCGTTTCGATGAAAGGGTGTGGTTGCCGGCACACTTTTATATAAAGCGACCATCATAGTCCTCTGGAGTAGCGACGCATCAGTGATTTTGAGGCGGCAGTGACCACTTACCATCAACTGGACTGTATGCTCGTTTCCTGTTTCAATCATAAAAAAAGATTGAAATTCATGAAATGAAAGTCATTTTAAAGTAAAGGTGTAGCCGCCGTGTCGCCTCTTACGACACACAGTGGATACCGTAGCACTATCCAAAACCCGGAACTAAAGGGACGAAATGTGTTGTCCACACAATGTAGTTTTATGTCCAAAAATAACCTCGCCAGGAGTTTAAAAATAGATAGTCCGTGGGTGCATGTTATCCCTCAACCGTTAATAATATAATATTTTTGGTCGTGTCTGGAGGCCTAAATTGATTGAAAACAGAACAAAATGAGTCTATTAGCATAATAATTATGCCATTTCTTATCGGCTTGTAGCATCGGCCGAGCGTGACCGGAACTAATAAAAATAAAGAGAAGTTACAAGGTTAGCAGGTTGTTTTAATGACCGCCTGAAGATGCATTATTTTGCATAATGTAATAATTTCATGACTATCAGTTACATAGAATGAGTCCAATGAGAATGAACCTTAATGAAAAGATCTCAAAGATTTTTATATCAGTCTCTCATCTATTTAGAACAGACCTGAATGGTAGTCTAGTGACTTTTGACCAACTTCTCAGTACTCCTAGTACCTACAAGTTTTTCGTACGCTCGCGACGGGCGAAAATAAAAACAATTATTGTTTTAAGAAACGTAATAAGCTTCTACTAAGGATAAAAGTGTTTTCACCCGCTCATATGGCTGCATAAAGTTTTTTATCTGTCGTTGAAGAAACTCTCTACACAATCCTTATTAAAATTTGCTACTAGATTTGTAATACATTTCAGATAGCTGTACACCAAATTGGGTTATTATCAGATTCGTTCAGTTTATCCGTAACCGATGTAGTATTAAATTTTAAATTGGTATGAAAAATAAAAGAAATAACAAATTAATATTAATTTTAAGAACGTTTGGCCTTTGAATATTTAATTAATGTACCTACATATTTTAATTACTTTTTAAATGTTTAATTTTTCTGCATACTAATATTAAAAATAAACTATTAGAATGCAACGAAATAAAACAAAAAATAGATAATGTATTACAATAATCAGCATCTTGGTCTACTATAAGATCAAATTTAGTATCTGTAATAGTATTATATATAAATTTATACTCAATTTTCAACATTTAGCAATGGTGTACCTATTTCTATAATTTCTTCCATATTTTTACATACAGTTACATACACATTACATACATATTATACCTACTTACATATTATACCTACTTCCAGTAGAAAAGTGTTACTCAATACTTAATTATACTATTTTAAGAACAGGTGCGAACTATTTTCGTTCTGAAAATAAAGCTTTTGGATTCACAAGCACTACAAGCTTTTGGCGTACTTAAGAATATTTGTGATTTTTAATCTGTTTACATTCAAGTCCTTTATGGTCCTAAATTTTATATTTTAAATATTTTTTATTATTCGATCTTAAATTTCGAAGATAGTAATTTTTTATCATGTTTATGTAGATAATGTGTATGTTGTTGACAAAAATTAAAAGCTTTTTAGAAATCTTCGCGTACCAAATTTCAAGCTTATATAAATACGTACCGCATTCACGTAGACTACAATACGTCCCTTGCAAATCAATATACAGACGAAGAACAGTACAATAAATAATAAGAAATAAACCTTCAAATGCTTAAATTAATAAATCAACTTTTAATGGAAGAAAAGCTCGTATTTCCCGCGCAATCATAGATAAATACAGTCTATTATTATCATCCTAATGACGTAACAGGCCGAATCTTCCGAAAAATATTTATTACAGACTGTTACACAATCATGTCGCTGAATTCCAATAGGAAAAATGACAACACCATATACTTGTATATTAATAAAAAATATAATTCTCATTTATGGTTACTTACCATTTTGATTTAAAATCAAGCGGGAACGGTTCAAGGTTTGAAATTGGAACACAACCACTACACGTCGCGAGCTCTGCGGGCCAACTGCGGGCTTGATTAGTTTCAGCCAAAGAGTAGAGTAATATACTGGGAAGTTTCAGCGCAGAATCGCGCTGCATCGAACGTAAGTATGCGCTATTTTACTATGAAAATATTAGAATAAATATTGCTATCGTAATCCTTATGTTTAAAATCAAAATATTTTAACCTCCACAGTTTTACTACATAGTGAGTGTAACAAGGTAACCTGTTCACAAAAAAGTCAATCACCAGTCAAGCATAACAGTTGAATAATGGGAAAATGGTTTCAAAAACAATAGAATAATATGTAATTCGAAGCGAGCTGAAAGTAATTTTAATTTTCATTAAATATGGTTAATTCATGTTCATATTTTTTTATTGTGATAAGATTTTACAAGAATGACTACGTGATCAAGCGCTGAAAGCGCTCGACGTTTCAGCATGCTCACCTCGCGGTCAAGGGCGTGGAAACTGTGCCAAGCGACGCAGAGCGAGCGATGACAGCGCGGGAAAGAGGAAACGCGAACCGATTGGCGCGAAATTTGACTGATTTGAAGCCATGGATGTATAAAAAGACATGGATACAACGTTATAAGTGTAAAGTGAAATGCATATACTTGTCCTTCTTTACGTATGACGTAAATATTGCGTAGAAAAGAGACAAATAATACTGTCCTGTTTCATTATTTCGTAGGTTGTCACAAGGTAGTGATGCCACATTATCGACATTTTCGCGTCGATATAAAACATGATTTAGTTTTATCAGTCGTATATGTTGTAGTATTCATATAAAGTTTTTTTTTGTTTTTACGTAGAGCATTTATTATCATTTCATTAAAGCGTTATCGGGGCAGGTTGACGCTTTGATAGAGGCTAGATGTTATTGTCCGAGCTGGCGGCGGTGACTTCTCTGTAGACCTCCGTAGAGGTGGCAGCTTTTGGTCTGTCAACTGTCTACGTTGTATATTTGTGTTTAAGTGCCTAGTGTTAAATGTACCTAGTTGATACTAAATCTCTCAGATTTTTTTTCACCTGCAATTTCGCCTCCACAAAATGTCTTACGGTGAAGAAACTCAGCTTCATCGGCATTCTGCATTCATGCTCTGACTTAAATATTATTGACTTTCCATGTACTCGTAGAACGGATGACAAAATTATATTATTTGCAAACGATTCTATTCTGAATGTAAAATGGATACGTTTAAATATTTACTAAAAATCTGTAAACGCTGCACTAGGTACTAATATTAAGTGGTCAATGGAAGAAAAAAAACATCATAACAATCACAAAAAAAAAGGAAATTTATACATACACAACGGTAATGTTATTGAACAAATAAATATTTGCGAGGCTAGTTTTTTGTGAAGAACAATATTCGCCTCTTAGGTCTAAAATATATAACATGTTCAAGAAAATTAATGTCTTGTAGAGTATTCTATCAGTAAGTAGCAAAATATACATAAGATACGTTTTCAATACTTAATTTATGATGTTTTCCTTTTAATATTTAAAGAGGTTATATTTTGTTGTTATTTTGTTAGTGTTAATGCACCGAATGAATGTCCCACTTCGAATGAGTTGAAACATACGTTACGAATATAAATTTAATATGAGATTTGATTGTATGTTATATTAATCAAAACAGTCGCCTAGATAATTATGCGCATTGCCCTTCTATCGACAACACTATCGATCAACACTATCAAAACGTAAAACTACAAAATAAAGATGCCAGCCGTCATAAAGAAAATTGCAGTTTGGATAGAACTTTTGAATTTATTAGCATAATAGAGCTCAAAAGAGGACCGCTTGTGACACGCTATTTAATAAAAACAGACAGACATATTTTGTTTCACTCACACTTACGAAATGCTATTTGACATAAATGAACAAGCTATAGAGTGCTCAGTTTGTATTGTTTATGCTTATTCTACGAGTTCCTTATTCTAAGTTTGAAGCGCTATATTTTATTTTTTTAGTTGTGGCATGGCGAGCAAAAGTTTGCTTTTCTATAATTTCTACTAATATCAGTATCATAGCATATATCCAAATAAATAATAAATTGAAATTAATATAGTATAATAATCAAAGTAACCTTAGACTATAATAATTAATGTTTCAATGAAAAATCTATTTAACACCTTTTACTCAAAGAATCTTGCTCTATTATTTGGTTGGCCATGATTGTGTTTAAAAAGCAATTTAAGCGGGAAAGTCTTGGAACGTATGGTCAGAATTGTTATAGAATTGTGTATTTTATATAATACAGAATAAAATAAAATTATGGAATTAATGTGAGGACAGAGAATTAGGATGATTAAAATAACTGTATGGATTTAATACGTTGCATTAAAGATATAACTATTTCACACTAGTAATTTGAAGTTATAGTCTTAATTCAAATGCATTGGTAAGTTAAATCGTGCGGATATTTAACATTATCCTATGTTATTAATGTATTTATTAATTGCCATTTACATTCGCAATTAATAAATTTGTAATTTATACTTAACCTCACAACTGATCATCATGTTTTGAACATTCATCATATTGCCATTAATTTGAGAAAAAAACTGTAGCGTTGTCAGATAAAATTTTCTATTTGTTATAATTCGGGACAGAGAGCTGTTAATAATCGGAATTAAGGTGGTAGACGCTTCGAAATTCATATTTGTAGTAAATTACGTAGATTTACGTAAACTTATTAAATTAATATATAATACGAGTCTGATTTGCTGTACTTGCGGAAGTTTAGCAATACTAAAACCATTTTTAGAAATCAAATTAAGAAGAGGTAATTTGATTTCTAAAAATGTTTTTTTTTTTGTATATGCTTTGCTCTGAACACTGCCTTGGTGTTGGTTTGACTGCGGCAGTACGTCTGCCAAACTTTGGCGCATCGCAGAGGAAGGCATTACGTGACTTTTTGATTTCAAGGTTTATTAATATCATAAAGTATTTGTAAGTAAGTAGATTAATAGATTAATAGATTAAGAGGTAGTCTCCAGACCCTTCCGCTATCATATGCGAGAAAATGAAATTCTTTAAATAGGACTTTATGACGACCAATTTCGGATTCTATTTATTTCAGACCCAAACTCTGCATAACGTATGTAACGTATACCTTGTTTAGCAGTTCTTTGGTAACTTAGTATCCAAGACCAACCTACGTAGGTTTGTCTTGGATACTAAGTTATAAGGGTTTATGGATACTTTTTAAAAATAAAGAAAATGTAACCTATATTGTAATAAATAAATAAATAAATGAAAAAAATCAGGCACCAGCCGATCCTTTTTTGTGTATAGATTTTTAATAATTTAATTGAGGTACCTTGTTATGAGGGGGGTCACATTTAAAGGGGAGTAAGAATTTCAATAACAGGAGGAGCCAACCCCATCCCCTCCTTAACTTAAAGACACCGTATTTATTCTTCATCATCATTCCTGTAAACTTATCAAGCCTTTGCCCTGAAACGGAGATCTTTGATGACCGAACAATATGAAATATTCTTAATATTTTAAACATACCCCTTAGCGAATCAATAAAAACAATGTATATAAAAGTGCATTTATTTCGAAAATATAAATAATAACTACTTACAAACACAATTTCATTATAACTTAATGCTGTTTTTAGATATAGTTCCCTTCTAGATATAGTGTATCGTAATGACGTTGTGAAATAAAAGTACTTTTAAATGACTTGAAAAACAAACTATGATTCATAAATATAATGAGCAACAAAAATCCTAGTTACATTAACAAATATACATATTCAATATAATGGATACATTCATATAGGTTTGAAAATGGTGTCTCTTTTAAAGGCACTTTTAACAACATTATTCAATGACTGATTATAGTTGTTTATCTGTCAAAAACTATGGTCTAGTCACAGTAGAAATATGAGGAACAGTATGGAAACTGCTTACAAGCGTTCGAAAATGGCACACTCAACAACCATACGTATCGACGAGGCTGCTAAGGGGTTTTCGCAGTGGTTCAATAGAGAGTGTCGCGTCAAGACGAGTGGTCACGTTGCTATTGGTTTCCGCGATCTTTTTAACAATGCCACGAATTGCAATGGCTCGCCACCAAAATTTGTAAAATAATACGCCGTATTAACATGTTAAAGATCTACAAATTGTATCAATATTAAACTGTTTTCAGCATTTAAAACTATGAATAATAATTATCGTCATGTAGGGATTAACCGATGCCGTGAAATTACCTTCTTATATTATTTGTAAACTGCATAGATATTATAATTTGATTCATTGATGACTACAGGACAGAAGTTGCCAAAATAAAAATCAATAACAGTATTTTAAAAGACAATCCTATTGCTTCAATAGAGTGTAGGTAATTAATTTATCAAATAGGCTTAGTTACCATACTGTTTAATATTTGTACTGTGGTCTAGATCTTTTATTATGCGCTACATAAGTATTTGTTCTAAAATAAATAATTATCAATTAAGAATCAGCGGGGCACCGTAGGATTCAGGAGGCACAGAAGGTCGGAGTAGCGCCATTTGAAGAAGGCCTATGTCCAGCAGTGGGTCTCTAAAGGCGGATGGATGGAAAGGATTGATGGAATTTACGAATCTTTTAAGTTAACATTTCAAGGTCAAACGAATCTACTACATATACTGATTATGCAATCTTTTCAACAACGTACATAACTTCCGTTATATATTTTTACGGACTTGTTCAATTGAGTTTATTAATTGTTTGCGTTTGTAAATGCGTTTATCGTACCTTTTGTTTCTTTAAGTAAAGAGTTGTTAGTCATTGTACCAATGAAAGCCATTGAATTATTGTTTCCTGAGTATGAAACTGCAAATCAGTCAAAAGAATCGCCTTACAGAAAATCTGTGAGTCGTCAGTATAAACTGAGAAAATTCAGCAAGGAACTCGTGGGTATTTTGTTTGTAATCATCGTTTTTTTTTCATTTCTTTACATGTAAAATTAAAGATAGCCAAATTATAATACTTAACGGGAAATATCGGCAAAAAGAATTCTATAAGAATTCATAAACCGCATATCGTGAGTACCCGTTAAGTATTATAATGTATCAATTCCGCGATAATACTAGTCTAAAATCATGTAGCCAAATTATCCTGCCCTACATTTGACCATATTCGAAGCTATAGTTCAAAAACGATGTGAAAACTAAATTAATTGCATTTCGTACAATATAATAACTGTAATTATGATATGTATTTAGTATAGAACGTACATGTATGATATGTGTTTAGCATAAGTCGTATACATATATTAACACAAGGTTTAAATTACCAGTAAAAGTTAAGATTCACCAACTTTTAATGGTAAAAGTCACGGTATTGGGCAGAGTAATATATGGACAGGTTTTTGTTTGTTAATTACATAATTTATATAAGTACATTATGTTCTGTATGTACGACACGATTTTAACTGATGAATTTTTATTTCGAAACAAATGTTCTCAGATAATTTCGGACTTTTACAATTAAAAGTTGTCAAATTGAATTCCAGATTTGCTGGTAAATATTAGAAATTAACTTTATTGGAGTTTTTACTATATTTGAATTCAAACAAAATATAAACAAATATTCTAAATTTTTATAACACCATTATCTAAAGGGTAGCATAATGGTAAATAAGTTAAGTACACATTAATAAAAATAAAATTCATTTTGTGTCACGAAGTAACCAATACACAAATAATAACTATCAGATATTTTCCTATCAATGTATTCTTCGAACTAACGATATTTAATAATATAAACAAATTTATTTAAATCGGTGCGTTAATTAGTGAAAAATAATCTTAAATATCTTTACATCTACTTCTATTCCTCTACTCTAAGTTGGCATCTGTTGCTGTGACACTTAAATTCTAAGTGTATTACATATTTTACTAGAAATAACACTTAAAATAATTATAATAACGGTATTAACAATGATTTCATACATGGTCCTCGCAACCTGATTAACTTGGTCCTCCGAGCCAGATAAATTTGTGAAATAGTTGTAACAAATATAATAAAGCAATATAATTATTGCTTATTGGATATCTTTATAACATATTGCTTAATGAATAAAATGTATTTTTGGACAATTTCGACGGGCCCATAGAACAAAATCATATATGAAATATTACCAATTTACAGTGTGAAGTTATGTTGATTGCAATAGTTGATTGTAATAGTTATTTAGGAACTTATTAAAAAAATTCTTAAATAGCTATTACAATGATTTTCCATAGATCGTCTTTCTCGACTTAAATAATCAATGTTTGTATGTTTACAAAACTTCTAAGCTTTACACTGTATTGCAATTTTTCATATACGATTTTGTTCTAGGGTTCCCGTCGATTTATAATAAAACTACTTATATGATTATCTAATACTAAATACAGTCAAAGCTTCCTACTCAAGGGGGTTACGTTTAGGGATTGCAATCCGGAAAACCCGATCCTGTAATCCGTCGGATCCGGCACAGATTTACACAAACCGGATCCGGTACCAATTCACCACCGGATCCGGACCTCCACCGGATGCGGTGATTGTATATTTTGACAAAGATTTCACATTACAAAAATAATTACCGTTAGAAATCGATGATTTTTTTACACTGTTTTAACCGTTCGATTAATCCAGAAGGATCCGGTCGGATCCGGCCGGATTGAGAAAAAAACAGCCGGATCCGGCCGGATTGAAAATGAGGCCGGATTGCAATCCCTAGTTACGTTCCGCTCATGTGCAATATGATTAAAGGCAGTGGCGTAACTACAGGGTGGCAAGTCGGCAAAATTCACTCACACTCACAACTCACAATATTTATTATTTATTATACATGTTTCGTAAAAAAGTATGTCTTTGTTTCATTTTTGTTACCTACTCAGTTGCATACACTAGTAAAAAAATGTATTAAAATTCAAAGCAAATGTGAAAAAAGTTGTAACCCAGATTTAGAACTGGGGTACAACTTTTTATTGGTTTTTATATTGGGGGGCCCTCCCCCATCCGATGAATTTGCCACGGGCCGAACGGTATAGTTACACCACTGATTAAGGGATATATGTTCGGAGATACAAGAAATCGGAAAAAATATAATTTAAATCATCATTTAACGATCATTTAATGGTAATTAGTTTTTATCATCAGGTTTAGTCAAGGGTTTCTATATAAGGGTATAATTTTATTTGTATCGCTACTTCTATAAAGATCTTTGAAATCTGATTGATAATAAATGATAATGCTATGTGATATAAGAATTTGCGTTTAAAAATATATATTCAGCACTGACAGAAAGCTGACGCACAAGCAGAACTCGTCGAACCTGATTACTTGTAAAACTAAACCAGCGAATATTTTTTTTAATCCATGTATAGGTACTGAAAAAGTGAATCAGGAAATCGTGAAGCTTTGACCACATATCTAATCTTAAAAAACTAAACATACATTACTTATATATGCTACTGCTATGTATTAAATTAAGAATTTGTAATTCTTAATTTAATCATTTACTATCTTTAATTATAATGTATATATCACCCTTACCATAGACAGCTTACATAGATTACCGTGTCAAGATATCTCAAAATACAATTATATTAGTGCAACTAAGGCACTTCTAGTATTTAATGTGCGTTTTTCATTAGAATTATGATTACTTTAAAGCCAATTATTTGTTTATCTTTTAACATGGTCTTTTAAAATTATACGGATAATTTATCGAGACCAGTGATTTGTCAGGATTTTTAAGACATACAAACAGTAAGACATTTTACTTTAAGTTGTTATATTTTTTAGTTTCCTATTTGTTAGTTCCAAAATTGTTACTTGATCAATTTGACTAAGCACGAATTGACAGATTTCATACACCTCTTTAAAAACTCTCAAATGAACTAGTTTTCTCACGATGTTTTCCTTCACCGTAAAGTAGTAATGATTAATTTCCAATACGCACATAATTTTAGAAAAATCTGTCGTGCGTGCCTGGGATTCGATTCTCGATTAAGAGGCCACGATTCAACATTATGCAAACACATTAGACAGTCACTGTTAGCGTCTCGTTTCGATGAAACACCCAGTATAGTGAATTATCGGCATCGACTTGTCATAAGAAAAATACATTATTTCCATTCCCTATAATTCAGTATGTAAAACCAATTTCAATTGTTCTATTGATATTAAAATTTCAAATATTAATATTTTTCAGATACCACATTTATATATAATACATAGTATACGTATTTTAAAAAAACTTACAAAATATACTTACTTTACAACAATTTTGAGAATTCCCGTAATACACTATTGTTACGAATCAATAATTGTCCACTATTATTTCTACGTAAAATTTAGTTCTACACCATTATTAAAATCGAAGTATTTCGGCACTTTTATTTTTCATGTCCTTACAGCATCTACTTAAGTATTTATTCCTATAAATACACATATTATTATAAATTACTACATTAGTATTAATTAATTTATACAGTTACATTTAGGGTGGTAAAACGAGTATGGACCGGGCAGAGATCACCTCCACACCTATTTCTACTGTAAAGTTCTTGTATTTTGTTGGAAGGGTGTGGTTGTACTCACTTTCGTATGAGGCGAAGTCCTCGAGAGTAGAAACGCGTCTGTGAATGACTTGATATAGAACTAATGATCTATATGAGGTCGATTACAAATGGTCATGAGCAGCAGTGACCACTTACCATCAAACCGACTGCACTTTCATATGCTACTCAATGATATAAGAAAAGAATAATACCCAGGTGACTATATAATTGCAAGTTGCAAAGACTTTACGCAACCCGCCAAGAGATGGCGTAAGAAGTATCTTTTTTGTTATCGTATACAGAGTGATTTTTCAAGTATACTTGCATGGCGATATCCGAAACAATAAATATTAATGACAAATGTTGATTTACTAAGTTTAGAAGTTGATAAAAACATAACTATATCATTAGTTTTTTTTTAATTAGTTTGTATAAACAGACACAGATTAAAAAAAGGAAACGATCATGCAGTCCACCTAGTTAAGTGGTCACTGCCGCTTAGGGACATGTGTAAGCAACTTTATAGAGAACAGGTTCTAACTGAAGTCAATCACTACTATGTGGTGGTGTATGGTATGATGGTAGTGGATTAATATGGTCCCCTCATATAAAAGTGAGCCGACAATCATAGCCTTCCACCTAAACACAAGTTTTTTTTATAATAACGAATTAGCAAACGAGCATGCAGCACGTGGTGGTAAGTGGTCGCTGCCGCTCATGGACATCTGTAATCAACTATAAACTGAATATGGGTTCCATCTGAAGTCAATCACAGATACGTTGCTACTCCCAAGGACTAGGATGGTGGTCTCATATAAAGTGTGCCGGCGACCGCACCCTTCCATCGATACGCAAAGAATGCTTCACGTTAGAAATAGATGTGGCGGTGGTACCTCCTCGGACAAACTACCTTGTTCTACCTTTAGAATTGTTTTACTCTAGAAATAAGTGTAGCGGTGGTGTGTTCGCCGTCGAACTACACTACGAGTATTTCTACACATACTTGTCACAGAACCATATAACTAAGCTATCACTTTTTGACAATTCAACAAAAAATAAAGGAAATAAATTTTGTGTTGACCAACACTCTGTATACCAAATAAACTACAATATTTACTGAAACATTTTTGTGTTGTAGGTCAATAGTGTTCAAAATTAAATTAAAATGTCACTACGTTTGGGTATAATTAAATGTGAAAGATTATCATTATATTTTTTATAGTGAAGGTGAAAACTGTATTTTTAAGGTCCTATATATTTTTGAAATAATGTCAAAAAACATACATATATTTGAAAGTAAAATTATTGTTTGTTTACGGGACTAATTGTACTTAATCGCTTATTTTCGTCGAGTTTAATATCGTTCATAATAATTATTGTTTAATTTAACCAAATTTAAATGTAGTGTGTTCAAAATTGTGAAAATGTTAAACGATGTTCTATGTTAAAAAAAAGTTATTATAATTAATGGTCTTCAAAATTTTTGATGTTCTCACACGAGACATAACTACATGTGTGTGGTCATGGTGATGTCGCCGGAACTCTGCTCGTACAGCCGCTTCACGTCGTCGTGGGTCATCTGGGAGATCGTTGGGATCCGTGACCCGTTGTTCATTAACGGTTTCACCTACAAATTTATATAGTTTAGTAGAAATTCTAAGGTGTGGTAAGGAAAGCATACTTATATCAGGCGTTCCAACTGAGTAATAACGCATCTGTGAGCTTATCTAGGGTTCAGGGTTGGATTTAGGTGAGGACATTCGGGGAAAATGCCCAGGAGCAATCACAACAAGAGACAACAAAGAATTTCCAAATTCCGGGTAGTACCTAAATACTAGTTGGTAAACAACTTTTTCTTCAATATTTTGACAAAGCGATCTTTTAGTTTTGATCGTCAAATTACAGAGATTTAAGACTTAGTGTCAAAGATTAGGTGATCTATTTTTTCCATGAGTGTGCGTAAAATAATCTAAATTGTTTCATAATTTTATTGCTCCGAGACCTCCAAATATCTAAATGTGGTACTGCTAGGGTTGATTAGTTTTTCCCTGTAGTTCCGGGACCAGAATCGGGTTACGGTATCCCCTGTGTGGCAACTAGCGTTATTGGCGGTAATAGATCTGCCGTCAAGCTAAGGGACTGGGGGTAGGACGATGGCATGTGTGGCATCATGCCGTCGTAAGCTCCAGGAGACACGGTGAGCACAAAAGCTCACTGAGAAGAGCCCGAATGGGGCATCGATCGGAAGACTTTGCAGGTCCTCTACGCTGAGGACGGCCACCGAAACTTCACAAAAGCGCCACCAACCTTGTTTGTCATCCCGGCGTACCCGTTGGGAGCGGCCCCGGCGAGCGCGGCGTGGGCGGCGTGGGCGGCGTGCCCGTTGGCGAGCGCGTGTCCGCGCGGCGCGCCGTTGGCGAGCGCGCCGCCCATGCGCGACATGGCGTGCGCGAACTGCTGCATCGCTGACGTGTCTGAGGGACGGTACAAACTAATTAACATTGTTTGATAACCCGCGTGGCGCAGCGGTAACATATCGGTCTGACACGCAGTAGGTCCCGGGTTTGATTCCTGGCCAGACCCTAACTGGCCAGGTATCTGAATGATGAGTTGAGATTCTCGTTCTGGGTCTGGGTGTTTGTGTATTCGTCTTTGTGTGTGTCCATGGCACCCACGACACAGGAGAAAACCCTACTGTGGGGCTATGAGTGTAGAAATCGTTTTAAGTTTTTTTAATAATAATAAATAATAATAATTTATTTTTTCAAAGAAATTGTACAATTTGAACTTAAGATAAATAACGCAATGATTTATATGTAAGGTAATAATTTACGAATAATAAGTAATGTAATAATTAACAGAATGCATGTTAAAAAAATAAATGTTATAAGTTTTTTGTAAGACTACCAATTCGCTCTTGACCATCGCGGTGGATTAGGGCCTTAAATTCTCTAATTCTGAGCGAAGAACCATGCCCAGAAGGGACACTAATGGGTTAACGACGGTTTATTTACAAGCAAAGATTTTTTAAACACTTCAATTTATTTAATCGGATGGTTTTTCCCCGCTCTTGGCACGTCTACAACGATAGTGAGTATCATATATTTATATATTTTTCAGGTGATGAAATATCAGAGTACTGAATTTCAGTGACATCTGACAACTGGACCCGTGGCGGTCATACGCGGTTTGGTTTGCGCACTCCTTCCTGCCGCGGATGTGCAAGATGTGGAATGAGCTTCCTCCTGAGGTATTCCTGGAGCGCTATGGCTAGGGCTCTTCAAGAAAGGTGTAAAAAGAGCTCTCCTTCAAAGCCGGCGATGAATTGGCGACTCCCCTGGTGTTGAAAAATGTCCATAGGCGACGGTGCCTGTATTCCATCAGGTGGCCTGTCTGCCTTATCGTTTGGACTAACTATAAAAAAAGACATCCGACTCGTGGTTTTTGTGTGAAAAAATAACAACCACGAGGCTCTCACAAACTCTATCGCATTTATAATATATTATGATCTTTACTTTAATCATACATACCTGAGTTAGGTAAGTGTGTTAAGTTCTGGGTGTTAGATTTAACCGGTCGTATATCCGGTTGCGGCATCGCGGCGATGGCCTCCGCTTTCTCCATCTCCTCCAGCAGGACCCTCGTGAACTCCGCTTGCACATCCGCGGAGTCTGTGTCGCCGTCCACCTGGAGAAGATTGGAATCGGTATAAGTTTTATACGTAGTAGTGATAGGGAAGGGGTAAGTGATTGTAATGCTGGTGGTAGAGATTGGGAAATAAAAGTAGGGAGTGTAGCTATTATGGTAATAGAAAAATTTTTGAAGGTGGTAGAACCAGTGAAGTTCGACTGGGGAAGTACCACCGTCACACCTATTTCTAGCGTGAAGCATTTCTTGCGTTTCGATAGAAGGGTGTGGTTGCCGGCACACTTTCACATGAGGCGACCATCATAGTCCTCGGGAGTAGCGACGCATCTGTGATTGACTTCAGATGGAACCCATATTCTATATGAAGTTGATTACAGATGTCTATGGGCAGCAGTGACCACTTACCATCAGATGGACTGCATGCTCGTTTGCTACTTCAGCCAAATAGAAAAAAGAAACAGTGATAATAGGAGTAATGGTAATAATAGTATTAATTGACGACCCGCGTGGCGGAGTGGTTACCATACTAGTCTGACGCGCAATGTGTCCCGGGTTCGATTCCCGGCCAGACAGGTATCTGAATGAGTAGTTTAGATGTTGTTCTGGGTCTGGGTTTTTGTGTATTCGTCTTGTGTGTGTCCATGGTACCCACGACACAGGAGAAAATCCTACTGGGGGGCTATGAGTGTAGAAAGCGTATGTTTTTTTTTAATTATGGTGGTACTAATAGTATTAATAGAAGTTAGCTGTGATGGTAGATATAATGACTTCAATAGTAACAGTGTTGTTGGCAATGATTGTGTTAGTAGTCGTAGTAAGAATAACCCGCGATGGTCATTGTAAAGGTAGTAATAGTGGCAGCGATGGTAGTAGTAACGGTAATAATAGTATCATCAATAATACAACAACACGTGGTTGTGATGGTGGTAGTAATAATGAAATAAAATGAAATGTAATGAAATGTCTTATTTTGTATAGGCCTACGGAGCACTTACAAATTGTCAGTTACATATATATATTTTTTTTACACTACCACCGAATCGGAACATGACTTTATCTGAGAAGATGAGGCAAGAAACTCAGTGGGTTTGTCTTTTTTTGTATATATTTTTTTTGCCATCTTTACATTGGTAATAAAAGTTAGTTCCAGTACTTTGCTTTATATTTGGCTGGACAAGAAGCATATCTAAATGGTTAAAGTGATAATGTTCCTAAAGGCGGTGTTTGACGGCGGTGCCGGTAGTTCAGATATTAGACTAATTGTGAAATAAGAGCTGAGAGTAGCTGTAGCAATGGTGATGAAGTTGTGGCAGTGGTTATAACAGTCATGATGGTGATTTTTTTTTTCCGAATGAAGTAGCAAACGAGCTTACACTCCACCTGATGGTAAGTGGTCATTGGTTCCCTTGGACATCTGTAATCAACTACATACAGAACATGGGTTCCATCTGAATTTAATCACAGATGCGTTGCTGCTCCCGAGGACTATGATTGTCGCCTCATGTGAAAGAGTTCCGGCAACCACACCCTTCTATCGAAACGCAAGAAATGCTTCACGCTAGAAATAGGTGTGGCGGTGGTACTTCCCCGGTTGATCTACACTGATTCTTACCTTAAAATAGACGCGATATTTTTTTGAAAAATACTATAAATATGATGAAAACAGAAAATAAGCTTACAATAACGAGCCGATGATCCTGGTCAAGGCTCTTCAGCATCGGCAGACTGAGCTCCCTGAACACCTCCAGCCGTCTCCTGAATGCCGCCACGGAGTCATCGCGCCTGCCACGACCCAGCTGTAGCTTGGAGCAGTCCAGGAGCACCATCCGGGGGTAAATGTGGAACTGAAACGATATTGCGTCTCTTGTAAGTATTTTCTTTTTGTTGTTTTTAATATGTGCTCGTAATTAACATGAAAGCTTTAGGTAACATACATACGTAAGTTTTATTTCAAAGGTTGGCGTCGTATTAAATAAGAATGCAGTCCACCTGATGGTAATTAATTGGCCACTATGAGTCATGTACATAAGCTTCAACTTCATATAATAATGTAGTTCTATCTGAAATCAATCTACCAGCGCGAAGCGTGCCAGGTCTGTCCGTCACCTGATACAGTACAACCTACCTCCTCCTCGTACTGCCGCATCTGGTCCAAATCCCTCGGATATCCGTCCAGCACGAGCCCGTGGCCGCTGCGCGCCGCGTCCGCCGCCGCGCCGCGAACGAGCCGCGCGGCCAGCTCGCGCGGCGCCAGCTCCCCGCCGCTCAGCGCGAGGCGGGCCAGCGCGCCGTCCGACCCCACCGTGCCGCCCGCGTCCGCTATTGCGCGGAGACGTTGGCCCACACTGAACGAGTAAATCATTTAATCAATAGAGAGAAAGAAAGAAACATTTATTCCATAGGGCACCACAAAAAAAAAACATAAAATAAAAGACTAAAACTAAACACAAAAAAAAAAAACAAAATATATGATAAATTACAAAAAAAATAATGTGTGCGTATACTAGCGTACACTCGTAAGAAGTGAATCTTCTTTATGACGTTATTTTTCAAAAAATAATTTACTATATGCAACTTTACAGAAATTGGTTAAATAAAGTTAAATTAGATAAAGTTTAATAAAAGGCTTTTATTGAACTTTATCTAATAATCTAATCTATAATAATCTATCTAATATCACGCGTGGTAGGGATAAGAAAAAGATGGCGCGTAACAGAAAAAGATGGCGCGTAACGAAAAAATGTGACACTAATTTTTTTTCCAACCCCGATAAAGAAGTTTCACTTTTGTTTTCCAACCCCGATAAAAGAAGTTTCACTTCAAAAACACAAAGGGGTAAAAAGAAAAGAAAATGAAAGAAATAAAAAAAAAATCAGCTAAATTATTGTAGTGCCACTTCACGAAAAAGGGAGGACTCAGCATGTGTCAACGGCGAGCCGCGACTACTGGTTTTCAGTGCGACCTTAGCGAACGCGGAGTAATAAACGTAAATCGGCATGTTTCTCGATATCGAGATCACTTATAAGATCGACAGATACATATAAGTATATCGCAAATCTAAGATGAAACGTAGCGTGCCTCAGATCCCTGCTTGCCCTGTATCAAAATTAAGTGGAGGGCTCAAGTGAACGGAAAAGATTTCTCACAAAAGAAAGAAAAACTTGTTTTTAATGAAAATAAATATTTATTGAAAATTAGTTGAGGCATAGCATGGGCTTTATATGCCGCTTGGAGCGGAATTTTCGCTCAACCTGTTGCGTTTTTTTTTAGCAAAAAAATGTTCGTCTACCCTACTTACTCTCTGACACTTATCTTACTATATGTCTCTGCAAATTGACGACCAAAAAAAAAGTTGCCAAATGTAAATATTTTCCCATCCTCCATGCTACGTCATTGCGTTAGGGGCCATATAACCCGGGGGCTCCGTACTGTTGATGCAGTTGATATAGCGGTAGCTACGACCCAGAACCTCACCTACTTCCAGATGATTATCCCCATTTCTAACCTGAAGTGCGTCCACCCTTGTCGCTGTGAAACCGCCCGCTGGCACAGCGTGGCCTTGTTGCTGCCGGGACCTCCCACAACCCATAGCGTCGGCGGCGTGGTCGCAACTCCACGAACTCTTATTACTTCCGGCTGTAAGAAATTAGATCAATGTTGTTAGTACCTATTGAAGAGTTATCGTGTATTATTTGTGATGTACCTAATTGAAATTGTTATCGAGCGGGAAACCTTCAGAAGGTACCCGACGCCGTGGGAGCGACGCAGGGTTATGTGGGATTTTTACCGCACTAAAACCCTCCCGGTGGCCGTCCTCGGCGCTAAAAAGGAGGACTCCGGGATCTCGAAACGACTTCAACCGGAATCCTCCGAGCGCGTTGCCCGTAAGTAAGCTTACATCAGTATGTAGGTAAATGGTCAATGCGATACGTGGATATCTGTAACGAATCCTAAATACCATCTCACTTTGATTGAACATTTTACTTAGGTCGGCCTATAGGCGAAAATAATAAGGAAGGCTTACGGGGTTACGAGTCTTTCTTCCCCCCCCCCCCCCCTCAAATAGGCAAAAAATCCTCCAACAAAAGGACGATTTCGTTGTTAGCAAATTTCGGGGTAAATATCGGGTCCTCCTTCCCAGGTGTGAAATAAAGCAGACGTCATCGCCTTTAACATTGTGCTTTAATATTGTTTTGAAAGTAAATTGTTTTTTGTTAATGATCTCAGTGATTCATGTCTTTTCAAGAACGTTGAATAATTAATAAGTTTGTTCAGTCACGAGAAATTCACATTTTGCAATTTGCATAAACGCAACAACTATGTAAAGCATACAAACCGAAATGTAAACATATGTTGTTTAAACTTTATAATTTTCTGTATTTTTATCTGGGCAAAGCTTAGCTATTTCTGTAAATTGCTATTTTACTATCTCAGAAATAGGAAATTTTAAACTGAATCAGAGAAATGCATTGCTAGTACCGAGCAGGGGCGGAAAAGAAAAAAATTAAAATAGCCGACCTTTTCGATTTTGGTGACAAATTTCGGGACTATTTAAAATATCACTAACTGCACGATTTCTTCGTGGTTGTTTGAATTTTATACAAGGGATATCGTAGCACACATGGTGGCGTAATGTCTAATGTGCCTACGTAGGCAGATTCGGAAGAATCCACCTCCTGTTAGTACGGCTTCAAATGTCGTGTAATGGCACGCTCATCTTAATAGGGACATCTTGATAGGGTCCCCTCCTTCTCGGGACGTAGTTAGCGTTATCACTAGCGCTGCCTTAAGTTGTCGGGCCACGAATGTAATGTTAACGCTTTCTCGTGGTCCGTCCCCGAACGTTCAGAGGTAAGTTGCGGAGTTTTAGTTAACATAACCCTTCTTTAAGTACATGTGTCGATTCCTTCGCATTAAAATGGCACTGGTTTATTTGTAGTCTATATGTAGGTTTAGTAGATGTAAAATGTGACTCAAGGTTAAAAATAAATTAAAGATGGAATAAAGTCATGAAGTATTAATTTGTAAAAAAATGGCCCATGAGGGGATCGAACCCGCGACCTTCGCGTTATTAGCACGACGCTCTAACCAACTGAGCTAATGGGCCGATACACAAATTTACGAAATTTTGTGATTGTGTATTTGTGTGCTTGTATTTTCTTTCATTTTTGAACAAACATTTATGTGTTCAGGTAAATATTTTTTAAAATAAATGGTGGCTTGACGGAGGGCAGGGGTCAGATTTGAAGTGGCGGCCCGTCCCTTGCCTCTGATAGCAGGGAGCTTTCAAAAGTCTACTAAATTCTTTTATTAAATCCTACACAAGGGATTAAATACACTGCCTACATAAAATATGGTTAAGATTTGCAAATCTCTACACATTACTTTATATTTAACATTGTGTAGTGGCTCTTAGAGTAGTCTAACTAGTAGACTAGTCTAAGCTGAACTGTGTCCCTAGAGGCTAGACTCTAGGACACAGTTCAGCTTTCTATTTCGTGACATTGATGGCTTACCCGAGGGCCACGAAACATACACTTTAAGAGTCAAAAGTTTTTTCCAGATGTTAGTACCGCTGTAGTTCGACCGGAACGATACCACCGCAACATTTGCAGTGTAAAGCAGCTCTTGCGTTGCGATGCAAAGGTGTGGTTCCTGGCTCACTTTTTATATGAGACGACCATTTTAGTTGTCGGGAGCACCAACGCATCTGTGATTGATTTCATATAAAACCAGTTCTCTATGAAATTGTTCACAGATGTCCATGGGCAGCAGTGATCGCTTATCATTAAGTGGACAGTATGCAGTATTGCCTAATAGTTGAAACTTGCCCACTCGATCGGGAGGTCCGAGGTTCAAACCCAGGCACGCACCACTGATTTATGTGCGTATTAGAAATTAATTATCACTGCTTTTCGGTGTAGGAAAACATTTTGAGGAAATCCGAGAGTTCTTTAAAAAAGGTTCTCTGAGGTGTGTGAAGTCCACAAATTCGCACTTGGCCAGCGCGGTGGACTATGGCCTACAACTCTCTCATTATGAAAGAAGACACGAGCCCAGCAGTGGGACAATAATAAGTTGACGACACACATGCAGTATTGATGAAGTAAATGTACTTTTACGGATAAAAAAGTCATCGTTCTATACTACAAATATCAGAGTTTCAAGGTGGTAGAACCAGTGTAGTTCGACCGGGGAAGTAACACCGCCACACCTATTTCTAGCGTGAAGCATTTCATGCGTGTCGATAGAAGGGTGTGGTTGCCGGCACACTTTCACATGAGGCGACCATCATAGTCCTCGGTAGTAGCAACGCATCTGTGATTGACTTCAGATGGAACCCATGTTCTGTATGTAGTTGATTATGGATGTCGCAGGGTGGCAGTGACCACTTACCATCAGGTGGATTACATGTTCGTTTGCTACTTCAGTCAGATAAAAAAAAAAAGTTCAGAGAAAACAAGTTTATGTGTTTGATCTTGTGATGCTACCTACGAAACTTCGCTGCAAATTGTAGCGTTTTGAAGAAAATCGCTAAATCATTGACAAGTGGTGTAGCTATGGGCCAAAATTATTATTTTTTGTAACCAGGTAACATATGACCGGTGTTTTTGTAGTACTTATGAACTTTCCAAGTCATCTGCAACTAATTTGACATTAAATACCTGTTGTAATACACTTATCCACATTACATTTAATCACATTCAAAACTTTGTTTGATAGCCTATATAACCCTGTTAACAAACTGGCCTTATTCAAATATAGGTATGTAGTATAAAGGCTAAAACCATCAATGACATAGATTTTTAAACCAAAACCAACTGTTACCCTGTTTTGCCTTCAGGTAGACAGCTGTTCATTATGCGTTATTATTCCTTGTTGAGGGGTAAAGTAAATAAAAGGCAGGTCAAGGCACACGCGACCTCTTTTGACGATCATTCGCATCTTTGGCTATTGAAATTTAATATTGGATTTAAGTATTCCTAACATTTTTAAAATATTGAAGTAGTAAGTATTGTTTGTACCCAATTTGTAGACAAATAAAATATTTGTGATTTTTTTGAGTAAACGAGCATATTCCATGTCGAGTCAATCTGATAGTAAGTTGCAGCAGTGGCGGCACAAGGCCTAAACTTAATGCAGGCAAAATTCGACCGAAAAAAAAGGTCGCCAAATCTTAAAGAAAACTTTTCTTTGCGCGGCCCTGTGTCTGTGACAGTGCCGGATCAAGCCAGCGCGGGACCTGTAGCAAATTCTGACAAGTGGCCCATAGTTTGCTTAAGTAACGGTATTGAATAAAACAAACCTGTTATAAATAAACTTTTCTGGACTCAATCTGGGAAAATTTTGTGATGACACTTTCTATATGTACTTCTTTCAGTTTAAGATTTTCAGGATAACAAAGATAGTAAAATATGTAGTAGGTGCTGGACCGCGGGGCCCCTTAAGTAGTGGGACCCGTAGCGTTTGCTACTATTTCTATGTGACTAATTCGGCACTGGTCTGTGAGGCAGGAGGCCCTTTGCGTCGCGAGTCCGTGTGCGGAGGCTCACACCGCCCGCGCCTTACACCGCCACTGAGTTTCAGCTGACTTAATGCTCGTTTGCCACTTCAGTTATATATATATATATATATATATATATATATATATATATATATATATATATATATATATATATATTTGAAGTATATCTATATATACCTACATATGCATACAGAAATCGGTAAAAATAATCAACCTTGGTTTCGACTTTTCTTTTCATAAAAGCCTCATTCTAAAGAAATTGCCGACAAAGGACGAAAATAGATTAAGGTTTTTGTAACGAAAAATACGTTTAGGAAATAACACACATTCATTTTGTCGAATTTCTTCCGTTTTTTCTTTATCTATTGTACAACAAATTGTTGTACAATAGATAAAGAAAAGGGTTTAAATTATAATAAGGAATAGAATTAAGCGTCTATAGTCAAGCAGTTATACATTTTACGTAATTATTTATGGTTTTGCATACGTTGCAAGGTATGACAGATAATAAAGACGTAAGCGTGCGATGTATTTTGCTATGTATGCGTTTTTTTTTATCTGACTGAAGTAGCAAGCCAGCATGCACTCCACCTGATGGTAAGTGGCCAATGCCGCCCATGGACATTTGTAATCATTCAGAACATGGGTTCCATCCGAAGTCAATCACAGATGCGTTGCTACTCCCGAGGACTATGATGGTCGCCTCATGTGAAAGTGTGCCGGCAACCACACCCATCTATAGAAACGCAAGAAATTCTTTACGCTAGAAATAGATGTTACTTCCCCGGTCGAACTACACTGGTTCTGCCAACTAGAAAACCATAAACAATGATTGTTTTGATGAAACGTAATAACCTCTTACATACTAAGGGAACTAGATCCCAGTGCGAGAGTTAAAAATTAATGCCTATGGGCTGTTGTAACTATCATATAAGTCTATACTAATTGTTAATTTTCAACAGCTTTCTTATCGGCCCATTAGCTCAGTTGGTTAGAGCGTCGTGCTAATAACGCGAAGGTCGCGGGTTCGATCCCCTCATGGGCCAGTTTTTTAATAGAAAAAATAACGTTTAATCGAAGTGAAATAAAAAAATGTCAAATACCCAAATTTATGAAGTATATAAATTTAATTGCTGCGTTAAGGTGCAATTGCGTAGGTACTATTTTTTTTCTAAGATGAAGTAGCAAACGAGCAGTCCACCAGATGGAGAATGGAAAGTGCCGCTCATCTGGACATCTATGAGCAACTTTATACGCAACAATGGTTCTATCTGATGTCAATGATTCTTTTCTACTCCCGAGGGATAAATACACTCATAGCCCCACATTAGTATTTTCTTCTGTCGTGGGTACCGTGGACACACACAAGACGAATAGACAAACACCCAGACCTAGAACACAAATCTAAACTCATCTTTCAGATACCTGTCTGGCCGGGAATCGAACCCGGGACCCATTGCGCGTCAGCCAGCAACCACATCCTTCCAACGAAACGCAAGAACTATTTCACGCTAGAAATAGTTGGTGGTGATACATGTGTATAGTATGATTCCGTCATACTACCTTTATACATTTCACCTTGCAAATTAACAAATTATTAGTTTTCGCCTTACCTTTGGGCTGACCATTCTCTCGGCGTTTCCATTTGCCAGCTTCTGCTGTTTTATCGGCATGGGGACCGGCGGCAGAGTGACCGGCGCGGGCTCCGGGTCCACGTTCTCGACTTCGATGTCCTCAGACCTCGCGTCTTCAGCGGGTGCCACGTGCCTCACGGGCGCCGGCTCCACGCCTACTATCTCGCCTGGTATGCCTGTTTCGAGATATTATTTGTTACTAGATTCTTATTATTACTAGATTCTACTTGCGGTTCCGTCTGTCTCGGTCATTTACCACGATAGGGGATATGCTATGATTTAAGGTGATGAAATATATGTGTGCCAAGTGGCTAAATTTCGATACAATTGCGTGAAAATGTAGAAATATTGTCTGAAAAGCGCATTTGATAAAAAAAATAAATTGAAATTTAAAACGAATAGAGGACTCTAGCGGACCGTAATTGTTTCGTGACCCTCTGCTAGACAAATTACCTCGTAAGAACTAAGAAGTATCAAAGTAATAAGAACCTACTCCTTAGTATCGTTTAAAATATAATGTCTTGCTAAAATCAATTCAGCCGCTGTTTTAAATATTTAAGAAAAACAATAAATGGGGTACAACCCATTATTGTCCCACTGCTGGACACGGGTCTTCTCTCAGAATGAGAGAGTATTAGGCCATAGTCCACCGCGCTGGTCAAGTGCGAATTGGTGGACAAAAAAAAATGTTTTATATGCCTATAATATTAACGTGTATCTACACTCTAAATAACTGAACCTGTAATAATAGGAAATTAAATAAATCTATCTATCTTCTATCTTCTTCTTCTTCTATACTATAATAAATCTGTAAGCGGTCGCTGTCTGTACATGGAATAAATTTAGGTGAAAACCATTTCTAGAGGTCTATAATACGATATAGAACCCAAAATAATGGTTTTTAGAAATCTTTTCTGTTTGTCTGTTTGTCTGTTTATCTGTTTGTCTGTTTGTCTGTTTGTTTGTTTGTCTGTTTGTCTGTGTGTTTGAAAACGCTAATCTCAGAAACGGCTTATCCAATTTGAATATAATTTTCACCGATGTGTTGTGGGAAACTTCACTTAACATTTAGTGTTTATTTTATGTAAATCGGTTTATGAATAAAAAAGTTATGTCAATTTAAAACTACGCAGTATTTATTCTGTGTTCGATAAGTGTTAATAAGATAAGTAACTGCATAGTTGAATTGGTTGAAACTAAACATGTTATGGTCTGTAAAATGTATTCCTTTGTTATGTATTTTTTATTGGTTATGTGTGTACCTATGTTATTTGATACTATACAAATCTATATCTCTATATCTACTTATATAAAAACGAAAGGATGCTCTCTCACTCATCTATTGAATAAACATCGCAGAGCCTAAACTGCTAAAGATACGAATATGATTTTTCACTAGGGGTTCCTTTTATGACGTAGACGTCAGTTAAGAATGTATTTTCTGATATCCCCTCCCCCCAATTTAACCAAAAAAGAGGATGTAAGTTTGTATGTCCGTCAATTTTGAGGCTACCTCAATAAAATTTAGTATTACGCTTTGATTTTTATGTTAAAACATCGTATTAAACCGACTTCCAAAAAGGAGGAAGTTATCAATTCGTCTGTATTTTTTTTTATTTTTTTTTTATTTTATATTTGTTACTCGATTTCTCCGCACTGGGTGAACGGTTTTGGATGATTTTTTTTCATTTGAAAGGTAGTGCGTGTCATCGGGTTCCATTTAGTTCACTTTTGACAGTGGCATTCATAAGAAAAGCGCATAAGTCTCATATTTGCATTAACGATGTGCGCGATAAATAGATGAATAACTCAATTTCCTGCCAACAGGTTTTGATGATTTTTCTTTTATTTGAAAGAATGTACTTGAAGGGTACTCTGATGAGTTTGATACGGCTCTGATCATAGGATCCATTTAATTGAAGCAAATTAACGAAATTAGCGATACTCGGCCAAACCTAAGCTGTAGGAGTCCAATTGGGTTGAATGTAGAATGAGATTACTAAGCAGATATTTCCTAAAAAAATTGACCTTCAACTCTTCAATCCTGATGATGCAGGGGTACTACTCACCTGAACCGTACAAGTAAGTCAATTTGTTTTTATGGATATATAATAAGATTATTAAACAAATTCATGGGACAAAAATTTGATCTTCAACTCCTCAACCCTGATGATCTAAGGGTATTTCAAGACTAAACCGTAAGAGTTGGCTATTTGGTACTTACGGTTATGTAATAAAAATACCAAGCAAAGATACACGGTGAAATTTTTGACCTTCAACTCCTCAACCCTGATGATGCAGGGTCACTTCAAGCCCAAGCCATAGGAGATGGCCATTTGGTGCTTTCGGGTATGTAATATGATTACTAAGCAAAGACACAAAATGAAAATTTCGACCTTCAACTCCTCACCCCTGATGAAGCAGGATACTGCTAGCCTAAACTATACGAGATGGGCATTTGGTGCTTTCAGGTATTTAATATAATTACTAAGCAAAGACACATGATGAAAATTTTGACCTTTAACTCCTCAACCCTGATGATGCAGGGGTACTTCAAGTTAGCTATTTAGTGCTTTCGGGTATGTAATATAATTACTAAGCAAAGACAAAAGATGAAAATTTCGATCTTCAACTCCTCAAGCTTGATGATGCAGGGTACTGCAAGCCTAAGCCATAGAAGTTGGCCATTTAATGCTTTCGGATATGTAATATAATTACTAAGCAAAGACACAAGATGAAAATTTTGACCATCATCTCCTCAACCCTGATGATGCAGGGGTGCTTCAAGCCTAAGCCATAGAAGTTAGCTATTTAGTGCTTTCGAGTATATAATATAATTACTAAGCAAAGACACATGATGAAAATTTCGATCTTCAACTCCTCAAGCCTGATGATGCAGGATACTGCAAGCCTAAGCCATAGGAGTTGGCCATTTAATGCTTTCGGGTATGTAATATAATTACTAAGCAAAGACACATGATGACAATTTTGACCTTAAGCTCTCCAGCACTGATGATGCAGGGTACTGCAAGCCCAAGCTATAGAAGTTGGCTCGCAAGTGCTTACGTATAAGTAATAAGAATACTAAGCTAAGACACGGGATATTTTTTTACCTTCAACTCCTCCCTGATGATGCGAGATAGTGCAAGCCCAAATTATAAAAGGTAGTCACATAATGCTTACGGTTGTTTTTATAAGTTTAATGACAGCTCATTAAACTGAAATATTATAAGTTTAATGACAGCTCATTAAACTGAAATGTGAATAATAAATTAAACTTCAATTCATCAACCCTGATAATCTAAGTACACAACCTACTTAAGCCGTATGAGTTTGGTACTTATTGATTACAATACATTACAACCCGTTCTCGAGAGAACATTATGATGAAAAGTGTCAATTTGAATACCTAAATCCTGAAAATGCAAGAGTATTGTCATGTTATTGTTAAGAGTTGGATTTAGCTGTAGCTTTTTAAACAGGATGGGTTAGGTTAGGTTGGAACATAAAAGAAAACATAAAAAATAAGCGAGCAGGGTGCGGCAGCGCCCTGCGAGCGGGTGCGCCCTGTTCGTATGAATTGTAAAAGAGTTTTGATTATGTCTTCTGCTTTACAAAGAACAATGCGGGATTTACGCACACAAATAGCCCGATGCACCTCTTAAAAGATCTTATCTTTGGCCACATGAAACAAAATATGAACTTAGAATATATGTCGCTGTTCAGTGATATTCCAATTTTCTAATGATTTCTTTGTTATCCGGAAAAGTTAAAATCAATCTTTATATCGATACGTCTGCGTTTAAATGTGGAGGAGTTGGTTGAAAAAGTATATCCCGATATTGTTAATACAACCAATAACACTATAAATTTGTTCCAAAAAACGGCTGTATGCCCAACCACCAATGAACGTGTCGATAAAATAAATGATTTTTTTTTCAAAATTTAAAGCAGCGTCACAGATCTACTATTCGGTAGACACAGTCATTGCGATGGAGGAAGTAGTACATTATCCACCAGAATTTTTGAATTCCTTAATGCCTTCCGGAACTCCTGAACACAAATTAATATTAAAAGTAGGTTTACCTATAATCTTACTTAGAAATTTGAATCCGCAAAAATTACTTCAAATAGTATTTACCAATTCGGAAAAGTTCAAATCAATCTTTATAATCGATACGTTTTGGTTCAAATGTGGAGGAGTTGATTGAAAAAAGTATCCCGATATTGTGAATTAGACCACTAAGAATGTAAATTGGGTCAAAAAAGCGATTTACAATGTTAGAATTCGTCTAATTAAAAAAAATACATAATAATACGTTCCTACCCACAAATACACACTTTAAATTAGTTTTTTCACTCTTTGTTTGGCCAGGTAATCCTTGAGCGGCCAAACCGATATTAATGTTACTACTTTTTATCATAGAATTCTCACGGTGTCGAGATTTGCGCGAGAAAAACTTTGTGACACGTTGATTTGCACGCGGGCAAAGCCGCGGGTACAGCTAGTTGTTATAATAAAACTAAAAAAAACCAAAGCATAAAAATTATCACTTGAAAAGGGAAACCTACTACCTAAGTGAAATGGGGATACATAGGTACACACGCTCAAAAAAAAAAAAGTTAAAAAAAGACGAATATAAATCTCTATAGGGAGTTAGTAACAAAAAAAAATGTCAATTTATGAAATACTAGCCTTTGCCCGCGGCTTCGCTCGCGTGGAACTTAGTCTGCCACATGAAGTGTGCAAGTTGGTAGAGCAATGGTTCAACCAGGGAGGCATTACCGCCACACCTATTTCTACCGTGAAGCAGTTCTTGCATTTCATTAGAAGGGTGTAGCTGCCGGCTTACTTTTATATGAGGAGATCATCATAGTCCTCGGGAGTAGCAACGCATTTGTGATTGATTTCAGATTGAACCCTTGCCCTACTTCCTAAATCTGTGTGTTCAAATTTCAAATCACAGGCACGTATATTAATTTGAATTAGTTTTGTCGGAAACAGATATTAATGCTTACTCTGAAATGATAAGTTTTAAGAAAGGGTCTCAAAACGCGCGACGGTTACCAACGCGCAGTTGGCTAGCGTGGTAACGACCTACACTACTGCTAATCTGACATATGTGCCGAGTTGTGTAACATTAAAAGGTCGATGATGATTTAATAACATATTTAACATTTTCCACTCTTTCATTCTCATTGACCTTTTTTTTCTTTTTATCGAGGGAGAAACCTTCAAAAGGTACCATAAGCCGTGGGAGCGACGCAGGGTTATGTTGGATTCTTATCGCACCAGGACTCCGGGATCTTCAAAGGAACGCAACTGGAGTCCTCTGAGTGCATTGCCCCATCGGCTGGCCCTACCACTCCATTTGGTCTTTACCACGATATGCGATCACACGTATACCACCGTCCTTCCCGGGATCGCCTGGCTGGACGGTTCAAGCACCGTGCATCCTGGCTCTTACGACAGCATGCGCCCACACATGCTGACTGGGTGTTTCGAGCTCCCAGTCTAGCCACCCGCAACCCCGAAAGCCCCCTTTTAGTCGCCTCTTACCACAGACAGGGATACCATAGCCTTATTCCCGGAACTACAGGGCCGTCATTTACCTTTCACATTTTGCTCCGTGTTTTATAACCATTCAAATAATAATATCATACAACTTCATTGTATACGGCGGCGGCGCACGGCGCGTACTGCCGGTCAATCAATTGATTACGCAATATGTTATACTCGTAATATCTTCTAAACTACTTATCTAATTTACATGGTGTAAAAGGCAGATTCAATCTTTATGCTTGATTTTTTGAAATCATTTATTTTGATAAGGATTTATATTTAGTTTGTATAAAACTCATGGAAACATCAACTTCATATTTTTTAAAATTTCAAAGTATAAAAAGAGTTATTGTGGGTTATACATAAAATATAGACATATGCTGTTGCGGACTTTTATTTAGATCTATGTGAGCCAAACAATCCCACGGTACATTATATTTGGGTATCTCCAGCGGTTTAGGCAGCGTACGCGAAAATAACTCTCAGAGGACAATTTTCTTTGCGGCTAACCGGATATTTCTCGTTATATTATAACCTAATAACAAAAAAATCGGTATAAATTATAGTTCATGTGTTATTCTGATGTATAACCTATACTACTGTAAAGTTTCAACCAAATCCGTTGAGTAGTTTTTGCGTGAAAGAATAACAAACATACATACATCCATCCTCACATACTTTCGCATTTATAATATTAAGTAGGATAGGACAAGTAGGATTAACCAAAAATACTGACCACTTGCGCCGACGCCGACCGCGCTGACTCCGTTCATGGTCTGGTCTTCCAAAGGGCCTAGAATCTGTAGCACGGCAGCCAGGAAGTCCTTGTACACTTCATCTGGATTGCGTTCTCCATTTACCTGCAACCAAATATGCATTAGAATATATATTTTAATTGAATAAAGTATTAAAATCAAAATACAGAAAATTCGCTATAATATATTTTTATTTTATTATATTTATTTAAAAAGGGTAGCCAACAAGACAATACATTTCACTTACAACTATAAAAACTAAAAAAGGCTTAAATTAAATGCTGTCTTAATAACAGGCCACCAAGGCATGCATCGTGGTCGAGTTTAATACTTAAGATTATATAACACTTAATTGTACGTACAATAACAATAATTACGTATGGTATAAATATGTAAATGTGTTATGTATGTATATATGTATAGTAAGAAAAAAAGGGGTTAACGATTACAAAAATATTGTAATTAATTGAATGCAATTAATCCTATAATAAACATTTTATAGAGTTCTTAAATTTACTAATTTTATTATTAAATATGTCTAATGTAGGTTCTTTTGATAGGGCGTTGTATTGACGTTGAATTCTGTCTTGAATATTTGTCTGTGTGTGTCTATATTTGTATGCGAAGAGGTTAAAAAGATATTATTAGGATTTGAATGTGCCAATTTTGTTTTACCAATTTTGTTTTACACGAATAATCCTATTGCACTAATTAGGATGTGATGTACAAGATGATGTTGTGTCTAACAAGTGCCTCGTAAAAATGACGGATTTGTAACTACTTGACACATATTAACAGACTTAAAATTAAAACAAGACAACAAGAAGGTTCTAAGTTTAAGTACATACCTACTTATAAGGAATATATACTTACTAAAATTATTATTGTAGATGCTATTTAAAATTAATTGTAACAAAACATATACGTAGGCGATTTTAATTATTAATATTGCGCAAGCGCATGATGGAATTATATAAAATCCCTATAAGAAAAAATATTAGTAGCAAAATGTGTATTTCTGTCAAATGTTACTTAGCATAAAATAAGAAAAAAGTTTCATGGCCCATGAGGGGATCGAACCCGCGACCTTCGCGTTATTAGCACGACGCTCTAACCAACTGAGCTAATGGGCCGATGAGCCACATGACGAAATTTTATATCAGAACTCATGAATCTACATCAATTTCTAGATAAACGATTTCTGTAAGCCTTGATTACAAAACAATTGTGTAATACTACACATACATCTTATCTAATTTTATTATAATATTATAAATGAATAAGAAAATAATAAAAGTTTGTGAGTATGTGAAAATAGGTGTATGTCACTCCTTCCTGAAAAAGCAGCAATTACATTTCGCTAAAATTTGGCACACAAATAATTTGAAGCTGGTAGAACCAGTTCGACCGAGGAAGTATCACCGCTACACCTATTTCTAGCATGAAGCATTTCTTGCGTTTCGATGAAAGGGTGTGGTTGCCGGCACACTTTTAAATGAGGCGACATGTCCTCGGGAGTAATCATAGTCCTCGGGAGTAGCAACGCATTTGTGATTAACTTCAGATAGAACCCATGTTCTGTATGAAGTTGATTACAGATGTCCATGAGCGGCAGGGACCACATACCATCAGGTGGACTGCATGCTCATTTGCTACTTCAGTCAGATAAAAAAAATATGACCTATATTATGTTTATTACGGTCTATGCGCAGACGTGACGGTACCTACAACAGAATGTTTTTATGCGCATATTAAAAAAACTGCAACAAAATCTGCCCAAGATGAGATATATTTACTGGCGCAATTCTCTATTTCTCAATCACAGTTTCTGAAAAATCTGCTATGTATTTAATAATCTCACTTTTCGTCAACCATATAGTTATATTTTATACACACAAATTTGTACTGTGATAGGAAGGTGTAAGTGTTTGATATAAGAAAAAAATGGCCTGAAAAAAATTTGCATATGTAGGAGAAAGAACGAAGAAGATTTTGGAATATCTGTACATAAACCTTTGATTTTTGTCCCTTGAAAATTTAGTGGAAATGTTTAAATGGCAGAAAAAAATAAACTGGAACCCTATCTTTCATCTTCATGCACTAAACTTATAAATCTACTTTCTCTCACATGCAACAAAATACCGGTATATCCATTCTGCAACTCATGCGTTACAGTCTTTTTAACGGTGGGTACTTTTAATAGATATCTAATAACAAGCTAAAATATTGTCATCATAACTATCACAAAAGTTTTGAAAAAGGATTTCATGTAGATATTTGAAGACAATGAATATAAAACTCTTCTTCTTCAACGGACATTTCCCCAATTTTTAATAAGGGTCGGCTCTCCTCGTCATTTTCTCTCCAGAGCTGAATATGAATATAAAAATGATAAAATAAATTTATTAATATCTTGTTTGCTATTTGTTTTTATTAGGCGCCTGAAAATACTACGTACCTACGAATGAATACCCGACAAACATTCACACTTATAATTATCGAACTCTGTACACTTCGAAATAATAATATCTAGGTCATCGAATGTTCGATCTTTTACTAAAACTTCATAAATGGTGCTTTATAAGCGATGTTAGTTCTAGCCACTTATTAATTTACTAGGGAAAGACCAAATGTTCCAACTTTCACGTACCTACTCGTACAAATTCGATGAAACGAAAGCTGACATCATTCAATGACACATTATCATTAGCTCTAGCGTTTTTACAGTATATAAAATGTTCTAGAAGTAGCATTGGATGGCCAAAGTAAACGCCACATTATGGCATCATAGTCAACCCAATATCGTCCCACTGCTGGGCACGGGTCTTCTCTCGGAATGAGAGAGTTCTAGGTCATAGTCCTCCGCGCTGGCCAAGTGCGAGTTGGTGGACTTCACACACCTCCGAGAACTTTTTTTTAAAGAACTCTCGGGTGTGTAGCTTTCCTCACGATGTTTTCCTTCACCGAAAAGCAGTGATAATTAAATTCTAAAACGCACATAAATCAGTGGTGCGTGCCTGGGTATGAACTTCGGACCTCCCGATTGAGAGAGCAAGTTTCAACCATTAGGCTATCACTGCTCTCACATGATGTACTTATACAGTTTCAGAATACATTCGGACACAGTAACGTCTTATACTTGTAAATTCTTATAATGATCCACATTATGATTATACCCTCCTTTTTATACAAAACATGGCAGGCGTTGAAACCGTCACAGAGACAAAAACATTACTATTAATCTATATGCATTTATAATATTTATTTATATAATCATTAATATTTATTAATACTGTGACTTCCATTGATTTATGTTATTTAAAATAACATAGCACGATAAATTTAAATACAATTATTATATAAGTATATAGATTCTTATTGATTTTTATAACTAATGTAGTCACAAGTTTAACAGTAGTGTCCCCAGGCAAGCTACTTGTTGGTTGGTAACAAAAAGCATAGAGGTATTCTATATATTTTATAGACAGAGCAGGGCAGCCAGTCTTTGAACCGTCCTTCGCTCAAAAAGAGAGCTAAACTGCTGATGCTTTCTCCATTTCTCTCTTCTGCCGAAATTAGGAGAGAGACAGGTAGGGCCCCCAAGAGACGAACTCATGAGGACGATGACGAACCCACTTTCACATGAGGCGACCATCATAGTATCCTCGGAAGTAGCAACGCATCTGAGATTAACTTGAAATAGAAGATAGAACCCGTGTTCTATATGAAATTGATTACAGATGTCCATGGGCAGCAGTGACCACTTACCATCAGATGGACTGCATGCTCGTTTGCTACTTCAGTCATAAAAAAATATCCTTACGTGCCCAGGGTCACTTACAGGTAAAAGACGTCCCTGGTTTTATGATAAAGGTTTCTGTATGGCAGAAACCTTGCCATAAATTAATTAAGGAACTATACCGAATGTACTGAGGTCTAAAATGGATCACCTCATGATAACGCGTCAACAACTTTATACCCTCTAAGTCTAGCCTGCAGGTTGTCATGGGTGGATTATTTAGTACCAAATGGACTGTATTTACCAGGTGGAAGACACAGTGCAGTAAGACCGAGGAGTTACCACTGCCAGAGCTATTCCTAACAGCAGGTCTTGCGTTTCGATAGAATGGTGTGGTTGCCGGCACATTATATAGGGCGACAATAGTCCTTGTGAGCAGCAACGCACCTGTGATAAACTTCAAGTAGAACCCATGAAATTGCTTATAGATGCCCATGGGTGACATTGACAGTTACCATCAGGTGGACTGCGTGCTCGTATACTACTTCAATCTTATAAAAAAATACCTATCTCTTATTTCATTTTCGTAAAAAAAATATTTGTAATACATAACATAAACTAATGTCCTAAGACAAATCTGTGATTGAACAACTTCAGATAGAACTCCATTTCTATATGAAATTTATTACAGATGTCGATGTTTCAGGAACCTCTTACCATCTGATGGACTGTACAATCGTTAGCTATTTCAATCGGAAAAAATGAAATAAACGAGTAAAGACAGCTAGAAACTAGGTAATACACTGTAACCTAACTTCAGCTCGCAGCGTTTAGAAACAAGAACACATAAATATTAAAAGACACCGGGCAGGTCGAGTTTATTATTCACTAGAAAATTATACAGGATGACCAACACGTGTATGCATTTCGACCGTTGCAGGTTACGGGACCCGCCCACCGCCGGCGAAGAACGTACCACTGCATATTTTATGAAGGTACAGTCATCGGCGGCATTAAATTTTCACGAAACATCTTAAACACCTGTGCACTGACACGAACAGGGCCGGATTTAGTGTCTGGAGACCAAGGGCAATAAAGGTGTGAAGCCTCCCCCTTGCACCAAAATTTCCAAATAAAATTAACAAAGGTTTTCAGTCAAGTTTTTAATGAAATAATTGATTGTGAAACCAAGTAGATTATTTTACGTCCGTCCTTGATTGTAAAACCAATTCTTGTACGTCCATCATTTTAGGTGGCGAAAAAATTAGGTCAACTAATCTTTGACACTAGTGCTTCTGCAATTTAACGAAAAAAAGGGCATAAAATCTAAATATACCAGGAAAATTTGACTAATAGTGTTTACTCATCGAAATTTAATTATTACTTTTCGAAATCACTAGTCTAGTGTTCTAGTAAAAAAGAAGAACAATCATATGGGGAGATCTCGGGGCAGTTGCGCCTGTAGTCCTCTACTAAGTCCGACCCTGGACACGAAATTAATTTTCTAGACGTAAAATGCCGTCCGTATAGACATGACCATTCGACATTAATTAATCAAAGTAATTGCATGAGAACAAACACGTGTACAATCGAACCATGAACATCTGTACATAGATTTGCTGTTTTAGGTATGTAACGAATAATAATTGCGTCTATTTTTGCCAAATGGGCTTCTACACAAAATTGTTAGTAAAATCGGAGATCATTCAATAAATCTCCTTTTTAACACGAAGACCTGTAGATATCGTTTAAAAATACATATTTCGAACGGAGGTCGATCGATGGACCTTGATTTTTTAAATATTTGCAATTTTTGTACGACCACAAACACTTTTATTAGGCAGATATACGTTGCAGTGGTGCCTGTAGAGTTAAACCAAGAAGGGTTCTACCATCTTCCAAAAAATGTTATCTAAATTTATATTGATTAAATCATAAATTGATTTGTATATTTAAAATCGTCATCGACTCATTATTGTCCCACAGGTGGGCAGTAGTCTATGCTCAGAATAAGAGAGGTTTAGGCCACAGTTCATCGCGCTGGCCAAGTGTGAATTGAAGCTTTTATTGGTAGTTATATTTAAGATTGCTGTGTTAATATCCTAAAAAAGAACCGGTATATTTAATTGAAATAAAGTTTCATTACTTCAGGCATCGGCCCATTAGCTCAGTTGGTTAGAGCGTCGTGCTAATAACGCGAAGGTCGCGGGTTCGATCCCCTCATGGGCCAAGTGCACTTTTTAGTACGCAGTTTGATTTTTAAAAAGCACTAGCACGCTGTATCACATTAAATGAGCTATAAAAAATCGTATCTGACATATCCGAATGTGGACTACTTTTTTATGCTCACTAGCCGATTGTATCTGATGAGTGAGTTCATGACTTAAAGTTGTAAATGATTGTAATAATGGCGTATGTCCAAACTAAGTGCAATTTTACTGATATATAAAGCGCACGTTGTAGCGCAATCGCATTTTTTTCAGAGAAAATGACATACGATTTCGAAAGGTTAAACCATCTTAAATTTACAGTAGTTAGTTTTTTTTATAATATTGAAATAGCAAACGAGCATGCAGTCCACCTGATGGTAAGTGGTCACTGCTGCCCATGGACACCTGTAAGCAACTTCATACAGAACATGGGGCTCTATCTGAAGTCGATTACGGGCGCATTGCTACTCCCGAGGACTAAGATGGTCGCCTCATATAAAAGTGTGCCGGCAACCACACCCTTCCATCGAAACGCAAAAACTGCTTCAAGTTAGAAATAGGTGTGGCGGTGGTACTTCCCCGGGCGAACTACACTGGTTCTACCAAATATAAAAGTTAGTAGCAACACGCTGATAATTGTACCCTTCAAATGATTCATATTTGTAAGAAAACGTTTTAACGAATTAAAGAAATTCGTAAGTAAAATCCATTTTATTCCAAGATAAAATTACGTCCATGTTTACAAGTGGCAAATGAAATGCGAATTCAGACGCAATAGACATAGACCATTAGATTAGAGCCTATTGCTCTAATGAGTAGACCGATGTGACCACTTTCACGTGACCACTATCACATGAGGCAGCCATCATAATCGTTAGAAGATGCTTAAAGATGTCCATATCCAATACTTACGTACCAGGAGAACTGCAACAATCTTATATAAAAACGACTCCAAAAGGGTATAGGTACATGAATCATAATTCACGACATAACGTATAGCGTAGGAAAAAACATATATATTTCAACAAACAAACGCTATTCGGAAAATTTCCAAGCTATACTTTTCCGACATGTAATAGCCACGTGTCACAGGTTAACCGGCAATTTCCTCATACAATATGCAAAGCGTCTTGTGCCGACAATTGTATAATTTGTGTAAACATTGCGAGCGTACAAGTCACCCTTTTACGATATGCGACCCCGTTACCTTCTTTATGCTAAATTAGAAAGGATTATTTAAAAAAAAATGTCTATTAAAAATATCTTTAACAAATGTTAACATACCTATATTATTTTTATTTATTTTAAAAGTACCGTTAACCAGATGGAACTTCATCCTTCGGCGTGTGATCCGTTGGAGGAAAGATGACGTAGGCACCAGGTCAAAAAGTTTCTCGGAGCACTCACCATTAGGTATAAAGCCGGTAGAACACGCAGAGGGAGCCTATGTCCTTCCGTAGACTCAAGGGTTCTAACCGTTCGGTGATCCGTGGATCGTTGACGATTCGGATCGCGCGTTTCTGGACGGAGTCAAATGGGTTAAGTTGGAATAGGGGCGCCCCTGCCCAGAGATGCGAGCAGTACTCCATGTGGGGATTTAAACATGGTCTCACTGAAAACCAGCAGCTATGATTACTCACGGCATCAGTCTGAGTGTGACCCTTTTTTCATCATGTGGCTGTGCAAATTTTTATTTTGGTTTATTGTTATGTTTGTTTTTTTTATCATTTTTTTGTAATTCTGTTCTTTGTTTCTTTTTATTTTCTGTTAATCTTTTTTGCTTGTATATGTTTTTCTTGTCAGTCACTGTACGGAAAAAAATAAAGTTTTTTTTTCTTTCTTTTTTCCAAAGATAGTTCCTTTGATAAGTTTATGATATTTAGCCGTGTTAAAATTTGCGTAGTTATGTTGATACATTTGATTTGTTTACTTAGCAAACTTGGCCACATATGTCGCACAACCGATGGCCGATGGGGCAGATGAGTTCTCGAATGGAGACCACGATCCGGCAGACGTAGTGTGGGACGCCCTCCGGCTCGCTGGACTGATGACCTTAAGAGGGTTGGAGGCAGTGCTTGGATGAGAGTAGCTAATGACCGAGCATTGTGGCACAGCATGGGGGAGGCCTATGTCCAGCAGTGGAATGATAAAGGCTGATGATGATGATGACTTAGCAAACTGGCATTCAATCAATGTGATGGTAGAAACTGTAACCGTTGTATATCTACATATAAGCAATCAATACCAGTTAGGATTGAGTTTCTGCCTGAGATTTACCACAAACGCGTTACTTACCTTGACGATTAATTGATGATTGGAATGTGTTGTATAATTCGCTCTCCTTACCACACAACACAAAAGAAAAACAGCAGTACGCAACAGCACGTAATACCTTTGTTATATGTTAGAAAAAGGTGACTGAAGGGAGACCGGAGCGGGGTCACAAATGGCTGTACTATTGCATGTCTCTAAAGCGAAGCGTTTCAGATAGTGCTCTACTCCTGCCTCTACATTTTCTATTTATAATTGGAGGAGTTTCAAGCAAGCAGGATATTTTTTTTATCTGACTGAAGTAACAAACGAGCATGCAGTCCACCTATTGGTAAGTGGTCACTGCCGCCCATGGACATCTGTAATCAACTACATATAGAACATGGGTTCCATCTGAAGTCAATCACAGATGTGTTGCTACTTCCGTGGACTATGATGGACGCCTCATGTGAAAGAGTGTGTGTTAATTTAATATCACATTATTTTTCGAGAATATACGTGTCGGCCCATTAGCTCAGTTGGTTAGAGCGTCGTGCTAATAACGCGAAGGTCGCGGGTTCGATCCCCTCATGGGCCACGTAACATTTTGTATTTTTATTATTGCAAATAACTGTTTGCTTATAATAGAAAATGAGAACGTATCTTCGCCTGACTTGTTTGTGAGATTTAATTATAAAATACAATTATTTGTAAAGTGATTAAAAAGATCTAATCTATCTCTATTCCTTTGTCTACCATTTAGTTCGACACTTATTTTTCCACGGCATTAAATTTGTCTATATTTATATTATCAGGGATATCTCAGTTGGAGGGGTTCCAAGTTTTGATAATTATTGGCTACAATGTTGTTTAATCTCTGCATTTGTCTTTATTTGGCGTCCGGGTATGCCAATTTATAATTAACATTGAATTTCCAAATCTGATGAATAAATATAATTTGATATATGGCAAGCTGGTTAAAGTAGGCTTTGATTGAAGTGTGGATCTGTGGATTTAATAGAAAAGATAAAATAAGTATAATTTAAGAAATTGACGATCCAAAGAGAGAAAAAATGGTCGTCAAAACGAAATATTTTGCCGCCCCCCAAAATGTGCCCGGCCGGGGCGTACCGCCCCTTCCCCATCTCCACGCTACGCCACTGACGCCCAGAGAGAGAGAGCATAGAGATCAGATTTTCTGTTCCTACCTAAATATACCTGTGCATACCTACCTAGCCGTTATGTACTTACGTTACACAAGTAATATACCTTTTATGAATTATGAACGATTACATCTATTCCTGTCGCTAGGAACGAGGTAGGAGCAACGAAATCCTCTGTCTGTCTTAAGAGGCGACTAAAAGAATGCTCACTGGATTGCGGGCGGTAAAATTGGGAGTTCGAACCGCCTAGCCAGCGGCCCTTGAAAGTGGCTGGTGTGTGTACCAGCAAACCACTGTAAATGCCTAAAGACGCGAGATGAGCGTCAACCCTCTTAAGAAAATCCCGATCAAGGCATCGCACTCAAAGAACTTCTATCGCGTTTAGTTATAAGTACGGGAGTCCTCTACATAGCGCCTAGAGAGACAACCTAGGAGCTTTTAGTGCAGGAAAAAATGCCACACTGCCCAGTGTCGTTCCAACGTTATCGTAGTCATTTTTCAGAAGTTTCCTCCCCCTCCTCACCGAAATAAAATACCAAATGTATACATATAAATTTTCAGGAAAAAGGCCATTATTATCAAATTATCTACGCGTATCCGACATCATGTAGTGACATCAGTAGTTTTGTTATTGACAAATCAATGGCCGTCAAGACAAGTACTCGAATGGGTAGACGCTACGTAATATATCGATTGCCTGTCCGTCGGTCAATGTTCAATGTCATTATCTTAGTTTCAAGTGCTTATTTGTTTTTGATTTTATATTTCGATGAAATGAAATGTCTACCGGGGCACTTACAAATTGTCAGTTTTTTTTTTCTTACACCACCACCGGATCGGAATACGACCTCAACTGAGAAGATCCGGCAAGAAACTCACCGGGTTGTCTTTTTTCTTATTTATATCCATTTTTTTAAAATACAATTACAATCATGTTTTTTTACATGGTAATGAAAGTTAGCTTCAGTATCTTGCATTACAGTTCAGTAAAAGAGAGCCGTGTTTGGCAAGATACGCTACACTTTGACATTTATTAATTATACTATAGTAATGTCTATTATTGCTCAGTTCCAAGCTGTTTTGTCCTCTATGTAATCAGAAATTTTATAATACGCTTTACGGCAGAGTTTAGGGCGATGGGCGACTGAGCCAGACTCTACCTTATTTGAAGACATATATATGTAAAGCATATGTCCATTGCACATAATTATCATCGTTAGAAAAAGTGACAGAAAGATCTGGCCGTCCATGAAGTGTTCGTCCGAAAAGGCGATCCAAGCAGTAATGGAAGGAATTATAAGAAATCCTGCCCGAAAGCAAACGATTTTATCTCGAGGGATTCGGATAGCACTTTAACCATGTTGAGTATACCTACATAAGTACGTACGCAATACGTACGTATAGGTAGGTACGCAAAGCGAGATGACAGATAAATTTTGTTTACAGATGAGATTTTTTACAATTTCTTGCGTTTCGAATGAAGAGTGTGGTTGCCGGCACACTTTCACATGAGGCGACCATCATAGTCCTCGGGAGTAGCATCGCGTCTGTGATTGACTTCAAATGGAACCCATGTACTGTATGTAGGTGAGTACAGATGTCCATGGGCGGCAGTGACTTACCATCAGGTGGACTGCATGCTCGTTTGCTACTTCAGTCAGATAAAAAAAATTATAATTATGCTGAAAGCTCTAAGGAAGCTTCCCAATGAGTCAACAGTGGACAACATGAAGTGAAGAATTTTCCCATAGAAAGAGGGCGTGCTGCTATTGTTAACTGTCCTCAACGTTTATGGGACTGTATATATTAATGGATTTGTATTAATGTATCCAACTAACACCCTATAATAGTAATATTAGACTTTATATACAACATAGGTTCTATCTGAAGTCAAACACAGACGCGTTGCTACTCCTGAAGACTGAGATGAACAGATGTGGCGGTGGTACTCCGGTTATGATAATAGAAACTCATTTTTCGGTTCTCCTTTTTCACTGATAACCGGCATCATATTTAAAAATAGTAGTCACTCAGCAAATTGGGCATACACTTACTTATATTCGCTCGAACAACAATACGGAGAGTACTGAACAACAGTTCGGACGGAGTCGGGTAAAAACCAATTAAGTTTCATACAAAAATATTAACTCACTAGCTGAACTCCGCAGCTTCGCCTGCGTTAAGGAAATCGATGTATCGTTTGTCCCGTGGGAATAAGATATTTTCCCACGGTAAAAAGTAGCCTATATGTTAATCCAGAGTGTTAGCTAACTCCCTACCAAATTTTATGAAAATCGTTCCAGCTGTTTAGACGCGAAGAAGTAACAAACATACACACTCACAAACTTTGGCCATTATAATATTAAGTATGGTATGTCATTTGATAGCCCATGTTGGTTCTACATTAACGCATTGAAAATATTATGTAATCTGAGCGGAGAGATTAAACTTTCATTTTTATAATATGCTATTGAAGAATGTTGAATAATTTTAGCCATCTTCACGCCGGCCCATTAGCTCAGTTGGTTAGAGCGTCGTGCTAATAACGCGAAGGTCGCGGGTTCGATCCCCTCATGGGCCATGTTAAGCTTTTTGAAACACATATTTTTTTTTGCATTTATATTAAATTTCACCATTCATGCTGATGAGTTTTAGCATTGGCGTTACCAAGGGAGAGAAGGGAGGTCGCCTTCTCACTCCCCATAAGGAGGCTCAAAATTGGATTTATATCTTGGATTTTTTTTTATGCAAAAACCAATGCTCCATATATATGTCCCTCTCTCCCTCAGCCCTTCTAAAGTTCACGACGCCCGGTCCGATGCATGCTTATCATTAAAAAAATACAAGGAATTTCATTCCTTTTACTTAAATGTTCAATATTGATTAATAATCAATCTAATATATAAAATTCTCGTGTCACAAAGTTCGTTCCCGGACTCCTCCGAAACGACTTGACCGATTCTCATGAAATTTTGTGAGCATATTGAGTAGGTCTGGGAATCGGCCAACATCTATTTTTCATACCCCTTAGTGATAAGGGTTGTCCACCTTTAACATACTTTCTTTATTTTTTATATGGCAAAACAACGTTTGCCGAGTCAGTAGTATTGTTATAATATCCACTGGCCTAAAATTCATCCATAATTATGGTTGAGTTGAGACCAGTGGATGTAATACGTACAGTGGTCGAGATTAGACTATATTTAATATTCATATTATCTTGTTTTAAAAATGTCACGTTCAATAAATAATAGACTTATGGTCGATTATCACAATGTTGTGTTTAATATTTCAACGTATAACATGATAAGCTGAAAAATTTATTGCTCCCGGATTACAAAATGAATAAACAAGAATTACTTCACTACATAGTACAAAACAAAGTCGCTTCTCGCTGTCTGTCCCTATGTAAGCTTAGATCTTTTAAACTACGCCACAGATTTTAATCCATTTTTTTTAATAGATAGAGTGATTCAAAACGATAGTTTTTGTGTATAATATATGCATAATATAGTGGAGGAGCACTGATATTTTTAGATTTTTTGACTTTTAGTCGAAACAAACTAAAAAAGTACAATCAAAACAAAAGTACATCTTGTCTGATTAAAGTAGCAAACGAGCATGCAGTCCATCTGCAGGTAATAAAACATGGGTTCTATCTAAAGTCAATCTCATTTGCGTTGCTACTCCCGAGGGCTAAGAATTTCTCCTCACATGATAGTGAACTGGCAACCACGCCATTCTACCATAAGACAAGAGCTTGTTCACGCTATTGATAACTGGGATGGAGGTACCTCTCTGATCGAACCACATATGAAAGAAAGAAAGAAAGAAATTTATTTATTCAGGTAACTTGCAGCACTCACAAAATGCATATGCACTAAATATAATAAAAATAAACAATGAATAAATAATAACAACATATTATGTTGTTAATGTATTGGTTATCTTTATATGCTCTACCGTCTTGAAGTATTTTGCGTGTGTACGAAGCTATAACTTTTTTTGATTCGTTCACACTCCTCTTGAGCACAATGAAGAATAAAGTCTGGCAACGTTTAACTAATTGCCCCACGTTAGCGCAACTGACCTAAGCTGAGGTTCGTACCCCACAGGAAATATCATTGGACAGCTGCGATTTAAACAGAGGCGGAAGGGATTCAGGCAACAGCTGGGTCTGCAATCGTCCATGCCTCTAGCGTCGAGGTCTGACGACGACGGGCGGTCTAACGCGCAACACGATCCGGGTTCGATTCCCGGCTAGACATCTGAATGATGAGTTTAGATTCCTGTTCTGGTCTGGGTGTTTGTGTATTCGTCTTTGTGTGTCCATGGTACCCACGACACAGGAGAAAGTCCTAGTGTGGGGCTATGAGTGTAGAAAGCGTGTATAGAAAACATCCTTCCAGTCCACAGCCTTGATTTTAGCTTTAGGTCTGCCATAAAAAAACTCCGTAAAAACTACTAGGGCCAACAGCAACTACACAACCGCTTAAATATTATAACAGTGTAATCGACGTTATAAAAAAGTGTACTCACAGCAATCAACATGTTGCTCTGGTCAAAGTAATCGGCAACGGGGATGACGTTCTTGTAGAAGTTGTTCAGCTCCATGCGCGCCAGGCTGAGCACCACGTGGCCGAGCCGCGCGCCGTACTCGATTTGCCGCTCCAGCACCCGCTGCCGCCAGCTCACTAGGATCACGCCGCTTATTGTCTGGATCTGGAGGGCGTTTGGAAATTAATAAAAAATTACCCCATATTTTTGTGACTGAAGTGACAAACGAGCATGCAGTCCAAGCAGGGCGTTCGGGAATGAATTGGGGTCGTTTTTTATTACTGAAGTAGTAAACGAGCAGGCAGTCCACCTGATGGTAAGTGACCACTGCCCCCCTTGGACTGTAAGCAACTTCATACAGAACATTGGTTCTATCTGAAGTCAATCACAGGTGCGACGCTCCTCTCGAGGACTATGATGGTCGCCTCATATAAAAGTGTACCGGCCACTACACCCTTCCATCGAAACGCAAGAAATGCTTCACGCGAGAAATAGGTGTGGCGGTAGTAGGTACCTAGGTACTACCCTGGTCGGATACCACTGGTTCTGTCACCTACACAATTTGTTTTTTCTTTTTTTGTTTGTTCTCCAGGGGGAAACTTTCCAAAGGTACCTAACGCTATGAGACCGACGCAGGGTTACGTGGGATTTTTACTGCACCAAAATCCCACCGTGGCCGCCTCCAGCGCTATAAAGAGGACTCCGGGATCCCAAAAGGAGCGCAACCGGAGTCCTCTGAACGCGTTGTCCCACTGGGCTCCTTTTAGGTTTAAATTATGGTTCTATCGTTTCGATGTTTTCACTATTATGAATATCGATAAATAATTGTAAATAGTTAAAACTTAGTTATTACCACGGCTTCGCTCTCGTAGGTTACGTCTACCACGAATACGTATGCTATTTAATAAATATTAAAAGATTATTATGATATTAAGAGCAACGATCCTTACAAACGTTCTACAGCCTTACAAAGGTTCATATTAGGAGAGGTATAGATTTTCAATTATTTTTAAATCGTATGTTAGATCACGTTTACCAATAATCAATTGTATATCAATTTATCAATGTCAACATTATAATATCAATCAATCGTCGATCGTCGATCAATAATCAAATTAACGCGCAATATAACTATTTCGCTGCTTTAAGGTCATATTTGATTGCATCCGAGACAAAGATTGTATAAGAACAGCTCTTTTTGTACATTTACCACTTTTTTTATTTATTTGACTCACTGCCACTCATGGACATCTGTAATCAACTTCATGCAGAGCATGGTTTCTATCTGAAGTCAATTACAGATGCGTTGCTACTCCCGAGGACTATGATGGTCGCCTCATGTAAAAGTATGCCGGCAACCACACCCTTCTATCGAAACGCAAGAAATGCTTCACGCTAGAAATAGGTGTGGCGGTGATACTTCGTCGAATTACACTGGTTCTACCACCTTCAACATAAAAATGAGATTGATTTGAATAAGTAAGGGTTGTGTAAGATTCATGCCACAACCCTTGTAGGCAGTCGCCATATCATTCACTTCCTAAAAATAGGTATCACATTCAATACCCGACGAAAAATAAACAAACAAGCGGTATAGTCTTATCTTGCCTTCTAAAAATATCTTAGAACATGTGCATAGTGAAAAAATTAAAAAATATTTAAAAAACAATTTTTGGCCCATGAGGGGATCGAACCCGCGACCTTCGCGTTATTAGCACGACGCTCTAACCAACTGAGCTAATGGGCCGATGCACTTTCACCCGAAAATTACACACGAATTCTTTAGTAGTGTCTAAATAATTTATTGTTAAGAAATTATAAGACTTATGACGTGTGAGTTGAAAAATCAGTTTTATTCGTCCGTTGCGGTTCTTAAAATGTAACAGTTTTCCATTAACAACTTGTAGGTAAAAGTAGTGCTACGTGACGTCACATGGACAAAGAAATATTTTTTGCCAAATCAAAAAAGAAAAAAGATTTATAGTTTTGCTTATATGATTTATTTTAATTGCTTATTTACAGTAAAAGCTCCTTATTCACTGTTCCCGCATTTGCGTTTAGCAGGAGTATAGTAACCGCGGTAAAAAATCTTTAACTCTGATGTAGTCGGTACAAATAAAAACATTGTGCGACTTTAGTATACTGTTTCTGTATTCGCGGCATGTGGCCAGAACATAACCCCTGGGAATAAGGATCATTTTATATATTTACATTTATACGCTAGACAAATGATGCCCATATATCTATAACCAACCAACCAATCACAAATAGTATTTACTACCTTTAACACAAATGCGTTGCTACCTATGAGGGCTAGATATGGTCTAAGATCCGATATAACATCGACCTTCGCCGCGCTGGTTAATGTTTAATGGATAAAAATGATTCGATAGGTAATTTATGTTTTTTTAATTTCACCATTGAGTTTAACAAAAAAATTTAACAGTAACTACACATCCTATAGAATAACTATGATGGTATAGGGTTGCTCGTAAAGTCTGTCATGAATGACGGTTGCCTAATTTTAAAATTTAAATTTTATTTTTCTTTAAAAAATTAAAGTTTAAGTGAATATAGTGAAATGTATGCACAATAAACAGCACTTATTTTTATGTTTGGTTAATAGAATAAGCAAATGGATGAAATTAAATTCGAGCTAAATACCTGTTTGCACCTGGTAACCCAACTGTTATGCGAAGAAAAAATAGGCAACCCTGCGTTTGCATATCCTATAGGCTGTGTACTTACCGTTAGTTTTTTTTTTTAAATTCAATGGTGAAATTAAAAAAAAAAAACAATTTTTAATTGATTATAGGCTGGCCAAGATTTTATCAGACAACCCACGTTTTTTATCAATTTTAATAAATTACATTACCTATCGAATAATGCCTATCCATTAAACAGATCGTGAAGGTCGATGTTATATCGGATCCTCTACTACAACTACACGTGATGCCTCGCGCTAATGTCTCTCCCCATAACATAATCTTGATTCCAAAACCTGTTGGTGGTGTGGCATCCGAGTCAAAGCTTCGACTCTTATGCTATTACCGTATCACAGGTTTGACTCTCGACTTAAACGGCTGTACCACCTTCGAAAATTTCGGTCATAAGTTTTGTGACTTCACACCGATGATTTAGACGACCCGCGTGGCGGAGCGGTTACCATACCGGTCTGATGCGCAATGGGTCCCGAGTTCGATTCCCGGCCAGACAGGCATCTGAATGATGAATTTAGATTCATGTTCTGGGTCTGGGTGTTTGTGTATTCATCTTGTGTGTGTCCATGATACCAACGACACAGGAGAAAATTCTAGTGTGGGGCTATGAGCGTAGAAAGAAAAACGTGATGTCGGTGTGAAGCAATGTGAGGTCATGTGAAGGTTTGGTTCGAGCCCGAATATACATATTTAGAAAATTATATGTCGGAAATGGCGGTATTGTGGCAACACCGGAACGCCAGCGCCATCTAGTGGCGTTCGATGAAGTTAGGGTTGTACCAGTCAGAATGGCCGACACCTCAGTCTATCGTAGACGGTCGGCCGAAGCAGGCAACTCTAAAATCATCGCGCGTTCTTAGTGCTACGATTACATGCCTACTTAATTTAGTTTGATTAATTCAGTGATTGTAACAAGTTTAATTCGGCAATATACTGTGTGTTAAAATCAAGTCTGCAATTTATTCTCGTGATAACATTCCCTATCAGAGCCCACAGTAGGTTGTCCTGATACGATGAGCGAAAAAGAACCATCCCCTCCGTCATATATAATATTATTATAAATGTGAAAGTGATGATGTACGTGTGTTTGTTACTCGTTCACTCGAAAACTACCTATGGCATTTAACTGAAATTTAGCAAGTTAATAGTTAACGACTCGGATTAACACTTGATGATAAACGTGATCAAAGTGGACGAAGACGCGATATTAAGCTATTAAAATATATTAATGTTATAAAATTATAGCAACACTTGCTGACCAGGCAAACGTTGTTTTGCCATATAAAAATATTTTAAGGGTGGACAACCCTTTTCACTAAGGGGTATGAAAAAAAGATGTAGCCCGATTCTCAGACCTACTTAATACGCTCACAAAATTTCATGAGAATCGGTCAAGCCGTTTCTGAGGAATACGGGAGCGAACATTGTGACACGAGAATTTTATATATTAAATTATTTGTATATTACTTAAATTAATAAAATTTCAAGGTCAATGGCGCGTAACTGCATACAATGAGGTGACTATGCAGTCACAAACATTGTTGCATTTTGTTTTAGACACGTGATCAATTAAACACGCAATGCTTCACATGCGATTATTATAAATACCTAATTAAAACTCTTATTATGTTGGCGACAAATAGTACAACTCCCTCTCTTATTCATAAAAACAAAGTCGCTTCCCGATGTCTGTCCTTATGTATGCTTAGATCTTTAAAACTACGCTACGGATTTTTATGCAGTTTTTGTAATCGATAGATTGATTCAAGAGGAAGGTTTCTATGTATAATACACGTATAATATAGAGGTGAAACACTGATAATTTTAGATTTTTGGCTTTTAGGCGGAACGAAGTTCACCGGATCAACTAGTAAAATATAAAATATGGGACTTAGGAGCGTCTCCTTGAGAATTCGTCAAGTGCATCTACCAAAAAATAGCCAAGAGCGGTGATTGTGACTTACTCGCAGATAACTCCTGTTTTGTAAGATATTTTTAACCGACTTTCCAATGGAAAGAGGTTATCTATCGGTTACGTATATATTTTTTTATATAAAACTGGAGGTCACTGCCGCACATGGACATCTGTAATCAACTTCATACAGAACGTGGTTTCCATCTGAAGTCGATCACAGATGCGTTGCTACTCCCGAGGACTACGATGTCCGCCTCATGTGAAAGTGTGCCGGCAACCACACCCTTCTATCGAAACGCAAGAAATGCTTCACGTTAGAAATAGGTGTGGCGGTGATACTTCCTCGGTCGAACAAGCAAAACTTATTACAAAGCGGTGGGTAAGATACGACCGTTCCAGTTACTTGCAGCCATTTGCTAATTGAAGTAACCGTCGTTGCTAGTGAAACGCTAATTCATTCGAGGAGGTCGTTCCAATGTAAATTAAATGGTAAAGTAGCGAAACTTACTACTTATCTTAATTGTATAGTATTTAAGTCTGTTTTAAGTTCCGGCTAAGAGTGAGTTGCACTCGCGCACGAAAGATTCCGTACAATTATCTATGAAAAATGGCAAAAAATACGTTTGTTGCATGACAGCTTCTCAAAGATGTATTTGTTGTTGTTTGGCAATAGAAATACATCATCCGTATTTTTTTTAACTGTCTACCTATTACGTTTCATGAGATACAACCTGGTGACAGACAGACAGAGTACAGCGGAGTCTTAGTTGCTGAGTTTCTCGCCGGAGCTTCTCAGTTGTGGTCGTGTTCGGATCCGGCGGTATTGTGGGAAAAAATATGTAACTAATAATTTATAAGTGTCTCCATAGGTTCCTGTAGTTCCGGGATCAGAATAGGGCTACGGTATCCCCTGCCTGTCGTAAGAGGCGACTAAAAGGGGTTTCAGGGTTGCGGTCGGTAAGAGTGGGAGCTAGAACTGACCAGCCAAGCGACCTGGGTAGGATGACGCCATGTGTGGCCACATGCTGTAGTAAACACCGTGTGTACAATGCTCACTGGGAAGAGCCCAAAGGGGGCATCGCGCTCGAAGGACTCCGGTTGTGTTCCATTGGAGATCCCGGAGTCCTTCATGCATAGGGCTACGGTATCCCCTGACTGTCGTAAGAGGCGATTTAGAGGGGGCTTCCGAGGTTTTATGCGGTAAGAATCCCACATAACCCTACCTTTTGAAGGTGTCCCCCTGGACAAAAAAAAATATTCTCATGTTTCCCAATTAGAAGTGTGCTGTGCGCGTGTGAATCTTGGTAACATTATGAATTTATAAATGCTTCTATGCATGTATTATGCTATAAGTAAATTAATTCCTTGATTACGTTTACCATGGTAATGGGTATCCATTGTGTTAATCCGATCATCTATTTACCACATATCTGTATGCTATCAGCGAAATGCGATCTCTATATTCGTGTGAAAGAACAAACACACATCCAAGAGTAAAAACATACATAATTATAACCTCGCAAACCTTATCATTTATGATTATTATAAGTTTTTTTACTACGTACGTCCTTCGTAATGTCCACGACATAATGTCATCGTTATGAGTCAGCTTTTACCATCTATTACCAAATATTATGGCACCCATTGTAAGCGTTCAAATGTGTTGTTCTCAAGAGAAAATATCCAAGGACATTGCTTTTATCTATTATCTATTGTCGTCAACCCATTATTGTCCCAATGCTGGGCACGGGTCTTCTCTCAGATTGAGAGAGTTTTAGGCCACAGTCCACCGCGCTGGCCAAGTGAGAATTGGTGGACTTCACACACCTCCGAGAATATTTTTTTTTTAAAGAACTCTCGGATGTTAGGTTTCCTCACGAAGATTTCCTTCACCGAAAAGCAGTGATAATTAATGTATAATACGCACATAAATCAGTGGTGCGTGCCTGGGTTTGAACCTCGGACCTCCCGATTGAGAGGCAAGTTTCAACCATTAGGCTATCACTGCCCTGCGTTATTATCTATTAAGTTCAAAAAAGACAATCTTATTATTCAATAATATAAATGCAAGAGTTTGTAATGATGTATGTGTGTGTGATGCTCTTTGACCAGGGCCTCATTAACCCTTAAGCTAATTAGCTTATTAGCTATTAGCTATTAGCTAATTAGCCTAATTAGGCTGCAGCCTATGGCGCGATTGAAGGGGCGCGCTGATATCGTGTTTTCGCATGCACTATAAATCTAGCATCTTTGCATCTACCCTACATATTTCAACTAGACCGAGACAAAACACTAACACACCGGAGGATGTAGATTTGGCGACCTTTTTTTTTGCTCGACAAGCTGTACTGTTTTAGGCCGACTGTAACACACCTGGTGGGGGCGTTTCCTTATAATTAGCCTAGATAGAGAAGTCCGAATTCTTGATCAGTTGCTGTCTTTGACGCATAAATTACTTGTACTGTACTTACGGATATTGTTGCCGTATTCTGATCCTGGAACTAAAGGGACGATGACAATATCTACCTAACATATTTTCAAATCATTCTAAAGCCCTCTGATAAGTAACATATGTTCTTATCACTTGGAGCCCAGTGTGTCCCGCCCTAACGCCCTTGACATCACTATTGGAGTTTTTCGGAGTCCTTAACAAATCGATGACTAATGAACTGAAATATTCCAACTTGAAAGTCCTTGTATTTGAAGCGATTTGTGTTACCGCCTTCTTTTATTTTCCACTTAGCGATTAGGTTCATACTGTCCTAATGTCATATTTTATGTGGGTACATAGTGAAATGAGGGTAGTTTGTGTCTACAGTATTTATTTACTAAGTGAAGTATTTTGAAATTGGGGATACAACTTTTTGTACAATAAAGATATAATAAACAAGCATGTCTACCTGATGGAATGTTTCCACTACCACTAAGCTTAGACATGAAAAAAGTTTTTTTTATCTGACTGAAGTAGCAAACGAGCAGGCAGTCCACCTGATGGAAAGTGGTCACTGCCGCCCATGGACATCTGTAATCAACTTCATACAGAACATGGGTTCCATCTGAAGTCAATCACAGATGCGTTGCTAATCCCGATGACTAAGATGGTGGCCTCGTATGAAATGTGCCGGCTACCACACCCTTCCATCGAAACGCAAGATATAGGTGTGGCGGTGGTACTTCCCCGGTCGAACTACACTGGTTCTACCACCTTAAAAAAAGTGATCTAAGGTTGGCAAAATTCGTTGCTACCCCCGACAATGAAGCTACAACGTCTCGGATGAGCATGTCTTCATGTAAGTCTGTCTACCTTACTATTCAAATTAGAACATAGAAGCGCTAAACACTGTTGTTGTAAGGTAGATAAATGTACGGCAGTGGTGCCTTCAGAGTTAAACCATAAAGGCTTCACTCGAAATACACTACCCTCCTTCTAACGTAGTCAATAAAACCAGCTAAGAGTGAGTTGCACTCGCGCACGAAGGATTCCGTACGATTATCTATGAAAAATGGCAAAAAATACGTTTGTTGCATGACAGCTCCTCAAAGATGTATTTGTTGTTGTTTGGCAATAGAAATACATCATCCGTGAATTTTTTTAACTGTCTACCTATTACTGTTCATGAGATACAACCTGGTGACAGACAGACAGAGTACAGCGGAGTCTTAGTTGCTGAGTTTCTTGCCGGAGCTTCTCAGTTGTGGTCGTGTTCGGATCCGGCGGTATTGTGGGAAAAACTATGTAACTAATAAGTGTCTCCATAGGTCCGTGTAGTTCCGGGATCAGAATAGGGCTACGGTATCCCCTGCCTGTAAGAGGCTACTAAAAAGGGCTTCCGGGATTGCGGGCGGCTAGAGTGAGAGCTTGAACCGTCCAGCCAGGCGATCCCGGGAAGGACGGCGGTACGTGTGGTCGCATACCGCCGTAAAGACTAGACGGAACGGTGGGCCCAGCCGCCCATCTGGGAGGAGCCCGATGGGGCAACGCGCTCAGAGGATTCCGGTTGCGTTTGTTTGGAGATCCCGGAGTCCTCTTTGTAGCGCCGTGGACGGCCACCCTAGGTTTATGCGGTACAAATCCCACATAACCCTGCGTCGCTCACACGGCGTCGGGTAGCTTTTGAAGGTTTCCCCCTCGAAAAATAAAGACATTTCATTTCATTTCACTTAGTAATAGGGTTATTACCCATTGGGTATGGGTACCCTAAAAACATAAACGAACGTACCTTATCAGAGTACTCAGCGACGTCTCGCATGGACCTCGGGTACCCGGACACGAGGTAGGTCTTCGCGGTGGGCGCCATCTTCATCTCCAGCATCAGCACCTCGGTCACCGTCTTGCTGGACAGAGTGCCAAAGTCTTGCATATCTGGAGGAGAAAGAAAAAATTAAATATATACATTTTTTAATTTTCTTGCGTGGTAAGTAGCAAGTGATATGCCTTACAGGACAGTAAAGGTTACATAAAGATAATAATAATCCCTGAGATTTACTTCATAAGTTCATATGATGTTCAAACTTTTGAAGAGATTTTTTTGAAACTAAACTCAGTACAGTGCACTAGAATAGTGATAACTTAACGGTAGAAACTAACCCTCTCGATCGGGAGATCCGAGTTTCAAATTCTAGGGTAGATTCTTCTCGTCACCCCATTATTGTCCCACTGCTGGGCACGGGTCTTCTCTCAGAATGAGATAGTTTAGGCCATAGTCTACCGCGCTGGCCAAGTGCGAATCCAAGACTTCACACACCTAATAGAACTTTTTTTAAGATCTATCGGATATGTAGATTTTCTCACGATGTTTTCCTTCACCGAAAAACAGTGATAATACCACTGATTTCTATAAAATTATGTGCGTCTTAAAAATTAACTATCACTGTTGGCGGTGAAGGAAAACACCGCGAGGAAACCTATACACCAGAGAGTTCTTTAAAAAAATGTTCTCAGAGGTGTGTGAAATCTACCAATTCGCACTTGGCCAGCACGGTGGTCTATGGCCTAAAACTCTCTCATTCTGAGATAAGACCCGTGCCCATAATAATGGGTTGACGTGAACACACTTGATTAAGTCGCCTTTCAACTCGAACTATAATTTACCGTTTAGGAGCTACGATGCCATAGGCCATAGACTAACTACGAAGTCAATAGATAGCTCTTAGGAAGTCGGTTTTTTGAAGTGAAACTTCTTTATCGGGGTTGTTGAAGTGATGAAACTTCTTTATCGGGGTTGGAAAAAAATTTAGTGTAACATTTTTTTCGTTACGCGCCATCTTTTTCTGTTACGCGCCATCTTTTTTTTCCGTTACGCGCCATCTTTTTCTTATCCCTACCACGCGTGATATTAGATAGATTATTATAGATTAGATTATTAGATAAAGTTTAATAAAAGCCTTTTATTAAACTTTATCTAATTTAACTTTATTTAACCTATTTCTGTAAAGTTGCATATAGTAAATTATTTTTTGAAAAATAACGTCATAAAGAAGTTTCACTTCTTACGAGTATACGCTAGTACACGCACACATTTTTTTGTTCAATAATTAAACAATATTACTTGTTATGAATGTAATTGTTTTACTGCCCGAAAGTTCATTCATGACAATGTTATTAATGAATTGTTAGTATATTGAATGTTATTACGCATAGTCTAATTTGTAAATGGGCGTAGCACTTTTAGGTGCTTTAGTTAATTGTTCCAAGGTATTCGCGGTGTTAATAATCATTTCATGGAAATACCGTTTTTAATGCCTTACTTTTCAGTACCAACATATTACATTTTAACATCTGATCCTGGTGGGTTATAATGGCTGCATCCATTTTTTTATCAGGTACATATCCAGAGATACATCGTCCGTGCCCTTTTTTAGCATGGTTTTATTTTTGTCTTCACGTCATTGTCACAGCTCCACTATGAGCCTTCGCATGAATTGGTAAAGTTTTTTGATATCTGTGATTGATACGGAATAATCGGTTGTGTAAAGCTTAACGATTACACCCTTTATATCCTTAACCACAGTCGTAGAACAATACACGTAGAGTCGTGGACAACCCCGAGACAGCGCGCAGCTGGTGCCTCCCACTGCAGAGCTAATGATAACGTGTACTTCAGCGATATTTATAATTAACACACCGGCCCCGGTTTTCTGTGTAGCCTACTTTATATTCGTCTTGAGTTTATCATATTCCATACGTATTATATTAGAACGTGTTGGAACGTATATGATTTTACTGGAAAGGTATCGCTACACATCGCACATTTATTCATAAAAAAAAATAACTCAAAATGTATGTTTCGCGAGGTTATACCATAGAGCGAACAAACTAAGATAAACTCGCGAATCAAAAATTGAAAGAAGTTTCTTTTTATGAATAAAAGTGCGAAATATTTCTAGCGTAAGGTAGGTCTTGCCTTTCGACGCTATTCGGGAAACCCTTCATCTGTGCGGGGGCAGCTGTGAGGATATGCCGGACTCCTACCGGCTAAAACCCTTTGATGTTCCTCTGTACGCCCTTTGCTGGGATTCGTCCGCGGTCGATTCGTAGTAGCATTCGTCCGCGGTCCCGGCGGCGTCTGCCTTCATCAGAGGTCGTCTCTTTTTGGGATTCTCCATCCCTCCGTCTTTGAGGTGCGTGCGAGAACACCGCGCACGCCACCTCGAGTTTCCGGCTCACTTTTATATAAGGCGACTATCTTAGTCCTCGAGAATAGCAACGCATCTGTGATTGACTTCAAGTAGAACCCTAGTCTATCTGAAGTTGCTTTCAGTCCATGAATGGTAGTGACCACTTACCACCAGGTGGACTGCATGCTCGTTAGCTACTTTATCTTATAGAAAATATAATTTTAGACTAATATTTTCGCGGAATTGACACATTTTAACACTTAAGTTAATTTACTTAACCTTAATTAACCTTATCTAACCTTGGTCCACCAATTCGCACTTGGCCAGCGCGGTGGACTATGGCCTAATACTCTCTCATGAGAGAAGACCCGTGCCCAGCAGTGGGACAATAATGGGTTGACGACGATTCAACCTTAATACAAATCATGTTAAGGAATTTCTATTAAGCCAATGGTCACTACCACGCAGCTATTTACGTCGTTAAGGGAGCTGAATAATGCAAATCGCCGATCGATTCCGGCGACATTGCTTATTGACAGTGACCCCGCTGTAGAACTGTACTTAAGAATGTTTATATCATTGGAGAAGTTACCTTCGAACTACCTTGGGACAGATTATGAACTCTGGGTCAATCAAATGCCTCAATTAGGGGGGCGCAGTGCAGTGCAGAGCAATAGGAATACATAAATAGTTGCTGGTACATCATATTGATATCATTATATCATTATATATTGGAAAGGAAATAATGCTAAAGCGCCAAAAAAGCATTTGTGGGAAATGAGATTTTTAAGTCGTTTTTTACAGAAAAAAAATCATGTCACATTTATTTTTGGTGGGATCTTGTTGGGAGTACATACTACTGAAGAAGTACATACACTGTGAAGGTGGTAGAACCAGTGTATTTCTACCGGGGAAGTAACCGCCACATCTATTTTTAGAGTGAAGCATTTCTTGCGTTTCGATGGAAGGGTGTGGTAGCCGGCACACTTTTACATGAGGCGACCATCATAGTCCTCGTGAATAGCAACGCATCTGTGATTGACTTCAGATAGAATCCATGTACTGTATGAAATTGATTACAGATGTCCATGACCGACAGTGACCACTTACCATCAGGTGGCCTTGCTACTTCATTCAGGTAAAAAAAAATATGATCCTGTGGGAACTTCACCACCATAATCCCATCAAAAATAAAGTTAAGATCAAACAGGTGTCAAACAAAAAATTCTTCTACACATCTATAATTTATTTTTCTGTAAGCAAGACAAGCAAAATTTAAATAAAATTAACCGAAATTTAGAACAAGTATTGCTGTAATATGCACTTCGGCAAAGTATCTTACAACACTCTTCAAACCAAAACAGTGCAGCGCTTAACACAGCTGTTAGGCAAAATAGGTACCGCAGTGGTACCTCCGGTTTTGAACCAGGTAGGGTTCAACCACCTTTACTTTTTAATCTTACAATATCCTATAATTGCAATATGTTATATAGCAAGGTGGTAGAACCAGTTTAGTTCGACTGGGGAAGTACCAACGCCATACCTATTTCTAGCGTGAAGCATTTCGTGCGTTTCGATAGAAGGGTGTGTTTGCCGGCAAATTGTTACATGAGACGACCTGTATAATCCTCGGGAGTATCAACGCATCTGTGATTGACTTCAGATGGAACCCATGTTCTGTATCAAGTTGATTACAGATGTCCTTGGGCGGCAGTTTGCACGCTCGTTTTTGCCACGGATGCAAGATGTGAAACGAGCTTCTTCCTGAGGTATTCCCGGGCCGTTATGACACGGAGCTCTTCAAAAAAGGTGCGAAAAGAGCTCACCTTCAAAGCCGGCTCTGGTGTTGCAAGTGTCCATGGGCGATGGTGACTACTTACCATCAGGTAGCCCGTCTGCCCTATCGTTAGGTTTAAGTATAATAAAAAAAAAGTGGCCACTTAGCATCAGGTGGACTGCATGCTTGTATGCTAGTTCAGTCAGATAAAAAATGTTACGTACCATTCCCTATAGCGTACTGTTGTAGCAGGTCCGTCATGTTGATGTGCACGACGCCGCGCCGCTCCTGCATCAGGTTGTCGCAGTGGGTCACCTTGCCGCTGCCCGGCCCACCTGCAACCATGCCTGGTAAAATTATATCAAACTTTGTCTTGCTCTACAAGCATACGTGCATTTATGAATATCTATCTAACATAGCCATCCTCTGCCTTCAATAGCATAATTACAGTAAATACAGTCTCGACGGTTTGGAGAAAAACGCGTGTAAAGTTTTGGTACGAAAGTCTTCCATAAATCCTTTGTGTAATCGGATCATAGTGATTGTAGCTTTAAATAAAAGAGGGCCTATACCTTAACATACTAATGGTATAGATGCCATACTGTAGTTTGGCCAAGAGGCTTTAAAAAAACTTTAGCCACTGTTATCATGCTTGGTGAAGTGACAAAATTACAAAAATGCTCAACTTACTGCAAAATGTTAATTGCTAATTTAGATTTAAAACGATATAAAACAAATGGGTTAGGTAAAAATTGTAGATCTCGTTATCGTGATCACGGCTATATATCTAACTCAGTTTTGCCAAAAATCCGACTTACTGCAACTAAGTATGCTATTGAGGGCTAAATTGTCCACGAGTCTTGCATGCATGTTGGTGACATTAATGTTAATATACGTTTAACCTGGTCATAATCTATACATTTTTCTACCGATTCGCATCAACGCAGTCGAATTGAGTATACTCCTCTCCATTTCATTCGCTTACCTGCCTACGCCTGCCCATATATCTAAGATATTAAGCGCCGCCGTGTTATGGTTTGAAAACAGAAAGAAGACAAACCCACTAAGTTTCTTACCGGATCTTCTCAGTTGAGATCGTGTTCCGATCCGGTGGTAGTGTAAAAAAATATATATGTAACTGACAATTTGTAAGTGCCACCGTAGGCCTATGCAAAATAAAAACATTTCAGTATTTTACGATGCGTTCCTACGAAAGATCGCATCTGTTAACGACCTCAAATGGGTTTCCAATAATATCTTGGGCTGTTTACAGATGTCCGTGGATGGTAATCACAATCAGGTGGTCTGTATGCTCTTATATTTCTTTAAAAAAAGTAGTATTTCATCTAAAATCTACTCATCTACTACTGATTTATGAGACTCATTAAATCGGTTCTTTGAAATCTATTGCTGACTATAGACAGGCTAATCTTTCCCACTGGGCACACTGGGCACGTGCCCAGGGCCCCGCGATTAGGGATGCCCCCTAATTTCTACTCAATTGACAATAGTGTTGAGCATTTAGTTCGCGTAAAGCAGCGCTCAGACGAGGATCGTCGTTAGAAATATACAGATTCCAGAGTGATCAGTGTGATGACCAAAAAAAGGTGATCAGAAGTCTACAGATGCCAATGTGGTGAAAAATGGTCTCCAAGCAAACGAAATTGTTCCGAACTAGGTCGCTCGCGAACTACCCAAGCCTAAATAACAAACAATAACGCTTTATTGTGGTCATAATCCTTATGTGCTCAGGGCCACTTATAGACCTTCCCTAATGGGCAATACCGTCTTTACGTCAGGGCCCTCATCCTTAGTGGGCCCCAAGGGGCCGACACATTTTTCTCACATTTAATATCAAAATAATACGGTAGGGCGCATTACACTTATCTCGGTACACGAAAGTCGCCGGAGCCCTTTTGGAATGAAAAGAAAGTACATCATACTTTCTTTGCATTCCAACAGGGCCCCGAAGTTGTGCCGAAGGGCCCCAGCATAATTTAAGACGGCCCTGCTAATGGGGTTCCTGTCAATAGTCTCCCCGTTTGGCATGTGCGTTACTAACCGCAGTGAGTTAATGTTACAAAGGAATGCTCCATGATTTTGACCCTAAATCGCCTCTTATATCTAGGAAGAGAGGGAGTAGTGCTATTGAAGACCGACACTACACAGCTTTGCTACAAGCACTATAATGGTAAACAACATAGATTACATACCGAGTACAAATATAACCGGAACGCTTGGTGGTTCGAACTTGACGTGTGTGGCGTTTTGCATGGGGAACTCCGTGTCCGGCGGCGTGGCGCGTCCCCAGCCGCTCTCGCGTCGAGTTCGCACGCCACTCGTCTCCAACTCTTCATTGTTTTGTTCTGGACAAACATGAACTGTTGGAACTTTTTGGGAAATAAGGAAAGAAATTTAAACGGTAACTTTGTAGTTATATAAGCTAGCTAGACGAATCCTTTAGGTAAAATGCAATACTACAAGCAACGATCGCTTATGAATGTCTAACTTTAATATTTCATACTTTTCAGTGTAGTAGATATATTACAAATAATTATTAGTGTTAACCGAAGTTTCAGCAAAATCTTCGGCTTAAGCAAAGATGGGCTGCAGCTTTGGGTGAAGCTGAAGGTTTCTAGCAAGTGCCAAGATTAAACAAAACGAAATCACGAAGCCGCGATGGAAGTAGTGAAGAGCAGACCCAAAACGGGGAACCCTGCATGTCAGTGAGGGTGGGTGACGAGAATAGAACTGGGGAGACTTATAAAGTTCCTCAGACTGGTGCTTGATATCCGTTGGAGATTTCGACGAGCATTTTGACCGTCTTCTTCCCCGGATTTACAAGGTAGCAGGTGTTATGCACTAACTGCTGCTAAATCTCGGGGGCCAAAGGAAGAAGTTTGTCGTCTCCAAGTAGATGTCGTACGCTCTATGGCGCATGGGAGCACCCGCATGGTCAGGCAGACGGACTATCGGGTTTGCGGCGTCGCGCGGCTAAGTAAATGCGCCCGGTATTTTGATTTGTTGTTTTGATCGCGATCAAAGTACTTAGTACCTACGTACGCGGCTACCGGAGAATATCGTATGAGGCGGCTAAAGATCTGGCGCGTTTTCCGCCCCTGCACATTCTTTTGAATATGAATGCAGACATCTTTTTTAAGATTCATCATCTCTGCCAGAGCACTGAACCTGAGAGGATCAGAGTGTTTCAAAAAAGAGACTGGCGCGAGCTAAGACGCTGGCGTGCACAGCTCCAAGAGCCACGGGGCACACGCCAACGCGTTGTCAACGCAATACTGCCCATCTTCAGAGTGAGGCTGAAGAAGATGAAGGACGGCGGCATGTGAGGCTGCATTTCGCTGTAGACACTGAAAGGTGCAGGGTGATACATAGATAGCAGGGGTGCTGCGCTAGAGGGTACCGGCGCGTTCCATTGGAGATTTGGAGATCCCGGGCCCTACAAGTTTTAGTGGATAAAAATCCCATACACATAACATAACCCGGAGTCACTCCCAAGGCTCTGGCGTACCTTTTGAAGGTTTCCTCACCGTTATCAAAAAAAAAAGGTACCTAATGCATAGCTCGATCATATAACCAGTAGGTTTTATAACATAATCGCTTTCGGGCAACCCTTGGGCGGGTTTTATTTTGTAATAAGTACCTACCTCTTATCAAGATTAACATTGAGTGTAGAAAGTGTGAAGACTTATCAAGATTGTATCATGATAACAAAAACGGCAATATTTTGTATTAATATTTTTTGAGTTTTGTTGCGATGTAAGCACGGACCATTTCTTTAATAATAAATCATGTATTTATAATAAATACAGTATTAAGACTTATGCGGTATCAAGCTTGCCTAGGAGCTTATTCACTCTTGTTTTAAGTAGATACTCCTAGGTTGTAATTCTTTGAAATAAGAAAACACTTTAGGGTATTGAACTTATTGGCAGATCGTATTACCTAAGTATGAAACAGAAAAGTGTTTATTGAACCAGAGGAGAATCCACTTTATAGAGATGGTAGTCTGTCGTAGGTCTCAACATCCGAAAATAGTAAGGAGTCAAAAGTTAAGTCGTGTAGTTGTTGTACACTCTCCAGAGTGTAGGTACCTATCCGCTAGCATATTTTTAAGCGGCCTACCCGGCGCGATGCGTATCATTTGCCGGTGTTGTACGTAACTACCCGCATTCAAAGTGTACTTCCAGTTAACAATAAATTGAAAGAAAATATATTAAGTAAGAAATCAATAGATAATTCTTGTAATATATACATATTTGTATATATTAATTGCCTGGGACAGTAGGTAGAAGCGTCCTATTAACCGGAGATTATTAAATTCATTATTCGAAACCCTTGATCCTATTCACTCATTACTAATTACCTACATTGCTTAAAATTGTTATTATTTCCAAAATATGAAATGTAAAGGGTAAATACAATATTATTGTTTACGTAAACACATATAACTACGTATAACTGGAACTGTCACGGAATGGCGCCCAACGTGGGGCAACACGTATCAACAAATCAAACTTACCGGTGTCTAAACAGATGCCCATATTCCATGAAGATAAAGATATGTAACAACTTTTTTCTTAAACTTAACAGTTACTCTAAGATACTTTAGCAAGTATATTGGCACTTGACGTAAATACGTAGGTATAATATATCAAAAACAGTTCCAATACGTGTTGTCTTCGGGTAATCACACGTCGTATTTAATTGTTCATCGATTGAAGGGCGCGACCTTCGTATCGAGCCTCAAAACCAACTAAACATAAAAACCGTTAATTAAACTCAAACTGTTAACTCATTGTCGATAGTTTAACTGATCAGCTCCATTACAATTATTCGAAAGTTGTGCCTCCTGGACAGCATTTCTGCTAGCGGCGTGATACGGGGGCGCATCGCGGGCCCACCACACCGCTCCAACTTTAGCGCGCGACTGACCACTCGCGCTGTTGATAGCTCGCAGAACGCTATCTCTCGCTCTAACATACCAAATACCACGCGTGGGTGGTTGGGTGTTGCATTGAATAATTAAATCATTATTCCCCACGATGAATCAACGTGTAAAAATTTGTTTCAAATGCAACATCGTTTGCAAGAGCGCTGACGAATTGTTTGTTCGGGAACGGGTCGAGGTAGCCCATTAGGGTCATAAGTGAATTTTTCAGCTGCTTTCGAGGACATCGATCTTTTATTCAGAACGTTAGACTAACGATATACCTACTTAATTGATACGTTTACAAAACTTCGTTCTTAGAAACGAAGCACGAACCGTACGATACGATGTAATTATGAGTAATCCATCCAAATTGTTCGTACTTAAAAGAAATGGTCTTGATACTGAAATTCAAGGTACTCGGCTCTTCAATGACGACGTATTATCTATAACACTACGATGATTCATACGAGGTCAATATAATTTTTACAGCTAGTCATTCGGCTCGAAGGACCAATATAATAATAATACACATAGTTTCAATATAATTTATTAATTGCATAAACAACTGGTGCGAGTGGAGATTCTATATAGTAAATAAACATTTAAAGTACATGAAAAATCTTTACTAATCACAAAATGTCACTAAGTCTTTTGTACTAGAGATAAAATGAGGAGAAACATAATATTTAAGAGAATTGAATGATACATTCTACAACAAATCTATGTAAACTATAATACCATAAATAACATAAAACAAATTCATCTACATTATATATCGTATAAGTATATTAAGTACAATACAACTAAAAATCAATATGTACATCCGAAACATTTGACTAATATACAAACACAACACATTGTTATAACAAATTGTTAATGAGCAAGCAAATCTACTATAATTCAATAACCTTTAATGAACCTTAAACTTTTAGATCCAATTCATACTAGTAATTTATCAGCGACGTGACGCGAGTTCATACCGTTCGTTGGCGAAGTTGTTCGCCGAATTAGAAAGTACAGTCAACAAAAAAATTGCCGCTAAATAATATAATCTTTGACATCCATATCTCTGTAATTTGATGACCATACAAAAAAAGGTTGTCAAACCTACATAACTTTCGACACGTACCTATGTCTTTGCAATTTCACCACCAAAAAATGTCGCCATTTTTAAATACGCGTCTGCGGTTTAATACACGAAAAACCGCGTTATCTTATATTTTTTTCTCTTTTTATCTGATTGAAGTAGCAAACGAGCATGCAGTCCACCTGATGGTAAGTGGTCACTGCTGCCCATGGACATCGGTGCGCAACTTCATATAGAACATGGGTTCAATCTGAAGTCAATCACAGATGCGTTGCTACTCCCGATGACTATGATTGTCGCCTCAGATAAAAGTGTGCCGGCAACCACACCCTTCCATCGAAACGCATGAAATGCTTCGTCTTGGAATGTGTGGCGGTGGTACTTCCCCAGTCGAACTACGCTGGTTCTACCACCTTCAACGCGTTCCTAATTATTATTTATTAGATTACAATGAAACAGGGCATCAAACGCTATTTGCAAGATTGCACAATGTTTTTAAATAAGTCCTCGTACAATTATTTCACAATAGATTTCTCTTTGATCGATTCGGCCCAGCCGGAACAAATGGGTCAACATGTATGCAATTTTATACAGTTGTACCTGAGCACGAGAATGAATGTTATATATATATAAATCCCGTAAAAGGATAATAATAGTTATATAACTCACAATAAAAAAAAAACATTTGTTGATTTGTTGTTCCTGAATTGACCGCGCATCACGCGAATGAATATTGAACAGATAAAAAGTTTAAATGGGCTTTTTAATATTGGAAATACTTTAACAAACCTAAGAATTCAACAAAGGTTCAAATCAATGTTTTTTGCCACAAATACCAATTAAGGTACGTAGCCATTTAGCGAAACGTCAGAAACAAAATTCAGAGAAGAATTTCACACAATATTATTTAAAACTTATTATCCTTAAAACGTCTTTTACACTTTGTTCCTACATAACAATTAACAAATCAGTTCAATATTTTATTTAACATAAATAAAATATTGAACTGATTTATATATATATTAACATTAATCGATTATACTGTTTATTAATTGAAAACGAAACGTAATCTTTAAAAAGAAAACTTAATATATAATAGCTTTTATATAGAACGGAGTCAGTTTCCAATCACAAAATCATTAAATAATAACTGTTACCGATTGATTAAATAAGTAATAATAACAGTATTAATAACATTTTCGCTCTAATCCTTAGCCCTGTTATGCACTAGCGGTTAACCGCGGGCAGACCGCGCGGCTAGCCGCTTTTCCAATCCAAAATTTCAACCGTCGCGGTTGGGGCGGTTTCATATTAAACTGGAAAAACAGCTAGCCTCGCGGTTAACCGCTAGTGCGTAAGAGGGCTTAGACATCAATCACCTATTGATTGACATAGAACGACAATAAGTCGATACTGATCAATAATCTCTCAACGTTATTCGAAAGTTTATTTACATCGACTCATAACTGATATAAGTGTAATATCAATCATTAATTAACCTATTTAATCGGATTGAAGTAGTAAACTATGCTGGGGCCCTTGGGCACTAAAGAATTCGGGGCCCTTTTGGAATGTAAAGAAAGTATCTTTACATTCCAAAGTAGGCTCCAAAGACTTTTGTGCCCAGAAAAGTGTAATAAGCCCGACTATTTTTGATATTAAATGTGAATAAAAATTGTCAGCTCTTCGGGGCCCTCTGAGGATGGAGGCCCTGGGCACTTGCCCTGAGTGCCCATATGGTAAAGACGGCATTGGTTGCTACTCCCGAGGACTGAGATGGTCGCCTCATACAAAATTGTGCCTGTCTTATTACACTGGCGATTTGCAAAAAGGTAAGGAAACATTAAGATTTTTCATTTTACGGCCAAATTTTGAACTGCATTTACTAAAAAGTAAAAAAGCTGTTGGATCTTTTCGGCTTAACAGGGTCCAATTATTCCTAAGCAAACCTACCTAAGTAACCTGCTTGTCGCAAATTTATCTCCGAAGTACCACAGTACAGCCACAACAATGATGCTAGTCAGAAATAGTTGTGACAATGTAAATTTCACTAACGAGTTTCAAAGTATTGTATCATTTTCAATTTTTTGTGAAATATTTAAATATCCCTTAATGTAAGTGGAAGAACGTTTTGTATATAGTCATAAGTAGAATATTATATTGCAACATTAATTAAATAAAATGTACTACTCGACCAAAACAATTAGGCTCATGACAGATGAAACGTCATTAGAACTAGGGATTTCCCATCCCGACACGAAGTATATTCTATTACCAAATACCAAGAGTATGTAGGTATAACATTATTAAAACTTACACCATAGTGGTGTATGTTCAGTAGTCGAGTATTTATTAAAAAACTTTTATGTGTTTAATATATTCGCAGACATGGAAAATTTTCTTTCTTTCTTTATGTGTGTCAAAGACTGATGCCTGTTGCGACACACATTCGATTTATGACTTGGGAGACAGGAATGCTGAGCCCATGCATCTTTTCTTGTTAAAAAAATGCATATTTTGAGAGTCCTTTCTCACGAATAGTCTTTTTCCTACCAGTCTTGAGGTTTATTGACGAATAATCAACTAATTTAATAATTTTAAAAATTCAACAATCACTCATTAAACTAACATTATAACGAAATAACATTAAACACGTGCTGGCTACCGTAAACACCTAGACGATACACGACTGCACGTCACTAGGGGTTGCGCGGGGACAGAAGCGAGATGCGGGGTATTGAACCACTTTTGTTTCATGCGCCTAATTGTTGTGGTCAAATAATACAAAAAAAAATTAGTTGTTATATACCTATGAGCGAATATTTCATTACTCAATTGTTCTCTACTTTTACAATCTACATATACTTTAATAGTCATAATATGCCTTAATTTTACACCTCATAATCTTAGATTAACATATAAAAGTTAAGTTTAACAATTATTCGATCTATTACATCAAAATATATACAATTGTTATTAACTGTTATTACTACAATTAGTAATAATTATAAATAAGTAGACTAAATGGACTAAATACATAATAATTATGTACAAAATATAAACCATAAAGCAAGAGTACCCTTGAAACAAATTAGTACAGAAGGTTTTTTGATTAATGCGATTATTTTAAAATCATATAATATAAAACTTTGTCTTTGTAGGTCAATTAATTAACATATATATATAAATAAAGAATTAAAAGACAAACGATAAATAAATATAGAAAAACCATGATTCTTATTAATTATATAATGTTGTGATTAAAATTATCAAAATTATACCCACAACATTTTTATCACATAAATTTTCTCCACATTTAATACAGATTCATATAAAATTGACTAATAGTATATAAAAAGGAAATCAATAATATTTTTTGAGCAACACAAAACATTTTCTGTACGGTTTAAATGTCAGTCGATTTTAAAAAATATATTTACGGCATATTACCTATAATTATACACACAAAATTAGAATATAACATGGTGGTCACACAATATTTGAAATAGCAACCATTTCTCGAGTCCCATGTATTGTGATGCAGTATCTAAAAATATATAATATCATAGTGAATTACAAATATATAACAGAAGACAAGCTCCTGGCTCAGTCTACTTAGCCTCACTCAATAAAATAAGTCTAAAAGTAATAAAAATTCAAAATAAAACATTGAGTTACATAATCGTTGTTTCGTGTTACATAATCAAATTATCACATATCTACTTAAAAATATAAATATTTATAATGGTCTTAACCATAGACAACCTACAGGCATTCCACTTAAAGACGATGCTGGTGTCAAATTCTATCATTCAAAATCAATACAGAGGGTGCGTTCCAGAATACGCTCAGAACGGTCCTTTAGTCGTTCCACATGATGACCGCGGTCGTCGTGGTCGCGAAGCTCACGACGATAAAGATGGGTCGAAGTGATAGTCGATAATCCATTCTACTAGAGATTACGTCAGTAAGTGGAACGGGAAAAACTGCGATCGTTAGCGTGAACGTTGTGAACGCTTAATGGAACGTACTCAGAGGGAACTATTGTATATGACAATTTAAATTACACTAGTACACAAAGTCAATAAAATTGAATCAATTAAGTATCTTTTGTTTCATTCTTTTATTTTGTTTTATAGTCTGTAACCCATAATTAAATTAATAAAATGTAAAAGGTATAAGGTAAAAGGGAATAGTCTTTAGTAAAAATTACCAACAAAAAAATATATGTTAAACTAATATGATAGCGGAATTTATACATTTTATTATGTAACGGATACTCACGATATACGATATTTGAATTTCTTTTTGCAGTAATATCGGCAGAAAAAATTCAAAAATCGCAAATCCGGAGTACCTATTACATTTTAAAATGTAAAAATAATAAAGTAAAACATGAGAGTTTGATAAACATGAAAAGTGTATTGGGATATAACAGTCTTTTATATTTTCAATTAAATATAACTACTATTCTGACCTAAGTAACGTTTAATATTATATTGTCACCATAACCATAGTCTATAAAATGGAATGCCCCCATAACAACAGATAAAATATCAATATAACCACTTGATTATCATACAAGAAAATTTAACTACCATACCTCAACTCATTTAGGCCGTATTTTCTCATAGAAGTATATCTGTTGCACATCGTTCGTTTCTCTCAACAACACTTTCCGTTTCACAAACTTAAAGTGGTCCAATGCGAATTCGTATAACTTATTCTCCATTTTCCATACCTCCGACTGTTGTATTTTCTCTATAGTCCTTTGTAAGGGCTGTCTCTTTGAGCTGGTTTGTCGTAAATGGGACTTGTTGCTGTTGAGATAGTGGTCGGTCGCGCCCTTGAACATGCGCGGCAGGGCGGCCTCCAGCACTGATATGAAGTCCAACATCTCCTCAGTCACCCCTACTACCAAGTAGTGGTTGACTAGATTGTGCTTCGCTTGTTCTAACGCCCAAGCGTTGCCTGGTTTCCTAAAAATATGTATCATGTATTAAGCATGGGGAATACTGTCAACTGTATCCATCCCAGATAAGACTTAAGTCCTGAGGTCAGCCAGAAATGTGTGACAAAGGAATAAGGACCCCATGGAAAAGGATGTCTTATTAGATTGAATTAGCAAACTATCATGCAGTCTATCTGATGATAAGTGGTCACTGACCCCATGGACATCTGTAATCAACTATAATATATATAATTATCAGATTACATGAGGGTCGTCGTCAACTCATTATTGTCCCACTGCTGGGCACGAGTCTTCTCTCAGAATGAGAGAGTTTAAGCCATAGTCCACCGCGCTGGCCAAGTGCGAAATGGTGGACCGTGAGGGTACATAAGTATTATTATTATTTTTTAATCTGACTGAAATAGCAAACGAGCATGCAGTCCACCTGATGGTAAGTGGTCACTGCCGCCCTGCGACGTCTGTATTCAACTACATACAGAACATGGGTTCCATCTGAAGTCAACCACTGATGCGTTGCTACTCCCGAGGACTATGATGGTCACCTCATTTGAAAGTTGCCGGCAACGACACCCTTCCATAGAAACGCAAAAAATGCTTCACGCTAGAAATAGGCGTGACGGTGGTACTTACCCGGTCGAACTACACTGGCTCTACCTTGAGAATTAATGTACGAGTATCTACCCGATTTATTTGTGAGGGTCATTAAACATTTGGCAAAATAACTATTGGTGTTTCCTTGGCGTGTCCCGGCGTGATTACAAATATTACACCAACTAAACATAGTATCCAAAGTGAATCCCAAAGGCGTTGTTACTCCCGAGGACTAAGATCGTCGCCTCGTATAAGTGTGCAGCAACCACACCCCTCCACCGGAACCAAAAACTATGTTATACCAGAAATAGATGTGGCAGTGGTACCTTCCCGGTCGAACCAATGTTCTATAAATTGTAAACATATTTGTATTACTTATCTCACTATTCAAACCAACAGTTGACACTGTTGTTACGAGCCAAAAACGAAGTGGCAACGCCTGCAAAGACGAAGGCTTTTGCAACCATTAAAAATGTAAATAGAACAACTTACCAACACTGGGCAGAATGGCCACAGAAGAAAGGCACTTGCAGCCACATGTTGGTCGGATCACAGTCTGGCTGGCTGTTCTCGACACACTCATCAAATGTCTGTAAATAAAATAAAAAAAATGTGTACTAGCGTACACTCGTAAGAAGTGAAACTTATGACGTTATTTTTCAAAAAATAATTTACTATATGCAACTTTACAGAAATTGGTTAAATAAAGTTAAATTAGATAAAGTTTAATAAAAGGCTTTTAATAAACTTTATCTAATAATCTAATCTATAATAATCTATCTAATATCACGCGTGGTAGGGATAAGAAAAAGATGGCGCGTAACGGAAAAAGATGGCGCGTAACGAAAAAATGTTACACTACATTTTTTTCCAACCCCGATAAAGAAGTTTCACTTCAACAAATAAGGAAAACCATAACACAGTGGGACATTCAATGCTGACTGGCCATTATCTTCTATTAAAAAACGCTTTCTACACTCATAGCCCCACAATAGGATTTTCTCCTGTGTCGTGGGTGCCATGGACACGCACAAAGACGAATACACAAACACCCAGACCCAGAACAAGAATCTAAACTCATCATTCAGATACCTGTCTGGCCGGGAATCTAACCCGGGACCCACTGCGTGTGACACCGGTATGATAACCGCTGCGCCATACGGGTCGTCACCTATTTCTAACCAACTTCCAAAAAGGAGGTTATTTGTAAACTCAAAACTTTCGACTGGGTGAACCGATTTTCAGAGAGCAGTGATAGCCTAATGGTTGAAACTTGCCATCTCGATCGGGAGGTCCGAGGATCAAACTCAGGCACACACCACTGATTTTTCTGAAACTATGTAAAGGAAAACATCATGAGGAAACCGACATACCCAAGAGTTCTTTTAAAAAATAGTTCTCGGAGGTGTGTCATGTTCACTAATTCGCACTTGGCCAGCGCGGTAGACTATGGCCTATAATTCTCTCATTCCTGAGAGAAGACCCGTGCCAAGCAGTGGGACAATAACGGGTTGACGACGACGATTTTCATGGTTCTTTTTTCATTTGCTTCCCGTGTACTCCCATTGTAATTTGGTCCAGTTTTGACGGGATTCTGATAAAGACAGTTCTTAAAGACAGGTACACATACCATTTTATCACCATGTTTCTTGCGCACTAGATGAGGTCTGAAGTTGTCTCCATGTCGCAGGAAGTAGTAGTAGGAGACTAGCCTGTCTAATGGTTTCCTGATCAGGTTGATAAAAACTGGCTTTGATGTAGTACCTAACCTGAAATATAACAATATTTAACCAAAAAGAATCACTTTCTTCTATATTTTTTCTATATCACCATTCTTGGGCTTAGTGGGTTCAACACCGGCATTTATTGAAAAACAAGACCTTTGTTCTAAACACCAGTAACTATTTAACTAACTGACTTGCGGACCTATCGACCTCCGCTCTGAGCAGGTGATGTGGCGACCTCCCGCAACTCATCAAGAGATGGCGCTACTAGTATTCTGAAACACGCTATCGAAGTATTCTCAATACCACGCATATATACAAGTTCCGAACATCAACTGTCAGAGCACGGCCGCTCCCCAGGCGTGATCACCTGGCGGGAGATCTCCCTTTGCCAAAGTGGTGATTCAGAAATACTAGTAGCGCCATCTCTTGATTGACAGCTAGAGTTTGAATCATTTAACCATTTTATATGAAGGGGGTCCAGATTAAATAGACCCAAAAATTTAGACAAAATAAATATTAATAGTTCTCCTCTTAAGAAGGTTTTTGTTTTCATGTCTATGCTGATGGTGGGAGTCTAGGGTAGTATTGCGCAGAGGCCAATTACCAATGAGGCTAATCCGAGGTGCAATTATTGCTAGTTGAAAACTTTACATAGGGATGCCCTGATCCCCCCTCCTCTTATATACATCAATGCCACAATTAATACTTATGGGTGGGTATCTCTTAATCTATATATTAATACGTGAAGCAAAAATTTGCGAAGCATTTTAAGTAATATGCCACGGACGGATTAGTATGAAATTTTGCACTGTTGTAGTGGACATAGAGAATGGGTGCAGAATGTTAATATTTTTTCAAATAATGCTTAAAACATACATAAAATTAATTACAAACACATTACACACACTACCATGCACTTGTCACAAACACATAATATACGAAATAGAACATTCAATGCTTACTATGAAAACACATAACATCAAGAATGTCATTGTCTTTGTCAAAATACCTGCAATTGCTTTTGAATGAGGTTTAGCTAATTAAATGTCTTTTTATATTTAACGGGTGCGTTCAAAATTACTTGAAAATTATTACATTTTATTTGAATTTGAGAAATATTTGTACTACCTTGGAAAATATGAAGTTTAGTTTTTAATTTAAATTACGGTCGAATTTCGACCCACATAACGGGTGACTAGTTAGAATTATTAAGTAAATAAGCAATAATAGTACATAGAGCTATTATATAGCTCTTGAGGCTTTTTGTCATTTTATATCATTTGCATTTTGTTTATTTGTAAAATAGAAAAGGCTATTGTGAAAGTTTCATTTTGCCCATATTATAAAAAACACATATATTATAAAACTTATTATAAAAATGTAGACACAATTCATGCAAACAGATAAATTATCTTTAGGTCAATGTAATATTATACCTAAGTACTAATAATAAAAATTTACTATAATAACTTAATGTGACTGAATGTGTAAGATTAAATATTTATTCTGAGTTACAACTACAATTTCCACTCTTTATAAGTGTGTACATACCGTTCAAAATTTAGAAAAGCCATATGCCCATGGTACAACGCTGGCTTCATCTCCTGCCATCTGGTCACATTCTGAGCAAACTTATACTGATTGGCTAGAGACATGACGTGCATATTTGCTGTTATGTTGATGTGCAACACTTTGAAATGATTCCTCTTGCACAGATCATATGCGACTCCAACAAAACTTGTTGACCCAGTCTTCGGGACTCTATTGTATATAACAACCAAATCATCCTCATCTTTTTCTACAATTTTTGGGAAGAACTGTCGAGGTTCTGCATGTGTTTGAACTAGTTTGTATTCTGAAAATAATAATGTAACAAAGTCAATATGTATACAATCATTTCAGGTTTTAACAAATTAGCAAGCAGTCCAACTGATAGTATGTGGTCACTGCCAGTCATGGACATCTGTAAGCAAACTTCTAATAGAACATGGCTTTTATATTCCGATGACTATGATGGTCGCCTCACATAAGAGTGTGCAGACAACCACACCCTTCCATAGAAATAGAAGAATTGCTTCACACTAAAAGAAAGAAATATATTAGAAATAAGTATGGCGGTCATAATACTTCCCCAGTAAAACTACACTGTTTCTACCACCTGTATTTGTTTTATATAATATATTTGTATGTACATAGCAGTGATAGTTGAGTGGTTATAATTTTATCTTAATTGTTATCTTATGTTCAATACTAGGCACACAAGAAACAATCCAATTCTTAAAATTCAATGACATTAATAAAAGAAAATCTAACCAACATAACTGGATTTCTTAACCAACTGTAAAGAATTTAAACATATTTATGAGCTGAGAATAGAATTTGAATGAGACTAATACTATTGTGAAATTTATACACTTTATAATGTAATGGGTAGTCTCAATACACATTTTTTGGATTTCTTTGGGGATATGACTTGCCTTAGAATAAAGGTAGGTCATAGAACTGTGTATGTCCATTAATAGGCATAGATTCCCTACAGATGAGAAATTCGCCATCCAGAGTTTGGCTGTACATGATAGCCTCAGTAAATAATAATGACAATCATAATCTGTACTTAATTCTATAATTCATATATTTCTATATAAAAAGAGTGTTGTTTTTGGCCTCTAAAATGGTTTATTCGCCTATTCATGCATACATTAAACTAATAATTATACACAGCTACAACCCATATGTAATATATACTATATTCATTAGGAATAATGTGCACGACAAACATTTTTTTTTCAAAATTTCATTTTACATGGTATTCGTAACTTAAGCATATTTTAAATGAAAATATACATTTGCATACTGACCAAGTCTGCGGTAATTGTCCTCCAATTTCGCAATTTCGCACTGGAAGTACAGAACTATAACAATAATAACACAGAAACAAGACAGCAACCACAATTTGTGGACGTTCAACATTTCGCTGTGTGCCGTTACGCTACGCTGCAGTAGGAACTGACATAATTCCGGTACATTATAAATATAAACATTCCGTTCACACCCACATGAGGAAACAACTCGGTCGTCGCAAGAAATAAACGGTTAGTGGGATTCTATGATTAATTAATATGTTGTGTGGTTGTATACACGGCCGCCATACGTGACATAAATATAATGTCAAACTTCAAATCAAAGTCAAGTCAATGTTAGCACCTGTCATACATGACAGCCAAGTACGATCCGTTTTATTTTAGACTAACTCTTACTATTAGTTATGAATGGACTTTATTAACAGTACATAATTCTATTATTATGGAAATAAGCAAATCGATTCTGATCACACTGAATAACAAATTACTGAAATTAAATCGTCATAAATATCAGTCTGAGAAGAATCATCTAACACTAGCATAACTGTATCCCTCTTACGTCTTTGGTTCCTTGAAAATAAGAGAGGGAAGGAATACTTTGGCAAAGGGAGGATGTCCCGCCATGCTAAGGAACGTGCCTGGCGATCGGACGTGCTCATTCTTATTCGATCGATTTTTTTATTCGGAACTTGTATCTATAAATGCTAGACATTGAAGAAATTTTGATAGGTAGCATAATTCAGAAACTAATGGCGCCTTGATTCTCTTGATGAGTTGCGGAAGACTTGCTTCATCGCTTAAATCTTATTGCGATCGCACGCGCGATCACGCAGGTGGTATGGCAAAGACGACTGAACCTGCTAAACGGTGCAAATATGCTGCTTAGGGAAAAGTTATCTTACCAATTTGTTCTGTACGCGGTCTAGGTCTTTGGGGACTAGAAACCCGACGATTCTACGAAAAAATGTCGTCACGATTAATCGACTTCAGACTCAAAACACACATCTGCTGTTTTAGGTAAAGAATAAGTTTAGTTAGAACAAGAGGGAAAAAGCACCAAGACACAGTGATTAGGTCTCATTGTTTGCTTTGTTGGCCTGTAATTACACATTTCTTTATTGTTTTAATACTATTAAGCAAGATTAACATTTAAGTACATAAATTTTAATTGTTTTATTTTTTAACTTATCTGTTTATTTCATTTATATTTATTGTACCTACATAGTTATAGTTATACTGGCTCAACGAATTTTGTTGAAGTCAGCCGCTCAAGTACAAGAAAAAAATACAAGCACAATACAAATGCAGTGGGGACTCAGGCAAGCAAGGAGATATCATATCGTCGGGCTTTTCACTACTTTACTGCAGCTTTGGAAGATGTGTTCTAGTGATGTTCTAACGAATGACATTATTTAAATTCATAAATACGAATACGAATATTACCTTGTCTTACCGACATTCGCGAATAGGAATGTTGGTTTTATAGGGAGCCGAAGGATTTAGATTTGGCTACCTTTTTTTTAGTAGATAAATTGGAATTAGATTTGAATTTGTATAGATTTGGCAACAATTTTTTGCAAAGCACCGCATTCAATATTCCCAAAACATTCGCCATATCACACATTTTCAATTTGACAAATTCGCTGATGGACCTCAGTAAAATGGTGACTTCAATAGTGTCTCATAAAGGGTGGGTCTTGACATGGACATGGATAAGACGAAACTTATGTCTAATGCCAATGTCACACCTGTACCGGTTGTCGTTAACGACACTCCTCTCGAAGTCGTCGACGAGGTACATTTACTTGACAAACGATCCGGATTGGTAAATCCGACGTTGAGAGGGAGGTTACTAGGTGAATCCAACTAGACTGAGCCTAATTTCCTAAACGCAGGAAATTTCGTAATATCTTCTTGTCCACAATTCACTAGCGCCTGTAGTCGAAATTATTCGAACAATGCGCGTGGCGACCGACGGCGACTCAGTTTTTCATGGAATGGGCTAAGGTAGGAAATTCTCTCAGAGATGTGACAAAATCCATACACAATCTAAGCTTACCGACATTTCCCTCAAAATTAGCCAGCTGATGTGGCAACGGGCTGGCCACATCGCTGGAAGGACCGATAACTGATGCGGAGAAGGTCTCAATTTTTAATGTAACTCTTTACACAAACACAAGCGGCCTAGCTAATACGGTTGAGACTAAAGAGGGAGTAAAGTAGAAGTCATAAGAAGAACGTTATCGTCAACCAATTAATTTCCTACTACTAGACAAGGGACTTCAATGAGAATGAGAGAGCTTTAGATCATAGTCGACTGCGCTGGTCGAGTGTAAATTGGTATATTTCACACACTTTTGAGTTTTTTTTAAAGAACTCGCAGATGTGAATGTTTCCTCATGATGTTTTCCTTCACCGCAAAGCAAGGAAAATTCATTTCAAATACGCACATCATTTAAGAAAAAATAGTGATGCGTGATGAAAATTGAACCTGGGACCCTCGATTGAGGGGATGAGTTTCAATTATTACGCGGTTAGACGTAAAATGTACAAAAATGTAGATTCATTTAATAATAAATAGTAGTAAAGAAAATACAATTAAATCTTGATTAGTCATCAAAAGAGAGGATTGCTAAGCATTGCTAAACTTAAACACTAAATTGGACCGCCTAGTGTGTCTCTTATTACCACACTCTTCAAACTAGATTATCCAAATGCGTGACAGTGCTGTTATAGGTACCTTTTTTTTGTTTTCGAGTGGGAAACCTTCAAAGGGTATCCGACGCCGTGGGAGCGACCAGAGTTATGTGGGATTCTAACCGCACTAAAACCCTCCCGGTGGCCGTCCTCGGCGCTAAAAACTGGACTCCGGGATCTCCAAAGGAACGCAACCGGAATCCTCTGGGCGCGTTGCCCCATCGTGCTCCTCCCAGATGTGCGGCTGGGCCCACCGCTCCGTCTAGTCTTTACGATGGTATGGGACCACACATACCGCCGTCCTTCCCAGGATCACCTAACTGAACGGTTCAAGCTCCCACTCTAGCCGCCCGCAGTCCTGGAAGCCCCTTTAAGTCGCCTCTTACGACAGGCAGGGGATAGGTACCTACCGTATCCATATTCTGATCCAGGAAATACAGGAACGAAAGTGCCGTCTTACCTAAAGCAGTAATAGGTATGATGGGTGTACTGGAGACATATCACAACGAGTTCTGCAACATCTTTACTTGTTAACATGCATGGCGTAAGACTATAAAATGAAGGCAAAATACATAAAACAATAAATTTACCCATCAGTTTCATATAAGGTTAATATTTATTTATTTCGTAGATACAAATTGTTTCGTTACATCGAACTATCTCTATTATTTCAAACGGGTGGTAAACCAAATGTAGATACTGGAACGGACACGATTCGATTCCGGCATTGTAAAAACATCGTGTTAACCGCAGTTCCGTCTGTGTAAATAAATAATAGAACTTCATAGCATCAAAATCAATACTAGTAGGTGAGCCTAATTAAATTTAGCACGCATCAATATGAATGAATGACATGACTGGAATAGTTAATAGGCTTATTTATGCTTCAATTTAACAAGTTTGATCAATACCTACCTAGCTAATTTTTTGATGCTTATTTTGACAATTGTTTTGAAAGAGAATTAATGTCTAATATAAATATTCATGATTATTAAATACGAATTTAAAATATTTTTTATCCTTTGGTTTGGCACAAATTAGAGGCGAGAGAGGTCTATGTTCAGCAGCTCACAAGGTCCAAAGGCACATAGTTTATTAGCCTTATTATTTATTTTAGAAAAAAATCATTTATAAGAGTTTATATCATAGCAATATATAATTATAAAAATTGTTCTCATATAATATTAATATCATTCATATTACTATATTCTTTCGATTAAATAATATATTTTTTCCGTGTAAATTGTTCTGTTTACTGATTGATTCCCAACGTGACAATACTACGTATTTCCCAACCGCAATCATGAGTATGATAGTAATGATTTGCTACAGGTGAATGGAATTCTATGTTCACGTTACATTTGCCAATAACAAGGCTAATGGTGTCCATAAGTCTAGTAACTCTGTCAGTCCAACATGGCCTCGCTGCCGACGCACCCGGGTGCGCGCGAAAAATAGCGCTGACATTAGTTTTCCCGCCATTATGTGGGTCAACGCGCGCTCTATTTAGTTCAGTTCAGAAACAATAATATACAATTTGACAGTTATCGATCTTATATATCCTGTGATGTCTTTAATTTGGTGAATAAAATTGAATGTGGATAAATTGATTATTTACAGGGACGGCACTTCCATTTTTGTGTAATTAAATTATGGTCGTGATTTGCTTACAATTCGTAGTGATTGGCAGTTGTCGAAAAGTGAAATAAAACGTAACTATTAACGTATTGTATCGTATAAAATATATAATACATATACAAATAAATACTGTTTTAATACATAACATACCTAAGTACATACTTAAGTAATTTTAATACTTAAGTAAATTGTTATATTTGTAAAACCAAGCAAAGATCTTATTCAGCAAAGTTCTATATTAGGATCATTCACAGTAAAATAAATGGGATTAGTTCTAGGTCTATCTTAATAAAATTGCCATAAACGTCAATAATGAACTTTTCGATAACGAAAACATAAAGTTACTGTTACCTACTGATAACTAAAAATACTACAAACAATATAACGTGTGAAATCTCTTCGTAGTTCAGCTTTGGAGACACAACTCCACCACACTTATTTCTGCCTAATTACGCAATTTTAAGCCATTGAGATAATAAGTACTAAAGTACTTAGTACATATTATCTCAATGTTTTAAGCACTGTACCTAGTGTTCGTCTGAAGGGTGTGGTAAGGAGACAATGCCTATCCGAATCATTCTAACTTAGTACTCAGGGGTAACAAAGCATTTATACCCAACAAGTCTTATATCAATTCGGTAAGGAATTTTTATCTAAAAGTAGATGGTACCAAGAAATGACGTTGTCCCATACAAACTTTACTCGTATTTTCACCCCCTTAGTAAAATAGTAAAATTTTATCGTTTGCTGGTACTTTCTTTTAAAAGTAGGAAACGAACATGCAGTCCTCCAGATGGTAAGTGGTCTCTGCCGCCCATGGACATCTGTAAACAGCTTCACAAAGAATATGGGTTCCATCAGAAGTCAATCGCAGATGTGTTGCTACTCCTAAAGATTAAGCTGGTCGCCTCATTTAAAAGTGTACCAGCAACCTCACCCTTTTATCGAAACGCAACTTCATGTTAGAAATAAGTGTGGCGGTTGAAAAAAAAAGCATGTTAAGAAAGAAAGAAAAAAATTCAAGGCTAGTACAAATACAATTTAACCAATTAACAATATGTAATTACCTAGTGAGAGCAGTGATAGCTTAATGGTTGAAACTTGCCCTCTCGATCGGGAGGTCCGAGGTTCAAACCCAGGCACGCACCACTGATTCATGTGCGTATTAGAAATTAATTATCACTGCTTTTCGGTGAAGGAAAACATCGTGAGGAAACCTACACACCCGAGAGTTCTTTAAAAAAAAAGTTCTCGGAGGTGTGTGAAGTTCACCAACTCGCAGTTTGCCAGGGCGGTGGACTATGGCCTAAACTCTCTCATTCCCGTGCCCAGCAGTGGGACAATAATGGGTTGACGAGAATTACCTAGTATGGAATAAGTATGTATGATTCGCACTTTAATTTGAATGACGACATAAGTACAGTCAAAGTTCCATAATCACGGTTTATTTATTTACATATGGACCAAAAGTAACGTCTGCGTATAAGGAGCTTTGAGTGTTCTGAAATGAAATGAAATGTCTTTATTTTGTATAGGCTTACGGGGGCACTTACAAATTGTCAGTTACATTTTTTTTCTTACACTACCACCGGATCGGAATACGACCTCAACTGAGAAGATCCGGCAAGAAACTCAGCGGGTTTGTCTTTTTTCTTATTTATATCCATTTTTTTATTTAATTACAATCATGTTTTTTTACATGGTAATGAAAGTTAGCTCCAATATCTTGCCTTACATTTCAGTAAAAGAGAACTCGTTTGGCAAGATACGCTACACTTTGACATTTATTAAATATATTATTATAAATATTATAATGCATATTATTGCTCAGTCCCAAGCTGTTTTGTCTTCTATTGTTGTTGTTCAATGAAAGTATTGATATAAATTATGTTAAGTTCGAAGTGGTGTCAGTTTAAACGCGCGTTTGTGTTAACGTCATCGATTTTGGCTTGCTTTAATAGGTTTTCTTAAAAAGTCTCTTTTTTTTCCTAAGTAGGTATATCCGTTTTTTGTACGCGTTTTTTGTAAGCATACATTCAAAATGTCCGATTATACCGATACCCATGTGGGTATCGATATAATCGGACATTATGAATCTATGCGTATTGATTGTTTAGGTATAAGCGACACCAGGTGATAGAACCAGTGTACTCGTTTGCTACTTCATTATTTTAAAGAAGCTACTTTATGTCCCGTTAAAGAACTTATCTAAGTAGTAAGATAGCAAAACGACCGCTTCTTTTCCCTTATTTGTGAGTGACTACCAGCATAGGTACTTTGCTACTTAAAGTTTATTATTTACATATGAAATCTTTGATCTTGTGGAAGTAACATACAGCAAAAAAATCGATAAATAAAAAAATACATAGATTACAAAGATTATTGTTCTAAAATTATCATACCCTAACACCGGATGATGTAACACGCTACCCCGGATCCATCTCACCCCTTAGCCATGGAGAGAACTCAAGGGTAGACGGAAATATCACGTTCATCAATTAACTGTCACATCCCTCAAACGTTCGGAAATTACACGTGACATTCGTTTATTAAAACGAGTGTCGGCTAGGTACTGATAGTTCAAAATGTGTAGAAATGACACCACACATTTTAACAGGAAAATTTCTTATTTTATTGTCAAATGAAATAATAAAAACGTAGATTTCAAACGGTTAGGTATGCCTAACAGCTGAATATTATGGTGAGTTTCAAATCACGTACCTATCTGATAGGCAAGTTAATCTCAAGGCATACCTATACCTTGAGTTTAACAGGTGGTACATTTTGATATTTTTTACAATTAAAAATTGTTAGCTGGGCCTTTTTCTTTTCTTTAACCTATAAGTGGCCTGGGCACATAAGGACATTTTTGGTCATCACATTGGAAGCTATTATGCTCAACACTATCATATAATAGAGTGTAGGAACTAGGGGGTTCCCCTGATTGCAGGACCCGTTTTTTTTTATTTATTTATTTCATGCCAACACAACTACCATTACAGTTTTGCCCAAAGCGGCAGTGTGGTCCCAATACAATAAAAAAAAAAATAATTGATTTACTTATAGCATAATACATACATAGAAGCATTTATAAATTCATTAAGAGGACAGGTAAACAAATCAATAAATTCTGCTATGTTATTTAAAGCGTGCAAGGCGCGCGTGATGGGTGATTTAGCAAGAATATTGGTGCGTCCGTTCGGTACCACTAACAACTGCGGCCGCCGCCGTCGCAACACGTAATTGTCCGGTACATTCAAACCTAACTCTTTCAGTAAGGCCGGATTACACGTCTTACCTCTCAATACGTTCATTATATAGGTGACTAAGGCTAAATCCCTTCTCGTCTCTAATTTGTTGTACCCTACCATGCCCAAAATAAAAAGGGTTGGATACATAAGTGGATAGCGAGGATAGACTCCGTATAACCGCAGGTATAAAAAACGCGTGAATTTATTTTGTATGCGCTCCAGCATAAGTTTATATTTGGTTTCATGAGGAGACCATATCACCGCATTAAACTCTAACTGACTTCTGACAAGGGCATTATACAGTGAAGTTATAGCTTTTAGACATCTGAATCCCTCCGCCCTACGAAGTACAAACCCTAGACTTTTGTAAGCATTTTTACAAACCGTCACAATATGACTACGAAATGTCCATTCAGTATTAAGCTGCACTCCGAGATCGCGTACGCTATCCACTCTATTAATTGCTGCGCCGTCCAATTCGTAGTCGTAATGACATGGCTCCTCTAGCCGGCTAAAAGTTATTATTGAGCATTTCTTTGAGTTAAATGTTAGACCGTTGCACTTACTCCACTCAGCTACTCTATCAATATCATTTTGTAACCGAATACAGTCTTGTTCATTCTTTATTGCCATTAGAAGCTTTATAAAGTGGGTAATCCTCATGGATACCCAGCCGCCCGGGGCAGCTGCTGGGTTATGCCGGACTCATTCCGGGTTCCCACTGTGTTTTCTCCTCGCACCGTACGGATGGAACACGGGCACGCTTTTGCATACATCCGCGAACCCGCCGGTACTTGGCCGCTGGGCTCTGGCCCTGGGCACGTGCCCAATGTGCCAATGGCAAAGAGTGGCTTAATTGTCATTATGTTTTTTTATTCTGAGTTCAATAAGTAGGCTTAATTCTATAAATGTAACATTAGCAAGAATGAAAGTATGAAGCTCATCTGACAATAACTATTGGTCTCAGAATTAAGTCTCTAAGCCACCAATAGTCCAATAGGACTAGTCTAGTATCACTGGTGGGTTGCTATCCTTGAGAATTAGTTTGAAACGCCGTCTGTTTGTGTCCTGCGTCCTTCAAAGCAAGGTTTAAGGCAATTTACCGCTCTAGCAAGTTTTTAGCGTTCTAAACTACAAGAATTATGACGATTTTTACGAATATAATACACTATGATATGATACAATAATTTTGATGGAGTGTTCATTATACCAAAACGCAGCGGGTTCCTGGTTAGATCCCCAGCCTATCTGAATGAAAAATGTTTCCGTTCTAGGTCTGGGTAATAGCCCGTCCCACTTTGTATGTTTATATGACTCACACTACATAAGAAAAATTCTAATGAAGGGCTATGTGTATAGGTAACGTACACATAGCCATAATTTAATACAAGGCACGGTAATTCCTCTTCTATCTAAAATAAATCAACGTTGCCACTTAAAGGACTAAGATGATCGCTTCATATAAAAGTGAGCTGGCAACCACACCCCTTCATCGAAACGTAAGAACTTCTTCACAATAGAAAAAGGTGTGGTGGTACCTCCCCAGTTGAAAAATAAACGTTCTTTAAAAATAGCTATCGTAATATTACGGTTTCGTAAATTTCCACCGTTGTTAATTCTATCGCTGCTTTTGTTTGACAGTGAGGAGACCTTCAAAATGTACATCAAAGCCTAGGGAGAGTCTCAGGGTATTGTGGGATTTTTACCCACTAAAACCTCCTCCGTGGCATTCTTCAGGTTGCAGGGGATTTCCAATGGAACGCACTGGTGCCCTCTCTAACGGGCTCATTTATTGGGGGACGTGCAACTATTCCTCTGCACCGTCCCGTGTTTACGAAGACATGCAGCCACACATGCCGCTATCACCTCTTACGACAGGGGATACCGTAGCCGTATTCTACTCCCTAGCTATAGGGGGCAACTCCACCTCTCATATGAGTCATACAACGTGCTGCAAAGTGCCTATAAGAATGACACGTGATTGGATTAAAGATCACCGACTAAGTAGCCCGTTTATCGGATGATCGAAGCCATAATTCTGAAGATAAACTTCTTGCTATTAGGCCGACTGCGTACGTTACTATTTATTTTATTTATTTATTTATATTATATAAACTTCTATACCTAAAGTGGTACAAAGGCGGACTTAATGCCATAGGCATTCTCTCCCAGTCGACCTTTAGAAAAAGCAGATATCATCGAAGGCGGTATTATATTAAATTAAATATTAGAATAGAAAAGGGGGAAAAAAAACAAAAATAGATATTAAATATAAATATGCATATTAACTTATTAACTATTCAACTGACGTGACATTTCTTCTGTCATCAATGGTGTTGATAGAACATCTTGCTAATGGAATTTTCTTCTTTCCAAAAGACTAGTCGGTAGATATCCTTTATTTTAATATAGGTAAATAAAAACTATGATTGGGTATTCACGTGTAGATGTACAGTCGTTGTTACAATATTTCTACTAGTTATTATTTTTTATGTTGATACTTTTGATGAGTTCACGAATCCTACATTTAACATTAAATTTTAATATTAATGTTATAAAATGTCCCAACTATATGTAATAGTTTTTCAAGCGCCGCGAAAGACTTAGCGAACTTCGGGTCGGAGTCTTCGCGGCCAGTGTGCAACCGGCCTAAACAAGTATTTATATAATAAAAGTATCTTACTGAAATGCATTTAACTTTAATTATGTTCGGTTTTGTAAAACAAGCCACTCAGTCGACCTTAGCCCGCCGGCACGATAGCACGTTTATTTTTAAACACCATTTCTCCGATCGTGAACACGACGTAGGAAATTACGTGTACGTTATTATATGTCTTAGAAGACTTTCTTAAAAGTCGTTCAAATAAAAAAACTAAACAAATCAAATCGATATATCAATAAATCTGTGGCACTGACATTTAGAAATGATTAAAAATACTTTTAAATAAAAAAATACATCCTACAAGTTTAAATAGACGAAGTTCACTTCTAAATAATTCTAACGCAAATAATTCTTAAAAATAAAATCGCTTTAACGATAACCGAAAACCCATCGCGTCCAAAACAAATGAACAGACCACACTTACAAAAACCAATAAAAAACCAAAACACAAAAATGGAAGTGGACCGTATTCTTTACATCTTCGGAAGCTTTTCGCGGAAGAAGCAGGACCGGCGTAAGTCGGAGCCGCCGACGTCGCTTAGCGCCGGGAACAGTCCATTGCGTCTTCCCAGGACCACTCGGCCAAACAACCAGCTGGCCGCCGCGCCACGGACTTGCGAGGTCAGGAAGTGCAAGCTGAAGGACTGGCAGTGCGGCATATGCAAGCGGGAGCTGGTGGAGCCCAGGATCTTGAGCTGTTTGCACAGCTTCTGCACCAGATGTCTGCAAGGACTGCATCAGGAAGGAGAGCATGAAGCTTGGAGTGAGGTGGATAGAGGTAAGGTATTACAATTACATTTACCTATTTCTTTGCAAAGGGGAACTATAGGTATAGCAGTTTTGATGTTTAGATCACTGCAATTCAAGTGTGAAGCGAAAAGGACAGGAATCTTCGACTTCTATGTGTTAAAACTGATAGAAAGCATACTTTACAACTTACACTTTAATAATGTATGCATTAGTACTTAGGTATTTACTGCACTTTTGTAGTGGAACTGCAACTGACATTCTGCCTAAAAATTATTGCTACCACCAAGAAGTGATTAAGAATGGCTCATGATCTATCATATAAATACTGCCAATTTTACCAATACGTAAAGGTGGAAAATGTAAAAAAATGGTAAAAGTACCCGAGATTGAATATCTAAATTTCAATTAGAAAATATCTGCACTATTACTTTTCTTTACAAACTTTAAAATAATTGGGGTACAACTTTGAGGTCCGAGGTTCAAACCCGAGAGTTCTATAAAAAAAGATATCGTAGGTGTTTAAAGTCCGCCCTGTAGTTCCGGGATCAGAATAGGGCTACGGCATCCCCTGCCTGTCGTAAGAGGCGACTAAAAGGGGCTTCCGGGGTTGCAGACGGCTAGAGTGGGATCTCGAACCGTTCGGTCAGGCAATCCCGGGAAGGACGGCGGTATGTGTGGTCGCATACCGTCGTAAAGACTAGACGGAGCGGTGGGTCCAGCCGCCCATCTGGGAGGAGCCCGATGGGGCAACGCGCTCGGAGGATTCCGGTTGAAGTCGTTTCGAGATCCCGGAGTCCTCCTTTTCAGCGCCGAGGACGGCCACCGGGGGGGTTTTAGTGCGGTAAAAATCCCACATAACCCTGCGTCGCTCCCACGGCGTCGGGTGCCTTTTGAAGGTTTCCCCCTCGAAAACAAAAAAAAAAAAAGGTGTTTAAAGTCCACCAATTCGCAATTGGCAGCGCGGCGGACTATGGCCTAAAACTGTCTCATTCTGCGAGAAGACCCGTGGCAAGCAGTGTGACAATGATAACTTAAAATAATTGCAGGTAATGAATTATGTGTATTTATGTCAAGTTACCGAAACTCAAAAATTAGACAATCAACTGACGCTTCTACCGCTTCTGTTTCTTCTTTAACAATAACATTACGAACAGTAAGAACTATTTTAAATTTAAACTCATAGCAATAACATTATGAAGACAATAAAATACTAAAAGGTAAACAATAGAATCATGGTTATTTCTAAAACCGTAAGTACCTTAAGATGCTCTTTACCACCAGTTTAAAAACCACGGAGAAGGACCCCCAAAACCTTGTGAAATAGTAAGTGGATATTAAGAGGGGCCATTTTTAACAGTGTCTACCAATCTGGTCAGATATAGTTTATGGTGTATTTATGATGTCCAATTTAATTGTCTTAAGCATCTGGCGAAGCTATCAAATGAAGTTATGGGGCGTTAATAGGTCGATACCCATGAATAATGGAGTCCCTTCTTGAACGACCATTAAATAAACTGGGTTGATTTATTTTAATAGTTCCTGTGTTATGTGATGTGTGATCCGTTTATTGCTAAAGCGAAGCTTCACGATAAAGTTTTGGTAGAATCCTCAAAAAATATTAGTGTCTCATAACACAATTGTTATCAGATGTGCATCAAAATATATAATAAACTGCCAAACGACATAAAGAAATTGAATTTAAATAGATTTAAAAAAGAATTGAAAAAATGGTTAATTGATAAGTGTTTTTATACAGTGAGGGAGTTTAGTTAATAAGTTTTTATATTTGTTTTTTAGATTTAAGGTAATTAATGACACTGACATTGAAATCTATACTATAATAAATCTGTAAGAGGTCGCTGTCTGTACATGGAATAAATTTAGGTGAAAACCATTTCTAGAGGTCTTTAATACGATATAGAACCCAAAATAAAGGTTTTTAGAAATCTTTTCTGTTTGTCTGTTTGTCTGTGTGTTTGAAAACGCTAATCTCAGAAACGGCTTATCCAATTTGAATATAATTTTCACCGATGTATTGTGGGAAACTTCACTTAACATTTAGTGTTTATTTTATGTAAATCGATTTATAAATAAAAAAGTTATGTCAATTTAAAACTACGCAGTATTTATTCTGTGTTCGATAAGTGTTAATAAGATAAGTAACTGCATAGTTGAATTGGTTGAAACTAAACATGTTATGGTCTGTAAAATGTATTCCTTTGTTATGTATTTTTATTGGTTATGTGTGTACCTATGTTATTTGATACTATACAAATCTATATCGCTATATCTATACATATATACTAATATAAAACGAAAGGATGCTCTCTCCCTCATCTATTAAATAAGCCTAATAAAATAATAAAGCCTATCGTAGAGCCTAAACTGCTAAAGATACGAATATGATTTTTACTAGGGTTCCTTTTATGACGTAGACGTCAGTTAAGAATGAATTTTCTGTTCCCCCCCCCCCCCCAATTTAACCCAAATAGGATATGTAAGTTTGTATCAAAGTCAGTCAATTTTGAGGCCACCTCAATAAAATTTAGTATTTCGCTTTGATTTTTATGTTAAAACATAGTTTTAAACCGACTTCAAAGGAGGGGGTTATCAATTCGTCTGTATTTTTTTTTATTATTTTTTTTATTTTATGTTTGTTACTCGATTTTTCCGCACTGGGTGAACGGATTTGGATGATTTTTTTTTTCATTTGAAAGGTAGTTCGAGTCATGGGGTCTCATTTACTTTTAGTTCACTTTTGACAGTGGCATCCATAAGAAAAGCGCATAAGTCTGATATTTGCATTAACGATATGCGCGTTAAATAGATGAATAACTCAATTTCCCGCCAACCGATTATGATGATTTTTCTTTTATTTGAAAGAATGTACTTCAAGGGTACTCTGATGAGTTTGATACGGTTCTGATCATAGGATCCATTTCTTTGAAGCAAATTAACGAAATTAGCGATACTCGGCCAAACCTAAGCTGTAGGAGTCCAATTATTGGGTTGAATGTAGAATAAAATTAGTAAGCAGATATTTCCTAAAAAAAATTGACCTTCAAATCTTCAATCCTGATGGTACTGCTAGCCTGAACTGTAGAAGTAAGTCATTTTGTTTTTATGGATATATAATAAAATTGCTAAACAAATTCATGGGATAAAAATTTGACCTTGAACTCTTCAACCCTGATGATGCAAGGGTATTTCAAGACTAAACCGTAAGAGTTGGCTATTTGGTGCTTATAGTTATGTAATAGAAATACCAAGCAAAGATACATAGTAAAAATTTTGACCTTCAACTTCTCAACCCTGATGATGCAGGGGTACTTAAGGCCTAAGCCATAGCAGATGGCCATTTGGTGGTTTCGGGTATGTAACATGATTACTAAGCAAAGACACAAAATGAAAATTTCGACCTTCAGCTCCTTAACCCTGATGATGCAGGATACTGCTAGCCTAAACTATACGAGATGGCCATTTTGTGCTTTTAGGTATGTAATATAATTACTAAGCAAAGACACATGATAAAAATTTTGACCTTCAACTCCTCATCCCTGATGATGCAGGGGTACTTCAAGCATAATCCATATAAGTTAGCTATTTGGTGCTTTCGGGTATGTAATATAATTACTAAGCAAAGACACAAGATGAATATTTTGACCATCATCTCCTCAACCCTGATGGTGCAGGGGTACTTCAAGCCTAAGCCATAGAAGTTAGCTATTTAGTGCTTTCGGGTATGTAATATAATTACTAAGAAAAGACACAAAATGAAAATTTCGACCTTAACCTCTTCAGCCCTGATGATGCAGGGTACTGCAAGCCCAAGCTATAGAAGTTGGCTCGCCGGTGCTTACGTATATGTAATAAGAATATCATGCAAAGACACGGGATAGTTTTTTTACATTCAACTCCTCCCTGATGATGCAGGATAGTGCAAGTCTAAATTATAAAAGGTAGTCACATATTGCTTACGGTTGTTATTTAGTTAAGAATATATTATAAGTTCAATGACAGCTCATTAAACTGAAATGTGATTAATAAATTAAACTTTAATTAATCAACCCTTATAATCTAAGTACGCAACCTACTTAAGCCGTATGAGTTTGTTACTTATTGATTACAATACGTTACAACCCGTTCCTGAGAGGACATAATGATGAAAAGTGTCACTTTGAATACCTAAATCCTAAAAATGCAGGAGTATTGTCGTGTTATTGTTAACAGCTAGATTTAACTATAGCTTTTTAAACAGGATGGGTTGGGTTAGGTTGGAACATAAAAGAAAACATAAAAAATAAGCGAGCAGGGTGCGGCAGCGCCCTGCGAGCGGGTACGCCCTGTTCGTATGAATTGTAAAAGTGTTTTGATTCTGCCTTCTGCTTTACAAAGAACAATGTGGGATTTACGCACACAAATAGCCCGATGGGTGATTGCACAGATTTGTTTTCCGCCAACGCATCTCTTAAAAGATCTTATCTTTGGCCACAATAAACAAAATATGAACTTAAAATATATGTCGCTGTTCAGTGATATTCCAATTTTCTAATGATTTACTTCAAGTGCTTTGTAATCCGGAAAAGTTAAAATCAATCTTTATGATCGATACGTTTTGGTTCAAATGTGGAAGAGTTGATTGAAAAGATGTATCCCAATATTGTGAATTAGACCACTAAGAATTGATTCAAAAATAATTCAAAAAATTGGTTCAAAAAAGAGGTTTACAATATTCGAATTCATCTTATTTTTTTTTACATAACAATACGTTCCTACTCACAAATACACACTTCAAATTCTTTTTTCACTCTGTGTTTGTCCAGGTAATTCTTGAGCGGCCAAACCGATTAGTCGATACCCGATTAGTAGTCCCATTAAGGACTACTTTTTATCATATAATTCCCACGGTGTCGAGATTTGCGCGGGAAAAACTTTGTGATACATTGATTTGCACGCGGGCAAAGCCGCGGGTACAGCTAGTTAGGTTAATAATTAGGATGCTGACATTTATTCAATTAATCATTTATTAAAATTTATTAGTTACTTATTAATTTAATAATATTACTATTTAAAATTTGCTAAAATTGTATATTAATAAATTACGTAATTTGACATTGTAAATAATTTTAATACTGGAAAAGTTGCACGCCATGAAAGTATATGGCTAATTGTGTAGAACTATATATATTACCTTAGACCATGTTACACCACAATTATTGCAAATAAATATATTCTATTCTATTCAATCATTCAGACTTAGATTACTTTAACCATAGAGCATGTATGATTTATCTAACTCATATTATTTTGCTAAGTAAAATGTCGCACATCGATAACCGAAATCAAAAATTTGAGTCTGAGCCTAATACTGGAAAGAATCTCTACAAACGTAGTTTATCGTCTAGCGAAATAAAAAGGAACATTTTTGTTCTTTTTGTATTTTTTCTTATTTATTTAAATGTTATGCAAGCAAACGTTAATGCAAGCTTTAAAAGTGCATTATTTACGAATAATATAATTATTTTGCTATCAAAAATGACGACGCAATTGTAAACGCAAAACGCACTTGTGTAGATTTTCATCACAAAAAAAACAGTCGGACATAGTTGAGTGAAAATTCTGATGTAAATTCTTATAGTTTTACCCATTGTAATGTCGGGTAATATGTCCGATATACAAGTTTATTATTGAGATGATGAATAGATACTCTGTACTCTCACAATAACTTGGCAAGGTGTTGGCCTGAAGCGAGTCTGCTGGTTTGTGAAAACTTTATCGCGGTGCTTTTCGGCGTCCACGTAAGAAAAATAAACTACGTAAATGTATGTAGGTATACATTACGAGTTAGCATTTTCGGCCATCCACAGAATTCATTCGGATTCCGGTTGCAATCCTTTGGAGATCCCGGAGTCCTCTTTATAGGGCCGAAGACGGCTATTGGGGCGGTTTTAGTGCTGTAAAAATCCCACAAAATCCTGCGTCGCTCCCACGGTACCTATCGCTGCATCGCTCCCACGGCGCCGGGTACCTTTTGAAGGTTTCCCCCTCGGGAACAAAAAAAAATGATAGACTTAATTCACCTTTAAGGACTCTCAGGTATGTAGGAACCTCAAGATGTCTCCTTTATCGTAAAGCAGTGATGAAACTAATTTCTAAAACGCACATATTTCTAGAATTAGGAAAATCAGTGGAGTGCTTAGAATTTGAACCAAGGACCGTCTATTGAGAGGCCTACTAAGTATGTAGTGCATAAAATTGCTCAAGTGTGAAACAGAAGGCCCAGTGAAACGTGGCAACAGAAGCCCTACGAATTAGCCCCTGACCGCCGCCCTATAATCGGATGTATTAGTCCTAATACGTAGGCTCTGTTCGATAATTCTACCCTTTAGCCTGGAAAATGGAATAACTGCACTTTATGCAAAATAGTTTAGTAATTATAGTAATGTATCTTTGTTGTACGTAAGTTATGTAAAATTATGTTATACCCTTAGATATTGAGTTACAATTTATTTTGTTAAGATATTTTCAAGAAAATGTTTTTGATTCGCAATTGTTTTGTTTAATTAATTTAAAAATGCATATATTTTAAATTTAAAACTTACGGAGCGTCTTCAGCTATCACCCCATGCGAATGCGATACTGCAAGGAGCGTAGATTTTAAAATGTAGATAAAATATATGCCAATTTCATGGAATCGCTTAGAGCAAGTTCTCATGACACGCGCTCAACGCGCGTTTTAGTAACGCGCGCTTACAACTACAAACATTTTATTCAGGCCGTACACATACTAACGCTTTATAAAAACGCGCGTTAAATGCAGCGCTAGCGCTTGTATCTTGTTAGCGCGCGTCAACGCGCGCTTTGAGATCATTTGTTTTCTATGTTTCCGTTCAGTTGAGCGCGCGCTTTTAATGCTAATAAACGTATTTAAGGGTCCAATAGTTCGTCCACAAATCGTCGAAAATGGAATCCGACGCTTTTAATACAGATTTATTTATAAAGGAAATAGAGAAACGTCCTGTGATATGGGAAATGTCAAGTAACGATTATTCAGGCTTGGGAAGAACTCGTCCTCATATTCATATTCATTTCATGCCATCGGTATAAAATCACCGTTAAAACTGTTTCTATGTTCTATATTCTTCAAATGTAAGAAGATATTCTATATTCTTCAAATGTAAGAACTGCACTGAACCTCAGCGAACGCGTTAACGCGCCTTCAACGCCTTACAATCGTGTGTCATGTGAACACTATACAAAAATTTAGCGCGCGTTGTACGCGCGTTGAACGCTTGTCATGAGAACTTGCTCTTAAAGCCACCGCGTGCGCGGTTGTCTGTGGCTTCCGTTGAACCGTTGGCCAACATCTATCGGTCTTCTTCCGCTCAGCTTCCGATCGGTTTTCGGCGAGTTTATGAGTGTTTCTGTAATCAAAGTAGTTTATAACTGAGGTCCCGTGATACTTAAAATAAGTCAGCTGATGAGCGCGTACGGATGCGTTGATGACCGCTCTATGTCCCGATGTTTATTGAATATTTGCAATGCTTTGCATACTCAAACTGCAGTTTGGCGGCTAAAAAATAAAAACAGTCTCCAAATGTTCATCCTCCAGCCCCCTTCACTAAAAACTGAAAAAAAAACGTGCGGCACTCGGGGACTGCCGCGGTAAAGCTATTGCATAGCATTTTCATTATTTTATCATTTTCATTTTGATTTCCGAGCAGCTAGTCTCGATCCGTGCGTGCTTCGTACTGTTTTGTATTATCGTACCATATACGTACACGTTAAACGAACGCTCGGCCGCGCTATACGGTAGGCGGAGTAAGGGTGTTAGGTTTATTTCGTTACGGAATTTCTTGCTTCGGTCGCCGCGCTGAAAGCCCGCGATAGAAGCTATGCCATAGCTTAAAAACAGCATTCGCGAACGTTCAAATTATAACAATCGTTCTAGCACATCGACTTTGTTAACCAAAATATCCATAAAGTGACCCATCCCACACCTTCGTACCCACCGACAGGTCCAATTTAAGATCTGTCAAGATCAATACAGTTATGACTACGGCGCACCGGGTGGCAGCTATATATAGAACACATTAGAACATTAGTTATGTTCCGGCCGCGGTACAAAATGTTAAATGTTCAAGCAATTTCAGGAACGTCCTCTGAGTATTTGAGGAATTTATGACTATTTAATGAGATATTAACCGGGGATTGTGCTTGCCAAATTACGAGTTTCGAAATCGACGTGATTTTTGTAAAGTACAATGGCCTTTTCATTCTGTTGATTTTGCTTTTCTGTATATTCTGAGCAAAGGTCATTACAATATACATATCAAGGGAAAGGATGTCGCTTTAGAACCTAGATGGATAGATTATTTAGTTATATTTAGTGCATCAGTCTAGGCTCTGTCGCAGTTTTCAAAAACATATCTACTTGTAACTTTTTGCGATTATTTTCGTTTAATTCTAAATTCTACTTTAAAATATTATATGTATGTATAATGATTAATATAACATTTAAAAGTAATCTCCCTGATTTTTGAGAACGAATAAATTAGTTTGACAATTACCTATATAAATACTTATGACTTTATGGGATTATTGAGAATGACCTACATACTTTTTATCATCCTAAAATATTTTGAGTTTTCATGTGAAAACCGAACCATTCTTCCATCGTAGTCAATATCAGGTTTGTTGAGTAAACTTGCCTACTGAGATTGAGTTGAAACTCGAGGGATTCTGTTCAACGTTATCCAGACTCACATTGCGTTTCTGGGAACACTACCGTGCGAAATTAGGCACTTGAGCGGGAACGTTATTGGCCGTTTAACTAAAAGCTTTGATCTATCTCGACTCTACTAAATGTATCTGCGCTTTAAGACCAATTACACCACAATGCAATCTAGTGAATTACATTGTATCCATTCTTGATTTATTGCTAGATGTACGCCGCGGATTTACCTACTTACGTATACAAAAATAAACATAATAAACGCCTTCTACACTATAGCCCCATACTACGATTTTCTCCAGTGTTGTGGGTACCATGGACACACAAGACGAAAACACAAACACCCAGTCCCAGAACATCAATCTAAACTCATCATCCAGATACCTGTCTGGCCGGGAATCAAACCCGGAACCCATTGCGCGTCAGGCCGGCGTAGTAACCGCTCCACCACGCGAGTCACCAAACTTAAAATTGGAATGATATTTACCCCCTTTAATAACTTTAAATTGAAATGATATTTCCCCCTCGAAAAGCAGATGTCTGTCAATTTAGCCGGAAAATGAACTCTGGCTGAACTGAAGCATTTGCGTGTCGGACCATTATATGAATTTCACAACATTTTTCGGTAGAAAAACTGAGTTGTGACACTTGATTTTTTGACAAGTACCTAGGTATTGTGTTTTTATGGGATTACAATTATCATATGTATATAAAAGCACTAAAATTACGCCCAGCTGCCCTGAAATCGCACTGGCTATAAAAAGAATCCGTGCACAAAGTAGAACATGTTAGTCTTTTTCTAAAACCTACTAATCTAGATCTGGCGAGTGCATCTTGGATCGCATCAACCACTTGGTCGCTGATATCGCGGTCAAGCGCTGGCCCTTTGTTTAAAGAATCGACGTTAAGTTGATACATTGATGCGAAAACACACTTTCTAAGAGGATGAATATTAAAGGCCATGAAACTACAAGCACTCTAAAAATGTATTTTAAGCTGTTGTTTTTTTTATACTCATTATACTTATAGCTCATTTGCAGAGTTCAAACGCGAATGCGAAAGCCAGGAAAAGGAGTTTTTACTGTAATTGCGCGTACTATGTGGTTTTGCTCTCGGACAGTGTTTCCCAAATATTGTTCTGCCACGGCCCGATAATTTTCACACTGCCCCTTCGTGACCCAGTAATACTTGTAAACCCAAGCTGGTTATGTAAAATACGAATGTTCACTATGCGTCGACCGATAGTAATGTTATGAAAACTAGGTGGGAATGTGGCGACCCGGTATTTTATTATGATGGCCCAGTACTGGGTCGCGACCCCGTAAATGGAAAACGCTGCTCTACGAGACAAAATATAGTAGTTAAGCAGCTACATCTTCCTGTTTAACTTCAATATCCACTGCAGGCAACTACACGCATACCAGGCGTGTTCTTCAACTCATTTATCTCAATTGTCTCATTGCTAAGCACTCAGAATGAGAGAGTTTAATGCCATAGTCCACCGAGCTGGCCAACTGCAAATTGGTAGATTTCTTGAGAACTTAAATTTTTAGAACTCTCAGGTGCGTTTATCGCGATGTTTTCTTTCACCGTAAAGGAGTGATAACACACACATAATTTTAGAAAAATCAGCTGTGTGTGCCTGGGATATGATCCTCGAATCTCCCGATGGAGAGGTTTCATCCATTAGGGTGTGGCGACCCCCCACAACTCGACAAGATATGGTGCTACTAGTATTCTGAAACACGCTATTGAAGTATTCTCAATACCCTGCATATATACAAGTTCTGAACAACGACTGTCGGAGCACGGCCACTCCCCAGGCATGCCTAACCTGGCGGGAGATCTCCCTTTGCCAAAGTAGTGACCCCAGACAAGAACTCGTCCCTTCTCGATGGTGGCAACCTCACTCCTTGGATGGACCGCAGCATCAGAGCATCTGATCAGCAGCTCATCAGGTGCATCACAGCGCATCATGAAACGCTTCCTGTGCCTGGTCCAGTTGCTCTCCGCGATATCACGGACGGCTTGAGCAGCCATTGCTCGCCTCCCCACTTCGCTCCATCCTTACTTCCCGACTCACCGTGGATAGAGGGCATTCCAAGGCCTCACTTCGCCCTCACATCTTGATTCACCGCAGATCGAGGGCGAACTACGGGTACTTGCACGCGAAGACTAGCGGATCTTTTTTTTTTACTGACGGGGAGGAAACCTTCAAAAGGTACACCGGAGCCTTGGAAGAGACTCCGGGTTATGTGGGATTTTTACCCACTAAAACCTCCTCGGTGGCCTTTCTCTGCGCTTGCAGGGGACCCCGGGACCTTCAACGGATACCACCGGTGCCCCCTAGCGCTGCGCCCCTTACGGGCTCATCTCTTAGGGAGCGTGACTGTCCCCTACGCCTTTCAGTGTTGTTGGGGTTGTTGACTGGGCGGTCAGAGCTCCCACTCTAGTCGCCCGCAACCCCAGATTTGCGGATCTATCGACCTCCGGTCTGAGCAGGGGGTGATGTGGCTACCTCCCGCTACTCATCAAGAGATGGCGCTACTTGTATTCTGAAACACGCTATCGAAGTATTATCAATACCCCGCATATATACAAGTTCCGAACAACGACTGTCGGAGCACGGCCGCTCCCCAGGCATGATCACCTAGCCTGGCGGGAGATCTCCCTTTGCCAAATTTTGCCAATATTACTTTTCTTTTCACTAATATAATTATGTACCTATCTCATGAAGTTTTTATAAGCTACTTTTTTTTTCTTGAAGCGTCGTGTGAAAGTTATCTCAAGGGGTACATCACAAGTTATGCTTATTACGGATAAATATTGGACACAAACTATAATTTCTTTTACTATATTAATACTTTATTATTCTTTTACAATTTCACGCAAATGCAATAAAACAAATACCTACATATCTAGTTTACGATATGTAGCAGACGGTTTACAAACGAAAGATTTGTTTATCTTATAATACGTGGAAACGGATTGTATGTTTGTGCACCGATTACTTCATTCAAATAACATTTTATAAGGTTCTTTGATCGGACGATTAATAACATTAAGTATATCTTGTGTTAAAGATGGTTAATGTACGTTACCTTTGAAGTTTTTTAGCTTTTGTAATATTAGTGTTATTTTTTGCTTTTATTTCCTGTGAGTTTTAGTTAAACTTTCACAAGACTGCGTAGAACGACGTTTATGGTTTGTTATGTATGTTTTCTTTTTCTTTTGGCACGCTTCTTAGTGAAAACGGGTTGAAGCATTGTTAAATTCAATTGAGGGAATGACATAGGCTATAGTTTTAAATGTTCGCAGGCGCCATTTGCGAGCAAAATAACAGAATAAACAAAGGTGTAACATTACAAGTACCTAAGTAATGTAAGTTAATAAATAGACCATTGCAAAAAATATACATATTTTTGTAATGGTCCATAGCTTATCAGAGCTGTCGCTTTAGATCGCAAGTAGATAATTGCAGGTTCCCCAGTCAGCCGGACCTAACGAAATTTCTGGATCTCTTACCTTTTTCTATTTCATTCGTATCGTACTATCGGGCATATAAGTCAAAGCTTATATACGTTGTCCTACCAATGTTGTCATGCCTATAATTGGTGTATACACCAGAATCTGTATTTATTTTAAAATGTGTATTGTGTATGTATAGTGTGTAATCGCTGTTGGCATGTAGTAAATAAATAAAAGCTTTCATAAGAATATGAGCCCGTGAAAATGCTGAATATGTTGTCAGTGAGGTGAATCACGCGAGGCCAGCTATTTCCAGGGCTGCATCGGATGTAATGAGTAACGCTGTCTTCCGCACCGCAAATAGAGCGGCCGGAGCTGCGATTGCCAATGTTGATTGTCAGCTGTTTGGATCCCCACTCATTAGTTACGTGAGACACCGTTTTGAATCTTATCAAATCTCGCGTACAGGGTGGTAAATAAATATTACGTGATATTAAACTATTTTTTTGTTCTCGAGGGGGAAACCTTCATAAGGTACCACTACCAGACGCCGTGGGAGCGACACAGGGTTATGTGGGATTTTTACCGTACTAAAACCCCCGGTGGCCGTCCTCGGCGCTATAAAGAGGACTCCGGGTACTCGGTCCGACCGCAACCGGAATCCTCTGAGCGCGTTGCCCCATCGGGCTCCTCCCAGATGGGTGGCTGGGCCCACCGCTCCGTCTAGTCTTTACGACGGTATGCGACCACATATACCGCCGTCCTTCCTGGGATCGCCTGACCGAACGGTTCGAGCTCCCACTCTAGCCGCCTGCGACCCCGGAAGCCCTTTTTAGTCGCCTCTTACGACAGGCAGGGGATGCCGTAGCCCTATTCTGATCCCGGAACTACAGGGACGGCGTGATATTAAACCTAGACCCCCGTCTAGGTTTAGTATCACGTAATATTTATTTACACGTATATTAACATGAGCAGCGATAGTCTAATGATTGAAACTTGTCTTCTCAATGGGAGGTTCAAACCCAGGCCACCCAAACCACTGATTTATGTGCGTATTAGAAATTAATTATTACTGCTTTTCGGTGAAGGAAAACATCGCGAGGAAGCCTACACACCCGAGAGTTTAAAAAAAAAAAAGTTCTCGGAAGTGTGTGAAGTCCACCAACGCGGCCACCAACTAGGCTAGCGTTGTAGACTATGGCCTAAAACCCTCTCATTCCGAGAGAAGACCCGTACCTAGCAGTGGTATTATAATGGGTTGACGATACGAATATTTATTTGTAAGATACTGTGTAAAATTGCGAGAAAGCTAGTTTAAATTAAATAAAACATGTTACTGTGGTATTTTGAGCAAACTCACAAATTAGTGAATTATGTGTCGAGACAAATCCCATCATTTCTAACCAATGGGTAGAGCAAGTCGAATAATGTCCAAAAACAGCTCACGAAATTAATAGATGTCCCTTAAACATAAGAATGACCAGGTTTCATTTCAACCGCTTGAAAAGAATAACTACTCTAATTTTTTATAACTCTGGATACAGTTGATACAATTCAATGACACAAAGACTGAATGTTTTCTTCAAATTATGGACTATAACTTCATGAAAAAATTAAATAAATTTTAGTAGTTTGGTTTTATGTGATTTAAAAAAAAAAACTTAAAAGATCAACTATTGCACACTACTACAAAACTAAAAAGCAACTTGAATCACGAATGAAAGAGTTTTACCACGTTTTTATTTTCCAGGTTCCCCGCATCAGGACCCCAGTGTGTCCCGATCGGCGTCTGTCGCGGGGTCAGCCGGTTCGGGGTACGAGAGCGACCTGCGGCGCTCGGGCTCAGAGGGCAGCTGTAACCACGCGCCACCACCCACACACCACCGATACGGGATTGTTACTAGAAAGGTTACTTTTTCTTGTAGCGTTTTTGGTTTTTAAAAAACAGGGTTGAAGTTTCTCGTGACATTAATTATAACTTTTATATGAGGCTTACTACCAGCCTGCTCTCCGATTCTACTAATATATTACGATCTAGTTTATTTAAGTTTAATCTTGGACATATGAAATTAAAAGCAAAATTCTGATCTTCCTTCTTCTAGATAATGAACAACATAAGTCTGTGTAAAGTCTCACAACAACAACTTTATTAAGGGTGGGTTTTATCTCGCAGTTCATGGGTTTTTGGATAGACAAAGACGAAGTAGTGATCATTCAAGTTATGCAAGATTGAGGTTAAAAAAACTAAGTGCCATCGAGAAAATTAAGTACCTACCGTCAGGCAAAACTGTCTTACCTACTACTTACACAAAATAATAATACCTACTTAATATCTACCTGTTTTAGAATTTGGAACGTACTACTCGACCAAAACAATTAGGCGCACGACAGTTGAAACGTCATTAGAACTAGGTATTCCCCACACCGATACGAAGTATATTCTATTACCAAATACCAAAAGTATGTAGGTATACCATTATTAAAACATACACCATATTGGTGTATGTTCAATAGTCGAGTATTTATTTAAAGCACTTTCATGTGTTTAATATATTCGCAGACATGGAATATTTTCTTTCTTTTTTTATGTGTGTAAGAGACTGATGCCTGTGGCAGCACACATTCGATTTTCGATTTGGGAGACAGGAATACTGAGCCCAATACTCTTCTCTTGTTAAAAAAAATGCATATTTTGAATGTAAGAGTCCTTTCTCCTCCACGAATAGTCTTTTTCCTACCCATTTTGAGGTTTATTGACGAATAATAAACTAATTGAATAATAACTTAAAAAATTAAACAATCACTCATTAAAGTAACATTATAACGAAATAACATTAAACACGTGCTGGCTAACGTAAACACCTAGACGATACACGACTGCACGTCACTAGGGGATGCGCGGGGTAATAAGCGAGATGCGGGGTATTGAACCGCTTTTGTTTTATGCGCCTAATTGTTGTGGTCAAGTAATACTTACCCAATTTAAGTGTTGATTTTAGATTCAGAGGATATAAAGCTGAAGAGTTAGTTTCTAGAAAGTAAATCATCTAACATTGAAGCCAAGGAAAATTGACCTTTTCAGGTATCCGGCAAGAATGTCCAGTTTATCCTGTGCCCGATCTGCGGCGGGGAGACGCAACTGCCGCTGGGCGGAGTATCTGCCCTACCCCTCAACTATGTTATATTGAGGAAGATCGCCACCAACCAAGATGGTGGTCGAGCGAGCATTCTGTGTGACCTCTGCACCACTGATATAAAGGTATTTTCTTATTATTTGAAGTAGCAAACGAATGCAGTTTACCTGATGATTTGTGATAACTGCCGCCCATGGATATAACGTGGATATAACTGTAAGTAACGTCAATTACAGATGAAATATTACTCCCAAGGATTAATATGACCACCTAATGTAAAAGTGAGACGGCAACTAAAAGATACTGTTTAGTTAGTAAAAGCTTAATAATACCAAAATTACTGACGGCCCGCGTGGCGCAGCGGTTACCATACCGGTCTGACGCGCGATGGGTTGCGGGTTCGATTCCCGGCCAGACAGGTATCTGACTAATGAGTTTAGACCCATGTTCTGGGTCTGGATGTTTGTGTATTCGTCTTGTGTGTGTCCACGATATTCACGACACAGGTGAAAATCCCAGTGTGGGGCTATGAGTGTAAAGGGCGTTTTTAAAAAAAAGTGTACCAAAATAACTAATTGTATAAATATTCAAGCTCACGTGTGTCGTACCCCGTAACCGTAACTGATGCCATTCCAAATAAGTATTTTTGAAAAATACCCATTTGTTATGTTCCGCCACATTTGCCGTTTAACTTTTGAATGTCGTGAGGGAATTTTTCCTATTAGTTTACGCTATTTTTGTCTTAGTTATTATTGAGATTTTGTGAACTGAGTCTTTGAAGTGAAGTATCGTATTGTTGTACAAGTAAGTATTTGACAAAATATACCTATACATATACCGTATTTCTTATTGAGACAGTCTTTTCAATACGATATTAATTTATGACTCAATAAATACCTATTAATTATTTTGTTTTGAGATTACGAGATTATAGTTTAGTGATATTCGTAAATACACATAAATGGCTGACAAACATTATTACTACTGTAATATCATGCGGCATCAAATCCCTTTTAATGGTGTAGGCCGGCGGTACTCAACCTTTTTTGTAGTGGCCACAAACATGTTTCAGCGGAGTGATGTCGGGCCGAAAGCAGTGGCGTAACGTGGGGTTAAGTTTCCCGGGGCGAAACAAAAAAATCCTACTTACTCCAAGTTGTCGACCAAAAAAAGGGGCACCAAATATAAATTCAGCTGGGCCAATCAAAAGGGCCCAGCGGACCACATGCGATCCATGGGCCGCAGGTTGAGTGTAGCTGGTGTAGGCCCAAACTTCATAGTTCTACAAAGTGCGAACTCTACTAATCCATCTTTCGTAGCAGTGGCGTAAAAAATCATTTTTATTTTAACTGGTATTTTTCTAGTTTAAGCTTCGAAGCTTAACTTGCCCCACTGGGGACCACATTTAGGAAGCAGCAGAATATTTAGACTTGGCCACCTCTTTTTTGGTCATCAAATTGCAGAGACATAGGTGTCAAAGATTGTTTAGAATTGACAACAGTTTTTTTGTTGTGAATTTAGATTTTTTCATTTAATTATTTTCGCAGACTGAAATTCTTAAATACTTAGCTAAGCGCTGATTTCAACTAAGCATCTGATGGCCTGAACCCACGCTACGCCACTAGGACGTGGCGAACTACAACTTAAATCGAGAGAGCCAGCGTGTCGGCGTTGAACATTAAAAACAAATGTGCATATGTATCCTAAACGACCACGAAAAGTTCGCTGCAAATGAGCAATATTTATCAAAATCGTTCAACGCTCGCACTTGTCGCTTCAACCGATCTTTATGCGGCCGAAAGATAAATGGGTTTAAAGAATTTATTCTCAAAAAGACTTATTACAAAATCACTTATATGAGAACAATGCTTACATTTGTAATTATTATATTAATACGTGAAGCAAAAATTTGTGACGGATTTTTAAGTAATATGCCGCGGACGGATTAGTATGAAATTTTGCACGGTTATAGTGGACGTAGAGAAGGAGTGCAGAATGTTAATATTTTTTTCAAATAATGCATTTTTCATACATAAAATCAACTAAAAACACATTACACACACTGCCTTGCATTTGTCACAAACACATATGTACTTAGTAAATGAAAATGAAAAGACACAACGTCAAGAATGTCAGATGACATTTGATTTTTAATTCACAGACTCGGTCGAGTCTGACACCAAAGTTCAAAGTCAGACAAACCGAGTATGTCTTTACTGTAATAGGAGCAGTTATTTGTAGGTTATGAAATTTTATTACTTACACACAGCGTATTATCCTCAAATAATATTTTATAATAGTAGATTATAATTCATATATGTGATATCAATTAATTACAATTGACTTTGTAATGAATTACATTTGAAATTAATAAAATTCGATAGCACAAACCATAGTGCCCCCAATTCTTAGACTTTTCGCTTTCGCGCGATGAAAACCTGACATCCAGTGAACGTCAAAGTCGTTTACACATCGCTTGACATTTAGTGCATCTCAAATGATTACATTTACTACCAAAAAGATTTTTTCATAGGTAAACATTAAATAAATTAATAAACGTAATGAAGTTATGAATTATAATAATTCAAATGGTGACGAATTAGAAGAATTTATACTCGTATCAAAGGAAGAGATGTGCGTAGGAACTTGAATGGAATATGTTGGAACTTTTTTTATTAAGTACATCGTTTAATTGAATGCGTAGTATGATAGATACCATAGTAGGAAAGTATACGAAGAGACGAAGCGAAAGCGTGCTTTACGATAAAAATGTGCGCGCATATAGTTTGTGCTTGCTCATATCGTACTATTTGGTTTTTATAGTCCAGATTGATAAGAATGAGCTTTCTAGTCTTGCCTTATTTACAAAGGTGTTTATCGCTATGCATATTTTATTTCTCTTCAGTTATTTTGTCATCATTTTAGAATCAAAACAGCTATTACAATTTTACGTTTATCGTTGCAAGTAGACATAATAATAATAAAAAATATCTGGACTACTAAAAAATAAAAATGGCAACGTATATTTTAACACTGATTGTATTTTGAGCGAAGTAGCATAAACTGTAGCTATTTAGTAATTAATTAACCCAACAAGCAAATATCATTTGTACCTATCATAAAAAAATAGACTAATTGCTTATCGAGGGATAAGCAATTAATTTGTCAAAAAGATTTGTTGTAGGTATTCATTTTTTGATTCACTATGCCGGGCACTAGGAGCATGACTACTAATATAAAGCCGGGCGGTCAAAAGATTATAAGTATATAAACTTATTCGCAAATTCTCTAAATGATGATTTGAAGGGTGTACTACAAATGAAAGCCATTCAAGAATATCTTTATTTAATATGAAATTATTCTGAAAAAGATTATTATTTATGTTGAACTCCCAAGTTACTAGTAAAATTGCGAGTTCCTGCTTCTTCTATGGTTGTCTTCATGCTGTAGGTATATTTTATTTATGCTGTATATTATTTTCATACTACATGTTGCCTGACGGAAGGTTGACATAACGGAGATGAACATATTGCCAATTAGACCTCATCCAGCAGAGATATCAAACAATCAATTCTTATTTTAAATAATATGATATTATATGAAAATATGGATTACTAGCTGACTGGCAAACTGCGTTTCGCCAGAGAATGGTCAGATTTTAAAATGAATACAAAATTGTCAAGCTTATTTTTGTTTTTAGATAAATCCAGACACTAATACCATTACTAACATTTATATTTTATGGTATGGTATTTAAGTTCAAATTGACTTTAAGCATAATTATAAATCTTTAAACTTGAAACTAAAAATATTGTCGTTAATAACCAATTTTTTCTCGTCTTTGCATTTCACTTTATATTTAACGGATCTAATAGTCTCATCGCAGTTATAAACCCATCATTTAGAATATAACTACCTATTCAAGGATACTTGTTTTGTTCTTAACATCAATCTGCAATCTAAAATACAAGGTTAAATAATAATAAAGTATCCTTTTTTTAAGTAGCGAAGTTATTCTAACACTTATTATTCTTCACCTGTAAAAATAAAACAGTAATATGTAATGAATTCAACTTTTTTCATGGGCCAATAAATCCCACTCATTTGAATCAAGATTCAATTCCCACACAACGCTACAAGGTATGTCATTACTTTCATCATTTAATAGAACTCTTTTAATATAGCTGGGGATTAAATAAAATAACTATTATCACATCTGGTAAATATGCAATGAGAAGAATTATATGGAACTCGCTTTGATTTGGTAACATTATTTGTGTATAATTGTGGGGTAAGTGCTGCATGCAGAATTAGGAATATCTGGCACGCTTAGTAAAATTGTGTGTTCATACTGTATGTTGTCATCATTCTGTACATTTTCTTTGTGCTGCATGTTCTCCAAATGTTGACCAGATTCTAAGTATGTTGACATAACATTCAACCAGACCTCACCCAGCAGGAATGGCAAACATACTTGGTTCTTATAACCTAAAACATTTTTATGAGAGATTAATAGCCGATGTCCATTAGAGGCAGTGGCCACTTACCACTGGACTTTTTACTGCTCGTTTTATACTTTAATAGTTATTGTAAAAAAAAATATAAATACTAAATCTGGCGATTCAAATTAACTGTTAGCAGAAATATTGCAGTAGAAGTTAAATTCAATCATAGTGGATTCTCAGATACAATAATATGATACCTCATTTTCCTCACTGATCTGGTACAATTAGGGCATACCATGAGGTGGCCCATTAAATATTTGTTGCCAGTTCCTCTTATTAGCAAAAAAAATGTGTGACAAATATCCATCTCTTAGGTACTGAAATATTTAATGAAATATTAATTTAGAATCTATTAAAATCACAACAAATTGTATTTTATGTTTCCATAGTGACAATCACTATCATATTTAAAAGGTTCAGGTGTTACACCTTCCGAATTCCTGGCGAAGAGCCGCCACAGTGTTTTCATGCGGGCTAGACAGTTGTTTGGAGTCACTAATTGCTGGACCGAGATGGGTCATCATTAGCACTGGATGGCTCGCACAACCAGGTGGAAAGTTTGGCGTAGCTTGATGCTATCCCTAGTGCGCCGGTACCTGCCTCTTCGTTGCAGACAGCTCCAAGCGCTAGTAAAGCCCACGATGGAAAAGAAGTTACTCACACCAAACGTCTCCAAAAATATAAGTGATATGGCTGTTATGTGACTTCCTTCTGTGTCTTCTGTCTCATAAATATTACATTATTTTTTCCTTAGACTTTATCACCAGTAGGTATCCTTTGTCGTTTTTATGTCATATAGTGCTATTATTTTCAGTTCCTGTCCAGTCAAAGAATCTTTATGTTGTATTTCTTTACATGTGTTGTAAGCGCGGTAGTTTAATATTAATTATTTATTTATTATTTATTTATCATGTCTTCGATATCAATGTTTATATTTGACATTTGTCTACGTCAGTTGCGGCACTCATTGAAAACAATAATTTACAATTTTGTACGTTTTTTTTTTTAAACTAACATCTGTCAAATTAACTTTAGAACGATCTATGGATTCCTACGTTTTGGCCCATTTGACAATCAGTAATATGTTGTATAAAAACCTATATGTAGTAGTTCATATACTTAATATGCCCATAAATACTAATAATTTTTGTGTAAAGTTTGTTTGTGTAAATTTAATATAAATGATTTCTTTCTATACTGTTGGTAGATAGGAGTTATAGTAAGTCACTTATTTATTTTATATATTTTGGTAATTTATTCATATATACTTTAAAATCTAAGTTCAGACAAGCCTTCTCGAATAGTGCTAATCGCGATGAAATTGGGCAAAGTTATGAGAGGTATTACATATTTATATATATAAGTACATACAGACATAAACACAACATCATAAAAAATTCATAGGAGAACCTTCCTCGGACGTCTAAACATCGAAATTCGATTGGAAACTCGATTTATGTAAAACGGGGTAAAACCAATAACTTCCTGACTATCCACAATTTTTAATTATCTTATCAACAAGTCAAAAAATCTTTACAAAAAGATGTAAAATCCTATCAAAAACAGTTTCACTGTAAAAATAGCACCAAATTCAAAGTCATAAAATTGTTGAAAAACAATCAAAATTTTTACAAAAAGTTATGAAATACAAGCACAAAAACCCAAGTTATGATTTTTTGATAATTTAATATTGAAAAAGTTTTGTTGCAACCTTAAAACTTAACAAAAATCGAACTTGGTGTGCGTCCTTGAGAACCTCAATTTTTTAGGATCCATTCATAATACTTTAATGGTAAGGTAAAATACACTGTAACTGTTTAGGAACTAGTACCTACCTGCTCACTCCATGTACCTATTTGTATTTATGCATTTGTGAATATAGATATACAAATACATGGAGTGAGCAGCTGCTGATTCCTGGGCAGTAACTGAGCAGTATAACTTACTTATGTATAATTATCACGTCAATATTACATAATAGTATCGAAAACTGAATGGATACGATTTGAGTTAGATGAAGCTGAAAATATGTTGGAATAAATTTTTCTGTGTTCAGTATGTTCTACTTGTAAGAATGCAGCGTAACTACTGACTCAGATGAAAATTATCTCGCACTTCCCACGAAGATAAATAAAATGAAAGTAAAGGAATAAGAACGGCATTGAGAAATTACTTGCAATACATCCAAACAAATTTGCGGTACTGAAGGACGCACGCCAAGTTCGATTTTTGTTAAGTTTTAAGGTTGCAACAAAACTTTTTCAATATTAAATTATCAAAAAATCATAACTTGGGTTTTTGTGCTTGTATTTCATAACTTTTTGTAAAAATTTTGATTGTTTTTCAACAATTTTATGACTTTGAATTTGGTGCTATTTTTACAGTGAAACTGTTTTTGATAGGATTTAAATTACGGTCGAATTTCGGCCGATGCTACGGGTGACTAGTAACTATAATATTCGTTCGTTTGCACGTGGATGGGTCCAATGTTAAGCGTACGTATTAATAACATATTCGGCTAATTTCCATTCCGATACTACTAGAGACATTAGTTAATGACACTTGTTATTTCCAGGCGGAAAGCCGCTGCAGCCAATGCTTAGTCAGCGTGTGCTCGTCATGCGGGGACGCGCACGGCAGACAAAAGGGGAACGCCCGGCACGCGCTGTTGCCCATCGACGCACCCGCCAGGTTCTGTAGCCAGCACCCGAAGGTCGAGCTGAGTGTGTACTGCGCCAGTTGTCAGCAGGTGAGGCAGTTTCTCTATCGTGTTTAGGAAAATGCAGCCCAATACCAAAGAAGATACGATTTCGGAGAATGTTTTTCATGACAAGTTATTTATCTCATCTTTACTGTCCAAACATTTAATAAAAATAGAAATACCGCGTGTGTTTAGGTCGCATATATTTGCTAAAAAAAATAGGGAGACATAAAACTACTCAATTTAATTAAAAAGACTGAATATAATCATAAGGTACATAATATCTTCAAATAACCATTTATTCTTTATTTCATTGAAATCCATCCATTCGATTAAAAGTTTTAACAATTTAAAGTTATATGACATTATTTTAATGCGACTTACTAAATTATCAAATCTTCGTCTTCAAGCAATCTTCAATCTGTAAAGGCTGCTACAGTCTAACAATATTAGTAGGTTAACAGTTACTGAACATAACCTAACAATTCCTTGATTGTTTAATCAACTCTAATCAATCCGTGATTACAAACAGGTGGTATGCCGGGACTGTTGCCTGGTGTCGCACACGGGGCACGCCCTCGCGAACGCGTCCCGCGCGGCGGCGGAGCGCGTGCGTCTGCTCACCGACGCGTGCGAGCGCGCCAAACACGTGCCCGAGAACGTCGAGCGCGCCACCAGGATCCTTAGCGTGCAGGCTATGGAGGTTGATGTAAGGTTTTTTTAGGAGAGTGACACTGTATGAAGTAGGTACTGCTCAAATCTTTGGACAGACGTACCAAGTTAACTTAATTGACTCTGTGCAGGAACACGATTTCCGAATCTTATCGACCAAATCGATTGCCGATCTGTCTGAAAATGAGTTGACGGAGCGACTTAGGATCCCTCCACGTGTTCTGCCAAGCTTATAATAATGTATATTCCAAAGAGCTGTGACCTGAGTGATACCGCATCCTATCTCCACCGCACCGCTCGCCAAAGGAAAAATTTCCATCTAAACCGAGTGGGCTCGTGGCGGTCCTTTTTTATACCTAAACCTAACGATAAGGCAGATGGGCAACCTGATGGAAAGTAGTCACTGTCGCCTATGGACATTTGTAACATCAGAGGAGTCGCCAATGCATCGCCGGCATTGAGGGAGAGCTCTTTTCGCACCTTTTGTGAAGAGCCCCATGTCATAACGCCCCGGGAATACTTCAGGAGAAAGCTCGTTACACATCTTGCACGTCCTTGGCAGAAACGAGCGTGCAAACCGAACTGTGGAGGACCGCTATGGGTCCAGTTGATGTGGATGGAACTTCATCCTTCGGCGAGTGGTGCGGTGAAGGAAAGCTGACGTAGGCACCACGTCAAAAAGTTCCTCGGAACACTCACCATTATAAGGCCGCAGACTCAAGGGTTCCGATTACATGTTCGTTTTTCCCACAGACTTTGCAATCCCTTTATGTAGCCATCGAATAGTCTTACTCAAAGAACCTAAGCTGTATCTTAAACAATTTAGAAAACATTATTGATCCATTCACCATTATCAGTGTATCATCAATGTTAAAGCTTACCAGCATAAATATCCTTCACAGACCCAAGCAACCCGCGTAGAAGCAGAAGTCCGTACCTGGGCGGAGCAGTACCGCAAGGCGGTTAAACAATTTAGAAAACATTATTGATCCATTTATCACTATCAGCGTATCAGCGTATCAGCGTTAAAGCTGCAGCTCACCAGCGTAAATATCCTTCACAGACCCAAGCTTCCCGCGTAGAAGCCGAGGTCCGTACCTGGGCGGAGCAGTACCGCAAGGCGGTGGAGGCGCACGGGCGCGCGCTGTGCGCGGCGGCGGTGCGCGCGCGCTGCATGTACCGCCAGCGCGTGGAGGAGAGCACCGCCGAGCTGGAGGAGCGCGCGCTGTACGCGGTCGAGGCCGTCAAGTTCGCGGAGGAGGTAGGCTCTGATACGGATGGCTAGCTGAGGTGGCAGCTGATATGGACGGTTAGCTGAGGTGAGGTGAGGAGGTAGGGTCCACTGATACGGATGGTTAGCTGGGGTCGGTTGGTAGTCGAGTTGGCGCAAAAGTTAATGAGACATAAGACATAAGACATCGTGAAAGTGCCGTCAAGTTCGCTGAGGAGGTAGGCTCTGATACGGATGGTTAGATGAGGTGACAAGTGGTAGTCGACTTGACGCAGAAGGTAGGGTGACATAAGACATTTTCGTGAAGGTGCCGTCAAGTTCGTGGAGGAGGTAGGCTCTGATACGGATGGTTAGCTGAGGTGACAGCTGGTAGTAGAGTTGGCGTAGAAGGTAGGGTGAAATAAGACATTTTCGTGGAGGTAGGGTAACAGCCAAGTTATGGAATCAAAATTACTGTGCCCAAACAGAAGACCAGTGAACCAATAAATGCGCGATGTAAGTTGCCGAGGGATTTGAGTCTTCCGAATTATAGTGACGTATCTAATTGATACGTAGATTACCATTTTACCCAAAATTCCCCAGTTATAACACCGTCGAGCTGGAAAAAGGCGAGCTCTTTGCACGTGAGGTATGAAGATATATCTATTTCATTAGAATAGGAGAGTACCTATGTTTGTGCTTGAAAATGTACTTTGCCAGAATTTCTGCTCATCGAGAAGGTTACTATCAGAGAGTTCTTTGAACAAATATATTTTGGAGTTCGATCAACAATTGCAACTCTAACTAATTACTGATCATTACATGTCATCGTTCTTTCATTTGCAGCTCCTCGCGGAAGGCAAAGAAGACGAGGTGCTAACCCTCAGCGGGCCGGTCCTCCGTCGTCTGGAGCGGTTGACGGAGCTGCAGCCGCTGTCGGAGCCCCCGCGTTGTGACCTGCGTTTCGCGGCCTCCGCCCCCGCGCCGCACGACTCCACGCTGGTGGGGAGACTGCTTACCCACGCACCGGATCCGGACCAGTGCGTTCTGAATACTGAAGGTGAGGTCTGAAGTCGAGGTGCTAACACTAAGTGGACCGGTGTTGCGTCGCCTGGGATGGCTAACAGAGCTGCAGCCGCTGTCCTAACCGCCGCGCTGCGACCTGCGCTTTGCTGCCTTTGCCCCCGCGGCACACAATTCCACGCTGGTCCGGAGGTTGCTTACATACGCATCGGATCCGGATCAATGCGTGTTGAATACTGAAGGTGAGGGTGATTTTGATGTACACTAGAAGTACTCTAAAATTATTATGCTAACACACAACGGGATAATGAGGCAATTGACTGAACTTTGAATACTAGAAGTGATGGTTTAGATGTTCGTATCCTCATTTGAAAAAAGAAGGCAAAAAAAATATTTGTTCGAAGGTGGACTCTAAAATTCATGGTGCAAACAATATTTTGACTTTTTTATTTATATTTTCACAGGACTCCAAGACTTATTAGTAAATTGCCACCACGAGGCGGTTCTAGAACTACGCGACAGTAGCGGCGAACGATTATGGTGTGGAGGGGAACAGGTACTGTCAAATATCTGTATAATAAAATAATACACAAACATAGAAACAAAAAAATTCTTAATTTTTTTTTTGACCTGAATCTCAACCTTTACATTGAATAGCAGATGGTGTATTATATATACAAAATATCCCATGTGACATAAAGGTGGCGGGCTACTACCGGCGGAGGGACTCCAGCGCTCGACCTGCAGCGGCGCGCGTGACGGACGTGGGGGACGGCACGTACCGCGTGCAGCTCACGCCGCCCAGCCCCGGCGCCTACCTGCTGGCCGTCACGCTCAACAACACGCCCATCAAGGTACCGCACGGAGGGTCAGGGTGCGGTATCATATTAATAGTACAGTAAACCAATTCGCACTTGGCCAGGGCGGTGGACTATGGCCTAAATCTCTCACTCTGAGAGAAGACTCGTGCCCGAGTGGGACAGTAATGGGTTGGCACCATTCATAGTACAGGTTGTCTGTCACAGCAACCAATCAAATGAACAAACAAACAGCTAACGCATGAAGACATATATTGAATATGTACAAAAGATCCAGATGTTCAGATTCAGGGATCTCATAAAATATCTCATAAAGTATTTACAGGAGGAGTGTTCGACTAGCAATTGAAAGTTTGATCAAATGATCACAATAGTTTTAAATTTACATTCCAGTCTAAGTAGCTATTGTGTATTTTTTAAACACCCTTTTTTCTCCCTTAGCGTCAAAGTTTAAGTCATTTGTGTCACTGTAATTTTAGTACATCTTTTTGCTTTTTTTTGTAATATTTAATAGTGGAAACTGTATTCATTTGTTTTATATTGTATGTATCGTTTTTGTGTAAAAAGTGAATTGTTCCCCAAATAAATAAAAATAAAAAAATAAAATGGTTTACAGGGCAGTCCGTTCGCGTGCGCGGCGCGCGTGCACAAGGCGCACAGCGGGCAGTTCCACTGCTGCGCGTTCTGCTCGTCGGGCGGCGCGCGGGACGCCGTCTGCGGCTGCGGCTCCTCCATGGGCGCCGGGTATAAGGGTGCGTACTAAGTGGGTGTACGCGAGTTATATTGGTGGGATGATTTACTCGAGTTATACTGATGGAGAAAGCGGGCTAAAAGCGCTTCATTGGAGACTATTCATTGTTTTTTATCTAACTGAAGTAGCAAACATGCAGTCCACCTGATGGTAAGTGGACACTGCCGCTCATGGACGTCTTTAATCAACTTCATACAGAACATGGGTTCTATCTGAAATCAATCACAGATGCGTTGTTACTCCCGAGGACTATGATGGTCGCCTCATATAAGTGTTGCGGCAACCACACCTTTCCATTGAAACGCAAGAAATGCTTCACGCGAGCAATAGGTATGGCCAAACTACACTGGTTCTACCACCTTCAAAAATATATGCGAGTGATCTAGGCTTTTATTCATTATTGGAGAAGGGTAGTGGGCCTAAAACACCTCCTTGTGAGATACTATTCTATATAAGTATTTAGATACATTAACAGAGAAAGGTAGCGGACCTAAAGCACTTCCTTGTGAGACTCAATTACCTTTACTAAATTGTAATCTGTTAACAGACTTCTGGTTCGTTATTACACCGTAATCTACAATGTTGTAAGGCGCAAGTGTCCAGAACTCAGTCACATGCGAGTTGCAAGAACTAAAGTCGAATTTATCACGGAATTACTAATCAGGAAATCTTCGTTCTCTTTTTCCGTTATTTCACCCGTTTACAGTGTGAGATATCTCCGCTCGTTTCCCTTCATTGTTTCAACATTCCGTTCATTGGTACGGAGGCTATCTTATTGTTTTCTTACTACGTCCGTTATCTCACTTTTCGTTATTTCGTCCGTTCACTTGATTTAACTGCAGGTTGCGGGCACGGGCACGCGGGCTGGCCGGGCGCGCGCCACTGGTCGTGCTGCGGGAACACGCGCCGCCGCTCGCACTGCGCGCCGCAAACACGGAACAAACTCTACCAGTTCTCGCTCTAGACACTACTCTACGCTCTACGCTACACTAGGTTACATGATGTTGTGTGATAATATAGTGTTATACTATTATACTAGAAGTGTTGTTTTATTTATAAAATAACATATATATTTTTTAAGACAGGCAACATTTATTTAAGGCTAATATATTGTATAAATAACATATTTTAAGTTAAAGTAAAACATAACCTAACTTGTTTAGGTTAGGTTATATTTTACTTTAGTTTTTAGTTTTAAAATATATATTTAAACAATGAAAATAAATATAATAATTAGAAAAAAAAACATTATACCTATATAAAAAATCTTTAAATTGTTGACCTTAGGAGGCGTACCCAAAACGCTGGCGACATTGCCGCGTTGAATGACAATACTAATCCTTTGCCTGGGGTAAGCACCAGCCCTTTCATTGGTGCACTCGATAAGCCTTTGCGAAAGGTGCTCGAAGAAAGATCGAGCGTCAATAGTATTATAAAATTATTGCATGACATTTTTTGCCTTGCACGTTTATCCACCTCGACAAAAAAGGTTTTACTCTGAATATTCTGCTTTGTGCCGATGTTGTAGGAGAAAATGGATTTTTTTAATTAGATATTTTTGAGAATTTTAGCTAGGATTTTTGCGATTAATATTATTAACATAAATTTATTAACAAATATTGTTTTTTTTTTATATTGGAAGCTTATAATAAGCATATTTACTTATAATGAACATATTAAATCTTACAAAGCCAAACACACATACAGAAAAAATATAGGTTGTAAAAGTAGTAATTGAAAATAATAACTTTTAATCATTTTAAATTAAGTTAAAGACAAATTAGTCAGGGCGAAAGTAGGCAAATGAAAAATGTTTTATTATTCCATTAATTTATTCTTAAAAACAATTAGGTTCATATTTTATTGATATAAACAATATTTAACAGTACAAAGTTCAAACATTGGAGCAAATTAAGCAACTAAGAATTTATCGATAAAAATGTAAAACATAATTATAACGATTGATATCATAATTAATTCATAATTTAAGCATTCCGTCAACATACAATTTTAAATTTATTAATTGCTTATAAAAGTGTCATATTGTTTTTTTCTTTAGACTTCATGAAATTTTTAAGATCATTTACTCTTTGTGCTTATATAGTTACTTTCATACCCTGAAGTTAATTGCGCTTGCTTTGCTGACAAAATTATTGAAATAAAATATTACATCATGAAAAATGTTATATCATCATAATTATATATTGATGGATTAAAATATAAATGTATTGTATTTAGTGTACAAATATGAAATATACAACCATACAGATAACAATAAGGCGATTAACACACGGCACCGCGCACCGCCGCGGAAGGCGGTGGCGGTGCTCCGCGCGGTAAGGCGGTTTACGCGCCTGTATGCGCGGATGGACAGATCTCCGAAGTAAATTTTTCGACATCGAAATCCATTTTTATTAAACCACTGGATCGCGCGGTCAGTCGGTGTAAGTGTGTCCGGCATCAACGGATTTATTAGACCTCAATACAACAAGAGATCCGCTTCATCGTCTACCGCGGCGGAGCGCGGTGCAGTGTGTAAATCGCCTAACGATCCCATCATTGGTTGGTCAGAGAAGTTTTAACACTGGGCTCTGCTAAACGGAGCCTAATAACCTATCTACTTTTATACCTATTAATTAGTCTACTACTATTATATATGATGCCAAACTTTATGCGAAACTAATGCTACTAACGATGAAATATATTTGGTACAAAATATTATAGTCTCATGCCTCCTAACATACTTATATAAATAAACAAATTTGAAGGTCACGGATAGAAGAGAGGCGTATATAACACGATGAATGGAAGGAACTTATTCTTTGTGTGGTCATATAGCTTGGCGTGAATACATACTATAGTGTATTTAAAGACCTAGAGCTGGCACCGCGTTGTACGTGGCAGGCGTGCAGGCCTGGCGCACGCTCATCTCCCACGCGTCTAGCAGCTGACCCACTGAACAGGACTTGGGTAACCTGGAAACGAGATATTAAGATCGATTAACAAAAATATATATATTTGACGAAAATATAGCCTCTTTCTTTAGCGAAGTCGTTTAAAAATCAACGAAGAAATGATTTTTTGGAAACTTTGAAATTATATTTAAATATGATAAGTAATTTTAAAATTTATAAATAACGCTTTAATAAACGCCCCTCATAGCCACACACTAGGATTTTTTCCTGTATCTTGGGTGCAATGGATAAACACAAAGACGAATACACAAACATTTAGACTCAGAATAAGATCTAAATTCATTATTCAGATACGTGCTTGGCCGGGGATTGAACCAGGAACCTACTGCGTGTCAGACCGTTATGGTGACCGTTCCGTCACGCAGGTCGTCACTCTAAAGGCGGATATATTTGTCTGACGTGTCGTGACGTGATGAATCAGAAGGGTATCGGTTTCATACATTTAGTATGGTAACGTTCATACTAGTAATGCGCAATGTGTTGTGATTGCTTCTGTTGTATCTCATCAGTTACCTTACTAAATGTATGAAACCGATACCCTTCTGATGCGTCACGTCACGACACGTCAGACAAATATAAATCCGCCTTAATTTTACATCATAAACCACGGCGCGCGGCTACCCGCGTGGCACTGTCACGCACGGCGCCGCACGGGGTCCACGACGCTCACAGACACACCCAGCGTCACCCACGTGCACCTGGCGCAGCGCACGGCGTCACCCACCTGGCGCAGCGCGCGTCCATGGCGCGCTCGACCCTCGCGAGGAAGGAGTCCGGCGCGTCGGGCGCGTGGCGCGGGCGGCGGCGCGCGGGCGCGGCGCGCGGGTAGCCGCGCGGCACCGCCACGTGCACGCCCGCCACGCACGGCAGCCGCACGTCGTCCAGCTGCGCCACCAGCGAGATGCCGCCGTCCGACCCGCCCGGCAGCTGCATCGTCTCCAGCGACACCTGCACACACATTACCAATATCTCTATGCATCTATGGCACAAGTGACGCGGCGCGCGAAATGAGCCATAGCTCGCGTAACGGGGGCATTGACCCCGCCGACGGTTCTATAACCAATATACTGCGATACCTCAGCGCAGGCGCACGCTCAATTATTTCACATTTTACGTAATAGAAATAATATTTAAACTATTATAACGGTTGTACTGACCTACCACCTTTCATTCTTATTTCCACTACCGAGAACGCAGAAAACTGTACAGTATTGTCTATTGCCCTAGGGAAACACATACTCTTATGTTGTTTTTTTTTTATATTTAAGAGCTGTGGATTTGGTATTAATAAATAAATAAATCCTCTGCTTGCATTTTATTCTAACAGCAATAATTACAGGAAAAACTGAGTAATTAAAATAATTTCAATTTACATTGTTAAAAATTATACTTAATTCAAAAATATTATTAAAATTAATGGCATAATAACCTTAAATCTGGAATCCAATCTGGCTATTTCTCCTTGCAACACGTCAGGAATCTCCAAGCCTGAATCGTCTATTTTTGGTATTTTCGGCGGCAACGGTAGATTCCTAAAATTAAAAAATTAATAAAGTCTCAGCAGCCTATCTTTCATTCATCATATCCTAATTACAAATAGGCCTTAAATTTTTTTGGAACCAATGTAACTGATTTGGGAGGTACCACCTCACACCTACTAATGTGAACCACTCACTTAATCTCAGGGCCGTTGAGTGCGTCGAGAGCGGTGCCGAAGGTCCGCTTGAGCGTGTGGTTGGCCAGCGGCGACTGCAGGCAAATATTCACCACCTCCAACAGCGGGTTGAAGATTTGCTCCTAAAACGGATTGATACAGAATATGACAATGGTGTTATTACCTTGTCGTCAACCCATTATTGTCCTACTGCTGGGGACGGGTCTTCTCTCGGAATGAGAGTTTTAGGCCATGTCCACCGCGCTTGCCAAGTACGAATTGGTGGACTTCACACACCTCTCAGTTTTTTTTTTAAGTTATTACCACATGATATTGACGACCCGCGTAGCGTAGTGGTTACCGTACCGGTCTGACGCGCCATGGGTCCCGGGTTCGATTCCCGGCCAGACAGGTATCTGAATGATGAGTTTAGATTAATGTCTGGGTCTGGGTGTTTGGGTATTCGTCTTGTGTGTGTCCATGATACCCACGACACAGCAGAAAATCCTAGTGTGAGGCTATGAGTTTAGAAAGCATGATTATACGAAAATTTTCGGATTGTGAAATGTCGTATGACGAAATATAAATAGTTTTTGAGTACTTACAAACCTATAGATATAAGGGACCATGTATTTGAAATAGATTTTCCCATTTTTATACCAAATGAGCATGCAGTCTACCTTATGGTCACTGCCACCTATGGACATCTGTAAGCAACTTTATATAGAATAGGGAGTCTAATTGATGACCGATGCATAAACGTCTCAGTACACATATCAACTCTGAAAGGGCGACCCTAAGAGGGTCGCCTCATGTGAAAGTGAACCGTCAACCTCAACCTGATAAGCAAAAACTGATTGATGGTTGAAATAGATGTGTGTACCACTCCGATCGGATTAATCGTGACTGGTCATTGACATAATTCATAATATATTTATTGTGGAACATAGGTACGTAGCAGGTGTTATAATATTTAGATAGGTACAGAAAATGTAATCTCTATGTCCTGCCTCACTGTGCGTACAATAAGATTGGATCCATGCATGTCAATAATATTATAAAATTAGTTTGTCAACAATATTATAAAATTTAAATATACTCAATTAACAACACAAGAATGAATATATAGGACCTATTTATAAATAATTCATTTTATTCATATTTAAATGTCAGCACTTAAGATGCAATGATCCATTAGTATCAACTACGCGCTTGTGTATACGTAGAAAGTTCAGAAAACTTCTATAGCGTGATTCAGAATGCATTAGCGCCATCTATTGATAAGCTGCGGTAAGTCTGCACAGGTAGGTAATGAGTAACGGTACCTTCCCAGCGGGCGGCAGACCCTCGCTGCGCTTGAAGTCCAACTTCTCCAGAACCACCTCGCACTTGATGAGTGTCTCCAAAGGCATACGCTTGTTCGGGTTTGAGAGGATGTCTAGAAGATTCTTCATCTTCGTTAGTTTCTCAACGTCTGCAATACAAAAAAAATATTATGATTTTATTTCAAAATAACCATACTGTCGATAGTAATTTCTAACTTAAATAAATTAAGTAAGCCAGTAATAAATAAAAGAAATTTTTCAATATTTATTACTTGCTTACATTCTCAATATTACTTATGTTTATTACTTGCAACTTATTGGAATGTTGTTATTGCAAATTTTGAAATGAAAATGTTAATTAAATGATGATGATATTTTTAATAAGAAGTAAATAGAAGAAGTAATGAGAAGTAAAAGATATTTTTAATGAGAAGTAAAAAATACTCCAATAATTGAATACATCGGTTGGCTATTTCAATAACCTTTTTATTTCAAAATTTATAACAACATTCCAACAAGCTGCCGGTAATATTTTTTACTTCTCATTAAAAAGATCTTGAATAATTCTTAAGTCCTTTCACACTAACAATTTTATGAATAACAAATCAACTCACTCTCTCCTTCACTGACCATCCGATGCACCATGCGTCGTAGCGGCTCGATGTACTTGGACAGTTGCCTGACTTTCTCCCTGTACGCCGCCTCTTCGCCCCCGGGGGAGGCCACGCCCGCACCCACCGGCGTGTTCAGTGATGATGAGGGGGACGCCACCATACCCATGTTTACGTTACTGTCGAAAATAATAAAATCATGACAAACACTCTGTTGTGCAGTGATAGCCTAATGGTTGAAACTTGCCCTCTCGATCGGGAGGTCCGAGGTTCAAATCCGGGCACGCACCACTGATTCATGTGCGTATTAGAAATTAATTATCACTGTTTTTCGGTGAAGGAAAACATCTTGAGGAATCCTACACACCCGAGAGTTCTTAAAAAAAAAAAAAGTTCTCCGAGGTGTGTGAAGTCCACCAATTCTCACTTGGCCAGCGCGGTGGACTATGGGCTAAACTCTCTTATTCTGAGAACTAAACTCTCTTATACCCGTGCCCAGCAGTGGGACAATAATGGGTTGACGACAAACACTTTGTTGTGACGTAAAATTAGCTGTAGAATGAGTATTAACATATTTATATTTTTCAACTTGGGAAATAAGTGTGGGAAGCGATACAATTGACAAAGTGATGTTAATATCAGAATATTTAAAGTGAAAATAATGATAAGTGGTAATATAGTTCGCCTGGAAATTAACCACTGCCACAGCTCATTAAAGCAGGTCTTGCATTTCGATGAAAGGGCACGGACGCCGGTTCACTTCCGTATAAGGTGATCGTCTTAGAGTGCGTTCCATTAGACGTTCACAAAGTTCACGCCCACGACCGCAGTTTTTCCCGTTTCACTAGCTTGTAAGCGTTACTGACGTAATCTTTAGTGGAATGATTGCTTCGACCCACCTTATTAGATGGGTCGTCGTGAGCTTCGCGTGGGCGTAAGTTATGACGTCTGAGTGACGTATTCGCCGCGACCACAACGGCCGTGGTCGTCTTGTGGAACGACGTTTTGGGCGTTTTGAGCTTTGTGAGCGTCTTCTGGAACGCGCCCTTAATCTACGGAGGTAGTGACGCAGCTATGATTGACTTTAGACATCAGGTCCCCTGTTCTATATGAAGTTATTTATAGATCTTTATGAGCTCTCTCGTCAACCCATTATTGTCCCACTGCTGAGCACGTGTCTTCTCTCAGAATGAGAGAGTTTTAGGCCAAAGTACACCGCTTGACCAAGTCCGAATTAGTGGACTTCACACACCTCCGAGAACTTTTTTTTTTTAAAAACTCTCGGGTAAGTAGGTTTCCTCACAATGTTTTCCTTCACGAAAAGCAGTGATAATTATTTTCTAATACGCACATAAATCAGTTGTGCGTGCCTGGGTTTGAGCCTCGGACCTCCCATTGAGAGGGCAAGTTTCAACCATTAGGCTATCACTGCTCAGATCTTTATGAGCGCCAGTAACCAACTACCATCAGATGGATTTCATGCTATAATTGGATAAAAAAGTGGGAATTTATATCATACTAGTTCTTACCCGCGGCTTCGCCCGGGCAAAGGAAATTAACATTAGCATTTGGTAGCGTGATTCAGAACTTGCAAATAAATTTTATTAAAGCCATCTATTAACAACGTCTGGAACTACTAAATATGTATCAACTAACAAAACATCGATATTCTCATGTGAATAAGAGAGCGCGGAAAATATTAGCCTACGTCACTCTCCGTACTCCTAACTATCTCCAGCATATAAACTATATCATATAATAGCTATGTGGCGACGTTAAAGAGGAACAAACAAACACACTTTCACATTTATAACATTAGTATGGACTAGTACGGATTCTATTTACCGCTGTTGTGAGACGTGATGCTGCAGATGGGGCGGCGCGGACGGCGACGGGCTGCCCACCCCCTGGCATGCCCCTAGAGCTCCCAGTGAAGACATTGGAGATGCCAGAGCACTACCTAACACTCCGCCACCTGACGACATAATACCGAATTATTTTATTACAAGTTCACTTTTAGTTAGTACGTTATTTGTTACGCTGTGATATTAATTCAAAATGATTAATCAAAAGGTATTACACAGTTCTTGATTACTGATAAATCATTCAATTAAGCTACACAAATACTGCCATTTAAGAAGTCTATTGTAACTCTTAAACAAAGATTGCCGTTTTTTGTTTTCGAGAGGGAAACCCGACGCCGTGGGAGCGACGCAGGGTTATGTGGGATTTTCACCGCACTAAAACCCCCCGGTGGCTGTCCTCGGCGCTACAAAGAGGCTCCGGGATCTCCAAAGGAACGCAACCGGAATCCTCTGAGCGCGTTGCCCCAGCGGGCTCCTCCCAGAAGGTCGGCTAAGCCCACCGCTTCGTCTAGGCTTCACGGCGGTATGCGAACACTCGTACCGCCGTCCATCCTGGGCTCGCCTAGCTGGTTCAAGCTCCCACTCTAGCCGCCCGCAATTCCGGAATCCCCTTTTAGTAACCTTTTTCGACAGGCAGGGAATACCGTAGCCCTATTCTGATCCCGGAACTACAAGGACGACACAAAGATTGCCTAAGCTTAGTATTACTCGTATTATCATGATGAAATCTATTTCGTTCTATATTAAGATTGCCTAATCTTGGCATCATTGTAAACTGACCTGTTTTGATCCTCGGCTTGTACGTGCAAACATGTGCATACCCCCAAAGTCAATATGCTAGACAGCTACTGGCTACTCACCCATGGGGCTCAACCTTGACCTTCGTCTCGTTGCCGCGCTGTACGTGCAACATGTGCATGTCCCCTAAGTCACTATGCTAGGCTACTACTATATTAGACTAGCCACCGGCTACTCACCCATGGGGCTGGGGCCGGCCATGTTGGGCGAGGAGGCGGAGGGCGAGGGGCTCTGCCGCAGGAACTGGTTGGGCGGCGGCGCGCGCGCCGCGTACCCCGCGCCCAGCATGCCGCCCTCCGGCTTGTTGCCGCGCTGCATGTGCAGCATGTTCATGTTCACCATCTGGTTGTTGCCCATGCCGCTCACTGGAACATATAAGGGGGTTGATTCTTCGACTCCCGCTCACCTTTTGATGATGTTTGACTTGCCTTGTATCTACACCTGTGGTCAGCAACAGGTGGACCTCGGTCCGTGTATAGGCCGTGGAAGGACAAATCTAGGACCACCAAGTTATCTCTGATATACCTAGTGCCTACTTACATAACTTTACAACAACAATAATTCCAATTATGTTTAAGCATTGTCTTATTAAGTAAAAACAAACTAATCATTATCAGGGTTTTTTGGACCTTGGTTAAACTTTTCGACAGTATTCGGACTCTACTCATAACTACTATCGCAGAATTGATTGTTCAAAATTTAAAGAGAACATGCTTTACTTAGTTTAACCCACTTTTATCGGAACTTTACAGTTTCATGACCAGACCCCCCTCCCACCCTCCTGCCCACTATGTAAGATTCAAACCGTTCTCTAAGGAGTTGATTAGAAGTGATCATGTGAGGCAATGACTATCAATGTTATGGACTTGAAAGTTGAATGGATATTGTTGATGAATGTTTAACTTACCCATTTGTCCAGCTAGCTGTCCCTGCATGTTGTTGGGCGCCATCTGTCCGCCCATGCCACCCACGACCTGGTTGCACTGCATCTGCCCCACGATGGTGCTGGCCTGAGACATTGGCACTTGCATGGTGTTCGACATGGACATGTTAGGCATCATCTGCCCCTGCATCCCCGGTCCACCTAACTGGTTCTGCAGCTGGCTCCCAATGGGATTCCCCATACCTCCCATACTACCAACCAGGTTGCCCATCTGTCCGCTGCCCATCTGACCTTGGTTTGGCACCATCCCCATTGAACCACCCATTTTGTTCTGTAACTGCATGTTTAGTTGGGGCCTTTGATTCAATGTCTGGAGTAAGTTTGTTGCGGTTTGATTTTGGGGGCCCCCTTGAGAAACAATAGGGCCCTGCTGACCCATTTGACCTTGCATGCCTCCCATCCCAGGATTAGGTCCATGCACTCCCTGCTGTTGCATCTGCCCCTGCCCCATGTTCATCATCTGGTTCCTTGTTCCCTGTGAGGCTAGATTCTGGAGTGCATTGAGAGGATCCGGAGCCAATCCTGGTTGGTTATTTGGTCCCTGTGGGGCTTGGCCTGGTTGACTCTGCTGAACCTGGCTGCTGGGGCCCGATTGATTAGGTCCTGGCATGTTTGATGCCACTTGATTTTGCTTAGGTTGTGCTAAAACAAATTGGAAATAACATTATAAATGAGGTTATAATAATAAGTACTTTCAACAATAGTGTGTAGGAGAAATAGAGTACAATTCGTCGCTTAAGTTCTAACACCGCGTAATTCAAAAAATGCCCATTTTGAGTTAATGAAATAATGGTATCTCAAAATAATACAGGAACATGTTACATTTTCATAAAAAAATATTGTTATAATACAAGTATATTAATATTTTAAACGCAATATATTTATTTGGTACTTGTAGAATTAAAAATAAAAAAATAACTATTTGAGACAGTTCATTTGCTCTCTTGAAAAGTTGCTAATTTTGAGATCCGCGTTGTTAGAACTTAAGCGACGAATTTATATTTTGAATTTATTTTAAAAGCAAAATTAAATTGAAGTAAGTATATTTTTGCATTTAGTTAGTATTTTGCTGAGACATATAGGATGATACTAAGGAGTTTTGAAGAAATATTGCATTATTAATTTAATTATAAAGTCACTAACCGCCGCACTCGTCCTATCTGGGCTACTCCCACTTGACCTCCGGATCCAAGAATCAGCTAGCCTGTACAAGGCCAAGAAGAACGTGTCTATAGACTATTTACCACCCGGAAGAAAACTGGAGCAGACGGTGAGATACGGAGACCTACCTCACCCCTCCGCACTTACAACGACCAAATACAGAGTGCTGGAGAACGTAGACTACGAGACCCTAACCGCCCACCATATCGTCGGACCGCACATCTACACCGACGGCAGCAAAATAGAGGGAAAGACAGGTGCTGCCCTAACATGGTGGGAGGACGGACGGGAAACCAGTTTTTCGACCTATAGTCTAGATCCTTCCTGTACAGTATTCCAAGCCGAACTTTTCGCACTACACAAGGCTGTGGAACAAGCGAGATCGAGCAGAAACAAAAATGTAAACATAATGAGCGACTCAAGATCCTCGCTCGAACTGCTCGATAACCCAAGACCATCCCACCCTCTGACAAAGGCGATTAAAGAAAACATCAGAGGGTTAAGAAGAGAAGGAAGACACGTTCAGCTATTCTGGATCAGAGCCCACATCGGAACCGCTGGAAACGAACGGGCAGATGAGCTAGCGAAATCAGCTGCCAAGAACACACCCACCACCCCAGACTACGCAGAGATTCCGTTGTCTTTCGTCAAAAGAAAAATCAGAGAGGAGTCGATCCGCAAATGGCAAGATCGCTACACCACCTCGAGCACCGGGTCAGTAACGAAGACCTTCTTCCCGGACGTGGGCAAGGCCTACCCGATCATCAGGAAGACCAAACTGACACCGGCACAAGTACAAGCTTTGACGGGACACGGAGGAATGGGAGAGTATTTACACCGGTTTAAGTTGAAAGACAGTCCGGGATGCGAATGCGACTCCAACATCAGCGAGACAGTCTGGCATGTGATCTTGGAATGCCCCAGATTCCTGTCGATCCGAATGGAGACGGAGGTCAAAATCGGTGCTAAAATAGAAAACCCAAACCTGACAAAAATCGTTGAGGACGAAGAAAAGAGGGCACACTTCCTTAACTATTTGGACTCCATCTTCCGGATAGTAGCCAAAAGAAACTCTACATTATCGCAGACAGCAATAATTCCCCCAAGAACGCCTACCATCACGCTCCAAACAAACGAGGACCACACCCCGCACCAAAACCCCCTGGATAACACACTAACAGCATTTAACAACTTGCTGCAAGAAGCAGAACGAGGGGAGCCAAAACTGAGAATCCGGGGAGTGGCCCTTTTCATGGACAACAACGAAGAGCGCCTCGGCATAAGCTTCTGCAACACAAAGTGCTCTGGCAGAATAGGCATTTCACCTGGCCTAGCAACTCTGCTGAATGGCAGCACCTTCAGAGCTACAATGAAGCGCACCACGTACAACGCGCTGTCCGAAATTTCGGTAGCAAGCAAACGCTGCAAAATAGTGCGAACGAGAAACAAAATTATAGCACTGTTTGAAGGGAGCGACGAAGAGACCCAGTTCGCCCAAGCGTGTGCAGTACTGCTGAGTCTAGGACAACCAGGCCAGGATCCCACAGTAACACCGAGGATAATAAGCCTGGACGCTATGGTGGTGGGGCACATGAAGGGAAGGGCGGAGGACTACACAGGAAGCCTCAAAGCGTCTGGAAAACATGAGGTAGTGGTATATGAAGACAGGGGAGAAAATCTCAGTTTTCTAAAACCACATAACGCAGGCCCATCCTCCTCCCGAAACCCCGAAGACCGATGGGGACACCCCATAGCAAGCCCTGAAGAATTCAGCGGATCGGAAAGACTTCAGCAGAAAAGATCAGCTGAAAGACCTGCAGATCAGAAGCAAGCTGAGAAAAGCATAAAGAAGGGAATGCTGTCAACGATAATGAAGACGTTCAAAGCCGCCTCTCAACAAATCCCAGGCAAAAAACATCAGTCACACAAGCTGGACACACAACTGACACAGACAAAAGCTCCTGAAAAGGATTCACTACAGCCAAGAACCGCTTTGACTAAAGCCGACAAGGGCCTGGTCGACCCGCCAACTCTTCGTGAAGCGAGGATCCCTCTGGATCACTACATAAACGCATTTCTCGAGTTCAAGGCACTGACAGTAGCGACGAAGGAGGACAATAAAAGGACGTGCCATAACATCATGCAATCCTTCCTCCAGAAAGACCTGAAGCTACTGAGGGAGAGACTCGAGAAAGCAGAAGCTGCCATATATAATAACGAAACCTCTCAGACGATTGCAGGTGTGGAAACTGGGAGTCATATGGCAGCCTATAGTGCAACCAAAGGATTCGTTGCAAAAGACGAAGTAGAGAGCGAGCGGTTAGGCCGGGAGAAATTCTGTACCCCAACGGACGACCCCTTAGTCGTGATAGCCCGTTGCACCAGGATAATGCTAGACGATAAAATTCTAGCTATGGCGGAAAGCCTATCTGGTGAGTGCGGCGGCCTCTTCACTCTAGACTCATGGGAAATACCCAAATTCTCATGGATCAATGGGGTCCCAGGCTGCGGAAAATCAACATGGATAGTGAATCAATTTCAGGAGAATGAAGACATCATCATCACCACCACAACGGAGGCAGCAAAAGATCTCCGTACGAGACTCACTCACCGCACCGGCAAGTCCGGAAAGCTCGCCACAGCAAAAGTGCGCACACTGGCCTCAGTACTAGTAAATGGTTCAAAAGGTAGCTGTAAACGGCTTTTAGTCGATGAGGCACTAATGAACCATTTCGGGGCCATTGTGATGGCGATAAGGCTGACCGGGGCGACGGAAGTGATGCTCATCGGAGACATTAACCAACTGCCGTACATCGAGCGTCACAACCTCTTCGAGTTACGATACTGCCGCCCAAACCATGTAACCGGAATTAGCCAAGAACTGTTGTGCACGCACAGGAACCCATTGGACGTAGCATACGCCCTAAGCGAGGTCTACAGCGGCATATACTCGTCCACGTCACGTATAAGATCCCTGAAGCTGAAACGGTACATGGATGCGCAGATCCCAAAGGCCCTTGAGAAGACTCTCTACTTGGTGCACACTCAAGTCGAAAAAGAGAGTCTGAAGAAAGAGGGCTTCGGAAGTGGAGAGGGTTCACGTATCCTTACCATACACGAAGCACAGGGACAAACGTACGAGACGGTGGTGATTGTGCGAACTACCACAAATCATCTACAACTGCACGACAGTGTTCCCCATGCAGTAGTGGCAGTGTCGCGTCATACCATCAGCTGCACATATTACACGGACTGCAGCAATGACGCCATAGCTCAGTTCATTTCAAGAGCTATGAACGCCACTGACGAAAGACTGGAGGACTATAACATCTCAATGGCCATCCGTAGCGGGGACTCGAAGCTCATAGACAAGGCCACCAACCGCAAGCTCGAAATGGCCTCCGCAAAGGACTAAAAGGTATAAGATGTCCCAAAATGTATGTATACAAGAAAGCAAAACAAAACTTAATATAAAAAAAAAAAAAAAATAAAATAAAAAAAAAAAAAAAAAATAAAAAAAAAAAAAAAAATTAAAAAAAAAAAAAAAAAAAAGGTCCTATATAGTAAGCATAGATAAGGTTTTCTGTAAAGCCGCCGCTGCCGCCACCGCATACAGCTGGGACCCAGCTTACACTGTTACCTAGTTGTGGGCGATGTCGACGGCGAAGGCTCATAGTGGAGCTGTAATAATGACGTAAAGACAAAAATAAAACCATGCTAAAAAAGGGCACGGACGATCTGTCTGTGGAGTCGTAGCTGAATAAAAAAAAAAAAAAAAAAAAAAAAAAAGGTGGTTGCCAAAGATAAAAGTGAGCCAACACCCTTGCACGAAAACACATAAGCAGATGCATTGCTATCAATGAGAATTAAGATGGTTGACAAATGTTAAAGTGAGCCAACCATCACACCCTTGCACCAAAACACATAACTGCCTCATGCTACAATTAAATTACACAATACTCATTCCACCTTAAAATGATTGTACACACAATTACTTACACATTTCTCTAACATGTAGAATGAGCTTGGCCACCATGTTCATATACTCGTCCCGCGTGTTGGCCTTCATGAACACGTAGTTCTCCATCTCACTACTGTTCCTTGCCACCTGCATGCCTGATCTTTGAATCACCTCCTCTCTGTATTAAATCAAAATAAGGGTATGGTTAGATTTGGTTGATGACATAATGGAGATAACTTATTTTTGTATAAAAGAAACATTTTTTCTGGAATAAAATTAAAATTAAATTAAGTTAAAATTAAACAGATGTTATATGTTAATATTGTTTATGATAAATAAATTTATTAATACTATATTTAAACTTATAAATGCTATCATTAAAAACGACAATGTTTTCTTGTGTTGTGACTACCCAGAATTTGCGAATAATTTGGTTGAGAGGGACATTATGACCGAAATTTGAATGAGTATATTTGTCTCATTTGTGATGACTGAACTGAACTGTCCACTTAACCCTTGTAGTCTTACATTTATTCGATGGTTAAACAGGTAGCAAAGATAGTGAAATAATCAATCTTAGTTAGCATTTACACTAATTATTAAATCAGATCTATTCGAAAAAACTTTTAGGAGTCTAAGTCGTTTATCATCAAAAGCTTCATGTTTTAAACCACCGCGCATTACTTACATTTTAGCCACAACACTCTGCCTGAAACTCTGCGTCTGCCAGTTATCGTCAGATGCCATGGTATTGAATTGCTTGAGATTATCCATTGTGACTCCACTATCACTTGTACCGTTGCTATTACAATTTTATTTATCGAAAAAAGTGCATTAAATTATATCATTATGGTCAATCACAAAACATTATAGGAATTTCAATGCAACATAAAATTTACTGTACACTTATAATAATTCACACTGTCTCTTCAAAATAAAATTAATTTATTATTCACAACAATCTCTCACGTCTTCAATTCATTTCATTAATTTCAATTCGATATTTCATGACTGACATGTCTGACATAACTGACATATGGTAGATTTTTTGTAGAGCTTTCACGACCTTGATTTCTTGCTTTTTAGCCAACTTAATTCAATTATATTATCAGATTTACCAGTAAATCCATATTTGACCAAGTTTGATTCTGATGTTTTATTTAAATATGTAACTTAGCCTCGTAGCCATTGTTATCCATTCCATTTAAATCAAATAAAAAAGCGTTTAGCTGGTAAGTATATAAAGTGACAAGTCTGATTTATGTCTGTGTCTGTACCAAAGAGTAAATTAACATAGTCTGTACTCTGTACTGTCTGTCAAAAAGTCAAAAACTCAAAAGTCAAACTGCTAAAACAAAAACGAACGAAATTATCACAATATTTTGATTGAATAGAATTGAATCAAGTACATACATATTTATATCGGCATTGTTATATTTCAATACATTTCAGTGTCTAGAATGGCGGCGTCGACCGTGTTGCGAGTGAAACGCCGATTGGAGGATAACCCTCAAGATGCTCTGGTCCTCCTCTGCAAACGGATGAAAACTGACGATGCAGAAATATCACCCTCCCTGTTCGTTTTCCGTGGTACTGTTGATAACCAGGTAGTGCATAATATCAATATGAGGTTGTTGGACTTATATTCGTATTTATTGTGTCTAAGGCTGGCCATGTTTTGCTGTAGCTCCGTCTGTCTCATTATTAGTCGTATTTATGTCATGCCAAGATTGGGACGAAAAGCAAATATCTTTTTAAGTAATGCAGATATATGTAGTAAATTAAAAATAATTCATCATTTGCATTCTCTTGTAGTTTTCTTGCTGAGTGAATACTCTCTGCCTGTTGCAACATAATAATATATAGAGAGACAAATATATTTTCTCTTTTACATTTAATTATACAGAGTGAAAAGCTATATTGCTGATCTTACATAGTAAATTCATTGTTAGGTTTAGCAATTCTTAGTCTTTTAATATTAACATGCATACCTATATGCTAAGATCCATTATTTTTTTACTCATATGTTGTTCACTCAACAGTTGTACTATTGAACTTTCAGGAGACAACACAAGTGAAGACTCTAGTTCCTAAAATTGGAGTAAAGCTGAAATCTGCAACTAATGTCAATGATATCATACAAAAAATAAGGCAGGAGAAGAAGGAATCTGCTTCAGACAACCGTTACGAGATTGTCAATTGCAGCAGAGGTATAAAAGAGAACAATAACTCAGAAGACGATGACCTATTTGATTTGGTCGACCTACAACTTGCAAATGTGGGATCGGGAGATGTCAAATGTACATATGACTTGTACACACCTGCCAAAGAGGACTTTGATATATCAATGCTGGATAATCTTGTCGGGTAATATATTCACATAATTTGATATACAATGTCTTGACTTACTACTTAAGCCCACTACTTATTTGTATCACTAGAGGACCACCTTTGGGATTTTGTATAATAAGTGTAGTATTGTGATGGTATTACACCATAAATTATATAAATCCTTTGAACTAAATTTGGCAAATTTTATATCTACATATTGGACATATATAGTTCACACTATATGTAAATACAGTTCATTGTGATTTTTTTGGTCATTGAATTACAAAAAGACAGCTGTCAAAGATAACATGATCTTATCCGCTAATTAAAACTTTTACATGTGTAAGTTATTTATTAAAAACTTGACTGAAAAAATGTTTATTTTAAATTTAAAAAAAAAATTGCGGGGGAGGGTCTGCACACCTTAATTGCTCTGAGGTCTCCAGACCTTACATCTGACACTGAGTCTAAGAATTTTTTATATTTATTGGATGAAAAATCTTCTAAAATTGTAATTGTAAAAGTGTAATTTGCAAGTCATCATTGAATGCAACCATTTATTTTCATGTTTTGATTATTACTATAACCATTTTAATGTAAGCAAATAATAATATAATGGCAATATATAGAGCAAGATTAATATGTGTTTAAATATTATGTTCCAGCATAGAGAACTATGAGACTAGCCTGGTATTTGGCACATACCGTGAGGCTGGGTCTGGGTCTGATGAGGAGCTGGATGATGATGATGATGATTCCAATGATGAAAATAACTGGAGGAATGATTACCCCGATTCGGAGCCAAGCAGCATTGATGAAGAGGACATGGTGAAAGCAATGCAAAATTGTGATATAGGTAAACAATACTTTAATTATACTATAATAAGTCTTTAATAATCTGCTTCATTACGCTATGTTTAATTTTTTTAAGAACTAAAACTGCATAATTAGACTTTAAATCTATATCTCTAGCCAAGAATTGCAAGTAGTTCACTTTGAAAAGAAAAATATTTTCTATTGCTTCCTCTGATAATGATCAAATTATGATGGATTTTAATACATATATCTGTAATCTTGGCAGTTTAACCTCATATCCTTGAATAATTCACTGCATATTTATAAAACATGCTAGATAAGTTATGCTATTCGAAATGCGATATAGTGAGCATCCAAGATGGCTAACCTTATCCTTAGAATTCCCAAAGTATGGGATATAATTAATGAGTTCCATAATAGAATAAGGAAAGGAAATTTAATTAAAATGAATGAAACATAGACTTAATTTGTGTCTTGACACTTTTTAAAAACTGTATTATAATACATTTATTTGCTTCAGAGGATGACCTGTCAAGTGATGAAGGAGAGGACAAAATATATGATGAACCACCAGACTTGTTTAACGAAGATGTAAAACGTTATGGCATGGCATACGCAAAGTACAAAGCTAAACTCAAAGCAGAAGAACCAGACCTAAGCAACAGTAACAACTATGTGCACTGTTCAAAGGTTAAAGACTTGGATGAGGAGGCAATTGATGGGTATAAGGATGACAGTGATGATGGATTTTACTACGGCCAAGAGGAAGATACGCAACAGTTCCGAGAACAGTATGAGGAGCAGGATTCGTCGGATGAATACAGCCCGGATTGAGTCACTTTTAATCAGTTTTTAATACATAGTTTTATTATAAATAAAGATTGTATTTTGTTTTTTTATGAGCGCATCTTGTAAATATTGAAAGTACTTACAATGTCACGGTTTTTTCTGTTTATTGTATTGGTATGGCTATACAGTTCTGTACAGTAATACCTCGACTTACGCTACCCCGACTTACGCGGTTTTTAAATCTCTTTAATTTGTTTTTTATTGAGTGCCAGCTGCATCACACAATCTCTATATAATGGATTACATAGCCTTACTATCCTACACTATTAAAAAGAGTGGGGAATAGTAGAACTATGTACTTGTATGATAGCTACATTTTATTTCGTGTTACGTATTTCTTGTACCCCGACTTACGCGAATTCGACTTACCTGGTTATCAGTAAGTCACATCTATCGCGAAGTTCTGGGTAGTACTGTATTTCAGAGTCATGGTGTATATGAAACAATGTCATGTTTAACTTTTTGTGGCTGTAATGCGACATCCTCAAATTCATATGAATTGTGAATTATCCATATCAATACAGTGTAAATTACGGATGGTTTTGTTACTTGGTTAATAGAATAAAATCTGACCTGTTATAGGTTATTGTACTAAAGATAGCTCCTTTAAGTATCTATAATGTTAAATCAGCTATTAGTGATTTAAATATTTTTAATAATCGAAAAGAAATATAAAAACTTGATAAATTTATGAATGACCGATATAGTATCAATTGGGTATGTTCTAACATTGACTTCAATAAATATTTGAAGTTGGAAATAATAAACGAAGAGTATAAATGCTGGTAGAAGACATGGAACATGTTTCTAAACCTACCCGCAAGCCAGGAGTTCATAATATTTTAATTACGGATTAATGCACTGATATATTTTGTATTTACTATTTTTTTAATTTACTACCACGATAATTACTTGTTATCAAATAGGATTGTGGAATAACTACTATATGGATGAACCCATAGTAAAAAATAAAGTAGTCAATTTGTGCATTCTTTTTATATTTAACAATATTGTTATATGTTTAATATTTAAGATCTGTTATGAAATAAATGGCAGTTAATAATTTTGATTTTGTTTCATCCTTTTTTATACAACTGTCTCAGGAGGGGTAAATCTTTCGGCCATACGTATACATGTCCAATTTTTGACAATATCTGCCGTCCAAAAAGATTGATCTCTGCCTACTAAGGTGGTCATCACTTGCAACACTTTATAGTACATTATACTCTTCATTATAATATATTTCAAGATTGTGCCACTTATTTTGTCACATTTAAATTTTAGCCGTTTGTTTATTAATATATCAATCCAAATACGGTTTAGTAATTATGTATCCTAAAATTCGGTGTTAATGAAACTATTCTTATTAATAACATATTTTATATGTGGTACTTTCAGATTGTTTAATGTTAGGTTTTAAAGTGTATTATGTCAAAAAATAAACAAATCTCTCATGCAAATAATACATTTAAAGCATACAAAATTCTACTGTTTTTTCATAGTATGGACTATACCCCATATAATGTGTTTATTCTAAGGTAAATAAATCAATATGGTGGTAACACAATAGTACAAAAGAAGTTGGAGGTGTAAGAAATAAACACAGCATATTATTATGTGATAAATAATTTATTGTCGGGCGTATTTTTACAATATCATTGTATGCCTACATCAGTTTACGTGTATTATCACTTTATTCAACATCCTATGATTACAATTTTATTTGAATCAGTAACGAATCACGCCGTAAAATTGCCGCTTATTTATCTGTCAAATTGCCACAGACTAAATAAGCTGCATTGAAATGAAATCTAAATTGGTAAAGGTACAGGATTTCAAGATTTATGCATCGTTTAGTTTATGGCCATTGGTACAGATTGCGTAAAATTAAGCGTTTTTATGTTTTTTGACTAACAATGAAGTTGAGAATGATTTTTATTATTTTATAAACGTCAAGCCATAACTTTATTCGAGAATTTCTTATATTTAAATACTATTTTAACAGAGATGTATGGCACGTCACATCAGATGCTGGATTGCATTATAATTGCAGTTTCATAATGTCATGATGATTTACGTTGCTATGTACAGTCGTAAACAAAAGTATTACATCTGTCAAAAAGACGTATTCTTGAAACAATGAAATTTAGAATAAAACTTTGTGTAACTGATTGAAAAACATGTGAAACAGCATAAAATACCTTCCCAAATACTATCCATTTGTGAATATCACTTTTGTTATCGACTGCACGTAAATTAATGATCACTTTTAAAGTACATAGATGCAAGATCAACATTACGATTTTTCGAGACTTATTCCAAAGTTACAGACAGACGAACACAAATGAATACACAAATTTATATGTAGGTAGGTAAATCTACGGAATAAGTCTTGTATTCACTTAATTCTATAACTATAATTAGTGAGATACCTATAAATGCAAATTACGATTAATCTAGCGATGCTTTGGCATAGACAAAACGTGGTATTTTGCGAATTAATGTCATTAAAGTTTATACACACTTTTGAAACGGACTTTTTAATATCATTTTGTAAAGTTTCTTTAAACTATTTAATCAAATATTTTGTTGTAATCGATCAACAAACTGTTAATGTTTTCAGTTGATTGTAAGAAAAATGTGAGGCTCTCCAGGGATATCCCAGTGATATTTTGTCTATATTGAAAGTAGGCTCAGAAAATCGTGTCTGTCATGTAGATACATTGAAATTTGAAATCCAGCCAGTTTTCGCTATGTGAAATCTATATACAATAATATCTTTGGAATATACCTTAATGCCAAAATGTTTCTATGGTACAAAGTGTGTATAATATAATATATTTTTTAGAAATTACAACCGCAAGGGGAAGTGATTAAAATACACGTGTCAAAATCGCGATATTAATAAACGTGGATTAATGTAATAATTCATAATTTTATAAAATCAGGACCGTATCACAATAAATTATAGACAATTGTTTGAAAAGCTGTAGCTTTTAGCTTCGAAAATTTTAATATATTTTATTATTAAAAAGCGGATTAGTGACCACTGGAACAAAAATAAAACGGAATGAGCATTAATTGCTTTGCAAAGAATCGGTCCATAAAATTCACCTAAGAATAATCGTTAATATTAAACAAAATTAACAACAAAGAAAGAACAATCACTTAGAACAAATGGTAATAAAATTTAGTTACAATGCGATAATATCTTTACAAATATTTACAATTTGGTATCTTTAACGTATACTAATACAAAGACGAAAGACGTAACTTCACTAACTATATGAATTTACATAACAATTTTAACATTTGAGGCCTTGTATGTACACCGACTAAGTTTCATTCGTTCTCATCACCTCAATCATTCACTCGTTCACGTACGAAATAAAGTTTTTGCATTTCGAAACATCAATTTGGCTTTGATATGCAATACAAGTCTTAAATCGAATAACTTTTTTTTATATATTCAATAGGTATTATTATTGCACATTATTGGAATATAAATCAAAAAGAGACTACATTCTTAAGTTTCTAAATTTAATTACAAGTTTAAACGCTCGTGAAGCAATAAAGCGTCTGTCGATATTTCGCGAGCTATAAAGGATAAGTTAAAATTCAGATTATTTGAGAAGGTTTAACGGGAGCCTGTTGTAGATTTAAAGCGCTAGATGTGCCCTTACACTGATTATTAATTTAACCGTTGCTATTATGATATTTATCTCGCAATGGTAATTTGTGAAGATACTAGATAAAAACCATTGGAGCTAAGAAGTGGAGAAGGAATATTTGGATCTAAGTTTAGACACAAAGTGACATCGACCTAGACATGTTTTGTAACACTCCATGGTTGAAATAGTTAATATTAGCCTTTATTTACTGTGCGGACCTCGTCTTAGCACGTTATTGTGAGGATAAAGAGAATTAGGAGATCAGACACATGGTCGTGTGATTAGCTGGGTAGCTCAAATTTGCGTAGCCAGTTAGGCTACGATAGTTATAAAAATGTTCCATTTTTTGATAATGTCTAAAATAGTTACACAGATAAGTATCACAATGTGCATTGGCAGAAACAATGCTGTGTTTAGAGGTTTTTAAAATAAGCCATTATTAACGTAATATTCATTGAAAGTATTTTTGCATTCGATTTATATTTTCTGAATAATGTGAGCTCATTAGTGAGTTCAATAGTTCATTGTAAATTTTAAGTGAGGGCGCATCTGACGGTTTAAGTCTGAGCCTGCAGCTCATAGCTCATAGGACAGGCGCATCGTTCACCCTCGGCGCTGGTACGTTGTTATTCGCAGCCGCGTCTTGAGTCGCGCCGCTGCAGTAGTACTGCTTATGGGCTTTGTATGTGTTCACGTACTGGAACGATATGTTACACGACTTGCAGTAGTTGGGCGTCTCCTCCGCCTCGGCTTCGGGTTCCTTTTTAATGTCTACGGGAGGGATGGGGGACGTCTGCTCTTCGGGTTCCGGGTTCTCCGTCGCGTGGACGAGCCGCGCGTGTCGGACCACGTTCCCGCGGTACGTGGAGGTGTAAGCGCAGCTACCGCAGCGGTGGACACGCTCCCCGCCCACCGCTGGGCTCGGGGACGTCGCCTCACGATTGTCCTCCTCGAGAACGCAGGCGATGTAGCTTTCTTCCTGAAATTAGCAAAATTAAGAATTGTTAATTTAAATTGAACGTATTTGCTGTGAATTATTTACTGTAGATTGAATGGGAATAAAGTAGCTCAATTATTTATATTACAACACTGGATTTGCAATTTAACACAAATGCAACTTGGATCAATAATTAATTAAATTAACAATGACACCCATCGGGAATCGAATGGAAAGCCCTCGGGACAGTAGCAACTTGCAATACGCATGCATAATCAGTATTATGCAATACTTTGATCAATTAACTACAGGTGGACTATATGTATTGATGTTTGTCATACCTATTAATTAAAAAATAATATAAAATGGGAAATAATAATAATAAGTAATGTTTCATACCTGTAAATCAGCAGGCTTTTCGCGGAAGTGCATACGTATATGAGTGCGCATGCCACGCAGCGTGTTTCCACGATACCGGCAGATGGTGCAGCGGAAGGCCTTCACGCCGGCGTGCGCCTCCATGTGGCGCTGGGCTGCTGCGGCCGTCGGCGATACCACCTCGCAGCACGGACACTTCCATCCCCCCTCGGACCCTGATGACGGCCTCGGTATTTCAGGAATGCTCCTTGGAGATCGCGTCTCCCTTTTTGTACAATAGTAAGATTGGTGGGTCGTCAAGTTGTCGAGTGAGCTGAAGTGTATTCCACAAGCCATGCAAATGAGCTGTCGGTATTGCGGCGGAGGACCAGGTTCCGGCGGAGCTGGACTCGTCCTCTCCTCCCCGCCCCCAGCTGAGCAGTAATACCGTTTGTGGATTTTATAGTTTTCGTACTTGCAGAAGACGATGTTGCACTCTTTGCATTTCGAAACGCCTTGCTTAACTAAAACTTGGGGTGATGGAGCCGTTACAGGCAGCTCCGAAGCTAGCCTCATCGCTAATGCCGGCGGAAGAATTGGCGGAGCCACAATAGGGGTGAATTTCTCTTCGGGCGGTGATGGTACACTTGGAGGCTTTGGTGTGGGTCCCCTAGAATTGCGTCGTCGTCTTTTTGGTGAACTTTCTCCGCTCGGTGACGAGGACCTTCTTGAAGGTGAAGGTGTTCCCGGAGATCCAGGAAGAGATGGTGCGCAAACGATTTGTTCTGGCGTCGCCGATCGTATCCTGTTTTCCTTTTCATGTTCATCAGTCGTCACAGATTCTGGGGATCGGCGCACGCTCAAGTCCAAAGGCGTAGCGCCGTCACGTGAAGGTTCACGTGGCCGATTTGCCGACTTTAACACTTCCGGTTCCTTTCCTTCAGGATTAATATTGAGTAAGCCTCGAGTTATTGGTTGAAAAGTTCCATTTGGTAACAAAAAGCATGGCGTATCGGGGTCTGGTAATGTTGCACCAGGAAGAGTACTAGCACTTCGTAATATGGAATATGGAACTATGAGAATTGGGTTCGTAGGTAACGCGATAGCATATTGGTTTTGAGCTGGTGGGGTAGCTCCGGGGGATGGCGGCGCGGAGCCTGATGTGGCGGAGCCTCCTCTAGCGGCCGCTAAGGCTTGCTTCACTACTTGCCGGGTATTGCAGTAATGGGCTTTGTGAGCTCGGTACGTTTTTACAGAGCTAAAGGGTATATCGCAGTCAGCGCAATAACGGTCCTGGGGTGGTGGGCCTTCTGTACTCTCGCCGTTCGAGGTAGGCGCCGGTGCTGGAGTTCCACTGCTGACCGGCGAGGATGAATGCATCCGCATATGGCGATTTAAGCTAACTTTTTTGTCCGCGCTGTACGAACAGAAGTTACAGGCATATTGTTTCCCAGGAGGCCTTGGCGTTTTGGCTTCACTACTTGAATCATCGGCTGCATCTGCTGGAACATCCGTAGAATCCGTCTTCGGCTTTCGTTTTGAACAGTAATGTTCTTGATGTGCTTGTAATGTACTTAACGAAGAATAACGAATACCGCAAGGTTTGCACGTGTACCCAGTAGGAGCAGTTGCTACTGGGAAGAGTGAAGGGAATGCGGCTGCAGCGGACAATGCTAGGCACTCTCTCGTCTGTGGCGCAGGCGGTGGCGGGGGTGACGGAGAAGGCGGTTCATGTTTTAAAGATGTCGCTTGTGGTGCAAGCGCTGGATCTGTAGCGAGGCTAGCGTTGAGACGTAATCTGGGCGGAGAGGCTGCGGGGGATCCTTCTGAAGCTGGCGACGCGCCCCCGCTGGACGCGGCCCTCTCGCCACCCGAGCTCGGCGTTCGTGGTTCTCCCGGCATCGCCTCGCTCTCGTTTCCCCATTCCTCGTCCTCACCTGAAAAAATGGGCACATTTCAATGATTTGCTTTATTTAATCGCTTAACTCTGTAATGGAATTCGAAGTGATCGAGCTAGTTAACAAAAAGAAGAGCTCGCTTCAGTATCGGCTCCTATTAGTGTTGTTAATAGTGGAGCGATGCTAAGTTGGCAGCGGTTTTCTCGCGATAGTCGTCACTCGTCACGTTTCGCTCGCTATCTGTCGACGTCAGTCAGATCGGGGCTGCGCGAGTCGAGGCATACATTAGCGCTCCTAATTGAGACGTGCTCGCGGTATGTAAATTTTGCCGCGTGGGTGGGGTATAAGGGGTTTTAAGAAATGCGAGAAATGGTCTATAAGGATTTCCTTGTCGCGAAATCAGCGGAGCGATCCATCAATACCGGTCGAGACAATGCCCGTCCGTCAATAACGCGAGCGTGAGCCTGCCCTCGGCCAGCGGCCAAACAGAACAAAAACTTAACGGGCCCTCTTGTAATTGGATCTGATTTCCAGAAAACGCTCGCTCACCTTCCTTTTTGAGCGACAACGATCTCGCCCGAGCAAGGAATTAACCTATCTTTCGCGCAGCGATCTCAACTCAAAACGCCAATTAATGAGAGGCTCAACTTCATTCTCTTGCCCCTGTGAAGATCATTATATGGGCACGACAGCGAGATGGACGCGACGATTGGTTCGCGAGCCGACCGCCATCTCGCGGTAACGAATACGACTCGAATCGGATTGCGTTCGGGTCACGCTATCCTAGTCACCGGTTGCTTCGATTGGCCGTTTCGATTTCGCAGTGACGCGCGATTGGTCAGGCTAATGCTCGCTTTATCTGCCACCTTAATGTTGGCGTCATACTGAACGCGAGTTTATCGCAGTTCGTTAGTTGCGTTCGAGCTCCCGTTTTTCGCTAAGTAAGTTATAACTTGTGATTGTTGGGAAAGGTTGAATGTTCAATCAGATAGATGGCGTGACTCGGTGTCGTTTAAGCAACGCTCGCGAAACCGAACGTCGATTCGTTAAATGATATTCATCAGCGCCCTTTTGTCTTTATAAACATGTCAAATAACGCTGCCTCCGAGGGGCTTTATGTGAGAGGGCAGACATGCAACTCGCATAACTATTTTGTTTGAAACCTGAAGTACCCGCATAGTTTTAGCGGCGGCTAGACAGCGCGATTTCTCGTTTATGTGAGCTCTTTGAATGCAAAGGAACTTTCAAATCCTAGGTATTATAACGTTGCAAATATTACTGGTTGTTGTTTAAACTGTGTGATAAGTTTGAGTTGGCATAAACAAGGTTGGCGCAGGCTGTTTGGGCGCGATAGGCTTTGCGTAGACATTATTCTGCTGTGTTGATAAAATTTGAATTTACGTGGAGGTAGAACGATTTAATGCTTTATGCAATATTTCTATATGACTTGGAAATGTTTTAATTTTAAGATTTTAATCTACTCAGAGTTTATAGATTACGTCCCTACTGTAAACTACATTGAGATAAGTAACACAAGTAAATCGCTTTGTAGCGCTGGTAAGTTCCAAAGGTACAGCAACCAAACTCAATTGCGGTTGGAATCCAAAACCAATTTGTTTTTGGTTCGATTGTGATATGATTGGTAGTAAATAAATTCTAGAACTGTGTCAAGCAGACTGTTTACTTGTTGTCTTTGCAGCGTTGTGATTCAATTCCAATATTTCGCTTGCTACTTGGCTACTAAATGCTGCTGTCTATTTAAAAGGAAAATACTAGAAAATACCCCCAGATAGGAAATTTTATTAGCAGAAAGATAATAATTCTCCCGAGGAGACCTAAACCACGTGTGGAATGTGCAGGTTTCATAAACACCAACAAGCTAAAGAAGTGATTGAAACTCATTTAAAGTGATCAAGCATGCACTCACGGAAGTCAATTACAATAATCGTTGAACAACGGCGAACAATCTATTAATAATGCTATTGGGTGCCCGAACGCGTCGGACAAGCGTCGAACACGTGCTACGTCAATAAAAAACAAAAGCGGCCATCTTGTCCTCGGCTTATCTGATCGGAGATCAGGGCCCAATTAAAATAGTCGTGCATCGGTCGAGCCACAATCGGTCGATACGCATCTGTGGCTGCGCTGTGACGCCGGTGACCGATCACCTAGTACCCGATGCCTGTGATTTTAGGTAGCTCCGTAGGTATGCGATCGCCCGATTAGATGCCGCTCCGGCCCGTGAATGGCCGGTTTTAATTATCACTCCAAGTGGCAGATGAGGATTTATCGTCTGTGCGCATTTCGAGTGATTATTATATTCGATGTATAAATGGTTTGCTTACCAAATTAATTACGTTGGTGCTTTTTATTTTGGTTTTATCTTAATAAAATGAATCTTTTTATTGAGGAGGTAGTTACACAAAAGTAAATAAATGGACAGAAAGTTCCCTGTAGGTATTGAAAATAAACGTGGGCAAAGTCAATTACTACCAAGATTAGATAGATCCATACCATTAATGGGTTGCAGTAAAATAATGTTTTAACAACACGTATTAGTTGTAAACCGATCCGGTTTAGGCGATCTATCAGCCATCTACAGATCGCTAACGTGTAATATAAAACGATTTCGAATGCTTGCATAATTTTTAAAGGTGAATCGATACCGTAAATCGATAGTCGTCTTAAATGTCAGTTCCGATTCCGATCTTCGATTGCACGCTGAGTTCGAGATTGTGCTCACATTGCCACGAATAAATTATTAGTAATGCGATACGAGTAATTTATTCATAATTCGTAATAACGTTACTAAACAATAGCACATAACTGTCCACCCACGTTGAGTTGTTCCGCATATTTTTTAATTGTAATAAATTAAGCCTGCCTGATACATACATTTCGATTGTGCGCAAATATTTTATTGTTTGAGTTGCAAGAAAATTGCTATTCTATGTATATTTGTATATTATATTTCATTATAGTCTATTATAATCTATATCGAGATTTCTGTGTAAATTCTACTTACCTGCCTAATGACACTAACGAAAAACATATTGAATAAATTTTAAGAAAGTAGAACCTATATCGTTCGATTTAAACAATTGATATATACCATAGACAAATGTAAGCACTGTCAACTTAATGTCAATACAGACGTTGCGCCATTAGCGCAGTGTTACCAACTGAAAAAATAAAATCAAACGGACATATAAACAAAGGGTTGAGTGACAAAGTCGACATCGATTATCGTACGATCTTGATTTATTTAAGCTTGTTGTGTAACGTGGCTCTGTTCATCTATCATAAGCGTCGGGACGCGTTATCCGCGCCAATATCATGAGGTGTTTAATAGGAGTGGAATGTTGATTCGAATTGTCATACGAGTCCTGTGAATGCGTGGGACAGATTAAATAAAAACGCATAGACAATGCAACGTATGTGATGATTTTTTTCTTTCTTTATTCTAGTGTGGTGGTGATGAGGAAAAACAGCGAAAGAGTACTGCAGTTCGAATATGATGAGACCACACCCCATCTTGTGTTTTATCTACTTAATGCATTTATTAAAATGATTTGTTACTGTTCATTATTTAACGTCACATGATAGACACCATATTGCTACATGAGTGTTAACCATTGAAGCGAGATTCTGCTTATACCAGATTTAGAGATGAGTCGAGCTAGAGCGAGTCGTGGTTGATGTCTCAGAGAATGCATTTAAAATAATGTTGTCTACAAAGGGACCACACATCCGAAGCGAAATTACCATACTAGGAGCGATAATCTGGGCAGCTGCAATGTTGCCAGCATTAGCGTCATGGCATGCCCGGGCCAGATGTTAACGTTTAAAAAAACCGGCTAAGGGTGAGTCGGACTCAATTAAGGAGGGTTCCGTACCATCTATAAAAATACTAATTTAGAGAACTTGGCATCACGTCGCGAATTTTCATCAAGGGAAAAAATATGTTTATTGTAGGGAAGCCCCCCTTAATTTTTATACTGTTTTTAGTGTTTGTTGTTATTGCGACAACAGAAATACATCGTCTGTGAAAATTTTACTCTAGGTAATATCGTTCATTAGATACAGTCTGATGACTGATAGACGGACATGTGGACAGTAGTTTTAGTAATAGGGCTCCGTTTTCACCCTTTGACTACGTAACCCTAAAAAGTATATCATACTCGGTAATCTCCCGCAAGTGTCCGCGGCAGGACGTGCGTCGTGCGTCACGATCGGACGTGCATTAACATATCGCGGGTTCGATTCCGCTATCGGGTTACGCCCTGACTGCTGCGCCGTGTCCATTTGCTGAGGTGTGGATTTATCTAGCGTCCGCTGGTTTATGGGCGTCCTTAAATCTTATATGGACGTGGTTTATGCGGCGATAGTGCGCCAATATGTAAAGTTTAAGTGGCTGATCTTTGAGTATTGAAGAAGCTTGGATATTGATTGATGGTGAATTTAGGAAGTAGGTAATAAAATCTAAAAGAAATTAATAAATGACAAAATTAATTATTTCTAGCTATTTAAAGCATAATATAATAAGTACTTGATTATTAATATAGTACTTGATTATCGAATTTTATTACTTAAAAAAACGCTTTCTACACTCATAGTCCCACAGTAGGATTTTCTCCTGTGTCGTGGGTGCCATGGACACACACAAAGACGAATACACAAACACTCAGACCCAGAACAAGAATCTAAACTCATCATTCAGACACTTGTCTGGCCGGGAATCGAACCCGTGACCCACTGCGTGTCAGACCGGTACGGTAACCGCTGCGCCACGCGGTCGTCGGTAAATGAACGGAATAAACGGAATTCGTATTAAAGAAATTTAGCACTTCGATAGCCCCTTCTATCAAAATGCTAAATTTCTTCCATACGAATACCTAATACCATGTGATACCTAATAGTTGTGTATTAGGGCCGGCACTCATATGACGGAGCGCAGCGCAGCGCATTTTTTGCTGTCAAACTATTATCGTCATTGTCCCTTTAGAAATAATATCCAAAATTAAATAACAGCAATTTATTTCTGAGGAGCATGGAAGCGCATGCTCGCGCATCCGCGCGCATTCGCGCGCATCCGCGCGCATTCTCCCAGTAATTAGCGCGAATTTCGGCTAGTGTGTGATTCGTTAAGAAAATTTCGCGGGCATGCGCTGCGCTGCGCTGCGCTCCGTCATATGTGCGCCGGCCCTTAGAGATTTAGGCGATAAATCGTGTCTGTGTAAAAGATCAATCTTAGAATGTTTAAATGGCATAGCAAATGTCAATTTTATCGAATGTTCAGACGAAATTCTTTATAAACTCGAGGACCATGAAACATTAGATTCAAGCATCAATTGCTGTTGAGCATTTAAACAAATGTCTAATCTTATAAGGCATTTAAGTAAAAAATCTAACGAGGTTTGCCAAAATTAATTTAACTTTCATTTTGGAGTGTATAAGCAAATGTTCGTCGCCGAGCGGTTAGTGCCAGAAATTGTCGAACAAGAATCCTGTCACAAACCCTTCAACATTGTCTAATATTAACCTTTCAAAGGGCACATCAATTTGAAAGTGCTAGAACCAGTGTAATTCGACCGGGGAAGTGCACCGCCACACCAATTTCTAGCGTGAAGCATTTCTTGCGTTTCGATGGAAGAGTGTGGTTGACGGAACACTTTTGTATGAGTCGCCATCTTAGTCCTCGGGAGCAGCAAAGCATCTGTGATTGACTTCACATATAACCTGTATGAAATTGATTACAGATGTCCATGGGCGGCAGTGAACACTTACCATCAGGTGGACTGCATGCTCGTTTGCTACTTCAGTCAGATAAAAAGAACATCTTTCTTTATTTTTAACTTGTCACGCTTGTAAAAATCAGTTTTCTGTTTTATTAATTCCAAGCAGCAACACAAGACAACGTAAGACCATCAATCGTGTAAGTCCAACAAGTTAACGTTACATATGGTATGCAATTCTACATTTCACTCATTTACTTCTACTCCCATATCAGATGCCATGCATTGTGTGCACAAAACATACTGACGTATCGCAAGCGGCAATGGATACAAAAACATCGGCACGGAGGTTGATAAACATTTCCACGGAAACAACTTCCGTCTGTACTTTATAAAGCCTTCTAACGTTCTATCTATAGCTGTATTTCCTAAGGAAGTCTAAATCACGCTGGTTTAATAGAAGTGACTATAGCACATAATTATGCGCGTTTTTTTTAAATCAGTCGCTCCACAAAGTCATCTCAGACTCTCTAACTTGAAAATTTGTTGTTACAGCCTATTGATATTTACGGTAGTGACATACCTACCCATTTTTGTAACAGTGTTAAAATCTTCAATAGCTAATCCTGATGTACCGACCTCCTAAGCGTTTGGCTTGTATGCTAACGTACGAGGTATTTATGACAACAACTTATGTCGTAACTTTTTGAGCATGGTGAACTCGTGGACAGTATAAAGAGCCATACATAGTTGATATTCGCAATAAGTTGTTGTTATTGTTTATTATAAATAGTTTATATTGCATGCTATTAAAACTTGAACAACTTTTATTTTTTTATTGTGCTATAATTACCTACTCTCTCCTACTAATTTACTACTCTCCTTTGGGCGTCACACTGAGATTTTAAGACTATTAAAATGCGTGAGAATTAATTAAAAAAATATAAAACACTAATACACCATCCGATGGACTGTAAAAAGATCGTTTCTTACTTTAGCACATCTTCGGGATTTAAACTCTTAAGTGACGCCGTATCGTACGTCACAGTGGACACAGCAGCGACGATAAACATTTCCACGGGCACCGCTTCCTGTCTCCTGCGCGGTAAATCCTGTGCCATCTTGATTGAATTGTGCATTGGACAAACATTTTGTCATAAATACCTTTCAACATTGACGACCCGCGTGGCGGAGCGGTTACCATACCGGTCCGACGCGCAATGTGTCCCGGGTTCGATTCCCGGCACCTAAATGATGGATTTAGATTCATGTTCTGGGTCTGGTGTTTGTATATTTTGTGAGTGTCCATGGTCCAACGACACAGGAGAAAATCCTACTGTGGGGCTATGAGTGTAGAAAGCGTGTAAGCGTGTGCGTGTATAACACAATGATATAGCATTATTATGCTTCTTGATATACATATCGTTGCTTAGATTAAATAATAATAAAACCAATCGCTATTTACCAAAGGAAGAAAATTTATCAATACTTTTTGTATTTAGCTTTTGACAAATTAAGTTAAAAAAATAATCATAAATTAAAAGGCCATTAACCGCAGTATAGTAAAGCGTCAAGTTTTCATTTCTTGGTCTTTTTGGTTAAAACTGCATCATCATCTTCAAAATAATCATTTTTAAATTGTGCCGTACCTAATTCATGCAAACCAACGAATTTTCAGGGCAGTTGCCCGAACGGCAACGGGCAGTAAGCCCGAACACAAGGTTTGAAATTCCATACCCATTATTATTTTGTTTTGTTTTTCATAATACCTAAACAAGTAGCTGATGAGTATGTTGTTAGCTGATGATAAGTGATCAGTGTCGCCTATCTACATGTGTAATAACATTGCTACTCCTGAGAATAAGAGGGAATGTCACGTTGGAACCTACTATCTGTAGGTATACGTAGGTATCTTTTGCCGACGTCCCTGTGGTTTCGGGATTAGAATAGGGCTACGGTATCTCCTGCCTGTCTTAAGAGGCGACTAAAAGGGGCTTGCGGGGTTGCGAGCGGCTAGAGTGGGAGCTCGAACAGGAGTTCACGAGACCGCGTGAAGGACGGCGGTATGTGTGATCGCATACCGTCGTAAAGACCAGACGAGAAAAAAAGGTATCTTTTGCCCAATAGTTTCGCATATCCGAGAGCACTCATAAATTCTAAAAAGGTTAAACTGATATGCGGTCAAGACGGAGCGATCAACCCGTTTGACAATAAAGGTCTCTATAAAATACTCATAAAACTTGCAAAACTCTATACAATTGAATCAAATTGAAATCTTTCAGTAAAATGCGTAGGTCATGGGCTTTTAAATGAAAACTACAAATATATTTCGAGCTTTTCACATGTTCGCATATAGAAAATTATTAGGACTAGTTCAATCAATACAAGAAAGTATAGTAATAAAAACGAAGTAGTTTGAAAAAAATATATTTTCATTTTCCTTAGATCTTTTGAATCGCTCTGAGAAGTCGTTCCTGATTAGTGTGGGAGGTGTCTGCTATAGATGTATGCAAAGGTCCTTATCATCCTATTTAATCAGAAAAGAAGATATCTTATTTAATCAGAAGGACCATTTTAGTTTTATTTGGCCAAATATTAGTGCTTGTTAGTTACCCGTTCCCATAAAAAATAGAGTGAAAATAATTCATAGACTAATCCACCATTTTTGGGGACGATTATTATCACATTTTCTACCAAGCTGTTCTAAGACCCAATCTACAGAATACGCACTTCACTTTTGCGCATTTCCCCTCAAATCGAGTTTAATTCTTTACACGGTACTTAGCCACATAACTAACCCAGTTTCCCGTAGCGTCAACTAAAACAGAAAAGCAACCCTTTAACAAACGAGTACAATCGCGCACTACATCTCGCCTACAAGTATGATTGATGTAGAATGCAAGTTAATATTCATAAGGTTTACCACATGTAATTTTGTGTTATGGAGTGCGAAGTAGTGTGCTCTGACGATGCGGCATTTGTTAATGTTATGTTGCGGAACTACTCTAACACGCATTGGGCTTTTAGTTCCAACCCCGATCGGAAATATCCGAATGAATTTAGATTTCTGTTCTGAGTCTGTTTGTTTATTTATTCGTCTTTATGCGTTCAGGAATCCACGACTTTGTCCTTGTGAGAGAAACAACAGAAGAAACAAAAAAGAAATGTTTAAAAGCTATATCTAATTCTTATTTATTCTTAAAAAAAAAAAACGTTCACACGTATACTCACATTTATCATTGCCAATACTGCCGTGATTTGTAAGAGATACGTATTTTTAAAAAGATAAACGACATTGTTTTCCTAGCCTTTCTTTCTTGTGTATATAAGCAAATAATTAAAGCTGAATTTACCTAAAATAGCACGGTTGATATCAATAACTACTCATATTTATTAGTAAAGTACTTTCAAGTAATATATTAGTGAGGTACTTTCGAGGGAACTTCTGAGCGAACTTACTGTGAGCTGTCGTATACCACATCCGAAATAGTTCACTGCTTCATACATCGTGGACATATTCGCTATAATACTTGGGCGTAATTAAAACGAAAAAGAAAATCAGTAACGCACGTGTGAGATCGGCCGGATAAGGCTATGAGGAAATTAAAGAGTTTTCGAGTAATACTTCTACAAATAGCTGCGGCCGAGTATTCCAGTGCCGGCGATAATGTTAACTATGTTGGTTAATGGGGTCTTTGTTAATTTATTCGGTAAGGTCCTCGATGTGTGAACGTCCGGTCCTTGTGATAGGAATTTCATGTGATAAAACTGTCTTACACATTTTTTTTATAAACTTGATATTGTAAACGGACATTGATTACCATAATTACCTTATGGTAATCAATGCCATGGACATCTTCATATAAAAAGAAGTCCTATCTGAAGTTAATCACAAATACGTTTTACACGCTAAAAATGTGATTTTTTCCTGTGTCGTGGGTACCATGGACACAAGACGAATACACAAACACCCAGACCCAGAACATGAATCTAAACTAATCATTTAGATACCTGTCTGGCCGGGAATGGAACCCGAGACCCATTGCGCGTCAGACCTGTATGGTAACCGCCCCGCCACGCGGGTCGTCAATGCGTGACTCCCGAGATGAAAGTGAGATAGCACTATACTCTTCCAATGAAACGCAAGAATTTCTTCCGATAGGTTTGGCAATGCGATGGTGGCTGGCGGGGACGTTCCCAGTTGTACGATACTCGTTTTATCACCTTGAGATTTTTAAATGCTAAATGTTTTATGTATGAGAGTTGTAATTGTGTGTAAGTGTGTAAGCTGGTGGAGATTTGCAACAGATTCATTTGAAACATTCTATCATTTCTACATAGGCGTTTGGAATGACATGAACTTTTAGTTTACCTAGTACCTACCTAGTAGTCAAATTCTGCAGTTTGGTTCCGTTGCCATAGCCGGTACACCTATTTCTAACTAATGACAGCAGTGTGTATACAGCTCGTGATCAGTGTTAAGGATGTGTTAAGAGAAACATTCTTAACTGATGCTTACCAAATTAGGCCACAGGAGTAGATATGCGTTTGTGGTCAACCTTAGGTAAATGTTCACAAAAAAATATCTTCAAGTAAATGCAAATATAGAAGACCACCCATCCAAGTACCCAGACCCATCCTGAAGAATGTAATTTTGTGTTTTGATTTAATGGCATTTCAAACACACAAACAAAAAAATCTTAACTTACAAAAAACCAAACATTACTCCTTCTCAAACCTTTCAAACATTTTTTTTTCCAACGAATGTGATGTACACTCGTAATTTTCATTTTTATATGGATTATAAAGGAAAGTGCACCGCAGTACCGGGCGGGCATGAGTCGCGAGGGGGTTAATTAGCTGGTAGTTAAATTATTATGTAAATGCTAACCACACCCTCGTGGCGCACGTGTGACCCAATGGCTGCCTGATTTGTTCTACATTCGCCCTATTTGCATATCATAATGATATTACAACTATATTAATTGACATTACGTCTGGGGTATGACTAGTAGGTACACTGTTAAGTACCTAAGTATAATGAAAAAAGGATTTCGGAGGCGACACTGATTGTTTTTTTTTCAAAAAATCTAATCTTTTATTTGCATGAACCTGTATAAATGAAATGGAGTAGGTATGATAGTTTTTCCTTTAATATGGAAGTTGAAAAATACTACGTCCATAATACTATGGTTACTCGTTAGGACATGGAAACTTATGATATCTTCTATATATTAATACGTGAAGCAAAAACTTGTGATTGGTTTTTAAGATACTTGCCGCAGACGGAGGAGTATAAAATTACGCACGGTTATAGTTGATGTAGAGAAGGAAGGATGCACAAAACATATGAACATAAAATCAACTAAAACACTTTACACTACCTTGCATTTGACACAAACACATACATAATAAACGAAAATGGACATTCAATGTCTTACTATGAAAACACATAACGTCAAAAATGTCAGATGTCTTTGTCAAAATACCCGCTATTGCCTTTAAATGCAGCTTATTTAATAAAACTTTAACGAGTGCGTTCAAAATAACTTGAGTTTTTCCATTTAAATTACGGTCGAATTTCGATCATTGCGACGGGTGACTACTGGGTCTTAAACTTTGTGTGTAAAATTGTACCGAAATCCGTCGTGTAGCTTTTGCGTGAAAAGTGGCAAACGCACATATATCCTCACAAACTTTAGCATTTATAGTAAGTAATATGTTTTGGTGGAATAAAGAAGGGAGAGTGAATCAACGAAGTTTTTACAAAGATAAAAAGCTTGTGCAATTATTTAACTGATTAAATCCGTGCCCTAAGTACCAGATTATTCGTCCCTGTAGTTCCGGGATCACAATAGGGCTATGGCATCCCCTGCCTGTCGTAAGAGGCGACTAAAAGGGGCTTCCGGGGTTGCGGGCGGCTAGAGTGGAAGCTCGAAGAGTTCGGTCAGGCGATCCCGGGAAGGACGGCGGTATGAGTGGTCGCATACCGTCGTAAAGACTAGACGGGGCGGGGGGGCCAGCCGTCTATCTGGGAGGAGCCCGCTGGGGCAACACGCTTAGAGGATTCCGATTGAGTTCCTTTGGAAATCCCGGTTTCCTCTTTATAGCGCCGAAGACGGCCACCGGGAGGATTTTAGTGCGGTAACACATAACCTTGCGTCGCTCCCACGGCGTCGGGTACCTTTTGAAGGTTTCCCCCTCGAAAACAAAAAAAAGTACCAGATTATATGCAATGATGTGCGCAATCGTAAACAATATTGTTTTAAGGGAAGTTATTTACTCGTACTAAGCACATTATCTGTTTTAGCTTGGAATATGCTCATAAAAGCCCATATTCTGCACAAAGCTGCAAGGCGCCCGTAGATTTCGACATCGCACGCACGATAAACGGCATACGTATGCAAAAGGCAATTCCCGAAACACTTCATATATCCACCGGACATGCGATCACACGTGGAAACGTGGAGCAAAAAGCACTTTTTCTCTAATTCTGATAGCGGCCGGCACGTGTCGTATCGCTGAGTTGCTGTTGGTTTTTGGACTAAAAAAGACGCCTAGAGTTTAGTTAGCCATAGCTTATGAAACTGATATAAACTGATATTTTCATATGAAAAATTTGCGCATGATCAACACAACAGGGTAAGGCATAGTTAAGCTTGTGAAAAGGTTCATCCATCAGTCTTTTGAGGTGCTGTGATGGGCGTTAGCTTCCCGGAATAGTGCTTTTTGTGCGTTTGCGAATAGTCATGCCTGCTTATTGGTGACCGCAGTGGAACCCCTTACAATGCGCGATCCAAAGCTCGCAAGAGTGATCCATCCAACCATCGACAGCACATGATGTTGTTTAACTTTGCAGATCAGTTAAGTTCTACTCTGACCATTAATTACTACATAATAATTTAGTTTTCAGGGCCCAATTTTTTTATAATGTATGAATGTAGCAATCATGCATGCATTCTACCTGATGACAAGTAAACTGCGGCCCTTATCGCTTCGCCGGTTGTAGAGCGAGCGGTTAATTCTGATAGGCGCTGGCTCTATTACCGTGGTGCGCCGTAACTCAGAAACAAGTAAACACGGCAGCCGAGACATTAGCATAACTATCGAGTTTTTAAATCTATGCAAAATGCGACGATACGCGCAGCTCACGAGACCAGCACCGCATGCGAGCGTAATGCGACCCCCATGTGTGATTAATAACTGGGATTTGGAACGATTAAAAAATGATTTGAGAACCGCTGTTGTGAAGGGTACTTAGGGTCTTTACACACTTTGGCGTCATTCGAATTGCGTTTACTTGTAAGCCCCAGTTTAGGAGGTTGATGAGGCTTCTACGAGATTGATATTACTTTGTTTAGAATATTTCGATTTTCGATGTCTATGGTAACCCATGGGTTGACGGACAAGTATCAAAATTGTCGACTCTAACTAAAACCGGTAATTTCGATACTTGTCCAATCTTTCAGTCCGTTCCGTGTGATTTTATTACATATTTTATCATCATATTCTTTAATGCTATTATGGACATAACAAGAAATAGAACTGTTAGTAAAATTTAGTGAATCACCTACTTTACACGCCGTTTATAGCAAATCAGATTTTGATGTACAGTTATTACGAGTTCGAATCAATCAGATACAAATGTTAATTTAAACTTATCAACATTAAGAATCAATTACCACCGCTAATATGAATGTCGGACCGGGCTGATTCCGGTGAGCCCAACTTTCCTTTAAATTAAACGTTTTGATTGTGATAGCTGCACCAATATACTATTAAATTAATGATCGTCCGATACGTCGATAGCATCGTCGCGATAAATAAACGGTTTAGCTGCGTACACGCAACGCTGGAGGCGTCAAAAGTGGGCGGCGTCGTGACGGGAACGTGACGGAATCCGCTCCAATCGTGACGATCTCGATTTTAATTATACGAATCGGGAACATCGGGCTGTGTTGAGATCGAATATTAATATGTCGATTGCGAACGCAGCGATAGCGGCCTTTGACTCGTTCGCCGTCGAAATTCACGTGAGCGAAATTCTTAATACGCTTAGCGGAATTCGCGACATTCCGCGAAACTATCGATAAGGACCTTCCGCAAAACGGCAGATTGCGCTGAAGCGATTGTTGTTTGCGGGAGCTGGTTTTCGAAATTGATTCCGTTGACCTAAAAGTTATTGCTACCTACGTGGTGTAAGTTGCAAAAAATGAAGATTGATGCGCAAGATAACACGGAGTCATCAGTTTTTCGAAATTATGCAAGAATTTTGATGAGCACCCAAAATTCAATCATCTGATCTAAATAAAGTATTTTGCGTTTTAACATATCGCGGTAAAATTAATTAGTAAGTACTTTCCATGACAAAATTGTGTCCGACGCGACGGTTCTAAGGCACACAAATAAACAGCCAAATTCTTAACAATAATACCTAAATTTCTAAGTATATTTGGGTACAACCCATTATTGTCCCACTGCTGCGGACGGGTCTTCTTTAAGAATGAGAGAGTTTTAGGCCATAGTTCATCGCGCTGGCCAAGTGCGAATTGGTGGACATCACACACCACCGAGAACTTTCTTTTTTTTTAAAAAGCATTCTCGGGTGTGTAGGTTTCCTCACGATGTTTTCCCTCACCGAAAAGCAGTGATAATTATTAACTTCTAACACGCCCATAAATCAGTGCAGCGTGCCTGGGTTTGAACCTCAGACCTCCCGATTGAGAGGGGAAATTACAACCATTAGGCTATCACTGCTCTCTTTCTCTCTCAATATATTTAACCACTTATAAATACCAAACACTTTCGTTAAAAGTATTTCTCAACATAGAACGTATGTTATCCAACTAAATCATGTTACGGCAGGTATAACCGTAAAAATCAAACACAAATACTCAATCGTAAAATCGCAGTAAAACCGGAATTCGAGCGACGAAACAGTACAACCTTTTTGTAACAGTTATCTCGATAAAGAATAGGATCGGTCGTCTAAGACATGGAAATAATTAACTCTTTGCCTACGAACATCATGTCGGACAGGCTACTATACCAATTACTACCGATACCGACAATCGATTCAAAAAACGCCCAACACTAACCCGTAGGGCTGTCGACTGGTTAATACAGTTGAATAATGCACTGTAAGACAAAAAAAAACCGACAATATTCTTACAAAGTTCATTGTGATTATATTACTGACGATTTTTCATATAATTAAGATACAGGCACTAGTACCTAATAAGACCTAAAAAGACCAAATAATATCCTTCCATGATGAAATCATCACTACATAGTAAAACAAAGTCGGTTCCCGCTGTCTGTCCCTATGTATGCTTAGATCTTTAAAACTTTTTTAGAATAGTTTTTTTTAAATAGTACTTCCTTCCGCCTAAAAGTCAAAAATTATTAATGTTCCTCCACTATATTAAGCATGTATTATACATAAAAACCTTCCTTTTGAATCATTCTATCTATTAAAAAAAAACTATTATAAAAAAGTTTTAAAGATCTAAGCATACATAGAGACAGACAATGGGAATCGTTGTTTGTTTTATACCATGTAGTGATTTATCGACTACACATCACCTATCATATTGATGTAATCCATTTTTCACCATTTTCAGATAAAATAAGTGATAATTATTATCTAATACTCGCATAACGTAAAATCCGGTGCTTGTTTCGGATTCAAACTTCGGACCTTCACTGAGAAGTTTGAACCCATATCACAGCTATTTCTAATACGCTCATAATTTCGAAAAATCCGATATTCAGACTAATCCGAGACTCAAACTTCAGATCTACACTGAGGAGCTCAATTCCCACTATCATCTATTGCATTGGCCTACCCTCTCATGCATTTTAAATGTTTCCTTCAGCTACAAAGGTCTGGAAGAGATCGCTATCTAAGTGATAAGACCGCCTTTTGTTAACATTATATAATCTTTTGTTTTTGTTACATATATATTGGTGTACAATAAAGAAAAATTGTATTGTATCTATTGGCAGCCCTGAATTGAAACTGGTTTAAAACGAGCCGCGGACGTGTTAACGAGGCTTTGATGGATCGAACATCGAACTAATTCGATGCAAGTTAACGTGTGTTTACGCTTCGACGCGCCGCTTCTTTCATTGCAAATAATAATTAGTATACGGATGAAATATACGGATATGTGTAAGCGGTGTGGCAGGGCAGCTGCGTATCAGTTGGCCGGCAGAAGGAAACTCTTTTGAATTCGATTCTTAGTGAGAAATGTGGGGAATACTGAAATAATCTATATATTAATACGTGAAGCCAAAACTTGTTATAGTGGACGTAGAGAAGGAGTGCAGAATGTTAATATTATTTTCAAATAATGCATTCATACATAAAATCAACTAAAAACACATTACACACACTACTGTGCATTTGTCACAAACACATGATTAATAAACGAAATAAAATGTCAATGTCTATGAAAACACATAACATCAGAAATGTCAGTGTCTTTGTCAAAATACCCGCTATGGCTTTTAAATGCGGCTTAGCTAATTAAACGTCTTTTTAAATTTAACGGAAGCGTTCATAATTATTTGAAAATTATTACATTTTATTTGAATTTGAGAAATATTTGTACTACTTTGAACAATATGAAGTTTGGTTTTTTTAATATAATTACAGTCGAATTTCGACCGATGTGACGGGTGACTAGTAATAATAAATAACTATTTCTAGGTAGTTAATGCAAGGTAGAAAGGGGTTCGACTGGGGAGTTACCACCACCACACTTTTTATCTAGCATGATGCAAAATTTCATGGCACTGCCGTACCAGAATTTGGTGGTCGGTTACTTTCATATGGGGCAACCAAATCTCGGGAGTAACAACTTGTGTTGAGTTCAGATAGGACTTCTGTTCTATATGATGTTGCTTACAGATGCCCACTAGCGGCAGTTACCACTTACCATCATGGTGGACTGTACACTAGTTTGCAACTTTAATCTTATAAAAAGTATGGGTGGTTTTACAGCACTTTAATGCTCTCGCTCATAACTCAACAGCCACTTATTGCTCAAACTGACGATACAAGAGATGTTACCAGCAAAAGAAATGAGTTGCCATAGCCGTAAAGAGGTCTAGACCTGTCTGTTCAAAAATGTGATACCTACGTAAAAAATGTTATAATTAAAAAAAAATACCTACCTCTGAATTTTTTTAAGCTCAAATATAAATTATACATTTTTAATTTTTTCAGTGCGATAAATAAATTCATAAGTTATTAAGTACCAAATGAAAAAAATCTTTTTACGGCCGACTTGAATATTTCTCCCCAGAATTTATATTGGATACTAAATTGTTATTACGAATAGATGGTGGTTATTAATAATGATGACTTATATTTAAAAATGTGTAGAAAGAGTTCTGTGTGAAGTAAACAAAATACGAATTTATGTGTAAATGTGACACACGCGGTGTGACATTGTTTAAATAATACATAGTATGTGTTGTTCACATGTTGTGTGCCATTAAAACCACATGCAACTTCTATTCCATATTTGTTCTGTTGAATTCATGAATACATCGCTTGAACTGGCCTGCGTTATCGTGACGACAGTTTTTGCAGTGATCGCCCAGAGCTCGTTCAGTTTCAATAAATATCATTAAATTGTAACAGGTGTTTATGCGGTAAATTGTTTAAAAAATATGCCATGAGCAGGTCTAGGTCATACCGCCACACCTATTTCTAGCGTGAAGCATTTCTCGGTTACGATAGGTGTGGTTGCCGGCACACTTTTATATGAGGCGACCATCATAGTCCTCGGGAGTAGCAACGTATCTGTGACTGACTTCAGATAGAACCCATGTTCTGTATGAAGTTGATTACAGATATCCTTGAGCGGCAGTGACCACTTACCATCAGGTGGACTGCATGTTCGTTTGCTACTTCCGTTAGATATAAAAAAACAAGTGATATTCAAGGGATATATTGGAATCATTGTGCCGTGTGATGTCGGTCTTCAATAGCTTCACTCCTTTTTTCCTGTGGATGTAGTAGGGGGCTACTTGGGTACAAAATTCAATCCACACTGCGGTCGCCTACACACATGCAAGCGCGACGACTATTGGCAAGGACCTCCAGTAAATAAACTTATAGCTAGCAGTGGACATCTAAGGCTGATGATTGAAATTGTATTTATTGTTTAAAAATATAACTTATTACATAGTACGTCGCATTTACTTCCAAAAGTAATTGAATCAGAGTAAGTATCTATTAACAGAGATGACTATATATATTTCTTTTTTTTTTAAACATCTTATGTAATCAATATTATTGTAACCCAAAAATTTACTAAATAAAGATCTTTCTTTCTATATTGTTAAATTTCATTTCATCTCATATGTTTAATCCAGTTAGTCCATAATACATTAAAATCAATGTACTCAATGAAATATTGGATGAAATGAAAGTTTTGTCACTTTTATAAACGCGTGTAAAACCGCGGGACACAGGTAGTTTTTAATAAATTCGCAATAAACAGCCGGTGCGCGATCTTACGAGATTCGCAACGTGTCGCGAATTCGCGATCGTATCATCATCGCGCTCCGTCAAAATGTAATTTGTATAATTAAAGAAAATCGCTCGGATTGCCATCGAATGCCGATCGAGTGCGATTTTAATCGAGACTCGATTAATTATCGATCCGCGGTGCGATAGTTTGTATGGCGGAAAAATTATAGTGTTGGGTACGGTAAAACGATTTGAACATTATAATATTGAAAAAGATATAGTCATAATTTGTATTCTTTACAGGTCTTAAGGCGGCATTACTTTTTTCTGGTAGTAACACCGGTGTTAAGCGCTGGTCATGTTTTGGTTTGATGATAAGGATACTTACCAGAGATGTCGCAGCTTAGTTCTAAGGATAGTATTGCGTCTACGTAATAGTCTACCAGAGGGTATGATGACCATGGGAGGCAGTGGTAATTTACAATCATGTGGACTGAATGCTCAAGACTTTCAAGGTGGTAGAATTAGTGTAGTTCGACCGGGGAAGTACCAACGCCACACCTATTTATAGCGTGAAGCATTTCTTGTGTTTCTAAGGGTGTGGTTGCCGGTACTTTTATATGAGGCGACCATCATAGTCTTCGGAAGTAGCAACGCATCTGTGATTGACTTCAAATGGAACATGGGTTCCATTTGAAGTCAAGTTGTTGTATGAAGTTGATTACAGCTGTCCATGGGCGGCAGTGACCACTTACCATCAGGTGGACTGCATGCTCGTTTGTTACTTCAGTCAGATAAAAAAAGGCTCAATTGCTACTTCTGTCACAAGAAAATGTCTATATGTACTAGTTTTTCGGTGAAATAAATTATCGTATTTTCTATACCGTTATATGCATACCTACTTGCATATGATGATACTAACGATTATAACTGCCCTAGGTAAAATATTTTTTCTAAAAAATATAGTTGTATTTAAGTCCTAATACCCGACCAATAAATTAAGTAAATCTAATATTTAAAAAAAAATCTCGTGTCACAGTTTTTGTTGCCATACTCCTCCGAAACGGCTTGACCGATTTTTACCAAATTTTATATGCTTATTCAGTAGGTCTGAGAATCGGCCAACATCTATTTTTCATACCCCTTAAGGGTTGTCCACTCTTAACATTTTTTTTTATTTTTTATATGGCAAAACAACGTTTGTCGGGACAGCTAGTCTAATATATAAAATTTCCATGTCACAATGTTAGTTACCGTACTCCTCCGAAACGGCTTGACCGAATCTCATGAAATTTTGTGAGCATATTGAGTAGGTCTGAGAATCGGCCAACATCTATTTTTCATACCCCGTAGTGATAAGGGTTGTCAACCCTTAACATTTTTTAAATTTTTATATGGCAAAACAACGTTTGCCGGGTCAGCTAGTATTCAATAAAATGAATTTACTGACGTTTCCAACGATAAAAATAACAATAAATGAACGTCGCCATTTTGAAATTATCTTCAAAAAACCCTTGCATAATACAAAAATGAATGGCCGTGTCCCGACTGGTGGTAGTAAGCTGAGGATAAACATCGAATCGTGGATAACAGAAGAAAAAAGCGGGTGGAGTGGTGCGATTGTAGCGAGCGGGAGAGTGTAAGGCACTTGCTTCACGAGGAGCGATAAAGCTTATATCTGTAGTGCCCTTAGTATGACTCTATTGTTTCAAGAAAACTATTACTCTTAACGTGTACGCTTTTCATTACAACGTATGGACCAAACGTAAACGTGTTATCCCGGAGTCCTCCACGCAACGATGTGGATGGTCAACGGGCGGATTTATTTATTTTTGTTATTTATTTAGTCTGGTAAAAATCACACGTAACTCTGCGTCGCTCCCATGCCGTAGGAAAACAAAAAAAAAACGTTAAAAAAAGTAAAAAGTAATTATGAAATTACGTCGCTACAGTGTAACGTACAATGCAATATGAGCCAATATACACAATGATTGTTTTAAAGTAACTCTTACTTTTATTGAAATTAAGTTAACTTGTCTTGTCCTTGTTTAAATATGTGTAAACTTAATGACAATTACCTTCAGTTTATCATTCTATGACCTACATGAAGATTTAAATACTTTAACAGAAAGATGTCCAGAATATTAATTGAATTTTATGAATGTTAGTTAATTAGGTTTTAAATTTTATGGCGTCGCTTAAATGTAAGTAATAACTGCAAATGTATTTAAAACGTCTTCAAAAGCGTTAACAGGTTCACGGACGATATCGATAGTTACCGCTTCATTAAAAACATCTGCGATTGTAATTGTAACTTCCTCATTGCATACAACTGTCGATCTTTTCCAACTCTTAGCGACCAGTGGAACAAGTGGCTGAGATTTGAAAATTAGCATTTTTGTCGAATAACTCTGGCGCGGTGTCTCTGAGCGCGATACCGACGCCGGCCGGGCTTTCAGCTTTTAGCCGTTTTTTAAGCGGATTGCACTTTAAAATATTTCTCTATCCTCTGCCAAAGACTTTTCTACGAGCGGTTTGACGTGATGTTTATTAGTTTATTGTCTGTGGAAAGTTTGTACTACAAAAAACTTTTAGCAATCGAACGAGCTGTCTGTTGTGGCAATCATATTTTTCTATTAAAATTACCGAAAAATGAGAAAACAGAAACAGTCTGAGTAAATTGCGTTGTTTAAATTATCAAATTTTCTTCATAATAAAAGTAGCATATCTAGGAAGAAGAAAATTTAAAATTATTATCAATCTGTGTACTTATGCAGGTGCATAAGTACACAGATTGATATATTTAGGTAAATATGTTCAATATTATGTGATAGAATGATGTGTGTTTATTGATATAGTATTTGATATATTTTACCGTTTATTAAGTAAGGTAAAAAATAAATTGACCTAAAGTCTTATCCAAAATAGTTCGCGCTAAGCTTTCAAGGGTCAATTATAATCTACAATATCTTCTCCTTGATTTACACCTCATTACAATTGTTGAGATTATCAACATTACAGGAAATTGTCATCCACGACGTGATATTAAAAGATACATTTGAACCAATCAAAAAACTAGCAAAAAGCGTCGAAGCTAAACCGGCTGCCCCTTTATCGCACCGCACAGCGCTCATTGGAGCCGAATTTATGTCTCCCAGTAATCCTGGCCCATTTGTATAGATAATTTTTATTATTGCCATCTCCGACCGCCAGATAGCTAGCCGAAAGAGTTCGTAACGACGATTTGAATAAGGAAGACGTATACCTTTGCCTGTCGATAACTTAGGCATTTGGAGGAATTCGAAATTTAAAATTGGTGATAGGGATGTCCTGACCGGTTTTTAATTTTAAAGTTAGTGTTCAACGGTTTTTTGCCACTTTTCAATAAATAGCATCATTGACTTAATAAATTAATAAGTATGGTTTAATTCATATAATTGTGCCTATATGTGTTTAATACTAAGTGAAAATGGTTTGAAAATAACACAAACTCTTAATAAAATATGTGAGTATAGCAAAAAGAAATTGTGTTAACAATTTATACTTACAAATCGATAAAACAAGAAACGTAATCCACAAAATTATACCGATTCATAGCCCTACCATAGACAACAAACTATGCGTGTAAACTATTTTTAACATGGCCACACCGAGTTTATCTGCCCCCGCTCTTATGTCCGCGTTATCGCGCCCGATGCATTAGTCGTCGATAATACGACGATAAAACAGATCGGACGGCGCCACGCTCCATCCCGATTATACTCTCGATATAAAAGAAAAAGAATCGATTCTTCTGATAATGATGTCATGCACGCTGTCCCGCCTAAGTGTCTTAATTGTGGATTCCTATGTAATGTACCCCGAGTTCGAGATATGGGTTCCAGTTTAAAAAGTCACTCATTAATCTGTTTTTAAAAATTAATGGCCGATTTGAACAGAATGTTGGTATAGATAACGTTTAAGTAGAAAGTTGTTTTGTGATTTTATTATTTACCGTGTATTACTGTTTACACGCTTACATGGTCAAGAGTTCGTTCAGAAATGTAAACATTCATAAATATACAAAACAAGTTACCTTACAAAATGTTTCTTTTGTTTCTAAACGTCACTCGAATGTCACCGTACTCCTACAAAATGGCGGGCTAATTTCGCGCCAAAATTAAGTACCCGCATCGTACGTCGTTTTTCATCAAGCTCCTTTTAGTGGGTTTATTATTTATCGCGTTCGCCTCAAAACGGCTTTAGGGCGCACTCATTATGTTGATGTGCGTTGAAAGACTGAAAATTTTGTCTATTCGACAAAATAGTGCGATAACCGCTAATGATACACTCCCGCCATTTTGAATCTGTAACGCTTTGTTTGTTTATGTGTAATAATACGGAAAGGTTTAGGGTAGTTTGAGATTGGATAAATGCGTGCTTTGTCAGTTTGTTCATGTTGGTTTTTGTGTAGTTTAGCGCTAAAAGGCTTCCCTCGTTAATGAGTAGGCAGTAAAAAGATAATGCTGTGTACACACGCTAACGCATAATCATTTAGGAAGGTCGGGCCACTTTTGTGACATAAGTCTTACTATTTGCTAATTCTGTCTCTACGTCTGTCTGGACATAAAAGTGTCAAAAAAATTAAATGCAGTGATTTATGTATTTTTGTATTATATTTTTAATTGTCCAACTCTCTAAGAATTTCTTAGTTTTCCAAGTACCTGAGCGGTCAAATTTGAAGAATTTAGACAAATTGTTAAGTATCCCCACAAAACTATTTCATACCTTAATGAATCTTTAACTAATTAAATATAACTTTCAAGTACATATACCAATTTTGATCACTCCGCCTGTTGACATTCTGGAACTCGGGAATCACGAGACGTTAAACGAAATAAAAGCTCTTACCTACACTACAAAAACTTTCCAAGAGCAAAATTCTGATATAATCTCTGCATACATTTTCCATTTTACGAGCAAAACTTGTAAACAATCAGAGGCATTATGACAAAGGACAATGCGTTCGACATTAAAAAAACAAAAGCGGGCGGGATCACACGATACAACCCGAAGGAACAGCACAGTGGGGCGAGCGATCCCGATCGAGCTATCGGCATCTCAGTTTGTTCTCACATCATTACCCGCGCCGACGGCTACAAATTTACATCCCACACAATGGCTATCCGCCATCGAGGCATCATTAAGGTGATTCTGATAGCGCCAGCCCCCGTACCGCCCGAAGGACGTAAATCCAACCAGTGATCTGGACGAAATCCACCCCTGTTACGTCGAATTAAAACCCAATTTGCCATCACGGAATGACGGTAGTTACGCACAAGACCAACACCGTAGTAATGACAGAACGTCATACGAGCTTCAGCGGGGTAGACGATTATGAACGCAAAGTTTATTGTTGTAAAGTTCGGAATAGATTACTTAATGATTTGCTTTTGAAGGGATCAGTCCGAACCGGGCTGCGGGCTATCGTCATACAATGAAACTTACAATAGGGAATCGTGGAAAATTGGCTAGGAAAAGTGTAAGCTAATCGCTAGGCGTGTTTCAATTACCTGAGCGATTTTCTGGAAATATCTGAAACTATAAATCTTAACTATACCTAATAGTGATAATGTGCGATGACTCCCAATTAGATAAGTAATGATGAAACACGCGGATTTCGAGCGATACATCACTTGGAGCAATAATTAAGTGGGTAAAGTTCATTTAAGGACATTGATGGCTGAAGAGACTTGAAAGAAAAGTATGTCTATTACCTCGCAAGATATGAGGTAATAGCCATATTGATATAACATCCGCGGAAAAATGCGGAGCCCAGCCATGGAACATTAACGGTGCATAAATATACTTAATAGTATCGTAAGATTAGGAAGAGATACTAATCTTAACATTTATTATGAGCTAATCCATTTTTCCATTACTTTTTTAAATATATAAGTAACAAACGTTCTCCACCTGAACGTAAGAGACCATTTATAATCATCTGTGATTAACCCCTGGTAAGATTATCTTTACCTTTGACGACCCGCGTGGCGGTGCGGTCATGCCGGTCTGACACGCAGTGGGTTCTGAGTTCGATTCCCGGCCTGACAGGTATCTGAATGATGAGTTTTGAATCTTGTTCTAAGTCTGGGTGTTTGTGTGTTTCCATGGCACCTACGACACAGGAGAAAATCCTACTGTGGGGCTATGATTGTAGAAAACGTTTATCTTAGGTTGTCGACTGATGCGTTGCTACTTCAAAGTACTACTACAGTAACACTACGGATATATATGTCTTCCTTAATATGACTTTCGATTTTCATTACCAGTATCCTCAAACATGGACCCAGACAGCTACACCATAACTTGCATTGAACAATAGTCTAAAAACGCTTATTTATCCTGTTGGACACGTTTTGCATACAATACGGTTCGTTACGTTGACGTCCGACGCGCCGGGTGACGCGATCGTATCGTGTGTGAGTTGCCTAATTTGCTACCTGTTTCCAGCATTCGTATCACCTGTTTGCTGAGATGCGATCTTTGATGGACCGAGATGTTTTGCTACACTTGTTAAGTATTAAAAGCAGTTTCGTTATGGGTGTGGTATGATTTTTTTAAACAAAATTAGTTAAATTAAAAAAGTACTTTAAAATTGCAATAACATTAACATTATTTGTATGAGGTCTTTTTTACTTTCATTACAAATATTTAATTAAATTGTAACTTCTAACTCAAACTATGATCATATCTTTGGACTTAGCGTACCTACTGTTACAGCAAATTAATATCTATAATAGTTTAGTTAAATTGCGAAATAATAAAATGAACGTTCGTACAATCTGTTTTGGAAACGAGTCTTCTCTCAGACTATAAAGATGAAGTTGCCAACAAATTATAGCAAGAACAACATTCCGATTTTTTATCTGCATCATTATGGTAACTGTATCATTCTAAAAACAATAGACGACCTACAAATAATAATCTTGCGTCATCATATCTCGTCAATCAACGCTGTTTTATTTATCCCAGTAATTAAACACCATGAATTCACCAACAGCGTACCAAAAAAGCGTAACGAGTGAAACAATACATTTTATCGTATAAAACAATCCGATTATCTGTCGATCGGTCCGTGTCGATACACAAACAACACTGACGAAAACCGAGAAAACAATCGAATCAATTCGAGAGATAAGTGGGAGTAAGGAAAATAGTGAGATAACGCGATGCAATCTGTAAACAATGGTAGGGGCTCATTAGCGTAACTCGGATTGTGCAATAATGCGCGTTTTGCCGCCAGGTGTCACTACTCGCGTGGAGCGAATAAACAGAGCATATATAGTTTGTTGATGCTTAAAGGAGCAGTGTCATTTGTAATTGAAAATAATATATGTGACGTATTTAGTTTTAAAAGAATATTTGTACAAAAGTTTATAAAATGTAGTGTAAATAAACAATATAAAATAACATCTTCAGTGGTTGAACTTGTTGTACTTGTGTGTAGTTGTAGTACTTGTAGTAGGTACTATAATAAACACATCAGTCGCTTTGGTTGTTAAACGAGTATTTCAATTAATAACTATACGTGTTTAAAACTATACTAAAACTAGTGCTGTTTAACTCAATGGATTTGTAAGAATTTAAATCGATTATGTAATCGATTATGATACAGGTTGTATTTTTAACAAAATAACAAGATAAGTTTGAACACGACGAGCAAAAATAGTGGAAGATTACACGATCGAATCTGTAAACAATGGTAGTTCTCATTAGCTAGCCGGCGGTGAGATATTCTTGTGGTGCGATTGTGCAATTGTGGAACGGAGTTAATCGAGCGATTTGTAATCGATATACATTTTATGTCGATTGTGGAGTTAAGTTTTAAGTGAAAGAGTTCTCGAATTTATTTTATTAAATAACATGAAGTAGGTGATTAAATTATTTTAAAATGTTACCTAGTGTTTACTCAGTGGTACAATAATTAATTAATCATAATCATTATTGATTTCAATATATACGAATTGGCTTTAGAACATCACTCAAATTGATATCAAATATTGACAAAAAAGTCAAAAAGCAAGTAGTCTATTTTGCTTTTTGTTTCCTTATTACATTAATATTTTATTTCAATTTATCATTCGAAAAATAATGAGACTTTAAACAGCATTTGCCTTTATAAATTCATTACATATTCAACGAAAATATACTCTCAGTGTTTTATTTATAAACTCCCATCTAAGTGGGTACTTATTCACAATCTCTTTCAGATTCCAACCCCACTTATGTTAACTCAAAGATAGAACACATTTCTGTGTGAAATCCACAATGAATCACGTATGAATGATTAAAAGAAGATCGTTTGAGTTATCTGCGAGACGACCCTGGCCTGAAAGCTTGCATCACGCGTACATATGTGTTCTGTTTAACATATCTATACATCTACATACACTATTATAGAATACATATGTTATACTTAGTTATAACAATGGATGGATGGATGGATGGATGGATGGATGGATGACAAGTTGTGTAATGCTACGTATCAGGATATTGATGTCTGATTGATTTCATGAAGACAATTCTAATTTGTTTTTAACCCACTACCCAAAGGAAAGAGGTTATAAGATATCTATTTCTTATAATTATTACAAGTGACAATTGTTAAAAAAGTCACATGAGAGGTAATAGGAATAATAACATAGTATTGTGACTATATGACCCTATTTGACGGGACCGCCCGTTTTTTGGTTTTTCATCCCCATGTCCCGGATGAAAATTTATGAACGATTAATTGGCCGTATTTACAAAATAAATCCACTTTTTAAAAACCGTGGTGTTGAGAATTTATTTGAATGGAGGATCTTGCATTTGCAGAAAAGTCTCACAAACTACTATTCGCTTAAAAATTTTAATAGTTTTTTTTTAATCATCTATATTAATTGACGTAAACCGATATATCATTTTGAGTCTTAAAATAAATAGTCACGTTACGAATGACCTGCTGACCTCTCTTAATATAGCACAGCACACTTCTTTCGCTAAACTATGTATCACGCAAACCAGTTCAATTTGCCACACAATGTGTTAAGCTCTTGGCAGCTACAACGGAGTGCAGTGCGTTAACAAATCGGCAACAAATCTGCGCTCAAGCCAAACAAATCTTTTGCGAGTGGCCTACAACAAGAAAATGGTCTTAGGCTTTAGCACGAGTTTTGTTGCGAGTTGATAAATAGTGTCGATTTGAACGATGTATTCTTTTTATGTAAAGCAGCAAATAAGTATATGTAAATCTGTTAAGTGCTCACTGGCTATGGACATTTGTAACCGCGTCCAATCGACCAGAAATGCTTTGCTTTTGAGTATTTTTATAATATAGACGTACAAAATAAGCATGCAGTCCACCTGACGGCGGCCACTGTCGTTTTTAAATATTTGTGATCTACCCAAGATACCCAAAATAACAATCTTACCTGGGGTTTGTTATAAACGCGTTGCTACCCATGATGATTAAGTTTACGTACTTTAAACTAAAACATAACAGCGTTTAACACTGACGTTATTAAAAGAAGAACCTGCGACAAAAACTCATCCGGAGTCGAACTACAGAAGTTCATCAGAGATATGGAATCCCTTAAATAGTTAACTCCACTTTAGTACGCGGTTTGCTCTGCTTTGAATAATTATGACAAAGAAGTAAAAAGTATCAAAATTAATGCACGAAATTCTCTGTTGCTGTAGAGATCTGGAAAATGGAAATGGATTATTACAAGGCCCATATCTGCCTACTTACTGTATCTGAGTAGGTCCATCTACACTTGGCAGCGTTGGTCTGTACTTATCCATCCATATTCTGATAAAGATCAATTTATCATCGTTTAAATTAAGTTTCAGTCCAAAATCTAGAACAACGCCTATACCGAATAACGAATGTCCTCGAATTTAAGGGCGACAAAATATTTCATCGCCTGCCACATACATTGGCAATGGGACAAACGCCTAAGGCGGTGTAAATACACTGGGCTGGCTACTTCATGCATTTCTCCGCTCAGTTCCTCAACGCATAGAGCTTAGAATCGTTCAAGGTTCATCGGTTCCAGTGTAGAAATGTCAACAATATTTCGTAGTGGCAATTAGGCGCGCGTCCGTGCGATTAATAGCGAATAGATATCAATACGAGCAGTTTCAAGCGATTTGTGAACGATTCGTCAACGATAGTGGAGCGTCAGGCGTTTAGATTTGCGGCGAGACTTAGATAGTATTCTTCGTTGTGTTTAAAAAGGTTTACTTGTAATTTCCCTATGTAATATTTTAGTAATTAAGACGAAGAGGGTTAATGGGTTATAGACACTTAGGAGGTTTCCCACGAACTTTCTTTACAACTAGTCCTTAGAAGTCTACTACAGATACTGAACATGGATGTCTTCTCGTTAACAGTATAATATCCTACGCCGCAATGTCTACGGGATTCAAGGAACCCCTCCATTCCCGGGCATTTCCCTCAGTGGGTACACTGCCCACCAGTGTTATCGGCTGTATCATTCAGGTAAATGTTTCTCGAAGTGCGATAAAATGCACACAAACTGGTATGCATATTATATAAGGTGACTGATATAAATTAACTTATGATGTATATTCAAACATAAACAGGCGTCAATAAAAATCGGAGATAAATTGATTTTTGGGGTCACAAGTGTTTAAAAGGGCCGGTGACATCATGAACATGCTTTTTGTCGATGCACGTAAATGCAGTTATAAAAATAAAACCTAAGAAACGGCTATAAAAATGCGTGCCAATAAAACACTAACCGTATTAAAGAATCGAATGAAAGACGGCCATATTTTGTGACAGATGGCGTTCCTTCGTAGTTTCGTACGCGATCACGCGGCGCGATATAAATGACAATACCGCGATGTCGCCGATACGATGTGTGGCCACCCCTACTTTTTACTCGATTATAGATTGTATTGTGTTATGAATCGATATTTATTTCGGTTGTCCCGCGTTGTTTTTATTCGCATTTCCCGTTTGCTTTATGGGCGTATTGCCGACGATTTGTATGCGATTAATGGCGTTCGGGCGGTGAATTTAAAACACGTTTCGTGGTCGTTAGGACGCCGGACGCCCGGGCACCTGGGGTGCGCTTGATGCGACGAGAAGGTGGCTATTGTGGAACGGCCACTTACCTGAAAAGAAAAATGCATATTTTTAGTATCATAAAGTACATATGTTATGGAAATGGTTCTACGTTATTTTCTGGTTCGACTATTGTACCTACTATCGCCTTACTACTTTTGTAGCAATGTAGATCAGCTGTATTCTTGTTTGCATTTTGGTTGTTTATTTTTATTTATTTATTTATTTATTTCAGGCTACAAAGGCCCATAGACAAACTAATACACAAATACAAGTAAACAATATAACAAATTAATACATAGTTGTGAGTTATCTGTCTACTTCAGGCATTACCTTTATAGTTACAGATAATATTGAACATAAACGTTACATTTAACGAATCGCACAAAATATTGTAAACAGCGTTCACTATTACTCGTTACAACTTAGCTAAATTTAGTAATTAAATATGTAAAGCCGTTTAATATTACAAATAAATTACTCTTTTTACTTCTAAATATAAAAAATGTATAATAAGCTTTTTATATTTTTCTAACACTAATAACTGTAGTGCTGTGCCAAATGTATTATAGGATTGCACTCTCGTCGTCAACCCATTACTGCTGGGCACGGGTCTTCTTTCAGAATGAGAGAGTTTTAGGCCATAGTCCACCGCGCTGGCCAAGTACGAATTGGTGGACGTCACACACCTCCGAGAACTTTTTTTTTTAAAGAACTCTCGGGTGTGTAGGTTTCCTCACGATGTTTTTCTTTCACCAAAAAGCAGTCAGATTAATTTCTAATACGCACATAAATTTAGAAAAATTTGTGGTGTGTGCCTGAGTTTGAACCTCGGACCTCCCAATCGAGAGGGAAGTTTCAACTATTAGGCTATCACTGCTGTGTATTTACCCAACATATTAAATGTTTATTATTTCCTATACTATACATATTATGTGTATAGCTATTATTTATCAGTTACAATATCGCAAGCCGGCTAGGCTACGCAAATAAAGCTTGACGTTTGTATGAAAATTTCACAACATCATAGCGTAGGCGCTGACAAGCGTGTGCTTTTATTGACGGCGGTGCGTGCGATACCGATCTACGAATACGTCCGTATATACATGAAAGTTCCGCGTGTCTGTACGTTGCATATATTTGTAAAAAAGTTAGGACTGAGAATTAATAATAAGAGAAAAGTCTGTATTTTAATATTGTTCTTTGTCTTTCTGTCATCAAAATGCGTTTATGTATTTTATAAAAACTCAATAAGTTTTAACGAGTATGGTTAAACCGGGAAGCTACCCGCGCCATACCTGTTTCTAACGCGAAACAATTCTTGCATTTCGGTGGAAGGGTTTTGTTTGGCAGCCCACTTTCATATAATTATATTATAAGTTTTAGTCTGGGGTACAACCCGTTATTGTCCCATTGCTGGGCACGGGTCTTCTCTCAGAATGAGAGAGTTTAGCCATAGCGCGGTGGGCGCTGGCCAAGTGCGAATTGGTGGACTTTACACACCACCGAAAACTTTTTTTTTAAGAACTTGGGTATATAGGTTTCCTCACGATGTTTTCCTGCACCGAAAAGCAGTGATAATTAATTTCTAATACGCACATAATTTTATAAAAATCAGTGGTGCGTTTTGAACCTGGGTTTGAACCTCGGACCTCCCGATTGAGAGTGTAAGTTTTAGTCTACATAAGATTTATAATTGTCTAAGAGTAGCAGTATCTTATTAGGAAGATTACAAGCCTGTTTCTTACTTCTGCTATAAAAAAAGGAGCCGAAAGAACATTCATTTAAGAATTTTCTCCTAGGAAACTACGCCATACATATCATGGAGAGCGTCATCGATGACGGAAAACGACACAAATAGGTCGCTCATGCAAATGGAGACACATATTCGTATCTGCCGTAGTTCCGTCACGCGATGCCGCATTACCGCGGACAGCTATCGACTCGCCTAAATGTAGATAATATCATATAATAAATCTACGAACCAAAATACGGAAACAATATTTCCGTTTTTATATGAAGTTTTGCGTAGGGCACTCTGCCTGGCAATAATTCTCGGTTTGACCCTTGGTTGACTGTAAATAATTGGCCAAGTGCAAGCCGAAAACACAAACGGAGTTCTGTGATGCAAATTTAAATTTTTTATTTGTTTTTTTTTTTTTTTAGTTTTATTACCTTAGTTGCTCTAGAAGTAAATGTTGAGGTTGTGTTCCGATTCAGTAGGAGTGAAAGTTATGTTATGGTTATGTTATGTTATGTGCACCAATTCGCACTTGGCCGGCGCGGTGAACTATGGCCTATAACTCTCTCATTCCGAGAGAAGACCCGTGCCCAGCAGTGGGACAATAATGGGTTGACGACGATATGTTGTTATAGCGGCCATATATATAGTTTCTAAGAATTGAAGTCGGAGGTCCCCGCATCTGTGGTCTTTCTAATGTCAAGCCACAATGTGTGGCACTGGTTTTATTTCGATAAACTTTAGTAACTTCTTTTATGAGTTAAGGTCAAATAACTCACTCGTTTATATTACTTTCACAAAACTTTTGATGATTTACATTTTACTGTAGTTTTGTTAACATTGACCCAATTCTCATTTTGCATAAGAAAAATAAAAAAACTCTGCAAAGAACCTAATTTGGACAAATATTAGATACAATTTGTTTATCAGAATAGCGCTACGGAATCCTCTGCCGTCCTAAGAGGCGACTTAAAGGGGCTTCCGGGATTACGGGCGGCTAGAGTGGGAGCTTGAACCGTCCAGCCAGGCGATCCCGGGAAGGACGGCGGTATGTGAGGTCGCATGCCATCGTAAAGACTAGATGAAGCGGTGGGCCCAGCCGCCCTTATAGGAGCAGCCCGATGGGCCAACTTGGCCCGATGGGTTCCTTTAGAGATCCCGGAGTTCTCCTTTAAGCGCCGAGGACACCGTGGGGTTTTAGTGCGGTAAAAATCCCACATAACCCTGCGTCGCTCCCACGGCGTGGGATACCTTAGAAGGTTACCCCCTCGAAAACAAAAAAAATAAAAGAAAAAAAAGATACAATTTGTTTTCACCAAAACATTTCTAAATAGTTTATGTAGGTTATCTGAACAAAGAAAATTTTCATTAACGCATTCCAAAGATTTCAAGAAACAGATACGACTAGAATCTATTTATTACCTCAAGCAATTATTCCAAAATTCCTCAGATTCCTAATGTACTTTTGGACATAACTCAGGCGAACTTTAAAACATGACAAGGCGTAAAACTCTGTCACACATTCTTACGCATTGCGTGTCGGTTGATAAAATGATAACGCGTCACGCCACGAAGTGACGTCGCATGGCACAAATTAATGTTTTAACTGGCCGCGTGCTCTTCTGTGTACTACATTTTAATATTACTATTTATTATATACCTAGTAGAAAACGAGCACGCAGGCTAGTTGATAGAAAGTGGCCTGTAATGATAAGACGAGTCACCAGATAAGATGACCACCAGTTGGTCACAGCTGCTTTTTTTGCATAAGATTGAAGTAGCAAAACGGGCATGCAGTAGGTACACCTAAGCGTAGTTAATGACTATGGAGATTTGCAAGTAACTTCATACAGAATATGGGTTCTATCTGAAGTCAAACACGGGTGCGTTGCTACTTCCGAGGACTAAGATAGTCGCATCATATGAAACTGTGCCGGCAACCAAATCCTTCTATCGGAACGCAAAAAGTACTTCACTTTCAAGTGTTCCTCCCCGGTCAAGCTCTACTGGTTGTACCACCTGGTAAAGGTAAGGAGAGTAATGCATTCGATGCATTGCTATCCATAAGGAGCAAGTCGGAATTCCTCGGGTAAGTGACAAGAGGATATTTCGGTTAAACGCAGCTGCGCTGAACACTTCCCTTGCAGCAGCGATTAATATTGCTGTTATAATTAAGCGCGAATAGATGTGATGGTGGTGCGGAAGTATAACTACAAAATTAATTTAATGTTTTTTACACATATTTCTTCAAAAATAAAAGTATAGTACCGTTTATTATTGTTAAGTAGATTATTCCTTACTTACTTAGATATTTATAATTACGTCTTATTTAGATATGAACAACATTTTACATTATAAATGTAAAAATAGGTCCGTATCATTATTTATTTTTAGCATAACTTAAACGATGCCTATCAAATATATATAAACTTAAATACACGGGTGTGGTCTCTAAAATTTTAATTGAATACAAAATTCCACCACACCACGTCAAGGTGTGTCAACTCCCTGGAAAACCTTTTAAAATATTCATTAGAAGCGCCGAAACTGTTTATCATAACATAGATAACGCACTATCTGCTGAGTTAGTCACGCCGCCCTGCCCCGCCCAGAAGTGACGTGTTGGGCGGCTAATTATGATACACGTTTTACGTACTCATTTTCAGTACATCAGGTATAAGGTACGGAAAATTTTATTTAAATCTAAAAATATAAAGTGTTTTCGTAATGTAGTAGGAATCGAGCATGCGTTCCCTGTATGGTAAGTGGTCATTGCCGGTCTTGGGCTTCTGTAATCAACTCCATAAATCTACCCACAGATGTATTACCACTTCTTAATACTAACGTGGTAACGATGTGAATTTAAAAACACGATTGAATACAGTATTTTTTAATTGTTTTTCTGAGCTCGAGATAGATATTTGCGCTACGTATAAAAAATCGTCAATAAAATCATTGTCTACGAATATTCTCGTATGGTTTAACTTGGAAATGACAAACGCAATTATATGTGACTTTCTGGCAATAGTAGAACATTTTTACAAGAGGTAGGCAGGTTCTGACTTTGGTTGCGGGCGGGAAGAGTGGGAGCTCGAACCGTCCGGCCAAGCGACCCCGGGAAGGACGGCGGCATGTGTGGTTGCATGCTGCCGTAAAAACCAGAAGGTGCGGTGAGCAGTTTACGCCCACCAGGGAAGAGCCTGATGGGGCACACGCTGAGGACACCGGCGGCGGTCAATTGGAGTTCCCGGAGTCCTCTTCGCAGCGTCGAGGTCGGCCACCAAGGGGGTTTTAGTGCGGTAAGAATCCCACATAACCCGCGTCACTCCTACGACGTCGGGTACTTTTTGAAAGTTTCCCCCTCAAAAACAAAAAAAGGTAGGTTCTGACTACTAATATCAGAGCTACGCGCAGCTGTTCTGATCTCAAGGGTTTGGTAAGGGAGATTTTTTTGTACTGACTGACTGTGGCCTCCATGTTTAGGAGATTTGCAGGCCTTCTGTCTGCCACATTCTGCCATTTATACAAGTTATATATCCTGTATATACGAGTATGACACATTAAACGAGGTTTTTATATAACTTATCGAAAATAAGTTTAGTCTTGTTTGTGTAGTTTGTTTGTATTTAATGCTTTTAACCAGATATTATTTAGTATACGAAATAGAGGAACAATTTACAAGATGGCGATCACATTGTATTGCTGTTCTTTTAACCTTTAAATTAAACACTAACCTATTTCAAGAAATTCAAGATAAGTTACCTTTGATCCAAACTGCATTTAATATTTGCTACATAAGTTTATTGTTTAATATCCTTAAATAAACATATCTGCTAAACGTTACAACCGCGCGTAGGAGGCGATAGGCATCTCGTGTCGCGGTTCAGTCGCCGGTGTCGGGGTCGCGCTATCGGTGGTCGAATGTCGCGATGTCGCTGTCGCGGGCGATTTATAGTCGCTCACTCGGATCAATCGTAGACAATAGTTTAATTTCATGTTAATGTCAGCGATCTTTAATGTGCTGCAAGTGTAGATTGGGTTTATAATAATAGACAGGAATTAAATTAAATTGTTTTTTTTATCTCACTGAAGTAGCAAACGAACATGCAGTCGACGTGATGGTAAGTGGTCACTGCCGCAAATGGACATCTATAATCAACTTCATACAGAACATGGGTTCCGTCTGAAGTCAATCACAGATGCGTTGTTACTCCTGAGGACTATGATGGTCGCCTCATGTGAAAGTGTGCCGTCAACCACACCCTTCTATCGAAACCCAAGAAATGCTTCACGCTAGAAATAGGTGTGTCGGTGGTACTTCTCTGGTCGAACTACACTGGTTCTACCACTATTTATTTCTGTTAATTAAATTCTACAAACATTTTTGGATTGTAAATTTAGATATACTTTTTTATCGGAATTTTATTAATTTTTTTCAACCTTAAATAACTATGTTATTTAAGGTTGAAATAATAGTATAAATAATAGTAATATTCTACTAATATTTATTTTTAAAACAAACCAGACAGAATATATATGGTAATATTGGTAAGGGTGGAAACCATTAATAATTAATTTAGGCTCTGACAAAATATTTGAACTTTACAGAAAGAAATACAAAAATTGCTCTTAAAAGGCTATCTTCCTAAGTACCTACTACGTAGTACTCTAAATAGGACTCTTTTACAGGTAGTGTTATAAGTAACAGCGTTGCCATTCTGAAACTTTTACCATTAAAACTACATGTAACTTTTGACATATAACTTTACGTACGTCAGTTTCTTGTCATATCACCGTCCTTCCTATGGGCCACCCACGCGGCAGATCGCTGAGATTCCGCCCACATGCCCTGATACGAGCTTCGAGGAATTTCACCAACGCTGGCTTTAGAGAATATTCCCCAGCACATGATCAATATCTATGATAATTTCGCGAGATACATACTAAAATTTGGTTGAATTTTAGAGGTGAATTGCACATAAAGAGGGTGGGTGTTAAAGTTGCAGCAACTTTGAGAGTCAATCAATACACTCATCCAATACAATAAAATATATTATAAAGAGCAGTGATAGCCTAATGGCTGAAACTTGCCCTTTTGATCGGGAGGTCCGAGGTTCAAACCCAGGCACCACTGATTTATGTGCCTATTAGAAATTAATTATCACTGCTTTTCGATGAAGGAAAACATCGTGAGGAAACCTACATACCAATTCTTTAAAAAAAGTTCTCAGAGGTGTGCGAAGTCCACCAATTCGCACTTGGCTAGCGCGGTGGACTATGGCCTAAACTCTCTCATTCTGAGAGAAGACCCGTGCCCAGCAGTGAGACAATAATGGGTTGATGAGAGAGAATGAGAGAGATATTATAAAAATGCGTTTGTCTCTATAATTGTTACATTTGAAATTGAGAAATATTAACATTAACAATTTAAAATTGCTTTTTCGTTTTTTATATGCTGGTAACACTGAGATATTTATGTCATTCTGGTAATGGTAACAATATATCGTATCAACGAATGCTACTTACAAATCTGTACTATTTTTAATTTTTCTTATGTACCCTTTCTTGCTGTATTCTAACTGGAACCCAAATTAACTAAGCTAGTACGAAAATTTCTGAAGTTTACAATGCAACTGTTAATCTCTTGCAAACTAACGAATAAATTAAATTCCTTATTGGTACGAAGTAGGAAATTTAGACTAATCTTGTCAATACAATACAATTTATGTTTCCAACACAAACCGCATATCTTCGACTCTACCGAATACATGCTCAACAAATGCGTTAGGGTGCGCCCTCACCAAGCGAGAAATGCGGACAGACCGCATTCCGGCGTTGATAACAGGTGGTATTTGTAATATTTGATCTTGTAATTTAGTAAATGAGATGCTGTTTCCCTGATGGTAACGGTGAAAGAAGTGGTAAGAGGTTATTTATCCTCCTGTAACATATTTTAATACTTAACGGGTCACGTGCGAAACTGACCACGCCGTGACCACGACCATGCAACTGGGTCGAAATATCATCGGCAAAAAGGATTGGAAAAGGATTCAAAAACCATATCGTGAGTACCCGTTATGTATTAAAATGTGTCAATTCCGCGATAATATTAGTCTAAAATCATATACTCCTGTAACATAGTATTATTTTAAGTAGGTAAATGTTAAGGATGTGTGTGAGGAATTCGACCCCTTGATGCCTACGGTCTGTATGCAACACAGCCGTAGCATATGAGACGCAAAGGGTAAGAAATCCCCTGTGTCTATATTTTGATATCTATAAATGTAGTGCTGCTTGAAATCGGTAGCAGTTATATGACGTAGCATTAGCTTTTTTGCACTGATACTGAACTTTAATGAAGTTGAATAGGAATTAACATTAGAAATTTTAGAAAGAAGAAATAGCTTTAGTGGTGGTTGTGTGGACTTGACCACACTAAGAATACCGTTTTATAAATTATATATTTCAGATGAAATTCAAATATAACCATGCGCATAGAAAATAAAGATTTTGTAACGTAGTCAAACAAAAAACTGTGTTTTATTTTGAATTATAAAAGTAATATTTCGCTTGTAAAAATCATTGTATTAACATGCAAAATACATAGTTGAAATCAAACATTTTCAGATAGGCTAGAATATCCTTTCTAACACCTATGCATAATGCAATTACAACTGATTCTCAACAGCAGTAACTTGCTAAACCAGCGTACAATTGTAATCGCCGGGCCGTTATATTCTCAAAATATCGCACCTGCGATATATCAGCGCAGCGCCGCTGGCGCAGTGGTGTGGAGCGGCCTTAACCGTAAATTAAGACGGCGTGGCGATAGGCCGCATAAATCTGCAGTATCGGTCCGCCTGATTGGGATCATATGAGGCTGTATGCTCTGCAACTGCGCTTAGGAGCAGATTATGGATTATGTAGGTCAGGGAATGTACTGAAAGTAATGTACCCTTAATAGTTAATTATATATCTTCAACCCATTATTGTCTCACTGCTAGGCACGGGTCTTCTCTCTGAATGAGAGAGTTTTAGGCCATAGTCCACCGCGCTCGCCAAATGCGAATTGGTGGACTTCACACACCTCCGAGAACTTTTTTTTTAAAGAAAGAAAGGTTGTGTAGGTTTCCTCACGGTGTTTTCCTTCACCGAAAAGCAATTTGATAATTAATTTCTTATACGCATATAAATCAGTGGTGCGTGCCTGGGTTTGAACCTCGGAGCTCCCGATTGAGAAGGCAAGTTCCAACCATTAGGCTATCACTGCTCTACTCTCTACGAGAATGATCACTTTGCACGTTTACGTTACTTTTTTGCCTAAAACTTGCAATGCAAGTGGACGGTGATCGCTTTGAGGTATCGTAACGAAATTCATCCTAAGGGCACATACTTTGCGTGTTGATGAATTTGTTTATGTGGAATGTTTTGAGCTTTAGTGTTAAAACAAATGATGACTATTTGAGACCATTAGATGGAAAATATATAAATGTAGTCAATGGTACCACAGTGGGTTGTAGTTTGTGGTTGCCGGGCTCATAAAAGGCGACTCTCTTGAGCCTTCAAAAGTAGCAATGTATGAGAGCAGGATCTTATTTTACATGGAGTTGCTTACAGATGTAAATGGGCGGTAGTGAGCATTTAATATCAAATGAACTGCACGTCTGCTACTTTAATTTTATAATTTTTATTAAATTATAGTATGCCGTGCCTTTTTTAAGTCGGACGTATAGTAGGACTAAATAATTAAGTCGAACGTAGACGATTCGATCCCCGGCTAACCATATCTAAATAATTTAGGTTTCTGTTTCGTCTCTTTATGAGCTCATTGTGTATGCTGATGCCTCCGCGACAAAAATAATTTTGTAACATGATATAAATGCAGAAAGCGTTACTTATTATTATTTTACAACCCGCGTGGCGCAGCGGTTACTCTACTGGTCTGACACGCAGTGGGTCCCGGGTTCGATTCCTGGCCAGTCAGATATCTGAATGATGACTTTAGATTCTTGTTCTGGGTCTGGGTGTTTGTGTATTCGTCTTTCCGTGTGTGCATGGCACCCACTACACGGGAGAGAATCCTACCGTGGGGCTATGAGTGTAGAAAGCGACTCTCTATTCTCAAAATTATAATTATAGCAAAACATTTTCAAAGCATTTTAAAACAACCACTTACATCAAACACACGAGTACCAAAATAAGCAGGCAATCAGAACAAAAATCCAGATTTCATAAGCCATTCAGATAGTGCTCGAACGCTCATATCTGCGTAATCGTGGCCCATTTATCAAAACTATACGAGACGTAAATACTCAGAGCCAGATAAACGGACAGACACACTATTGTTAATGTGGGGCTAATCGATTCGCAGGCATCGTCTTATCGCGGGTAAATATAAAACTGAAAGCTGCCTTATCGAAAGTTTGGGGGCGCTCGGTTGCGTTGAACGATCCGGCACGGCATCCGTCAAATGTGAGTTCAATGAGTCAGTGGTGAACTGGTTGGTTTATACGATATGCTTTATGTAAAATATGTTGATGAAGTATTGAAGTGAAAATAAACGGTTAGACTTTTTTTCATTTCCAGAAATATTTTAAATAAATCATTTGTTTGTGTGTAAAAATAAGTTATCTTGATTTTTAAGCAAAAAATATTAATAATCTGTTTAATAATAAGCATAATTTCAAAGTACATTAAATTCATTTAACAAAAAAGTAGATGAAATGTAACATGTGGCTTCATGTAGCTATGTTGGGTTGAATTCATTTGACGAAGACGGCTTACCGTGAGAGGCCGTGCAACGGAAACGTACCACCACGGAGCGCCGCAAGCGAATCAACTCGCCTCTATACGTATCTTTCATATCTCCTTGAGGAATTTATTGCCTAATTACCGAACCTTATTGTTTACAATTTATTATTAAAACACAAGCACTCCGCTTTTTATTGGCATTGATAAAGTTTCAATTTCAACGTTAATGGGAGGCGAATGGAACTGTTATTGTTTTAATAATGGCGTTTCACTGTTTGTGCGTTTATGTGAGATTGCAATGATAAGCTGATTCGGACATATATTATCTGATGCTGATCTCATGTTTTAGATATCTAACTCATCGGTTTAATGTTTGTTATTTGTGGAACGATTTTGTTGTTTCCATGGTTGGTTAAAGGTTGGTGTAATTTTAGTCGATTTTGGGCAAATACGAATCGACATTTGATGTAATACCTAGAATTGAAAGTCCTATAAGTAACATTAAGGAGTAGCGATGGTAATTTTGATTTTAATAGTTACAATCGGAACGGAAACTAAAGTAGTCTATCAGTGTTGTTATTCGGTACTAAACTAAATCGTTTGTTGCTTTTGACCTGGGAAGCTGTAACTTAAGAGGGGAGTTAATAGACCCCTCCCTTAATATGAAAGGAGATTTTTTGTGATCTGATGTTAAGGAGGGGGAGAGTAGGTATATGTATAGTAACGGAATGAAAATAGACACTGAAATTTATCGAAAAAAAATCTTATCCCGTTTGAAGGTATTCCTCGGGCAGAGGATTCCACTTTTACGCCTCATACGCGCACTAATACTCTTGACGATGAAATAAGAACGAAGAACATTTATCTAAAAGAATTAGACAATGCAAGCAATGCATCCCAACAATTCTGCTGTCAGTAAGAACAGGCATAACGTTATTTACCAAATTATCAGCGGACCGCCCGCAACATGACGATAAATACCGTCTCTTAATCTGAAATTGAAATGTGGATTAATAATTTCATCAATTTTAATCGTAATCCCAGTTCACCGTAGTATACATATGTATCACTAAGTATTGTTCTGGATCTTATAATTATGTAGATCTTAATAATGCAACATTTATAATCTGTATCTATGTGATGATGATTCAATAAGGAAAAAAATGATTTATTACCGAGAATCATCTTGAGAGCATGATTATATGGCAAATTCAGTTACGACGAAACAGATTGCCAAGTTCTTTTGATCGACTTTTAGATACGTAGGAAGACATTTTCAAATGCATCTTTGTAGATGAATCCTTTGTACGTCAATAAGGGAGGATATGGCAACAAAATCAGTTATGGCGAAACAGATTGCCAAGTTCTTTCGACCGACTTTTATATACGTACGAAGACATTTTCAAATGCATCTTTGTATGATGAATCCTTTGTACGTCAATAAGGGAGGAGAGGGATGCTTCTATGTCACTATTTTTAGCCGTATTCAGTTATAAAGTTTAAAACTCCTGAGTTGATATATACGCGAGAGTAGTAGATCAAAAAAGGGTTGGCAAGACAGTACCAATTGAGGTACATCTTCAATCCCATGTAATGTTTTACATGCGCGACATCAGTTGATCTATAATTTTAAACTAATATAATCGCGGAAATTATACATTTTATTATGTAACGGGTACTCACGATATGCGATTTTTGAATTTCTTTCTGCCGATATTTCGACCCAGTTGCATGGATCGTGGTCACGGCCAGTTTGGCCGAGAAGACATTCAAAAATCGCATATCAAAGTAGCCGTTACATAATAAAATCAGTTGATTTGCATTAGCTAAGTTCCACTCAAAAAACGTCACAAGAGCGTCATAGATTTCCAGACCAAAAACCCTCCGATTAGGCACCTCGCTTTGTAAAAATCACCAAGTCCCGTCATCGCTCGCGGTGTATGTGGGAAAATAAACGAACCGGGCGTGCGGCGGGGCGATAACGCGCGGCCGAGTGATGCATGCCCCGATAAACGCGCTTTGACTAACGCGCGCGTTTCTACGTCCGGACTGCGACACGGCTGACGACTGACGGATCGTGGACGGCCTACCGTGGACCGCGGACGACGTCGAGTTGTAAGCGCATACCGCTAAACAGTGCGGCTACTATAAATCTTTTATTGCTCCTACGCGATGCATTCGCATCGAACCACCCAAGTGGGTATTATACAATTATTACAATGGATGGGTAATATAACAATGTTTTACATAACATTGTATTATTTTATATAAATGTGGAGGATCCAGGAGGATTACGACCTCCTTAAGAAATGCCCAGGCATTTTTTAAAGGAAACACCCCTCAAGGCCCGAAACGCTTGCCATTTGTCCTGATGCTGATAAAGCCATAGCATATTGAGACCCGGCGGTAAGACGTCCCTGCAATGATAATGAAGAATTTTCTTAGATGAGATGCAATAATTAAGCACAATAAAATAATAAACAACGAAACAAACTTGAAGTTTTCAAAAACGTAATATATGCTATAATTACCTATTTAAAGGTATGTTATCAACTTATCTTCCTGTTTTACCTAGACAAGAAGCATCAAGAACCGACGACATATCGTGGTCGTCTGATGTAAAACTTCGCCTAACGCCTGGCGCGCAAGATAACACCTACTGCTATGACACCCGCAGACGACACGATTTGTTTTTAGGGTGCAAATATTTCAAAGCTTACTTTAACGTTCGTATTTCTAGCTAAAGCTTGAATTCCTTGTACGAATTTCTAGCTTTTTATTTAGCCTACAGCGGATAGATTTGAGAATGCGCTTGCGAGAATGATATTTTATTTAATTTATGGTAGGTTTTATTATGGTACATATTAACGGTACATATTAAAACACATTAATATGAGCAGTGATAGTCTAATGGTTGAAACTTGCCCTCTCGATCGGCAGGTCCGAGGTTCAAATCCAGGCACGCACCACTAATTTTTCTAAATTATGTGCGTATTATAAATTAATTATCACTGCTTTTCGGTGAAGGAAAACGTCGTGAAGAAACCTACACACCCGATAGTTCTTTAAAAAAAAGTTCTCGGAGGTGTGTGAAGTCCACCAATTCGCATTTGACCAGCGCGGTGGACTATGGCTCAAAACTCTCTTATTCTTAGGGAAGACCCGTGCCCAGCAGTGGGACAATAATGGGTTGACAACATTAAAATACATACTTAAGATTTAGATATAGTTAAAAAAAGGTTTAAAATAAACAAAGACTACATTCGAGAAACGGAGTATAAATATATTTTCAATCTTTGCTTTTTAATAATATCCTTATAAGAAGTTTTATCGATGTAATTTAATGACAGAAAAACAATAAATTCTAGAAATTTTCTTACTTAATAAGTAGCTCAGTTCTCCAACTTTCAAATATATGCAAATCACAGACAAAACTTTCATTTTATATATAATCGCGATCTTAGTGGTCGTGCGCCTCAAATCACATACAACATCGTTCAGACGAATTATTATTATCTGTGAAAACACTCAGGCTTATCTTCGCTGACGTAATCTCAGGCCTGGTGATCTTGAGCGGAGGTTACATACTTACAGGGCATTACTAATAAGTCAAAATATTTTAATAAGTTATCACCACTTAACTGAAGAAGTACATGACTCATTTTCATATAAAGTAAGGCGGGGGTGTAACAACGCATTTATAACTAACTTTAGGTGAAAGCAGTTTATAAATGCAGTTGCTCACAAAACTAAGGCGGCAGGGACCACTGAATTCCTTCTTAATTTTTTCTACAATCTTAGAAAAACATGGAATTACATAGTGATGTATCTAATAAACTTTTTAGTATTACATTTTTTTATTATAATCACTACATAGTATAAAACAAAGTTGGTACTTGCTTTCTGTCACTATGTATGCTTAGATCTTTAAAACTACGTTACAGATTTTAATACCGATTTTTTAATAGATAGAGTGATTCAAGAGGAAGGTTTTATGTATAATACATGCATAATATATCGGAGGAACACTGATAATTTTAGATTTTTTACTTTTAGGTGGAACGAATTACGCCGGGTCAACTAGTAAAGCATAAACTTCGACATTTTTGTAAAAACTTAATAAACTCATATGAGCAATGTATGGGATGTTTGCTCTTCGTGTATCCATCGCGTCCACGACACAAAACTGGCTTGAAAGAGGTTTTTTTATCATCTCTACACCTTTAAACACACCTTTATTAATTACCACTAATAGCACGATCTGTTAGCCATCGTGCCCCACTATCGGATAAGCTGTACGGTATGAATCACGTTATGGAGTGCCCCGATACGAGATCCGATGGTAATTGTATGGCGTTAAGTGGCGACTTTTTCTTGTCACTGGTTATCCTTTGTGATGTTTAGCTTACCTTAGTGAGGCTTTTATAGCAAAATGGGAAACTATTTTGAGATTGGGCTTTGGAAGGTTTTGTGATGTGATTTTATGACTTTTTTTGTACTCGAGGGAGAAACCTTCAAAAGGTACACACGCCGTGGGAGTGACGCAGGGTTATGTGTGATTTTTACCGCACTTAAACTCTCCCGTGGCTGTCCTCACCGCTACAAAGATAACTCCGGGATCTCCAAAGGAACGCAACCGAAGTCCTCTGAAAGGGTTGCCCCATCGGGCTCCTCCCAGATGGGCGGCTGGTTTTTACGACGGTATGCGACCACACATGCCGCCGTTCTTCCCGGGGTCGCCCGATCGAACGGCTCAAGCTCCTACTCTAGCCGCCTGAGTCCCTGGAAGCCTCTTTTAGTCGCCTCTCACGATAGTCAGGGGTTACCGTAGCCCTATTCTAATCCTGGAACTACAGGGACGGTGATTTATGACTAATATGATTTATGACGAATATTTAGTTTCGAGTATTCACCGATTATCTAGCAAATCAAATTATACAAAAAAAGTTCCCTTTTCTATATAAGCCTATTACCACCAAATAAACAATTAAAAATATGTTAATGTTGCAGAAAAATTTGGAGATACATGTAACTTTTTAGTGAATTTGTCAATGTATATAACTAAGATTAAAAACATGTAGGTGAGTCTTTTTCACTATCGAAAGTAGAATCTGTGCCCATATTAATATTAAATAAATGATAACTATTTATTAATTATACCTACGTTTTCAATGTAGTTCACGCTATTCATTCTAATAACAACTATATTCTAATAACCAAGCAATCAAAATAATATACTGGCACATTAGAGCAAACCCAATCTAGTTGCAAACTAACCGAATAATGTTATCACACGCGCGGAACGTCCCGACACTCGCGACACTCGTGCAACGTTCACGCGACATTCGCGCGACATTAGACGTGCAAACTAACATAACAGTTTAATTACAAGCGCATCTAAAGCGTATTAGTTGCGGTGTTGAGTGGTGCAAGTGATAAGCGTGAGAGAAACATATTGTAAATTTGTCTACTATATCATTCCCGCAGTTTGGACCGTTTCGACCTCGTCTACCATGGTAATGAGTAAATAATGTAATGTGTTAATCTATGTTATAAACTATAAGTGTGTCAATTCAGCGAAATCTGGTAGTTTATGCGTAAAAGAGTAACAAAAATCCTTACAATTTTTTGCATTTGTAATATTAACAACAAAAATTTAAACTCTTTTGAGTAGATCAAATAGTTTCTTATAGAGAGATACTCTCCAGATTTTGATAGATGACCTATTTATCAATCTTTAGAAATCCACCGCTGGAAATAGTTTATAGCGGTTTTACAAGACATAGCACCCGGCATGCGTGTTTGTGACCATAATCAGTTTCGATGTTTCATTTCAGCTTTGAGAATTTTATAAAAGGTTGCTTTTGATAAACCGTACATTGCGTTATTCAACAGAACTAGAAATATACCTTATTACACAGCTAATAAAAAACAATATTAAGAAAAATTAACTTTAAATTAAAAATCGATATTTTTGTCTACTAACCGCTGCAGCCTTATAACTGGGCCAAAGGCCGAAAAGTTTCGGCAGTTCCTTGTATTGGATCTTGCGAACTTGTGCATATCGGCAACGTATCGCCCGAGTCCCGCTGCATTACACTCAATGTATGGTCTATTTGTTTTGCTCGTTACGTGTCTAATGGAGTAAGATACTGAATAACTAACGAGGTAGTAATATGAAAGTTGACTAATTTTTCATAGCGTGAAAAAGCTGGTAAGTTTCTTAACACGCTTGAAAAGTCAGTTGTTATTATATTTTTACTTATTACTATTTTTTTTTCTAAGAGGAAGGAAGGTCCTCGAGTGGCGACCACGTTTAGGAAAAAGGAGCACGGGTCGCCCCCCTCCGACAGCGGGAAACCGTTGCATTCAGAGGGCACAAGACCGGTTTGAGTGGCGTCATTTAGGGGAGGCCTATGTCCAGCAGTGGACCTCAAAAGGCTGATATTTTAGTAACCTGTAAGCTAACTGCATAATTAAAAATTATTCCATTCTATGTTAAAAATATAGTTTTATCAAAAAAGGCCCTTGAATTTAAAACTATATACTTTAACTATGCCGTGATTAATGGTAGTTATTTTTATAATTTTACCTTTTTTTTGAAAGAAAAAAAACGGTAAGCGTTGTTTAATTTGCCTTTCCTGTAAAAAAAAGCGTTTTTGAGTTGTGTAATTGTGCAATTCAAGCATCGATATATAATATTATTTCTATAGACATAGCGGCGATTAGCTATTTCGACAGTAACAATGAGTCGCATTGTACCGTATCTCGAATTTCTATATAATGTAAGTTTAAAGTTCCCGCCCACCGGCCGTATCTCGCTCCTGTGCGCCAGATACCGCTGAAATATTCCTACGATACCCGCCACGTAATTTAGGTAGCTGCCGGTATTGATACCTATTTTTTAAAGTTCAATGTAAACTTTCATATACATGTACTCTTTTTTTAAATGTACTTTATTGTACATATCAACAAAGTGTCAAATTAACAAACAAAATAAATCATAGTTTATAACAAAATCGCTTCCCGCTTCCCGCTTCTTAATATAGCTCATTTGGGTCTTAAAGTGATGCCACGAACTTCACCACCATTTCGAGTACATGTTACTAGGAAAATCTATACATTTCAAGCATACGGGTATTCCTAACTTTACCCCGATTATCTAGCTCGTAGAAAAATGCGAAGCAGCGCTTCACAGAACTAGCGCAAGTTTAAATTCCGCCCGATATCGTATCTCGACGTGAACTTTTACAGTCCGCCCTAAAGATATGCCAAGATATGTTCTGAGAGATACCGAATTCCTAACTTAGTTTCTGGGTGAATGTGTACTGCGAGAGCTAAAAAGGTGCAACTGACATATATTTAAAATATACGTTACTAGTTGACCCGGCGAACTTCGCTCCGCCTAAAAGTCAAAAATCTATAATTATCAGTGTTTCTCCACTATACTTTGCATAAATTATACATAAAAACCTTCTTGTTGAATCACTACTATTAAAAACACTATACTTTGCATTAACTATACATATAATCATTGCACTTGAATGACTCTATCTATTAAAAAAACTTCATTAAAATCCGTAGCGTAGTTTTGAAGATCTAAGCATACATAGGGACAGACAGCGGGAAGCGACTTTGTTTTATACTATGTAGTGATATATCTTGTGTGTGGCGTGTATTATCATTTTCCCATTGCTGGGAAATTATTTTCTCAGAATGAGAGTTTTAGGCCTTAGTCCATCACGCTTGTCAAGTGCGAATTAGTATATATTGACAGATTCAGAAAATAACATATGAAATTTGTTTTTATTGTCTATTTCGCTCCATTGCAACTTTAACATACTTTTTTATTGTTAATTCTGTTTACTAAATTCCGTCAGTGACGAAATGTTACATTTGACATAAATACATACTTATTAAATGAAATAGAACATTCAATGTCTTGCTACGAAAACACATAACGTCAAAAATGTCAGATATCTTTGTCAAAATACCTGCTATTGCTCTTTAAATGCAGCTTAGCTAATTAAAGCTGTACCTTTAACGGGTGCGTTCAAAATAACTTGAAAATTATTACAATTTATTTAAATTAGAGAAATATAGGTGCTTCTTTGGACAATATGAAGTTTAGTTTTTTAATTCAAATTACGATCGAATTTCAACCGTTGCGACGGGTAACTAGTTAATTAAATTTTCCGAGGTGGCAGTATCTGGGGCCAACCTCAACTAATACTCTAATTTATCTTTGGATAAACACTATCAGCAGTGACAATTAACCACTCGGTGGACTAATTCTATACCTGACATAAAAAACCTTGCAGACTATTTGCAGAAGTATAAATGTACAACATTCAAGGTAAGACTGACCTACCGCCTACAAACATCTCACCTCTGAATAGGGTTGCCGAATACGCTGTTTAAATCTATATATTTTTAACTATTTAGCGGTAAAATTTCTGCGAGAGTATATATAAAATTGTTTTGATCGCCACTGTTGTTTAGAACTTTTATTAAAGCAGATATTAAAAATATTTTTTTCTCGTAATCTACATCATTCGTTTTAAAATTATAGTGTCGTTTATTTATTAAATTTAATTTAAAAATTTTAATACACCACGTGAGTTTATATTAACTTTCAAATTTAAAAAAAGTATTATAATAATTATACACGTCCATGTTTTCTTTCACAAAAATTCATATGTAAACAAAATTTTAACTTAATAGGACCAGTAAATTTAGAACAAATTAGCTGTGACATATAGACAAACCGACATACATAAAGACATACCGACACAGGAATGACTTTTAACGCTTCTGTTTTTCATCTTCACATAATGATCCTTAAAATCGTACAGATTATATCTCCACCTTTACATAGAATGTACCAAAATTTAGATAACCTGTATTCTTTTTTATATACCTGTATACTGTGTGATTTCTGTAAAAACGGTGGCAACCCTACCTTAGAATCAGATTCCTGCAAAAGGTCCATTCACTTTGTGCTCTGAAATAGGTCGAGTGTCGCATTTTGTGCCTTTGTGTCGTCTTAAATTGTGGCTCGCATTTCAGTGTTGACATCTCAAAACACTTGATTTGTATTTTTTTTATTTTTAAGTTGCATCTTTATAACGTTGACATATGTTTTTATGCCAAGATAGATACCAAGTAGTGAAGTTCAATTTCATTACTGCACACCAATGAAAAATATGTTTACAAGTTTATTTTTTATAACAAGCTATTTTTTATAACAAGTTTGTATTATTTTATTTCTGATTAGCAAAACAGCTTAGTTTGTAAACAGTCCCAAAAGTAAAACATTGGATACTTTCAATTTTTCATGTGTATGAATAAATCCAACAACGATTATTGGATTTATTCATACATCCAATGTTTTTACATTGCACAAGTTTGAGAAAAAAAATAAGTACTGAAAATAGGTAATAGTATAAACAAACTTATATAAAGATATATTCTATTGTTTCTTGTATTAAGGCAACATTTAGTGATTATATCAATAGAAAGCAGCTACTTTAAAATATTACTTACAATTTAAGATATATTATTACATTTAATATTCGTGAAACCTTAGGACTTTCTCAGTCTTTTATAAAATACAATAGTAGCAGAGGTAAGAAAAAACATATTCTGTGATTTTTATAATCAACTAAACTACGTCTCCGCAGAAGACCAAATCTATATCATGCATACATAGAGACGAGCGATATATGTGTATATAGTTACATAGACACGGGTGCCAAAATTTAGAGCTTACTTTAAATCGAAGCAACCGTTTAACATTGTAGGGTAGTACAGAATCTTCGGCCAATACAAGTACCTATTAAAATGATTTGTTGAAGCAATTTGTTTCGTAGCGGCTCGTAGACGTCGTAGAGGATTTTCTTATTAAAATGGATACAAATAAAGCAATAACAACACTGTTTATCATACAAATGACCTGTTGGAGCCAGATTTTAAAAGTCCAACCACGAATGGCTAGATAAATGTCTTTTATTCCAGCTTAATATCATTTTAGGTAGATTTGATGCTGTCTGTTGGTTTGATTTTCAAATGTATCGATAGTCTTACCGAAATAGACTCAATTTGCAGTCATTATTAGAGCGCTTTTACATTTAGTCGCCAGTAGCGCGTCAGCCGCGTGACTGCAACGGATGCTTTCTTATTTTTGAAATGATTATTCAGTATTTATTATTTTGTATTATTGTTTTCATTATAAAAGTACAGCCCCACCCTAATCAAAAAAAATCCCGCGGATATAGTAGTGTAGCTTGCTGATTCTGAAAGAACTTTCATGCTCGGTTCAGTATTTCCGACGATCACCCTTTATAAACAAACAAAGTTACAAACTTTGCCTCTTTATAATATTAGTATGCTACTAGTATTGTTGGAAATGTACTTTAATAACTTAATATTATAAATAATTTAGTAACAACTATATGTTATATTATGTTACGTTAAATTTAAGGCATTGATTTTACTACTTATTTTACTGCTATGCTTTTATAGATTGCTAAGATACGGATATGACAGAATCCTCGCCGCATACACATTAAAACAACATTTCACACGAGGCCATAAAAAATTGTGTCCACTGCGTAATTTCGCTCGGAGTCAATAAAGAGCCGGAAATCTCATTTTTAACGACTAACGAACCCGTTTTTCGGTTTTGAATCTGTTCCACCCTTAAAACCTGCGTCCCTAAGTTAAGGCTTTAGGGCGGATAAACTTGATAACGATCAGGAAACATATCGGGCCGGTGAGTGAGGAATAAATAAGTGCGGATGCATTAAGGCGGGCGGGACGTTAGCCGCAGGTGGCCTTCCGCCCGCCCTGGATCGCTGATAACGGCCGCTAACAGCCGTTAACGCCCGTTAGCGGCCGTAACGACGCCGTTAGAGGCGGCCGCTTCCCCCCCGTATTGTGATACGACGAACTTGAAAATCACTCGCTGATCGTAAATTTGTTCTTCATAGATCGCGACGTAGAGGTTTGATAACGATAAGATATGTGCACCTCTTCTCAGTAATATTATGTTACTTTATATCACTACCACGACTTAAAATACATTTTCTACGTAAATTTCGTAAAAATATATTTTTATAGATAAAAAGGACGGTGTATCAGATGGATTATAGTCTTCTCTGTTGCCTACAGACATTGATAAGAAAATAGCAGTTGTCTAAGCTTTAAAAAAGAGCAACATCGCACCAGCCTTGGAGAGCCTTATGTTAGAAACATCTTAGGAGTTCATTCCACATCTTGTACGTCTGTGATGCATTCGTGCTATGCAACTTATGTTGAGTATTGCACTGAAAAATAAGATTTAATTCTACGAATAATTTGAAGACTTAGTAGAACTAATAAATTAATATAATTATTACTTCAAAAACTTGGCTACCAGCAATTTTACACACGTTTTAAATTACTTATTTTAAATATCTTATTATATAAATTTTATTACTTTAAAATTTCTTACATCTTAACATAATACAGTAAAAACCAAAAACAAAACAATGTTAAACTTGATAAAACATCACTATCTTAGACCATTAGTGGCGGCACTTACCCACCTGAGTCGATATATATTCAATTAGAGCCTCCGGGGCGGGCGGGCGGCGATCTTATCGCTGGGCGGACTGTTGTCATAGTTCAGCCTTTTAGTTCTGTATTTACACCTAATAAACTTGTTTAAGAACGATTAACTTCAAAAATTAGTTTCTGTAACTTGTCACGGTATATTTGGGTGTACAAAAAAAATGTGTGCGTGTACTAGCGTACACTCGTAAGAAGTGAAACTTCTTTATGACGTTATTTTTCAAAAAATAATTTACTATATGCAACTTTACAGAAATTGGTTAAATAAAGTTAAATTAGATAAAGTTTAATAAAAGGCTTTTATTAAACTTTATCTAATAATCTAATCTATAATAATCTATCTAATATCACGCGTGGTAGGGATAAGAAAAAGATGGCACGTAACGGAAAAAAAAGATGGCGCGTAACAGAAAAAGATGGCGCGTAACGAAAAAATGTTACACAATTTTTTTTTCCAACCCCGATAAAGAAGTTTCACTTCAATAAAACTAGAACAGTGTAACAGTGATCGCTCAGACTTGTGAACTCGTGTGTAAATTTAAGTTTTGTTTTAATAATCTGTGGACACAATATAAAGTGACAGTAAGTGCAGGCCGCCCCCCCCTCCCAAGTTGAACGGATGACCTAAAGAAATCTTCTTCATGATGGTTTGCTACGTTAAAAGATAAACAAACACATTTTCTAGTATATTACTAGTATTAATGTAAATGAACTTCAATGACATAATAATATAATTATTTTAATATATACATATTTTTATGAACCTAACAATTTCGCATATTTTTTCACGTCTACGTAATAAGTAAATTCATTAATAACATGTGACTATATGTTATTATATTTTATATGAGTGCAGGCCGCCTCTCCTCCCAAGTTGAACTGATGACCTAAAGAAGACGGCGAATAGCTGGATTCAGGCGGCTCAGGACCGATCGAAGTGGCGCAGATTAGGGGAGGCCTATATCCAGCAGTGGACTTTCAAAGGCTTATGGATGAATGAATGGATGGATGGATGATGCAAATGTATACAGATGATGGTGGCTAGTTTCAATGAGTTACACCATCCAGCGTATCGTTATGTAAAACCAATTTTTTATGATTAAAAAGTGATGAAATTATGCAAATATATATGCATTTTTTTGGCTTATGCTAAATGATGGTCATATGCTTTAATGACCAACGATTCGAGCGGAAAATCTGTCTATTAACTACTATGTACATTGAGTTATTAGCGTTGAAATGATTTTATTACAAATTACTAAACACATGCTACTCTAGAGTTCAAGTCACAATTAACCTACTTAAGTTAAGGTATAGTTCAAGTCAACATACACACATACAAGATACTTCGAGTCAAAATCGCAGAGTTAAGGCTATAACTGTTATCGCAACGATAAAAACGGCCAACTACGGTGACGTGTGGCGCGCTCCGCAAACGTCGTTACAGTTGCTAAATAAATCGTTAGCGCGGCGTGAGCGGCCCGCGAGATAGAGCACGTAAGGCGTGCTGTAGAGATACTGGATGTGGTTTGGTTAAGTTTTAAGTTTTTTGGAAATTCAAAGTAGCAAAAGTGAATGTAGTCTGTCTGATGGTCATTGCTGCTCAAACAGAAGCAACTACATACAGAACAGACTTTATATAAAACAGGGGTTTTATTTAAAGTCGACCACATTTACGTTGCTACTCGCTAAGATAAAAAAACACGCTTTCTACACTCATAGCTCCACACTAGGATTTTCTCCTGTGTCGTGGGTATTAGGACACACACACAAAGATGAATACACAAACACCCAGACCCAGAAAAGGAATCTAAACTCATCATTCAGATACCTGTATATCCGGGAATCGAACCCGAAACCCATTGCGCGTCAGACCAGGATGGTAACACATGAGCGCGTAATAAAAACAGGTGCCTGTAGTGGTACCGCCTCGACCGACCTACGATCTACTACCTAGTTTAAATATATTACAGATTAAAAAGGCCTAACAGAGTATCCAAAGAAATAATACCTTGATTTGAGCGCGAAAATAACTTGATTAACCCATCGAATTTAGCCCTCAGTAACGCATGAATGTATTGGTATAAGTAACTATATCCACATGATAAAACTATAATTAAATATTAAATTATATTATTACTATTGTTAAACTATACTGTAAACTTTTAAATTCATAACGGATACTTACGCTTGACGGTTTTTAAACTCTATTTTCGCATATATTCTTTGTTTGCTGTATTGCTTATCGTGAGTATTGGTCTGACATCAAATACTCTAAGCTTTGTAAAATAACGAACAACTACTTAAGTCACATCCAGGCAAGGTGTATCCGTGTCACGCCTAAACCGTGCCGCCCAAACAAACTAATACAGGGAATTATTAGTGTTTTTCGTATTGTATGGCGCGTACGTTACGTATGAATGTGGGAATAAGCTTTGAGTGGAGCTTTCGAGTTTAGCTTGTTTCTGCAACATACAAATACTTTGTTTTGAAGGAGTTCGATGTTTAGAATCTAATGTGAGCGGTTGTAGGTGCATTGATATTTTTTAAATTATTAAGTAGAAGTAATTATTAAGTACAACAAATTATATTAGTAGTTATTTTTAAAATGCCAAAATATTTTCGAATAATAATACTAATTTCCTGGCTGTTTAATCTGTGGCAAACTTAATTAATAATTTATTTAATAATTTATGTAGTGAAGTTTTGCTCCTATTGAAAATCGAGTACCGGAACCAAGGTATAATCACTTTAGTATGAGAAACGAGCACAGTGAGAAATTGCACTAATTGTTTTTTTTTCGTTGTAACATAACATAATTGTTAAATTTTTTTCACCTACTAGGGATGTTCTTCACGATAAAAGTTTACTTAAAACTTTTTCCAATATACATCAGATATTCATAATCCTATTACCCGATCCATAAGTCCCGATACACAAACGCTTAAAAACAGGAAGCATCACGTCTATGCGAATAAATAATGCATTCGCCTTGAACTATTAAACTTCCATGTAATAATAAGCCGTAAAAAATAATAAAGGTAGTACTTTCTGTTTCACTTTTATAGTGTTTTTATTTTTAATTTTAATTTATTATGAAATTTTTATACGTGCCCAAAATCCTGTGGTTTATGTACACAATATAAAAACGTAATGCTATTGACATATAAATACATAAATAGTTCCAATTCGTAAACAAAGCTCGCAGACAGTATCATCCTCGCCCGTGTTTAGAAAGTGCGGGAAAGAGGTGCCTCTCGGGAGATGCGGCGCGGCGCGATAGCGCTGCAGCGTCTTGCTTATCGGCAGCCCGCAGTCCCGGCTTATCGCCGCCGCGCAGCCGGCGAGCGGTATCGCTGGAGTACCACTATCGCGGGTGTTGCTATAATGTGCTATCGATCTTCAGTTTGTATCTTAACTTGACTTGATCGATGCTGACTTGTGTCGTACAAATTTCCCTATGGCTATCATTTTGGAATACTGTTTTTATAAATTTTTGGCAAAATAATATGAAGATTATATCATGCTAAATGGTCACTGACGCTCATGGATATGTGTAAGCAACTATTTGTAGAATAGGGGTTCAATGTAAAGTCAAGTGCCTAAATTCCTGTCCACCGCATCCTAATATAAAAAAAATGCCTTTGACGTATAAGTTACTATTTAAATAAACAAAGTAAACAAAAACACTATCATCCTCAGAATCCGTGTTTAGAAAGTGCGGGAAAGAGGTGCCTCTCGGGAGATGCGGCGCGGCGCGATAGCGCTGCAGCGTCTTGCTTATCGGCAGCCCGCAGTCCCGGCTTATCGCCGCCGCGCAGCCGGCGAGCGGTATCGCTGGAGCACCACTATCGCGTGTGTTGCTATAATGTGCTATCGATCTTCAGTTTGTATCTTAAGTTTGACTTGATCGATGCTGACTTGTGTCGTACAAATTTACCTATACCCATCGTTTCGGATTACTGTTTTATAAATTTGAGCAAAATAATATGCCTTAAATAATGCCTTCTACATGCTTAAAGTCCTTTACCATATCAGACCTTATATTAAAGAGGAATTGCGATCGCTTTTGTGTGATTCTTTAGTACTTTCGCAATTTAGTTACTGCAGCTGTACTTTTGGCCCAAGACTGAACACAAATACAGAGAGAGCTATACAAAGAGTTCACAATGCCTGTGTCCGCTATTGCTTTAAAGTACCTAAAAGAGAACGCATTACACCATATCTAAACAGGAAGAGCATACTGAACATGAGTGCTAGGAGAGAGCTCCATTACGCCTGTACTATTCATAGAGTAATATGGAACAAGAAACCTGAGTACCTATTTGAGAAGCTCCATTGGGTTAAGGATATTACAAGTCGCAGTCTTCGCTCCAATATGCAAAGTCTTTTGATAACTCCGGCCCATAAATCCAGACGATATCGAGGCTGTTTCAAGTTTGCTGCAGCAAGCATTTGGAACGATTTACCATCACCATTGAAAAACAAAATAAGCACTGAGACTTTCAAAGCTAAATACCGTTCAGCACTACTGAGGAGACAGCTTGCTGCAGAAAACTTGTCACAAGCCCATTGGAAGTCTTTTCGACTAAAGGAATTCTTTAAAGTTAGTAAGTAATTTCCATCGTTAAACAAACAAACACACACACACACACACACACACACACACACACACATACACACATGCAAGAGTCAATTTTGTATTTTATTTTTATTTTTATTTTTTTAGCATTTAGCATAAATAATTACTTTATTTTATTTGCAACTTTTCCTTTGTTGGCCAATGTAAACTTGTTTTTATTTTTATTATTTACATTTTCAACATTAACAACTATTTTGCATTTTCTACTTGATTTTCGTTTGATCGTCCGGTATTGGGGTGCTCACAAACTCTCCCGCATAACATCTCAGGGAATAGGGAGTGGCTGAAAAACAGCGCTATACGGGATCAAGATCTCGTATTAGCAAAATGCTGAGCCACTTCCTTTGCCCTCGTTAAGGAAATAATTTTGTTTATTTTTTGTGTATTGTTATCTATGTTTTTTTTTCCTTTTTTGTAATTTGTTAAGTTAAGGATTTTATGTTTTTATTTTCGGGCAATAAAGTATTTTATTATTATTATTATTATTATTATTATAATATGAAGATTACATCATGCTAAATGGTCACTGACGCCCATGGATATCTGTAAATAACTATTTGTAGAATAGAGGTTCAATATAAAGTCAAGTGCTTAAATTGCTGTCCACCACATCCTAATATAAAAAAATATACTGCTTTTGACGTATAAGTCAATATTTAAATAGATTTCAATCCGTAAACAAAGTAAACAAAAACACTCATCATCTTGAGAATCCGTGTTTAGAAAGTGCGGGAAAGATGTGCCTCTCGGGAGATGCGGCGCGGCGCGATAGCGCTGCAGCGTCTTGCTTATCGGCAGCCCGCAGTCCCGGCTTATCGCAGCCGCCCAGCCGGCGAGCGGTATCGCTGGAGCACCACTATCGCGGACGTTGCTATAATGTGCTATCGATCTTCAGTTTGTATCTTAACTTGACTTGATCGATGCTGACTTGTGTCGTACAAATTTCGCTATGGCTATCGTTTTGTAATACTGTTTTTATAAATTTTTGGCAAAATAATATGAAGATTATATCATGCTAAATTGTCACTGACGCCCATGGATATCTGTATGTAACTATTTGTAGAATACAGGTTCAATATAAAGTCAAGTGCCTAAATTCCAGTCCACCACATCCTAATATAAAAATATAATGCTTTTGACGTATAAGTTAATATTTAAATAGATTTTCAAAGTAAATAAAAACAGTATCATCCTCACAACCCGTGTTTAGAAAGTGCGGGAAAGAGGTACCTCTCGGGAGATGCGGCGCGGCGCGATAGCGCTGCAGCGTCTTGCTTATCGGCAGCCCGCAGTCCCGGCTTATCGCCGCCGCGCAGCCGGCGAGCGGTATCGCTGGAGCACCACTATCGCGGGTGTTGCTATCATGTACTGTCTTAAGTTTGGAACTTGATTGATGCTGGATTCTGTCATTCAAATATCCCTATGGTCATATTGGACCATTGTCCTATTTTTATTTTTCTTATAAATTAAATTGCCACGATAAAGATGAATGACGAACGCGAATGCAGTCCTTCTAAAGGTATATGGTAACTGCTGAACATTGACATCTTTAAGTAACTTTATATAGTAGAGAGATACTATCTGAAATCAATCCCACATGCGTTGCGCGACGTTTTTTACCTTATTATTTAAAAAAAAAAAACAATTGGTTTCGTCAAGTTAACACTGATTTGCATTGAGGATAGTGGTGTAAGTCGATTGCGACCTAACTTGAATAGGTACGGGGGTGAATACGGATTACGCGAAACGTATTATTATATACTTGTAAATACTGAAAATCTCATTGTAATATCAAAATAATTATATACTAATAATGTTTATACGAAAATTTTATTTCAGTACTATAATCTTTTTGTAACTTCGTCAAAATGATAATTAAAATTAGCTTACTAGAATTAAATACGTGGAAAAAATAATATTAGTACGTATAATTTGCTATTTATTACTCAATATAATTAATGCTTAATTTTAAAAGAATTTCTGACAAAGAGTTCTAACTGTTACAATGCATATATGAGTCATATACACATTATCAGATATTTATTTGTTTATTTATTTATTTATTTTTGATCACCTACATAGTTTACACCAATTATAATATTTAAAAAAAACACAATTATACAATACGGAAAAGCTAAGTGCAACCACATTTATAGGCGAAGACTGCTTGCAAAAAGGAGCGAGTAACAAGTAAGTCAAATGATAATAACAATAGTAATAAAGAAAAGAAAAGAAACATTTTTTTCTGGAATAAAATTAAATTAAATTTAAATTATTTTGTAGCAGTTAGCACATTACTGAATGCTTCTTGACATACATACTCATTAATATACTGGCAATACCCCATGATGTTACTTACTCTTTAAAAAGTAGCATAACTTTAAGCTGTATGAATGTTTGATAAGAGATATTATTTTTTTATTAAAAGAAACCTCTGATATGGTTAATAAATAATAATTATAATAAAAATATAACGTTCAAAGATATTCATAATTAATATTATATATTCTCGGTTCTCCTTTTTAAAAGTATGCGATGTACCCAAACGTGTAAAAGCTAAATATTTGAATTTAAGTCCACACTTGCAGGTCAAGTGCTAGGGTATTTGCAAAAAGTCTAGCATTTAGTTACAATGTGGAGATATTCAACGCTGTGCAGTTAAGATAAGAAAAAACTTGTAATATAGAGAATGGTTATTTTTGTTAGGATAGGAAAACAAAACTTAGGTGCGCAGATAGTGTGCACAAAGACAATGTGTGGGCGCTGACGATACACCGCCCGGTTATAAAACGTTGGGCTACCAGGAGCTGAGAATTGTGGATGTGGTATAAGGGATTGTGTGGACAGCCACTAAAATTGTGCCCTTCGTATAAGTGTATCTGGTTACGTTTTCTCAAAACAATAAACTTTTATATTTTCGCCGATTAATTGCAATGCATATGCATTTGAAGATTTACAGTTTTTTTTTAATAATTTATAGGCAGACATTTGATGGCAATCTCACCTGATGGTAAGTGATGATGCGGTCAAAGATAACATGCCTAGCCTGCCTGCCTGAAGATAACATGCATGCCTGCCTAGAAACAGCTTATTAACTCTGGCCTTGACGAGTGAATGGGCGGATATAAATAGTAATAAAAATAGTAAATAGTAACAATATTAATAGAAATAGTAAATAGAATAGTGATTTATTTATCAACCAAATCAAATTTACAATTGTAATGTTCGTAAACAGCAGAAACAGTGTTAAACTGTGTCGCTACTATTTATGCCCACCTCGGAGTACTTTACAATAAACTTAGGAAACTAATGGTAATATTTAGGTTTATTTTGACATTAACAAAACGAAACCGAGACGTTTCGTTTTTAGCCATTTCTTGCAATGGCGAAAATAAGAACATTGATTGTTTTAAGGAAACCTACTACGGTCTACGAGTTGATTCATTTATTAAGGTCATGAACGGAGAATTAAATTCATTGCCATATTATGCTTAATTTGGATGGTGATGTCTATAAGTTAATATAAATTTAAATGAAGAACTTGTTATACATAAATGTTACAATTTGTTTATCAGCGATCTGGAACTGTAAATAAATATGTGTGGATTTCTTAAGTGTTATATTTTATTCCTTATATCAGGTTTGACCACATATAAACAACATATAATTATTGCGATGGTATTCTTAACCTTGAATTTGTAAAATAAATAGATTTTTTTCTCAACAATGCAGTTGATTTTTCTTGAAAAAATCTGCTTTCCCTTGCAAAAGCGTATAATACTATTTCATTAACCAGACACTCCACATTTGTTAATTAAAAAAATGGGTACTTGATCCCACAAAAACCAACAAAACGCAGTACAGTGCGCTCAAACCGCCTCCACATTTCGCAGTCCGTGGGCGAGCGATAACGGCGGCTGCCGCGGCCCGATAACGCCCGCCCGCCCTGCACCAGCCGCTTGCAGTTCTATGATTCACTGTGATAAAATAAATGTCGTAAAATGAAATCGAGCGCGCCGAAGCAATTGATAGGAAGCGCTGTTATTGAGTTTTGGGCTTCTTTGTCGATTGTTTCTTTGTTGCTTTTTATGATGGGTTGCTTGTGTTTCGTGGATTGTGCGCTCTTATTTGCATTCCCTGTTTGCATGTGTAGCTGTATACATGCCTGTGTAGAGTTTCAGGCATGATTTAAACTTGAATTCTCTTATATGCAGTTCATTTAAGCGCTGATTTTTCAAAAAACATAACCCTAAAATATATATATTCAATTTAAATATAAAATATTTGTCATAATGTAGATATTTATGTTGTTAAACATATTAAATTATTGGAATAATATTATATTAAAAATTTAAAAAATAACTTGAAAATTAATAACATAAAATATCTAAATTTAAACAAATCACGGTCAGCCTTGATTGTGTGCTATCATCATCATCAGAATACTGCCGTTGATACTATCAGTCTTCATTTATGATACTAAGCTAATTAAATATTAGACGAATATAAACAATAATTCAATTTTGGTTTCTCACTATAACGCACGCCTTTATCGGTAATTGAGGGTGTAATCGGTAATTTTTCACTCAACGATAGATAGATGGATAGCTGCTAACGTTTTGAAGGTTTCTTAGCAACTGCAGCTCCACAGCTTGAAATATGCCTTCGCTAATAGCACTTTTTATAAGTTGATGTTACACAAGAAGATCACGCTGCCCATTAGCTGGATATTATACTAAAGTCGCCTCTATTCACGAAAAGAATGGTGCTTTTCGAGACCGACAACCATGCACCACACGTGACATTACCACCACTGCAGCCAATCTTATCCCCTCTTCTCATCAACCCATTATTGTCCCACTGCTGGGCACGGGTCTTCTCCCAGAATGAGTTTTTAAGGCCATAGTCCACCGCGCTGGATAAGAGCGAATTGGCAAATTGATCCCCTCTTAATGCAATGGATTCCATGTTCCTACGTCTGAACCAAACAACCTTTTCCTGGTAGAGTATACTTACAATTTATTTGAGAGAGCAGTTAAAGAGTTAATACTTGTAATAGCTATTTAACATGCGCACTGCACGATCTTTACGAGTAATGCATGGAACTGTTCGGAAGTGGATATTAAATCGCTTTATTAGTCTTCGCCGGCGTGAGAAACGGTTTAAGTTTCGAGCGAAAGCGAAATTAACAAAAATATTCTTTAGTGGCTCAAATTTCTCCTAGAGTAGAATTTAATAAAGGACAAATAATATAAAATATAGTACTCTATTTCCTCTATTCTATTTCTTACAACTTCTATAATATTTAATATAGAATAGCAACTATCTTCTACAGCATTAAGGAGGTATCTATGAATCAGAAGCAGTTTAAGAAATAGCTGTCCGTAGAAAGATATGCCAAAACAATATTTTATCGCATCGTTATAAGTTCGAAAGTGCTTTAATCCTTTGGTTTCCTAACATTTAACGTTACATATTGGAAATAGGAAGAATTAACAGTAGACTGCAGGCATTATCATAAATGTATAACAATATATAAAATCCTCGTGTCACAGTTTTTGTTGCCATACATTGATTTTTACCAAATTTTATATGCTTATTCAGTAGGTCTGAGAATCGGCCAACATCTATTTTTCATACCCCTTAAGGGTTGTCCACCCTTAACTTTTATTTTTATTTTTTATATGGCCAAACAACGTTTGTCGGGACAGCTAGTTTAGTAATAAGATTATCTTCTTTTGACTCTTAGAATCCGTTCAGTTTTATGTTCCTATTGACTTTTCGCGCTAGATATTTGAACACGCGGATTTAAATAGTGCAAATCTTCTGACTTGGGTCGCGTAGTCTGCCGTGTGAAATATAGAGGGGGCGGGCGTTATCAGGGGCGCGCACGCTCCGTATCTCGAGATAGCGTCTCCGAGGAATGTAGCTAGGAGTTACTCTGTTTGGACTACACCTTCTAATATCTGCGTTATTAATGGCGGAGGGGCGATACGTTCTGTTTAGGTGTTGATGCTCGTTTTAAGTGCATTTCTGAAGCGTTATTGAACGTTACTCTTAGGCATTACTTTCCTCTTTAGTAAAAAGTGCAACGTGTATGTGATTGTGATTGTGAAAAAATTGTTTCTGGATCACAGTAATTTAATATAAATGCAGTCGTTTGTGACATTATACAAATACACATTCACCCTCATACACGTTTGCATACATTCACCCATCACACTCACACTCACCACACACATACTCACTTATACATACTTACACCCAAAAATTACAACTAAGTTTAGATATAGCAATTTAGACCATGTATAAAACTACAAAATCTCAATTAAGTATTGTTTTCTGTTATTGTTAGTAATAAATATTCGTTATAAATTAGACCTAAGATTAAATATACTTTATTCTGTGTCTGAAGGTGGGCGTAAATGGCTGCGACACAGTTTTTAACTATTGTAGCTGTTTACGATAATTCACACGGGTTGAATTATCGTATATTTGATCAATAAAAATCTTTGAAATCTTAAATCTTTGATTAGGCATTATTTATTTTAGCTCCATATCTCGAGACAGCGTCACTCGGAATGTAGCTAGGAATTACTCTGGGCTACACCTCCTAATATCTGGTCCGGTTTGTTCTGGTCTGATCTGATCTGGTCTGGTCTAGGAATCATTTAGTTTGTACCTTTGGTATACGTGTAACACATCTTCAATCGATGATGGTTAGTAAGAGATCAGTCCATGATTACTGCCGTCCAGAGGACACACATTGGAGACACTTGAGATCACCTGGTATATCACACCCTTCAAACCTTTTTTTTATCTGATTGAAGTAGGAAACTGAAAAATGCAGTCTACCTCCGAGCGCGATGCCCCTTTGGGGCTCTTCCCTGGTGGATGTAAAACGCTCACCGCACCTTCTGGTCTTTACAACGGCCATCCATCCATCCATCCATCAGCCTTTGAAAGTCCACTGCTGGACATAGGCCTCCCCTAATCTGCGCCACTTCGACCGGTCCTGGGCCATCTGAATCCTGCGGTTACCCGCCGTCTTCTTCAGGTCATCAGTCCACCTGGTCGGGGGGCGGCCTGCACTCCTTTTGCCCAGACGTGGTCTCCATTCGAGGACTCTTCTACCCCATCGGTTGTCTGTCCTACGAACGATGTGGCCTGCCCATTGCCACTTCAGCTTACTAATTTTGAGAGCTATGTCGGTAACTTTCGTTCTCCTACGGATTTCATCGTTACGAATTCTGTCACGCAGGGAAATACCAAGCATAGCTCTCTCCATAGCTCGCTGAGGTACCTTGAGCTTACGCACGAGGCTCACAGTAAGGGACCACGTCTCGGCGCCATATGTCATCACTGGCACTTTACAACGGCATGCGACTATAAATGCCGCCCGGGGTCGCTTGACCGGACGGTTCGAGCTCTCACCCTACCCGCCCGCAATCCTGGAAGCTCCTTTTAGTCGCCTCTTACGACAGACAGAGGGTACCGTATCCCTATTCTGATACCGGAACTACAGAGACAAGAGAGGCGTAACTATCAAGACGTTCCAACTCAGTCTTCAGGGATAAAATATTATCTGAAGTAGATTACAGTGTAGCAACAAGCACTTACCGTCGGATGACTCCTTTTTACTTCTTCATACATTGTAAAAGGTGAATCGTTGTGAACTTTTAAATTAAAAATGTTGTTCCCTTTGTTTTCCAATACTAGGCGTATAAAACCAATTACTGAGGCACTTGACTACAAATCCAGCTCCTAGCGGATGTTGTCTTACAGACATTAATGGTTGTCGGGCAATTGCCAGCTATCGTTGAGCCGTCGATATTAGTCATTGGCCGGTTGATTACACTGGTATAATGCATGTATTATACAAGTGTAAGCAACCATCAATGAAATAAAAAGGTAATGCTGAGGTAGATTACAGGGCAAGAAAAACTACTTACAGTCGTTTGTGACTACTATATTTTAAAGGGGATTGCACCCTTGTTCGTAGTTTTATATTATAAAAAAGAAAACCTATTTTTTGCGCAAATTATTTTCCGCTCTTTCTATACGCTCAATTATTAAGGTACTTGACTCGAGTCCGCTCCAAGCGGATGTTGTCTTACAGGCAATAATTGTTGTCTGGCAATTGCCGGCTATCGCTGAGCCGTCGATACCAGTCATTAGCCGGTTGCTTACACTGGTATAATGCATCTATTATTTGGTTTTGTTGCTCAAGAAATCTGTTGTAGGTTTACAGAAACCGTAAAAGTTTGTATTAAGCGTCACTAAATTAAAAAGATTATGCTGAGGTAGATTATAGGGCAAGAAAAACTAACTACAGTCGGGTAAGTCGTTTGTGACTACTATATTATAAAAGTGGACTGCACGCTTGTTTCGTGGTTTTATATTATAAAAAAGATATACTATTTTTGTGCAAATTATTTTCCACTCTATGTATACACTCAATTATTAAGGCACTTGACTATGAGTCCGCTCCAAGCGGATGTTGTCTTACAGGCAATAATGGTTGTCGGGCAATTGCCGGCTATCGCCGGGCCGTCGATACCAGTCATTAGGCCGGTTGCTTACACTGGTATAAGGCACGTGTTATTTGGTTTTGTTGCAAGCTATTGTAGGTATAGTAATCGTAAAAGTTGGTATGAAGCTGCAATGAAAATATAGTACACAGCTTTAACATGCACGCATGCTTAATAATAATGTTTTTATTTCAATAAAAAGTAATAATAAACTGCCGAAAGAAATATATTTTTACTACCATTAATGAGACAGGTGTGCTTCTTTGTTGTCATAAAAGAAGTCAATTTTAGGAATTCTTTTTGTTAATAAATACGTAAATAATAAAATTAACACGTAATAAATAACGTTAATCTTATTGCGAATCCCATGCCATCGAATGGCGAACCCCTAGGGGTTCGCGTACCCCACTTTGCGAAACACTGACCTAGATAAACGCATAGGCATTAATGTGGCAGACGGTACGAAACGGGCAAAGTTGTAGGGACTAAGCGAGTATTCTATAATCAAACAGAAATATACCTGGTGGTAACGCTATTTCATCAATTAGGGCTACAATGTATCAAAACCATGCAAACCACACAGTAAGCACCCAGTAAAAGCGAGTATGCGTAAAGCAAACAGCTGGCACAAAGCGAGTGATGGACCGGTGGTCGCGGCAAGGTATCGCGCGGTCCATCGCCGCCGTCGCGACGCGGCCACCCCGCGCCACCGATAATCTGCATTGTAACCACACTTGACACATGGTGGGACTGGATGAGCAGTGGAGATTCGTTTGTTTTATACTATGACTAGTCCTTACCCGCGGCTTCGCCCGCACGGTCAAAGGGAATCAACATTAGCATTTTATAGCGTGATTCAGAATTTGCAAATGAATTTTACTAACGCCATCTATAAACAAGGTCTGGAACTACTAAATATGTATCAACTAACAAAACATCGATATTTTTTTCGATTATATTTTGGAAATTAGAGAGCGCGGTAAAAAGTAGCCTACGTCACTCTCCTCCCTCCTATCTCCCAACATGTAAATCATATCATATAATAGCTATATGGCGTCGTGAAAGAGGAACAAACAAACACACTTTCACATTTATAACATTAGTATGGATTTTGTTGTTTCTCAATTCTTTAATGTTGTCTCAATTCCTACTTTTCTTGGGAATACCAATTAATAAGTGTTTTCCCGAAAAGGTTTAATATAGTGAAAGTGTGACTGCAGGTGTGTAAAAATATAAATTTCCAAAGATACGCGAAGGCGTGTAATTAAATATAGAGCGCTACACTTTATTGTTTAAAATTAACATAAAATATCAGTTCTTCTGGATATCAATAACGTTACATATCGAAAACGACCGTCTGAACATGTTATTATACATTTACAGCGAATAAAATTATACAAAATATAGATTTAAACGCGCGATTACGAGGATGACATAAATTGACTCAAAAGAATGGAATCCGCTGACTTCGTTTATCGGAATACTTACCATTTGTAAGTTGTTATCTTATGGCCAAAAATCGTCATCTCATATCTTAATGCGTTGAAATAAATGTGTTCTTTTTTCCTTATTTTTATTTTAATATGACCTTCCCTTTAAAACAAAACAGGGACATACCGATTGTCAACATAAAGCAGCGTATAGACTTGTTGTTATTTTATAATAATAATAATCTAATAGTTAATTAGGGTTTTATTAGTTAGTTATTAGATGAAGACAAACCTCAGTCTAACTTTACTACTGTATACCTAGCAGGTGGTAGAACCAGTGTAGTTCAACCGTGGAAGAACCACCGCCACACCTATTTCTAGCGTGAAGCATTTCTTGCGTTTCGATAGAAGGGTGTGGTTGCCGGCACACTTTCACATGAGGCGAACATCATAGTTCTCGGGAGTAGCAACGCATCTGTGATTGACTTCAGATGGAACCCATGTTCTGTATGTAGTTAATTACAGATGTCCATAAGCGGCAGTGACCAATTACCATCAGGTGGACTGCATGCTCGTTTGCTACTTCAGTAGTCTGATAAAAAAAAGTTTTAATGGCCGTCGTTTACAGTCCATAGCGATAATATCAATGAAATGCTCACTATTATGCCTAATTCCATTTTAAATTTTATTTATACTTAATTGCTCATTGTAGAGAAACATGATCTCATTTGATGGACACAAACCACATATCCATTCAAATTTGATATGACGGTAAGTTTTTATCTGTTCATTGATTAACTATCAAGAACCCGTCTATGAGGATTGCGAACGAAACTAGATCCTTATCTAATCAATGGCATCCACATATACACATATTAAAGATTTTTGGGCGGATATAGACACGCCCATCGCGCATAAATATGTCTTAGATAAGAATATTAATGTAGATTGAAACATTGACAAGAAAAACACATTATAAGCACAGATAACGCGCCATTTTTTATTCCTTTTGTATAAGTAAGTGGGCAAAATGTCGATCGTGAATAATAATTAAATATAAACCGCTATTACGTTAATTTTATTGACTTAAAGTAGCAAAACATTAAACTCTACGTTTCTAGTTACGATTAAAAGACGTGTCATTCCGTATGAGATGATAGGTATTACATAGTTTTCGGAATAAACGTAGAAAGTTATTTATTTTTGAAAAAAATAAGTAATTTAAAAAAATACGTATATGTTTATAAATTTTAAGTCATAAATGACTATCGTATATTGATAGGTATCCTAAATTCAATGATTGACTGTGTTTTCCAGCTCAAATAGAATGAAGTACTGTAGTCGGATACGAACGTGTTGCTACAGACGAATCACTTCCCACTATAGAGGGGATAGATTTTTTTCTAGCAATTACACTGTCGATGTACACAATACTACAATGACAACATTAAGGAACATTAAGCTTAACATTCAAATTGATTAATTAACAATTCATTTATTGAACATTTTAATTAACATTAACATTACCGTGTTTATTCCTAGAGAAACCCTGTACCACCGACGGCGCCGCATTATATGAGAGGGTAGGAGGGTAACTGGTCCCAATACATGTACAGATGATTAAATTAAACTTCTCAACTTGAGTACTACTCAAAAATACTTCGTGTTAATGCACTAGAACTCATAAACAAACGCAAGGCACAGTTCAAGGCGTTCATTACTCCGCTCGGGCCGAGGTAATGAGCGGAGATAGCACGCAATGTACTGCATACAATGGGAAAGCAACAGGTAGGCCTCAATTGAATTGTGAGCTTAGGTTTAGGTAGTGGAAATGGTTTGGATTAGTTTAGGTTACATTTGTTTTGTTCTGGTGGTCGTTACATTCTTTTGTTAATGATGTGATCGTGTTTTTTTGTGATGTGATTGTGATTTTTTTAAATTTAATTGTCTTGTGCCCGTTGTGATTGCTATAGTTTTGTTTGTCAGCGCGACTATTGAATTATAATGCTACAGTAGTTATGTTTATGGTCAAAAATCTTGTCTTTAAGTGAAAAATCTATCGAAATCGGATAAGCACTTTGTAATAATGTAGTGGCACGGACATACATACATACGGAAATTAAAATGCACTGCGTTTTTTTTAAATTTTAATGGCTTGTGCCCGTTGTGATTGCCATAGTTTTGTTTGACAGCGCGACCTTTTGAATTTACGAATGCTACGGTAGTTATTTTCATTTATAATCTTGTCTTTAAGTGAAAAATCAAAAATGTATCAAAATCGGATAAGCATTTTGTAATAATGTAGTGGCACGGACAGACATACATAGGGAAATTAAAATATACTGTGTTTCAAATTTTGGTGGTAACTACGTCAATTGCTAAAAATTGAAATTTCAAAGAGGTTTTCATTTTCACACTCATAATTCTAAAATGCGTTTCCATATTGTCAACTCCGTCATCTTTTCGTTGGACAATTAATAAAACAATGCTTGATGCATTACACGAAGTATGATTCGCGCGATGTCCCGCGACGCAGATCGCGCGATATCGCATGACGTATGGCGATACTGTTAGTCGCGGTGTCCATGTCGTTCGTGCGTTGTGCACTGCTTAAAAATATTATATTTTGCTGTAAATATTACGCTGTTTTACGTATGCTCGTTTAGAAAAAAGTGTGTGTTTACTGATATATACACGCGTTAAAAGTTATACTTCTTTGGCTTAACAAGATAAATATCTTTTAAAAAAAAATATCTTTCGTCTCATTCTCTTCTTTTTTTCATAACGCGCCTAAAGATGTATAACTTAAAAAAAACATGAAGCACTCGGGGACGCCGCGGGTAAAGATATTGCAGCATTTTCATATTCATTTTCATTCTCATTCTCATACTGTGACTTTTGTGTGACGAATCTTACAATTTTACTCTCATATTTTTTTCATAACGCGCCTAATGAACTTCGATATAATTGCGGAAGTTTGTGAGGATGTACTTATGTGTGTTCGTTAATCTCAAGCAAAAATCACTGGTCGGATTCCGCTAAAATTATGCACATACATATTATTACCTGGATCAACATATGAGATACCGTGATAGATGTATCCGAAGGGGCGAAGTCACGGAAAGGAAAATGATCTAGACACGCTGCAATATGATATATTAATGATGAATGATAAATAAATCTGTCGATCATGTCTTTTTTATCAATGACACATAACCCCTATTTATAAAAATGATGAAATAACATAAAGGTGTTTAAGCGTTGTATGCATTAATGCCGTGTAATTTGGAAAAATAAAACCTCTTTTTAAAGGCACGCAAATATAACCTCTTTTATAGGAAAATAATATTAACTTTTATTGCAATAAGAAATATATAAGTTTTGCGGAGTACGAATATTTATCATAACGTTATCAGTCACCTACTGGCAAAAGTATATTCAATGTTTAATATAGTCTATCCCTATTGCAAATAGTAATCGCCTTTTAATATTACTTTTTAATTCGTAAAAGTTGACTTTATGTGTCGCGGAAGACATGCGGGGATGTCGCGCGACGCAGATCGCGCGATATCGCATGACGTATGGCGATAGCGTTACTCACGTGTGGCCATGTCGCCATTTGTACGTAGGTACTAAAACATGGCTTCAATGTTCAATGCTTTAAAATTTCTTAATAAAAATCATTTTAAACGTGAATTATTTTCTATTTTAAAAAGGTTGTTCTTACAATAACGTAAATAATATTTTTTAGAAATGAAATATTACCGCGTATTATTTTAAAGTTTTTTTTCTCGATTCCTGAGTTACTTTGGCGTAACCAACCCTAGTTCTTAAGTTCAATCAATGTAATAGCGTAATTAGTGTAAGGTGTAGTGATAAGAGATTTCAAAATAAATACAGCTTGAATCTGCTCTCTGGCTTGACCAGTCGTTTTGTTTATTAAATATAATTTTTAAAAACCCTCGAACCGGACTTCGATAGTTAACTTCCGTCTCGTGAAAGATTTGCGCGAATGTGGGGCGACTTAGATACGTTGGTAATAATGTGTTATGATTCTGATATGGACATCCATATGAGTATTTGCATTGGTCACGAAGACATTATTTAATAAAACAACATAAGAAAAACATCATCACTAATTGGTTATAGGCAGTCATAAATAAATAGGTCTAATCATATAAGACATATTACAAATATTTCAATTTTATATTAGTCTAACCAACTCACTAACTCATATTTTCTAAATAAGCGTCACTAAAACTTGACGAGCGCGGATACCACTGTTTAACATAACAAACATCCATCCATTGCCATTGTTGTATAATGAATAACATATTTAATTCGTCCTAAGCCCATAAATTATCCCGCCAGTACGCAGGACGATCTGCGGATATCCCGCGACGCAGATCGCGCGATATCGCTTGACGTATGGCGATAACGCGTCTAGTCTCGGGTGACCATATTGCTATTTTTAGCTGTGATTTTTTTATGCAAATTTATTTTAAGTTCTTACGGTTCTTAGGGCGTGACCTTTCGTGGTTATACACCTGTAAAATCACCACTATAAGTATATATAAGTTTTATCTACCTAACAACAGTGTAAGGCGCTACTGGGTTCTATTATGAAGAGAGTCAAAGAAGATACATCTAAAAGAAGCATTTCAATTTAGCCATAAGTGACCACCAATTTCAGGTAGACCTAAAGTATCCGGAGTTGATTATATTCAGTAATCTTTAACCCACGCCGTTTCATCTAAAATTGGAAACGTTATAGGAAGTTTGTGGTTCCAAACCTATTACTATTTAACAGGAGTGTATACCTACTATTAGGATTTGGTTGTAAGAGTGTGGTAAAAAGATGCACTTGTACGCAACGTTATCAAAAGTATTCGTTCTTAGTGTTTTTAGTACGCGTTAATTACATTTCCTGAAAATAATCAAATGTTAGGCCTAACATTATAATGATAATGGTACTTTGCAATAATGGACGAAAAGATAAACGATTATTTATTGTTTTGAGGAATTGAAATAAACTTGTACTATTGGCAATAACATATTTTCGGTCGACCTCAGGATTCGTATCATAAATTATTATATTTATATAAGCGTCCTATGGACGTAAGTGGACGTTTACTGTCAGATATTTTATAACACTAATTAACAACATAATTAAATCATTGTTTTTTTTTTATAATTGAACCTGGCGATAAGGCAGATAAGGTAGTCACCGTCGCCTAAGGACATTTGCATCACCACAGGAGTTGCCAATTTTTTTTTTTTTTTTTGCGCCCAGACAAACGGGGAAAGGGCTACCCTCCATGCGGGGAAGGAGAGCTTTCGCACCGTTGTAGGGAAATTAAGAGATTTAGACGCTCAATTGTCTTGATACGGGTATCTTTATATTAAAACGATTTTTATATTAGCTATCAGTCCTGTTAAAGAATAGAGAATAAAATTTATTTTTTTCACTAATGCACCTAAAAACATCATTGATGAATACAATGATTGATAGTGTCATTAAAAGAAAGCGACTCATTGTTTGACTCATTTGGCCGTTTATCTACATAAGGATGTACAAAAAAAGTGAACTATATTCAAATGTGCCGAGCAAAAACTGGCCACCCTATTACGAATGCATCGGTGACGCGATAAACGAGCGGCAATATTTTAAAATCGATGTTTTTATGAATCGATAATTTGTTCGGTCGGTTTTGGTGCGACGTCTCGCGAGCCAATCGATTCTTATCTCGATGTCACAACGCTTTGTTTCGTCTCGGCCCAACATCGTACATGTTTCTGTTGAAATGTGTTTCTTGCTAACGTACGAATTGATGCTATCTCGCGGTGATGCAAACTTAATGATGTTATTCTGCTGTTGGTTGTGTTCGATTTGGAACCTTATGTGTTTTGGATAAGGGTTCGGGTGGATTTCGTAGTGAACTCTTAAGTGTGTCGTGTGCCGTCCTCCTCATACGCATGCCGAGTCGTCTGCCTTCAGGTGTGTTCGATGGTTAATATTTGATACTTTCTTGTCGCTCGGCAGAAGAATTCGCGATTACAATGCCACGTCATTATGCGGAGTGGTGTAGGTCATTCGGGAAATTGTTTTTTTTCTCGCCCGCCGCTCGTGAGAGAGTATTTTTATTGTGGCGAGTGTTAAACGTAATTATCATTTTCGTCGTGCTGCGTTTACGTGTTGATATTTGCTACTGTTATGCCGCCTGCTTAACTTAAGAAGTTTCATAAAAATTAACATCTGTTACTGACAAGTTCCATATAATAACTGCTTTTTATTTTCGTTGTTTGGCAATAGGTACTTTCTGTTTAGAATTGTGACCGTGAAGTCACAGTTTATTAGTTTTAAAATAAAGTAGCAAGTGAGTATGCGCTCCATCTGATACCATGGAAACCTGTAATCAGTTCTAGATTGGATATGAGTGTTGCCTGACGTCGGCTACTGAGATATTAGGATGTCTATGGGTTCATGTATGGAAGGTATGGACTTGTTCGCGACATTGTATCCAGAAACCTTTAACCTGGACTTTTATCAGATTGAAGTAGCAAACGAGCATGTAGGCCATTTAATGATAATAGGTGACTACCGCCCCATCTGTAAGCAATTTCATGTAGAACAGAGGTTTTATTTAAAGTCAATCACAGATTTTTTTATCTGACTGAAGTAGCAGACGAGAATGCAGTCCATCTGATAGTAAGTGGTCACTGCCGTCCATGGATACCTGTGATCAACTTCATACAGAACATGTGTTCTATCTGAAGTCAATCACAGATGCGTCGCAACTCCCGAGGACTATGATGGTCGCCTCATGTGAAAGTGTGTCGGCAACTACACCCTTCCATCGAAACGCAAGAAATGCTTCACCCTAGAAATAGGTGTGGCGGTGGCACTTCCCCGGTCGAACTATAGCGGTTCTACCTTTCAAATGCGTTGCTACCACCTAGGACTAAGACGCGCCATATAAAATTGAGCCAAACTCATTCGCATCTCATTCGACCCTCGTCCCGGTGACTAACGACAAACATATCAAAACATATGTCACCCGTGACCATCCAATTCCTTAGCGATATACGTGACGTGGGCGTGCGTTATAAATAAAGCTTATCGTCCATCTCGCGATAGAAGCGATAACGCTATAGATTCGCGTTATTTATACGACGCTAGATAGAGCCAGCATCGCAACGCAATAAATAAAAACCGAGACTGATGCTTATCGCGTTCGAACACCGAAATTGGATGGCGTATTTGAATACGTAGTGTGCTCCAGCCTTTAGGGCTAGGTTAGGGCGTGGTGAGGAATGAGCGGTCGCGGACGTGGTAGCGTGTAGAACGCTTATAGCGACGAGTATTCGCGTATGTAGTGTTTTCATAATATATATTTGTCGCGTGCTTGCAGCTTGTGTTAATATGTATAATAATGTAATATTTGCATTCTGATTTTATTCATTTTGTTTGAAGATCCGAACTATAATTTTAATTGACATTAGTCAAAAGCATGTAAGTTAATTTAACAGTTTACGAAAAATATTCGTTAATTGCAATTCATGTAGACGGGTTACAGCATGCTTTTTTTAAATCTAATCATTATCATTTATTCAAGAGAAGTTCCTGGAAAGCTGTAGTGCAAAGAAAATTGTATAAATATCTTTAATAATACCGTAATAATATATACTATGATTTCCAAAAGTTATGTATATTACCTATGTAAAATCTTTTTTTATCTGATTGAAGTAGCCAAGCATGCAGTCCACCTCATGGTAAGTTGCCACTACCGCCCATGGACATCTGTATACAACTTTATACAGAACATAGGTTCTATCTGAAGTCAATCACAAAAACATTGTTACTCCCGAGGACTAAGATGCTCGCCTAAAATAAAAGTGAAACAATTTGCTGTTAATAACATTTCCTCTAATAGTATCCTAACATTTTCACGTCACGGTAATCTCTGCACTCGTCACTAAGGCAGAGTCCTAAAGGTGCGTTCACATCCCTATCAGATGCCAGCCAGTTTGCACGTCCCGATAACGGAGGGTACGCACTACGCAATCAATTGAATAGGTAATCGTCACTGTGTTGAGGTAATGCTCCCGAGTTCTAACCATACGTATTATGTAATTATAATGAACGCTTGCTACACTCATATTACATACACACATACACATAGGATTTTCTCCTGTGTCGTGGGTGCCATGGACACACACTAAGAATACACAAACACCCAGACCCAGAACAAGAATCTAAAGTCATCATTCAGATACCTTTCTAGCCGGGAGTCGAACCCGGAACCCACTGCGTGTCATGTCTTGTCTTCATAACTTCTTAACACCAGAAAAGTTAGTTAAAATAATTCTTAACAGAGTCCAAATATACTTACAAACATGACAATTAAAACCAGAAGTGAAAACATAAAACTATATAAAAGTACTTCATTGTAGCAAATTAATATTACTAACCTCGATTTGGGTAACATTGAACATTTTTTACAATATTTGTGATATTATAATCTGTTTTATATTTATTGCACCTTGTTTTTACTAAATGAATAGTGTCCTTTTTAGCTGGTTTATTAATCTAACACAATAAATTTACGGAGAAAACAATTAAACTATCCACAATTACCCCTAAAACTCAAATTCAAAGTTATCCTTAGTTTTGGGTAACTTTGAATATAATTTTTTGAGGATATAAAATCCGTCATTAATCGAATATTTTAAGGTCTGAGTAAAATTAATTAACATATTTTTGTTAATTAAAACCAAATCTATACAAAATACATTTATTTTGATATATAAATACAATAGACAACTTGGTCTTATGAATCAAGTTCGATCTATTTGGTGGTAAAATAAGATACTAGTTTTTTTTTGATTATTTATTCCATCCATCCATAGGATGGACGGAACATCGGGTACATTTGGAAGGTTTCCCCCTCGAAAACAAAAAAAAAAAAGGATGGACGGAACATGGACATAACATAGGCCTCCCCTAAATGGCGCCACTCCAACCGGTCCTGTGTCCTCTGAATCCAACGGTTTCCCGCTGTCTTCTTCAGGTCACCGGTCCATCTGGTAGGGGGGCGACCGGTACTCCTTTTGCCTAAACATGGTCGCCACTCGAGGACCTTTCTTCCCCATCAGTTATCGGTCCTACGAGCGATGTGGCGGCCCATTGCCACTTCAGCCTGCTAATTTTGAGAGCTATGTCGGTAAGCTTCGTTCGTCTACGGATTTCATCGTTGCGAATCATGTCTCGTAGCGAAATTCCGAGCATAACCCTCTCCATAGCACGCTGAGCGACCCTGAGCCTCCGAAAAAAATTTTTTTTTATGATACAGGTAACTTTGAACCGTTCAAAGTTACCCATATAACATCCAATTTCGACGTCGTCAAAAGTTTAACAGTTTTACGCAATATTCAACATGGGATACGGATAGTACAGTTTCAAAATAATAATATACAATATACATTTTAAAGATAAACACCAAAACACACCTATTTACGGTAAGTTGTATATTATAATTGCTATTTCAAAACGGAGCATCAAACACTTGCAACAACTTCACTACGGAAAAGGCGGTATTTTTTAAAATTATGATATTGACAGGTACCTTTTTTTTACTTTCATTGCTATTACAACATTTTGGAGATCCATTTTACGCAGGTACGATATTAAAACAACAAGAAGTTTCCATGTAATAAATTAATATATTTTTTTCACAACTTTGTTCAAAGTTACACCGCAGTTCAATGTTACCCAAATTGATTGTATACTCGGGGCAATTTCGATATGGAATGTTTAATAACAAAGCATTGCCTAGCAACCACTGACAGGCAGGGGAATGCAACTTTTTGTTGCTTTATCAGCCGTGTTTTACCTATTATCAACTTTTACCTGTAACTTATAAAAGGTTGCAAATCCCTTCATGGAATTAAGGTTGTAACATCATTAGTTACACGATGACGATAATGGTAAATAAATATTGTTTGACTGGTTTAGCATATTATCTTGCAATTGGTCTTTATTAGTTAATCAACTCTTCTTAATTAAATTACTTTGCAAAAATGTAATGCCTACTTTAGTTGAATATAAAATGCATTTGTGTACAAATTCGTGCAAGTTGGTGATAACCCTACATAGGAATTTTTATGGTTTGTTTACATTTATTCCAGATCGAATTTGCCCCGAGTATAGTCACCCGTAGCATCGGCCGAAATTCGACCGTAATTTAAATTAAAAAACTAAACTTCATATTGTCCAAATTAGTACGAATATTTCTCTAATTCAAATCAAATGTCATCTGACATTCTTGACGTTGTGTCTTTTCATAGTAAGACATTGAATGTTCTATTTCATTTACTAAGTACATATGTGTTTGTGACAAATGCATGGTAGTGTGTGTAATGTATTTTTAGTTGATTTCATGTATGATATATGCGTTATTTGAAAAAAATATTAACATTCTGCACTCCTTCTCTACGTCCACTATAACCGTGCAAAATTTCATACTAATCCGTCCGCGGCATATTACTTAAAAATCCGTCACAAATTTTTGCTTCACGTATTATTAATATTATAAACATTAGTCTGGTTCAACGCGTGGTTCATATTGATTGTAGCATATTGTTTGGTAAATATTTGATGACGACACATCCCCATTATGTCACAACATAGATTTGAATACATTTGGATATTATTTGCAAATTTTTTTGGAACAATCCACAGTCACGGATAGATCGCATACTTACGACTACGTCACAGCATCGTTCAACGCGCTTAAAGACATTTTCTCTTCAAAAAATAACACACTAGGTATATCCATGTACATATACGTATATGCGGTATACATATAGCTCATGGCAAGCGTTCGGTGTCGACTTTTATTCACCAAGTGTTCACTTCAAAAGTTAAAAATAAAAAGCAGATAGAAATCAATGTGCATTGAGGTGTTGAATGTATAGTCCCAACTCGTTAGCCGTCGCTCCCGTGAAGCCTATCTGACCGTTGAACCGCGAAGGCGATTCGACGATAAATTCACAATATCCGGCGCTAACTCGGCCGCCGTATCGCCTCAAATTGTCTGTTATGTATGACAGGTGTGGAAGTGATCGAATTTTAATATTGTATTTATAAAAGAAATTCCTGTATTGGCTATGAAAGCGAATTGTCACTATATAAATATGCCCGTACCTATAAATAACATACTTTCAGTCAATAACGCAGTCAAGCAAACATTAAGCTGTGTCCCGCGTCTTCCCAACAAAGTATGTTTTACGAGTAAGTTAAAATACTATTTGGTGTTGTTTTGCTTCCAGATATACATGAGACTATTTATTTGTATTAAAGAAAGTGAGATGACATGCAAACCGTATTCTGTTTAGCAATGGACCTTCACAATTAGTAAAACTCGAAATAACAACAAGGTGATTGGATATTACAGGCTAGTGGTCAATACGTGTAAAATGGGCACGAGTCTTCTCTCAGAATGAGAGAGTTTTAGGCCATAGTCCACCGCGCTGGCCAAGTGCAAATTGGTGGACTAAAATGCGTGCCACCTTTTATATGCTGCTTAGGTGTAACGATCAATATCTAATAAGAATATGTATTAAATGCATTTACCGTACGTTAACCGTCTTACCGTCAACCATACTCCCAACTCTGAAAATTATGCACGATAGGCACGCTATGCACACTAAAAAATTATCATTGTTTACATTTTACTTTGAAATTACTAGACAGATTGTTCATTGATCATTTTAATAAAAAGGCGAGCAGCACCGAGCAAACTAACGGTTAACAACGCAACGAAGATTAATGCGCGCCGATATATCATTCGCGACGGAAGGTGTGCGAAGTTCCACGATAAACTTTTTAAAGACTCTCAGTTGGTACTCGTATATCGTGCTGAAAAATTGTGTACCAAGGGTCGCCCGCCCTGCGGCTCGCCGATAAAGCGGGCGGCGAAAAAATCGCGAGTATTTGTTAAAGTAGACCAGATATTTGTCACGCCGTGATGCGACAACTTCGGTAATTGCCCCCTTGATTCGCGCGCCACTGATACTGCGCCCGAGCGATAACTCGAAAGTTGGCTACGTTTTAATAATGTGATGTGAGTGGATTCTGAGATACGAGAAGTTTAGAGATGATTCTGTTACTTCACGCGGCTTTTTTAAAGTTTGTTATGGGCAATGTTTACATGGTGTTTGCAAACAGAGCAAGTAGTGTTAGGAAGTCGATGCTAATGTGCCACAAACTATTCTAAATTTGACCGTTTAGATACCTATGTATATGCAATGCAATACAATTAATTTACAGGCAATGCCTAAATCTTACAGATTCAAAATAAAGAGTGGACATGAAACGTTTTTTCATTTTGTATTTATTTACCAAAAACTCATCTACGATTAAATATAGATGAAAGAAGATTCGTAAGTGTATCTCTAAAGTAGCAAATATTTTTTAAGATAACTAAATAAATTCTTTTTATGTACATATAAATTCAGTTGAGTCGCAAGGGTCGCAAAACATACATTAAAATAAAAATTCAAACTCGCAAAACAAGGAGTAATTACAAAACTCCATTATCCAGAACTATCCTGTTCCACAAAAAATGGCCTGCATCCTTCAAAAGATCACAAAGGTGGCGTATGCCTCCGGGCGGTGACTTTATTAAACTTTTTAGCAATTGCTTTTTCCCCGGAGTTGAGCAACTGCGGATAAATTGCCCAGCGATAAGTCAGCCAAACGAGGTTAATACATTAAACAGAGTTTAAGCTGAGTTTGTTAACTTGGTGGCCCCGGGCCGTACCCTTAGTTTAGGGAAATAATGAAGGTTGTTCGTTTATTTGTACGTAAAATGGGGAACTAAAAATTAGAGTTTAGCATCAGTGTTACTATGTTAAGCTTTCAGTTACATTAAATAACTAATTCTAATTTATTGGTTTTCCGATTATGCGTCTCATACACCGCTTCTTAAATCCTATTGCTGGGAACGACTCGCCGCTCAAATATAGAAGTACTGTATAGCAACACGCTACTTGGATATTTGATACATTTGAGAGGTTAGGCAACTGTAATCATTTTTACAATTTTTTTAATAGGATTAAGTATATTTAAGAATTGTGGACATATATTATATTTTCGAAATTTACATCTAGGTACATCAAATACAAAACTTACGAAAATGATATCTGATAAGTTTTAATTTTTTTTTGTCGAAACTTTACATATAAAAATAAGTAAATTACCGATTTTTGAGCTAAGCAGCATAAACCAGAATGAAGGTAGAAAAACCTTTTTCGCAATCTTCGCTAATTAGCGCAGAATCCTTTCACTGAAGGTGCGATATTGAAATGTATGTAAAGCTCCCACTGACGGACATAAATCGCGTCCGTATCGCGTCATTAGCGAACCGGGCGGGAATGGCACGCTTTATCTAGTTTTTAAATTCAAATTTAGTGTTGCCTATTCTATAAAAAGACATAGAATTGAAGGTAACTAGGACATATCGTATAGGTAAAAATCTTGGTCGATCGTCCTCAGCGTGACTACTATCACACCTATGTCTGCCTTGTGGTGGGAATGGATTTGGATAGAATGACGTAGGTAGGTATTCCCTGTAAGTTGAAGTTACATGTTACTATATCTCAAGAGCAGTGATAGCCTAATGGTTGAAACTTGCCCTCTCAATCGGGAGGTCCGAGGTTCAAACCCAGGCACGCACCACTGATTTATGTGCGTATTATACATTGATTATCACTGCTTTTCGGTGAAGGAAAACATCGTGAGGAAACCTACACACCCGAGAGTTCTTTTAAAAAAAAAAAAGTTCTCGGAGGTGTGTGAAGTCCAGAAGTCCACCAATTCGCACTTGGCCAGCGTGGTGGACTATGGCCTAAACTCTCTCATTCTAAGAGAAGACCCGTGCCCAGCAGTGGGACAATAATGGGTTGACGACGACGATATCTCAAATAAGCCTTTTAATCATCTTTTACGGTCACAACGTAAACATGAGACATCGCTACTTTCTTAATATAAAAAATCTAAATAAATAACCTACAACGATCTTCTTAGTAGGTTTCGCGCAATACTTAACATATTTTCCCCTTTTTAAATTTCTATTGAACGTAATGTGCTACACACGTTAATGTTTCCTATATAAATCTTATTGACGAATCCAACTAATGACAGTGCGCATTACTTACGTATATTAAGAATGTACTTGCTTATTCAGGAATCTCAGGATACATGATGTATGGCGCTGTACTTACCTGAAACAGAAAATTTATTATTTCAGAAAATGTACTCAAAAAATCTTTTCTTGTGAAATTATATACAAGAGTATATAGGTAATGGTTTAACGGAAGATTGTTTATTAGTGTACTTGAGACTTATATTATTAAAGTGCTTACAATAATTATATTATTATTACATAATTAAAGCCGAAATATTATCTATATTAAAATTTTACTATTGATCTTTTAAAAGTTTAACATTTGTAGTTATTGTTTGAAGAGAAAGAAAATCTGTGCAATTTATAAAAAAAATATTTTGATTCATTGGGTAATATTGAAATAATAAGTATGGACTGCGACCCGCGAGACCCGCTCTTGTTGTTTATGTACATAATGATTACAGATTATCAAATTATAGAACATTGTGCATCAAATCGTACCTTATACTGCTTTGGTCCAATAAAATGAAATAAAATAGAATAAAAATATTATCTAGTATATAAAATTTCCATGTCACAATGTTAGTTACCGTACTCCTCCGAAACGGCTTGACCGATTTTTACCAAATTTTATATACGTATTCAGAAGGTCTGAGAAACGGCCAACATCTATCTTTCATACCCCTTCAGGGTTGTCCACCCTTAACATTTTTTTTATTTTTTATATGGCAAAACAACGTTTGTCGGGTCAGGACTTTTTTGAACGTTTTTGAACTATAAAATTAGTAATGTAACATACAATGAAAATTACTGCGATATTATGGGTGGCATAATTTTGTGTTAAGCGAAACAAAACATATATTGTGAATTGGTCACTTCAAACAAGATATCTACGGTCGTGTAGTGTAAATCTACGGACCGATAGCATTAAAAACTAATCTATTAAATATCAAAAGCATATTGGCACGTGTGGTATGAATACATTATCAGGAAGCTGCGGAAGTAGGGGAGTGAGTACCCATAAAACACGAGGATCCAGAGGGTACACGCGTCGCCTCTCAACATATCCCTTTGTGGAGGGCCCTAAAGATTTATATTAGATATATCTTGTTATAATATAAAATAAAATAACTAGTTAAATTCATAATTAAATAACACATGTCAACTTTTACAAGATTTTTGGAATATACAGGAAAAAAATATTATTACATGTCGTCAACCTATTACTTCTCTCAGAATGAGAGAGTTTAGGCCATAGTCCACCCTGGCCAAGTGCGAATTGGTGGACTTCACACACACGAAAATCAGTGATAATTAATTTCTAATAATAAATAATGCCACTGAAATTAGTGCAATGTTTTATGATTGCAATCATGTTAAATAAGGCTCTTTAACTATTTTATTAAGAGTAGGTAGGTACCTACTGTAAGAACTTAAAGAAGAGTTAATAGAATGTATACGTAAATGCTTATTAATATAAATTTGACGACCTGCATGGCGCAGCGGTTACCGTACCGGTCTGACACGTAGTGGGTCCCAGGTTCGATTCCCGGCCAGACAGGTATCTGAATGATGAGTTTGGATTCTTGTTCTGGGTCTGGGTGTTTGTGTATTCGTCTTTGTGTATATCAATGGCACCTACGACACAGGGGAAAATCCTACGGTGGGGCTATGAGTGTATAAAACGTTTTTATAAAAAAAATAAAAAAAAAAAACAAATATAAAAAAAAATTAAAGAATTCTTCCAAATAGCAACATATAATGATTCATTTTACAGCGGACTCTTTCAACAGTTCTATCAACTTCTGTTTTGTTGTCTACTATTCACCCAATTGAAACACGCATTCTCTGACTCGGTGGTCTGAAGAGAATTTCGTTGTACACAAGCACCAAATATAACACGGAATGCATCAAACGTTCTAAATACAGATATTTACTTAATTAAAATTACGATATTGCTTTTCTTATCTGCATTATTTACAACAGAGAAGTATAACGGACGCTACCAGATTTTAAAATTTATCGAATGTTTGCATCTAATTTATTCCATTTAAAAATCAGATTAGTTCCAAAATAACTACAAATCGTTTTAAAACGGTAAAAACAATTCATTAGCAGTTATCGATTAATAATATATCACGCGGTTACTTTAATAAGAACTAAAGGGAGTAGATCAGTAGATATTGAGGTGAAATGTTTCGAATAATACCTTAATGACACGTCACACTGCGAGCGAGAGGATATAATCGAATTAAATTGGATTAAATTATTCATTGATTAGGTTATCCCGTATTTCCGCGACGAGAATAGGGCTAGCGCATCCTCTGCCTGTCATAAGAGGCGACTAAAAGAGGCTTTCAAGGTTGTTGATGGTAAGAGCTCCCACTCGGACCATCCAGCCAAGTGACCCCAGGAAGGACGATGGTATGTGTGGCCTTATGCCGTCGTCAACACCGAGAGGCACGGTGAGCATCAATGGGTCACCAGGGAAGGGTCTAAACGGGGCATTGCGCTCGGAGGACTCTGGTTGTGTTCTGTTGGTTGTTGTGATACCGGAGTCCTCCACGTAGCGCCGAGGACGGCCACCGCGGGGGTTTTTTGAGGTAAAAATCCCACATTACCCGGCATTACTTCCACAGCGGCAGGTGCCTTTTGAAGGTTTTCCCCTCGATAAAAAAAATACGTTATTCTCGCGACTCCGCCTAATTCGGTCAAGCTTATAGACGGTAATGAGTATTCCAAATAAATAAACATAAATTATGTGTGTGCTAAATTTCAACAAAAGTAGTAAGTGAGCCCCGATGGAGAGAGCGAGTAGTTTTAAAAGAAGATTAAAATATCGATTTGTATCTCGTCAACCCATTATTGTCCCACTGCTGGGCACGGGTATTCTCTCAAAATGAGAGAGTTTAGGCCATAGTCCACCGCGCTGGCCAAGTGCGAATTGGTGGACTTCACATACCTCCGATAACTTTGTTTTAAAGAAAGTTCCTGGGTTTGAACCTCGGAACTCCCGATCGAGAGGGCAATTTTCAACCAATAGGCTATCACTGCTCTACTATAAGGCTATCACTGCTCTGCCGATTTGTATTGTATAACATATATGAAACTCTTTTTCGATTAGTAGCGATTGGTGAAACAAGTGTATTATGTTAGGAAATCGATTTTCCCGATCGATTACATGTGAAATATTCGGGTGGGCTTGTAATGGCGGGTGTCGCAACAAGATGGTGGTCACAAATTGGTAGATAGAAGCAAACGAGCGTGCCTAACGCATTCTTACGATTTAAAAACGGTGAAGATTCTAACCTGAGGTACTATTTTATTGCTTTATTTGAGTGTCTGTTATGTTTTGGTTATACATATTGTTTTTGAAATTGGAAATATGGAAAGTTGGAAATCTGCATTATTAAAAAGTAACTTAAAAATAAATTCGATTTAACCAACATATGACTTCGTCAATAAATTTTACTTATTTTAATACGGCCAGTGAGCACCTATACTTAAAGACTTATTTTAGAATTAATTTAAACTTAGATCTTTTCAAGCGCGTTAATCCTAATAAAGAAATCAAAAAGAAAACTTTATATTTCATTTTTTAAAATATTTTTTTAAATATAAGTATTGGATTTAGCGTTAATAAATAAGTACCTATATTATACACATATAAAGTTCTTCGATATGCTAGATTAGGTCGGAATCAAGAATCCTCTGCATGCCAGACCGGTACCGTAAACATTCCGGTGCTAAGAAACTAGTCACTCACAGGTTTATATTACACACAGCTATAATTTGTTAACAACTTAGCGCCCGAAGCCATGTCACCTGATATCCTTATCGAATTTACCAAAATCGACTGGAAATTTCTATAAAAAGTAATTTAGATGTGATCTGTGCCACCTGATAGCGTTTATTATCTGTATCGATAGAATGACGGACAATTTGTATGTAAATGGCCGTGTTAAAGTGCTAAGCAAGGTCTTTACCGTGTCTAAGGTAAGCATATTTTAGTAACTAATTTTGAACGTAAATCGAATAAGGATAGTGACATAGTCAGTATTTTGGGTTTACCCCAAGATATATTACTGGTAATTTTATTTTACGAAAAAACAAATAAGTAAGTTTAAACGATATTTTACAAGAAATTGTAAACACATGATTTTAAAAGTATGTTTTTTTATGTTGAGTATATGATTTTAAACATTTTATGAAAATAAATAATCATTACATATTTTGATGGGTATAAAATAGGGAATGTTACACCTTTTAAAATAGTTATGTCATGGCCAATCGATTTGTTGCTTACGTAGTTTATTTTTTAACAAAAATGTAAGTAATGATTTTACATTTAACTATCAATTACATACAATTCTCTCTTATCGCTTCAATCTCTTATCGCTGTCGTTAATATATTTCTTAAAGTTACATGTTGTTGAATAAAGAAATGCATCCCGACAAAAATAAATGTAAGTATAATATAATTAAGTCGTAAGAATAATATAATTAAATTAAATGTGAACGAGGTATGTGTTGACAAGTAGGTACTTATATTATTTATTATCCTGATCATATCATCCTTAAATTCTTTCATAAAATACTTTATTAAAATTTTATTACAACTCTTTGTGTACCTGCATTGCCGTGTGTTAATTCGATACTCCATTAAATTTGTTTATAATAATTTAAGCTGATCTGTGAATGGTGTTAAGTTCACACTTGGTAATTAATGTATGATAATTAGCTGCAATGACACTTCACGGTTTTCATCGAACACGGTTTTAATGGCTGTACATTAATTTTACGAAATATTTAACCGACTTTAAAATTATTGGTAAAAGTAAAAAAAAAAATAACTAAGAATAATATTGATTAAACCTCAACTATCCTGTTTTTATAAATGTTAATTGTAATTTTGAGCTGATTTTGGAAACCTATTTAAAGATTCAACTTTTAAGGAGTTCCTCTTAATTTCTACATAAAATGTCGCCGGTGTTTTGGAAACCATGCCTCATACGGTAATTTTACATGGTTTATTTTATTAAAAATTTTTCATATATGAAAAGATGTGGTGTATTTTTTTATTTTATAGCATTGCAACATGTAATTTAAAACAAAGACTATAACGTAAAAAAGTTTAAATAAAAAAAAATACATAGATAATAATTATACGGTTAGTACGCGTTATAACGTACAATTCTATAAAAAGGAAAAGAAACGAATTTAAACATATTATTTTAATCCATTTACATACACGTGATAATAGAGCAAGAATAGCCTAATGATTGAAACTTGCCCTCACAATCGCGAGGTCCGAGGTTTAAACCCAGGCACGCAACACTGATTTATGTGCGTATTAGAAATTAATTTTCACTGCTTTTCGGTGAAGGAAAACATCATGAGGAACAACCGAGAGTTCTTTAAAAAAAGTTCTCGGAGGTGTGTGAAGTGCACCAATTCGCGCTTGGCCAGCGCGGTGGACTATGGCCTACACTCTCTCATTCCGAGAGAAGACCCGTGCCCAGCAGTGCGACAATATTGGGTTGACGATGATGATACGTGATAATTATCACAAATTTATATAATGTTCATTTTTGTTCAAATAGTACGAATTAGTACCCACCTTTATCTACAACAGCTACCATCAACACACAAGTGTTGTTTAATCACTGTCAAATATTCCTTATCGGGTGATAACATTAATTTCATTTTTATTACACGACATTTATCGACAGATTACAAGATATAATTTGTAATTATAAAAGATAACAATATTTTATCGCAATTGTTTGTAATCTGCCCTGAACATTAACTTGTTATCTTTTATTTAACAAAAATCGATCGTTGTGTTCATAAAATTAGGCATATTTTTATTTCAAGCTTGTTAAAGGTATTAATGAGTAGTATTAAGTAATGATCGATGAGATATCATTCTAGGTTTTTCCTGTACTTTTGTAATCCTAACCCTTATCAATGGATATGGATTATACAATTATAATACAAGTATTTATCAATAATCTATAAATATACCGGATCTGTTGAACTTTGTCCTCCTGACGTAACACAGACATATGTTCTTCGTGGTTCATAAGTGTTTGAGTAGGAACTCAAACACTTATGATATTCCTATATCAAAATTTTGCTTTTGCTCCAGTAATACGCAAGACCGCAAGCTTAATAACATTTTTGCAGTTTCATAATGCAACATTAACCTTAAGTAGAGATCATTGAAGAGAAGAGAATAGCTCTTAAAACAATCAAATAATTTATTTTTATCAAATTGAAAAGCAAATGAGCATGCAAAGCAAGGATACCCTTTCAACGAAACGCAAGAACTGCTTCACGGTAGAAATACGGAATAAATCGAAATAGGTGTGGCGGCTTTATCACCTTGTGTTTTGCTATTATTTTATGTAAGAAACAAATGCTACTGAACAGAACAAAGTTTTTTAAGGTTGTTCTATAATACTAATGCAGTTGTATTGCTAAATTCTGCAAATTAAAAAAGTAAAATGCCCATGATAAAGATATTTCAATATTAAATTTTCAACTAATGTTATTTTTGACTATTATTGTTGTCCACCAATTCGCACTTGGCTAGCTCGGTGGACTACGGCCTATAACTCTCTCTCTCATTCTGAGAGAAGTGCCCAGCAGTGGGACAATAATGGGTTGACGAGAGTTATTTTTGACGTACCACGCAACAATGATCTTTTTAATACTTCTTTAAAAGGCTCAACTCTTCGGTTAAAAAGATAAATATTCCACGATTAAAAAAATATTTTTGACCATATGACTTATTTGCACCTTAAGTCTGTTTTACCACAGGGTGTAGTTATTTTAAGTCTTTCCGGCCATAGCTACAGTTCAAAACTCGACTTACACAGCATTCGCATCTAAACCAGATAAGAAATTAACGAGGCAAATGATTACGTTATTGATTGAAAACAAACCGTGGCCGGTGCGTCGCGATACGCCGATAACGGCCGCCTTATCGCCGATGGAGTTTAGTGCTCTGTAATACCAGCACCAATTGAAATCTCAACATTGCAATGGCGATTGCTCTTACAATAACTTAAGGCACATTAGAATTATGATGAAGGTGGTAGAACCAGTGTAGTTCGACCGGGGAAGTACCACCGCCACACATATTTCTAGCGTGAAGCATTTCTTGCGTTTCGATAGAAGGATGTGGTTGCCGGCACACTTTTACATGAGGCGACCATCATAGTCCTCGGGAGTAGCAACGCATCTGTGTTTGACTTCAGATAGAACCCATGCTCTGTATGAATTTGATTACAGATGTCCATGAGCGGCAGTGACCACTTACCATCAGGTGGCCTGCATGCTCGTTTGCTACTTCAGACAAATAAAAAAAAAGTAAAAAAAAAACGAGATGCTAATTTTAGAATTGTATCCAAAAATCACACATCTACACAGATTTTTTTATTAAATAATGCAATCATCAAGGACGCATTTACAATTTCGATATTTTCGGTCATCTTACTCGTACTTATAAAGATTTAAGTCTTTTTGACCACAGATTGTAGACAGATGAAGGTTTTTTTGACCAAAAGATAATGAATTTAAGTCTTTCCGACCACAGAATACCAAGATTTAAATGAAGTTTAGTTTTATACAGCATCCAATCTTAAACAAGAGGAATTAACAAGGCAAATGATTGTGTTATTGATTGAAAACCGTGGCCGATGTCGTGCACTGATAACGATCGCCTTATCAACGGTGGAGTTTTGTATCGCTCTGGGATTGCAACACAAATTGAAATCTCGAAACCTAGCCATCTTTGATTACTTTAAGATAACTGGTGCTCTTTCTTAAAGTGGTAGAGTCCATGTGAGAGATTCTACTCACACCTATTTCTAGCGTGAAGCAGTTCATCAATTTCCTTGGAAGGGTATAACTGCTGGCTGATTTAAATACGAGGGGACCTAGCCATCAGGAGTGGCAATCATCTGTAATTGTCTTCAGGTAGAACCATAGTACTCTATGAAGTTGGTATAAATGTCTGGCGGTAGTGACTACACAAATGATATTTCAAATTTATTAAAAAAAAGTGACACAAAACTGACACAGAACTAATAATTCATATTTCAAAATAATGATACAAAATGTTGCAATTGACAACCCGCGTGGTCTAACACGTAGTGAGTCACGGGTTTGATTCCCGGGCAGATAGGTATCTGAATGAGGAATTCAGATTCTGGTTCTGGGTCTGAGTCTTTGTGTGTGTCCATGGCACCCACGACACAGGAGAAAATCCTATGGGGGGGGGGGGGGGCTGGGGGGGGGGGTGCTATGAGTGTAGAAAGCGTTGTTCATCTCAATGCTCTCTAACCCAGTGTTAAGTGATAATATTAATAAAACGATGTGATATAAATATTGCTGAAAAGTGACAAATACGAGTAAAGGGAAAAAATATTCTATTATACAATTATTTCATGTCATTATCATTAATTCGTATATAATAATATTTATACATAATATTTAGATATAAAGACATAAAGCATATACCCGCGACATAAAGAACTAAAATGAAACACTTAATATTGATCTTTTTATATTCTATGAGTATATGGATGCACGGGTATATCAATATATGTTATATCGATACTCGTTTATCTCGATAACGATAACGCATCTCAGATCGCAAGTGATATGCGATATGCTACTGATATTTAAAGATTCTGTGTCAATTTTACGATAATTTATTCGACATAGTAACGTGGGTACAAAGTCTCAGGTTAATTGTCATTCAGGCGATGATGATTTCTGGAGTTTAAATTCAAGTGGCTCCGGGTCTTGATGTGTATCACACCCACGTATGTCTTTTTTTTTTTTTTTTATTTGACTGAAGTAGCAAACGAGCATGCAGCCCACCTGATGGTAAGTGGTCACTGCCGCTCATGGCCATCTGTAATCAACTTCATACAGAACATGGGTTCTATCTGAAGTCAAACACAGATGCGTTGCTACTCCCGAGGACTATGATGGTCGCCTCATGTAAAAGTGTGCCGGCAACCACACCCTTCTATCGAAACGCAAGAAATGCTTCACGCTAGAAATAGGTGTGGCGGTGGTACTTCCCCGGTCGAACTATACTGGTTCTACCACCTTCAAAATGTCTTTGTGTGTATCATACAAACAGTGCAGGAAATCGCTTAACAAATATTAAAGTTCAGTAAAATTGGTCTGGTGAAAGAGAGAAATTAAAAATCTACGGGCAATCTAACTTATAGGGCAAAGTCGAATGTGTGAAAAAATTTCAAGATTATCGGTCCATTACCCTTATAAGCCACCCTTAAGGAGGGGTGTAATAGTCACTGCATCTGGCATGATGACTGCAGTGGGCGTTGATGGCAGACATAAAGACGCTGCTGATCATCTAAAGGATTATGTCCCTTAATCGCTAAGAAATTCATGGAAAAGAGAGAGTGGTGGTAAACTGGAACACTACACATTGGAACTACACGACGTTAAGTACAACTACATTGTCTGGGGTAAATTATAAGGAAGGAGGCATTTTGACTTTCAATAAATTGCTTGTTATAAATTAATATAATCATTACCTATAACTAGGAAAGAAAATATCGTAACAAAAACCTACATCATACAGTTCTTAATAAAGTCTTGAATGTGTTTGAATTCCATCAATCTGTACTTAGCCAGTAGGAAAGGTAGAATATAGATACTGTATATACTATGGCCTAAAGCCAAGTATTTTTAAAACAAAACATCTATATATTAATACGTGAAGCAAAAAACTATTGATTCGTTTTTAAGATACTTGCCGCAGACGGAGCAGTATGAAATTACGCACGGTTATAGTTGATGTAGAGAAAGATTACGCAATGCTAATATTTTTTTCAAATAATGCATAAAACATACTTAAAATCAACTAAAAACATAGCACACACTACCTTGCAATTGACACAAACACATACATAATAAACGAAATAGAACATTCAATGTCTTACGCTGAAAACACATAACGACAAAAATGTCAGATGTCTTTGTCAAAATACCCGCTATTGCTTTTAAATGCAGCTTAGCTAGTTAAACCTCTTTTACCTTTAACGGGTGTGTTCAAGAAAACTTTAAAATTATTACAATCTATTTGTATTTGTGAAATATTCGTGCTACTTTGGAAGATATGAAGTTTAGTTTTTTAATTTAAATTACGGTCGAGTTGCGACGGGTGACTCGTCTATTTAATTAGGTATTCACACAGCTTGATTTGTTCTGAACAAAACTGCCGGTAGTAATATATTACTGCACCCTAAGATCCAGAAAGTTTAATCAGATTTGATAGTGTAGTCTAGACTAGAGACTTAGAAACTACTTTTGAAGAGAACTAAGTCTAAACTGAGTGTAGATTTGTTTAAAGTTCTCCGTCAGTGCCGTGAACTATTTCGAGATTACTTTTATCAAAATTAAAAAAAAACTGTAATGGTATGTGGTCGATAGTTGTGTTTTACAAAATACATAAATAAAATAAAATAAATAAAAATAGTACAAAAATCCCTGGGTTCTAGATTGCTAGGCAGAAGTAATCTTACCTTTACCGGTAGATGGCGCAGTGACTATGTTTTCTTAAAACTATTGTTTGTCGCTGGGGTTTATGAAACGAATACATAATTAAATTAAATTTTATCCCAATCACAGAACCATCTATTGGTTGTATTATTAATTTTAAATGTTATATTTAGATAATACTAGTTAAACCCCGCAGCTTCGCCCGTGTTAACAAAAATCGAATGTCCCGTGGGAATAAGATATTTTCCCACAATAAAAAGTAGCCTATATGTTAATCCAGAGTATCAACTAACTCCCTACCAAATTTTATGAAAATCGCTCCAGCCATTTACACGTGCAGAAGTAACAAACATACACAAACTCTCGCCTTTATAATGTTAGTATGAAGTATGATTTATCTTGACAATATCTGGGGGTACGGCAGTGCCCCTAACAAGTCGAGCAAAAATCGGCCCTTCTTTTTTCGAAGCAATATTTTACAGCTAACGTTTTATTATATCAGCACCGTACTTTTATTTTTGTCAATTGTTATACATAAGAATTTCTATTTCTATCTTTAACATGCTGCAACCGTAAACGGAACCTCACAGCTTATCTAGAATAAATAGAAAATTCCCCTCAAGCAACAGGAGCTATTGCAGTACAAACTAATTGTAGTCAAAGGTGCCTTTATCACAACAAATACCGGTTGGCTTGCTCAGATAAGGCCCGTACGCGAATTATCTATTGCTTCTAAAACAGTTTACTGCTGTAGATAAAAATAAATATGGTAGAAATTCCGATAGCTATTCAAATAGGCGATAACGTTTACACGCGCACTTATTTTTGAAGTTTCTATGTAGAATGCAGCGCTTAATTATTAAATCACTAAGTGAAATGTCATCTTTGTCATCTATGTCATCAGGGAAGGATATTGCCAGTGAGAGGAGTCCACTATATATTACCTTTCTAGGAAGAAATCGTCGGTTGCCGCGTATGGCGCCTAGTACGTTTGAAGATGTAAACAAAGCGCAAAATAGATTAGAAAATATTCTTAGTATTGTAGACAACGGGACATGTTCTTTGGAACTTTTAACATAGTAAAACGGCAACATACGTGGAATTATAAACGTAGAACGTAGGTATATGGTTCCACTGGGGAGATACTATCGCAACACCTATTTTTAACGTAAAACAATTCTAAAACGATCATCTAAGTCTTCCGAAACAGCAACACATTTATAATTTACTTTAGGTAAGAACCCGTGTCACTACATAGTATAAAACTTAAGTCGCTTCCCGCTGTGTGTCCCTATGTATACTTAGATCTTTAAAACTACGCTACGGATTTTCAAGCAGTTTTTTTATCTATAGACTGATTCAAGAGGAAGGTTTGTATATATGATCATTTTAGATTTTTGACTTTTAGGCGTAACACAGTTCACCGGGTCAGCTAGTTATATATAAAGGTGCAGAGAGATGTCCACAGGCGGCAGTGGCCACTTGCCGTCAGATGGATTGCTCTTTTACTACATCATTTTTATTAAATAACTCGGTTAATACATATCACGAAGACGTATAATGTAAGCGTCTCTTGCGCAAATGGCAAATGAAGTAAGGCTGCATCACATCATCAGATTCTAGAAAATATGTGGTCAATTTGTTATTTAAATCAATATACCTACTACAGTGAATTGCCAGGAATTGCATCAATATTTCTAGTTTTTTATATTATATAAAATACTCTATTATTTTAAATTAAATTAATAACATTATGACGTACGTAATATATAACATAACATTTCAATTTACGACGCATTTATGTACAAGCCGGTTCTGTTTGGAAAACAAAATTGAAAGTTATATTTTTTATTTTGGAAAATCTTATACTATTCCCGGAACATAGGGATTACAATAATATATAGAATTGGAAAATGTGATAAGTATATGGTTCACATTTATCTTATTTTACATGCTCGGAGTAATATCAGTCATAAGATATGCTTTATTAAAATAACATGCAAAGTTTCTATAACGTTTCTATTACTTCCTGTATAGTAAAAAAAAATTTTAAACAAAAAATACAACCGACTTCCATGCCACATAAAAGTAAAAAATAATTTAAATACATGTTGGTTTAGAGCAAACACAGTTCTTAGTCCATAGTCCCGAAGTCGGCGCTTACCATATTTTGCTGGATCATGACGAAACTACATGTATCTTATATGAGCGCCGACTTCGGGACTATGTACTAAGAACTGTGTTTGCCCTAAACCAACATGTATTTAAATTATTTTTTACTTTTATGTGGCATGGAAGTCGGTTGTATTTTTTGTTTAAAATTTTTTTTTTCACGCTTTTCAGTCACGATAAAATCAGTTATGGCTGTTGCTAGTCGTCCGCTAACCGGATGAATAAAATTAATTATTCGTCCGATTTTCGGATGAATAAAATTATGTGCTGACGTCATCATATAAAATAGACTTCTTTGACACAACCGGTCGGGGGCGCTACCGCGCCCCCTCCCTTAGATTCTGAATTGGAAAAATCTGTTCGAACCTAACCTAACCGAATAAAACAACTTTTTCTGAGTAAACATTTATTTAAAGAATAGACCTATAATTATCAATATTTAAAGTAGAAAAAGTAATATAAACCTTATAACTCAGAGTATAATTCAACTGATACTGATAAAAATAACCCATCCAATTTAAAAAGGTTGGTAGTACTCTTGCATCTTTCAGGTAATTGTATCCAAAGTGGAATTTTTTATCATAATTATATCCTCTCCGAAACTCATTGTTGGTATTGTGAACAACAACATTATGTATACGTAAGCACAATATGGCCGATGCCTACGGTTTAAACTTGAAGGACCCCAGCATTATCAGGGTTGAGGAGTTGAAGGTCAAAATTATCATGTCATATCTTTGCTTAGTAATCTCATTACATATACGTAAGCACCATATGGCCGATGCTTATGGTTTAAACTTGCAGTGCCCTGCATCATCAGGGTTGAGGAGTTGAAGGTCAATTTTCTTATCATACGTCTTTGCTTTGTAAATATATTACATATCCATAAGTATCAAATGGCCAACGCCTATGGTTTAAGCCTGAAGTACCCCTGCATCATCAGGGCCGAAGAGTTGAAGGTCAAAATTGTCATGTCATATCTTTTTTATGTAATCTCATCGCATGCACGTAAGCAACAGATCCCCAACTTCTATGGCTTGGGCTTACAGTACCCTGCATCATCAGGGTTGAGGAGTTGAAGGTCAACTTTTTTATCATACGTCTTCGCTGTGTAAATATATTACATACCCATAAGCATCAAATGGCCAACGCCTATAGTTTAAGCCTGAAGTACCCCTGCATCATCAGAGTTGAGAAGTTGAAGGTCAAATTTTTCATCTTATATCTTTGCTTAGTAATCTTATCAGATATACGTAGCGATCATGTAGCTAACGCCTATAGTTTAAGCTTGAAGCACCCCAGCATCATCAGGATTGAGGAGTTGAAGGTCCAATTTTCCACCGTATACAACCATTTTTCTAATGTTTTACCTTACATTTTTTTAAATATCATTTTGAATGCGTAAGATTGAAATAGCTAAGTTTTATGGCTTAGGCATTCAATACCCCTGCATCATCAGGATTGAGGAGTTGAAGGTCCAATTTTTCGTCGTATACCTTTGCTTAGCAATGTTATTACAAATCCGTGAGCAACAAATGTCTAACGTGTATGGTTTAAGCCTGCAGTACCCCTGCATCATCAGGGTTGAGGAGTTGAAGGTCAAATTTGTCATCGTACATCTTTGCCTTGCTATCTTATTATATATCCGTAAGCACTAAATGGCCATCACCTACGGCTTGGGCTTACAGCACCCTGCATCATCAGGGTTGAGGAGTTGAAGGTCATTTTTTTTATAATATGTCTTTGCTTAGTATTGTTATAACATACCCATAAGCACCAAATGGTCAACCCCTATGGTTTAGGCTTGAGGCACCCCTGCATCATCAGGATTGAGGAGTTGAAGGTCAAATTTTCATCACATGTCTCTGCTTAGTAGTCTTGTTACATATATGTAAGCACCAAATAGCTAATGTTATAGTTTAGGATAGCTGTAACCCTGCATCATCAGGATCGAAGAGTTGAAGGTCAAATTTTTCGTCAACCTATATAAGCACAGATATACAGGGTGTAAATGACAGCGTACCGAATATTAAAAATATGGATTCCTGACACGATTCTGGTGCTTATGGCGTTGGAATTTTTCATCGGATTTTCCTCGGATTTTCCATTTTTTTATGCACTTTTTTTTACAAACTTTGGTAGTATTTCAATACTACTGCATAATGCAACATGAATTTAAAAGAAAAACACTCATTATAGTGTTTTTCACGAAAACTAGCAATGTATAATGAATGCGCTATCAGCTGTTCGACGTCCGGTCAATGACGCCGCGCGGCTGAGGCCGTGCGGCGGGCCGCCCCGCGCTCCGCCGCACCGACTTCCACCAATTTAGGAACCAAGTTTCCAAAAAACATTCAATACCTAATTCAAACATTTTAACGCAAATAATAACTGAAAACATTATTCGGAAAAATACTAAATACCTATTCTTTTGTTTATTTTTGTGTACCTAATGATTGAAAACTTCTTCATTTATTTAGGGCAAATAAAAATAAATCACAAATAATGATTAACATTTTAACGTATTTGTTTCAGAAGCAAACATAAGGGAAACATCATTAAAGAAATGATGTAGGTACATAAGTATCATGCAAAATTCTATTCCACATACACAGTACACTCACACATACAGCGCGGTGCGGCTCTTCAGTCCTTTGCCGAAAGGCGGGATTAACGCCGCACACAGAATAAACAATAAAAAGATAACTCAATGTGGCTAATAAAGTACTTGTTCTCCGTAGGTCATGTACTCGAGATGATGAGTTAGTTTCTGTGATAAGAATATCAATAGTTATTGATTGATATTATAATAGCTTTTAATACTTTCGTTTTTTTTATGTTGTATGTTGTTATTTTATGAAATTTTAATTTTATTTAAAGTATTTAGAATCTTGAAGTAAACCAGTCTAATTTGAACTAACATGAATAATGTTTATAATGTATCTAATTTGGTATTTTATTAAAATTACAAAACAACGAGTGGACAAGTAAAAGTAATTGATTTGTCAGTTTTAAGTTAAAGGTTGTGTCATATCTGAATTTAATTGAATCTGTGTAATGCACTCGCTTAGTAGTAACTCGTCACGGAGCGGCGTATTGGCGGTTTTCTTTGATAGTTCGGATATTATTTAAAATTTGAAAAATTGTCACAGTTCGTGATTTTCGCTTGCGGAAGACGGATGCTCTGCAAATTTCGGTTTCGTGTTAGTCGTGTCGTGTGTGAACTGTTATTTATTATTACTTGTTATTGCTTTAGTTTTGTGTTTTTATTGTTATTTAGTTTTTGCAAAATGCAGTTCAGTGCTCTTGAATACGGGGAAATGCTAATGTGTTATGGTGAAGCACGTGGGAATGCACAGCAAGCTCTGCATCTGTACATCCAGAGGTACCCTTATGCTCGCCATCCAACGGACAGTCGTGTGATTACTCGGGCATACCAACAAGTGTTGGATAATCAGCCGATTGTACCGCAGCAGGAAGGTGCCGGAAGAATGTTGAGAGCAGGTGTGGTGGGTAATGTTTTGGAAGCCGTGCTTCTAAATCCGCGCTTAGGTACACGCACCGCAGCTCGAGTATTGCGCAATCGGCATAGGTCTTAGTCTAGGTAGGTACTAAGTTAATAAAATAGAATAAGCGATTTGTTGTTAGATGCGTGCGGGGAATAACTACTTATAATACAATCGGCGATCGGTACGCGGGTTGTTCGATGTACATTGCGCGCTCAAAAATGACCAACTCGGGAACCAATCATTTCCGAGGAAAATTAATGAGTTATGTTTAGTTCATTTAGTGTCACAAATCTACCATTTAAGTTTTCGGTACGCTGTCATTTACACCCTGTATAATACATATTCCAAGTTTCATAAGAATCGATTCGGCAGAAGCCGAGTTATCTCAAATTATCTAAAAAACTTGAGGAGTGGTGGTGGTTTCCACCCCATAACTCAAAGAGTTAAGCATCACAGCATACCCATGTCCAAGAGAAAAAGTTGCGTGACGAAATTTCCTATCAAATGAAAGAAAGACAATGGAAATCGGTTTATAAACACCCAAGTTATTCAAGATTTTAAGAAACCGACATTTTCCAATTTTCCGGGAAAGCCGCCGGAAGGTTTTCATTTTCCTCAATATGGGACTGCCTGTGAAACTAGTCGCATACAATGTCGTATGAATCGTGTCGGTAGATTGACGATTTCTAGCCATTTCGCCCGAACATACATAAAAAAAAAAAAAAAAAAAAAAAAAAAAATATACGTGACGAATAGATAACCTCTTTCCTTTGGGAAGTCGGTTAAAAATATTTGGCACCACAATATCCGAAATATAATAACTATACCAAGAAACATCGTTTTAATCTTAACAATGCTGTGAATGTGTCTCCATTTCCTACTTTTTACATATATTTCTAAGAAACAAAACCCACAAACCTCAAATCCTCCACATTTCAACCACGTACAAACACAAACCACAAACCAAGCTCGAATCGTCTAAAAGCATAACACAAAAACCGGTGTTCGCAGTCACCGGCGAGCCTGCACTAGCCGTATCGGTAAAAGCTGATAAGGTTTAATCAGGCGCGATTTTTACGATTCGCCCTTATCAATGGACACGGCGGATTACACCCGATAGCAATCGGAACAGCGCTCTACCAGTTTATTATTTTATCTGTACTTACATTATAATTCATATCTGCGTTAGTGATTTTGCGAAAGTGCGTTGATAATCTGTGCTATCGTGTTGCGTAAGGTTATGTCAAGGATCTTAGGTTAAATAAAAAAAATGTGTTTTTTTCCTATAATTGTATTTTTTTGTACTTATTTTTTGTACTTAATCTTTGTTCATTTGATTGTTGATCATTTATCATCTGCTATGTTTGTTTTAGTAAAGTGAATGTTATATGTTTAATTTTACTATTGAGTTAGTTAATTGAACGATTATGTAATATGACTCCTAATAAAAAAGTTACGATTTATATGCGTGGAATGCATCATTAAATCATCATAGATGCAAGTAAAGACAAATTAAAATTGATTAACGCTTCGAAATATAAGTTCACATTTATTTATTCCCATGTAACCAAATAGTAAAATATTAATTGCTAAAATCATAAACCAATTATATGCACATATATTCACTTGCGTCAATGTAATACCCTACAAAGCGTCGGCAGATCACAAACGGCTCAATTTAATCATTACAATGGCATTAGTTGGTATCAGCGCGCCTCAAACTCAGAGCCCCGATCCGAACAATCTTCTCCCCAAAGCTACAATCTCCGTGTTATCTATGCGACTGCAAGGCTACAAGCAGTTGACAAAGTGCACTACGTGATATTGCAGCCATTACTCCCAGTGATTCATATCATTTCCCCCAGCCATCCCCCCAAGAGCCTCTCACCCCCGCCAGCTCCTCGCAGATAACGGTCCGCACGTTGTCCAGATATACCTATTAAGGATGCAACAGCGAGCCTGAACGCACATAAATAACAACTTGTAAACAGCGTTAGCGCCGGATAGCCGCCAAAAGCAACGGACCTTCGCCTCGAACAAAGAAAAAAGCGAAATGTCAGAGTGACAGTTCAGAAAGCGCGCGAAACTAACGCAACAAAGCGCGCGTTGAACGAAAACAATCAACAAATTCGAATCGCACAAACGGATCGGACGTTTATTGTCCGCTATCATGGCGTTCCACCTCCGTTGTTTATAACAGAGACGCCCAATTTGCTCGGAGACTTTTTTATCTTGTGTTGGTTTTTTACGCGGGAACAAAGAGTCGATATGACAGGTCTCAGTGCACGGCCGGTATCGGCAGCCGGGCAGAGGAAAAACGAAAATCGAGCAGTCGAGTAAAACAAGGAGCGGGCAGGCGCACCGGCCTGTGACAATTGCATCTGCACTCGAATTGCGACCGCCATTTTGGATTACCGCGCCTCTATTTCGATTAAGTGTAGCTTTGTTATGCTACCGATCTTCTGGCTTTCCATTAGGCTGTGTCCAACTGATGTTGTTCAAACCGAACTCAAAAAAACGAGATTCAATTTGAGAACACTTTATCTGACTATGCCAAACGTTGCAATTAAACCTTTTATTAGACTTTCTTTACTACGATAATTCTTTCGATATTACGAAAATTTCTTTAGGTACTACGATTAATTACAATATTTTTTGTGAGTAGCAAACGATTAGACAACCTAGTTTTAGGCTAGTATAATTTGAGCGTGTTATAGTCCTTCTTGGTTCCACCGAGGAAGATGGTGTAAACATACTTCTGCCATAAAATAACAATATTTGGTGCGGAATCGTTTTTTGATACATGAGACGTTCTAATTTGGTCTACAGCGGTATGGATGTAACTAACCATAGAGAACTCCATTCTTATTTGGAGTTGATTACAAAATATCAATGATACATAAAATTTTATACCATATGAAAATGTCGGTTAATCTCAACTTAAATATTTAGTCTATTTAAGTTTATTAATCAATTATTTAAGTGCGTCACTTTATATATAAATTGTGCTCATTTTAGCCATCAAACCCTTTTATTTGACTTTTTAATTGGAAGTTTAGTACAAAACATCTAATCCGCCATATTACTGTGGTAACCATTTTGAATGAACTAGAATATCGGGTAATTTATTATCATCAGAACTGAAGATGTATTTCAAATTTCAGCTTAATCGGACACTGAGAAGTGACTCAAATTAGGCTTATAAAACTTGACGATCAGGCAGACGTGCTACCTGATGGAAAGTAGTCACCGTCGCTTATGGACATTCGCAACACCAGAGGAGTTGGCAATGCATCGCCGGCTTTGAAGGAGAGCTCTTTTCGCACCTTTTTAAAAAGAACCCCATGTCATAGCGCTCCGGGAAGTTACTTACAAACATTGTTAGATAAAAGCTTGTAAAATACATCAATTAGAAACAAAACTAAAAACAAAAAGAAAACCTTAACAGATGCCACAAGTTTACTAAAATGTGTCAACCCCCGTTCTCGGAAGATTCAGCACAATAGTGTTGTACACTATTCTTATTTTAATCGAGTCGGTGTATCGAGGCAAGTATCGGCGCGCTCGTGTGGAATACAGATAGTGCCGGCCGATGGTCTCACTCAAACGATACGCCCGTCTCAAAAATCCACGTATTTTAAAATGTTCACCCAATTTTCGTCAGTCACTGAAAGCGGTTCTATCGCACCTCGGTCAAACGTTTGGGTTTCGAAAATATTCGTTTCATATTGTATGCAGTAAATATTTGAAGAGTTGTTGTTTAAAAATATATTTTGTCCTTTTAAGTTGCATTTACTTAGAATGGTTAGGCGTTATATGAAATAGGGTAAAAATACTTAGTTAATTCATATGTAAGTGGAGTCTCAAGACCGAATTCTAACAAATCCTAATTTCATTGCAACATCCCATAAACATGTTTTACTGTGTTAATGATGCCTACGAATAGTATAAGTTCCTCCTCCGAAAGTCTATACCTATATGTATATTTATAAGACTTTGTACGTACCGTACATTATTGTACGTTATCCGTTACAATTACAAAGTTTTAATACATTATACTTTAAAGAATATTTAAAGTGTGGGTTGACGTGCTCAAAGAGTTCAACAAAAAGTAATAAAAGTCAAGCCAATCGCTGAGCAGCAGGCTTCTAAACTTCAATTGGAATCAATCAAGGCTCAATTTCGTTCAAGTTATTCGCCAACCCGCACGTCAGTCATACAACTTTGACAGTTTTTAAAAATGCCTTTGCCTCCGAGAGGAAGCAATCGGGATCACGCTTTGACGTTTTCAACAAAAACGCGGGAAACGACACGTCACTTGCGGGATGGATGCGAAAATTAAAATCCCGCGTTGGCTCCGTTGGCACCACTGACGGCTGTCGCGCCAACAGTGTTGCCAACTCGATTTCAGGCTTGTTCTAAATATGTCAACACTTCTTTGTTATCGAGCGACGTACGCGCGGAAATGAAACCATCGAATAGACGTGGCCATTATCGACATCGCATATTAATACAAGCGAATTTAAAACGAGTTTGATTTATTTTAGTTACATTTATTCTATAGTCTAGTCAATAGTTATTGGTTTATGTATGTTATTATTTAATGTGAATTTCATTATCCATTACTTAAAATACTAAATAGTAAGTAAACATAACTTATTTTCCAAAGCATAATTAAATAACAGGATAAATTTTATAATGCATTACCTGTTACCGTCCTATCATAATATATAATTTCTAACCTATGCGTTAATGTTAATCAGAGGGTTAAAATTTAACGCAGCTATACATAGGTAAATATATAGACTTCGTGCTAAGAAAGTGTTGTTCGTAACTTAAAAGATGCAAGATATCATACACTCATGCAAGAATTAGTCACCATCGCCTTTTGTAAGAAGGTATTAAGAACTAAATACGTGTCATAATATTATTAAAGAATTCGCTGCCAATTTATGTACGATAACTTCCAGTATGGAAACTAACGTTTATAAGTACATAGCTTATGTCATTTGCTTTACGTTACACTATTCTTGCTTCCTACTTGCTTAAGTCTTTGAATCCTTTACGTACTCCAAAGAAAATCCGCTACTTTAAATGATTTTGCTGAAAGAATTCCAGGGGCGATAGTATCATTTACCATCAGGTACGTTATTGCTACTTCAAGCCTTTAAAATATGCCAATAGATGCTTAATCTTAATCTATATAAAATCTATGCTTCTGGTGAAAACAAGTATGATTTTTGCCAAATTGACTATTTCTAAAATTGATAGAGAAACGGCAATAGATTAGACAAACGTATAGAAATACAGATATCAGTCGATATCCCCGTTTCCCTAATAATTTTCGTATAAAAAGTCAATTTGTCAAAAATGTAACAAACTCGTATTCACTAGGAGCACAAAAATACCTATTCGTGTGTATTTCCACACCGTGACACGTCACCTGTCCGCGGTAGATGGGATCGCACCATTGTGTTTGCTCGATCGTCGAAAATTCTTTTGTCGGTTGCAGATAAGATTCGCAACAGTGGGTACCGCGGCATTTTTATGTTATCTGCATGACTGCAATTAACATCCCACTGGTGGCCAAAGATCTGATTTGATGAGGTCTGAAGTGCATTAATTCTATTCGACGACCCGCGTGGCGGAGCGGTTACCATACCGGCCTGACGTGCAATAGGTTCCGGCTTCCATTCTCGGCCAGACAGATATCTAAATGATGAGTTTAGATTATTGTTCTGGGTCTAGGGTTTTTGTGTATTCGTCTTGTGTGTGCTCATAGTACCCACGACACAGGAGAAAATTCTAGTGTGGGCCTATGAGTGTAGAAAGCGTGTTTTTTTATTCGTTGGGTTAGTGGAGATAGGTTCCGTGGTTAAGTGTTAGATGTTTTTCGATCCGGTCCTATGATAACGCTCTAGAGAGTATAATGTAATTCATCCATTTCAGCAGCAGGCAATTCTTACTAGCAGACACCCATCCGACGTGCGGCCATAGCAAAAATATATGATTCCTTTACAACAATTATCATTGTCTTTTTTTAAAACAATCTCTATAAGTTATGAGACTAGGTAACTTTTTTAGACAGAAAAGTTTAAGTTACATAATGAAATACCCTACATTAACAGTATCAATATACCTACTTTAAGAGATTAATGCTTAACAGTTACACGTGTATTGATTTGAAAATACACGACGAAAATGGTTGTAGCTGAAAAGAACAAGCTGATATCATCGCGCTGAGAGGCAAATGAGGACCTATGCCGCTAATCATCCTACTCCAGCATCGAGCGGCGGTCTTATGTATCATGTCTCATATAAGTACAGTATTTTTATACACATGCAAAAAGTACCTAACAGGCATAATGATGGCTGACATATGTTTTAGTGTGGTGTATTACTTTGCGTTAACTTGATATAAAGGTGCGACAAAAGGCAGTATTAGGTTTGGTGGAATGAAAACAAGTAACACATTTCGTACGAATTGGTTAAAGATTTTTTGGCAGGTATCTTAATATTTTCGGCCAAAAATTTAGCCTAATTTAAAATATTACAATAACGGAAGTACCGTCTTGTAATATTTGACAGTTCTCTACAAATAGGCAGAGTATTTTTCATGGTTACGAAAGTATGCAGGGAAAATAACAGATTAATGCTTTATAAGCACAAATAAATGGGATTAAAAACTAGTTCTTCGTCCTTAAGAGTAAAATGTCAAAAAATATAGTTATATAGTTCTAGTTTAAGTACTTTTTAGAATACGCAATGTTAAGTCAAAAGTGAGTGTTGTAGTGTATATCTAATGTTTAACCCTAATGTAACGAACTTATAAATTGCGTCTCCGAAATATCAATAAATCAGTATCGAGCATTCGAGATAGTTTGATTTCGATCCTCTCCTTACAAACTTACTTCGCTTTTATATAGAGAGGACGGAGGTAATTTACTTACCTACCTACTTGTACATTACAACATTGCAAGGAACAAATTCTAGAGAGATCGATAGGATGGCGTATCGATTAGATCCGGCGCCAGCGCTTGCGCAATCTACAAATGCTAGTTTCCCACGATATTAGCGTTTTGCGTGAATTCCTTACGAAAATTTCCTTTCCAACGACTGGAATTCCACAGTAGTAAATTACTAACGATACGTACTAAATATATAATCCATCCTCAATAAGTTAGGTTATAAGTAGAATTTGAATTGTAAAGGTTCATATATATGTACATTAAGGACTGCTGATTTACAAAAAAAAATAGCTATTAATTTGAAATGTTATATAAATAATGTTTTATAACTAAGTTATTTTCGTTTTAGTATGAAAAGAGACATAGCCAGTCCCCCCTCTTGCCCTTGGTCTTTTTTTTATCGTAAAAAAGGATTATGATAATTAACCGAAGGAAGAGCAGGTTTTGGGTATTCAAACCTTCTAAGGACTCTTGTTCTAAAGTCTTTTGACTATTTAAGGTCAATCCTACTTAAAGAATTTAGTGCACAATTTAAATAAAAAGCGTTAATAAATAAGAGACCTATAGATAATTCTTTATCACCAAGTAAGTAAAATAATAAGGTTAGTAAAAATAATTAACAAAAACCCAATCACAAACCAGATAGGCTTCAAACCGAGACTATTAATTTAATCAGCGTGCACAAGTAAGTATTGATTAATAAAAAACGTGTTTTATCTCAAGAAACGGTGGAGATTAAATTGCTTCGTTTTCCCATATATAGAGAATGTACATATCAACTTTGGAGTCAGATTAACATTATTATGGTATTGAGACCATATTCTCACAATCCTGTTGTACGCCGTAAAGTTTAACTGTATGGAGGCGGGGCATGTACACGCCTATTCTACTAATAACTTGAAACTATAGTCAAATAAAAAGTGACGCTAAAGATGCAGGTTATTCATATGGTGCATATTTGTAATAAATATAAAAGATAACATTTCGTTCGCATTAAGAGTATAGCTGCATAATAATTGTTTGCAAAGTGGTTTTTTAAGACCACTTTAAAATTAAGACTTTAAATTAATTTTCACTTAATGTTCCATATAGAAAAAATAATGAACCCGTTTCGATACAACACACATGAGAAGAAAAGGTTTGAAAGTCAAAATTTGTCATGATAGATTTTTCTATCATTTTTAGTTTTTTGATTCGGCATAAAACTAAAACCACAAAATTCATTTTAATATACTGAAAAAATATTTACAATCTAAATCTTGGTTTATATCTTTCGACACCTTTAGCTGTATTTCATTAAAATCGTCAAAAAATAATAGAAACCCCATGATTCTGAAAATTAATATAAGTAATATAAAGTAATTCATAATCTATATTTTGCTAAGCTATTTGGCTTTATAATTTTATAGGAATTGGATTATAAAAGACAATGGAATGTACGTGTACCATAAACAATATTCTTAGGAGAATATGTCCACAGATTATCTGAAGGTGTTGACACCAATCCATTTAAGCAGATTTGATTTATTTCTGCGTTGAAATGTTATTAGATACTACAACACACTACAAGTATACATGATACTTGGATTATACAGAGATATGATAGGTACTTATCAATGTGTATATTTATTGACACTGTTATTCAATTTGTCAGCATAAAATAGTATGTTCATTAATATATCAGATATCTGATACAGAGTATAATTTAGTATACATTTTTATAATAAATAAAAACTGTTTGACTTTTATATGTTTTTTCTGTTTCGAGTGATTTGGTTTGAAAATGTATCTTTATTTTTTCCAGTTTTTCCAAGATATTAACGAAATCAAGAACAGATTCTTCTTGTAATAAAATTTATATTTTCTATATTGTTATTGAATTAAAAGTGTCTCGAATGAAAAATGTTGGCATACTACAAAAAATATTTGCGTTTCATAGATTAAAAAAAATAAGGTCCTTGCAAAATGTCAGTTGTCAGAAAACAATATATACTCTGTGGAAATCCGCTTGTCAAGCGTTCCTTTTATCCATGTCAATTCGTCCTCTCTGTCACACTGGCAACGTGTGAGCGAGATGGAGCACCCAAGTGGCAGGCTGCGAAGGGCTAATCTATCATCACGAACGTCTCGATGGTGCTTGCGAGTGGAAAGTTCGCGTTCCGAGTTATCTGTGGCTTCGAGTACCATTTAGAACGCCGTAGTCAGTATAACTCGAGTACAGATTAAAAATTATAACTGGCTTGACGTGACGTAAGAATACGTTGAGCGTGCTCGGTATAAGGACCCTTGGCAATTAGGTGATCAGAACGAGACATCGTTTGGCGTAATAACTGTGATATGCTTGCTTTCATTGTACTTACAATTAGGTAATTAGTTATTATTTTGATAAAACTTACCAAAGCTGTGTGTCTAACATTTCCATCAGTATCTTTGGTTATATATGTAGCGGGTACTTACCTGTAAAAAATGAAAAATAATTAGTTTTTCTAGTTATTATTAAAATACATAAATAAATATAAAGAATTGTAAATAGAATTAACTTTATACGAAATGGAACTATGAGGTCCATAAATGATTGATGAAAGATTTATAGTTTAAATTAATTATCTTATTCATACTAATATTATAAAGGTGAAAGTTTGTGAGTGTGTATGTTTGTTACTTCTTCACGTCTAAACGGCTGAAGCGATTTTCATAAAATTTGGTAGAGAGTTAGTTGATAACATATAGGCTACTTTTTACAGTGAGAAAATATTTTATTCCCACGGGACAAACGATGCATCGATTTTTTTTAGCGCGGGCGTAGCTGCGAGGTTCAGATAGTCTTCTATAATTAGAAGCTTCAAAACGCAATTAACAACTTATACAATTACATCCTGAATAATGTAAAAAAATAATACCTAACTTATAAGTTAAGTATCACTTGTTTTATATATTTTATTTAGAATATAACGTATAATATATACGAAAGGTTCTCCACACATGGTCGCCACACATAAATATTGAATTTCAGATCAATAAATCCGCCGCCATCCGAACTAACCAAGAAATATTAAATACAAACTTTATGAATAGAAACAGCAATGAATCAAAAACAAAACAATGTGATTATCCTCTCGCGTTCTACTGTTTACGTTTGGTACAATTTGTAACCTATAGCGATTAACCGAATCGCTAATCGCTGTTAACCACGTATACGAATAACTTGTTATATGCTTTATTTACTTCTCATGGAAGGTTTTGTAAATGAAAGCAAGATGATGTGATAGCCTAATTTGCAAATTCTGGATATTTTGCGATGAAGGATTTTTAAATGGAGTCCAGATGCAGATTAGTATGAAAGGCGGATAACAATTAATATTGTATACACTTCTTAGATATTTAAAAAAGTTCTCGAAGGTGTGTAAAGTTTAATAATTCCCACTTGGTCAGCGCAATCGACTATAGGCTAAAACTGTCATCACAAAAAGAGACCCCTGCCCAGCATTGGAACAATAATGTAGTTGCCGACGACATATCTACTAGACCTCGTTCGTACATTCAAGCACTACCTTTTGTGTGATAGAAATAAGAATAGCTCAGGTAGTTCGCTCACTAGCCCGCCAAAGTGAGTCACATAGACCACCCTGAGAGTTCGACAAGAGGCGAGCGCAGGAAATGAAGCGGCCCCGGTGGAGGCGCGATAAATCCCGCGCCAGAGACAAAGAAGTTGCCACTTCTTGTGACTTTATTAACTCGAATGTGACAAATTGACTGCTACCACTTAGAGGTGTCTTTGGTTTGATTTATAAAAAGATATACAAAAAAAAGACAACTAATTTTCTTGCCGGATCTTCTCAGTTGAGGTCGAGTTCCGATCCGGTGGTAGTGTAAAAAAAATATATATGTAACTGACAATTTGCAGACCTATGCAAAATAAGACATTTCGGTTCATTTTATTTGATTGTAACTTAAATAGAATCGGTCGTTTCGACATCGACAGAAAAGGGAGAGACATCCATGTGAGAGCAAAACAGAACTGCATAGTACAGTAACATTTTTTATAATATCAGTGTAAAGTCTGCGTTCTATGTTTTATGATATGAAATAGCAAAAGCGCACGCAGTCCTCAGGTAAGTGACCACTGCCGTTCCTGGACATTTACAGTCATTACAGTCCTACAGGGGATCTATAAATCCAGATGCGTTGAGATCTCCAAGGACTAAAGTGGAACGATACAATCTTTTCAATAAGAATACATCATTGGTTAACACTGCTGTTAGTAGAGATTAGTAGAGTATGAAGGACCTTCAAGGTGTTCAAGTTCTATTACTATGAAAGGTAGTATGATGGCGCGTGCCATCCTTACATCACCTGATGTAAGGATGGCACGCGCAATGTCCCAATTTAGTGCTCCGGTAAGAAATGAAATGTAACTTATTTATGAAATAAAATGAATTAGGTACATACATGTGTACATAGTAACAAAATAGTAACACGTACAATTTAATTACATATTTGCATTCAGTATATAATAAATCTTTTACAATTTTACAGCGTTAGCATGTATCTTCACATAATAGATACCTTTAGGACCCAAGGCCCCATACTAGTATCGTGGGCTCTGTATCGCGGGAAAATATTGAAGCGAAGTTAATACATTAGTAATTTAGCAACATTCAAAACATTTTTTTTATTGTTGTACCTTAGGATAAGCTTATCTGATTGAAAGTAGTCACCGTCGCCTATGAACATATGAACATTTACAACACCAGAGGAGTCGCGGACGCATCGCCAGCTTTAAGGAGAATTCTTTTCTCACCTTTCTTGAAGAGTTATAGTGCACCAATAATACCTTTTTTTAATAATATTACACATGTATATTATAATTTTTATAATATAACATATACACATTTCAATATAAATTAGATTCGTTAATTAATATCATATTTGCAGAAATAAATGTCACAATTTGGCCACATCGTCTTTATCTTGTTAGATAATGTTTTCCGTTATCTAACAAGATAACCTTAGGATAATTGGGTAAACACATCTTCTAAGAAAGTGTTATCACTAACTTTGTCTCTTATTTATTGCTGTACAATAACATGTAACATGTATTTTTTTTCCTTACAAAAGTTGCCTTAAGATTAACTATTTTTAATACATTTGTTTTTGTTAAATATACAAAATGACAAACAATATTTTTTTTTATGTGATATCAACACTTACTACCGCGATAAATGTAGCCATCAGACTTACCAAGCTCCTATAGAATTGGAGGCCTACCAACCCTGGCTTCTATTGCTGCTGGTTCTACAATTGTTCAAATCTATGAGGATCTTCACCATGTGCTTATTATAATTGTCCGGATACAATATCTCATAAGTATACGAAATAACGGTATGAATAGATATGTCTCCATTGGGGGGTACAACCCATTATTGTCCCACTGCTGGGCACGAGTCTTCTCAGAATGAGAGAGTTTTAGGCCATAGTCCACCGCGCTGACCAAATGCGAATTGGTGGACAATGTCTCCATTAAACTCACATAAATTAAAACAAAAACTTCATGAAGTAGGTAATAATTATTAATATTCCACCAACATACAAGAATCCGAAGTTAACCAAAAATCTTAATTTAATATCTCCAAACTTCTAAACCGTTCCATCTGGCAATCAACTCGAACTGTTCAATTTCCTCAAAACAAACAAACAATGTAAACCCGTTGAAATATTACAAAACGAAACATTTCGTTTCATATCCGGATTTAGCGTAAAGAGATAAATACGAATAAGCGAATCAAATCAAATGAAATCAAGCGTGGCGCCATCTTGAAATTGAATAAGTAGTAATGTTGTAGCTTCGTTATCCGAGCGTAACGAATCTATTTGGTATCGCTGCGTGCTGTGGAGGCGGCTTTTGTTACGGTTTGTACTTTAACAGTACGATTGTTGATCGTTTTGATAGTAAAATTAAATTGAATTTCATATTTAAAGGTAGAACCAGGGTAGTGCGATCGGGGAAGTATCACTGCCACACCTATTTCTAGCGTGAAGCATTTGTTGCGTTGATTGAAGGGTGTGGTCAGGATTTTATATGAGGCGCCCATCATAGTCATAGTTGTAGCTTAGATTAGCTTTTAAAGACCCCAAATACGACCAAAGTTCTTCCTAACCTCGACACCTGGCTAAGTTTAAAAAGTAGATAAACATCTCTGCCTTCAAACCAGGATATAACACGTTGAACAAATACTTATACAAACAAAAGTTCTAAAAATGCAGGAAATTTTGTAATTACTTATTCACAGTTCCCCAAACGCCGTCACCCTATGATCTCATTATCATCCCCTGTTGGGCACTGGTCTCCTGTCAGGGCGAGAGGGTTTTAGGCCACCACCGCGCTTTCAAGGTGGTAGAACCAGTGTAGGTCGACTGGGGAAGTACCACCACCACACCTATTCATAGCGTGAAGCATTTCTTGCGTTCCGAACAGTGTGGTTACCGGCACACTTTCGCATGAGGCGACCATCTTAGTCGTCGAGAGTAGCAATTACAGATGTCCATAGGCGCAGTTACAACTTACCATCATGTGGCTGCATGCTCGTTTGTTACTTCAGTCAGATAAAAAAAACAATTTGAAATTGATATTCCTCCAACATTTTGCAAATATGCGCCCTGTACAGACATGTAGGAGTTTTATCAAGTAGTCTCCAGTTTTACAAGCCGAGTCGCGAGTGTGAGCCAAAGTTTACCATCAGGTGGACTGCATGCTCGTTTGCTACTTCAGTCAGATAAAAAAAGCCAATTTGGAATTGATATTCCTCCAAAATTTTGCAAATATGCGCCTGGTACAGACATGTAGGACTTTTATCAAGCAGTCTCCACTTTTACAAGCCGAGTCGCGAGTGTGAGCCAAAGTTTAAAATAACGAACGGTAAACGCCCCGTATCCCCATCTCTTTCAGGAAATTAGCACAACTTCCCGCGCGGGATTATTGCGAAATAAGATATTGTTTACCCGATCTATTCGTTCTGTTCTCTGTATTTGTATAATGATGTACATGTGTTAGAATAAAACTATGTTACCCATATTTTATGTCGAACTTGGATGTTGCTTCGTCTTTTTTTATTTTTTATCTAACTGAAATAGTAAACGAGCATGCAGTCCACCTGATGGTAAGTGGTCACTGTCGCCCATGGACATCTGCAATCAACTTCATAAAGAACATGGGTTCTATCTAAAGTCAAGCTCAGATACTTTGCTACTTCCGAGGACTATGATGATCGCTTCATGTGAAAGTTAATTATTATTACAGAACATATGCCAGATTTCATCTACTTAAATTATTTAACAATCGATAGATTAAATTTTATATATTTCGGCTATATTACCTTTTTTTTTTTTGTCCACCAATTCACTCTCTCATTCTGGGAGAAGACCCGTGCCCAGCAGTGACACAATAATGGGTTGACGACAACAACCTTTTTTTGAGATCGTTAGCAAAAATCTTGTCTTCCTCTACGTATGTCTGTCCTGTATCAATAGTAATTTGATCACACAAAATGTTATTTTCTTAAATCAGTAACATCATTGATAGTTCATTCATTCATAAGCCAACATTCAATATACAACCACTCCCCCCAAATTTATAAGACAACTTGCTCCACATTCAAAAATATTTTTTTCGCCATAATATTTTTAATGGCTTTTGGCAGGTCTCAACCCTCACACCGCCTAAAACCAATAGACTTGGATGCGCAAGTAAGGAAAACAAAAAAAAATGGATTATACAGGCCGTCCTTAGTCATTGGGACCCCCAGCATTCGGGACTAAATAGTTGCAACCAAAGAGTATTTACTAGAAATACAATTACATAAAAATAACCAAGGAAATAGGCGCAACGTGACGACTGAATAGGAAATTGCGGCCGCCGTGACACCGTGACACCGCGTCAAACTGATATTCAATATGCGAATGCGATTCGCTTTCTAATAATATTTAATGATTCTATAACAAAATACTTATTTTTTGTGTTTTTTTCAATACTGGAGCTAACTTTCATTACCATGTAAAAAGACATGATTATAATTATGTTTAAAAAAAATGGATTTAAATAAGAAAAAAGACAAACCCGCTGAGTTTCTTGCCGGATTTTCTTAGTTGAGGTCGTATTTTGATCCGGTGGTAGTTAGTGTAAGAAAAAAAAATGTAACTGATAATTTGTTAGTGCCCCGCAGGCCTATACAAAATAAAGACATTTCATTTCATTTCAATCATGACATTTAGTGATGAAACAAATATGATAATAACTCGTTTTACCTATACACTAAGGTTTTGTCCTATGTCATAGGTAGCATGACCTTAAAAGGTCCAGAAGAGAACATAAATCTTAATTCGGACCTCTACCTGGCCGGGAACAGAACCTAGATACCAGTAAGTGTAAGACCGGAATCGTATCTGCTCCGTCACTCGACTCCTCAATATTATTGTTTCTATAATAATTACCAGAGATGCGCTGAATATTCGGTTGTTATTCAGTATTCGGCGTATTTGGCACCTTTTTCACTATTCGAATTCGGCCGAATTACCAGTTTTACCCAATATATTCGGTTCGAGATTTTCTATTTTCTTGGCTACACGTTACGGTATAGAATCAGTTATTCGTTGAAATCACTATTCGGCGCATCTCTAATAATTACCGTTTTCACAATTTTCGGATGTTCATTATAAAATTGTTTAAATTCATATTGTTTAATAAATTCAAACTAATTTTATTTGAAGATAAAATAAAGCTCATTGTATTCCTACTGCATTTATTTCGGTTAATTTTATCTAAAGCAAAGTCTCTAAAACACTTTCTACACAAAGAAAAAATAACAAATATTTGTTCTGCAACGAAGTAGAGAAATTTCTAACTAGTCACAACAAAAATAATTTCAAAAACCAAATTTACAGTCACTACTATATTGCAGAAAAAACGTATCATAACTTAAAAGATAAACCTCTCAGCATAAAAACGGTAACATAGTCAGTACATAACACCCACCCATAAAGGCAACTGCCGTAAGACTGCAATCTGACCATTAGCTAGAATGCGATGTAAGCGGAGCGAATAACTTAAACAAACAGCCTACTTCAATAAACAGGAAAGGTTTCTAGCAATGCTTGTATTTTTTTAAACCCCCTCATACCCTATCCGTTCACACCCACGTGTCATAATTAAATAAATAATCGAATCATCAAAATTATTCAACACATACTGGTATACTGTACCCTTAGTACGAGTTTTTGACATTTCCATAACACAATTAACATTTTTGACGACCCGCGTGGCGCAACGGTTACCATACCGGTCTGACGTGCAATGGGTTCTGCGTTCAATTCCCGGCCAGACAGGTATTTGAATGATGACTTTAGATTTATGTTCTGGGTCCGGGTGTTTGTGTATCGTCTTATGTGTGTCCATGTTTTGTTTTCGCTGATTGTTGTTCAAGGTCAAAAATAAAAACTTAAGCGTGCAATGGTTAGTAATAATTGATTTGAAGGAATAAATATCTGGATTCCGTTCCTGACAAGACAATTTCTTATATATTATTTTTAACGATTACGAAATTATTACTTGTTTAACAATTGTCTTATTGTTGTGTAGCTTACGAAATTCTAAGATAGAGGTATACGTGTAAATAGAGAATTTTATGGATAACATAACTACAGCATCTCACCTTAAATGAAACTATATTAAGCACTTACTTGAAGCTGAAGAGATTGTTTCAAAATTGTAACTGTAAATAAATTCAAATAAAAAATGTCTTTCTTACTAATAAAATTCCATGAATGCAACTTATCGCTTACACATCCACTTACAGCTTACATCCTGCGATGTGACCACTACCCAGCTCGGTGCACATAAGATTTTAATATTCAGATAAGCTATGGACAGGCGTACGGGCGAACCGATCTGAGATGTATGCGTCGTCACGACTCCGCCAATATCCGACCGAGAATTGAAATATCTGACCCCTAAGCTTAGCACTCGTGTGACTCCGAAATGGGGTAAGATTTCCGAAACTCCATCTTGGAGATATGAATGCCCGTATATATCGGGATTGGGTACCCTTTTTTGATCTATACTTATCTGGAAGTGTCAGTATCTACTGTGTATGTAATAGGTATTTTAAGTAGTACATGTAGGAATACCATGTAGAGTTGGTTTCTGAACTGAGCATAGATCTCGTTTTTTAACTGGCAGTGGTGTCCACACCCTACCACCCTGCTCTTAGCTCTATTGGCGGTTTTTTACTTTATAACTACATTATTTTTGTTACAAATCCTTACTATAAACGGTTGAGTTGTATTTTAGACGCTATACATATAATGTTGGTTTGCAAGCTCGTTGTTGCCACGGACGTGCAAGTTGTGAAATAAGCTTCCTCCTGAGGTATTCCCGGAGGGCTAGGACATGTTCTTCAAGAAAGGTGCGAACAGAGCTCTCCTTCAAAGCCGGCGATGCATTGGCGACTCCTCTGGCGTTGCGAATATCCATAGGCGACGGTGACTACTTTCCATCAGGTAGCTTGTCTGCCTTATCCTTTTATCGCCGTTTTCGCGCGCTTATTGGCAGTTTCCCTACTTACTAGTCTAATATGTCTACTGTGGTAATATGTTAGAAATTGAAGTATCATAAGTTAGAAATTGTAATAAAATACGAACAACAAATTTACGACTTTATTATATACGCTAACCAAAAGGCTATAATATACCAACTTTGTTTATAAAGTAACATAATATTATCTGCGATCAGATAAACTATAGGAAATACGATAGATTTTATAGATATATAGTATCAATCATTAGACACAAGTAGATGTTCGTATCTATAATAAGTTAGTTATCAGCGAGGATCAAATCAACTGAGAGGATAAGATATCATCTGACCACTATCACAATCAGTATCAGATTCTGTCGCTGCCGAATGTTGCTATACGGTGTATTACAAAGTGTCTAGACACTGATTATAGGGTATAATAGGAAGTGTCTAATGTCTCAAGAAGACCCGTTTTTTTTTATCTGACTGAAGTAGCAAACGGGCATGCAGTCCACCTGATGGTAAGTAGCCACTGCCGCCCATGGACATCTGTAATCAACTTCATACAAAACATGAGTTCCATCTGAAGTCAATCACAGATGCGTCGCTACTCCCGAGGAATATGATGGTCGCCTCATGTGAAAGTGTGCCGGCAACCACACCCTTTTATCGAAACGCTAGAAATGCTTGACGCTAGATATATGAATTACATACTGGATATAGGACTCCCCTAATTTACGCTACTTCGACTGGATCCGAGCCATCCGAATGCAGCGGTGACCCGCCGTCTTCTTCAGGTCAGCAGTCCACCTCGTTGGGAAGCGGCCTATACTTAATTTGTCCACACGTGGTCTCCATTCGAAAACTCCTCTACCCCGCCGGTTACATGTCCTACAAACGATGTGGCCTGAATTACCGCCACCTTATATAGTATTACTAGTTGACCCGGCGAACTCCGTTCCGCATAAAAGTACAAAAATCTAAAATTATCAGTGATCCATTAGGATATTATACATGTATTAAACATAAAAACCTTTCTCTTGATTCACTTTATCTATTAAAAAACTGCATTAAAATCCGTAGCGTAGTTTTAAAGACCTAAGCAAACACAGGGACGGACAGCGGGAAGCGGCTTTGTTTTGTGCTATGTAGTGATGTATTTGTTATTATAGCGGCATAATAAATACATGATCTGCAAAAATTTCAACTGTCTAGCTATAGTGGTTCATGAGATACAGCGTGGTGACAGACAGACGGACAGCAGAGTCTTATTAACATTGTCCCATTTTTACCCTTTGGGTACAGAATTATATATAAAAAACACGCTTTCTACACTCATAGCCCGTACAGTAGGTTTTTTTCCAGTGTCGTGGCTACCATGGACACACACAAGACGAATATACAAACACCCAGACCCAGAACACTAATCTAAACTCATCATTCAGATACCTGTCTGGCCGGGAATCGAAGCCGGGACCCATTGCGCATCAGACCGGTATGGTAACCGCTTCGCCACGCAGGTCGTCAAATGTGAATCATTCCGTTTAAATGAAACAAAAAAGACTTAGCCTCGGGGTCAAACTCAATATCGCCACTATATCAAACTTACTCATCAGTATGAATCACCGATACTCTACACAGCCAGACAATAATAGTGATTTATTATTACGTATCAGCATAGCCTGTTTATTGAGCGGAATAAATGTCATAACAATATCTTATCTGCTTAATAAGACAGCCAGTTGGCACATATTCGGTCTAATCTGAGTTTTAACTAGAAATTGTTGACATACAATAATGTATGCATGTTACGTATGGGTAAATTACATTCTTATTGCGTGTAAGTTATAGGATATACGAGTATTTGGATTACAGAAATGAGTATAAGGCATATTTTTATATTTGTTATTGTAGTTTGTATTTAAAGCAATAGAGCTTGCTATACGAGATCAGTGATAGCCTAATAGTTGAAACTTCTCGATCGGGAGGTCTGAGGTTCAAATCCAGGACGTAACCAATTGGACAATCCAAATGCATCAATGATTTTTCTAAAATTATGTGCGTATTAGAAATTAATTATCATCAAAATGAGTCTGCAAGGTAGAAAAATGTATATAATATGATTGGTGACATACCACCAATTTCTGGTGGCGAAAAATTGTTTATATAAACAATTTCTAACTTTAAGCCGTTCTTGCGTTACAATAAAAGTGTGAGGTTGTGGGATTTTGTATTTATTGAATTCAGTTTCATACAACAACTATACAAGTTTTGGAAGGCTAAAATTTCCTTAATCCTGGATTTCAATGAATTTATTGCCGACGAGTGAGAAATTCAATCTGGCCATAGTGCCTTCATAAGTAATGGGGGCTTTAGCAACAGTCATCGTGCTTGACATGAGTGTTGGAGACCATAATGGTTTTTGATGTTACACGTGAAGACACCGTTGCCCATTTCCTAGATATTATCAGCAAGTGCCCTCTTGCGACTTTCAACGGAAATAAAGTCATTCTATTTAAAAGCAAAATCTTACTGTAGATTCCAATCCAATCGGTTGATTGCTTGATGTTTACATTATACTAACTGTCCCGACAAACGATGTTTTGCCATATAAAAAATAAAAAATAAAAATGTTAAGGGTGGACAACCCTTAAGGGGTATGAAAAATAGATGTTGGCCGATTCTCAGGCCTACTGATTAAGCATATAAAATTTGGTAAAAATCGGTCAAGCCGTTTCGGAGGAGTATGGCAACAAAAACTGTGACACGAGAATTTTATATATTAGATATATGTGATGATTTAAGCGGCAGTATCCATGCACCATGTATTGCATGCTTGTTTGCCACTTTAGTTCCATATAAAAACCATACCTATATGCATTTATATGTTTAAGAAATTCACCCTTCTTATGTAGGTGTGTTGTTATGTAAATTTGAGTTGCATTGCGTCGGTCACGCGACAACTGATATCTGCAAACTGATAACGAAATATTGTTTCTCGGAATTCCCGCACTATTCCCGCCTTGAGAAGGAAACATTATAACAAGTCAATGAGGGGATAAATCAAATTTAATAAATTATAAAGTACTCTTTACATTAACTCACATGAAATGAAATGAAATGTCTTTATTTTGCATAGGCCTACGGAGGCACTTACAAATTGTCAATAATTACATCTTATATATAAAATTCTCGTGTCACAGTTTTTGTTGCCATACTCCTCCGAAACGGCTTGACCGATTTTTACCAAATTTTATATGCTTATTAAGTAGGTCTCAGAATCGGCCAACATCTATTTTTCATACCCCTTAAGGGTTGTCCACCCTTAACATTTTTTTAATTTTTTTATATGGCAAAACAACGTTTGTCGGGACAGCTAGTATATATACATATATATTTTTACACTACCACCGGATCGGCATGACCTCAACTGAGAAGATCCGGCAAGAAATTCAGTGGGTTTGTCTTTTTTCTTTGTATATCTTTCTTTTTTTTATTACATGAATCTAATCATGTTGATCTGGCAAGCAATATGTACCAAAAAGTTAGTTGTATGTGAGCATGTAGGTACATGTCAGTTTGAAGAATAAATATATTTGTTAATTAACTTGATAAGCCATTTATCGAATCTGTGGCTATCAATCATCGTTTAGAGAAAATAAATACAATTGTGTAAATATGACCTCAATTGGAAGACATTATCACTATTAGACTATGTCTACGATTGTAATATACGTACATCTTTATGTGTATAAAGTCATAAATGTCTAAAAAATTTCGAGATATTACAAAAAACTGAGCTGTAAGGCGAGAAGCGATCTTCTTCAGCCTGTTTTCAAAATAGTTTTTACGGTCAGAGTTTATTTAATAATAATGGGCATGACTTATTAATAATACTTTTGACAGAAACAAAGGATTTATACAAGGAAAGACTAAATATTTCCTCAGCATGAAGGCTATAAATACATTTACACTTTTTTTAATTAATTTAAGTAGAGTTACATTCGATTTTAAAAATTTATAGAAGATCAGACAAAAAAATAACTTATTATATTATATATTTTTGCAAATATATGCGATATATAAATATTCGATTTGACATTTTTAATATAATGTAGTTATGTATTACAGTTATTGTAACATGGTAACAGTGACCGGTTCAAAGGTCCATTTGCTTAAAATTAACTAAAGACAAGGAAAACACGACTTAATTAAGTTCCTTGTTAGTTAATCAAATTCCTAACTACTTAGGTGCAAGTTACTTGAAAGTCTACATTCCAGACGTCTGAGCGACGTCTAGGCCTTTGAGGGCTATCTGCGCTTACGCAGTACTTTCGACCTAAGTCATGCCACTAAAACTGCGAACGCTTTTTAGATATTAGGTTCTATTATGTTTGGAATAAAGCTAAAATTGGTTTACGTGAATATGACCCAAAATTTCCTAAAATAGGTACATTTGTTTGTGCAATCTACCAGTATTTGTGTCTTGTTCATTGTCATAAGTTTTCCCTAATGAAAGATTCTGTCAATTGTCACCGGGCCTAGCATGCGTGTAGGTAATCGCAGTGGGTGTTTATGGACATCTGTAATCAACTTCATACAGAACATGGGTTCTATCTGAAGTCAATCACAGATGCGTTGCTGCTCCCGACGACTACGACAAAAGTGTGCCGGCAACCACACTCTTCCATCGAAACGCAAGAAATGTTTCACACTAGAAATAGGTGTGGCGGTGGTACTTCCCCCGTTGAACTATACAGATTCTACCTTCAATTACTGTAAGACGCTAATACCTATCTTCTGGATTTTTTTCCCTTAATAACCTTTTAAGACATCACCATCTAAGAGAGAGAGAGATGCTATTCAAGAGCGACACAATACGATAAAGTTTTTGTTACATACAAACTAATTGATATGATAGAGCGGCTTACTTTTCACTGTCAAATTAATTTGAAGTGTTACCAAGTGTTACCAATTGAAGGTGGTAGAACCAGTGTAGTTCGACCGGGGAAGTACCACCGCCACACCTATTTCTAGCGTGAAGCATTTCTTGCCTTTAGATTGAAGGGTGTGGTTGCCGGCACACTTTCAAATGAGGCGACCATCATAGTCTTCGGAAGTTGCAACGCATCTGTGATTGACTTCAGATGGAACACATGTTCTGTATGTAGTTGATTACAGATATCTATGGGCGGCAGTGACCACTTACCATCAGGTGGACTGCATGCTCGTTTGCTACTTCAGCCATATATAAAAAAAAAGAAATACAAATTATGTTTGCCCCATTTTGACAAAGTTCAATGCGATTTGATCTTTAATTTGTTACTGTTATGATTGATCCTGTTACGAGGTGCGAGTGCTGCGAGGATAAAGCGTGATCCGACTAGCTAATGACCGATCGCAGGTCGCTAACGGAACGCTACGTGTTCCGGGGGAAATTTTTAATGCACTGATTGTAAGAATTTGATGAATATGAGGAGTATTGCAGGCAAAAAGTATATATATCGACTCTGGAAAGCAATCTTGTGGTGTCTCGAAAATGCAACCTTGCACTAAAGCCAAAAAAACATTGAAAGAAAGAAGAAAGAAAAACATTTATTTCGGTCCATCGACACAAAGACAGAATAAGCACATACATTTAAATTAGAAATTATTATGTTTAAAAGTAACAATATTCGAGAAAAAAAAAAGAAATTAAAAACAAAAATCCGCTAAACCTAAAACAATATAAAAGAAATAAAATGTAACGTTAAAAAACTCACAAAGAAATAAAATAAAAAACAAAATAACATTAATATTATCGATGGGGACCGAAAAAGGGGTTGCACTCAACCTATGCCGTGGAACCCACGACTGCTGATTTTCAGGAAACCCCTACTCTTTTTTCCGTGTAGTCAGGACAAGTGGTGTGTGCAAATAGAAAGTAATAAATATATATCACATTGCAAACTCATGTTTTAAATTAGCTGGTTTATTAGTATCTTATGTTGTAAAATATTTAATTGTAAAACAAAAAATGGATTATACTTATATAAGCTATGATACCATTCTAATATTAGTGTAATTGACTTTACGAATTTAATGTAAGTTTGCACTTTTTCGAGATACGACAAAGTCGCTCCCCCGCGTCGATATATGACTGTGTCTCTTTCATGAGGGGTTCAAGGTTCTAATTCCAAGCAAACGCATCTAATTTTCTAAAATTAAGTGCGTATAAGAATTTCACTATCGCCTGCTCTAAAATATCTGCTACAGTGGTCAGTTACCATCAAGTGTATTAGATGTTCTTATGCTATTTCTGGAGAGGACAGCGGGAAACCGCTGGATTCAGAAGGCACAGGACCGGTTAGATTGGCGTCATTTAGGGAAGTCCTATGTCCAGCAGTGGACCTCAAAGGGCTGAGGGATGGATGCTATTTCTATATTAGACGAAATCAAACAATACAATAAAAAATATTTTATTGTCTATCAGTCCGCACTTAGCCTTTGACTAAGGCCTAAAACTCATTCTGGGAGAAGACCCTTGCCCACCTGTGACAATATGGATTGGCAATCCTGACAATAATGGATTGGCGACGATTAAGAGCGAGATAAACCGTAAAGTTTTTCTACGGAATACTATTCGGCGCTTTTATCAAGACTGGTTACAAATATATTAAGACTAACAGTAGCACTACAGCATTGATAACAAGAAAACAATAACGACATTTGATAAAACAATAGCCGAGGAGGAAAAAACAAGCACAAACATTATGTTGTAACTATACAATAACAATAGTGACGTGCACAAGTTATGCTACCAATGAACCGTTATCGCTCGTTATCGCGCGTTATCGCCGTTATCGTCGTTATCGCCCTGTCATTAGTTGTAGCGAGCGTAAAATGGTAGTTAGTGCACTGATGGTTTAGAATTTGGAATTTGATTGGAAATCAATGGAGCTAGGTAGATCTAGTCTAGACTCGTATACTAGACAAGTACTCGTATAGTAGAAAAGTACAGCGGAGATAATTTTCTGGTCTAAGCATTTTTAAAATATTATATAAAATGCCATGATATTCCAAGTAAACAATATCTAAATGATACACGCATTTTTTTTGATATATAAAACTTTAAATGATATAAGAAATGACGTTTGATCTCAAAACAAAGATAATTAGTGGCGCTAAAATCAAATTATATTTACCTATTAAAAAGCTGAATCGATATTAATCACATGCAGAGTATCTGACGATAAGTGACCACTGCCACCCATTGATACCTATAATCAAACCCAGGTAAGATTAGGATCTTACTTGAGGTTAACCACAGATGCGTCACAAGAGGACTAATTGTAAGTTGGAATGCCTTATATGTCTCTCCTATCTCACTCTAAGAACAGAAAACAGCAGCATATAACATGGCGTTGTTAGTCAGAAATATCCAACTACACTGTAAAGTACACCAATCGTTAAAAAGTAAAAGTGTTTTCAGACACCGCCTCTATTCCGTGAAACAGCTCAGTACAAGCCGGATCCGGTAACATAAGTCAAAGCGAACATAGTCGTAGTTAGCACCTACGTTCTTCCCACAATCAATAAGGAAGAGAATAATTTTAATTGGCACACAATAAAATATGTGAGTTTGTCCGTCCGTAGCCGGGCCGTATCGCTTACACCGCAGGGATGCGCCGAGCTCGATGTTTCTTATCGATGTTAAGGATCGCTTAGGCTTTAGTCGATACTTTTAGACTTAGTGAAGTAACGTGCGAAAATATAGTATATTATTACAATGACACGATGATGTAAATGCGATCAATTGTTTGGATGTATGTTTTTTTATTAATATTTCACTTTTTTATGTACTTATTTTTTTGTATAATTTAAAGCAATGACCACTTTTATCGATGAAATAAAATTATTACGTACAATGTTACGATTATTACATACAAAAGTAAAAAAAAACGGATAATTTTTGTTCTAATTACTTTTACCTAATTAATTTTCTAAAAATCTACCAAATAAATTCGTAAAAAAATCCACCAATACTTATCGACTGCGCAAAAAGCCATCCCTGTGGCGTTAGCGTGCGCGCGCGCAGATCGGTCCGCCGATTGTGCGCGCAGGTGCGACGTACCCACCTTCGTGACAATATAATTGTGCCGCATGCCTCATTCCCACTCCCTTAATTTATACCTAATAGTGAGATAATCGCATACTTTTTCGCACGTCTCATTTACATTTAGGCGCTTATCGCCTCCAAGGGCGAAGGGATACTATAATGATATTCGCGCGATCGCACCACACGATACTTTGTTCTTTAGGGATGAGGTAATCGATTAGAAAATTGCATCGATATGGTTTTTATTTACTAATATAACTTTTTTAAGTGTGTACTTAGGGAAATGCAAATAGATAGATACAAATATATTTATTGCATATTTTTTTAATAATTTTATCAATACCAATTGCCTTATAACATTGTCCTACCTAAGCGGTATATTGATTTTAATTGTATTTAGTACTATTCCAAACGCATGTATATATTTGAGGAGCATTATATCTTGAGGCTAATTGATAATTCATGTTACATCAACTACTGCTTACTACTCTCATACATCTTCTATACCACATCACTTGTCCTTTAGAAAACAGTGCGTGTCTTCCCTCGCCTTAATTCAATCTACGAAATGCGACACTTAATTCAATCTCTTTATGTTGGCCCATAAGCATAATTACTTAGCGTCTATCGATAGCATCGACACGGGCAGCCCTAGCCGAGCGTGCGGTATCGTCGGGCCTACCCGATAGATTCACTAACATTTATATTTCGAAGGCGTGAGGTTCGCGCTTGTTCGCCGCTTAATTGGAGGCCGACTGTACAAGAGAAATGGTTGAGCAATAGAGATTTTCTGTTAAAGTTATGGTCTAGGGAATAATAATAAGTTAGATGGTTCGAGCGCGGATAGTGCGAGTAATGATTTATGACGATTGCTCGGTGAGGCTGCAGCGGTTGGAACGTGCGTTTGATGCGTAATAAAATACGTGTCGCGTGGGCTATAGAGCGTTATTGTTTCAGTTGTAAGTATTAGGTGAACATAGATCAATGTCGTCAACCCATTATTGTTCCACTGCTGGGCACGGGTCTTCTTTCAGAATGAGAGAGTTGTAGGCCATAGTGGCGCTGGCCAAGTGCGAATTGGTGGACTTCACAAACTTCCGAGAACTTTTTTTTAAGAACTCTCGGGTGTGTAGGTTTCTTCGCGATGTTTTCCTTTACCGAAAAGCAGTGATAATTAATTTCTAAAACGCACATAAATACGTGGTACGTGCCTGGGTTTGAACCTCGGACCTCACGATCGAGAGGGCAAGTTTCAACCATTAGGCTATCACTGCTCTAGATTGATCAATACTTGCTGATATGTCTGTTAAATCTAAACTCATAGGTGCTTTATTAACATGTTTTTTTTAAGGATTCCGCAGAATTTGCAATAGATGCTTACATATCAGTAACACAATCTAAAGTAAAATCATAAATGAGTTGACATATATATCTTTTTAATATGTTCTTATCTGCATTTGTCTAATTAGATTTATTAAAAAATCTAATCCGCTTTCTCATTAATAGTATATTTTCTATTATGAGTAGTTGAATTGGATGAAATTTTGGTAATGTTATAGTTATTTATATACCTAAAGCTTGAGCAAAAACAGTATTTAATCCAATTTGAAACTGTTCGAAACTTTTTAAAGTACTTTATAGATAATAGGCCAGGAATCGAATTAAACACTAAGACCTAAATTGTTTTTATATTCTTAAGCAACAAACAATTTCATTAGACATTTTACGAAAAATATTTCCACTGGTATAAGATTAGGTTGCCTACACTCGGACAGATATCTCGACATCGCGATTCTAAGCCCACCACGCGTCGCAGCTAGAACGAATAGTCACCATTCGCGTGTCCAATAAATCGACCGAAGACGCGCGAACAAATTGGCGCGATCGCATCGGCTTGTTAACGCGCAGATCGCCGCTTGTCGCATCGACGGTCGTGACTGCGCCCACGGCCTTAAGGACTGGACTGTGTAGCGCAATTGTCTTCATTTTTGTATGCTGGCTATGTGCCCAGGCTTTATTTGTTAAAATATGAAATATAACTTTAAATTGTTATTTTGATCGAGTTAATGGATTAAAATTAAGTTAAGACTATGTATTTACATATTTCTTTAAGATTTGAAAAATAAATATATACTTAATGCACAAAATTTTATTCAGTACTTTTGGTTCGGTGCAATTTCATAAACACTGACAAAAAGGCAGAGAAATCTTCTAAAAACTCGTATAACTCCTCTTAATTCATTTTTGTCATATATATTTTTGATATTAAAATATTCTCCTCATTGTACTTTTAATCTTTGTATTGCACTTAAAGGAATTTTGACTGTCAAACAAGCTACAATAATGTGCTTACGTTGCAACATTATTGAGTTGCAACGTAAGCACATTATAAAGAATATTTCATAAATATACCAATAATAAAAATTGTTTTTATTTTGGTAGGATAAAAATTAAGGGTTTTGAAGGTTTCCCCCTCGAGAACAAAAGAAAAAAAAAACCGATAAAAATAATTCAGAAAATTATGTGTAATAATGATAATTATTTTCAACCTTTAAGTATGCAATTTTATAGAAACGAAGACTGAAATATTACAAAATAGTTCGTCGCTTTTGAAATATTATATTATAATTATATTACTTCTGTTACAACATACTTACTTGACGATTATTTATCAATCATGTGACGTTCCTATATAATGTATTTTTTTATAACAATAAGGTCCATGTGGTCATTCGTTGCTTACGACTCAAACAAGACTTATTTCGCAGCCGCTTGTCGCCTCAGTCGTGACCGTGTTCACAGCCTAAGCAATGCATGCATGGAGACAATGTGGCGAACATTGTATCCATTGTTACAGGGTGTATGCTTAACACTTATGAAAAGGTTAACTGTCAGATGGAACACTGCGCCCACGTGACGTAAATGTCACAAATAAGTTAACTAGATGTATTGTATATACTAGACTAGACATGTGGTTTCACTCGCGTTTAAAAAAAGTGACTTTAAATTATGTAATAACGGTACATATCTCATGCCTATGACAATATACGCACAGGTCTTAGAATTATTTGAAACAAGTATTAATAAACCTGAGTTTTACTTCTAGACTATGTTTTCATTAAAATCCCATCTGTTATATCAATCAAATATTGATCAAGTCACTAGTTCACTCCTTTGAATGCAGTAAAGATACGAAACTTATTGATATAGAAATGATCTGTCCTTAACATCGGCATCAATAAATTATTGCCCCAATTTTGGCATAGATTACTCAATGAGCAAAGAGTTTACGCCATAATCAACCATTTTGATGAAGTGCAGATTAGTTGATTTGAAGCACTTTTGGACAACTATTATTTTTTTTTTTTATAAGATTGAAGTAGCAAACGGGCATACAGTACACCTGATGGTAAGTGGTGACTGCCGCCCATGGACATCTGTAAGCAACTCCATACAGAACATAGGTTCTATCTGAAGTCAATCACAGATGCGTTGCTACTCCCGAGGACTAATATGGTCGCCTCATATAATAGTGTGCCGGCAACCACACGCTTCCATCGAAACGCAAGAAATCCTTCACGCTAGAAATAGGTGTGGCGGTGTTACTTCTCCGGTTGAACTACACTGGTTCTACCACTTTAAAAATAATTAACTAATAACTAACTAATTCTTTCATCATTGAATATATAGTAAATATTGCGACTACAAAAAACCCGGGATTCGAACCTCGGACCGCTCTACAAAATCCATATTCATATCCTTAACGTAGTAATGTATCATCGTAGATTTAATCGCGGAAGCAAATAATTTATATTTAAAACAATTTATAGCAACATTGTGGCTCGCGCGAGCATATTTTAAAAGATTCGCGTAATATATTCAGTTAGGCGATAAGAGTCGCCGGTTTCCGCGTGCGATGCGATATCGTTGCGATATCGCGTGTTATTATGTTTTTGCGCTTTTGCTCGTGAGTTTTTGTGTATATAATAACCCATTATGGTTTTAAGTTTTTAATATGTGATTGTGTTTGAACTATGTCGTGTTGTAAGCCTTTACAGAACTTTTTACTCTTCCCCTGGATGGCGTGTAGGTAAATAAGGGGCTGCCTGTCGTAAGAGGCGACTAAAAGGGGCTTCCGGGGTTGCAGACGGCTAGAGTGGGAGCTCGAACCGTTCGGTCAGGCAATCCCGGGAAGGACGGCGGTATGTGTGGTCGCATACCGTCGTAAAGACTAGACGGAGCGGTGGGCCCAGCCGCCCATCTGGGAGGAGCCCGATGGGGCAGCGCGCTCGGAGGATTCCGGTTGAAGTCGTTTCGAAATCCCGGAATCCTCCTTTTCAGCGCCGAATGCTACATGAAATTGCTGGCAGATGTCCATAGGCAGCAGTAACCGAGGTGGTAGAACCAGTGTAGTTCGACCGGGGAAGTATCACCACCACACCTATTTATAACGATATGCATTTCTTGCGTTTCGTTGGAAGGGTGTGGTTGTGTGGCGACCATCATAGTCCTCCGGAGTAGCAACGGATCTGTGATTGACTTCAAAATGAACCCATGTTTTGTATGAAGTTTATTACAGATGTCCATGGGCGGCAGTGACCAGTTACCATCATGTGGACTGCATGCTCGTTTGCTATTTAAATCAGATGAAAAAAACACTTACCGTCGTGTGGACTGCATGTTTGCTTCTTCAATCTGATAAAAAATAGTATGGGCAGCGCAATATTCTTTGTGCAACATCAACACTGCAGTAACCAACGCGCATGTCAGGCTTGGTGACTGTTGGCAAAAGCTCCCAATATCGTAGGCCTATGTCCAGTAGTGGATCTCAAAAGGCTGATGGATGTTTTTTTTAATTTTTTTATCAATATTATACTGGTCAATTACAACCATTCTAAAATTTATGATATTGCGATAACATTATTTGTCTTTAAACGTCAATGAAATCACCTTTAAAATATATATATATAACGAATGCTTCCCGTAATTGAGTGAAATTGTTGTATTGGATGTGGTAAATATGGTACTGCTTTCTTGACGCCAATTGATTTAATAATTTAACGCATAACTACTTAACAAATAGATATACATTAGGTATATTAATCATTACATAGTATAAAACAAAGTCGGTTGACGCTGTCTGTCCTTATGAATGCTTAGATCTTTAAAACTACGCTACGGATTTCAATGAAGTTTAAAAGATAGAGTGATTCAAGAGGGAGGTTTTTATGTATAATACATGTATAATATATTGGAGAAACACCGATAATTTTTGATTTATAGGCGGAACAAAGTTCGGCGGGTCAACTAGGTAGTAATAGATAAGTATAACTCAAAATATAATATATTGAATAAAGTCTTTAAGTTGGTCCTCTCTACTTTATGGACTCTTGACTAACCTAACACGATTCATTAAGATCCCAACGATCCCCTTTATACATACATATACGATGACAAAAAATGTATATATACATATATGTGTATACATCTTTGTCATCGTTGCGTACTTTTTGTTTACCTATTCACGTAAATACATTATACTTTTTGCGACCGTTTTTGCTATTTCCCGAGCCCAAACGTGTAGAGTTATTGCCACGGAGCTCCCCTCATTAGTTATACAGATAACTCGCTAGTGAATTTGAAGAGATAAGCTAAATATCAAGTTCTTGAACTTAATTTGTTGTTGCAGATATGCAAATGGGGCGATAAGGAATGTCTGTGCTATTGGTTGTGTACGCTAAATTACGTTTCAAGTACACGGTTTCGCGCGGTTTTTCGTTTTCTATGCGTGATCGTTAAATAGTTTCAATAGATACCTCTCTATTGTTTATAGTAGAAATAATTACAGTGATAAGTTTGGTAAACTAGGTTTAAGGGTTTTATTTTCTGTAATTTAAGTAGCAAACGAACATGCAGTCCACCTTATGGTAAGTGGTCACTGCCGCCTAAGGATATCTGTAATAAATTTCGTATAGAACTGGGTTTATATCTGAAGTTAATAGACGCATTGCTACTCCAAAGGACTAAGACGATCGTCTCATATAAAAGTGCGTCGACAACTACACCCTTCGACTGAAAGCAAGAACTGCTTTACGGCAAAAATAAAGACGTGGTTCCTCCCCGGTGGAACTACTCTGGTTCTACCAGCTATTTTTTGTATTTTTTTGGTATCGAGGGGAAAACCTTCAAAATGTACCTACTCGATGCCGGCAGCAACGCCTGGTTATGAGGGATTTTTGCCTCACTAAAATTTCCCTGATGGCCTTCTTCAGCGCTGTGTGGAGGAATCCGGTATCTCCAATGGAACACAACCCGAGTCCTCCGAAAGCCATGCCTCCTTCGGCTTCTTCCCAGTGAGAATTGTACTCACTGCACCTCCTGGTGTTTACGACAGCATGTGGCCAAACATACCGTATTCCTACACGGGGTCGCTTGGCTGGAAGGTTTGAGCTCCCACTTTTACCGCCCGCAACCTCGGAAACCCCCTTTAGTCGCCTCTTACGACAGGCAGGGGATACCGTAGCCCTATTCTGACCCTGGAACTACAGGGCCACCTGGAATACCATGAAGGCCCGAATGCTGGTTCACTTGCTTAGATTACTATCTCCATATTAAAAACAGTTCCCCGAACCTTTTCACATAACACAATATTTACACAAACAATAACGTAAAACTGTAAAGTTCCAATTAACCTACATAATTGCGAATGAAAATCGTTTTTATCGTTCCCTCATACGGGCTCTATCGCTCGATGTAGATAGCTCGTCTTTGCCCGTATGTTTCCAAGGTGGTGCGATGGACGCCTAGTTTAGATAAGTGCTTATAACAACTTATTCAGTGTAAGGTGGTAGAACTATCATGAGTCAAGTGGTACCATTGTCACGCGTAATTTAAGCGTGAAGCGATTTTGAGTTACACACGCTTTCACTCACAGCACCACACTAGAATCTTCTCTTGTGTCGTGGGTACCATAGACATGCCCAAGACGAATACACAGACACCCAGACCCAGAACACGAACTAAACTCATCATTCAGACACCTGTCTGGCCCGGAATCGGACCTGGGACCCATTGCCCGTCAGACCGGTATGTTAACGGCTTCGCCACGCGGGTCGTCGAATTTCATAGGAAGGGTGTGGATGTCGACTGTCTTAGGCGACAATCTCCACACTATAATTTCATTTCATTTAATAAAAATATATAAATAAAGCCGGTCAAGTGCCAGTCGGATTTTCGCACTAAGGGTTCCGCACCTTTATCTTTAAAAAACTGTTAGCAATCACGTTACTTCTATGGGAGCCTCCCTTAAATATATATTTTATTCTGTTTTTAGTATTTGTTGTTATAGAGGCAACATAAATACATCATCTGTAAAAATTTCAACCTGTCACGGTTAATGAGATACAGACATGACAGACAGACGAACTGACGGCCAGACGGAAAGAGCGGAGTCTTCGTAATAGTGTCCCGTTTTTACTCATTCGATACGGAACCCTAAAATGGTTTCTTTTTGGGATACAACTCCAATTATCCCACTGCTGGGCACGGGTCAGAATGAAAGAGTTTTAGGCCAAAATCCACCGCGCTGGCCAAGTGCGTATTGGTGGAGTTTCTTTTTGATTTACTCGTATTTATGTAACTTAACCTTTTCAATAACATCTACCTGTATTAAAAATAAATCCTTGTACTTATAAGTTCCTATAAGTCACTTATAACACATTTTCCCTTTTCCCCTAACTTCCTCTGTACCGCCGCGTCCATTTATTACACCGGATCGTAATCTCAGATCTAGAACGGACCGATAAGCCGCGATCTCGATAGCGAGGGGGTTAGCGGCCTTACGTTTCGGTGTGAGGGGTGGAATGTATTTTTTTAATTATATAACAAAACTTCCTTCACATACTTTAAAATATTAGGTACATACTTTACAGTTCGATGGTAAATTAAGTCCATTGTTTATTTTAACGAAAGATATGATTTTTGATGACTAATAATTCTGATGACAACGGAACTAAACTAGGAAAAAAATATGTACTTATAGAATTCAATTATAATAATTAAGTATAATTAAATATTTAGCATTAGCTGTAAACACATCGAGTTGACTAGTAGTGTAATTTTAAAGTAAAGCACGCAAGTTATAAAGTTCCTAAAAAAAACATATTAAACGTATGTTAATGATGTTGGGATGTAGTTTTACTTACTTGGTTCTATCATTTGTGAAATGTAGTACAACAGTACCCGAGAATTCATTTGTACAAACCCTAACACGGTGCTTGCTCCCATTATTTATAATCGTATATTTTTACATTGAGCATTCAGTAAACAACACGTCATAATAGACATAATCACGAGAATTACAGACACTCCACCGAAAGGGAGGAACCGTGTGGGGGGTGTTATCGCCGAAAACGGTCGATCGCGATGTGGCGATAGCGATCGCACTCGCGATACCGTCCCAGAACGCCTGTATCCACACAAAACGGTTTTTGTCCGTAATCGGCCGGGGATCTCGGATTGAAGGTTTCGAAGGGCATTACAATGGGTGTATTGGAAGCGAGTGAGTGCTAGGTTAGTGTTTTTGATAAATTCGGAACTCTTTGGATTGTCAACGAATTTTTTTAAAGAGCGTTCGGAACTAGGTATATCGCCGCTACGACCCGACGAAAATCTCAAATTGTTGTTTCGGTCGGGATTAACGCCATGCAAAGTGGACTTCAACTGTCATTTTGTTTGAAGTAGCAAACGAGCATGTAGTCCACCTGATGATAAGTTGTCACTGCCGCTCATGGACATCTGTAATCAACTTCATACAGAACATGGGTTCTATCTGAAGTCAATTACGGATGCGTCGCTACTCCCGAGGACTATGATGGTCGTCTCGTGTGAAAGTGTGCCGGCAACCACCCTTCCATCGAAACGCAAGAAATGCTTCACGCTAGAAATAGGTGGGACGGTGGTACTTCCCCGGTCGACCGACTCTGGTTCTACCACGTTCGAATCGTCATATTATTCTTCTTAGAGCTTCTACAGGATAAGGCTGCAGTTTTCCAGAAACTTAGAATAAAAGTGACTACTATTAGTTATGAACGAAGTAATAAATTTTGGGTAGGTTTGTTTGATAAATCGATAAAGTAACAACAATCACGAAGTTCATCTGATATTGGTCATCAGTTGATGATTGTCACTGGACTCCAAGAAATCTTCAAAGACAAAAAGTTTTGTTACGCTACCACACGTTTTGTAACAGCCACAGATGTTTCTTAACACAAATATAAAAACACGTTATATTCATCAGAGGCAAAAACCAATAATCTATACTAATCTATACTAATATTATAAAGCTGAAGAGTTTGTTTGTTTGTTTGTTTGTGTGTTTGTTTGTTTGTTTGTTTGTTTGTGTGTTTGTTTGTTTGTTTGTTTGTTTTTTTGTTTGTTTGTTTGAACGCGCTAATCTCAGGAATTACTGGTTCTTTTTATGCTGAATAGACCATTTATCGAGGAAGACTTTAGGCTATATAACATCACGCTGCAATAATATGACGCGGACGCAATAAAAGTCGTGGGTAACAGCTATAAAGCTGAGGATATTGTTTGCAAAAATAAATGATGCCCAAAATAACTATTCCACGCGGACGAAGTCGCGGGCACAGCTAGTATAACATAAAAGATACAAAACAAACATAAATATAATAGAGTAGAATAACTCAAATTCCCCTTCAGACGACCCCAGCTCGCTATTTATTTTCGGTCATAATTTTTTTACGTGCTCAAAAATCCGTCGAGATCCCAGTGATAAGGCTAAGGCAGTAGATACCAGCGGCTGATAACGCCTTCGATTCCCCGGTCGCGATGTTTCCTCGAGATAACTTTTAACTTTATATTTTGGGAATTGTTGCATTAGACGAAACAATAGAATTTAAATGTTCATACCGATAACCTCATCGCATGAGAAACGCGCATAAGTAACTCAATTTTATTCAAATGGCTCTATTTTAGAGGTTTAGTCTGATGTTTGGTTGACGTTCTTCAATAAAACGCAATGATAACGATTTTTGATATATCTAACCGGTGAAATTCATACATTAGGATCGTTAGGATTAGGATTCATCAACATCGAATGTTGATTGATCGCGACATAAGGTTAAAGAATACGTAATGCTTTCTTGTGCATCAACCCATTATTGGCCCACTGCTGGGCACGGGTCTTCTCCCAGAATGAGAGAGTTTAGGCCATAGTCCACCGCGCTGGCCAAGTGCGAATTGGTGGACTTCACACACCTCCGAGAACTTTTTTTTTTTTTTTTTAAGAACTCTCGGGTGTGTAGGTTTCCTCACGATGTTTTCCTTCACCGAAAAGCAGTGATAATTAATTTCTAATACGCACATAAATCATTGGTGCGTGCCTGGGTTTGAACCTCGGACCTCCCGATCGAGAGGGCAAGTTTCAACCATTAGGCTATCACTGCTCAATGCTTTCTTATCTCTTATTAAGCAAATTTCGCTACAATTTGCAGCGGCTCGGCCTATAATGGCGTTGTAACCGCGTTTTCTTATTCGAGGGCCACGAAAAGCATAAGCGTTAAGCTCTTTCAGCCAGCTTCGCTACAATTCGGATTCGCATTCATAGCCTTATAAGTTATTTGTTTTTAAAGCTTGCAGCGCCCAGAGTATGTTTCAGGGCCTTCGGTTTGAAAGGCCTTCATAGCGGCGAAAGCGACGGCTTATCAATAGAGATAATGTAAACTAAAAATAATATATGCGTGCTTTAAATATTAAAATATTTATCGAACTTGATAAAACTCTTTGTGGTTTGACTTCGGATGCACTACCACCACATCTATTCCTACCTGATAACAAGTGTTATGCTGCTGTATCCTGATCTGAAGGGTGTGGTAAAGGTGACATAATTATCGAGGCGTTTCACCTTAGTCCTCATTGGGCATAACACGTCTATGGCTAATCTCATCTAACACTTCGCAGGTGGTAGAACCAGTGTACTTCGACCGGGGAACGACCACCGCCACACCTATTTCCAGCGTGAAGCATTTCCTGCGTTTCGATAGAAGGGTGTGGTTGCCGGCACACTTTTATATGAGGCGACCAACATAGTCCTCGGGAGTAGCAACGCTTCTGTGATAGAACCCAGGTTCTATATGAAGTTGCTTACAGATGTCTATGGGCGGCAGTGACCACTTACCATCAGGTGGACTGCAAGCTCGTTTGCTACTTTAATCAGATAAAAAAAACACTAATCTTATCTGAGGTTTATTACAGATATCTATGGAGAGCAGTGGTAACTTACCATCAGATGAAAGGCATGTTCGTTTACTACTTCCATATTATAAAAAAAATATAATACCACATAGACGAACGAAACCTGCATGCCAAATTCATTTTTCGAAATTTTCGACTTAAGAATTATAACAACGAACGCCAAACACGATAAGGTCCGTAAGATTGACCCGAATTCTTATCCCTTAATGATAATGTCAACAAATAAAATACATTAGCACCTTACATATTTGTGTTATCGGAATATGCTAAAACGTACCCTATTAAGATAACAATAAAAGTGGCAATAGAACAAACGATACACTTATCGAATGTTGGTTTGCACTTAGGCTTTTGGTATTCAGAATAGGGCTACGGTATCCCCTGCCTGTCGTAAGAGGCGACTAAAAGGGGCTTCCGGGGTTGCAGGCGGCTAGAGTGGGAGCTCGAACCGTTCGGTCAGGCAATCCCGGGAAGGACGGCGGTATGTCGCATAACGTCGTAAAGACTACACGGAGCCGTGGGCCCAGCCGCCCATCTGGGAGGAGTCCGATGGGGCAGCGCGCTTGGAGGATTGCGGTTGAAGTCGTTTCGAGATCCCGGAGTCCTCATTTTCAGCGCCGAGGACGGCCACCGGGGGAGTTTTAATGCGGTAAAAATCCCACATAACTCTGCGTCGCTCCCACGGCGTCGGGTACCTTTTGAAGGTTTCGCTTTTGGTATAATAATATCTTACAGACCGTTGGAGACGCGTGGTGCATCATTCTCCAATTGTACAGAGACACAATTAATAGAAGTCGGAAATGACCATGCAATCCGTTTGACAGTAAGTGACCACTGTCACACCTGGACGTACATTTCGTCAGTGGAAAGGAAATAATGCTAAAGCGCCAAAATAGCATTTGTGGTAAAAGAGGGTTTGAAGTTGTTTTTTACAGAAAAAAATCATGTCACCTTTATTTTTGGTGAGATCATTTTGAGTAGTTTGAACTCCCAACAAGATCCCACCAAAAATATAGGTGACATGATTTTTTTTTCTGTAAAAAACAGTTTGAAACTTCATTTTCCGCAAAAGATGTAAACGCAAAAGATTCTTCCGTTTGATCTCAACGCCTTATATGAGTTTAACCCAGCTTAAACGACTCAAACACTAGACCTAACACTAAAAATGTTCTGAGTTTAGAGTCAATTCCCGTAAAGTAGAGTCGAGTTTTTTCAATAAGACTCAAAAAACGGAGTTTCATTTATCACTTACATATTATTAGTTGTAAACTAGAAATTACATCAAATCGTAAAAGGTTTATATGTGCCTATCTCTAAATGTATAACATGTTTGTCGCGTCGTACACATAAGCATATATATATATATATATACATATGCGGACGTAGCTGTGTGCTTGTGGGGTATACTATGGGACTGATAGACATCAGATGGGATCTGATGTTGGCAAACAATACACCTTAGCTTCCATCAAGCGATATTGCGACCTAACAAGTCTATCACCATCTATATAAATACTAACCAAACCCGTCCACACTCATGTTAGATATTTAGAAGAAGATTCTTCTTCTTCTTTCTAGGTTACCTATTTAAAATGTTAAGAAAAATAAGAGGTACCGGTGGCATTTCGGAATAAATAGTACATAAAAACACCTTTACTTGTGTTACGTGTCCATCCATGGAATATTTTTTGGTTGTTGAGTTTTGTGACGAACATACTAGGTATACGTCACAAATAAAATATTTTAACATAACACATCGAATAATTAAAATTAAATTAAATATCATAATTATATGTATATGCAAAATAATAACTGAAATTAAAAAAGAAACAAATTGCCAAATTTAATATAAAATGCTGCATCCAAATTACTGTCCATACTCCATAGGATGAGTTCCCAGAATGCTGGCAACATTACCTCGTTGAATAGCAAGGCTAATTCGTTGACCGAGGTATATGCCAGTTCTCTGGTCATTCGTTAACTCTATCAAACCTTTGGACAGATGCTTACAAAATAATTTGCATTTAACCCCCACGGTAAGATAATTCTAACGTCAAGGTCGTCAACCCATTAGGGTCCCCTTGCTGGGCAAAGGCTTCTCTCAGATTGAGAGAGTTCTAATCCTCACTAAAATGTAACTATGGATGATTTCACTGGGGATAGTACACATGTATGTTTGAGGAACTATGGCTGTTTCTTTATAAAGTACATTGAAACATAGGAGACATTTTAAATAACTTTTTATTGGGACTTTTCAGTTTTTTTTTTTGGAAAATATTTATAATATTTCATTTTCCTAATTATTATTTAAGTACCTCTGAGCCACGTATTACGAGCACGAAATTGTCCTTCGTTTAACCCGCAATACTATATATAGGTAAATAACATAATATCCAGTTTTATTGACATACCTACCAAAGATACGCTTAAAGTGCAAGGATATCCTTAACTTATCTGTGGCAATCAAAGAGTAAACATACCATTGAAGTCAGAACAGTCAATCCATTTATACCATTATGCCCCTGCGATTTTATCACGTTAGGCAACGGTCATACCGGTCTAGGGTTCCGGGTTCGATTCCCAATCACAAATCTAATGATGAATATCGATTTTCACTCCAAGTCTGAATGTTGGTATATTCGTCATCGGACACTGGAAATACTAGTATGAAGCTATATGCATAAAATGTGTTATTTATTAGGTGTATTCGTTTTTATTTGCTAGATAGATTAATAGTGCTCGCAACATATTGCCATAAATCTATTATCGAAAATAACACTTTATGGATTCGAATCGATTTGTTAAATTATTGATATAATCAAGGTACACAGTAGAAACTCTTATGGTTCAACACGGGTCCCAACCCATTTTTGCCTATGCATATAGGGCCGAAAAGCCGAAAGTGGTAGGACTCTTATCTGGGGTTGATTACAGATCCATTAGTGCCAGTAGCAACTTACGATCAAGTTAACTGCAATCCCATGTTGCTATTCCATTACTCTCGTCAACTCTCTCTCATTCTTTCAGAATGAGAGAATTTAAGCCATAGTCCACCGCGCTGGCCAAGTGCGAATTAATGGACTTCACACACCTCCGAGAACTTTTTTTTAAAGAACTCTCGGGTATGTATGTTTCCTCACGATGTTTTCCTTCACCGAAAACCAATGATAATTAATCTATACTATAATAAATCTGTAAGAGGTCGCTGTCTGTACATGGAATAAATTTAGGTGAAAACCACTTCTAGAGGTCTTTAATACGATATAGAACCCAAAATAATGGTTTTTAGAAATCTTTTCTGTTTGTCTGTTTGTCTGTTTGTCTGTTTGTCTGTTTATCTGTTTGTCTGTTTGTCTGTTTGTCTGTGTGTTTGAAAACGCTAATCTCAGAAACGGCTTATCCAATTTGAAAATAATTTTCACTGATGTGTTGTGGGAAACTTCACTTAACATTTAGTGTTTATTTTATGTAAATCGGTTTATAAATAAAAAAGTTATGTCAATTTAAAACTACGCAGTATTTATTCTGTGTTCGATAAGTGTTAATAAGATAAGTAACTGCATAGTTGAATTGGTTGAAACTAAACATGTTATGGTCTGTAAAATGTATTCCTTTGTTATGTATTTTTTATTGGTTATGTGTGTACCTATGTTATTTGATACTATACACATCTATATCTCTATATCTATATATACTTATATAAAAACGAAAGGATGCTCTCTCACTTATCTATTGAATAAACATCGTAGAACCCAAACTGCTAAAGATACGAATATGATTTTTACTAGGGGTTCTTTTTATGACGTAGATGTCAATTATGAATGGATTTTCTGATCCCCCCCCCCCAATAATAATTAAATTAGGGTTAACCTAATAGGAGATGTAAGTTTGTATGAAAGTCAGTCAATTTTGAGGCCACCTCAATAAAATTTAGTATTTCGCTTTGATTTTTATGTTAAAACATAGTTTTAAACCGACTTCCAAAAAGGAGGAAGTTATCAATTCGTCTGTATTTTTTTTTTATTATTTTTTTTATTTTATATTTGTTACTCGATTTCTCCGCACTGGGTGAACGGATTTGGATGATTATTTTTTTTATTTGAAAGGTAGTGCGTGTCATGGGGTCCCATTTATTTTTAGTTCACTTTTGACAGTGGCATCCATAAGAAAAGCGCATAAGTCTGATATTTGCATTAACGATGTGCGCGATAAATAGATGAATAACTCAACTTCCCGCCAACCGATTTTGATGATTTTTTCTTTTATTTGAAAGAATGTACTTCAAGGGTACTCTGATGAGTTTGATACGGTTCTGATCATACGATTTCTTTGAAGCAAATTAACGAAATTAGCGATACTCGGCCAAACCTAAGCTGTAGGAGTCCAATTGGGTTGAATGTAGAATGAGATTACTAAGCAGATATTTCCTAAAAAAATTGATCTTCAACTCTTCAATCCTGATGATGCAGGGGTACTGCTAGCCTGAACCGTAGAAGTAAGTCAATTTGTTTTTATGGATATATAATAAGATTGTTAAACAAATTCATGGGACAAAAATTTGATCTTCAACTCCTCAACCCTGATAATGTAAGGGTATTTCAAGACTAAAAGTTCGGTTTATTCGGTTGAAAAGGGTATTAAAAGACCGTAAGAGTTGGCTATTTGGTACTTACGGTTATATAATAAAAATACCAAGCAAAGATACACGGTAAAAATTTTGACCTTCAACTGCTCTACCCTGATGAGGGTTACTTCAAGCCTAAGCCATAGAAGATGGCATTTGGTGCTTTCGGGTATGTAATATGATTACTAAGCAAAGACACAAAATTAAAATGTCGAACTTCAACTCCTCACCTCTGATGATGCAGGATACTGCTAGCCTAAACTATACGAGATGGGCATTTGGTGCTTTCAAGCAAAAACACATGATGAAAATTCTGACCTTTTTCTCCTCAACCCTGATGATGCAGGGGTACTTCAAGCCTAAGCCATAGAAGTTAGCTATTTAGTGCTTTCGGGTATGTAATATAATTACTAAGCAAAGACACAAGATCAAAATTTCGATCTTCAACTCCTCAAGCCTGATGATGCAGGGTACTGCAAGCCCAAGCTATAGAAGTTGGCTCGCAAGTGCTTACGTATAAGTAATAAGAATACTAAGCAAAGACACGGGATATTTTTTTTTTCCCTTCAACTCCTCCCTGATGATGCGGGATAGTGCAAGCCTAAATTATAAGAGGTAGTCACATAATGCTTACGGTTGTTTTTAGTATATATTATAAGTTTAATGACAGCTCATTAAACTGAAATGTGATTAATAAATTAAACTTCAATTCATCAACCCTGATAATCTAAGTACACAACCTACTTAAGCCCTATGAGTTTGATACTTATTGATTACAATACATTACAACCCGTTCCTGAGAGAACATTATGATGAAAAGTGTCACTTTGAATACCTAAATCCTGAAAATGCAGGAGTATTGTCATGTTATTGTTAAGAGTTGGATTTAGCTGTAGCTTTTTAAACAGGATGGGTTAGGTTAGGTTGGAACATAAAAGAAAACATAAAAAATAAGGAGCAGGGTGCGGCAGCGCCCTGCGAGCGGGTGCGCCCTGTTCTAATGAATTGTAAAAGTGTTTTGATTATGTCTTCTGCTTTACAAAGAACAATGCGGGATTTACGCACACAAATAGCCCGATGCACCTCTTAAAAGATCTTAGAATATATGTTGCTGTTCAGTGATATTCTAATTTTCTAATGATTTACTTCAAGTAGATAATAGTGCTTTGTTATCCGAAAAAGTTAAAATCAATCTTTATATCGATACGTCTTCGTTTAAATGTGGAGGAGTTGAATGATAAAGTATATACAACCAATAACACTATAAATTGGTTCCAAAAGACGGCTATATACCCACCCACCAATGAACGTGTCGATAAAATAAATGTTTTTTTTTTTTAAATTTAAAGCAGCGTCACAGATCTACTATTCGGTACACAGAGTCATTGAGATGCAGGAAGCAGTACATTATCCAACAGAATTTTTGAATTCCTTAATGCCTTCTGGAACTCCTGAACACAAATTAATATTAAACGTAGGTTTACCTATAATCTTACTTAGAAATTTGAATCCGCCAAAATTACTTCAAATAGTATTTTCCAATTCGGAAAAGTTCAAATCAATCTTTATAATCGATACGTTTTGGTTCAAATGTGGAGGAGTTGATTGAAAAAAAGTATCCCGATATTGTGAATTAGACCACTAAGAATGTAAATTGGTTCAAAAAAGCGGTTTACAATATTAGAATTCGTCTAATTAAAAAAAATACATAACAATACATTCCTACCCACAAATACACACTTTAAATTAGTTTTTTCACTCTGTGTTTGACCAGGTAATCCTTGAGCGGCCAAACTGATTTTAATGTTACTACTTTTTATCATAGAATTCCCACGGTTTCGAGATTTGCGCGGGAAAAACTTTGTGACACGTTGATTTGCACGCGAGCAAAGCCGCGGGTACAGCTAGTTTCTAATACGCACATAATTTTAGAAAAATCAGTGGTGCGTGCCTGGGTTTGAACCTCGGACCTCCCGATCGAGAGGACAAGTTTCAACCATTAGGCTATCACTGCTCATCAGTATACTATAGAATAAAAAACCTGAAGTCTATGTATGTATATCATAGAAACTTACTTATACAAAAACGCAACTAACACAAGATAAAAAAGTATTTTGGATAAGCACAAATATTTGCACCAACAATCTCCCTCGATCACAATTCGAAAGTGGTAGCAGCGTCGCGTGTGATAAAACACTGAATGTGTGTGATGTTTGATAACTATTGTGACCATAAGGGCTACTTAGATGGAATAGTCCTGTTCAATCTGTCCTGTTCTGTCCTCGATATGAAGAACGCAGTCACCGACAGTTTTGCGAAATTGAGTTTTTTAGTCAAAGCATGTAATAAATGTTTTATCTACACGTGGGTAAAAAAAAATACTAGTTTTTTATTAGACTTTATTGTTCATGATTTTAGACTAGTATTATCGCGGAATTGATACATCATAATACTTAACGGATACTCACGATATGCGGTTTATAAATTCTTATAGAATTCGTTTGGCCGTGACCACGATCCATGCAACTGGGTCGAAATATCGGAAAAAGAATTCTATAAAAATTCATAAACCGCATATCGTGAGTACCCGTTAAGTATTATAATTTACTGTTCAGTTTAGAATAATGAAATCAGTTACGTTTCTACTTTATAACACGTTGTTTTGTAATTGACTTGTTCCGACGACATACTTGTAATAAAAAAAAAGGTCACGTTTATTTAATATATATCGTCACTGATATAGCGAAACTATTTAATTTTGTCATCTGATTGGATGGGCACATCAATATGTGCCTTTGTAGTTGATAATAGTCGTAGCACTTGGTATTTTGGAAAAAAACCACGCTTTCTACACTCATAGCCCCACTCTAGGATTTTCTCCTGTGTCGTAGGTACCATGGACACACACAAGACGAATACACAAACACCCAGACCCCGAACATCACGCGTCATTATATACCTATGGCAGCGGAACTAATCATTTTAATATGTCAGTTATGGTCAACCTCACAAAACCGGGACATTGTCTTCACTGGGACAGCGGCCATATAAATTCGGGAATGTCCCCTAAAACAGCCCGTGTGGCCACATCAGTGATAACGCGAGGGGGCCGCTATCTCGCGATTCCACGCTCATTATCAACCGTTGCCAAGTTTGCAGATGGAACTGTGCCGTACTTCATGAATGGAGTGACGGACGCTCTTGGTTCCGGGTTCGATATTTAGTAAAACCGTAACAAGTAAAAACGGTTGAGTGAGTCCGATTCGCGCACGAAGGGTTCCGTACATTATCTACAAAAAAAACGGCATAAATAACACGTATGTTGTATGGGATCTCCCTTATATTTTTTTTATTCTGTTTTTTGTTTTGTTATTATAGCGGCATAAGAAATAAGTACTTTATTTGTAAAAATTTCAACTGACTACTAACCGATTTATAAGGTACAGCCTGTTGACGGACAGACGGATAGACGGAGTCTTAGCGATAGGGTCCCGTTTTTACCCTTCAGGCACGGAACCCTGATAAATTGCATTATTAAAGATTTTAAGACCAAATGGCATGATAGTCAGATAATAATGATAATCAAGGCAAAAAAGAAACATTACTATGTTTATAAAAATTAGTTTTATCTATAAAGGTCTCTTCATGTAGGCTTATCGTCCAAGGTTCTATTTCATGCATAAGATTTTTTGTTTTCACGCCTGTAAATTAAACTATATTCATATATTAGACAGTTAATACTAAAATTATATCCACGTTTTTGATGTGTAAAGAACTAATTAAAATTCAAATTAATTCTAATGTGGGTAGTATAATGTTATTTTTTATCTTAGGTTTCTATTTGCTTGTATTTCTTATGACCCCGAAATTAACAATTTATCAGTTAAAATTTGCACTTTTTGTTAATCACGATAAGCATACAAGGTACTGTACTAAGAATTAATTATAGAAATAAGCCTACTAAAAACAGCTGTGTATACTTTACTACATAGTATAAAACAAAGTCGCTTCCAAAGTCTGTCCCTATGTATGCTTAGATCTTTAAAACTACTTACGCTACGGGTTTTAATACAGTTTTTTTTAATAGATAGAGTGATCCAAGAGGCAGGTTTCTATGTATAATACATATAAAATGTAGTAAAGGAACACTGATAACTTTAGACTTTTGACTTTTAGACGGAACGAAGTTCGCCGGGTCAGCGGGTTTTAGTAAGGTGGTAGAACGAGTGTAGTTCGACCGGGGAGGTACCGCGACACATATTTCTAACGTGAAGCATTCCTTGCTTTTCGATGGAAGGGTGTGGTTGCCGGTACACTTTATATGAGGCGACCATCCTAGTCTTCGGGAGTAGCAACGCATTTGTGATTGACTTCAGATTAAACCTGTGTTCTGTATGAAGATGCTTACAGATGTCAATGGACGGCAGTGGCCAATTATCATTAGGACCGCATGCTCGTTTGCTACTTCATTATTGTAAAAAATAATAATATTAATAAACCTATAAGTACAAAAATCTGCGGAAAAGGATTCGAAACTCGGACCCCCAGATTGAAAAGCGAATTCCAATCCACTAGAGCTCAAAAACCATCTCAGTAATAAATTAATTTTATACTAACGACTGTGCAAACTGCACAAGTCATGCGCAATAGTAAATATCTGAGATACATTCTAAACAGTTTGACATTGACATCAGCTGTCAAAATAGGTAACGAGCCACACGCCGCAGGAATTTCAACTCGTCACAGATGCTAAATATTTTTACTCTGTACACAGCCGTTATAATTTGCACATGTCTAATATGTCATTGAGTACACAGATAATTTTATCTGTGGACTTTGCTTTATGGCTTTTGTTAATTATTTTTAGACAATTATCAGATTAAATATTGCATTTTAATCAGTTTGTGTGGCTTAGTAAATTAAATGGAATCAGTGACTTGGATTAGTCTGACCGGGGATTAAACCCGGAACTTATTAAAAAGTCTAACAATTGATCTTAATAACATATCTTTACTCTTAGTTTAATAAACAAACATTTAAAACATGTTTTTATCGAGAATTGTTGACACCAGCTCATGACGTCACAACATCGTACATAATTGAACATACATATAAACACCGGATTTAAAGTAAATTCACATAAAATAGTACTTAGTTATAATTTTGATTGATAGTGACATTCGTTACGTTTAAAAGAATATAAATAAATTCAAATTGCTTAGTTTTCTGATGTGAAGCAGCATGTTGAATCCGTAATAAAATGAAAATTGGTCTGCCACTGTAGCACTTTCCGTATCGTAGCACATTTTGTATGGATGGTTTTAACTGCAGATTAGGTGTAGAATCCTCCTATATTCATTAGATCAAATAGCACAAACATTGGACCATCGTGGCAAGCATAGTTCCATAGCTTTCCTACATTTGTCAAGGCAGGCCAACGCAACATTCAAAGACCTTAATATCAAGACGAAGCAACATTTTAGACAGTAACTCTAAAGATAATCTGCATGATTATACCTATTATCTGCTATTGTGAGATGAGAATCATAATTCTTGAATTTTTCATCATATAAATTGCCTGTCATAATAACTACCTAAGAGATAACAGTGCAATAAAAATCTGATGTTTGCTACCCACTAACGACTATCAGACGCACAAATAAGATAAAAAAAGTTAGAAACATTACCGCTTTATCGCGATTCCGTTGAAAATGTTCTCTCCTTAATGGCGGTATATTTATTTTCTAAGTTATCAACTTTAGTGCTTTTTCATTCGGTTTTTGTTTGCATTAACACTATTTAATAACTTACCGAGAATATTTGCTTAAAATAAACATTTAAAGTTGAAAAAAAAAAACAAAAACACGCTAAAACATTATTTGGCTTTACAGAAAAACTGTCTACATCAGAATATTAAAAAAATAACACATATAAATTCCTTTACAATCTACATTACACTTGACATTCCAAATTCGAACTTAGCTACAATCACTCAACTGACAGTTGCTGAAAAGAAAGTAAACAAATGGAAGCATACACATTGTTTTGACGTCCGGCGCGCCACCTGGCGGCAGGCCGGCCGCGCACGCCAGTTCCAGCTGTTTCAGGTACCGCAACCACAATAACATCACTACGTCGTGCACAACACACCGAACGAACTATATTATTTCGAGCGCAACCATTTTCGTCGACGTCATTCTTTTGCCGCGTAAATTGAGTGACTGGCTTGTTGCCGTTCGAGCGCCCCTCCCCGCACACTAGCGTACGCGATACGATACGCACACAAGCGCGCCCGATCCCTTATCAAGTTGGTTTAACTAGCAATGGCTGGCCCGAGATCCTATCGCCCGAGCTCGCGGTAACGTTGCATTGAAAGATAACGTCAGCGATGCTATCGCTGTGTTTGAATAAACTTGTATAAAATGTCAAATAAAAAAGCTGCCCGCCATAAAAGTCGTATCTCGCGCGATATTTCGATAGTGGCGCGTTTTTGAAACGGAACGAAATTCACGACGCGAAAATTTTGTACAGTTGGTTGCACCGTACATTTTTTATAGCTCTACAGTCTCTATCGTAGTCGGCCACAATAGTATCCGTTATACGTACAATAATTAAGTTACATACATATATACACTTAATTTATTTTTTAATGTGAGTAAGTTAAGCAAGGGTTCCTTACTAAATAATGTAAAATTGAGTGACGAAGTAAAGGAGAAGGAGTAAACAAAGGCTTTCCTTAAAAAAGGGGTTTGCCGTAAGGTGTTACTAACATACAATGGTAAGAGCGACATGCTTTTCCAAGGCGTTCCTACTTAATCTTTAAGAGTAGCAACGCATCTGTGATTGACCTTGGATAGGATTCTAATCTTGCCCGGTTAATCATAGGTATCCTTGGCACTTACCATCAGGTGGACTGCAAGCTCGTTTGCTGCTTCAATTAGAAAAAAACATGAATCGTTTTAGTGGTGTGAATTCCGACTCACATGTTATGTAAACATCTTAGTTGTCAGAAGTACTTCGTAACGCATCGATTTCAGTTACAGTCCCTATTCTATATAGTTGGTTACTGATATCAAGTGAGCAGTGATAGCCTAATGGTTGAAACTTGCCCTCTCAATCGGGAGGTCCGAGGTTCAAACCCAGGCACACACCACTGATTCATGGGCGTATTAGAAATTAATTATCACTGCTTTTCGGTGAAGGAAAACATCGTGAGGAAACCTACACACCCGAGAGTTCTTAAAAAAAAAGTTCTCGGATGTGTGTAAAGTCCACCAATTCGTACTTGGCCAGCGCGGTGGACTATGGCTTAAAAAATCTCTCATTCCGAGAGAAGACCCGTGCCCAGCAGTGGGACAATAATGGGTTGACGACTGATATCAATGTGCAACAGTGACCACTTACTATACTACATGCTTGCTAGCTCCATACTTTAAAAATCTAATAAAAGAAAAGTAAATGCATTGGAAATTGCTGTGAAATAAAATTTATTGTACAGTTTAAAGCTTATTTCGATATCGTTATATTGAAAACAATCAGATAATTGTTGGTTTAGTCAATAAAAGTTAGATCGTGACAAAGCATCGCTGGAGCTGATAACAACATAAATATAATAAATAAATATAGTACAAGTTTGCTTTTATCAGATCTGCCATGACACACTTAATCTCAGACATTTTAGTAATAATATAAAAATAAATCTTAATGGCCACGATCAATCAATACCAAGATCTTGTGGGTGTTATCTATTTATACATTATAATTAGAATCGGAATGTCTCTCAGTTCAAATCTATGGATTTTAAGGTGTTCATACGTTTCCCCATGACAAAGTCTATATTTATACATTTAATGTATTAAAAAAGTATTTTACAAGATTTTATGTGTTAAAATTATTTTCGGTATTATAATATTATTTTAACTATGATGCAAGTTCTGCCTAGCAAAGAAGGCAGTTTTAACTCGCATTGCACTGAAGATTATAAATAGTAAAAAACTGTCAAATGAATTCTTCTTCAGGAATAGATGCGTTCAATAAAATACATGGCATTCTAAAATACTTCTATTCTAAATTCTAAAATATCTATATATATATGTCTGATAGATCGAGATAATTGGCATAAACTAAAACACCTACAGACAAACAGACGCAAAAAGCCTAAATTTTAAAACAAGCTTATTCGATATAGATTTTGGCTTAGAGACACAGATTATTTATTATTATTTTTTAACTAGCTGAACTCCGCAGCTTCGCCCGCGTTAAAGAAATCGATGTAGCGATTGTCCCGTGGAAATAAGATGTTTTCCCACAGTAAAAAGTAGCCTATATGTTAATCCAGTGTGTCAGCTAACTTCGTACCAAATTTTATGAAAATCGCTCCAGCCGTTTAGACGTGAAGAACATAAACAATAACAAACATACACGCTCACAAACTTTCGCCTTTATAATACTAGTATGAAGTATGATTTCACTAATGATTTACTCTTAACATAACTAAGTTGTGTGTAAATAAAGTAACCTTATGCAATACATACAAGTAGAGCTGCGGGCGATACCTCGTATCTCCTAAAGCCATTAAACTTTTTAATTTTATAAGCACTTTGTTTCATACAAAAACACGTTTTACATCTTATCACAAAAAATAGTAAGATCAGACTATAATTATAATTGATCTCTTGCGATTTTATCTTCGTGTTATAAATCCTTAAACTTTGCCAATTTATAAGTATTTTTTTCTGTGTATTGTTTTCCATGTGTAAATGAAGTAATTAAAAAAATCTTACCCTAAATACTACCCTAAGTACTGTGGATTACTAAGACTAAAACATCTTAAAACGAATACAAAACCAGTTACTTAAATGGGCCAAACATTGTACTGTCATGTCAATCCTTCAGACCACAGTGGTCCAAAGCCTACGAGAACCTATATATTGCTCCGATGATCTGCAAAAATAAGAAAAGATGGAAACTATAAGCTAGCATCCAACTCTCTGCGATATTTTTAAACATGCTATAAAGCCAGCGATAAGGTTTAACGGCTGCTACCCAGTAATAAAACTGGAACATGCTATCTGAAGGGAGGGCATGCCTAGCCACTAGCGGTGGTAGGGCTAGTACCGTTCGACCTAGGAGAAACCACCGTCATACCTATTTCTAGCGTGGATTAGTTCTTGGGTTTCGTTGGTACCCCGTGAATGCCGACTTACTTATATACTAGGCGACTCAGTACTTCGTTGAAAGGGTGATTGGTGCCGAATGACTTAAATACGACGCGATTTTAGTTGTAATTCTGCATACATCCGATCTAATTTCTCAGAAGTGGCAAAGCATCTGTAATTGACTTCACGTAAAAACTCAACTCTGTATCGATTTTTTGCAAATATCTAGGACGCCAATGATCGAGTGCTATCAGATAGACTAAGGCTCTTTTGAAATTTTAATTGTATAAAAAAAACTTTGTCAAACTCTGTAGTAGATAACTTCATAGAAATACATTAATTGCTTTTATCGTTTATTTATATTATATTATATTCAATAGAATCTTTCAAATTAAAATAACCCTACGTAACAAGCAAAGATGAATGGACATTCTTGTCACTAAAAGCGTTTATGATTATGTCAAAATTCTGAGACAGTGCAAAAAATGAGACATGATAATAAAATGTAGCGACATCTTATATTAATAGACAATGATCGAACTGACATTAAACGTTTATCTAGAAATCTCAAGTCGTCGAACCCATAATCACCTTTAGAAACTATAAAACTACCATTCTATGTATTGTTGTCAGTGTATTAGTATTCCACTGTTGGGCCATGGGTCTCGTATCACAATGAGCAGGAGTTAGTCAAGTACTTATTTAAAGCCAGGAAATATTAGCTTCAAGCTTTAAGCCTTCTACGCTGCAAGGGCCAACGTGATCGTTAAAGGCAAATGTTGGTATCTGATTTTACAAGGCCACAAAACTTTGTTGTAATTTTCCGAAATTCGCTGAATGAACCAGCATTGCCGTGCCAAACGCATGTTGTGTAGCCTAACGGAAATGTTAGTATCCTTACAATGTTTTTCTTTACCGATTTCTTATAAGATTGAAAAAGCAAACGAGCACACTTGACGGTTAATGGGCACTGCCGTCAATGGACATATTGTCTGAGCTGCTTCATACGTAATAGAGGTTCTGCATAAACCTATCTCTCTGGTCAAACCGTAGCATCGTGAAAAATACATTTTCGCAATTTTTTTTTTCATTTGTAATAAACCTTTATACAGTTCTGAAAATCAAAGATGCGTGCCACGGATTTGAATCTCGTTCCTCCAATAGTGGAATCGAATTTCGAGCTACGGCACTACCACTGCTATCTAACGTATAATTTACACAAATAACTTATTCGAGTCTTAAGCGGGAATAAGGTAAATTTAATGGAATTCCCGGATTGATAACGATCGCGCACTATCCAACGTTCATCTTTAGGAGGTAAGATGCATATCTCCTTTATTTGTATTTGCGTGGGGAGGTACGTCATGTGTGCAGGTATTTTATACACTCGCATACATCAACAGAGGGAGAAGAAAGGTGCTTGAAAGGGATCCACGTTTAGGCAAAAGAAGTGCGAGTCACCCCCACCAGGTGGACCGATGACCTGAACACATCAAATTGTTGGATTCAGAAGGCACAGGACCGGATGAAGTGGCGCTATTTAGGGGAGGCTTATGTATAGCAGCGGTGGTGATGGGCACATAATATCTTCACCACCAAAACACATGAGCAGCATGGCTGAATATGTTCCAGGCATATCTTATGTCGAATGACAACTGCAGTAGTCAGCAAATGGCCATTAGATAAAGTAAACGTTGTAAATTTTGCTTTAAAATAGTTAATGAGGTTATTTTGTATGGAAGAACAATGTGGGTAGTTATAGCTTTTTGTCATTTAATTAAAAAAACTGCTAAAAGAATCCTGAATGACTTTTTGCAGATACGATTAATTTCTTTCAAAAATTAACTCGTATAAACTAAAATCTAAAACCCACGACTTTATGGTCCATTAAATCATGTGTTCTTTTTTATATTTTGTTATTGCTTGAATGTGCAATAAGGAAAAATATCCCTTTGACCCTGCCAAGGGTAAACGCTATTTTTATTTTCATACTTATTGTAACTATATAACTGTTATAAACCTGTTTATTTATTTATTTATTTATTTATTTATTTATTTAGATATACCATTGACTTATCACTATACATTGTTACAAAAAAAAATACAATTCGTTTGGTTCAGTGTGAATCGCCATTACAGGTATATACAACTCATCTAATGTGTACGAAGTGTAATATCTAACTAAATCTAAGAACAAAAAAGATAAACATAAAACAAAATAAAAACTAAATATAGGTATTTATGATAATTTAAAAGGAACCATTATAAATGCATGGAACAAAAATGTATAAATTTATTTATGTTAACTGTGTGGAAGATGTCTACATCGCTGTTAGAGCAGATATTATTATATGTTTCCATTAATCTATTTAAAGGGGCACGTGAGCCAAAATTAGTTTTACAGGCACTCAAGGAAAAAACTTTATTAAGTGGATGTCTTGGTACGGAACGAGGAACTTTTATATTAATGAGGCTTAGTATATCTGGTGAAATGAGTAGACCATGAATCAATTTATGTAGTGTTTTTAAATCACAAATTTTTCGTCTTTTCTCAAGGGGTTCTAATTTAAAATATGAAAGTCTAGCGTTATAATCGGCGCGGTAGGGACAATTTCGATCTTTGTAAGATAAATATCGAGTAAAATTTCGTTGGATGCGTTCTATTCTGTCGCTATGAACTTTATACGAGGGGTTCCATATAGGGGATGCGTATTCAAGGCCGCTTCGTATGAAAGCTTTATAAAGTGTAAGAATGGCTATTGGGTTATTTAAATCCTTACATATTCTTTTAAGGAATCCGAGCATCTTCCAAGCATTAGATGTGCTCATACCTGTTATAAACATTACCACCGCACCGTACATTCGTACTCGCTATCGGCACGGCATATCGACAAATCCCGAGCCATATCGATCGAGAAGCGGACGAGATCATCCATCTAATCGATTTTATGTCCATCGCAGCATCGCCAGAGACAATTTGTCTTCCGCAGTCACAAATGTCTATGAATTGTGGATAATACTTGCATTGTGTGGATGTTTCTTTTTAGTTTTATTAGTCGCAACCATTTTTGGTTGTCGGCAAATTTTCAACTATTAAAGGAGATAGATCGCCTGTCGTACATTTTTAGGCCTGTAATTATTTTCGGTGTATCAGCATAAAATTGATATGATTAAATTGAAGACAATTGGCAGTCTGAGAATAGAAATAAATGAGATATTCATGATTATGGTCAGTATATATTTGACATTATTACTGGCGATATACAAACAGAAAATACTATATTTTTGGTATATTTGTACTTGTAATAATACAGTGTAATCACTGAAGAAAAAATAACTAGGTGCTTGCAATACCAAAACAGGAAAATTCAATCGTGCATGTGATAGCGAGGGCCGTTTAAGAGAGGCAAATCAGTCAGTCCATCAACAAAAGCAGGGACAACCCCTGCTTTTGTTGATGGACTGACTGATTTGGGTATCAAAAAAGAAATCACATAAACATACACCAAAAACAATGCATACGCATGAGCACAACGAAAATGATTTTTCGTATTACATTTTAATTTAATTGTCATTGTCAATATTATCTCACCATAGACTATAAATGAGATATTGGTAAGTAATCGATTTCGTAGTGAAAATCGATTAACAAGTGTGTTATTATTTTGTTAATAAAAGAAACAGTTAAACAATGACAATAATGTATAAAAGAAACAGTTTCCAGTAAATAAACAGTACATAATAAGAAGCTAATATATCTAATCGATTAGTTGTCGATCGCAAACATCGCTTCGGGCCAGCGATTTGTCTTCCGATGTCGTCCACAAATAAATCTCTTGGAAAATGTAAGATTGTAAAACCATCTGCAGAATGTCCGCTCTTTGATAAAGTTTTTATGCAACGGAAACAGCAAACGAGCATCGAGTGTTACCTTATGTTGAGTGATCAAGAACCTTCGTTTTTTTAAGTTTTGGATGTAAAACTTAAAATATTCTGTTATATTTGTTCACGAAAAAAGATCGAAAGACATGCCATTGCATAGCAAGATATTTTGGTATGTTTTTCGATTTTTTTTCCTGAACATATGTAGCAGACAGAATATTTTATTCTCTAGCACCGATTGTCATCCAACTATCCATGACCTTATCTTCACGGTTGGCGGGTCTTCCTAAAACTTCTCTTTTTAGCTTCTAGAAATTTTGTTGCCGACCATGTTTTTCGTCATATCGTCATATTTTCTGAGTTTTTGTTCTTCGCCGTAAAATTTTCTTCGCGGACATTGCAGAAACTATTTCCGAAAATAGCTCGTCAATACCTGCTATTTATGTATCCCCTATTGCCAAAAAGCTTGCCGACCGCTGTCCTAAAGTATTTAAAACAAGTTTGAATAAATAGTTTGCTGGAGAATAACATATTCTACTACATATCTTCAGGAAGCAAATCGTAAGATATGCCAAAATATGCCATTGCATAGCAACGTAACCTTTGGCGCAATCATTAAAAATTATTTATTAATTTTTTGTATGTAAACTTAATTTGAAACAAAATAATACATCATAATTTTATTGCTATTTGGCCAGTGGTTGTGACATACAACAGACTAGTCCACTATAACAATTTATAATATTTCTAACTATTTTCAATCCAAATGCTTATAAACGATAGCCAGAGCGGCCCTTGAACACCTGTAACTCTTAAAATATTTTAAAACTGTCTACAGATTTCTGTAATGGTCAAGTTTGAAATGCAGCACACTTTTATGAAAATTAAAAAACGCCTCATAAGATTAACATGTTTCAAACAACTGTTTTGAACAAGACAAAGTAATTTAACTTACCCGTATAATTAACACGGAAGACACTACGGGGTACTTATAGATATGTGTGTATCACGGTTTCATCTGCGTTTAAAAATATGTCATACCTACAGATTAGTACCCAATAACTTTGTTACAATAGATCAAATTTAATGAAATGAAGAATAAAGGTTACGTTAAGATATGTACTACAAATATTCAAATTGAATTTAGTAGTTTCGGTCTGATACGACTCAAACACACAGACAGAAAGACAAAAAATGTAAAAATTATAGAAATGAATAATATCAAAATATTATTAATTCTCAGTCCTTTTTTCCAAAGCTATGCAATGTACAGACACGCATAACTCAAAATATTATATGTACAGTTTCCTTATCCCCTAGTTGACAACTTGTAACTACAATTTTATACACACAATTTATCTAGATGGAGCGATTAATTTGTTATTATTTATTATATCTCCACATCATAATTGCATGCGTATTTCTTGATGCACGGACAGATTAAACGTTTAATTAAAAACATCTTATCAGTATCCTTTCTTTTTAAGCCTCATTAACTTCATTAAATTCATTTCGCACTCATTTTCATATTTTAAAAGAGATACGGCAGGGTTGCCACATTTTAATCACAGGTGTTATATCACAATTATATTAATGAGAACGATTGCAACTAAAAATATACGAACTATATATTTAAATAGATAAGATAGAGACATTAGAGAAACAAAACCATCTAATGACACCTTTACTCACGTAAGGCTTTCTTTGGTATAAATAAAAATGTTTTAAACTGTAAATAGTCCTTTTAATAATATCAATGCAAAAATTTTAAGAGGATATGTCTTTGTTACTCTTCCCTGCAAAGCACCAGTCGGATTTCGCACTCCTGGACTTAATACTCCAACAGACTTCAAAGCGCTGATGACCAGATAAAATGGAAAAAGGCGTGATGAACCAGGAAAAAATATTTCGTATCTAAACCGTCCCATAGAGTCACGTCTAGAACTGGATCAAGCTATCGTGAAATTGATACGAATCGTGAACTCTATCATAATGTAGAAAGTCGTGTTAAAGTAGAGACGTCCAGCGATGGTCCAAGATTCGGTGCTGATCTACGATAACGGCGCGTTGTGATTAACAGATAGAAAACAGGTGTTGAGAAAATTGTAGAGCCGCTCTACACACGAACAATGGTATCTACGTACATACATACTTATTATATTTTATGTAGGTAACATTATAAGTATTTATGTATGTAAGTAAGTAAGTAAGATGTATTTATGTAGGAATGAAATAACGTTTGATTTTGTGAAATAGTTTATTAAAATACATTTGTTTTTTTACAAAGTATTTCTGACTTGGCTACTTTTTTTTCTTTGATAATAATGAAGTAGCAAACGAGCATGCAGTCCACCTGATGGTAAGTGGTAACCGCTGCCCATGGACATCTGCAAGTAACTTCATATAGAACATAGCTTCTATCTAAAGTCAATCACAGACGTGTTGCTACTCCCGAGGACTAGGACTGGTCGCCTTATATAAAAGTGTGCCAGCAACCACACCCTTCCATCGAAACGCAATAAATGCTTCACGTTAGAAATAGGTTATTAGAGATATCAAATTATATAATTTGCTTCAAAGGGTACGATAATAAAATTCCGTCAAGGGGCAAGATAGACTTGATTGAAAATTTATCTCAATAATAAAACATTAAAAAATATTTATTTTGAGTCGACAACATACATAAGTATATCTGTAAAACTCGGTATATCGCGACTTTTGTTTAATTCCAAATTCCAACTATCGCCATATTAGCCATTTTGCCCTGATGTCATCCTGATCCTTACTTCATTATGAAATAATACATACCTATAAATCGATAACAATTAATTATCATACAAATAAATGTGATATAAATTTGATTTAATTTACCCACAATATAAAATTCTGTCAATGTTCTGCTTTTAACATTCATTCTCAGTACGCATTTACGTTAACTCCTTAAAATTTGATGTTTTTGAACCTATCTATTTAATCTACGTTGTTTGTACGTTAGATGATCTCGTGAAATATAAGCGTCAAAGCATTGCTTGATCTAACTAATCACTTTTGCTAACCAATACTGATGCGATATTAAGTCATTTGAATTAACATCAAATCTTATAGAAATGTCCGTACATCAATTCTGGATGTGTAATAGTCCCTGCTTTTCACCCTACAACAGTAGTGTCAGCAACTGTTATGTGGATGTCGGTAAGAATAAAAATCTCGGGATGTTTCAATTTTGGCCTTAGGAGTATCAACACCACTAATCATACGAAAGGCCCCGATTTGAATAAGGGTTGTATAAAGAGTGATAGCCTAATGGCTGAAACTTGCCTCAATCGGGAGGTCCAACGTTCAAACCCAGGCACGCACCACTGATTTTTCTAAAATTATGCGCGTATTAGAAATTAATTATCACTGCTTTTCGGCGAAGGAAAACATCGCGAGGAAACCTACACACCCGAGATTTCTTTAAAAAAAAGTTCTCGGAAGTGTAAAGTCCACCAAGGTGCACTTGGCCAGCGCGATGGACTATGGCCTAAAACTCTCTCATTCCGAGAGAAGACTCGTGCCCAGCAGTGCGACACTAATGAGTTGACGATATCTTAGAGTTCTCAAGAACTGGCTATTGGATTGATAAAAAATTGTAGGCACTGACCAACTACTGTCGTGAATCTTCTATCTCAGTTTAAATCACTCTAGTTTGTTTATAAGCGCTCAATTTGTTAAAATAACATCTTTGACCAAACGACATATCATTTTTCACACATCACCACAACTAAACCGTAAGCGCGAGTGTAATTTAACACACCATATATTCTACATTGTACGTAAGAGCCTTCTAAGATGGTTCTAAGATGGCAAGATAGGAAGCAGGTGCAGTGAAGATTGCTTATCGATGATCGCGCACGCTACACTAACTCTTTCTATTTTTATACTTTATATAGAAATAACGTTAACATCTCTAGATTAACTGAATAGGATAGTTCTAATCAGTGTTTTTTAATAAATGAGTTTAATGAAGCAAATAAACTCAAAGGTCAATTTTACTATATAATGGTTAAATTATTATATGGAGTAAAAATTAAACAGAGGACGATTTTTTCTTTTGTTACAATTTTGAAATAATAAATGACTTCTGATGGTTAGTGGCGGGGTTGCCAGACGTCCCGCTTTTGGTGGGACCGTCCCGCAAACAAAATCAAAACAGGCTCAATCCCGCTTTTTTGGAAGGACTGGACTTTTGCAAAAAAAAGGTCACCAATTGCAAATATAAGTGTAACTGTAGTTTGTCGACCAAAGAAAAAAATGACACCAAATCTATACCAATTTAAGCCGATCTGTAGTTCGTCGACCAAAAAATAGAATCGGCAATCCTTCGGGCCCTCTACGCCAAGGAGAATTTTTCCTGTGTGTCGATGAGGCGCGAGATCCTTTATATCGCGAGGGCTACTGTCCCGCTTTTGACCTATGGAATCTCGCTTTCTTCACTCAAAAAGTTACTAAAAAAACCTGCCAAAGCTTGTTGGTGGTCACTATGCCCCTTGGCCATGAGCAACTTTATATAGAAAAGAAGTTCTATCTGGGGTTAATCACAGATGCATTGCTACTCCGGATGTCTAGACGATCACCTACAGTAAGATTAAGCCGGCAAGTACATCCCTTACGGAAATGCAAGAATTGCTCCATGCTAGTATCTTTTTCATATAATAAAAATACTTTTTCATAAATGAAACCAATAACTGAAATAAGTTTAGTATATTTCTCGCGCTCATTGGTTTACTATCAAAAGGGTTATGACTGCCATTTTCATAGGATGCATTTTCATACGGATTTTCAAGATGTACGCAAAGACTTTTTTTATTATTATACAAGCCATCGTTCTCCATAATTTCGGAAATGGGTATATCATCTTCATTTTCGTAATTCGGGGTCCAAATTGATATGATTCATTACTCTCATAGCATTCATTGCCATCAGTGGTTTTACGATCAGCCGGCTGACTGACGTCGGGCAAACTGTTTTTGGCTTCTGTCAGCAATAAATCTAGATATATTGTCTAGTAATAAATTATACAAAGAACCACTCACTGCCTACGACTATGTAAAGTTTTTCATTAATTTAATATACACATTTGTTTTGTTTTTTTGTGTTTGTTCTATTCGTTATATCAGTACTATAGTTCAATTAAATATTTATTGAAACGGGGTTTAGTTGGAGTAGATACTTCAATACGCCACAAACATTATAAGAAGGAAGTAGATACTATCCTTAGGGATCAGTATAATTAATAATTACTTATAATTAATTTCGAATAGCATTGAAGTCTCATTTGAAGTCAAATGGGATACTATTATACAGGATTAAGTTGGTATGCCTGGATGAAAATTTGGCAAATTTCACTACAATATTCAAGATTTTTTTGTGGCTTTAAAAGTCAGGTACAGTACAGTACGGTAGATATATATGTTTTTAATGCTCAATGCTGACGCTTGCAGTGTAGAGCGATTGAAGCGTGAAGCGAATGTTTTGTGACCTTAGGGCTAAGTATCACAGCCAAAACACATCCATCGACGGTAGTGACCATTCTAGAACACGTAGACTGCATGTTTTTACATTTCAATAACAGCCTACTGTTCGGACAAAAGTACCGAACAAACAACTAGCTGTGGTAGTTAACCCTATGTCTTTGAATTCGTAGACACAATTGCCATACTTATTTATGTCTAATAACGTAGTATTAAACGCTGTCGTGTTTTGCTTTGAAAGGTGTGGTAAAAGAAACATAATTAACAGAGATAAGACATCTTAGTTCTTAGGGCAACGCAGTATTCAATCATATGTTTTCGTCTAAGGTTGATTACAGATGTCATAGTCATATGTCCAGCGATTACTTATCATCAGGTGGACTGCATACTAGTTTCATACTTCTATTTAAAACTACATAGAGCGCACTCCCTCGCCTCCAATGCAAATCGTCCAATAATATGGCAAAGTCACGTCAATTTCTTTACGCAAAACAAAAACACATTTCCAATCACTTAATATCTCACAAAGAACATAACAACAATAGATGCCCAGTGACCACTTTCCACCAGATGGACTGCATAGTAGTTTACTATTTGTGTATTATAAAAAAATACATTGGACGCACTCAAGTCTAAGGCAAATCGAGAAACAATGGCTAAAGTCACGTCAGTTTCTTTACGCAAAAACAAAAAACATCTCCACGTAACATCTCACTCGACGCATACCTCCCAAAGTTAACATAACAACACTCCCGTGCTGTCGGCGCCGCATTAAGAATCCATTAGGTGGACGAATCGTACGATTAATTCGTCTTTATCAACAACTGTGCTATCAGAGTACCCGCTTGATTTATATTGGGATTTTTATCAGGGAGATGGGAGGTGGCGCCAAGAATATCGGGAAGAACGTATCGAAGGTATTCGAGTGCATAGATAGATATGAGTGTGTCAGGGTGAAATCTGTTTTGGTGTAAGTCAATTAACGATATGAAAGTTTGTTGCTACTTGTACAAATAATGCAAGGACAAGTCTTTTAACTTTATACATAGGTTTTTATTTCACTTATTGCAGATAGAAATAAAATTTGATTGTATGTCTTCACATTATGTGGATGCTTTACTTGTCTATGGTAAAATCTCTTTACCATAGAAAAGTGTAAATATTCTAACGTATACACTATAGGTTATTCTATATTGTCTATGTTCTGCACATAGCTAGCTCTCTATCAAATGGAAGTAGATAGAGCAGAAGCAAACAAAAGCATAATTAATAAATTAATTTTATATATTTTCATGTTTTTTTATAATTTATTGTTACAATAATGCATTATATATTTAAGTATACCTACCTATACCTATTTTATCGGGGATTAATAACCAAAGAAGAAACTACTGAAAATTTATCAAGTAGGTAGATCATAGTAGGCTTTTGTTCCAGTAGATAGGTTTTAGTGACTTCCATTATGATAAAAACACAAGAAAGCATTCGAAACAGTATCAAACTTAAGATAAGTGGAGAAGTATTGACTCCACTTATCAACTTTTAATACAAAATATAAAGGTTTTAACGAAATAGATTTATCTCGCAATAGATAGGTCAGGTGGCGTCACTGTCTATCTTCTGTTTGTCGCCACTTGTCGAACTAAATTCGTCTAAACAGATTGTGAGCCCATTTATAAAACCCTGATAAAAAGCTATAGTTTCACTTATATTACGTTCTGTATGTGTTTACTACTTAATACTGTTGTTCTATTCGATATTTTGCAGTTACGTATTAGAGGTCTGAAACGAATTTTGTTTTGAAGTTATAACTATGTTTATATGGGGTTTCTCTCAGTATTTTTGTTTATATAATAGGGAAATAGCAAACAAGCCTGCAGTCCTCTAATCGTATGTGGCTACTGCCGGCTATAGACGTCAGTAAGATACTTCATATCGAACAGAGTTTCTATTTGAAACAATTACAGATGAGTTACTACCACCAAGGGCTAATATGGTTTTGAACATCAAAATAATACTCTCAACGTAAAATCTGTCAGTACATCAGATTTGAACCTTAGATCTTCCGACTAAGTATATATAATAAAATAGACGTGTGCGATAGTCCCCTTCGTAGGCCAAGCCTGAAGGGTTCTGCAATCTTTACTAATAAATTTGAGATCATTTTATTTTAGACTTTATGTCTCTTCAAAGATGCAATCCGCACGGCACAATGAAAATTATAAAGATTAAAGCGTCCATTTCGTGGAAATTACAAAATGGACAGTAAAATAAAAGTTAGTCCTTTTCTAGCGCAAAGTGTCACCTTTTAGGTTACAGCACGATACATTGTCATGTATTTAACTTAATTTGTAGAAACTTTTCATACGCTCGCTTTCGTTACTTATTGGCGATATGTGTGGTCAAAATCACGCACAGTGGTACGGAGAATACGATGACAAACCAACACGGAATGTGGTATCGTCGGAAGGAATGTATTGACCCATACGTAGACCTATGAGGAAAGAAATAAACTCAAGTATTTATTGCCCGAAAGAAGTCAAGTCCATTAAGAAGCGATAACTGATTATAGTGATATTTTATAGCAAAATAAAGCCAGGATATAGTTTCACTTTCTGATTTTATTTTGATTGTGTTATTTACAGTAAATTTCGTCTTCATTAACTTAAAACAATCTATATATTATTTAATGGCATCTAATGATTGAAAATCAAAAGCCAATTTAATAAAATTAAAATATTTGTTTTTGTTTTTTAATTCTAGGAATTATGTTATTTTTGGCATTAATAATATTACCGTTTTTACGTTGTTATTAAAATAATGACTAAATTAAAAGGTATGTAAAAATATTAGTAAATTGAAACACGACTGCTTACGAATATTAACTGAAATGGACAAACCAATAATTAAATGATGTTTTTTTTTTAAGTAGAAATCTTAAAATATAAAGTTACACAGGTATAAAAAAAATATATGGTACCTACTCTGACAATTGAGACAAATCCAACGACACGTCATATGTCAAAACTAGCTGAACCTCGCAGCTTCGCCCGCGTTAAAAGAATCGATGTAAAAAAGTAGCCTATATGTTAATCCAGAGTATCAGTTAACTCTCTGTCAAATTTAATGAAAATCGTTTCAGCCGTTTAGACGTGAAGAAGTAACAAACATACACACTCACAAACTTTTGCCTTTATAATATTAGTATGAAGCATGATACCTCAAGGTGTTGGGCTGTAGAGCATGCCAAAGGAATGAAAATTCATACAAAAGCTCGAGAAACATTACTCCCGTTCTTACGCAGTTGGGTTTAAATATTAAAAATGTAAATTCTAGCTACTCAGACAAAACCCTTTTTAAGACTGGCTATTAACATTTACAGATCCACATAACATAAACACATTAAAACACAATGTCCATATCGTGAACCTAAAATGAGTTTGACCGATACGATCGGTCCATTACCGATCGACCGATAGCGACCGATGCTTTATCAGCTCCCCCCAGCCTCCCCGCAGGTGTCGAGGTCACTGGGTCAGTGGCAACTAAAAATACTCCGAAATATATGATTTTAGACTAGTATTATCGCGGAATTGATACATTATAATACTTAACGGGTACTCACGATATGCGGTTTATGAATTCTTATAGAATTCTTTTTGCCGATATTTCGACCCAGTTGCATGGATCGTGGTCACGTCATACTTAACGGCCCGTACCCGTACGTACCCGTTAAGTATTATAAAATAGTCCGAAATTCATTGTTTCACAGTTGAAATTAAAAACATAACTTAGCTGTAAATTATTACTTGTCAAATAAGCTAAAGGAGTCACTTAGCGAATCATCGCAATGCATAAACATGAAGATAGAGCATGAAATTTGGACAATAGATTCATTTTATGGCGTAGGCGTTCAGTAAGAGAGCATTCTTGGGATATTCCTCCTCTAGGCATAAATACGCATTAAATATTTGTATTACGATATGCACATACAAAATCGTATATAAAAGTACGTTAGCATGTATTTTTCACACAAACATAAGTTTCATGAAGATTTCATGAAGTAGCCGTTTACTTAGAAAGCATTTTTGAGATATTCCTCCTCTAGGGGGCATAAAAACGCGTTAAATATGTGTATTATGGTATGCACATACAAAATCGTACGCAATAGCGAAACCCATACGAAAGTATGTTAGCATGTATAGTTCACACAAACATAAGTATTTAATGTAATGAGTTTGACCGATACGATCAGTTCCATTGCCGATTGACCGATAGTGGCAATCGATTCGTTATCACCGCCCCCCAGCCTCCCCGCAGGTGTTGGCTATCAGATGGCACAGGGTCAAATGGCACTATTCAAACTATTATTTTAGGAACTCAACAAGCAAATGTTAACCAATAAATTTACACACACACACGCTTTCTACACTACTAGCCACACACTAGGATTTTCTCCTGTATCGTGGGTACCATGGACACACACAAGACGAATACACAAACGACCTAGACCCAGAACTGGAATCTAAACTGATCATTCAGATACCTGCCTGGTCGAAAATCGAACCCGGGACACATTGCGCATTAGACCGGTATGGTACCGCTCCGCTACACGAGTCGTCATATACAAATTACTTGTGCAGTTCTTTAACTGCACAAGTAATTTGTATAATGTAACACGATACATGTATCTCTTTGACACATATATCGTGTTACATGAAATCAGTCATAGATTAGGTGTGTTTCTATCCCTATTATCCCCTTCATAATACTGGCGGGTCTATAATTTTTGTTTACGGCGAAGTTTGAGTAGCAGAAGCTAGGTAATAAAGGAACATGAAATTCCTCCAAGCCAAAAACTTAATGACTCTACATTCCTTTTTTGAACAGAAATAAATGTAACAAATCTAAATTGATATTTTAAGCTAAAAATATTGTTTTAATAAACACGCTTATGTGTTTAAGTTTAATGGGGCATTTATAAATACGCAAAATTATTAATCAGAAATCAGAAATTCAGCTCGGCCTCTTTATATCTCACGTTGCCATATAAGAGAGGATTCATGGAAAATAGTAGAAAGGTTTATTTATGTACATATTACGATATCTCTGACAAGTTGTGTCAAACATGCTACACATTCAATATTTCCATTATCAGGTTCAGTAGCAGCTAATTAACTTATAAGTTTTGATCTTCTTAATGTTATATCAAGTCTTTTAATATATGATGAATACTTTAAAATTGATATTTGGCAAAAAACACATCAAACACGCACGGTAATCGAAACGTCCATACAATGCCGGGCAAGACCGATCGATTTAACCTGTCACGAATCGATTTCCGGCCGCATGCCGAATCAACTCGCCAGCGATACTTGCATACGAATGTCGAGATACATATCGCATATCGCGCGATCAAATTACCGAACGCGGGAGGTATCGATGTTTGGTGACAGATAACCAGATTTTAAATCCAGTGCTTCAGACCACAATCTAATGCCACATTCCTTTTTTGGATAGACATATAACTCATCTTAATAAAAAGTATAAGCCGAAGAGACTGGTCGTTTCGCTAAACGCGCAAAAGTATTTGAAGTTCATCAGGCTTTTAATAAATTACGTAATTAATCGGGATCGAGGGGGTTTAATCCTTCTGTACGTTGTCATATAAAAGAGAGTTCAATGAAAATAGTTCATAGGTTTATTTATGTGTATGTGTCAAAACTGTTATCAATCATACTGCACATTCAACATTATCATTATCTGCTAAATTTGCACTTAATTAACTAATAAGTTTTGATCTCTCTAATGTTATTTAAATGATTTAATATGAGTGAACCATGCATACTTTAAAATTAAAATTTAGCAAAAAAACACATCAAACACACACGGTAATCGAAATCGTCCATACAATCGGCGACAGAGCGATCGATTTAACCTGTCACGAATCGATTTCCGGCCGTATGCCGAATCAACTCGTCAGCGATACTTGCATACGAATGTCGAGATGCATATCGCATATCGCGCGATCAAATTACCGAACGCGGGAGGTATCGATGTTTGGTGACACATAACCAGATTTTAAATCCAGTGCTTCAAACCACAATCTAATGCCACATTCCTTTTTTGGATAGGCATATAACTCATCTTAATAAATAGTGTAAGCTAAAGGGACTGGTCGTTTCACTAAACGCGCTAATGTATTTGAAGTTCATCAGGCATTTAATAAATTACAAAATGATTAATCAGGAAACAGGCGGTTATATCCTTCTTTACGTTACGTTGTCATAAGAGAGTTTAATGAAAACAGCTCATAGGTTTATTTATATGGACCTATGCGTCAAAACTTTTATCAATCGTTCTGCACATTCAATATTATCATTATCTGCTAAATTTGCACTTAATTAACTAATAAGCTTTGATTTTTCTTGTGTTATTTTAATGATTTAATATGAGTGAACCATGCATACTTCAAAATTAAAATTTTGCAAAAAACACATCAAACACACACGGTAATCGAAATCGTCCATACAATCGGCGGCAGAGCGATCGATTTAACCTGTCACGAATCGATTTCCGGCCGTATGCCGAATCAACTCGCCAGCGATACTTGCATACGAATGTCGAGATGCATATCGCATATCGCGCGATCAAATTACCGAACGCGGGAGGTATCGATGTTTCGGCGACAGATAACGAGAGCTAATTTAGTTTTTAATTGCACTGAACAGGGTGCTGTATTGTGTATCTTATGTTGTAAAGAATTTTGCATACTAAGTTTTGGTTTCGCAGTTTTATATTAACTATTTTAAATGTTACTGGTTTTCCGTGAAATCTAATTTGCATTTATTTAACGGCATATATTAATTATATTAAAATTTGTAATCCTAATAAAACAGAATATAATTTCTAATCTCTTCACTTGCAGGAAACGCCTAAGTTTTCATTAAAAACCATTATTGAAAAATTGTCGTCAATTTCTTACAAACAGATACCCAACACTGAGGATTTTTTCTAAAAGTTTTTTAACATACCATTCTAAAGTTAATCGCGACAATATCACAAGAAAGTTGCTTATTGCTTTTATGAACAGATAAAGCGTTTGCGAGTGAATCGGTCCCACTTACAATTTTAAATCATACCAGCGGATTCAAGCGAACAGACAGTACAGAATTTACCATGTAGTCCGTCATAACAGTCGAGTCGGCCCATATTGCATTGTGGGGCTAATTGGATGAAGATGCTTATCACAGCGGCCGATAAAATGGAATAGATAACATTCTGTAGTGACTTATTAAGGCCGTTCCCAGAATAATATTAGATGGCTCGATACGACCGCTCGCAGGCCGTGTGTGTCGGGACCGATGGCAAAAAAGTTAGTGATTCTCAAGTTTTTTGTGATCTACACACTAGTTAAGAATGTTATTAAATGTGTTGGAGATGATTGCTACTTCACAAACTTATTATTTTTTTGAGATTTTTTTCCTTTTGTACATGGTTTAATTTTAAATTGTTTTATGAATCTCGTTTTGTTTTTGGCCAGGATAGACGATAGACATTTTGTGTTATTGTTACCGGAAATTAATATATTCACCTACCTATTTTAATATTCGATGTGTGAAATATCAATTTCCATTATTTCTCTACACTTTTAAATATTTTATTTGAGTCATTCGAATTGTATAATATTCCGACAACAAGTAAATTTTAACTGCATTTTTTAAACTATTCTATGTTTTACAGAGATACATAAAAATGCGTTAAGTTTCATTTGTTACAATCCTTTTGTTCTTAAAACAGTCAATTATAATTAATTCCATAGCCGACATATTACATTAATAACACAGCAGTTGGAAGAGTATAAAGAATTTATTTCGTACCTCAAAGTATTTGCAAAATATCAGATTTTTTTTACAGATCTAGTGCAAAACTTTACCTGTTAACCCTCCCCACCCTATCAACGATCAGTACAACGGATCGCGTTGTGTAGTTTTTGCGAAATTGGTCGGTGCGATCGAGTTTTATACTGAAGTAGAACCTTGCGAGTTGCAGATAGATGGCTGAGATGATTCTAACCGAGATTTATCAAGACGAGAAGAACCTTTAGGTCAACGGGAAGCTATGGTTACCTTGCCAGACTTGGTATTACAAGTTGCAGCTTCGGACTCACAATCACGCGATTAAAATTCTTAAATGTTACTTTATTAGCGGCATAGAGGTTATGGACCAAGTCAGTAGCACTATTTGTTTCATAGGTGATGAAGGTAAGTAGCAATTTTGATCCAACTTTCAAACTCAGAAACGACAGGATTTTCTTCCGCTAATCATCGACCGATGTAACCATAATGTAAAACTATTTGTTTTAAGGATTTATCCTAGGATAAATAACTTTATTCCTATTTAAATACTTTTACTGCGACTTGCCAGTATCCGCCACGACAGTCACGCCATTGAATAATGTTCGACACTTGCATACCTAAAAACTGCGATCTGAGGCTATCGGAAAGTAGCCGCAAATATGATCACCTAGCCTAGCGATCCTAGATCTTCATATTTCCTAGCTTAGCCTAGAGACCATAAATCTCCCTATGTAAATTAGTGAGTTCAGATAATAATGTGTCGGCTTCTATGGCGGCAAACTGACTCTCTGCGTCACGACTTCAGCATGTACATCATCAGGTACTCGTCACCCCGTCAACCCATTATTGTCCCTCTGCTGGGCACGGGTCATCTCTCAGAATGAGAGAGTTTAGGCCATAGTCCACCGCGCTGGCCAAGTGCGAATTGGTGGACTTCACACACCTCCGAGAAGTTTTTTTAAAGAATTCTCTGGTGTGTAGGTTTCTTCGCGATGTTTTCCTTCACCGGAAATCAGAGATAATTAATTTTGATGATGATTAAACATTAGTTATCAGGCACATCACAGCTCAAATCCTCAGCATTCAGAACAATAATATTCCAAACGTACATCACACGCCATTTCTACACTCATAAGTTCTCCAACGTTTAACATACATCAATTAACAATTGTCGTCATAATTATAGCATAAACAAAGCAAATGTCATCGTAAACGTGGCGAGATATCAAACGATATTGCTTATCCATAATTTGTTTGTAACGTGTAACATCAATTGAGAGACGATTAATTACATATTAATAGAATTATTATAGTCGTGAGTGGCGCGTGAGATAGCGATCGGATCGTCTTCGTGCAAATGCACGCGGTCCGTTTGTCGCAGGCGAGTGGTGGCGCGAGTTGGTGTGATTAGTACACTTAGAATGTACAATGGTGCTAGATACAACTTTAATGTAAATCGGTAAATAATATAGTAAGGAATAAAATGTATAATAGCGATAGAGAAATCCTGTTGTAAATCGGTAAATGATGAATATATGTATAAAAGTGACAATTTTAAAGTATTTTAAAAATTAGAAGTATTAAATGGGTGATAAAACGCGTAACTATCGGTGCTGTTATTTTTTCATCTAATTTAATAATTTCTTGAACACGAAACCGATTCTTGAACCGATATGTTAATCTGATATAAATCAGATTAACATATCGGTTATGCACTTGGACTAACATTTCACTGTATTCTATTAGAATAAGTGAAGTAAATTGAACACGTTTTGACAAAATGTTTAATTTACCTAGAGTCACTTGTATAACTATATTTAAACTACGTAACACATACACATTCGTAGATATATGTTTATCTATATGCGACATTTTTCATAACATTTTATAAACTTTAAGTAGACAGTATACCTACTTATTAAGCAGTATGTAATGTAGAAGTACTAGCGCAAGTACTAAGCCGGTACAAACAAGGCTAAGTTAATTGGTAAAGATCTCCCGATACTCCATTATGTCAATTCTCGTGCGGTTGCAAACGGCACGATTTGTTGGGTTACTGTTTCTGAGATTTCCTTTAGTGCCTAACGTTTAAAGATGGGACAGCTAACAAAGTATGTAGAAATTTAAATATTGATTTACGATCTTAGATTTTCAATAAGGCGTGATGACGACATGTCTGATATCTTGAGCACTAATCTTAAATTGCATAATCTCGTAGAAATGTCAGTGACATAATATATTGAATATACTATAAAAATGAAAGTTCTGTAAATCTGTAAATCATTTTTTTGCAAATAAAATAGTTTTAAGGTTGCAGTTGAAGTTGTAGTTCTATATTAATATTTTTTCAATATTTCATAGATTTTTTTCTTCCCGTTTATCTAGAACAATTCATCAAACTAAAAACTACTTAATTTTATTTAAAGGATTCGAACGAATACTTTTAATCCAATTCTTGAGGTAGGTAACATTTAATTTCTATTTAATTGAAATCCATGAAACATATATTTTAAAAGTTAACACAATTCATAATTAAGTTACATTTTCAAACGCGTGGAACACAATAACTTCATAAACTGTAAATCCATTATCATTCCCTCGATCACGAGCTAAACAGATTTACTTTCCAGCCATCTTCAAAGACAGAACTACAAAGCGACGTATGTAAATGTAATTTACACTAGCAAATCGAGTTCTCAACAGATCAGCGATACATTACGGATGGTATCGGCAGTCACGAATCTTGTCTCGGTAATAGTATCGAACGAGATAGTGCTCCGGCCATTTTTCTTCAACACAACAAAGGATTTAATCGGCCGTGTATGCGACCCGTGTTCGCTGTGGGCCGAGTTGGAAACTTTTAGCGATTTTTATTAAGTAGTGCGTATATGGCTCGACTATGGAGATACAACATGTGGTTTAGCTTTAGGCAGTTCCTGCGTTTCAGAAGAGTGTGATTACCGGCTCATATTTATATGAGGCGTCCATCTCAGTCATCGAGAGCACGAAGGCATCTGTGACTAATTCAGATCGAACCCTTGTTCTGTATGAAGTTTTTTACAGATGTCCATGGGCAAGTGACCAATAATCATCAGATGGACTGCAAGCATTTTTGATGCAACAACACACAGCAGCGTCTATCGTCACGTTGACGTACCAGTCTTAAAGCTGTGTTGTATTATTTCTTATGAAATTTGAAACAATGCATAATTTTATAACTATAGAAAATTGTAGAATGTAACATAATTGGCATACATTTTCAAAATGTTTCAATCACCAATATTCAATTTAATTTTCATAAAAAATAAATTTACGCAGTCGAAAAAGCTACATCGTCACTTGCTTGCTTTCTGTCAGGATATTTCTAATACGTATTACATTCAACAATAATTCGAAATCTGACCGATAGTTCGCGAAAGACTAACATTAATAAATAAGATCCAATCCAATCGCCCATCGCTCGCACCACGCGCCATCTGTCGGCGTCACCTCCGCCCTATCGCCGTTTAATGATTCACACCATGATCACACTGTACCAAGTATAGCTCTGCGGTCACTTATCAGTTTGTTTGGAATGGTGTAACTGTCATACATCGATTAGTACGGTGACGTCATGCGCTATTGTAAAAAGATGTTTGTATTTTGTTTGATGATGCTGTCATTGATATTAAAGCTTTGTTGGACTTGTAGGTGGTTTGAATCCGAACCTGTAGTCCCGGGACCAGAATAGGGCTACGGCATCCCCTGCCTGTCGTAAGAGGCGAGTAAAAGGGGCTTCCGAGGTTGCGGACGGCTAGAGTGGGAGCTCGAGCCGTTCGGTCAGGTGATCCCGGGAAGGACGGCGGTATATGTGGTCGCATACCGTCGTAAAAACTAGACGGAGCTGTGGGCCCAGCCGCCCATCTGGGAGGAGCCCGATGGGGCAACGCGCTCAGAGGATTCCGGTTGCGGTCGGACCGAGTTCCCGGAGTCCTCTTTATAGCACCGAGGACGGCCACCGGGGGGGGTTTTAGTGCGTCGCTGCCAAAACGTCGGGTACCTTTTGAAGGTTCCCCCCCCCCCCCCCCGGGAATTTGGACGGGTAAACTAGATAACTATTAGCTGTTTGGTGATCAAAATTAGCATAATAGTCTTACTAGTAAACCTCTCAATTGTGTCTACCAGGGGAGCAACGCACCGAGGTCTGTGTTGAAACAATTTGACCTTACTCGTAATCAATCAAAGTTCTAAGTTCTACCACTCCCCTCCATTAAGCGCTAAATTATTAATTGCATTTAGTAATAACCCCGTAATGAATAATAACACCTTAGCCAGGGGTAAGTAACCTTTTCGTAACCTTTTCATTATAGACGGGGAAATAATTAATGAAAACGTCCTGGATTTGGCCGAGTGTTACCGTGGACCACCTATGAATCTCTGAATCTCACTCTACAAAAGAAGCGGTTGACAACATTTGAGTCTACAAGGGCCACGTTATAGGTATAGATAGGTGGGTAAATGACGAGACGGTAGGCCATACAGAGATAAATGGTTATAAAATAAACGAAACAGCTAATATTTTTATATAAAAAAAATAAAAAAAAATTTTTTTTTAAATAAATGGAAAATCGACGACCCGCGTGGCGGAGCGGTTACCGGTCTGACGCGTAATTGGTTCCGGGTTCGATTCCTGGCCAGAAAGGAATCTAAATGATGAGTTTAGATTCATGTTCTGGGTCTGGGTGTTTGGTTATTCGTCTTGTGTGTGTCCATGGTACCCACGACACAGAAGAAAATCCTAGCGTGGGGCTATTAGTTTAAAGGTGGTAGAACCAGTGTAGTTCGATCAGGGAAGTACCACCGCCACACCTATTTCTAGCGTGAAGCATTTCTTGCGTTTCGATAGAAGGGTGTGGTTGCCGGCACACTTTCACAAGAGGCGACCATAATAGTCCTCGGGAGTAGCAACGCATCTGTGATTGACTTCAGATGGAACCCATGTTCTGTATGTAGTTGCTTACAGATGTCCATGGGCAGTGACCACTTACCATCAGGTGGACTGCATGCTCGTTTGCTACTCCAGTCAAATAAAAAAAAAAGAAAGCGTGTGTGTGTTTTTATTTAAATGAATGATTTAGACAGATTATTCAATCCGCCGACTGCAAATATCAAAATCTGAGGACAGGTTTTTGCCAACCCCTAAACACATCACGTCACTCACAAATCTAGTCCGTATTACCACCATCGCATCGTGACCTCAGCTCAAACCGCAGAGCTTTCAAATTTAGCACATTCGGTGGAAACACTATGGGTGGCCTCGCTCGCCTCATTTGTCATCCCGCTACCACGATACGCCTTTTGTGTGGCCCCACCGATTGTGATCGCCCAACAATGGGGCTAGTGTTTATACCTTTAAATGCTTAACACATTTATTACGGAGACCAAGACTTAATTTAGTGCATATCGGGTTACGAGATGATTGTCGGGAGATCGCTTACTGTTGAATTTTTGTTCAGATTAATATGCCTAAGCTTAGGCTGTTTGTTTAATTATTACTAGCGTCATATCTTTTCAACAGAAACGGTAGGTCGTTGGAGATTTCATAAATGTCAAAAGTTTTATATATGAGTTTTAATATTAGTTGTGTTAAATTTAAAACACAGTTACCTACATGAAAAAATACATTATTTTGTGCTCTATCGTCAAACCGTCAATGTATAAAAGAATAACATTGTGAACAATAATAAATTGATATTGGTAAGAAAATATAATTTCCAACATACGATTTCGAATAAGAATTTAATTAGAATTTTCGTAATGGCGAATAAAATCAAAAATAGAACGTCTGAGACACGTTTAATAGCATTCCAAATATGATTTTGTATATTGCATCAGTGAACCTTAAAATCTAACAGGCAGTTTAACAAAAAAAAAAAACAAAAAGTTTAAAATCAACCACATTCGATAAACGATATTCCGTTTAGTATTTCAAATAAAGAACAATGCAACAACAAATACGGGGCGAGGCTGTAAAAGAATCAAAAAAGCAACACCTTCGCGTATTTAGCATCCAATGCCGGTGTACAAGGCATGTCTGAATGTAATCTGGGATGTAAACGTCAATGTACAGCGGCCTGACGTTGTAATCCGCGTATAGGTGGCCGCGAACGCGCGGTAGTCCGACACCTTTTTTTTCACATTTTATCTCTGTCGCACACATTTGTAAACCCATTGTGAAGCACTCTGTGGTTTTTGTTAGATTATTTTTTGTTTCAACCGATAATATTGTTCTTTGGATCAAAGAGATTGGAATCTGATTCAGTTACAAATGTAACTAAAATGGTATGGTGTCGGGTTAATAATGTTAAAGGATTGAATTCCGTGTATTGTAAGATACGTATGGTATGAGTGGCTACTACATTTGTCTTTGCGGGTGACAAACGTAATCAGTTTATGATCCTGCGACACGAGTGATTCAGACAGTTCTTTGTTATATAGTTTGTTGTTAAAACAATAAATTATCGTTACCGCTACCGAAGTGTTAATGCCTATGATTTAGTAGGTAGGTACCTATTATAACAGATTTTTTATGTTATCCGTGAAAGCAAATTATATTGGCATAGGTATAGCCAAATTTTAGTCATCATATTTCAATATGACAAAATTAAAAATAATAATACAAAGTAGTTGATAAATCGTTTTTTTGTTTTTTTTTACTTGTAATTTAATTTATAATGCCTCTCGATAAAATATTTGCCTACACAGGTTTTGCTTTTTGCTGTAGGTATATTAATTAAACTTGACAGATATTTATATAAATAGCCTCTGTTAATTAAAAGATAATTAATATTGTAACGTTGTAATAATTTCTTGCTAAATTTAATGATGCAATTTTTATTAGAATTCATCTTTACGAAGTGTTATGAATTGAGGCCCTCAATAATATATTTTATCATATTTCTATATTATACGATTTTTATTTCCATTTCAACTGTATGGTTAATCTTTCTTTGTTTTATGTCGCTATTTTGAAGGTGGCAAGACCATTTCTGGTTCGGTATTGTACTTTATTTGGAGTAATTGTACTTTATACTTTATGAGAAAAATAAAGTACGCGAAAATACTTTATTTTCTAGGTTTAAAAAAAGTTTGATTATAAGCAGTTTTGTGTGAAACAAAATTTTTATCATTTCTACGTTTCATAGCTACCTTATTTAGAAAATAGTAGAATATGTATATTTGGTGACCTTTTTTTTGCTCGTCAAATTTTATGTATGTTTAACATTTTTTTCGCCGACTACCACCATGTACCATTTTAGGTTCTCAACCATCTAAAGGTTTCTGGAGCTGAAAAACACGGGGATAAAATAAATTGTACTTTATTTTGAGGCTACGTACTTTTTTTCTTTATACCTTTTATAGCCAAAGTACTTTAATCGTTGAAAAAAAAGGTGGCAACCCTAATATGCTCCAAATTTACTCTATGTACTTAATTACATGGAAACTTTATTGATGAACGAATTTCCTTTTTGTATGATGATTTAGTATTAAGACCATTGTTTGTTTCCCTTGCAAAATAAAATAAAAATAAAAATACTGTTATGATTTTTCTTTCAATTTTGTAACCTACTCGTATATTCGGACTGACAAGAAATTATTAAAAAATAGGTTATAAACAAAAGTTAAGGACATTATGGTCACTACTTCGCTATATGCCATTTGAGTACATTAGCTATCTTCCACTTATCTCCCTTAACGACCGTCGGCTTATCATGAGCGTGCTCCTTACTTCTTTTCCTGGATTAACAACATTTTGCATCATGGTAAAGGAATTGTTGGTATAATTGCAAGAAAATTATATTGTAATAAATTTTCTATCAATTATTTTTATAAATTCGTATTTTAGTGCCTATTTTTATTTATTATATTGTTTATATTATTGCTTATCACATCTTAAACATAACAAGTTTTTGCTTCACGTATTAATATAATAATATTTTAACTATGTCTATGTGGGTTAAAGTTTCAAAACTATGTCTTATGTGGGTTAAAGTTATGACGCCCAAGAGAAGCTTGAGTTATCCTATTTATTTAGTCAAGCGCTACTGTGACTGTGGGGGGCCTAGATGATGATTACGTCATCGGTAGTTATTTACTTTTTTACATATACTCTACAAAATTATAAATTTTTAGTTGAAAAATGTTTACGTAAGCACAACCCCTCAGGGTTAGAGCTTTGCTTAAATTTGCTGACAAGGGGGATGGGGGAGGGGGTAAATAATTGTAATCAATTGCTTACGTAATAACGGCTCCTATGTGTCAATAAAGGATCAAACAAATGCAGTCATCCAACTCAGTGCTCAGAAATAAAAAAGCCGACCTCAGGTAAGACTTAAATCCTGTCTGGGGTTAATTTTTGATGTCTGAGTAGCAATTGTGCCATCAATTAAAAACCTCATTTTCCACCTCTATTAAAAAAACACCGGCATGAAAAACGAGCTATTTAAACAGCTCAAATGATCTAAAATAAAAAAATGTTGCAATTCTTCAACCGTACTTCAAAATTAATTAAAAAAAATAAACTGTCACAGTGACACATGTCAATTTGACAGCTACTTGACAGAGCCAGCAAAGCCGAAACACGGAGTTAGGTGGTGCTAAATCTGGAACATTAGGCGTGCGTTTGGCAGCGCTCCCCGTCGATACAGCGAGCTAAACCCCGCGGGATATTTACAATGCCCGATGCGATTTACACACCACGACGCGACCACTGGGAATACAAATGTAACGGTTTTTTACGGCAAATAGTACGCCTGTTTTGGTTTTTAGGTTGTATATAGTTGCTTGGGAGGTTCGAAGTTAGATTCCGACTTATTTTTTAGAAGTTATTTGCATTACAAATTAATTATCACGTGCTTAAAACCTTTTTTTTTTTTGTTTTCGAGGGGGAAACTTTCAAAAAGTACCCGACGTCGTGGGAGCGACGCGGGTTATGTGGGATTCTTACCGCACTAAAACCCCCCCGGTGGCCGACGTCGACGCTGCGAAGAGGACTCCGGGAACTCCACTTGACCGCCGCCGGTGTCCTCAGCGTGTGCCCCATCGGGCTCTTCTCTGGTGGGCGTGAACTGCTCACCGCACCTTCTGGTTTTTACGGCAACATGCAACCACACATGCCGCCGTCCTTCCCGGGGTCACTTGACCGGACGGTTCGAGCTCCCACTCTTCCCGCCCGCAACCCCGGAAGCCTCTTTTAGTCGCCTTTTACGACAGGCAGAGGGTACCGTAGTCCTATTCTGGTCCCGGAACTACAGGGACAACGTGCTTAAAACCTAACAGGCCGGAGAAAAATTACCTACTTGTCAGCACTAAGTAATACATCATTAACGGACTATAACCTAAATTCCTCTTAATCTTGGGGGAAACCTCTTACCCAGCTTAGGGATATGAACGGGATTAAAGTATGAGAAATCGACATTTTTATCCTAGCACTATACCTATACTGAATTGGTCATTGGACACACATAAAGACGATTACATAGGCAAACGCAAGCCGTAGGTGGAAAAGTAAGAGCCATCTGTGTTCCAGATTTTTATATGTCTGATTTTACAAACCTATGTGTGATTATTCAAATATTTTACCATCAACCTTTTATTTTCAATTGCTGGGATTTCTCCCAGAATGGTAGAGTTTGAGACCATTGCCGCATTAGCCAAGCGCGCATTGGTAGACTTCACACACTCTTTTGAGAAGTTTCTATCTATTTCTCACAATGTTCTCTTTCCTGCAAATTAGTGTAGTCAAATTTGAATTATTTTAGAAAAGGCAGTGGTACGCCTGGGGTTCGAATCTCAAGGGCCCGGACTGAGCGGCCTAGTTTCAACCTATAGGCTATATAATCATATAGCACCTTTGGCAGGATAAGGGCATAAAACGCAAAAAATACGAAAGAGACTTAAAAACGCCAAAAATTTGTAAAACATGCACTTGTGCCCTTGTCTCACCGAGGGTGAGGTATACTTTCCTAATAAAGAAAATTAAATCTTGATACAACCATAGAATTCATAGGAAACCTATCAACCCATAGTTGTCAAGGCCTGAACCAAATACAAAAGTTACTTTACAAAATGTAATATTGTAACATCCAAAAATATTAAAATTGCCGAACCTTACATCATGACCAAGCTAGCAAGTAGGATCGTGACCGTATCGGTGGCAATTCTCGCATGCTCGACCAATGCCTTCATTTACATGTCCCATTTCCTTAACGGCCATTTTCAAGAATACTGCATCGACTGGACAATTCTGATCTGGTCCAATTTATAAGCAAGCGAGCTGAAATATCTGCATGAAATTTTGTACTTTTTACACATAAGAAGAATTTATTATAGCTAATTCCCGCAGCTCCGTCCTATTCGGCTACTCTTATCATGATAATGGGTATCCTATGTGCTAATCCAGTCATAACATATCTCTGTGTCAAATTTTACCGAAATCCGACCAGTAGTAGGTACCAAACAATCAAACATATTTTCTCAGAAACTTTCGCCTTTAATATGTTAGTAAGAAGTAAGATTAACAATGCAGGACAGCCACAGGACCGACACAGGTAGGTTTAGGGGAGGCCTATGTCCAGCAGTGGACCTCAAAGGGCTGATGGATGGATGGATGGCTGAAGATTAACAATAAATGACAAGAACAATTATTATGAAATAAATATTAAAGAATAAATATGGATATATAATAGTTCAAATACTAGTACAAATAGTTTTGATGTATTATTTTTATTTCGCTATTATTTCTTCTACCTTCAATTAAATTTCATTTTCGAAACGAAGTTGTCTTAAAATTTGTAGAATTGACAAATTAAATAACAATAATTTCGTCTAAAAGTAGTATTCATTATTATTCTTTACTGTTTTAATTACACTGTACAACTACGTTCATTGCCATTCTATCAAAACACTTTATAGAAAACGCTTCCGCTCGTAACTTACACAGTGGTGTAATAGCACATTTTTCGTTTTTAAACGTGGCAAATTACACACATAAGGAATGTTCAGTTGCATTAGAGTATTAACATTTTTATGGGCAATATATTCGGCTAAATGCTGGTCCCAGCAATTGATGGGTCTGCTCGATGCGGTTTTAATGCATCTTTCTGTTGCGGATAAACGGATAATTAGTCGATATTCCGGTCCGTTTTTTTGGTTCCCGTTTGAAGAATTTTATTTCTAGTTAAATTTGACAAAAAAACCTAAAAATTGGTCACAATTAAATGAAAAACAAATATATACGAATCAAGGATACATTTTTTTCGAAACGTCTTATATATTGTTATTACCTATTTATTGGAGAATAAAAAAAAACAAATTTTATTTCGTTATTAGAACGTGCATGGTGCCATCACATACCTATTTCTAACTTCAAGTGGTTCTTACGTTTCGGTGGATGTGGTTATCAGTTTTTTTTTAACTGATTGAAGTAGCAAACGAGCATGCAGCCCACCCGATGGTAATGGTGGTCACTGCCGCCCATAGACATCTGCAAGCAACTTCATACAGAACATGGGTTCCATCTGAAGTCAATCACAGATGCGTCGACTCCCGAAGATCAAGATAGTCGCCTCATATAAAAGTGTGCCGGCAACCACACCCTTCCATCGCAATGAAAGAAATGCTTCACGCTAGAAATATGTGTGGTGGTGGTACTTCCCCGGTCGAACTACACTGGTTCTACCATCTCTGAGATATCTTTACAGCTTATTATCAAATGTTTTCTTTGTTATTGTATATTTCATATTTTTTGGTAAATAAATTATTAATGACTTGAGGTATTGTGCTTTTAATATTATGTGTTAATCGTTAACGGGTTTTCAATTGTTAAGACATTATGCACATATGTACATCACACATACTTAAACCCAAAACGTAGTAAGATTTAAAACAGGAAACACATATAAATATATAAAAAAATAAATATATTATATGTATATTATTTTATAATTCATTATCAATATTGGCAATATAATAAAAAGCACATTAATTAAGAGACAGATTCCATGAAAATATACACAACAATTAAAGACACCTGTAATTCACCACCGAATTGGCCATCGCAGCCGGCCGTGTGTCGCAGTAACAATGCAAGGCGATAAGGCGCGCTTATAATTGGTCTACGATAAGTTTAATTAGCTGTGCCCGATGCAATCGGCGCACGTATCTCTGTGCACAGGAAGTTCGATAGTGGTAATTAATTTTTGTTATTCGCTCGCCGATCGCAACATACGTGTGTTCGGTTTGCATGGCTCCTGATAAGCTGATAGCTTCGGATGTAAGCTGTTAACGAGTTTCTTTGTGCTACACTTGAGGCTAAAGTTGCTTGAGCGTTTGTTTAATAGTTTTTGAGAAACGCTGGTTTAAACGACAATAAGCAAGCAACACATACAAGCTATTTAAGCTTGGTTTTGAAGGCGGCGACCTAAATAAGAAATTTCGTAATAAAAAAAAACCTAACACCCACTCCGCCTACCATGTAGCGCGGCCGAGCATTTGCTTAACGTATATACATGTATATGGTACGACAGTAGGAAGCTAGCACGAGATCGAGACGAGATGGAGACGAGGTGCTCGGAAATCGGACGAATATGTAAGCAGCTGTTTGTGAGAGTATATAGTATCAAAGAAAAAAAAATGAATAAATATCAAAGAAATAAATACTGCATAAATAAATAAATAATTATAATTGCATAAGTTGATAAAAATGCTATGCAACAGCTTTACCGCGGCAGTCCCCGAGTGCCGCACGTTATTTTTATATATTATAGAAAAGCAAACGAGCATGCAGTCCATCAGATGGTAAGTAACCATTACTGCCCACATACACATGCAATCAACCAAATCTCTCGTCAACCCATTATTGTCCCACTACTCGGCACGGGTCTTTTCTAAGAGTTTTAGGCCATAGTCCACCGTGCTGGCCTAGTGCGAATTGGTGGACTCACTCACACCTCCGAGAACGTTATTTTTTAAAGAACTCGCGAGTGTATAGGTTTCCTGACGATATTTTCCTACACCGAAAAGCAGTGATAATTAACTTCTAATACGCACATAATTTTAGAAAAATCAACCTGGGTTTGAACCTCGGACCTCCCGATCGAGAGGGCGAGTTTTAACCATTAGGCTATCACTGTTCTACAACCAAATACAAAAAGAGAACTCTACCGACCTGAGGTCATCCACGTAAACCTTGCTTCTCCCAAAGGCTATAATGGCCGGCCCATATGCCGGCAACAAAACTTCGTCAAAACACAAGAACTATTTCACACTTGAAATAAATGTCGCGATGGTACTTTTCCAATTCGACTATACTTATTCCTTGTAATCAACCATTGTTTAAGTAAGTCTAATTGTTACCGGCTTCAGATGCCCTTTAAAGCACCGAATACAGTCAAATGAAATTGTTGCAAGTTTTTTTAATATCAATCGAATTCTTGATAAATTTCTTAGTAAATTTACTTTTATGTATTTACATTATTTTAATTGTACTAGTCAGATCGGTCGGTCTATAGGTCGAAATTCAACCGTAATTTAAATTAAAAACTAAACTTCATATTGTCTATTCTTAGTACAAATATTTCTCAAATTCAAATAAAATGTAATAATTTTCAAGTAATTTTGAACGCACCCGATAAATATAAAAAGAGGTTTAATTAGCTAAACCGTATTTAAATGCAATAGCGGGTATTTTGACAAAGACATTGACATTTCTGACGTTATGTGCTTTCATAGTAAACATTGAATGTTATATTTCGTTTATTATTTATGTGTTCGTGAAAAATACACGGTAGTGTGTATAATGTGTTTTTAGTTGATTTTATCTATGTTCCAAGCGTTATTTGAAAAAAAAAACATTCTGCACTCCTCTAATTTCACTATAACCGTGCAAAGTTTCATACTAATCCGTCCGCGGCATATTACTTAAAAATGCTTTACAAATTTTTGCTTCACGTATAATACGTTAATATATAGATGTATTGTTTTACTCGCTTGCAAAAGTAAATAGTTCAGGGCATCAAAACAAGTCTTTAAACTTGTGTCACTAAAGTCGTAACTTCAGAACTACATCACAATACTATAGACTGGAAAGCTTTATCTGTTTGTCCCCTGAACCGTAAAACTCTATCGCGCCATATCTCATCAACTTCCGTATCGCAAACACTGTTTTTAAATGCCGCTTGAAATCCTAAGTTGGTACAGTTTACTGTTCTATTTTTACTGTAGTACTTATTTTCCTGGTGGTACGAAGACCTAAGCTAAAGCAAATTTAGTAGTGTTATGAAAAGGTTTGATGACCTTTATGGTCTCGAATAGAAACAACCTCTGGGCAAAAGGAGTGTAGACTGCCTCCAACCAGGTGGACTGATGACCTGAAGAAGACGGCGGTAATTGCTGGATTCAGATGGCTCAGGACCGGTCGAAGTGGCGCAGATTAGGGGAGGCCTATGTCCAGCAGTGAACTTTCAAAGGCTGATGGATGGTACTAAACGTATATCAAATATGAAAGGCTTAATAGAGACGTTCCAACTTAGTCCTCAAGGCTTTGCTTATGTAATACAACCTAGGTATAACTAGGGTTGCTACCCGTATATTTAAATAAAGTATTGTAATTTATTTGGGATAATTGTACTTTGTAGGTACTTTATGAGAAGAATAAAGGACGCAAAAATACTTTATAGTAGAATATTTAGACTTGGGGACCTTTTGTTCTATGGTCCTCAGATTGTTGGTTTACAGACATCAAAGGTTATCTAGATTTCTCCCTTTTTTCCCTTTGCCGACCACCACCCTAACCTAACACCGCACCAACCTAACAGTTGCCTCGAGGCCAAAAAAAGGGAAATATATAAATTATACTATTTTAAAACTACGTACCATTTCTTTCTACCTTTTATGTCAAATGTACTTTAATCCCCGGAAAAAGGTGGCAACCCTAGATATAACTGATGTTTTCTAGTCAATGGGCAAGAAATCATTTACCGCCGTTTACCCTTTACCTCATGGCGTAAATAAGTAAATGATTATGTACAGTACGCCTATAAAAACCCTACAACAAAGTTCCGTTCAGAAATCCTTAACCGTTTAGGAATCCTGAAACAAAGCACTAGATTAATCTACATCACTACGTATAAACTTATATCTGTAGACTAGAAAGTCACGTTGGCGATAAAATCTTAAGTAAAATATGGAGCAGATAAGGAACGGGGTGGGCCGCCCCCTCGCCCTCTCTAATCATAATAAATTCACTCACTAGAACTAATATAATGAATTTACTTTGAATAAAATGAACACTCGCTTGAGGAGCGACTTTTGTTAGGCGTAAGATGGAAAGACCAGGTGGTAGAACCAGGATCTTTTGATGAAGAAGGTACCATTACCACACTTATTACTAGCAGTTTTTGATGTTCGGTGAAAGGGTGTGATTACCAGCTCACTTGTGATGAAGTGACCATCATAGTTCTCGGTACAACCCATTATTGTCCTACTGCCGGGCACGAGTCTTCTCTCGGAATGAGAGAGTTATAGGCCATAGTCCACCGCGCTGGCCAAGTGCGAATTGGTGGACTTCACACACCTCCGAGAACTTTTTTTTTTAAAGAATTTTCGGGTGTGTAGGTTTCCTCACGATGTCTTCCCTCAGCAAAAAGCAGTGATAATTAATTTCTAATACGCACATAAATCAGTGGTGCGTGCCTGGGTTTGAACCTCGGACCTTCCGATTGAGAGTGCAAGTTTCAACCATTAGGCTATCAATGCTCAATAGTTTATAATTCTCAGGAGTAGCAACGAATTTGTGATTTACTTCAGAGAGATCTGATATATCAAATTGATTATGAATGTCGGTGGACTGTTGGAAAAAATCGTCGGTTTGAATTCTGTCACTACCAGCATACATATTTTTGCCAGATTCCAGCAGTGTTAGGCGATACATTTAAAAATGAAGTAAAAAAGCTTGATCAGAATGGTGTAAGTGAGCTCTTTATCGGATTTATAATATCTATTTTAACTTAGTCTATAATCAGTACTTGACATACCTAGAGTTGGGCTTCAATACGATAAGATGAAATGAAGTGGATTTTTTTTAAATTATAGTCATCGTACTAATATTATAAAGGCGAAAGTTAGTGAGTGAGTATGTTTGTTATTTATTCGCGTCTAAACGGCTGGAGCGATTTTCATAAAATTTGGTAGGGAGTAAGCTGACACTCTGGATTAACATATAGGCTACGTTTTAATCAATACATCGAATTTTTTAATCCGCGCGAAGCTGCGAGGTTCAGCTAGTTATACATAATACTAACTTTTACCGGCGGCTCCACGCACTTCATTCATCTGCCACAATAAAGAGTGTGTTAGTGTTAATATATGTGTGCGAAATTACACCCAAATTGGATTTGTATATGATGACCCACGTGGCGGAGCGGTTACCATGCCGGTCTGATGCGCAATAGGTCCCGGGTTCGATTCCCGGCCAGGCAGGTATCTGAATGATTTGTGTTCTGGGTCTGGGTGTTTGTGTATTCGTCGTGTGAGTGTCCATGGTACCCACGACACAGGAGAAAATCCTAGTGTGGGGCTATGAGTATAGAAAGCGTAAGCGAAAGCGTATATTTATTTGAATGAGTCACAAACGGATATATATCCTCACAAACTTTAGCCTTTTCAGAACGACCAATTTTATAGTATTTCGACATTACAAAATATGTTTGTACTACACTTCATACACATCCCTAATAACGTATCCATACTTGCGTTATGGGTTGTACTCTTAAAACCCTAATTAACAGAATCTCCCTAGAACCCTTCGGAAGCACGAGAGCTTTCCACCAACAAAAGAGAATACAACAATAACGCTACTGTTATAAAAATATAACCAAAGAGTACGAAGACGAATAGACTGACAAGCGGATTATTGTTTTTGTAAGAGCATGGCCTGTTCTTAACCCATTCGGGGTCCAATATACATACTAATATATACTACTTTAATAACTACTTAGAAAAACTTTGAACTACAATTTTTGAGGCAACCGTCTTAGTCATCGGGAACAGTACTGCATCTATTATTGACTTTAGATAGAATCCCTGTGTTCAATGAAGTTACAATGTAATAAAAAAAACAATTATTGTCACTTGCAATCACCTTGCTATGACGTCCTTTCGTGAAAAAGTGCATGAGGCCTGCCAAGTTTGGCCTAACTTTTCTTACTCTAAGCCCAGCAATGAGACAATAACAGGTTGACAAAAATGTACCCCATACACCCTTAAAGCAAGTAACACGATTATTAACTAATTTAATTTATGATTTGTCGTTAAACCCATTATTGTCCCACTGCTGGGCACGGGTTTTCCCTCCGAATGAGAGTTTTAGGCCATAGTCCAATGCGCTGGTCAACTGCGAATTGGTGAACTTCACACACCTCCGAGAACTTTTTTTTTTCACCTTCACCGAAAAGCAGTGATAATTAATTTCTAATACGCACATAAATCAGTGATGCGTTCCTGGGTTTGAACCTCGGACCTCCCGATTGAGAGAGCAAGTTTCAACCATTAAGCTATCACTGCTCTATTTCCCACCAAGAAATTAAATCCAATAAGCACTCTACACCTTATTCCCGCTCTAAGAATAACACACTGGGAGCCGGATAAGAATCTGCTCGGAATTTATACGGGGCTGATAAGGGCGGGCGGGGGCGGCGATAAGCCGGGGGCTGATAACGCCCGCCCGATGCGATCTGTGATTAAATAGCCCACCTTATCAGCAGCAAGCCTTGAGGATCTTGGCCGTGCAGAGCAATGAAGACTCAGAGAGAGATGTGTTCATTTTCAAAGATTCCTTAGTATTTTTTTTTATCTAACTGAAGTAGCAAACGAGCATGCATTCTGATGGTGAGTGGTCACTGCCGCTCATAGACATCTGTAATCAACTTCATACAGCACGTGGGTTCTATCTGAAGTCAATCACAGATGCGTTGCTACTCTCGAGGACTATGATGGTCGCCTCATATAAAAGTGTATTGGCAATTATGTTTCTTAGATTACAGTTCATCCTTCCTTTTTAAGATAATTTTAATAGATAGAATACTTCCTCATTTCAACATACATTAAAAATGAAATTTGATCTCTTCTACGTCGGTGTTGTTCTCAAAAAATGAAGGATTTTGTAAGAAATAAAATATGAAATTATATGTTAAAAAAATCTCATTCATTATATTTTATGTGTTTAAAATGACACGAAAATTTGTAAATTTTAAAGAAATAGATTCTAAATGCTATGAATATATTGTTCTTATATCTTGTATGTTTAAATAAAATCTGATTCTAATGTAACATTGATATTCCATCAAATAATATATCAATGTACAATTCTCATTTTATGCTCCTGAGGTTCTTCAAGGAAGGTGCGAAAGGAGCTCTCCTTCTAAGCCGGCGATGCATTGGCGACTCCTCTGGTGTTGCGAATGTTCATAGGCGACGGTGGCTACTTCCATCAGGTAGCCCGTCTGCCTTATCGTCAGGTTAAATATAAAAAAAGCTGATTATTAAATTTTGATGGCTACTTTTCATTAGTACTGTCAGGAAGAATGTACGCTAATTCGCCACTTTAATTTCCAAAAATGAAACTTCTACAACTTTAATAAACTCTACATCTCCAAGACATTAGCTGCTTGACGTCTCTATCTGCAGAGCATCTGCATGAAATATGAATACGCAGCGTTGTCGGAGAAATCCGTCAAACAGATGCGATAAGAGTGAACTTTTGCTCCGCCACCCCACACCCACCACCCTTACAATTCGGGGTAGTCGTGGAGTCACACACGGAGACCGATTGTGTTGTTATCAGATGAATAAGTTAGCGCACGGAGTCTGGACGGAAAAATTTAATTATTAAGTGTTATTATGAATTTTTTTTTTTTAATAAATCTTAATAATCCTACTTTTTAAATTTTAAACCACGAAAACTTCTAAAGCGCCAACGCTTTGCGCTACAAGTGTAATCGTTCAGATATTATAAGGTTACAATTTTTCCCGCTCCAAGTTGCAATCGGATATTTCATAGCTAAACGGTAAGAGTCAGTTTCGTGCATGGAGAATAATGGATGTAATGTCAATATGCACAATAATATAAAAAAATATATCATATAATATAAAAACAATACGCCCAGATATCACTTACCGCCAGGTAGACAGGTGATCTTATAAAAACATATATTTATAAGCTGCTTTGTTTTATTGAATTAAATTGAGAAATCATGTCATTATTACCATCATGTGTGTCCCACACATGATGGTAATAACGACATGATTTCTCAATTTAATTCAAGTTTTTCCAGGCATTGTAGTATTTAAATTGCAAACGCATTTATTTAAACGAAAATAGAAACGTATGTGTGTTTATACGTCTGATGTGTAAAGTCTTATCTTCTTCTTCTTCTTCTTCTATACTATAATAAATCTGTAAGAGGTCGCTGTCTGTACATGGAATAAATTTAGGTGAAAACCATTTCTAGAGGTCTTTAATACGATATAGAACCCAAAATAATGGTTTTTAGAAATCTTTTCTGTTTGTCTGTTTGTCTGTTTGTCTGTTTGTCTGTTTATCTGTTTGTCTGTTTGTCTGTTTGTCTGTTTGTCTGTTTGTCTGTGTGTTTGAAAACGCTAATCTCAGAAACGGCTTATCCAATTTGAATATAATTTTCACTGGTGTGTTGTGGGAAACTTCACTTAACATTTAGTGTTTATTTTATGTAAATCGGTTTATAAATAAAAAAGTTATGTCAATTTAAAACTACGCAGTATTTATTCAGTGTTCGATGTGTTAATAAGATAAGTAACTGCATAGTTGAATTGCTTGAAACTAAACATGTTATGGTCTGTAAAATGTATTCCTTTGTTATGTATTTTTTATTGGTTATGTGTGTACCTATGTTATTTGATACTATACAAATCTATATCTCTATATCTATATATACTTATATAAAAACGAAAGGATGCTCTCTCACCCATCTATTGAATAAACATCGTAGAGCCTAAACTGCTAAAGATACGAATATGATTTTTACTAGGGGTTCCTTTTATGACGTAGACGTCAGTTAAGAATTAATTTTCTGATCCCCCCCCCCCCCCCATTTAATCCAAATAGGAGATGTAAGTTTGTATGAAAGTCAGTCAATTTTGAGGCCACCTCAATAAAATTTAGTATTTAGCGTTGATTTTTATGTTAAAACATAGTTTTAAACCGACTTCCAAAAAGGAGGAGGTTATCAATTCGTCTGTATTTTTTTTTTATTTTTTTTAATTTTATGTTTGTTACTCGATTTCTCCGCACTGGGTGAACGGATTTTGATGATTTTTTTTTTCATTTGAAAGGTAGTGCGTGTCATGGGGTTCCATTTATTTTTAGTTCACTTTTGACAGTGGCATCCATAAGAAAAGTGCATAAGTCTGATATTTGCATTATGTGCATGTCGATGTGCGAATAGATGAATAACTCAATTTCCCGCCAACCGATTTTGATGATTTTTCTTTTATTTGAAAGAATGTACTTCAAGGGTACAGTTTGAGTTTACTGATGAGTTTGATACGGTTCTGATCATAGGATCCATTTCTTTGACGCAAATTAACGAAATTAGCGATACTCGGCCAAACCTAAGCTGTAGGAGTCCAATTAGGTGAATGTAGAATGAGATTACTAAGCAGATATTTCCTAAAAAAATTGACCTTCAACTCTTTAATCCTGATGATGCAGGGGTACTGCTAGCCTGAACCGTAGAAGTAAGTCAATTTGTTTTTATGGATATATAATAAGATTGTTAAACAAATTCATGGGACAAAAATTTGATCTTCAACTCCTCAACCCTGATGATGTAAGGGTGTTTCAAGACTAAACCGTAAGAGTTGGCTATTTGGTACTTACGGTTATGTAATAAAAATACCAAGCAAAGATACACGGTTAAAGTTTTGATCTTCAACTCCTCAACCCTGATGATGCAGAGTTACTTCAAGCCTAAGCCATAGGAGATGGCCATTTGGTGCTTTCGGGTATGTAATATGATTATTAAGCAAAGACACAAAATGAAAATTTCGACCTCCAACTCCTCAGCCCTGATGATGCAGGATACTGTTAGCCTAACCTATAGGAGTTGGCCATTTGGTGCTTTCGGATATGTAATAAAATTACTAAGCAAAGACACATGATGAAAATTTTAACCTTCAACTCCTCAACCCTGATGATGCAGGGGTACGTCAAGCATAAGCCGTAGAAGTTAGCAATTTGGTGCTTTTGGGTATATAATATAATTACTAAGCAAAGACACAAGATGAAAATATTGACTTTCAACTCTTCGTCCCTGATGATTCAGGGGTACTTCAAGCCTAAGCCATAGAAGTTAGCTATTTGGTGCTTTCGGGTATGTAATATAATTACTAAGCAAAGACACACGATGACAATTTCGACCTTAAGCTCCTCAGCCCTGATGATGCAGGGGTGCTTCAAGCCTAAGCCATAGAAGTTAGCTATTTAGTGCTTTCGGGTATGTAATATAATTACTAAGCAAAGACACAAGATGAAAATTTCGAGCTTAAGCTCCTCAGCCCTGATGATGCAGGGTACTGCAAGCCCATGCTATAGAAGTTGTCTCGCAAGTGCTTACGTATAAGTAATAAGAATACTAAGCAAAGACACGGGATATTTTTTTTACCTTCAACTCCTCCCTGATCATGCGGGATAGTGCAAGCCTAAATTATAAAAGGTAAATTATAAATCACATAATGCTTACGGTTGTTTTTAGTATATATTATAAGTTTAACGACAGCTCATTAAACTGAAATGTGATTAATAAATTAAACTTCAATTCATCAACCCTGATAATCTAAGTACACAACTTACTTAAGCCGTGTGGGTTTGGTACTTATTGATTACAATACATTACAACCCGTTCCTGAGAGAACATTATGATGAAAAGTGTCACTTTGAATACCTAAATCCTGAAAATGCAGGAGTATTGTCATGTTATTTTTAAGAGTTGGATTTAGCTGTACCTTTTTAAACAGGTTGGGTTAGGTTAGGTTGGAACATAAAAGAAAACATAAAAAATAAGCGAGCAGGGTACGGCAGCGCCCTGCGAGCTGGTGCGCCCTGTTCATATGAATTGTAAAAGTCTTTTGATTATGTTTTCTGCTTTACAAAGAACAATGCGGGATTTACGCACACAAATAGCCCGATGCACCTCTAAAAAGATCTTATCTTTGGCCACATGAAAGAAAATATGAACTTAGAATATATGTCGCTGTTCAGTGATATTCCAATTTTTTAATGATTTACTTCAAGTAGATAATAGTGCTTTGTTATCCGGAAAAGTTAAAATCAATCTTTATATCGACACGTCTTCGTTTAAATGTGGAGGAGTTGGTTGAAAAAGTATATCCAGATATTGTTAATACAGCCAATAACACTATAAATTGGTTCCAAAAGACGGCTATATACCCACCCACCAATGAACGTGTCGATAAAATAAATGATTTATTTTTTTCAAAATTTAAAGCAGCGTCACAGATCTACTATTCTGTAGACACAGTCATTGAGATGGAGGAAGCAGTACATTATCCAACAGAATTTTCGAATTCCTTAATGCCTTCCGGAACTCCTGAACACAAATTAATATTAAAAGTAGGTTTACCTATAATCTTACTTAGAAATTTGAATCCGCCAAAATTACTTCAAATAGTATTTTCCAATTCGGAAAAGTTCAAATCAATCTTTATAATCGATACGTTTTGGTTCAAATGTGGAGGAGTTGATTGAAAAAAAGTATCCCGATATTGTGAATTAGACCACCAAGAATGTAAATTGGTTCAAAAAAGCGGTTTTAAATATTAGAATTCGTCTAATTTAAAAAAAAACATAACAATACGTTCCTACCCACAAATACACACTTTAAATTCGGTTTTTCACTCTGTGTTTGACCAGGTAATCCTTGAGCGGCCAAACCGATTTTAATGTTACTACTTTTTATCATATAATTCCCACGGTGTCGAGATTTGCGCGGGAAAAACTTTGTGATACGTTGATTTGCACGCGGGCAAAGCCGCGGGTACAGCTAGTAAATAATATAACTAAAGGTGGGCGTTCACGTTACGACGGTCGCACGGCCTGTCGCACGAACTACGGTCGTATGCGACAAGTTCGATCGTGAATGGCTTGGTCCTAGGTGGGCTGTACGACCAAGGTCATGTCACAGGTCCATTGAAGTATTCAACTTGAACTGTCGTTGCGACAGTCCGTTCGACAGTCCGTGCGACCGTTGTAACGTATGCCCACCTTAATTCCATCGCATTGTGAGAAAAAAGGGACCTAATGCGTACTGTGCATTTTATGAGAAATACAATTTGTGTAGCTTTAAAGGATCCTAACAGTTATGTTTGTGCTATTCTGGTACGAAATCGTGATTTTTTATTATCAAAAAAATTGATTACAATATTGCAGTTTCAAGTATTAAATCCAAATTGAAATTTTGAGTTGTGGCCCTTTTGTCTCGTTGTGTGAAACAAGTCTACGTAGATCATAACTGATATAAATCAATAACAGCAATCAAGGAAGTTGCAAAAATACATATGCTTCTTACGAAAAATCCGATTCATTTCACAGAACAGTATCTTAAATTAAGCACATACTTTACAGTTAAACGCGTCATATAATTAACTAAGGTAATTAAAAGAAAACCTTAAAACTAGTTAACTTACAAGCAGTCACAAGTGTGGGGCGGCTTGATAACCTACTTACCTGAAAGAAAAAACGGCAAAATTAAATAACATTATAATATCATTACCAGGCAAGGAGTCAAGACCTCGAATGCCTGCAATTGACCTATAATTCACTGGGGCTAAGTCATGAGAGGCAGCGGACAGCGAAGGAAGGAGAGAGGAAGGTTGCAATAAGAGTCCAACAAGTTCTTTTTACAGAATACCAAATATATAATAATTTAATTATTGGTCAGTATTGTAATATTTATTAGTATGTACATATTTGCGATAGCATTTATAAATGTACAAAGTTGTATAAAGTAGTTTCGCAGTTTTTATATAGAGAAGAAATGTTACTATACGTAATATAAGTAATGTATATAAGTAATGTAATGTCTATATATAAGTAATGTTAAAATACCAAATTATTTTTAAATCAACTATCAAAACTAATACACGATATTATTAAGTTCTCGCCGTTTTTGCAAATGTCACACAGTCCATTAGCATTTAAGTGACCCCTGCACCTAACAGAATATTATAACCTACCACATATACTATAGCACCATAAGTGTGCGAGGGTGATTCTAAAAAGCGGAATCTATTCGTGTTTTATATTTTTATTTATTTTTTGAAAATTTATTTCCCCTATATTATATAGGTTAAGTAAGTACTTATATATATCCTTATAGGATATAAAAGTTACAAAACAGGATGACCATGTTCATAACTTTTTATTCGTGTTTTATTATTTATTATACCGTTGTAAAGATTAGACGGAGCGGTGGGCCCTGCCGCCCATCTGGGAGGAGCCCGATGGGGCAGCGCGCTCGAGGATTCCGGTTGAAGTCGTTTCGAGATCCCGGAGTCCTCCTTTTCAGCGCCGAGGACGGCCACCGAGGGGGTTTTAGTGCGGTAAAAATCCCACATAACCCTGCGTCGCTCTCACGGCGTCGGGTACCTTTGGAAGGTTTCCCCCTCGAAAACAAACAAAAAAAAGATGTACGTTACGGAAAATTACACGCTCTCATCCTATTACTTGTACCCGATATATCTAGCTAACCATTATAAAACTCGAATATATGCTGTTTCTTGAAAAAAAATCTGCAGTAATATGCAAATTCTGGTATCGCGGGATCTAGGCCCGTACACACGCGCAGTGGCATGTTCTATTGGGCAGCTCGTGAGTACCACCTTTATTTCTTTAAAGAAATCGATGCTTCTATGCACATAGTTTTTGTTTCGCCTCACTTGAATTGAATCCGGAAATTAAAGTTATGGAAATGTGGAACACGATTTGCTTTTAATTCAGTATTGTTGTGTGACACGAAGTTTGATTGGCCTTCCGAGGTTTGCTTGCAATGACACTAACATAGACGCTTACAGCTAGAAAAGTAGCTTACTAGTGCATTTGAAATCACTGGTCTCTGAATTTGGGTCCGAGGTTCCCAAATTATACGATCTAATTTGTCCATTACAATTGAATTATTACCTGCTTATATAAAAGTACTAGCTGTACCCGCGGCTCCGCCTGCGTTCAAATCAACGTATCACAAAGTTTTTCCCATTTCACCCCCTTAGGGGTTGAATTTCATAAAATCCCTTCTTAGTGAGCACTTACGTCCTTAAAAGAACCCGCATGCATAATTTGAAACTCCTAGCACTTGTAGTTTCTCAGATTTCGTGATGAGTGAGTGAGTGACCTTTCGCTTTTATATAGCTATATAGATATAGATATATAGATGAAGTAAAATATCGTAGAAAAATCTTAAAAAAAAAGTTTTGAAGAGTACGTGTAGGCCACCAAACTGCACTTAGGCTAGTCGACTATGGTCTAAACCTTGAAACTAGTCATTCAATGAGACAGCAATTGGCTAACAACTACCACTGAGATGAGTTCCAACTTAATTCTCGAGAATTCACTATAAAGGCTAATTTCAGGCCTTCATGTTGTAAAAGTAAGGTTTGATTTAGGTAATGTATTTCACGTTAATCGAAAGATGTGCTATTTCTGAAGGTCCTCATTATAAGATTTACCTCATCTGTGGACACGCAAGAACCAATATTTTGCGTTTAAGTGGAAAGAAGTGGATGTCGAATGAATTACGTTAAATCAAAGGTATAGTATTGACGACCCTCGTGGCGGAGCGGTTACCGTACCGGTCTGACGCGCATTGGGTCCCGGGTTCGATTCCCGGCCAGACAGGTATCTGAATGAGTTTAGATTCATGTTCTGGGTCTGGGTGTTTGTGTATTCGTCTTGTGTGTGTCCATGGTACCCACGAAACAGGTGAAAATCCTACTGTGGGGCTATGTGTGTAGAAAGCGTGTTTTTTTATAGTTTTCGCGAGCATCAATGCATCTGTGATCGACTTCTGACGAAACTCCTGTGTTATTTGAAATTGATATCAGATGTCCATGGGCGGCAGAGACACTTACCATCAAGTGGCCTGAAAACTGATTAGCTAGTCATATAAAAAATGAAACAACCATTAAATTGCAATATTTCATAAACTGAAGTTTAAACCCCTAATATTAATAAGCCGGATGCCTTGCGACAATTGAGGACTGAAAAATCTTCAAAAGTTGCAACGCATTTGTGTGACATATTTTTCTCGATAGATATACAAGGTGGTAGAACTAGTGTAGTTCGACCGGGGAAGTACCACCGCCACACCTATTTCTAGCGTGAAGCATTTCTTGCGTTTCGGTAGAAGGGTGTGGTTGCCGGCACACTTTCACATGAGGCGACCATCATAGTCCTCGGGAGTAGCAACACATCTGTGATTGGCTTCAGATTTGTGTGAAGTTGATTACAGATGTCCAAGGGCGGCAGTGACCACTTACCGTCAGGTGGACTGCATGCTCGTTTGCTACTTCAGTCAGATAAAAAAACATAGCTTCAAACTTCAATTAATGAAGTATTGAAATGCACGTAACTTGATGTAGACATCAGCCTTCATCGAACTGGTATTATCGCGCTCATTAGCCGATAGTTATTCAGTTTGTTAACGTCTGAGCCGATACACTAATGAGACTATGTCAAGATACTATTGTAATGTAAGTAGGAATATATTGATTAGAAATTGGAGTAATAAAATTGTAATACAGTGAATTGGACTAAAGTATCTTACATGAGTAATTGTATCGCGTTGATAGTGGTATGTTAAGAAAAAAGGAAAAAACGCACGCTTTACACGCTTTTCTACACTCATAGACCCATACTAGGATTTTCTCCAGTGTCGTGGGTACCATGGACACACACATACGAATACACAAGTACCCAGACCCAAAACATTAATCTAAACTCATCATTCAGATACCTGTCTGGCCGGGAATCGAACCCGGGACCCATTGCGCGTCAAACCGTTCTTCCACGCGGGTCGTCAGGCCGTCAGTTGTTGATCCACATAAGTATTAAAAATAAAAAATCCATTAAAAATACTTTAACATGTAGGTGCAATGATAAATTAGTTATAAATAAAGTAGACAAATCCGCTGAATTTCGAGTTTACATAGAAGATAAACCAGCTTGCAACTTAGTATTAATACATTTGTATAGTTTATTAGCTGTCAAAGTGTAGCGAATCTTGCCATACAGGCTTGATGTTTCCCATCAACCCATTATTGGCCCACTGCTGGGCACGGGTCTTCTCCCAGAATGAGAGAGTTTAGGCCATAGTCCACCGCGCTGGCCAAGTGCGAATTAGTGGACGTCCACCGCGAATTGGTGGCTTGATGTTTAGTGGAATATAATCCAATATTAGTAGTACAAACTTTTTCCCACATCAAAGAAAATATAATAATAATAATAATCTCAATTAAATGTTTTACAAGAAAAATGCTCTATATTCAGCCCTTATACAATATTGATATTTATGTCATAGTGACAAATCACTAACTACATTGTATAAATCAGTAAATAAGTACCCAAAAATAAATATTCATGTCAGTTAAGAAATTTCTAATAGAATATTACATTTGTCAATGAAAAAAATCTTAAATTCTATTTTAAATTTACAAATATTGTTAATGTCTCGGAGCTCTGGAAGAATTTTACTAAAGATTTTATTTGCAAGGCTAAATACACATTTTCTATATAATGCTATATTACAAGGGCTGTACATTATTTAGATTTATGTGTATTACTTATTATATAATTATTAAAGATGTCACTATTGATTTTTACAAAAATCATTATTTTATATACGTACAATAAGTTATAATAAAGAGCGGAAAACATTATTATAAAGAATAAAAGTAAACCTGCTGAGTTTCTTGCCGGGTCTTCCCGTTGAGGTCGTGTACCGATCCGGTATAAGTGTAAAAAAATATTGTTATTTTATATTTGATAATTTGCAAGTGCCTCCGTAGAGTTTTACAAAATAAAGACGAGCCGCATTTCTGATGGTCTTGTTGTATTATTACAAAAAAGCTAACTACATATTAAACTACAATTGTGCAGTCCGATATCAAATGATCATCACCAGATCTCCCAAACAGAACATATACCTAATAACAAGGTTGTAATGTTTAATCTTTACTCGCATGCCTTGCCAACGCTTCAATAAAGCCGGCGTCACCTATCGGGGCGTCCTATTCTGGCCGGATCGCTGAAAAACGTGAAAAGTGGCCGCGATAAGCCGAGTTTTGGCCGCCGACCACGCGATAGCTAGGGCTGCCACTTTACGATTCACTCTAGTTTATATCCATACTTGTTTTACTATTACTTATATTTTTACAGTGTTACCATATTTAAAACCAGATAGACAATGTCTTTTGTTCTACCACCTTCATGTATTACGTTATATGTGTTTAACATGTTTTATACATCAGAGAAGTTGTTTTTTTTTTATTATATGGGAGCAACCGAGTATGCAGGTCACTTTTCCATAAGAGCCCATAGTTATAAAATGAAGAATAGGAGGCTTGTTTGGTAAGATACGCTTCACTGATAATTATTACCTATATTGTCACTAACAGAAATATATTACTGCTCATTTCAAGCTGCTTTATCTTCTATGTTTCTTTTAACTGATTGAAAGTAAGTGGCCACCGCCGCCCATGCACATATCTAAGCAGCTACATGTAGAACAGGGGTTTCATCTGAAGTCAATCACAGATGCGTTGCAACTAATGCGGACTAAGATGGTCGCCAGTTCCAGCAAAACGCAAAATCTGTTTCACGCTAGAAGTGTACTGGTGGTACCTCCCCGGTCGAACCGTATAACCTTCAAACGAATAGCCAGTATGAACAGTGTAAACATACTATTGCTGACTTCTAAGCTTTTATATTTTATGTGACATAAAAAAATATATTTGTCTTTCCACGCGCGTTCAACCCTAGCCAGCCTGATATGTACGACACGCAGCACGGCGGGTCATATGCATTTTTGCAGATAACAAACTTATGGCAGCCGGTGTCGGAAAACCTCCGCAAAGTTTTCAGACTGACCGCACTGGGCTTCATGTAGGCTCATTACGGATTGACTGGCTTAATCTAATGTACCACAATGTTATCTGTATAGGGTAATATGTGTATTAATATTTAATTTATATCTAATGTATACTTCCACTATTTAAATTTTGCCTATTTAAATAGGTATTATGCTGTATTTTTTATCCGATTGAAGAAGCAAACGAGCATGCAGTCCACTTGATGGTTAATGGTAACTGCCACCCACACACATGAGTAGGCAACTTAATAATCAATAGAGAAGTAAATTACAGATGCGTTGCCACTCCCGAAGACTAGGATAGTCGCCTCATAAGAGAGTGAGTTTCCTAATTTAAGAAGCGACTGAGCATGCATTCCACCTGATGTAAAATGGCTACTACCCATAGTTATCTGTAATCAAAACTAGATAACAGTAGAGTTTTACCGGAGATCAACTAGAAGTTCAATGTATACCTACCCTATAAAATAAACTGTAACGCTAAAGATAAGTATGTTTCACATGCTATTCAGACCAGAAGACAGCGAAACGTGTCTCCAGAACTGAAACACATAGTGCTCTACCATCCTCAACGCAATGATAATGCTTGGAATTAAGCCCTAAATATATTATTTCACATAGAAGTACATCATTGAAAACTGTTTCACAAGTAATAAGTAACAAATATTCAAAATAAGATTTTATTTCCGAGTTAAGTTATTTACTCATAATGCTTGGAATTAAGCCGCAACATTTTTTTTCACATAGAAGCCTAGCGTTGAACACTGTTTAGGAAGTACCTCTTACCAACCCATTATTGTCTCATTGCTGAGCACGGGTCTTCTCTCAGAATGAGAGAGTTTAGACCATAGTCCACCGCGCTGGTCAAGTGCGAATTGGTGAATTTAGAAATACCTAATAAGTTACAAATTATTTAAATATTTTAATTTATTCCCCTGTTAAATTTATTTACTCGAAATGTATTTAACGCTAGCGAGATAAGTGAGATCGCATCTACGCGAGAAAAGATAAAAATAAAATGCGATATATGCCTAAGAAAATTAAGTAAATGGTCTCAATGGTGCATGAAGTCAACCAAATGGAAGTGCAATTAATTACATTCTAATATTTGTCTTAAAAAGTATACATAAAAGTACCCGTAAAACGTACCCAATAGTTTATAATTACAATAAAAAGCTAAACTTAAATATACCTTACACAATTCGTACATGATAAATCTCACTTCATATATTAAAAGATCATAAAACGCCGTAGAATTTAACGCGAGGAACTGAACGGTCGAGTTGAAGGACTTCAGATAAGTCGTATGTGGATCTGCAGCTCGGAGATAAGGACCCGACCACCCCACGGAATACACATACGAACTCCACATTCTCATTTATAATTATTCAAAATTTTGCTATTGTTTTGAGCAGTTAAGGTAATAACCGTCTTTTTAGTAAGTGGTTGCTTTTGGATGTAGAGTTATGAAATATAAAGCTCTATTAAACAAACAACTAGCAGCAGAAAACTTGAAGCCTACCTACCGCATAATGTTAAAGTTACAAAATTATTTTAGCTATATTTTTGACACACACACACCCACACACACACACACGGATACATGCATTATGGGCGTAAATTGTTTATTGACTCTTTTTCTTGTTTTTTTCCTTAATGTTTAATGCCATTGTGATTTATGTTATTTTTTAAGTCTGTTAGGTATTTCTTACTTTTTTTTTGTAATTGTAAGAACTAAAATGTAGTCTAAGTAATTGGACCCGTGACTATTTCTTCCACCTAATACCATAGGGAGGAGGAGGTGACTGAAAATCAGGACAGGATCACGATCCTCGTCAGCAGCAGCTGAGTCACACCCTTTTGCCCAGTACTAATAGTCTAAGCTTCTGTTGTTGTAATTAAATTTTATGTAATCTTTAAGGAAATAAATTTATTATTATTATTAGAGTTATGAAAATATTTTATAATGTATTTACATAATCTTTCTAGATTAGTCATGTGGTTATGTGGTTTCGGTACCGTCTACCACAATGAGTATTCTATGTGTTAATATAGGTTATGGAATATGTATGGCCAGTTACCAACACACATACAACCATACAAACTTTCGCATTTGTAAAAAAAATAACATTTTTGTGCAAACTTTGACAATTCAGTGGAATAGGTTTAATTTCAAAGAAAATAATCCGTGATTACATCAAAGCAAAGAATGTAAGGTCAGGTGAAAATATCTAATTGGTTAAGTATGCCTGACGTGCATAAACTTCCGCGTTTAATTCCTTAGAAATTAAAATATATGCAGTGCAATATATGTATATATATTGCACTGTTTCAGAAGGTCCTTTTCACATACACACGGTACTTATAGCTCAATTAAGTTAAGGTTAAAGGTTGTAAGGAATAACCTTATCATAAATGTTAATACTAAATAGTAGTGATAGCCTAATGGTTGAAACTTGCTCTCTCAATCGGGAGGTCCGAGGTTCCAACCCAGGCACACCACTGATTTATGTGCGTGTTAAATTAATTATCACTGCTTTTCGGTGAAGGAAAACATCGTGAGGAAACCTGCACACCCGAGAGTTATTTTAAAAAAAAGTTCTCTGAGGTGTATAAGGTCCACCAATTCGCACTAGGCCACCGCATTCGCACTATGGCCTAAAACTCTCTCATTCCGAGAGAAGACCCGTGCCCAGCAGTGAGACAATAATGGGTTACGATACGATACATATGTTAATGTTTCTATGAGGAATAGGCGAGAATAACACAGTTCTATATAGTTATTAAATTTCATCATTTTTACGATTATTATTACTGAAACACCAATACTACACAAATTTGCATTTGTCTTTGACTAATTATGAATGCTTAACAAATCAAAATAAATAAAATTAACAAAACAACAAATAGATATTACTTTAAAGCGATCTAAACAAATCGCACTTAATCTCTTAAAACCCAATAAGGTGATTTGAAATCGAATAGTAAAAAGCGGAGGAGCACGCATGAAGACTTACATGAAATATATTCAATCTGCGCGCGGAGATAAGGCTCCGGGAAGGCGCTCGGCTGGAAACGAGGTGGTCATTATGTGTATAACTTTTTGATTTTACCTCAGACCAAACGATAGAGTCAGCCTTTTAATCGAATATTGTGAAAAAATGTATGAACATATTGTCCATAATTTATGTATTTAACGCTTAATAGAGCAACATATGAATTTAGACATGAACTTAGTCTCTCAAATAAAATATCGTCGTAAACCCTTTTTATTACTACTGACTAACAAATTGTATATTGTCAAACAAATCGAAAAGTATTTTGATTATACCACAGATCAAAAAAATACAAAGGTAAAAATACATAATTACTAGCTGTCCCGACAAACGTTGTTTTGCCATATAAAAAAATTAAAAAAATGTTAAGGGTGGACAACCCTTAAGGGGTATGAAAATAGATGTTGGCTGATTCTCAGACCTACTGAATAAGCATATAAAATTTGATAAAAATCGGTCAAGCCGTTTCGGAGGAGTATGGCAACAAAAACTGTGACACGAGAATTTTATATATTAGATAATTAAGTGTAAAAAACAAATCCTATCTATTTTCTAATTATAAGCAGATAAAACATTACATCTTGAAGTACTACCGCCACACCTATTTCTAGCGTGAAGCATTTCATGCGTTTCGATAGAAGGGAGTGGTTGCCGGCACACTTTTCACATGAGGCGACCATCATAGTCCTCGGGAGTTCCATTTGAAGTCAATCACAGATGGAACCCATGGTTTATATGAAGTTGGGTACAGATGTCCATGGGTGGCAGTGACCACTTACCATCAGGTGGACACAGAACATGGGTTCTATCTGAAATCAATAACAGCTACGCGTTGCTACTCCCGAGGACTATGATGGTCGCCTCAAGTGAAAGTGTGTCGGCAACCACACCCTATCGGGACGTCTACTAAACCTTTCTTGCCAGACTTTCCAAAGTAGACCTCGCCGTTCCACCCACGATCACGTTGACCACGGCATGAGTGTGCTTTCTGGTAATGAAGATCATAAATTTTATCAGTGGCCTTAATTTCATTAAAATCCGACCAGTAGTTTTGCGTGAAAGAGTAACAGACATAAATATATCCTCTGAAACGTTTGCCTTTATAATATTAGTAAGAACTTAACTAGGGTGTAATTAGCTTCACTAGATAGTATGAGACAAACTCACTTCTCGCTGTCTGCCCCTATGTATGCTTAGATCTTAAAAACTACGCTACGGATTTTAATGCATTTTTTTTCAATAGATAGTGTGATTCATGAGGAAGGTTGCTACTTATAATGCATGCATAATGTAGTAGAGGAACACCGATAATTTTAGATTTTTGACTTTTAGGCGGACGAAGTTCGCCAGGTCAACTAGTTATACCTATTATAAATAAGGTAACAGGAGTATGTGGCCACACATGAAATATTCAATCTGCGAGCGGAGATAACGCCAAAGCTGCGACATTTGACGGTCACTCCACGTTGGCTTCGTAATTTCTGATCTTACTCTCTTGTTAATATTTTTTGTTAAGTTATTATATTAAACAATCAGCTTTCCTTGGGCATGTAGCCTTTTGTTACTGTTATTCGTTTCTGTTATTCGTCCGATTTTTTTATATATATGATCAATTTATGTGAAGAGACATAAGGTAATATAGCCTTATAATAAAATAACAAATAGCATATGCATACGGTGTACAAAGGAAGTAATATTATTAAAATTATATCAAATATTGTAAATAAAATATTGTAGAAATTAAAATTTACTTATATTTTGTATGAAGTCCTCATTTAAGTAAAGACTAAAGATCTTAGTCTTCCGGAGTAGCAACGCATCTGTAATTGACTTCAGACAGAACCCATGTTCTGTTTGAAGTTGCTTACAGATGTCCATGAATGGCGTGACCACTTACCATCAGGTGGACTGCATGCTCGTTTGCTATTTCAATCAGGAAAAAAATATCTATAAGCACCCTAATATAGACCAGGAGCTCTATTTGAAGTCAATCACAGATACGTTGCTACTTCCGAGGACTAAGATGAAGGCGACCATCTTAGTAAACAATTTGTAAAATGTGCTGGCAACACCCTTTCACCAAAACGCAATAACTGCTTTACGCGAAAAATAAAGTACATGAAACAAACTCGAAAACAATCGATCAAAACTACGCATCACATAACAAAACACAAAATAAACACCCTATAAAACAACTTCCATCGAATCATTCTAAAGTTACGAGTAAACAAAACGCGGCGGTGCGAACCCTAGATCGCGATAATAAAATTATTATTATTCGTACTATCAGGGCTGCCACCCGCGATGCTATCGGCTATCTCGCTGAACCAAGCGTCGCTTCACCCCCTTCTACTCGGATAGGGATGGGGTGGTGCATATCGATATTCTTAAGGTATTTTTTGCATTATTTAGATGAGATAATATCATTTTATTTTAATATTCATTCCTACAAGATAAGAGCTAATTCTTATTCTGATCTTTATCAGTTCAGAGATTTTTACATACGGAAGAGATAATATACCTAAGTGAGACTGATACTGAGTTTTCAAGTTTAATCTCAGTAATTTTATATACAAAACCGAGGATAAATTTCGTCTGAAAGAAATCATCAACTAAAAATTTAAATGATAATTTTCAACTCAAAGTATAAGATCTATTGAGTGAGGAGTTAGCGTGAATGGACAGCTCAAATGACACAAACGTCTGTTACCTTATCAGACGTTTTTTGGTTCAATGCGAAATCGACACCGTCACTCTTATGCCTGCGCAAAATATTACTACAATATTAAGCTTTGATATGTTATTTTCAGAAACAATTAGGCAAAGATACATAACATAGACGAGACATTTCAACATAGTGCACTAAGGTTGGCATATTTGTGGAATACTTTGTTTTTAAGGATCTCTAGCCGATCTCAATTAGTAGTATCTAGATAAATAACAAATTTTCTAACTGCAGCAAAAATCTTATTCAGAAGTTCAATCATGAAATCATAGAAGTCGTGACAGTAAATCATAGTGCCAAAAATGTATCCCATATCGACACAAAGGCCCATCACTAGGGGTGTAACCTGGCTCACAGCGGATAAGAATAAATAGAGTCGAGTGCGCTAATACATCCTTATCGACGGCGCAGACGTCCGCACACAGGCGCACCCGTGTGTACACACCCACACATGGAGTTTAAAACATACGAGCGTTTTTGAGGCTTTTCTCATGTTGCTCCTGTAATTATTTTAGGAGCATGATATGAAATGTCTTTATCGTGTAAGGTGGCAATTACAAATTGCTAGTTACAATGTTTTCTACTACTATTACTGGACGAAACACGACCTCAACTGTGAAGATCCGGGAAGTAACTAAGCGGGGCTGTCTTTTTTCTTTGTGTATTTTTTCTTTTTTTTCAATATATTTTACAGTTACCATGTAAGACGGTGTGATGCTGAAGGTTTATTCTTATACTCACTAGATTTTCTAAGTGTCATCGATCGATATAAATTGAGATAAAAGTTTAACTCCCAAAATATAGCAATTCAAAAGACAATATTAGGATAAGCTTACTAAGGTAATAGTAAAACCTTTGAATATTTTATTTTATGAAAAATTTTTTTTTTCATAAATTTCTAAAATAAAAAATCTATAACTTCAAAATAAGTAATGAAATCTTCCTCGGTCCGGCTACGGGTAAACTACCGTCGTTTTCTCATAGTTAGCGTTGGTATGCTCTGTTCGATGGAGTGCAATCTTATGATTAAATGTTCATCATTAGTCATAAGATTAGAAATATGTACATATTTTCCGATGACTTTAAAAAAATACCTGCATATGTTTGTCGCTCGAAAAAAAGGGACTTCGTCGAAATTTGGCACACACAGTTTATGATTCTCATTAACACATACAAAACTTTGTAGACAAAGTAGACACATAGAAAACTAATAGTAGACGTGACTAAAGCCGACGAAACCACAGTAAAGGCCTTTTTTTTTGTTCTCGAGGGGGAAACCTTCAAAAGGTACCCGACGCCGTGGGAGCGACGCAGGGTCATGTGGGATTTTTACCGCACTAAAACCCCCCTGATGGCCGTCCTCGGCGCTATAAAGAGGACTCCGGGTACTCGGTCCGACCGCAACCGGAATCCTCTGAGCGCGTTGCCCCATCGGGCGGTGGGCCCAGCCACCCATCTGGGAGGCCAGATGGGTGGCTGGGCCCACCGCTCCGTCTAGTCTTTACGACGGTATGCGACCACATATACCGCCGTCCTTCCCGGGAGCACCTGACCAAACGGTTCGAGCTCCCACTCTAGCCGCCTGCAATCCCGGAAGCCCCTTTTAGTCGCCTCTTACGACAGGCAGGGGATGCCGTAGCCCTATTCTGATCCCGGAACTACAGGGACGACAGTAAAGGCCTAATCGTATACCCATGTATTCACTGAAACTACATTTCATCATGCCCCTAACATAAGAGCTGTTTTCAATATCAGCGACAGACAAATGTCAGGGGATCAAAATCATTTATCAAATTGTTTTTTGCACATAAAATTGATTCAAGAAGCCATTTCTGTAGCTACAATGAGATTGCGTTGATAACATTGTACGGAGACTCATATTGAGTTGACTTATTGTTAAACTTGATTGATTAATAATCATTAGTTAATAATACTCAAGACTTTACACGCACTCTACCCACATATATAGCTGAGCGGCTACCATACCGGTCTGACGCGCGATGGGTTCCCGGTTCGATTCCCGGCTAGACAGGCATCTGGATGATGAGTTCAGATTCCTGTTCCGGGTCTGGGTGTTTGTGTATTTGTTTTGTGTGTGTCCATGGTACCCATGACATAATGAAAATCTTAGTGTGGCGCTATGAGTGTAGAAAGCATGTTTTTTTTATATATCCCCTCGTCTTATCCCACCCATTATATATCCGATCCAATGGTAAAGAGTAGTTTCTGTTATACTGTCCCGCCAAAATCTCTAGTCTCTTCAATATAATCCGATTATAAGGATTCAAATAAGATACGATTTGAAAACAGTTTTTGGGCGTTATAGGATACAATGGGAATAATTACAAATTATTAATATTCCTAATCAACTTGTAGAATAGGCATGTTTTTATGAAATCAATGTACGCAACGACCATATAGTCTACTTTATAATAACTGACTACTACTACCCATATACATTGCATTACATACAGTGCATCTTAGTACTCAGGGGCATGGGCGTCTTAGCCTATAACGCTGGATGTGCAATGCACACGGGCGTCGCCGTCTAAGAGGGCGCCGTGGCGCTCCATGAGACAGCTAAGAGCATCGTCTTGGACCATCATGGTACAACAATGATATGATAGAAGCGGCTTGAATGAAAAAAGGTGGAAATGGGCCATAGATTTCGTTAGATCATAAGTGACAAAAAAAACTATGTGTTAGATTGTAAAATAAGTACATCACTAGGGTCTTACAAATGCAGCCAACTTTGACAAGGACAGGTTCAAAAAATCATGTATTTTCTGTGATTTCGAAATGTACAAATTTTGTGACTATTATAACAACATTACAGCCAACAAAGCCGATTGCGATCAGCTACAATCTTCGCCTTACGATAAGGCGAAGGGCGTTGTCCTTGAGACGCGGAAACAATTAGCGAACTCTATCGAAGTAGGCTTCGCGGGACCATGACGCTTCCTCCTCCGATATTCGATAGTTGACCTTAGGAGATAATGCAGGTACAACTAACTGATAAAATGTATTTTAATTTCTTATTATTATTTATTTAAAAATTTGTATTTTTCTTTTAGATTTAATATAAGAAAGAAAGAAATATTTTTGTAAATAATTTATTTTGTATACCTACATGTACATAGAATTGTTTGTTTTATCTATAAAATTTGTAAATAAATAAAGTTGTATATTTTTAATTTCTATCGATTTTTGTTCTAAGTTACAGAATTGTTTTTGAAAGAAAAAATGCTGTTTTATTTTGTACATGAAAATCGCATCTCATGGATTCAGATTTGACGCAGTCCATATAAAGCTTGGTATACTATACCATTATGCTTATGGAAATTTAAGACTAACTCAAAATAGAACATGTTCAAGATGCATAAGTTGTAGCTTATACTTTTACAAGGAAAATTAGTAAAGATTTTTTCAAGAAAATCGAAACAGTAAACGAGCATGCAGTTTAAGTGATGGTAATTGGTAACTAACGCCCATGGACATCTGTAAATAACTTCATACAAAACATGGGTTCCATCTGAAGTCAATCACAGATGTGTTGCTACACCCGAGGACTACGATGGTCGTCTCATATGAAAGTGTCCCGGCAACCACACCTTCTATCAAAGCGCAAGAAATGCTTGACGCTAGAAATAGGTGTAGCGGTTATGCGTAAAAAAGCGGCCTCATTACTTCAGCGGTTACGTAACAGCAGCAACAACATTTTAAAAATGATTGCTGCTAGACGGGAATGCTCCATCCAGAGGCATTGGGAGGAAGTGGGCATAGGTTTAAGATAGAATAGGGAACTTAGGTAGAGCATACAAACAATATTAACATAAAACATTAAGTATTACTGTCGCTAACACACTAACAATCTATGGATGTACAAACGTCTGAAATAAAAATTATTATTATTATTATTATACTTCCCGGGTCGAACTACACTGGTTTTATCACCTCGATAAAATACCTTCAAATAGAACAAGATTTCTACTCGAAGGTCCTGAGCGAAACTAATAGTCGCGTACATCTGTCTGTACCCCAAGTATATAGTTAAAGTATGTAGTTTAGCTAGGTATGTATAAGTTAAGTATGTAGTTTTAATATTGATTACTGCGTAATTGACTTTTTATACCAAAATTTATACTCTTCGTTTTTTTAACAGGATAAAAAGTCAGTTACGTTTTTTGGAATAAAAAGTCAGGCAAAAATCAGACATATAACACAGATGAAATGAAATGTCTTTATTTTGCATAGGCCTACGGAGGCACTTACAAATTGTCATGTATATATTTTTACACTACCACCGATCGGAACACGATCTCGTGCCGGGGTTTGGACCAAGGACCTCCCGATCGAGTGTGCAAGTTTCAACCATTAGGCTATCACTGCTCCTTACTTAGTTACTTAGTGTACTGTACATTTATTTACGCTATCAATATTATTTGATACGAGGCCTTTTAAAATATATTACTGTCACGCAAGGCGTCATGTGACGAATTAATCAAGTTAATTATTTCAAAACCCGTCTTTATCTATAAAATACTTGACAATGTGTAAATTGTCTTATTAATTAGGCGGCCGCGGCTTTCATTATTTCAAAACAATTTCTAAGTTGGTGTAATATTTAAAATATGATTTTTCAAAGTTATATTTAGTAAGTGTATATTGCCACTTTTGCATAAGCAAAGTGTGTAAAAAGGGCAGTTTCAAGGTGGTAGAACCAGTGTAGTTCGACCGGGGAAATATCACCGCCACACCTTCTAGCGTGAAGCATTTCTTGCGTTTCGATGAAATTGTGTGGTTGTCAGCACACTTTTATATAAGCCGATCATCATAGTCCTCGGGAGTAGCAACGCATTTATGATTGACTTCAGATAGAACCCATGTTTTGTATAAAGTTGATTACAGATGTCCATGGGCGGGAGTGACCACTTACCATCAGTTGGACTGCATGCTCGTTTGCTACTTCGGTCAGATAAAAAAGGTGGCAACATTCAGGATTCCTGCGATTTCAAAAAATATGACACAACAATAAAATATCGTTTAATCAAATCGTAGGTACCGTATCACATATATGTATTAGACTTTGGTATTGTAAAATAACGCTACAGCGTAACTATTTCCGTAACAAAAATATTAACACCTTTCTCATGGCTCGCCTACAAAACTGTAACTTCACTGATATTTTACAAGCAGTACACAATTATTTCAGTTCACACGTTAAAAGTAGCGCTGTAATACTAATTTAATGCGATATTGCGAGCTGAAAGTTTTAGAGATCCGCGATAAGGCGATAAGGCGGCTAACACGAAAGAAAGTCGTTTGGATAATTCCTTGTCCAGGCAAGGATGTTGATCCACGTTACATTAAATTCAGATTTCGTTGGGAACTTTCATTGTGTTCATGTCATTGCTTAGGTAAATAATAACACAGTTCAAAAACATTAATTTTACGGTAGAGCCAGGTGATAAATAACAACGCTTTTTGTTTCTAACCTTTCACGGAATAAAGCTAAAATAATTTAAATACATTAAAAAAACTAACTGTACTCAAACTGACGACTGCGAGGCGGAGCGGTTACCATACCGGTCTGACGCGCAATGGGTCCCAGGTTCGATACCCGGCCAGACAGGTATCTGAATGATGAGTTTAGATTCTTGTTCTGGGTCTGGGTGTTTGTGTATTTGTCAACGCACGACGCAGGAGATAATCCTAGTGTGGGGCTATGAGTGTAGAGAGCGTTTTATTTATTTCTAACTGGGTGGTTATTTAAACTAGTAATATGAAACAATAAAAAACAATACCATACAACATTTTTAAAATTATACTGCCTATGACTTCAGGTAAAGTCAGTACACGCATGCTACATGCGTGTAGGCTTATTAATTACGCATGATACGGGTGCGGTCTGACGAGGGTGCGAGACATTTTTACTGTTTGCGAGAATTAATTAAAAAGATCCTATCAACTAGGTGCGCCTGCCTGCCCCTGATAAGCAAACAAGGTGTGATAACGCGCCCGAGAAATTGTTTATTGTGCCAGGATAGATGGGTTGTAGGGATGGTTCAACGCCATAATTATATAGCGTTTTTATAATATAGAAATAGACACTTTGTATGATATAGTAGCAGTAAACAAGTAGGTATGTACAAGTAAGCACGCATCAACCCATTATTGGCCCACTGCTGGGCACGGATCTTCTCCCAGAATGAGAGAGTTTAGGCCATAGTCCACCGCGCTGGCCAAGTGCGAATTGGTGGACTTCACACACCTCCGAGAACTTTTTTTTTTTTTTTAAGAACTCTCGGGTGTATAGGTTTCCTCACGATGTTTTCCTTCACCGAAAAGCAGTGATAATTAATTTCTAATACGCACATAAATCATTGGTGCGTGCCTGGGTTTGAACCTCGGACCTCCCGATCGAGAGGGCAAGTTTCAACCATTAGGCTATCACTGCTCTACAAGTAAGCAAGTAGTCCATATGATGGTAGGTGGTAATTGCCGTCCACAGACATCTGAAATCAACCTTAGATAAGTTAGTTTTTAAATAAGATTGAAGTAGCAAACGAGCATGCAGTCCACCTGATAATAAGTGGTCACTGCCGCCCATAGGCATCTGTAAGCAGCTTCAAATAGAACATGGATTCTATGTGAAGTCAATCACAGATGCGTTGCTACTCCCGAAGAGTATGGACCCTCATATAAAAGTGTGCCGGCAACCACACCCTTCCATCGAAACGCAAGGAATGCTTCACGCTAGAAATAGGTGTGGCGGTAGTACTTCGCCGGTCGAACTACACTGATTCTACCACCTACAAAATAAATTAGTTATAAAATTTACTTATTCAAAGGACCCTCCTTGTTACGGACGACGGCGTCAATACATAAAATAAGTTAGAATAAGATAGGCATGTATTGTTATCCCACTCTAAATATACGCAATGTCAATAGATGTAAGAAAGAGACAGCGCTATAGGAAATAAAGAGATGCAGAGTGGTGCCGTGTGCAAAAGTGGCTCGCACGTGATTGGTGGAGAGGCCGGTACCGCTGACTACCATACCCTGCTAATGTAAGAATCTTAATAGTACTTAAGCACGCCTAATGCATTGTTGATCATGTTGGGTATTTGGCATACATCAATAAATAAGATTGAAGAGCGAACTACGAAGTTTTTATTGAGACGCTACAATCTACACTCTACAATTTGGTCCTTCGAGCCGGATTCTGAAGATTTGGCACTCCACGACGGATTCAGAAGCGAATCTGTACTGCGGGCGATTCAGAAGCGAATCTACTCTACGGCAGATTCAGAGGCGAATCTGCGCTACTCGAGTAAGGACTGCAGCGCGTCGGATTGGATACGCCGGTCGCTATGAACACGAGAAGCCGTGTTCGCTCCGAATCTGGATACAGCGAGCCGGAGTTACCAGTAGGCACTAAGAGTGTGCTTGCACCGTCACTGCACCGCATTTATGAAGACTCGCCGCAATCGCCGTCAACTGTAGCAGGAAGTATTCCCCAAGGGAGAAGATTGGAGTACTCTCCGCCACGAGCAGCGAGAGAGACCGCGCCAGAGGCGTCAATAGGGACGTCCATTATGGGGCCGCCTGCACAACCAGTTAGCACTCCAATGAGACGTGAAGCCGCATCACCAATACGAAGACCTACGTCACCGGCGTTGAGCATTCACACTAACACGTCGAGAAAAAGCGCTGATGCAAGAATGAAGATGGCGCAATACGAGGCAGAAAAGGAACTCGCGGAGCTAGAAGAAAAGCGACTGCGCATCAGAGAGAAACTCATCAAGGCACGACTAGCCGCCGAAGTGACAGCGATAGAAGCCGAATCAGAGTACAAATCCAGCATATGCAATGAAAGAGTACGGGACTGGGTCGATAGAAGCATAGAAGAACAACGACCATCAGCACCGAAATTCAGGGAAGAGCCACAAGAGGCTCACCCCCCCGTTAAAGAGCAACGGGGGGAGAACGCCAAGTACCAGGGCATTCAACGACTAGCTGACGCATTGGAAAAAATGATTACGTCTAGGCCGCTGCCGCGTCAGACAGCAGAACTACCCATCTTTACGGGAGCCGTCGCAGAGTGGCTACCATATAAAGCCGCTATGGAAGATTCTACGAGACTCTTCAAATTCTCTCCGACGGAAAATCTTCTGCGTCTACGAAACAGCCTACGAGGGGAAGCACGAGAAACTGTACTTTCGCAGTTATTCACCGCCTCCAGTCCAGAAGTAATTATGCGAACGCTAGAAATGAAGTATGGAAGGCCAGAATTTATAATTGATCGAGCAATGGAAGAACTCAAGAAGCTCCCTAAGCTAGGAAGTGCGAGTACTGATCTATACGAGTTCGCAGTCAAGATTCAGAACATAGTCTACACAATCAAGAGTATAGACAGAAGAGGCTACCTACAGAGTCCGCTTCTTGTTCGAGACGTCATGGACAAATTGAGTCCGCATCTCGTCAGCAAATGGGCGGAGTACGCAGCCAATAATGAAGCTCGTATTATAGAAGAAAACGAAATGATCGTCCTCTCAGAGTTCTTGATGGCCGAAGCGGATCTGATGATCAGATATACCCACACAACCAGACGAGGTGTTCCAGTACCAGTAAAAAAAGAAGTGGCTCCAAAACGGGCAGCTACTAGAGGCGTATACACTGCAGAAGGCATCACATATGAAGATGAAAGAAGATACTTTATGTGCCAGTCCGAGGGACATTACACTCCCGATTGCGCCAAACTCAAGGCACTCGACACCAACGATCGCTGGAAATGGGCCAAGGATAACAGAATGTGTTTCAAATGTATGAAACGGAAGCACAACCGATTCTCCTACAAAGCTAAAGCCTGCGGAGTTCACGGATGTACCTACCGTCATCATGCGCTTCTACACAAGGAAAAGGCAACGGAATCGGCTCCTACGGTCAGCACTCCGAACGAATGCAAAGCAGCCGACTCAACCGCACTAGTAATGAGCGTTACAGCAAAGAATACATCTGCGGTATTGCTCAAGACCTGCAAGGTGAAGCTCAGCGGTCCACGAGGGGAGATAATTACGTACGCCCTCTTGGACGAAGGGTCCACGGTGACACTAATAGATGAAGTATTAGCAAACCAACTCACCGATGGCGGATCGAAACAGCCTTTGAACATTAGAGGTATCAACGAGCAAAAAAGAATAGAGAGCAAGGCGATCGAGATCCGAGTGAGAGGTCTAAGAGAACAAGAAACATACACCGTCAAAGCCCGCACCGTACGAGGGCTACAGTTACATCAACAACGTATACCGCATAATTTAGAGCGGTATCCGTACCTGCGCAGTATACGAGAGAAGATCTGCACAGGAGAAGCCAAGCCTCGCATACTAATAGGGGCTGACAACTGGCACTTAATAGTATCGCGACAGCTACGCGCTGGCAAGAAAACAGAACCTGCCGCATCTTGGACAAAGCTGGGTTGGGTGTTGCATGGATCGGCACCAGGAAGAGCGATTTATCAAGACCAAGCAGCCGTACTTCACATCTCCACAAGTGACACACAATTACAAAAGCTCGTCGAATATTATTTCGACGTAGATTCCCTTGGTGTGTCGACCAAAGAGAGGGTTAACAAGTACGAGAAGAGGGCCAACGATATTTTCGAAGCAACTGCCAAAAGGAAGGAGGGTTATTTCGAAGTAGGCCTTCCTTGGAAGACCGACAACACCACACTCCCCGATAGCTACGAGTCAGCTTTAAGAAGACTACACACGTTAGAGAAGAGGATGACTAAGGAGCCCGCCTTTAAGGAAGTATATACGGCTCAAGTCACGAACCTTGTACAGAAGGGCTACGCGACCGAGTGCGATGGCAGCGAAATGAATAGCAATCGCAAATGGTTCTTACCTCACTTCGCCGTCACGAACCACAACAAGCCAGGGAAAGTGAGAATGGTCTTTGACGCAGCGGCCAAGGTGAAAGGAGTCTGCCTTAACGACTTCCTGCTAGAAGGGCCAGACTTATTGACTTCACTCACAAGAATACTGTTCAGGTTCAGAGAAAAAAGAATTGCCGTAACCGCAGACATCGAAGAAATGTTTCTCAGGATTAAAATAAGATCTGAGGACCAGCCAGCACAAATGTTTTTATGGCGGGACAAGCCCACCGATCCCCCAAGAAAAATGAAGATGGTATCGATGATATTCGGAGCAAGCAGCTCACCGTACCTCGCTCATAGCGTGAGGAATCGTAACGCCACAGACTTTGAGCAAGAATTCCCAGAGGCAGCTTTAGCAATTAAGGAGCGTCACTATATGGATGATTACTTAGACAGCTTCCAATCAGAAGACGAAGCTATTAAGATGGTCAAAGAAGTAATGTACATCCATCAGCGGGCCGACTTCAACTTGAGGGGGTGGAACTCAAACAATAAGAAGGTTCTTGCTAGCATTCCAGAAGAAAAGAGATCCCAGAACGTCGACGTACAGCTAGTGGCACATCACAAGGAGAAAACGTTAGGACTTCGATGGGACCCAGACTCCGACACTCTTACATTCAACACGGATATTAAGAGAGTTCCCGATGAAGTCAGGCTGCGACTAAGAGCTCCTACTAAGCGCGAAACCTTAAGCGCAGTTATGTCAGTGTACGATCCGCTGGGGCTCATCAGTCAGTACACCATCGTCGGCAAGATAATATTGCAACAATTATGGCTTAAGAAGGTGGACTGGGACCAAGAACTACCGCAAGAGGAAGCCTATCTTTTCGACGAATGGATAAAACGACTCCCAGATGTCTCAGCGCTAGCTATACCAAGGTGCTACAGTATGAACTTAACGCCGCAAGCCCATATAGAGCTTCATATTTTCGTCGACGCGAGTGAACAGGCGTATGCAACGGTGGCCTATTGGAGGATCGTATACAAAGACTTAACAGAAACCATCCAAGTAATGGCCAAGGCAAAGGTAGCTCCGCTAAAGATGCTCACCATTCCAAGACTGGAGCTTCAAGCGGCGTTGATTGGGGCGCGACTCGGAAACACGATAATAAAGGAACATACTTGGAAGCCCAGACGAGTAACCTATTGGAGTGATTCTAGAACAGTTCTGTGTTGGATAAGAAACGAGAAAAAGAAATACACTCCATTTGTCGCACACCGCCTAGCAGAGATCGCCGAACTCACACAAGCGGCTGACTGGCGGTGGGTGCCTACCACGCTCAACGTGGCAGACGACGCCACCAGATTTCAGAGCAATAAGATCGACAGTCACGATAGGTGGTTCACGGGGCCCCCATTCCTTAGGGCACCGGCAAACCAGTGGCCACAGGAGAGCGAGGATAACGAGACCGAGGAAGTGGCATGCTACGCCTATTCAGAAGATGACACTTACCCAGAGGACTCACTGCCCGATATCCGAAGGTTCTCCAGTTACTTAAAATTAATAAGAACTACTGCGCTAACACAACTCTTCATTGAGAAGCTGAAAGCCAAAAGGAAAAATAATATACATCTAGAAGTCGCACACCTGAGAGCGGCTGAACGACGTTGGCTTCAGAGAGCGCAGAGAGACTCCTTTAAAGAAGAGTTAATAAGGCTAAAACAGAATCAGCCGCTACCACGACGTAGTAGATTAAAGAAGTTGGACGCCGTATTAGACGACAACATAATAAAGGCAAGAGGCAGAATAGGTGCTCTAAATAGTACAACGCACTCGAACCAGCCAGCGATACTCGACGGACGGCACCCGTTCACTCGTCTGCTCATCGAGAATTATCATCGCCGGGCGGGTCACGCGAATAACGAACGAGTCGTCAATGAACTCCGACAGCAATACATGATTCTACATCTGAGGCCTACAGTCAAGAAGATAGCTAGAGAATGTCAGTATTGCCGCGTATACAAGGCGGCTCCAAAAACGCCACCGAAGGGAGACCTGCCTAAAGTGAGGCTGGAACCGGGTCACCGCGCCTTCACCTACTGTGGGGTCGATTATTTTGGACCTATGATGGTGACCATCGGACGAAGACATGAAAAAAGGTGGTGTGCATTATTCACTTGCCTTACAACGAGGGCAATTCACTTAGAAATCGTCCAATCACTCTCCACGGACTCTGCTATTATGGCACTAAGAAGGATGGCCGCCAGGAGAGGCTGGCCACTCGTCATATACTCTGACAACGCCACCAACTTCAGGGGAGCAGACGTTGAATTAAGAAATGTTTATGAGTCCTGGATTACGGTGCTACGAGATTTCAGTCTGCAATATAACACCGACTGGCGTTTTATACCACCGGGCGCGCCGCACATGGGGGGAGCTTGGGAGCGCTTAGTGCGTTCAGTAAAAGTAGCACTTAGCACTACGCTTAAAGAAAAGGCGCCCAAAGAAGAGGTACTGCAGACATTAATCACTGAGGCAGAATACAGCGTGAATGCACGACCACTCACGCACGTCTCCGTAGAACCCGACGATGAAGAAGCCCTGACGCCAAATCACTTCCTTATCGGCTCATCTACAGGACTACCACGGACGGGGCCTTGCACCGAGGCGGACCGCAGCACCTGGCGAAGAGCGCAAGCGCTAGCGGACCAGTTCTGGCGGCGATGGCTTCGAGAGTACTTGCCAACACTCATCCCGCGGGGGCAAGCGAGCACTGTAGTTCCGCAACTTCGAGAAGGCGATCTCGTCATGGTGGTCGACAGCACGCTGCCCCGCAACACTTGGCCGAGAGGAGTCATCGAGCGAGTGCACCCGGGATCAGACGGCATCATCCGGTCTGCAGATGTCCGCACTCAAGGAGGCGTATTTAAGAGACCTGCGACTAAGCTCGTCGTCCTACGGATGAAAGAGGCTACGACGTGTCTGCGCCGGGGGGAGAATGTTACGGACGACGGCGTCAATACATAAAATAAGTTAGAATAAGATAGGCATGTATTGTTATCCCACTCTAAATATACGCAATGTCAATAGATGTAAGAAAGAGACAGCGCTATAGGAAATAAAGAGATGCAGAGTGGTGCCGTGTGCAAAAGTGGCTCGCACGTGATTGGTGGAGAGGCCGGTACCGCTGACTACCATACCCTGCTAATGTAAGAATCTTAATAGTACTTAAGCACGCCTAATGCATTGTTGATCATGTTGGGTATTTGGCATACATCAATAAATAAGATTGAAGAGCGAACTACGAAGTTTTTATTGAGACGCTACAATCTACACTCTACACTCCTTATCAATGAAAGTTTCATAAAATTTACTAGAACCAAGAAAACTAAAGATATGCTTACCAAAACCATCAAAATAACAAAGAAGCTAGTCTAAAAAGTATTTAATTACGAAGATGTGGCGGTAATTTGGCGAATTACAAGGCGATTCCCGGCAGAGGGCGTCGCGATAGACGGCCGTAATATCCGGAGCAACAGGCTACAGCTTTTAGCAACCAAAAACCACCCCTAACACTCAAAAACAGGGTTGAAAATGGAATAACACGATTCCTACAAGCTAGGCAACTTAACACACGCTAAAATAACCTTTGGGAAGATTTCAAATAAGGAAGAAAATGGTTTGGCAAGAGTAAAAGAAGTATTGTAGTTTGCGGATATTTTATTTGCATGTACTGTTGGCTTGATAAAGAAACATCAAAGTTTTAAGTGAGATCTTGAAGAATTCTACACTAACGTCCAGTACAGCGTAGTGGTCAAGGTATCAGATAATAACGGTTTTCGAGTTTGATCCCTGACAGACAACTGATCTGTACATATAATAAAAATGAAAGTTTCGAGCGTCTATACATTAAGTTTGTGAAGGTGTATGTGTGTTAAGCTCAAAGTCGCTCAGCGAGCTATGGAGAGAGGTATGCTTGCTATTTCCCTGCACGACAGAATTCGTAATCATGAAATCCGTACGAGAACGAAAGTTACCGACATAGCTCTCAGAATTAGTAGGCTGAAGTGGCAGTGGGCAGGTCACATCGTTCATAGGGCAGATAACCGATGGGCAGAAGAGTCCTCGAAGCTAGACCACGTCTGAGCAAAAGAAGTGCAGGCCGCCTCTCGACCAGGTGGACTGATGACCTGAAGAAGATGGCGGATAACCGAAGGATTCAGATGGCTCAGGACCGGTCGAAGTGGCGCAGATTAGGGGAGGCCTAAGTCCAGCAGTGGATTTTCAAAAGCTGATGGATTGATGGATGGATGTGTGTTAAGAAACAAAGAGTAACGAATATTTAACAATACAATTAGTTTTCAGATTTCAGTAAAATTTGTTTCATAATCTGCATTAAACATGGGATACTCATTAGTCTCATTACCATGGAAAATGTGATGAAAACGGGCGGTGTCGCGGGATAAAGCTAACATATAATAAAATGGCTGTAAACTCCAAGAACCTAAAACACTCATTTCCAGGCAATTGGGTGCAGGGTAAATGAACCACCTGGAAATGGGATAAGCGGTAACACAGTAAAGAGTAAGGTGCTCTTTGCTGTGATAAACAAACCATTACCTTATTAGGCGGGCATGGAGAAAAATTCAACATTGATGCAAAAATTTCATTTTACGTACTTCAGTAAGACAAGATTTTTATAAAACAAATATAAGGTTCCATGTTGCATATAACATAATTTATGAATGCTTATATATTTTTTTTTAATTCGGCTTACTTATCATGTAGATTTAGTATAATTGCGGTGATGTCTCAAAGGACACCTCCTGCTCTTAATTTTTTTTATCCGATCGAAGTAGCAAACGAGCCTGCAGTCCACCTGATGGTAAGTGGTCATTGCAGCCCATGGACATCTGTAAGCGACTTACACAATTGCTACTCCCGAGTAGTAGGATGGTCGCCTCATATAAAAGTGTGCCGGCATCCAAATAATAGTGCAAAACGTATTTGTGTTATGGATTAACAGATGCGGTAAAGGAGATATATGAGGCATTAAAACTAAGTCCTTAGGGATAACGACGCACCTGTGGTGGACCTTAGGTAGAATTGTCTAGGTAATTTTATATTGCCAGCGATCACATAATCTTTTGATAGATCTGCTAGTTTGATACTCAATGTCCTTTTAGCTCCGGGATGAAAACAGGGCTATGACATCCCCTGCCTGTTGTAAGAGACTAAGAGGGGCTTCCGAGGTTGCGGGCGGCTAAAGTGGGACCTCGAACCGTTCCGTCAGGCGACCCCGGGAAGAACGGCGGTATGTCTGGACGCATACTGTCGTAAAACCAGACGGAGTATATACTACAGACGGAGTATATATACGGGCAACGCGTATAGAGGACTCTGGTTGCGTTCCTTTGGAGATCCCGAAGTCTTCATTGTAGCGCTGAGGACGGCCACCGGTGGGGTTTTAGTGCGGTAAAAATCCCATATAACCCTGCCTCGCTCCCACGGTGTGGGGTACCTTTTGGAGGTTTCCCCCTTGAGAACTCAAGAGAAGAAAAAAAGTTTGCGACTCAAAATGAATATAAAAGCGAATTCACATATACGTTACAAGCAACCTCAAGTCTTGTCTACATATGTGCGCTTATCAAATCGTTTGAAGACGCCCGGCCCACACATTTCGACTCACCTAACCGAAAATATTAAAGGCGCGATAAGCCCGATCGCCGATACACTCGGCCATTCACAATCCAGTCCACTGATTTTAAAAACACCCCTATTCAGGGAAGGTGGCTGATAGCTGTTATCGCATCACGCGCAATTTGGCGCACTCGCCTCGAGCCGTTCGAACTAACGAGCGAGACTACATCACTGATAACCGCTTTTGGCGTTTATGAAGCGACTCGCCACAGAATAAGTGTGTTTTGCGATTTTTCCAGCTCTAATTGACTTTTGTGTTTTGGAGGTAATTGTGCTGATAACGCTAATTTGCTGGGATGAATGCTGGCGTCGTTATAGGTTTTCCAAGTGCCCTGTTTTAGGTTTTATTGTGGCAAAACCTTTTCTAGAAAAGCGCTAAATGTGCTATGATAAACAAAATACAACAATTCGTAACCTAGCTTGTAGTCGTCTACATTTTTCAGAAAGTTTTTATCAAGAACCTACATAAACCTATAGAAACTAAATTTTTACATGTTTTTTCAACTTATGGTATCACGTAATTGAAGGTACGAAGTCATAATTTCGCTGCAACCCCTTTACATCTCAAAATAAAGTACACCCTAAGTCTTACGGATGATTTCTTAGGTAAGCGATAGTTAATATGGATAATTAGGTAATTACGTTAAAAACTGTTCACACAAGAAATAGGTGTGGCGATGGCGGTGCTATTACCCCGGTTGATCCATGCTCATGTTGAACCATGTTGAAGATGGTATAATCAGTGTCGTTCGACCGGGGAAATACCACCGCCGTACCTATTTCTAGTGTAAAACAGTCCTTGCGTTTCGTTGGAAGGGTGTGGTTGCCGGCACACTTCTATATGAGGCGACCATCTTAGACCTGGGGAATAGCAACGCATCTGTGATTGACTTCAGATAGGACCCATGTTCTATATAAAGTTGTTTACAGATGTCCATGGGCGACAGTGACCACTTACCATCATGTGGACTGCATGCTCGTTTGCTACTTCAATGAGATAAAAACATGTGCAGCACTCGGGGACTGCCGCGGTATAGCTATTGCATAGCATTTTTATCAACTTATGCAATTATAATTATATATTTATTTATGTAATATTTTTTTCCTTTGATACTATATACTTGCTCACAATCAGCTGCTTACATATTCATCCGATTTCCGAGCAGCTCGTCTCGATCCGTGCTTCGTACTGTCGTACCATATACATACACGTTAAGCGAATGCTCGGCCGCGCTACATGATACGCGGAGTGGAAGTGTTAGGTCTTTTTCGTTACGGATTTTTTTTATTCGGTCGCCGCGCTCAAAGCCCGCGATGAAAGCTTAGCAATAGCATAAAACAAATGCTCGTTCTACCACCATGCATGAATAAAATTAAATTTTATAGCGTGTTGGTATCACAACATGCCCGTGGTTAGCAAGTTAACCGCAAAATCAATCAATCCGCCCAGATTCCGCCGACTATCAATTCGGTCGCGCCAAACATCTTTTCCACTTGATCGATAATTCGCGGATATATCGAGCCTTTGCCTTCTTAAGGTATATGTATACTAATATTATGAAGCGAAAAGATCGTTTGTGTGTTTGGTTGAACGTGATAATCACTGGAAGCGTTGAACCTGCGTATCAAGGGTCAAATCAATCTAATTGAATATACTAAATCGTTCGTCGAGATTGGTTTAATGCAATATTTTTTAAATAAGATTTTACAGACAGGGAAGCCCTCATACTTAAAAAATGCAACGCATTCATAATTCTTCTATAAAGATATAGTTTTACCCTTATTATATTATTTTAGAATTGTTTATACCGTCACCGTTTACTGCCTTTTATTATTTCATAATTTTAGCTTCATTTATTAAAGAGACAAAAACAAAAGAAATTGTTTAATTTTTACCTAGTTATCGCGTAAAATTTGCGTTTTGGTGTTGTCTTGAATCCAAGTAGTGCTTATTACCACTTAAACACATCTTCCATCAGATAAAAACATGATCACAAGGTGACCAAACCAAACAAAGAAAATCCCTTTTTGTTCCCAAACCAAAATACACATAAAATCTTCATCAATTTGTTTGACGAGCAAAACATCTTTTCGGCAAAATAACCAAACGCGGACCCTCCAGGTATCGAGATAACGTCACTGCATGATCAATCTGAGCCCCTTTTCACTGCTAATCTTGTATAAAATATTACGCGTGCCAGCCGCCGATAGCCGTCGACCGGGAACCAAGAAAATTGTTTCTTGTGCCATATATTTATGTAGTTTACGAACATGCATCCAAATAGTTATTGTTACAGACCAATAGTAGCCCATTCATTAGCATATCAGTACTCTCGTCAACCCATTATCATCCTCCTGCTGGGCACGAGTCTTCTCTCAGAATGAGAGAGTTTAGGCCATAGTCCACCGCGCTTGTCAAGGCGAATTGGTAGTAAATAAATATCAGTACTACCTGTGTTCAATTTATTGTCGCATCCCAACCAGTAGCCAGTTCAGAATTAGATATCAATCTCACCCGTCTTTGCTTCTTTGCCTGAAGACTTGCAATGCGACTCTGCTCTGTCTTACATCCATTACAGAACACAGCTATAATAAATATCCATGTAGTAGAACCAGTGTAGTTCGTCCAGAGAAGTACCACCGCGACACCTATTTCTTGCGTTTCAGCGATACAGTGACGCGTAGTTAGGCTTGAGGTTATTTTCTCGAATTAGTATTTCAGACAAGATGTCAGACTGTTTTTTACCTTCATTTTGTTGTCAATATAATTAATTTTATTTTTCTTTAAAACTGCTATTTTTTAGAACTCTATCAAAATAAATAATTCCCAAATAATGACTTCTGTGATTATTTAATGATTTCATCGCGTCTATTTATGCACTGTGACACGAAACAAGGACCGTGCCTTGTTTCGTGTCACAGTGCATAAATACCCGATAATTCAGCATTGCCGTCTCCATAGTTCGCAGTTCCGCGGAGGAAAGGATAAATAATTTAGGATGATCCGCGCGATACCGGATCGGAACAAAGGCGTGAGCTGCTATCGCCGCTCGCAGCCGCGACGTGTGCGTTTCCATTGTTGCATGCTACGTCAATCTGTTAGGATTATGAGCTAATTTTCTTACGTTATGATTTTGTATAGTAACGCGTCATTCTAAAGTAAAGTAAAGAGTGACGTCCTATCACTAGCAATGCCATATTATAATTATAAGAATCCGTTAACGTCTAGATAAATCGAATATCTAAAGAAAAGAAATAAAACGAATAAATAATGATAAATAAATAAGAAAATAAATCAAAATTCATACTTGAACACTTCCTGTAGACTGAAAATTTAACCAAGAATCCTTTTATATCAATGGCGTAACACTTATTCTACGTTTCGCATGCCACGATGACGTTTACTTGTTTATATACATGAAATTAGAGACAGTAAATTCATGGGATGGTAAGTTATTGAAGTCTATGGACTTCTGTAATCAGCACTAGAGAGGATTACTGCCGCATTGATAACAAAAGCGTTCCGATCCTTTAAGTCATCTCTATCTCTTACCTCTGTACACCCGTTACCATATGCAAAAGCTGAAATTAGTGAGACGATGGTTTTATCACAATAGGGCCGGAGTGGATAGTGATCCTTTAAAATTAAAGCCTATTAGTTATTATCTGCTTTTCAATAGTAAGACAGTAAAACGTTGGCAGTGATATTAATGACGTATAAAAATATCATCTGTCCCTAATCAGTCTTTGTAAGTAACGAATTACCGCATTGGAAACAGTTTTACGCAATGAGGGCGATCAAATCGTGAGGTAAATGAATCTATTATGAAAATGTAATACTCGGTATTATCTAGCCGTTGAGCCGATGATCGATCAGCGAAATATTTTGGGAAGATGAAAAGAAATACACGCCTCTCTTAATCTTAGGAAAACTATGGAGAAGCGTAAAAGATTAGGCGATCAATATAAGTGTAACGTTATACAAACATAATGATTTTGGTTTAAAGAATTTATTGTCTAAAGAAATAACAAAAAAATCACTTACTAGACAACTTATGAATTATAGGTTTATTACAGTGAGCGTGCCTTTGCATTTGAAAATTAGTATTTAAATTCTATACTATTATATGTAAATTCATACGAATATATTTATTTCACTATAAAGAAATATATATATATATATATATATATATATATATATATATATATATATATATATATATATATATATATATATATAAAGAAAATAGGTTTTCTTTAATTATTTAGTTCTTTTTTTAATTTGACATGTCTGTCTAATTTTAAAAAGTTCAGAATATATTTTGTGAAGAAAGATAGATTTGGTGGAATAATAAACTTGAAATGTCGTTTTATAAGATTATATCTTATTTTCAAAAGCAACACATTTGTTTATTTTTTAAAATAAGATATAATCTTATAAAACGACACTACAAGTTTATTATTCCACCAAATCTATCTTTCTTCACAAAATATATTCTGAACTTTTTAAAATTAGACAGACATGTCAAATTAAAAAAAAGAACTAAATAATTAAACAAAACCTATTTTCTTTATATATATTTATTTATATTTCACCAAGATTTACAAGTCGTGTTAAAAAAATCCTGATATATGTGAGTATTTTACATTAAGATAGTTCAAGGACTATACGAGATGAAGAGAAGACTTTGTAAGACATAATATGAGTGTTTCTGCCTATACCTATTCTAATAAACACCTCATTGACTGATCCTGCAAGATTGTAACTTTAAATGTCACAAATATCATATCACAATACTTTATAAAAAGCACAAAACTTCATAAAACACATAAGAATAAGTTAAATATGCTATCTTTTGCCATACTACCCAAAGATATGCAAATATTGACACATCGTTAAAGTCTTTCTGAAGTCACCTGAATGATTTAGTAACTAATAGTATTACAAAAATGACCTTTTGCGTTACAACACCGATACTGATCATTCAATCTACTAAAGTTTCCAATTACAAGTAAAGTTATTTTTACAATAACACTTATCCTCATATTTATTGTTTGAAAGACAATTAGTGTAAACCAATAAACCTTCCATCCTTAAATATATACCTATGTTTATTTATGAACATATTTAGCATTCAATTTTTTAAATAGCGATATTGAGAAAAGCGTACTACGCCATTCCTTAATTTATCACTAAAGGAGTATGGGATACAATACCAAGGGATTTATTCGTCAACCCATTATTGTCCACTGCTGGTCAGGGGTCTTCTCTCGGAATAAGAGAGTTTTAGGCCATAGTCCACCGCGCTGGCCAAGTGCGAATTTTTGAACTTCACACACCTCGGAAAACTTTTTTTTTTTAAAGAATTCTCAGTTGTGTAGGTTTCCTCACGAAGTTTTTCTTCACCGAAAAGTAGCGATAATTAATTTCTAATACATACATATATATAATACATAAATCAGTGTTGCGTGTCTGGGTTTGAACCTCGGACCTCGCGATTGATAGTGCAAGTTTCAGCCATTAGGCTATCACTGCTCCAAAGAGTATCAAGCGATTTAAACCGTCTATTAACCAAAATATACATTCCATATACAAGAACAAGAAAGAGCCTACACACTTATCTTTTGCCACACAATTACCCAATCGTGATACGGGAGTGCTGATATACATTGCCATCGCGACCGCACGCCATTACCCTGGCGATAGACTGATTTGAGGTATTAAATATATAGGAAAACTTATACAAAGCACTTTTGTTTACACTTTAGTTTATATCGTACAATGATAACAAATGAGACTTTATGCAAAATTTGTATTTTGTGGAATTAAATAATCACCTGTCGGAACGGTCGGAATTCGACCATAATTTAAATTAAATACTAAACTTCATATTGTCCAAAGGAGCACGAACATTTCTCAAATTCAAATAAATTGTAATAATTTTCAAGTTATTTTGAACGCAATCCTTAAAGGTAAAAATAAGCCTAATTAGCTAAGCTTAATTTAAAAGCAATAGCGGGTATTTTGACAAAAACATCTGACATTTTTGATGTTATGTGTTTTCTTTGAGAGACATTGAACGTTCATAGTAAGACATTGAATGTTCCATTTCGTTTATTATGTATGTTGTTGTGTCAAATGCAAGGTAGTGTGTGTTATGTGTTTTAGTTGATTTTATGTATGTTTTATGCATTATTTGAAAAAATGGCAATGCGTAATCCTTCTCTACATCAACTATAACCGTGCGTAATTTCATACTCCTCCATCTGCGGCAAGTATCTTAAAAACGAATTACGTGTTTTTACTTCACGTATTAATATATAGATTCTGTTTATATTTTGGAGACTTTCTTAAAGAGCGCGGTTATTGCAGGGACATAATATTTATATTAATCCTTTTCTAGTACGAAATAGAAACTTTATAAAGTTGCACTTCACTAGAGGACAGACTACGTTAATAGGAGTCGTTTCTAGTATTTAAATCAGCATGTCCATATTTTGATTTCAGCCGGTCCCTTTCTATGTGCGATATATTATCACAGAACCACTCCAACTCTACCTAGCGCATGAAATTTTCGGTAGACTGATTCACATTTCACGTATAAAGGAATAAGTTGGAACTTATAAGTTATAAGGTGACAAAACGTATGTGACCTGGGAGGTTGCACCGCAACACTTATTTCTAGTGTAAAGGAGTTCTTGTGCTTCGGTGTAAAGGTGTGATTGCCTGAGTGATCTTAGAGTTCGAGAGTTGCAACGCAGCTATGATTAGCTTTAGATAGAATCTTTATTTTTATCTTTATGATCTTTTATCATTTTTCATCAGATAGACTGCATGCTCCATTATTCCTTCGCCATGTAAACGAAATTGTACAAACACTCATACAGTTGTACCCTAAACTTATCTTTTGCCGCACAGTTACCCAATCGTGATGCGCGAGTGCCGATACACTGCGCTATCGCGGCCGCGCGCCATTACCCGCCGATACACTGATTTGTGCATGCTTCACGTGACGCTTCGAGATGAAAACTTTCGGTCACCATCATTTTCAAGCTTCGGGTCAAATTATACTAATTTCTAAAATAAGTACGCTCTACTTTTTGCGTAAATTATCTAGGTATCTACTTTACTTTGACGGGGTCAATTAAATTTATCTCTAATAAAGTTATTTTGCATTTTGGATATATGAGTGATTTAATACGCTCACAATTACTGAAAAATAAAAAGCGTTCCTAGGATTCGAACCTCGGACACTATATTGAAACCAAATTATATCCGTAAGGCTATCGATGTCTGATATTATTTCTAATATTCATCTTCAAGTTATTTTAGTTGGGCTATTACTTCATCTTAAACAAAAGTATACAAACACTCATACAGTTGTACCCTAAACTTATCTTTTGCCGCACAGTTACCCAATCGTGATGCGCGAGTGCCGATACACTGCGCTATCACGGCCGCGCGCCATAACCCGCCAATACACTGATTTGTGCATGCTTCACGTGACGCTTCGGAGCTGAAAACTTTCGGCCACTACCATTTTTCAAGCTTCGGGTCAAATTATACTAATTTCTAAAATAAGTACGCTCTACTTTTTGCGTAAATCATCTAGGTATCTACTTTACTTTGACGGGGTCCATTAAATTTATCTCTAATAAAGTTATTTTGCATTTTGGATATATGAGTGATTTAATACACTCACAATTACTGAAAAATAAGAAGCGTTCCTAGGATTCGAACTTTCGACACCTACAGAGAAACCGAATTACATCCATAAGGCTATCTACGTCTGATATTAATTCTAATATTCATCTTTAATTATTCTAGTTCGGCTATTACTTCATCTTAAACAAAAGTGTACAAACACTCATACAGTTATACCCTAAACCTATCTTTTGCCGCACAGTTACCCAATCGTGATGCGCGAGTGCCGATACACTGCGCTATCGCGGCCGCGCGCCATTACCCGCCGATACACTGATTTGTGCATGCTTCACGTGACGCTTCGGTGCTGCAAACTTTCCGTCACTGCTGTTTTAGAGCTACGGGTCAGATTTTACTGGTTTCTAAAGTACTTTAAAATTATGGGTAGGTAAATAATCTAAGTATCTACCATAATACTTTGACGTGGTTAATTAAACTGGTTTGTACATACGTTATTTTTTGATTTTGGGTAAATAAATGATTTAAGTACCTAACAATTACGGAAAAAAGCGATCTACGGATTCGAACCCCTACTTTCAGCTTTTAGTTGATCTAGTTCGTTTGTTACTTCATCTTAAACAATAGTGTACAAACACTCATACAGTTGTACCCTAAACTTATCTTTTGTCGCACAGTTACCCAATCGTGATGCGCGAGTGGCGATACACTGCGCTATCGCGGCCGCGCGCCATTACCCGCCGATACACTGATTTGTGCATGCTTCACGTGACGCTTCGGAGCTGAAAACTTTCGGTCACTGCTGTTTTAGAGCTACGGGTCAGATTTTACTGATTTCTAAAGTACTTTAAAATTATGGGTAGGTAAATAATCTAAGTATCTACCACAATACTTTGACGTGGTTAATTAAACTGGTTTGTACATACGTTAATTTTTGGATTTAGGGTAAATAAATGATTTGAGTCGCTAACAATTACTGAAAAATAAGAAGCGATCCAAGGATTCGTACAACTACTTTCAGCTTGAAGTTGATCTAGTTCGTTTATTACTTCGTCCGAAACAAAAGTGTACAAACTCTCATACAGTTGTACCCTAAACTTATCTTTTGCCGCACAGTTACCCAATCGTGATGCGCGAGTGCCGATACACTGCGCTATCGCGGCCGCGCGCCATTACCCGCCGATACACTGATTTGTGCATGCTTCACGTGACGCTTCGAGCTGAAACTTTCGGCCACTGCTGTTTTAGAGCTACCGGTCAGACTTTACTGGTTTTAGAGTACTCTCATTTTTTTTTAGGTAAATCATCTAAGTATCTTCTACCATTTAGGACGCGCTTAATTAAAATGATCTGTATAAACGTTATTTTTTTCTATTTTGGATAAATAAATATAATTTAATAACACGTTTTAATACGCTTTAATACGCTCAAAATTACTGAAAATTCAAAAGCATTTCTAAGTCTTGAACCTCGTCCCTGTAGCTCCGGGATCAGAATAGGGCTACGGCATCCCCTGCCTGTCGTAAGAGGCGACTAAAATGGGGCATCCGGGGTTGCAGATGGCTAGAGTGGGAGCTCGAACCGTTCGGTTAGGCAATCCCGGGAAGAACGGCGGTATGTGTGGTCGCATACCGTCGTAAAGACTAGACGGAGCGGTGGGCCCAGCCGCCCATCTGGGAGGGGCAACGCGCTCGGAGGATTCCGGTTGAAGTCGGTTCGAGATCCCGGAGTCCTCCTTTTTAGCGCCGAGGACGGCCACCGGGGAGGTTTTAGTGCGGTAAAAATCCCACATAACCCTGCGTAGCTCCCACGGCGTCGAGTACCTTTTGAAGGTTTACCCCTCGAGAACAAAAAAAAAAAATCTTGAACCTAAATATACAGAGAAACCCAATTTAATCCATACGGCTATCAATATTCTGACCGATATAAACCCTAAAATTCATCAGTATTGATAAACTCAACAAAATAAACTTGAAACACAACACGTGTCTATTTGACCCTAAAAATGTCAGCAAACCACCTGAATCACCACCGATATCGACAACACTCCACACGAAGTAGGCTGTATCGCCGGGTTAATGGCCCGAAAACCGCTGATAACGGGCCTGCCTCAAATTTGTCATTAATAGTTGTTACTAGCCCCGTACACGAATTCGGCTGTTAGATACACTAGCGATTGTTTTTTAGTTTTTGTTCAATCGTGGTGCTAAGTTGGTATCTTAATGATAAATTCAGCATTAAAAAAATTAAATGAAAATATCTTTATTTTGTTAGGCCTACAAATTGTTAGTAACATTTTTTTTCTCACACTACCATCGAGTCGAAACACGACTTCAACTAAGAAGATCTAGCAAAAAACTCAACGGGTTTGTCCTTTATTTTTGTATTTTGTAACAATCTTGTTTTAACATGACAATAAACAGATAGTGGAATGGTGTAGCTGGTTTGTACGCTAGTTTGTATTGTAAGGAAGATACAAGTCAGAACTACCTAGTCATTATGAATGATTCCCTTCAGAAGTCACAACGCATCTTTTTGACCTCATCTGGAACTCCAAAACATTTTAGAAGACCATTTTTTATAAGATTCAATCAATAATTATTAAGAATTATTATACAGGAAGGCACTCAGGTCATTTTGCCTTATTTTTTATGCCGACATACTAACTTATGTAAATTTACTGTCACCTTTGAACTCTATATCTTATCGTATATACGATCTATACATATGAAAGTGAAAAGATACTCACATTTGACTATTAATGGCAGAGCCTAAACTACTATTGCTAGAACCTTGATAATTGGACAAGCGCTTTTTTGATATTCGATGCCCTTCAGAGTGTTAGAGGTTCAATATATGCATTATCTTGTATTAAAGTTATTTTTAAATAAAATAATATATTATTATATAAGTATAAAATACATGACGACATTTTGGTTGAAAAAGAAAACATAAGAGATTTAGGCAATGTATTAGATTGTAAACTAAGATTCAGCACACACATCGACAATGTCTGCTCAAAAGCCTTCAAACGCCTCGGTTTTATTTTGCGTAACTGCAGAGACTTTAAATGTCACAAAACAAAAATTTTACTTTATAATGCTCTTGTGCGTAGTGTTTTAGAGTATTGTAGCGTAGCGTGGAACCCATTTTAAAACGTGTATATCAATAGACTTGAATCTGTCGAATAACGTTTCTTGTGCCATTTATCATACTCATGCAACTTGGCCGGAACTAAACAAAATTATACTGATCGGTTGAAATATTTCAAAATGACTTCCTTACTGAATCGAAGACGAAGGCTAGACACATTATTTCTTTATAAGCTTGCAAATGGACTGCTTGACGTCCCGGAACTTCTGTCACAGCTTCATTTTGCTGGGTAATTTAAATGGAGTACATTTAAATTACCCAGAGCATCCCGGTTTAATATTTTTGAAGACAAACAATCTTATTCTAATCTTGGTCTTAATGCTCCTCTATTGTTGTTATCATTTTACTTACTTGTTACTCGCTCTTTTTTGCAAACAGTCTTCGCCTATAAATGTAGTTGCACTTAGCTTTTCCGTATTGTATAATTGTATTTTTATATTATAATTGGTGTAAACTATGTAGGTGATCAAAAATAAATAAATAAAGTTTGAGTACGAAGTCGAGTAACAGCAAATTATTAATAAGCTCCACAATAATACCAAAACAAATATCCATTTGTAAGCTATTAACACTCCACAAAGCATGGCAAAAGTGGCAAAGTTGTCTACGGGCGGGTATCGAACGGCAACAAAGCCGACACCTCCGCCCTTATATTTATTGCAAATTATGGCCGCTATCCGCCCATCGCCAGCTCTCGATAATGGACTTCATACGGACGGAAGAGTAGGGGGGATAAGACACTTCATTTATTGTAAACCTCCATAGGATGCAGCTCGAGACTAGGATTATCTACGCTGAGTTTGGCATAGATAGATAGATATAGATGGACACACCAATATCCATACCCAAAACAAAAATCTAAATTCGTTATGAATCTAATATATAAAATTCTCGTGTCACAGTTTTTGTTGCCATACTCCTCCGAAACGGCTTGACCGATTTTTACCAAATTTTATATGCTTATTCAGTAGGTCTGAGAATCGGCCAACATCTATTTTTCATACCACTTAAGGGTTGTCCACCCTTAACATTTTTTTAATTTTTTTATATGACAAAACAACGTTACAACGGGACAGCTAGTAATTAATATATAATCATACTTCCTACTAATATTATAAAGGCGAAAGTTTGTGAGTGTGTATGTTTGTTACTTCTTCACGTCTAAACGGCTAGAGCGATTCTCATAAAATTTGGTAGGGGTTTGCTCACACTCTGAATTAACATATAGGCTACTTTTTACTATGGGGAAATATCTTATTCCCACGGGACAAACGATACATCGTTTTTTTTAACGCGGGCGAAGCTGCGGGGTTCAGCTAGTGAATCAGTAAATCTTATGTTCATCTAAAGTTGTAGGTCTGAAACACTTATACAGAATAGTATGGTGGCATAACGGTATATGCTCGCCCACAAATCATCTTTTTATAAACGAACTAGCTGACCCGACAAACGTTGTTTTGCCATATAAAAAAAACAAAGTTAAGGGTGGACAACCCTTATAACTAAGGGGTATGAAAAATAGATGTTAGCCGATTCTCAGACCTACTTAATATGCTCACAAAATTTCATGAGAATCGGCCAAGCCGTTTCGGAGGAGTATGGCAACAAAAACTGTGACACGAGAATTTTATATATTAGATAAAAAAGATTCCTTTCATAACTATACGAGTATATGTAAAACATTAAAACGAATTAAAGAGGAAACAGAATTAGCATCTAAATCTGTCCCAATACCAATTACATAAGTTTTTCTTAAAATATATATCTAGTGACATCTATATAAAGCGTTAACGGTGCACTTTAATGAGGGTTAGCATATTGGCTTGACTTTTTAATGTACATCTTTAAATACAGCTGTACACAACAATATAAAGTTTGGATAAACTTGTGCTTAAGACAGGATTGTAAATTTTTAGCTCCGGAAGCACTTCTCGTCAACCCATTATTGTCCCACTGCTGGGCAAAGGTCTTCTCTCAGAATGAGAGAGTTTAGGCCATAGTCCACCGCGCTGGCCAAGTGCGTATTGGTGGATTTCACACACCTCCGAGAACTTTTTTTTTTTAAGAACTCTCGGGTGTATAGGTTTCCTCACGATGTTTTCCTTCACCGAAAAGCAGTGATAATTAATTTCTAATACGCACATAAATCAGTGGTGCGTGCCTGGGTTTGAACCTCGGACCTCCCAATCGAGAGGGCAAGTTTCAACCATTAGGCTATCACTGCTCTTAACCGGAAGCACTTTCCTCCCCTGGTATTAAATACGTCTCTGTCAAAATATTGTATTAAAAAATACAACGACCCCCGTGGCACAGCTGTTACCATACCGGTCTGACGCGCAATGGGTTCCGGGTTCGATTTCCGGCCAGACAGGTACCTGAATGATGTGAGTATAGATTCATGTTCTGAGTCTGGGTGTTTGTGTATTCGCCTCGTGTGTGTCCATGGTACCTACGACACAGGAGCAAATCCTAGTGTAGGGCTATTAGTGTAGAAACCGTGTGTTTAAACATGAAAAAACATGATTTCACCTGCGACCACGATCAATATCTATAGATTTAGGAAGCTCATAGTTGATCACAAACCGAATATAAAGATTCTGTCTTATCCACACCACTCCCCGGCGGCCTACCTCACAGCTATTGACAGAGGCGGTATAACATTGATACGGACTGATTTATTCGCCATTACACTTATTCCAGCCTTAACTGATCGGGCCGATATTAAAATTTTAAATCCCGTAAAGCCGCCCGAAGAGATTATTGCTAATCGTATCGAGATTTTGATACTTTTGATTTAGATATCCTCTTTAGTGTGATTTGGAGGTGAACAAATGTTATGGCATGAAAAAACTTCTTTTTGTTTTTCAGTGGGTAACCTGCAAAAGGTACCCGACGCCGTGGGAGCGACGCCTGGTTATGTGGGATTCCTACCGCACTAACACCCCCGGTGGCCGTCCTAGCCGCTGCAAATGGGACACCGGGATCTCTAAAGGAACAAACCGGAGTCCTCTGGGCGCGTTGCTCCATCGGGCTCCACCCAGGTGAGCGACTGGGCGCACCGTACCATCTGGTTTTTACGACGATATGCGAACATACATACCGCCGTCCTTTCCGGGGTCGCCTGGCTGGATCGAGCTCTCGCTCTTGCTGCCCGCAACCCCGGAATCCCCCTTTTAGTCACCTCTTATGGCAGGCAGGAGATACCGTAGCCCTATTCTGATCCCGAAACTGCAGGGACGGGCATGAAAAAAACTATGAAATATTGTAAATAGTATCAATGCGAAAGCTTGTGAGGAAGTAGTGTGTTTATTACTCTTTCACGCAAAAAATACATGTCGGATTTCGCTGAAATTTGGCACGCAGATAGTTTATGGCCTAGATTAAAACATAGGACACGCAATACCTTATGACCAAAACGAGAAAAGCCGCGATAGTGACCTAGTAATGTGTAAACATTCAGTAAACAGCTACTGGCAAGTAGCCTATCTCAACATACTGTAATTATTAATATCAGTGTAGTGTAATTAGTACCTGTAGTTTCTGGTCTTAGTGTTCGCAGTCCTTATTTTTTACCTGATGGTAAGTGGCCACTGCCGTCCATGGACATCTGTAATCAACTTCATACAGAACATGGGTTCAATTCCATCTGAAGTCAATAACAGATGCGTTGCTACTCCCGAGGACTGTGATGGTCGCCTCATGTGAAAGTGTACCGGCAACCTTTTGAAGGTTGTTGACGTTTACGTAAGTCGATTAGCTGTTTAACCTTCTATGACACAGGAAGTATGAGGGTTTATTGATGACGATCCGCGTGGCGCAGCGGTTACCATACGCGGTCTGACGCGCAATGGGTTCTGGGTTCGATTCCCGGCCAGATAGGTATCTGAATGATGAGTTCAGATTCCTGTTCTGGTTCTGTGTGTTTGTGTATTCGTCTTGTGTGTATCCATGGTACCTACGTGATTCTCAGTATTTGAGTGTATAGCGCTGTGATATATATTTGCATGACATACGGCGCCGAGACGTGGTCCCTTACTGTGAGCCTCGTGCGTAAGCTCAAAGTCGCTCAGCGAGCGATGGAGAGAGCTATGCTTGGTATTTCCCTGCGCGACAGAATTTGTAACGATGAAATCCGTAGGAGAACGAAAGTTAGCGACATAGCTCTCAAAATTAGTAAGCTGAAGTGGCAATGGGCAGGCCACATCGTTCGTAGGACAGATAACCGATGGGGTAGAAGAGTCTTCGAATGGAGACTACGTCTGGGCAAAAGGAGTGCAGGCCGCCCCCCGACCATGTGGACTGATGACCTGAAGAAGACGGCGGGTAACCGCCGGATTCAGATGGCTCAGGACTGGTCGAAGTGGCGCAGATTAGAGGAGGCCTATGTCCAGCGGTGGTCTTTCAAAGCCTGGTGGATATATTTGCATAGTTTGCTGTATATAGTGCTATAGAACTTCACACTAGAAACGGGTGTGATGAGTGTGTTGGTACCGCCTCTGATGTCCTATATTAGTTCTACCATCTTGAAATATCGCACGTCGCAGCACGACTTCAACGTGACTGGACAGCTATAAAACAAACTGAAATTATTACGTTAACGTTTGTATAAATTACATCATTCGTGACATGAAATTGATATCAATGATCAACAAAATATTATTAAAAAGAACAGCGTTAATTTATGACATCACAATAACACTGGGAATTTACACGTATAAATTAAACTGAGTTTTCTGTCTGTTCTGTTCTGATTCTTTGACACTTTACTCATTTTCACACGTTTTTCACACTATTCTTGGTAATTATTATACTTCTAAACATTTAAAGAACTCTCGGGTGTGTGGGTTAACTCATGATGTTTTCCTTCAGCGAAAAGCAGTGATGATTAATTTCTAATATGGTCATAAATCAGTGGTGCGTGCCTGGATGTGAACCTCGGACCGCCCGAATGAGAGGGCAAGTTTTAGAGGGCAAGTTCTCGGAGGTGTGTAAAGTCCACTTGGCCAGCGCGCGCGGTTTGGCCTAAAAAAAACTCATTCTGAGAAAAGATCTGTGCTAAGCTGTGGGACAATAATGGGGACATCTGAATTTGATAGAATATATATACATTTACTTAAAATGATTAACCCAGATTTATTTCTATTTTTGTCTTATAAAGCGATGTTAATGTTCATGGTAGGCGGAGTGGGGGGTGTTAGGTTTTTTTCACGAGATTTCTTGGTTTGGTCGCCACGCTCAAAGCCCGCGAAAAAAGCTATGCAATAGCTTAATAATACCTTACTTTTCACTTCAACATAACGAACGAAATCGCTGCAAGAAACTAGTCACAATTGCATGTATAATAATTACAAAAATATCCACATGACTTGAACCCGCTATCAGCCGTGATAGTGTCCGGAGAAATTGATAAGTGTTCCAATAAAACTTTTCTCCTGATAACGATACAAATGACCTGTTATCAACGTACTCTGAATGTATTCACTTAGCTGGGAGAAATTAATAAGTGTATCGGTAAATCTGTACTGTTTTTAACCGACTTCCAAAAAGGAGGAGGTTATCAATTCGTCTGTATTTTTATTAAAACTAGAAAGGTATGGTTGCCAGCATAAATGCGACCATGCAAGTCCTCAGGAGTATGAGTCATCTATGATTGACTTCAGATAGAACACCGGATCAACCTATATTTTTTTATCTGACTGAAGTAGCAAACGAGCATGCAGTCCACATGATGGTAAGTGGTCACTGCCGCTCATGGACATCTGTAGTCAACTTCATACAGAACATCGGTATTATCTAAAGTTAATCACAGTTGCGTTGCTACTCCCCAGGACTATGATCGTCGCCTCATATAAAAGTGTGCCGGCAACCTCTCCCTTCCATCGAAACGCCCTGGGTGGCAGTAAACACTTACCATCAGGTGGACTGCATGCTTGTTTGCTAATAAAAAAATATATAATTGCATCTTAACAAGAACATTTCCACTATAATAATACATAGGAAGACTCCCCAGACAGATCTTAAACGACGCAGACGATTCGCTAATAATAACGTAGGACAAACAACGTCGTGCCGGCGATAACGCAGCGATCTCGCAGCGCTATCGCAGCTGGGACCGTATCGAGACAAGCACTTGTCGATATGTAGGGCTGCTTAGAAATTAAACAATAATGTGTAAAATTTTACTGTATCTGTGATGTTAAATCGTATGAATTTAATAAAACAAATGAACATGCAATCCTTCCGATGTAGAGTCATCCATGGGCATCTGTAGTCCTAGTAAAAGCGAGTGTAAGTCTGGATTTTGCCAAATTGCCATAATTTTAAGAATAAGAAGATCTTTTAATACTTACCATCAGGTGGACTGCATGCTTGTTTGCTATTTCAGTCAGGTAAAAAAGGTGATATCTCCCAGGTCAAACCACACTGTTTCTACACCTGGTTATGTTTATACATAGCAGAAATTGGATATTTTCGCTGCCTCACTTTAACTACGCCTTTTTTTTGATACGGGGAGGAAACCTTCAAAAGGTACACCGAAGTTTTGGGAGAGACTCCGGGATATGTGGGATTTTTACCCACTTGTAGTAGGGGACTTGGAAACTCCAACGGAACGAACCGGTGTCCCCTAGCGCAGCGCCCCTCACGGGCTCATCTCTTGGGGGACGTGTACCATCCCCCTTCACCATCCGGTACTTACAGCGAGATGCAGCCACACATCCCGCCGTCCTTCTCGGGGTTGCTTGTTGGACGGTTCGAGCTCCCACTCTAGCCGTCCGCAACCCCAGAGGCCCCGTTAGTCGCCTCTTACGGCAGGCAGGGGATACCGTAGCCGTATTCTACTCCCCGACTACAGGGTGTTTATAACTACGCCTACGAAAATGTCCAACTTCTGCAAGATAGCGTCAAAGTATTTCAGATCGAGCACAACCCTGCGAACCCGATACGCAGATAGAGCATTGTCCCCGATAAACTTGTTATTTGTTGATAAAGAGAAAGTGGCTATCACTTATTTGTAAATACTCACCGCGTTAATTAGTGTCGATAGCGCGTCTCGACCTTTATCTTAATGTCATCGCATCGATACCGCTGTCCGGCGCGCGGTTTATGGTCTTGCTGCTATAGTGCAAGAATCAGCTCGCGAATAATTCGTTGGATGTTCGCCGAATAATGGCGAATATAGACGCATATTGATTCGCGCTTACCTATGTCCCGAAGAGAACACCATCGTGGTAAATACCTTATTTAACCTAGTAAGCTTTTTACATATTATGAGTAGGTATGTATTCGTGTTTGTAAGCTGCTCATTGGAGCAGCTTCATAGGAGCAGTGATAGCCTAATGGTTGAAACTCGCCCTCTCGATCGGGAGGTCCGAGGTACAAACCCCGGCACGCATCACTGATTTTTCTAAAATGATGTGCGTATTAGAAATTAATTATCACTGCTTTTCGGTGAAGGAAAGCATCGTGAGGAAACCTACACACCCGCGAGTTCTTTAAAAAAAAAAAGTTCTCGGAGGTGTGTGAAGTCCACCAATTCGCACTTGGCCAGCGCGGTGGACTATGGCCTAATACTCTTTCATTCTGAGAGAAGACCCGCGCCCAGCAGTGGGACAATAATGGGTTGACGACCAAGCTGCTCATTGAGCTAGTTGACGGTTATTAAACAATTGTTGTCCCATTGCTTAGCATTGGAGTCAGAATGAAAAATTAAAGACAAATATGTTGGTATATTTCACACACCTGTCAGGGATTTTAAGCCTCTTAGACAATACGTTATTTCATGTTACGCACATTTGAAAAGATTATAATATATGGGTAATAAGCAAAGGCCCGAGATTCGAGCCCTGGACTTCTACATTTTTTTTTATCTGACTGAAGTAGCAAACGAGCATGTAGTCCACCTGACGGTAAGTGGTCACTGCCGCCCATGGACATCTGTAATCAACTTCATACAGAACATGGGTTCCATCTGAAGTCAATCACAGATGTGTTGCTACTCCCGAGGACTATGATGGTCGCCTCATGTGAAAGTGTGCCGGCAACCACACCCTTCTACCGAAACGCAAGAAATGCTTCACACTAGAAATAGGTGTGGCGGTGGAACTTTCCCGGTCGAACGCCCCGTGTCATAACGCTCCGGGAATATCTCATAAGGAAGCTCATTCCACATGCAGGTCCGTGGCAGAAACGAGCGTGCAAACTGAACCGTGGAGAACCGCCACGGCTCCAGTTGATATGGATGGAACTTCACTTGCGTGGTAGAACGCATATGATACAACCGGGGAGATACTACCGCCACACCTGTTTTTATTTCCAACGTACAGTGGGTCTTGCGTTTTGGTGCTGGAATTTATATGAGGTGACCTTAGTCTTAATAGGGATAGCAACGCATTTTTATTGACTTCAGATATCCATGTACGACAGTGACCACTTCCCAACAGGTGGTGCTTGTTTACTACTTCAATAAAAATAAAATTACAAAAGTAAAAACAAGACATTTTTAAACAAACACCGTTTTCAAAGAGTATAACCGATACCTTAACTCTTGAGACAAGTGATAACTCCCGTTTTTGTTAAGGTATAAATAAGGGCACGTACACATGCAGGTCGCGTGCCGCCCTTCATTTCCGCGCGAAACGCTCCGCCGCGCGCGAGACAGATGGCGCTGGTGACAGCTAATGTTTTTGTATTCCTCACAGATTATAAATAAGTTTACTTTTGAGACGTATACGTTTGTAGTACCATATATTATCTATAAAATATATAATATACATTTAAAAAATATTTATGTAAATTCGTAAAAGCTAATGTTTTGGAATTTCTTACAGATTATAAATAATTTAATTGCTTACCTTATACGATCGTTATTTAATATCAACCCAGAAAATTCATCTTGTTATAATTATGTAATAAGTTTAAATGAACAAAATATTTCATGAATGTCAAACTTACTGAGTTCTTTTTGAATTTCATAACTTAGTACAAATTTGGTAAAATTAATTTGCGCGAATATTTAACACGTTATATTCATTGTCAATAACAATCGATTCCCACAGTGACATGATGATTTACATAAAATGTATAAACAATTTAATTAATATTTAAAAATATTGTAATAATCTTTTTCATCAGTGTTTCGCTTATCGCTTATTTCAAACAGTGATTTAAGCATGAAAGGCTCATTTCTATAAAGGAATACATTTAAAACTTTATTGTAACTGTAACATTTCGTACCTATACTCAAAGTCCCCAGCGGAATTCTCTTGAATAAATTTTGTTTTAACGAATAAAAAACAAAATTTAATCAAGTTAATTCCTTTGTAATTTAATTATTAGGCAAGATACTGGAGCTAACTTTCATTACCATGTAAAAAATCATGATTGTAATTATATAAAAAAAAATGGATATAAATAAGAAAAAAGACAAACCCGCTGAGTTTCTTGCCGGATCTTCTCAGTTGAGGTCGTATTCCGATCCCGTGGTAGTGTAAGAAAAAAAATGTAACTGACAATTTGTAAGTGCCCCCGTAGGCCTATACAAAATAAAGACATTTCATTTCATTTCATTATTAAATATCAGAAAAAAATGTAAATAAAATAATCTGCTGTTTTTTCGTGATTGGGTTTTATAAATATACTTATTACTTTGTTATATAATTATATGAAAGTAACATTACTGTGATTACCTAATAGATGGTAAAATCTTTTCTTGTTCCGCTCTCTCGTCAACCCATTATTGTCCCACTCTTCGGGTCTTCTCTCAGAATGAGAGAGTTAAGACTATAGTCCACCGCGCTGGCCAAGTGCGAATTGTTCCGCTCAGTTATGCAATATAATAAAGATTCCGTGTTATACATAAATAAAAACAAAATTAAAAATAAAAAAAATCAAAAGCGCTCGTTACAATTTGAACTTTGAACGCAGTAGATGTAACAACTTCAGAATGCAACGTATCACATTCTCTTACAGACTTATAAAAAGGATTTTCTCGTAATTGTCAATGTTTCATTTCATAGAATTTCAATTGTAATTAAAAATCAATTTAAAAAACATATTAATCTTCATTACACTCACACAATTAAATCACGTCAATACTGCCACAGTACAGCGCCAGCAAACTTTCCCGGCTAAAGAGATACCCCACTTGGCTGTTTCGCATAATGCGCCTTTCAGTCGTCCACAGATTAAACAGGTTCCGTGTGTGGCGCGCTTTATTCACGCGTTCATTTACGGAAAAATCGAGGTTCATTTGTATTTATTGACAATGAAATAGATATCTGTTTTGAAAATTTAAAAATTTTGTGTTTGAATACACAGTAAACGTTTTACATAGCTAGTCACATTATGTCATTATAAAAAAATGATTTATATTTTATTTATACTTTCATTTTTTTAGGAAAGGTATTTAGAAATAGAACTCTGAAAAAATATAAATCCCCTTACTTGTCTTAATCTAATTGTTCTGTTACTGTACTCATAGATAATTATGTATTTAAATTAAAGTACATTGTTGAAGACAACGTTTTCCTTAGCAGAAAGTATATGTTGTCATATAAATTGAAGATTTTTTGTCTGTTGCACCTAATGACAATAAACACGGATAATATTTCATTATTTTTAATAACCAATACGAGTTTTTTATAACAATATAGTAAAATAAACGCAAGTAGTAGTAGTAACATACAAATAAATATACTAAATAAAAAGTACATACTTACGACACTGGAAAGAATGTCAGTTAAAATTCATACCATGCACTTACCTGAAAACAAAAAAAGAAATAGGTAATTAGCATCATACTAATATTATAAAGGCGAAAGTTTGTGAGTGTGTATGTTTGTTACTTCTTCACGTATAAACGGCTGGAGCGAACTTTATAAAATTTGGTAGAGAGCTGATACTCTGGATTAACATATTATAGGCTACTTTTTACAGTAGGAAAATATCTTATTCCCACAGGATAATCGATTTTTGTAAACGCGGGCGAAGCTGCGGGATTCAACTAGTCTTTATATAAAATCGTACTCCTGAAAGTTTGAATGTACTCCTAATATACAAATTAATAAAATTCCCACAGTTCTTATTAATTTAAACAAATTCTTTTAAATTTCCTGTCATATTTTATTCTGACGCCATAAAAAGAGGCGATTAAAAATATTTCCCCACGAAACTCATTTACAGGAATCTATTCTTAATTACTATTTTTAAAAGCCCGATCCTATGAAGCAACATTAACAAAAACGCGAGAACATTAAGCGTTGAATTATATTTTCTTTTCGAGACATTTTTCTAATTAACTTAATTATATTATTTTATTTTAGATCGCTTCCCCATCCTATTAATATTGTGAGTTTTGCACGTATTTAAGTTGGAAAATCAGTGTACAGATTTTATATTTAAATTTTTATTAAAATTATTTTTTACGAATTCTAAAATATTTTAAAATACATTTTTATTATTTCTTGTTTTATATAAACTATAAAAGATACTGTTATTTTTAATAATAGTATATTTTTATAATTACCGAATAACATTTTAACTTTCTTAATATCATATTTGTTGATATGTCATCCATGTTCCATTTTAGTGAATTTACCACTAAAAACGGACCTCCCTTCATTAATAGTAATGTTTTAAATGCATTGCATTTAAGGACTGAGTAATCCTTTTAATTGTCAACCAATTCGCACTTGGCCAGCGCTGTGAACTATGGTCTAAACTCTCTCGTTCCAAGAGCAAACCCTTGCCCAGCAGTGGGACAATAACAGGTTGAAGAGAATCCTTTTAACAATCGGTTTTTGACTTTGTTACAATACTGTTATATTATTAGTTACTATCTTTATATATATAAACTGAGTTTATACACCTAATTATTATACATGCCTATATTAAATACAAAATTAACATTAGCTGTTCAATGATTCATCGTTTATTGCAATCGGGCCATTACTTTTTCAGTGATACCTACTAGAAATTATCTTTGAAGACTTATGAGATACACTCAATAATAATAAAAAAATACAATATCCTTGTATTTGACATGAAAAAAATTAAAAGAAAAAGAGAAGTTAAGCAAATTATTTATTTTAAATAAAACAAGTATTTTAAATGATATAATTTACACGTACAAACACGAGTATTTATTCTCTGATAAACGGGTCATAATACAATACAGTTAATAACAAACACCTTTTTTACTGGCTGCTTAAAATTCGCGATGAAGTTTCCCGCGCGATTTGTAAACATGGCGTCGGTTCCGGCGAGGCCGCGGCGGAAATTCGCCCCGTCTTCGCAGCGAGGGAACAACAACTCATCGTAGGATAATGTACGGTCCGAGCCAATGACCTTTGCACTAATCGGCCATCTTTGATTTGTTTTTTTTTAATAGTTTATTAGTGAAAGAACCATCGCGTACTGATTGTCAATATATAGTCTTAAATTTGATTCGGATTAATAAACTAATATTAAAAAAATAATTAATATTGATATTAATATTGTTTTTTTAAGAATTTAATATGTAATTAACATTTTTTACTAATATCACAAATTAAAAATTAACGATTTGGAAAAAAACATACATTTGTTGAAGTTAAGAAATTACTTTAGTACTTAATAAATATTTTGTGTACCTAATAGAAAAATCTAAAATCATGAAGAGTTTTGTCTAAGGCCCATATTTTTCAAATTACATCATTCAATTTAATACGTGTTTGTTAAAACAAATGGATAAAACAAAAGAAAAGAAAAAACAGATGCCAAACTGTTTATGATATTTAATCCGTTCAGGCAAGTCTGAGATTTCGATTATGTCCTTAATTATTCTCCGTGGATTGATTTGAAACCCTTCAATCTAGGATATTAAAACACTGTGAAAAATGAAAGATTATGTGTAAATCTGTAATTTATATGCGTCGCCGCGGGCTGCGAACGCCCACGCCGCGCGCTTTTTGTAGGGTTGCTACATTTTTAAAGATTCGTTTTATTTTTAGTGCAAAAGGTGTATTTTTATATTCAATTTTATAATACAAATAAAAGTACCAAAAAGAGAAAAAGAATAAGTAACGAACTAGTTAGGTAGTGAATGAGTTAGATTTCAATCTAGCTAAAGATGGGTTGCCACTGACTGTTATAAGTACATATCTGCAATTAAATAGAAAAAGAACTCTTTCTGAAATCAACCAAAGTTACATTGCTACTCAGGACTAAGATTGACTCATAGTCGTACTAGTAGTCCTCCTAATCAAACCTAATTTTATTTGGCTGAAGTAGCGAACGTGTATGCAGTCCACCTGATTGTAAGTGGTCACTGCCGCCCATGGACATCTGTAACCAACAGATACAGAACATGGGTTCCATCTGAAGTCAATCACAGATGCGTTGCTACTCCCGAGGACCATGATGGTCACCTCACGTGAAAGTGTGCCGGCAACCAAACCCTTTCTATCGAAACACAAGAAATACTTTACGCTAGAAATAAAAGCCTTTTAAAGTCGAACAAAGTAGCCCCTAAATTTTGTCATAAACCAAAATCTTATACGTTGAATACAATAATATGCTTTTTATTAAATATAAAACGTAATTCAATATTTTTTATTAAAAATAATTTTAAAGAAGCAACTTTAAGAAAATTGAAATACAAAACAATTTAAATATTCGTATATCCAGTACGAGTATCCAAGACGAACCCTACAAAAGCTCCCTTCGATGGCATCCCTATCGTCCGCCCAATTTATTTCTTAATAACGTCTCCTTAGCCGTCGACGGCGTCGGGCAAACGTTAAACGTTAATTTGTTTGTACAGCCAATAACGTGATAAATGGCGGATCAAATCGCCGTTTAGCGCACAATCGACGTAATAACCAATTTATAATCTGTGCCTTTTATAGATGGAAAATCCTTCGATTTTATGAGTTGGCCTGATTTTTTTACGTTTGCTCTTGTTGTAGGCAATAGTTCTTTAGATTTTGAGGTCGTTGCCTGTCTACTTTTATTTATTTCATATGCCATGTTAAGTAAGTGTTCAAGAATTTATATTTTATGAACGTTATTTATATATTATTAAGTTTTGAACAAGCAATAAACCTTGGAAATTTATCAAAATATGACGTGTGAACGACAGATGCTAACATTTCTTACAAAGGTATCTCAAAAGAGTCATCAACAAAATTCTAGATAGCAATGTAGAGAAATGCATGTGAAGTTTACAGTTTGTATTTTATCTTACATCTATAAGAATTAACTCTATTATAAACTTAAAATTTTCTCCACACATAAATGTTTTTACATCAACTGCTCAATGCTCAAACTCAATGCTTTAAATTTTGGCGAAGCTTACAAATAAACAATGGTAGCATAAGTACGTATTGGGAACCATGGTAAGTGTTGATAATAAATAGCGAAGATCCGCGTGGCGAAGCGGTTATCATACCGGTCTGACGCGCAATGGGTCCCGGGTTCGATTCCAAGCCAGACAGGTATCTGAATGATGAGTTTAAATTCATGTCCTGGGTCTGGGTGTTTGTGTATTCGTCTTGTGTGTGTCCATGGTACCCAAGACAGGAAAAAAAATCCTAGTGTAGGGCTATAAGTGTAGAAAGCGTAATGCGTATAGCTTAGTATGTAGTCTTAACGCTGTCCATTTCCTGAACTTTTTATTTGTCTCCTACAATATCCACTGGAAGAAAAGAGGGAGTGCTATTCAAAAACGACACACACAGCAACATTTATCCTTTTCACGGTATTAAGTCCATACTATTCTATTTTTAAAAATAACAACTCAAACTTTCCAAACTCTTTAACCTCTAGCCATAAACAAGACAACCGAAACCTTACAACTGAGCTTTACGACCTACAACCAGCGCCATCTCTCGGCGGAGCCTCCCGTGTCGATACCCACCGGTCCACTACGTCATAGAGCCTGAGAGGTGGAGCTAGCCACGCCTCCTAGCCTCGCTTATCGGATTTCAACAACGATGGTGGTTACCTCGCTTGATACTTGGAACACGTTTAAAATCATTTCTGTTTCTTTCATCGATAACGACAAAATATATGTATTATCTATACCTACGCGTCTGTACGAAAAAAGATCTGATTTGTTATCAAATCGCCTAAAGATTTTCTTCAACACGATTAAATCCTATTTAAAAACTTGTATCAATGCATATTTATGACACATAATTCTGTTACATTTTAATGACACTACAAAATTATAACACGTTGGCAGGTAACTTCTTAGTCTTCTTAATCTCCTGCTTGATCTATTTCTCATGTTATTTTAGGAAGATCAAAACATCGTTAATAAATATAATTCATATGATTTTAGACTAATAATATCTCGGAACTGATACATTTTAATATATAAAGGTTACTTAAACTACTGAATGAAATTTCTTAAAGCTCCGGTTATCACTGCTAAGCTACTACGTTTAGTTAGAGACGCGATAAATATAGAAAAATGTTGTAGAATTTAGGCAGGAGATGGTTTCGAAAATAATCCAACTGGGTGCAAAATCGCAATAGCGAACGAAATCCAAACCGTGTGTACATTCATTCATGAGTACCTATCCTTTACATATGAAACAATTAATATTATTGTGGTGACCTCACGTAAGGCCCGAGGAGAAGACGTAACTGCGTTCTGAATCACGCTTTCAAAGTTTTCTAAAAATCCTGTATGTATACAAGTTCCGTCTGAGATTAATCGGACCTAAGCTGAGGTCCGTATTTCACAGGAGGTGCCCTTAGGTCAGCCGCAATCCCCGTATAACCAGAGGCTGAAGGCCAGGACTACGGCAACAGCTGAGTCCGCCACTGTCCCTCCCTCTAGCGAAGCAGGAAGGTCGAGGTACCCGACAACAGAGACCAAAGCCATCCCTCCCTTCCAGCCCACAGTCTTCTTGACCCGGCTAGAGCCCAAGGCTCGCCATAAAAAACCCGGTGAAGCTGTAAAGGCCAATAGGGCCAGTAACTACACATTTTCAAAAAAAAAAAGAGACTAAAGAGCCCGGACCCCGGCATAATCACACTCGCATAACGGGAAAACTCAATTTACAAAATTTACACAAAACATTTCAAGTCGTAACCATAAGGTACTCAGCCCTCATGTATACCTGTAGCAGAGCAAATAGGAATCACATAGACGGTACCTACAAAACATATCGTCTATTAATAATTTTCCCTATTCGTCAAAACTTGTGTACCAAATCAATTTTATCATGGCGTGAACACATAAACAAGTTTATGAGCATTAACCCGATAAATAGGTACAGGAAAAACTGCATCCCGTCATTAAATTTTAAGCGGTTAATTAAACGACTAATGTTGGTTGTACCGGAAAATTGTTCTGTAAAACAATATAGTTATCGATTGCACTAATCCACAATTCCTCTAAAGTGCATATTTATTTGATAACAAAATGTACCTATATTTTACAATATTAACGTATATGTCCTACCTAAATGTTTAGTTGTGCGCTATGGCGTTTTATGGAAATATTAAATATTGTTTTTTTTTTTTAATATTTTGTGATGGCACTACCGATAGACTGTTACAACAGCGATATAAGGAGTACTGGTATCAAACTGTTCGTAGGTAGACATATGTAAAGGAGCCTACAGGTACACTAAAACACTTCATATAAATCTGTCTTCGGTTTACGGTAGAATCGATCATACAATTTAAGTCATTAGTTGTTTATAATATATTAATAATACTTAATTATTAATACTCTAATGCTTAAATGTAAAATAAGACAGATCACTCTAGAACTACAACAGCGTATATGTCAGTTATGTTGTAGTCACTTTAAGATAGGTAAATTTTAATAGCAGCGCTAACCACTACTTAGTCGCTGAATCTACTACAAAATCGAGCGATTTAAGCAATTAGGCTTACATTGAATAGGGATCGCATACAAACAGCAGAAGAACTACTATGGCAAATTTACATCAAATAAATAGGTACCCTAAAACACCAATTAATCTGTTAATTTATTTATACACCTGCACAGGAGACTTGATCCTGTCACTCTACTTTTTGCTAACGATGGATATCTGTGGCGACGTCAAACCAAAATTAACAATTAATATAACTTTGTCTAAACGTCAATAATATGTCAATGTACATTGTATGAGACAAGTTGAATAACAAGATTATCTAAGCTTTTAAATAATAAATTGTTAAAGTAAAATATTTAAAATCGATTACTCTAATTAAAACGTCAACAACGGTTTAAAAATCAGTCAGCAGTTGGGTGACCGCTGGCAAATTTCATGCATGCTTCCGTACATTAATAGCCAAGTTAGATCATTGGATTCATTACAGACCCGCAACGCTACACATTGAGTTTCAGATTCGCTTACCATACAGATAAATATCTGTTCATCTTTGTGTATCCATGTGAGTACCACGCATATACAGACAGAGGAAAGCCTACCGTGGAGCTACGAGTATAGACTAGACTAGTTTAGTAGAAAGAGATCTCATCCTTTTGAAGTCCATTAATGGACATAGAAATAGGACATACCTTAACGATGACATAACCGACAGTGACTGCGCCAGGCATACGTTTTGGTGACCATAGTGTTAACGGATCTCCCTTAGATTACCAATAATATACGTTCTCACATCACAATTACTTATATATCAAACTCTTAGTTTACAACTATCTATATTATTTATTGATTAGAATCTTACTTTATAACTATCTTTATTATTTTTCGCACGACCGACCATTGACAACCCATGACAACTTATATCTTCTTCTTTGTAATGTTTTTAATATTGTAATATTTTAAATAAGTTTTCATATAAAAATATAGTAAATGTATATAATAATAATATCGGTATTTTGAGAACGCTATCAATAGGTGTAAATAATATACAAGAATATGCTATTGTCCATGTCCTTTTAACATAGTCGACTTTTAAAGGAAGAAAGGGAGTAAAATTTTTCAAAACCAACACCACACATCACGTTCTAGACACAACACAACAGAACGCTACCTGAATACGTTACAATGACATTTACAACGCTGCTCCGAGTGCTCCGAGGATATTTTAAACGGATGCTCTCACCAGTTTTTCTCCACCGCAATACTCGCAAAAAGATGAAGTTCAAATCGCATCAACTAGACTCGTGGCGGTCCTCCACGATTCGATGTGTACGCTTCTGTTTACCACGGACATACAAGTGTGAAATGAGCTTCTCCCCAAGGTATTCTTGGAGCGCTATGTCATGGGGCTCTTCAAGAAAGATGCGATAAGAGCTCTCCTTCAAAGCCAGTGACGAATTGGTAACTACTCTTGTGCAATTACCCATAGGCGACGATGACTACTTTCTGTCAGGTAGCCCGTGTGCTTTATCGTTAACAATTAATTAAATTAAATAATATTCGTGAACAATTAAATTATTATCAGAAAATTGCAATATACAACTACAAGTTAATAGCAATTTTCACGATTCAAATTCCTAGACAACGAATATTTTGACATTGACAAGGCAAGAGTAGAGTATTATCTCAAACACTTTGTGTTAGAGATGTGCAATAATACTCGTAGATATTTACTTAACCCCTTAAGGGTGTAGGTAATAACAAAAATCATTTATTAGGGAATGCTTATGTTTCCTAATTCATAAACAAGTACTCTTTCTGAATATGTTTCTGCATTTAGTAGTTTCTGCAAATATTACTTTGGACGAAAATTGCTAATTCCTTATACGAGTATTCATATATCGATGCTTAACTTGGTATTTTGTATGAGTTTAATTATTAATCACAACCTTCAATATACAGATTGGCAAGATCGTATCGAAGAAGTTTTTGTGAGTTGATTTAGTTGTTTATAGAAATATTTTCTGAATGTTTGATAGTAAATTTGTTCCTATTTAAGTATCTATGTATTTATCCATTACTTGATGTGAACGTATATACAACGTAGATACATATTATGTACTAGGTGAATCGTTGATATAATTTTTCGTTATAAATCATTTGTTACAAAATTACATAGTAATTCATCGAGTTTTTATTTCGAGAAAATATTAATAATATCTAACTGGTAGCCATATGAAAAAATATCGTTTAAAAGAAATTTTATTCCAATATAGCAAAAACACGTCACGTCATTTTGAAATGATTTAGAAACAAATGAAATACTGTATATCTAGTACCTATGCAATACAAAAAAAAAACAAGAAAACCAAGGCCTCGTAAAATTCATTAATGAATATTGGCCTCCAAAAATAAGATTTGTCTATGTATGTATCAGTCCTAAAAATTCAATATTTCTTATGAACTTTCTTAAAAAGCTGGAGAAACAAGTTTCACTACTCGCGTGGTGGCAGTAAGTGAACCAGTAATAGAAAGTTATAGGAAAGAAATGATCAGTAAGTATTACTTAAACTCTTCTGACATTTACAGGAAGTAAAAATAACTAGTCTACTCGTACCATAAAGTTGACGATAAACCCCAGCATAAAGGGATAATACATTCTTTATTTCAACCTGACGGTTATTCCGTCAACACACCTCAGTGTCGCGGCGCAACATTCAAGTTCACGAAAATAAACTACAACATTCGCGCCACATCGTTCCCACTGATGCATCGCACTCGTTATTTAGTTAGCAGATCACCCCATTGTTACTTAGGAGAGACCTCGAAAAAAGCATGGGCGGGGCTGGTATCGGCTCTTGCATCTCGCCCGATGAAACAAGCTCCCTATCTAGATACATGCCTCCAACACGAGTCGAAACTCACAAGCAAATTCGCGTCCAACGCTCGGCAGATAAGGCACAGTTTGCGACGGAGTAAATCGAAGGAGCTTATTAAAGAAAATTAAATTTGCAGCCACGCGAAATCGACACGAATCCGCGAAAGCAGAAGAACAGCGCTCGAACACATCACGGAATATTAATCCTTACTGCGCTTCGGGTACTTTCAATTGAGCGTTGAAATTCCCTGTCTTTATTTTATGGGTCTCGCGTTATTCTCCCGCCGGATACGTCCTTATTCTTTTAGGAGCCGAATGTTTATATAGTGTAGGATATGTATAGAGTGGATTATAGATAAGACGCGAACGTATTTTCATTTTATTACCAAATTACCGATGGGAAGATTGTGGGCCGAGCGCCGATTGTGGCGGGCCGTATCAGGAACATTTGCCAACAAGTAATTGTCTTATTTTGTTCCGTTCAGAAATTCCAACACTCGGATGCAACAGTTTCGCGGTAAAGTGAAATATTCGGAGCGTGTTTATTTTAAGACGTTGCACAATCGGATTCGAGATAAGTATATGACTGAGCAAAAACACATGCAGACGCATTTATTATAACGCAAAGGAGGCGAGTATGGACCACCTGGTATGTTACTGTGGCCAGTATCATTTTTCTAGTCTCTACGCGAATAATTTCGAAGAAATGACACAAAGGAATTAGTGACTGGTTCTTCAAGAATCGTTTTAAAGCCTTGTTCGAGTTTTGACGAGTATTTCAGTTTTGAAAAATCAGAATAGAATATATTCATTACAATTATAATTCTTTCTGAATGTTACTAATATTTTTTCCTTTTCGAAGACAAAGCTGCAAAAAAACTATAAGCACCTTTAAATCCTCAACAATGAAGCTGGTAACACTGGTTTTTGATTTAAGTTTGTGATTTAGGTTTGTTTTCCAATTACACTAAATATTATCTAAAGACTCATTGATGGAACATGTCAAACAAGCACTGCACTTTTCACAAGTAAATCATAAACAATTTGTAATACTTTTGCAATTAATTAATTAAGTCTTAAGAAAACTTTTAGGATGAATATAATTTTTTAATATTGTTTTTTTAGGCTTGGCCTTGGCTTTTTGCATTTGAGCCTAAGCTTATTAACTTTCACCTGCAATATAATTTCAATGCTCTACGGCTTTCAAATACAAATTATTTATGGTATAGAGAAAAGCAAGTCTATAGACAACCATTTTTTTTCATTTTAAGCTGACAGCCCTACTAGCCCACAGATATCATAGCATGATAACCTAGAAATATAACTCGTCTATTCGTTGTTGAAACTAAAAAAAGCCTATTCGAATGTGTTATTTAAATAACATAAATCTTTCTATCAACTATTCCATCGGACAGCCATTAAATGGACCGATTTCGATCTACAGTAATCATAGAAGAGCGAGCGCGATATTGGGTACGGGTTCCGTACTGATTTATTCTTATTCGTTTCATTTTCTAGAACTACGAGTATTTATTGCTATGACAATTTATTGTTAATATTTAGCATTTAGCTATGCATTTTTTTTTTATTTTAGTACTGTATTCAACCCTTTATGTACCAACTAACCACTAAGCCTAAATCTCGCTCAAGTATTACTGCTATTGAAATTCGTAATAGAACAGTTGTACTATAGTAAAGTATACCATACTTTACTATAGTACAACTGTTCTATTACGAATATCAATAGCAGTCCTAGACTATAAATAATCCGCGACTAAATTAAATTTAAATTGATATTGATTGATACATCTAAAGATCGTATTATAAGAAATTCATATGTTTATGTTTAGTTTATAAGTTAAAATGTACAATTTCTTCGATACGCATGTACAGTAATAATTAGGAATGTATTAAACAAAGCAAAATGTGTACATTTTATGATATCAATCCGTTTTTACACAGAGTCTGTGGAACCCCAAAAATGTGACACTAGGACAGGCTACTGTTATTATAAACACAACTCTACCAATCTACAAAAACGACGAAAAACATCATACACACCTTATATCCTGTACATAAGAGTGAATATGTAATAAACAGCCGCAAATGACATATGTCATACTTCATTTTGACATCCGGCGTATGCGCAAGCGTAACGTCGATTACTCGATAATTTTCAAAGATTAGAATCTGTTTTTGACAACAGTACATTTTGAAATGTGTGGAATGAGCAGTGGGGATTAGCGATTGGATAAAAAACACTTCGTCGAAACCATTATTTGGTATATGTATGGAATAAACAGTAAATATATAAAAAAGCAAGGGTTTCTAGATAATATTTGCAACCTTATCAGATGGAAAACTAAAAAATATTTATAGTTTGAGATGGATTCATTTATAAAGGTAACCTAATACGCAGTCCACTCGATGGTAAGAAGCCAATGTCGCCCATGGACATCTGCACTCAAACCCGCGGGTAGAACCAGTGTAGTTCGACCGGGGAAGTACCACTGCCACACCTATTTCTAGCATGAAGCATTTTTTGCGTTTCGATAGAAGGGTGCGGTTGCCGGCACACTTAGAATGAGACGACCATCATAGTCCTCGGGAGTAGCAACGCATCTGTGATTGACTTCAGATAGAACCCATTTTCTATATGAAGTTGCTTACATGTGTCCATGGGCTGCAGTGACCACTTACCATCAGGTGGACTGCATGCTCGTTTGCTGCTATAATCAAATAAAAAAAAGTGCAGCGGTGGTGTCTCCGAAGTCGGTCCACGTGTTTTTATGTGGTTTAAGTGTCGTTTATGAGTTTAGATAATTGTAATCATAGTACCGAGGCATAAAATCGGTTTACCCAAAATCTATACTATAATAAATCTGTAAGAGGTCGCTGTCTGTACATGGAATAAATTTAGGTGAAAACCATTTCTAGAGGTCTTTAATACGATATAGAACCCAAAATAATGGTTTTTAGAAATCTTTTCTGTTTGTCTGTTTGTCTGTTTGTCTGTGTGTTTGAAAACGCTAATCTCAGAAACGGCTTATCCAATTTGAATTTAATTTTTACCAATGTGTTGTGGGAAACTTCACTTAACATTTAGTGTTTATTTTATGTAAATCGGTTTACGAATAAAAAAGTTATGTCAATTTAAAACTACGCAGTATTTATTCTGTGTTCGATAAGTGTTAATAAAAGTAACTGCATAATTGAATTGGTTGAAACTAAACATGTTATGGTCTGTAAAATGTATTCCTTTGTTATGTATTTTTTATTGGTTAAGTGTGTACCTATGTTATTTGATACTATACAAATCTATATCTCTATATCTATATATACTTACATAAAAACGAAAGGATGCTCTCTCACTCATCTATTGAATAAACATCGTAGAGCCTAAACTGCTAAAGATACGAATATGATTTTTAATAGGGGTTCCTTTTATGACGTAGACGTCAGTTAAGAATGAATTTTCTGATTCCCCCCCCCCCCCAATTTAACCCAAATAGGAGATGTAAGTTTGTATGAAAGTCAGTCAATTTTGAGGGCATCTCAATAAAATTTAGAATTTCGCTTTGATTTTTATTTTAAAACATCGTTTCAAACCGACTTCCAAAAAGGAGGAGGTTATCAATTCGTCCGTACTTTTTTTTTAATTTTTTTTTTAATTTTATATTTGTTACTCGATTTCTCCGCACTGGGTGAACGGATTTGGATATTTTTTTTTTTTCATTTGAAAGGTAGTGCGTGTCATCGGGTCCCATTTATTTTTAGTTCGCTTTTAACAGTGGCATCCATAAAAAAAGCGCATAAGTCTGATATTTGCATTAACGATGTGCGCGATAAATAGATGAATAACTCAATTTCCCGCCAACCGATTTCGATGATTTTTCTTTTATTTGAAAGAATGTACTTCAAGGGTACTCTGATGAGTTTGATACGGTTCTGGTCATAGGATCCATTTCTTTGAAGCAAATTAACGAAATTAGCGATACTCGGCCAAACCTAAGCTGTAGGAGTCCAATTGGGTTGAATGTAGAATGAGATTACTAAGCAGATATTTCCTAAAAAAATTGACCTTCAACTCTTCAGTCCTGATGATGCAGGGGTACTGCTAGCCTGAACCGTAGAAGTAAGTAAATTTGTTTTTATGGATATATAATAAGATTGTTAAACAAATTCATGGGACAAAAATTTAATCTTCAACTCCTCAACCCTGATGATGTAAGGGTATTTCAAGACTAAACCGTAAGAGTTGGCTATTTGGTACTTATGGTTATGTAATAAAAATACCAAGCAAAGATACACGGTAAAAATGTTGACCTTCAACTCCTCAATCCTGATGATGCAGGGTTACTTCAAGCCTAAGCCATAGGAGATGGCCATTTGGTGCTTTCGGGTATGTAATATGATTACTAAGTAAAGACAAAAAATGAAAATTTCGACCTTCAACTCTTCACCTCTGATGATGCAGGATACTGCTAGCCTAAACTATACGAGATGGGCATTTGGTGCTTTCAGGTATTTAATATAATTACTAAGCAAAGACACATGATGAAAATTTTGACCTTTAACTCCTCAACCCTGATGATGCAGGGATACTTCAAGCCTAAGGCATAGAAGTTAGCTATTTAGTGCTTTCAGGTATGTAATATAATTACTAAGCAAAGACACATGATGAAAATTTTGACCTTTAACTCCTCAACCCTGATGATGCAGGGTTAGTTCAAACCTAAGTCATAGAAGTTAGCTATTTAGTGCTTTCAGGTTTTTTTTTTTTTTTTTTTTTATACTTTAACCTAACGATAAGGCAGACAGGCTACCTGATGGAAAGTAGTCACCGTCGCCTGTGGACATTCGCAACACCAGAGGAGTCGCCAATGCATCGCCGGCTTTGCAGGAGAGCTCTTTTCGCACCTTTCTTGAAGAACCCCATGTCATAGCGCTCCGGGAATACCTCAGAAGGAAGCTCATTCCACAACTTGCACGTCCGTGGCAAAAACGAGCGTGCAAACCGAACCGTGGAGGACCGCCACGAGTCCAGTTGGTGTGGATGGAACTTCATCCTTCGGCGAGTGGTGCGGTGAAGAAAAGGTGACGAAGGCACCAGGTCAAAAAGTTCCTCGGAACACTCGCCATTGTAAAGCCGGTAGAACACGCAGAGGGAGCCTATGTCCCTCCGCAGGCTTAAGGGTTCTAACCGATCGGTGATCCGTGGGTCGTTGACGATTCGGATCGCACGTTTCTGCACGGAGTCAAGTGGGTTAAGTTGGTATTTGGGCGCCCCTGCCCATAGATGCGAGCAGTACTCCATGTGGGGTCTCACTTGAGCCTTATAAAGCAGAAGGAGTTGCCCCGCAGTGAAGTACCGCTCGGCCCTACTCAGAACGCCCAACTTTTTGGATGCCAACTTGGCTTTAACGTCCAAATGACTCCGAAACTGCACATCACACGAGATGTCAACGCCCAGGATCCCTATGCTTTTGTCAATGGTGAGAGAGGTCCCTTGGAACTATGGCGCCATGACAAATGGGGCTTTTTTAGCGGTAAACGCGCAGACTTGTGTCTTCGTGGGGTTGAACTCAACTAGGTTAAGTCGACCCCATTCTGAGACCCGCTCCAGAGAGTGCTCGATTTCAGACACAAGTCGAATTCTGCTTTCCTGCACGAGTATCCGAGAGGTGTTTGCACGGCCCGTGTACAAGGCATCTCCCGTGCTGTCATCTGCATAGCAATGCATGCTACCGACTTGCTGCAACATATCATTGATATGCAGAATGAACAGCGTAGGGGAAAGAACGGAGCCTTGAGGAACACCAGCATTGATGGTCTTCATGTCTGAGCAGCACCCATCAACCACAACTTTAATATGCCGCTCAGACAGAAAACTGGCAATCCACGTGCACAACCTCTCGGGAAGACCGTAAGATGGAAGCTTCGTGAGAAGAGCCCTGTGCCAAACCCGGTCGAAGGCCTTTGCAATATCCAGGCTAACCGCCAAAGCCTCCCCATTGCTCTCTATGGCTTGCGCCCATCGGTGCGTAAGGTACACCAGAAGATCACCAGCTGAACGGCCCTGGCGAAAACCATATTGGTGATCGCTGATCAGCTGGTGCTCCTCAAGGTACCTTAGGAGCTGGGAGTTGATTATTCGCTCCATCACCTTAGAGAGCTGGGAGGTTATTGCAATGGGCCTGTAATTGGCCGGGTCACTTCTATCGCCCTTTTTAGGGATCGGATGAACGAGGGCCACTTTCCACGAAGACGGTACTTGTCCCGCCGCGTAGGAAAGCGAGAATAAGCGCGTTAAGATGGGAGCCAACTCGGGAGCGCACGTCCTCAACACCACTGCGGGGATTTCGTCTGGCCCGCTCGACTTCTTGATATCGAGGGACAATAGAGCACGCCTGACAGCTTTCTGTGTGAACCGTATATTAGGCATTGTGCTATCACATCGCGGGATGGTAGGCGGTGTGGTCCCCCGATCGTCAAGTGTCGAGTTTGAGGCGAAAAGGGTACCAAGAAGATCGGCTTTCCCTTTTGCCGTATGAGCCAGAGAATCGTCTGGTTTCCGCAGTGGCGGAAGTGAGGAACGACAGAAATTACCCTCGACAGCCTTGGCAAGCGACCAGAAGGCTCGACTCCCTGAGGGGTAACCCATTAATCGCTCGCCAATTCTGCCGATGTGCTTTGACTTCGCCTTAGCCATTTGCTTCTTTGCTGTACGGGAGGCAGCGTTAAATGCGGTTCGGAGCTCGGGGCACTTCGGGTCCTTGCACGCGTTCGCTGAAGCCCAGGCTTGATAGGCATCTTGCTTAAGGCTTAACGCCTTAGCGCAAGATGCATCAAACCAGGGCTGGTTCCGCCCGCCGACGGACACGACAGAGTTTGGAATGAAGCATTCCATACCCTGCCGCATCACGTCGGCGACAGACTCAGCACACGAGCTAGGATCACCCGAGACGAAACATAGCTGCCTCCAAGGGTACGAAGCCAGGAATTCCCGGAATCCGTCCCAGTCTGCTGACTTGTAGTGCCAAACTTGTCTCCTCCCGCTGGGACGTGTCCTCACGGGTTGAGACAAGGGCACAGTGGAACTTACCAAGCAATGGTCAGACGAACCAAGTGGAGCCTTGACCATTACTTGATAGTCTTCAGGGTGGGAGGTCAGCAGAAGATCCAGCAAAGAAGCAGTATGGGTCTCTACATCAGGTACCCTGGTGAAACCGGGCACGACCTGAGAGAGTCCATAGGCCAAGGAGAAGTCATATGCAGTTCTTCCAGCAAAGTCAGTGATCCGGGAGCCGAGCCAATCAATATGATGGGCATTGAAGTCACCCAGAATCACTAACTCCGCCGAAGGACACTGCTGCAGCATTCTGTCGGTCGCCCACTGGATGTGCTCAAATAATCAGGTATGTAATATAATTACTAAGCAAAGACACATGATGAAAATTTTGACCTTTAACTCCTCAACCCTGATAATGCAGGGTACTTCAAGCCTAAGCCATAGAAGTTAGCTATTTAGTGCTTTCGGGTATGTAATATAATTACTAAGCAAACACACAAGATGAAAATTTCGATCTTCAACTCCTCAAGCCTGATGATGCAGGGTACTGCAAGCCTAAGCCATAGGAGTTGGCCATTTAATGCTTTCGGGTATGTAATATAATTACTAAGCAAAGACACAAAATGAAAATTTTGACCATTATCTCCTCAACCCTGATGATGCAGGGGTACTTCAAGCCTAAGCCATAGAAGTTAGCTATTTAGTGCTTTCGGGTATGTAATATAATTACTAAGCAAAGACACAAGATGAAAATTTCGATCTTCAACTCCTCAAGCCTGATGATGCAGGGTACTGCAAGCCTAAGCCATAGGAGTTGGCCATTTAATGCTTTCGGATATTTAATATAATTACTAAGCAAAGACACATGATGACAATTTCGACCTTAAGCTCCTCAGCCCTGATGATGCAGGGTACTGCAAGCCCAAGCTATAGAAGTTGGCTCGCAAGTGCTTACGTATAAGTAATAAGAATACTAAGCAATGACACGGGATATTTTTTTTACCTTCAACTCCTCCCTGATGATGCGGGATAGTGCAAGCCTAAATTATAAAAGGTAGTCACATAATGCTTACGGTTGTTTTTAGTATATATTATAAGTTTAATGACAGCTCATTAAACTGAAATGTGATTAATAAATTAAACTTCAATTCGTCAACCCTGATAATCTAAGTACACAACCTACTTAAGCCGTATGAGTTTGGTACTTATTGATTACAATACATTACAACCCGAGAACATTATGATGAAAAGTGACACTTTGAATACCTAAATCTTGAAAATGCAGGAGTATTGTCATGTTATTGTTAAGAGTTGGATTTAGCTGTAGCTTTTTAAACAGGATGGGTTAGGTTAGGTTGGAACATAAAAGAAAACATAAAAAATAAGCGAGCAGGGTGCGGCAGCGCCCTGCGAGCGGGTGCGCCCTATTTGTATGAATTGTAAAAGTGTTTTGATTATGTTTTCTGTTTTACAAAGAACAATGCGGGATTTACGCACACAAATAACACGATGCACCTCTTAAAAGATCTTATCTTTGGCCACATGAAACAAAATATGAACTTAGAATATATGTCGCTGTTCAGTGATATTCCAATTTTCTAATGATTTACTTAAGTAGATAATAGTGCTTTGTTATCCGGAAAAGTTAAAATCAATCTTTATATCGATACGTCTTCGTTTAAATGTGGAGGAGTTGGTTGAAAAAGTATATCCCGATATTGTTAATACAACCAATAACACTATAAATTGGTTGTAAAAGACGGCTATATACCCACCCACCATTGAACGTGTCGATAAAATAAATGTTTTTTTTTTTTAAATTTAAAGCAGCGTCACAGATCTACTTCGGTAGGCAGAGTCATTGAGATGGAGGAAGCAGTACATTATCCAACAGAATTTTTGAATTCCTTTATGCCTTCCGGAACTCCTGAACATAAATTAATATTAAAAGTAGTTTTACCTATAATCTTACTTAGAAATTTGAATCCACCAAAATTACTTCAAATAGTATTTTCCAATTCGGAAAAGTTCAAATCAATCTTTATAATCGATACGTTTTGGTTCAAATGTGGATGAGTTGATTGAAAAAATTATCCCGATATTGTGAATTAGACCACTAAGAATGTAAATTGGTTCAAAAAAGCTATTTACAATATTAGAATTCGTCTAATTAAAAAAAAAACATAACAATACGTTCCTACCCACAAATACACACTTTAAATTCGTTTTTTCACTCTGTGTTTGACCACTTAATCCTTGAGCGGCCAAACCGATATTAATGTTACTACTTTTTATCACAGAATTCCCACGGTGTCGAGATTTGCGCGAGAAAAACTTTGTGACACGTTGATTTGCACGCGGGCAAAGCCGCGCGTACAGCTAGTTAAAAATATAGGTTTCGTGTAAAAAGAAGCGTAAACGCAAAACAGTACCCAGTGGGATCCTCGTGAACGGAGACCTTAAAACTTGATTACAAATGATATTTATTTGAATGCTTATCTGTTTGTAATGTATTTATAACTTGGCATTTACTCCTGATTACTAGTGAGGGAACAATAACACTGAACGAATGTATTGACGACCCGCGTGGCGGAGCGGTTACCATATCGGTTTGCGCGCAATGGTTCCCGGGTTTGATTCCCGGCCAGACAGGTATCTGACTGACGAGTTTAGATTCATCGGTCTGGGTGTTTGTGCATTCGTCTTGTGTGTGTCCATGGTACCCACGACACAGGAGAAAATAATAGTGTGGGGCTATGAGTGTAGAAAGCGTGCGTTTAAACAAAAAAAGTTAGACTAGATATTAGTACATCACTCTGTGGGTCCAATGCAACAAAACAATATCTAAGATTAATTCGGAAGGAAGGTGATTATTGCAAATTGTATTAGAAGGCTTTGCACTGATTGCGTCAAATAATATTTTAAGTCTCTTCAAATCTTCAAATAATGCCTTCTGATATAGTTAATAATCACTAAGCATTTATAAGTATCATTTCAACTTTATAACATTGCTTACCAAACTGTTATTTTATTATTATGTTACGTAACACTATTTTATTAAATTAAAACGTAACTAAATATAACGTCGCATTATTGTAAAAAAAAAATCACTGAGAAACGATTTAAATTACGTAAACACGTATATTTTGGATGTAAATTCATGAATATTTAAGTGACGTCGATCCAAATTCAATATGGCAGGCGCCAGAAGATGGTGGAGTATAAGACGAACCCTTTTATTTGACTTATTTTTCTTTGGAAACCCTTTCAAATTAAGAAGATATGTCAAATGAGTAAAATAGTATTGTAAATACCATAGTTTTTTCACTTTTTGCACTAAAGTAACGTGGTTGAATAGGTACTCCAGATTTTCATCTACTTAAACCACTTATTCGATATGGTGGTACAAAATTTGTTTCTCGAGAACAAAAATAAATGATGAATTGTCTTACTCTTAGAACTTAAAGATTATCTATTAAGTAGGTGTCTATTAAGAAAAGGTAAAATACCTTCTGTATTTTAACATTATATTTGTAAAGTTTATACATAATTTCCTATACCCAGTAAATAAACATTACTGTGCTTTACCTAATACCAGAAATTGTCCAATCCTTATAAAGACAGAGCTGTGTACCGCTTTTTGTTACGGACCTACGAGATAGTATCGCGGCATACAAAATGAGCATACCGAGTTTTAAACAATAGTGCGTAGGCGCAGATTAACACAAAGTGTCGCTCGCTCCGTAGGGAGTTCGGTATCGACTCGGCTAGGAATCCCGCGGCCCGGTTCAAACGGGATACAAATCCCGGAAAGGTTTTATCTCAAGAATTTATTGATAATTGAAATTAAAGATTAAAAGAGACAAAAAGCAAACAAGTATGCAGTTCACATGATGGTAAATGTCACTGTCGCCTATGACCGTTTGCAACCTACTCCATAAAGAACAGAGGTGCTACCCAAAGCCAATTACCGATGTATTGCAACTCCTATATAAGCTGGACAGCCCTCTCTGGAGAGCCTGGAATAGTGCACACGTCGGCGCCAATAGACGCTAGTTTTTTGTTGTTATAATTCTTTTTAATGTGATAGTCTGTTGTGTTTTATTTATGTTAGTTATTTATTTTATTTTATATTATTTTTCTATGTGTGTACTAACATAGGTTAAGTTTAAATTGTATACTAACAATAATATGGACAATTAGTCTGAAATAAATTATTATTATTATTATAGTCTAACTTGCTCGTGTTACATTATACTTCATAAGTCAGCCAACATCCACGCCAGTCCACCAAATCGTATTTCACGCTAAAAGTATTTACAACGATAACTTTCCGGCCAAACCATATTCGTCAACCTCAATCAATGGTATAGAGTAACACTAGATCTACTATAGACATGATGATACTTTTGTAACAGAGGCCTCGTTTAAATTTTTACTACACTGTATAAATTAGAACCTAGCAGCGAAGCATTTATTATCGTGTGTTAGAAGTTACTTGGGTATATCCTAGTGTTAATTGAACATTAAAAGCCATGAGTATCTGTCGCTCTATCCAGATAAAGCAGAAATCCTTTTGGAGTATATATAATTATAAATGACTAGCTGAACCTCGCAGCGTCGAACGCGTTAAAAAAATCGATGTATTGATTGTCCCGAGGGAATAAGATATTTTCTCACAATAAAAAGTGGCATTTATGTTAATCCAGAGAATCAGCTAACTTCCTAACAAATTTTATGAAAATCGTTCCAGCCGTCTAGACGTGAAGAAGTAACAAACATACACACTCACTTACTCTCGCCTTTATAATATTAGTATGACTAGTATGATACGTCGTGTCATTTGTCGCCAATTTTACAATGCGTCTTATATGTGTATATATAACCACCTTAAATTTCAAATCGAAACTAAAACATACAGACTGTTTGACTTGACTGTTGATTTGTTATGTTTGACAGAATTTTATTAATTAAACCACTAGTAACTCCCAACATTAAATTTGCGCATTTTATCCCGGTGCCCTCCCTATATCCCGGGATCTACGTTTGGTGCAGATAGCAATCTCTAGATCTAGTTAACGTGTCTAAATATGTCACGGGAAACGGGTTAGAATTATGGTAGAGTCGGTATTTACATGCACAATTACGCTAGGCACAGTTATTCAACAATTTAACTATTACTTAGTTGCTCATACTCATATAATTCTAACTTATTTTGTACTTATATAACCGACTTTGTCTAAAAGTGGCCATCGATGGTGCAAATCAAAACGGACCCTTTTTTGCTGTAAATAAAGTTTATATGACTGCTCGTTTGCGAGCATACAGTCCACTTGATGGTAAGTTGTCACTGCCGTCCATGGACATCTGTAATCAACTTCATATAGAACATGGGTTCTATTTGAAGTCAATCTCAGATGCGTTGATACTTCCGAGGACTATGATGGTCGCCTCATGTGAAAGTGTGCCGGCAACCACACCCTTCCATCGAAACGCAAGAAATGCTTCACGCTAGAAATATGTGTGGCGGGGGTACTTCCCCGATCGAACTACACCGGTTCTACCACCTTTACATAAACAGGAAGTTTTATTACAAATGCATATAGTAAATCTATTGTATACAGATAGAATGCCATCAAAATCTGTCCATTTCAAGGGGAAGAAAAACATAAGAATATTAAAGAAATCTTTTTTGGTTTGAAAATAATGCTATCTACAATCTACCTACGTATTTTTTCATACATACCCATTTAAAGTGCGTTGATTTCGAATACTAATATAAAGTAGGTATCAGGGGTGTCTTCAAATTGATCGTCACGTCACTGAATAACGACTTAATACATATACATTATACGACGAGTTTCACTAATTCAGGAAAATTATTGTATGAGTTATATTAAAATTTTCTATTTCAATGTTTGTGAATGACCATTTAACATGCATAGCGACAAAACGCGCATCTACTAGTTAACATAAAAACTCTTCACACGCAACTTTACACAAGAAATCCTGTAGTATGCTTGCCATGAACACAATCAAAAATACAAGCACCCGGACCCAAGATCGATGTTTCAATTCTTCACTTATAGATCTGCGTGGCCAGGAGTCGAACCCAGAACTCTACTCTCTAACCCGTCACACGATCAATAAAAACTTTAAGTATCAAAAACATTATCAAATTACTCATACAGTACCAGAACACTAACCATAATTATGTTTCGTCTAAGAGAAACCGCTGTTTAATGAAAACCAGTACTAACATAGAAAGTGTGTATTACCGCGCGTATAATTAAACTGAAACAACGTGTAGCTATCTAATCTACACATCGGACCATTAACGGAGCAACACAAAAAAACACACAAACACACATTACAAACCAAATAAAACTATTAAGCGTATGTAAAACTATGGACACACTGTCGTAAAGTTTGACCAACTTTATTGACAGCAATAATCCATTCCAATTATTTTATGATTATTTAATAGTTAGTGCGCTGATACTTGTTTAGCAAGAACCTACATTAGGGGTGGCCTTTGGACCTCGAAGGGCTGATGTTTACTGTAGCTGTAAGGGCTTGAAAGGTATTACACTATTTGTATTATGGTTCAACTGGTGAAGCACCACCAATACGCCTAATTTTGACCTGAAATTGAGCAGATTTTCGAGACTGGGGATTTTGCCTAACTGAGCGACCATCTTAGTCTTTAGAAGTTTTTTTATACCCTATACAAAACCCTATAAATAAAAACTAAGAACATAATATTGCATTAATAAATTTATTTGACCGGCACCGGTCTTACACGCAGTGGGTTCCAGGTTCGATCCCCGACGAACAACGATAGGTTCAAATAACGATGTATATAGATATCTGTTCTTGATCTGAATTTGTATATTTGTCTTAGTCTGTGTCCATAACACAGTATGGGACTGTAAACATATAAAGCTTCCTGGCTACAGATTAATATTTTCATAACGATCTGTCCGTGTGTCCGCATATGTTATCTCTCAATCTAAAACGTTCCACACACAATCGCACGATCTAAGTCACCGTAGCAATACACAGCCTGTCAAAACAAATGACTGTCCCAACACAATAACTGGTTAAAAAACTCATACGCCTTCACCCAGCAACGCAAACACAAATGTATTCACGTACAACAACGCTCAAAATTCAACGAAGAGACACTCCATCATAGAGCTGCCAATGGGAGGATTACGGCTTCGAAACTCATCTCAAGCGATCAACGCTTAGAGAATAAAATCGAATGCTCTGTCAATTCAAATTTGACATACAAAACGATGTTTGCCCGCGGGCGAAACGTATCGAATAAAACAATCGGGACTCTAGTGCGAGAAAATAAACGACACAATCGATTGTATCGACTCACGAGAATCGAGAGGTTGTTAACAATTGACGCCTGTTCATAGTTTATGCTAGGAGGAGATGAAACGAATCGGGCCGTAGGTCGAGGTGGGATCGTTGCAAGGATAATAAACTTCTTGTGAAAGTATTACAACTCCGTTTCCCTTGTGTTCTGTATAAAACAATGCTCGCAATAAGATGGGTCAAGTGATTAAGCATGGTTGCGTACAAGGTAAGTACAAAATGAACGAAAAGCATAGACTAACACGTAGTCGATATCAAATTTCTCGAGAATTGTTTATGTCAATCCGTTCAAAACGCATTCTGTTACGAGCAAAAAGTCTTGTAATACAATATTGCAATTTACGGTTCAGAGCTAGAGGATTTATACCAATGAAGATTGACTAAAATTTAATGATCGACATTTCTCTAACGTCCTACAATGTCCGACCTCCGAGCTAAGGTTCTTCTTTATACCGCTACAATTCATCCATTTCAGAATAAATCTTTTACAATATTTGGAGTGGAAATGCGCTTTCTCAAAATGAAATAACTATATTAGAGTTCTTTCATTATATTTATTATTACTTACATTTAGTCCTCTTAAGTATTTTTTTACAAATATCAGAAGCCAAACCAGTAACAGCAACTAACTACTATAAAAAACGGATAGTATCTATATAAACGGCAAAAAAACACGTTTGTTGTAAGAGAGCCCCCTTTAAATATTTTTTCTGTGTTTAGTTTAGTTGTTATTTGTTGTTATAGCGGCAACAGAAACACATCATCTGTCATTTCAATAGCATTGCTATCATGGTTTATAAGATACAGCCTGGTAACAGACAGACGGACAGCGAAGTCTTTGACGAACTCTATTAGGTTCCTTTTTTACCCTTGTATACGGAACCCTAAAAAAGTGTAGACGCAATCGCTTCCTCTTCTGGTGAACCTCCGGTTTACAACCACAAAAAGTTCTGGCGCCTTAATTAATTTTATCATCTTCAAGTAAACATTATTTTTCTTTTTCTTTAAAACTTAAAACGCTTTCTACACTCATAGCCCCACAGTAGGATTTTCTCCTGTGTCGTGGGTGCCTTTGACACACACAAAGACGAATGCACCCAGACCCAGAACAAGAATCTAAACTCATCATTTCGATACCTGTCCGGCCGGGAATCGAACCCGGGACCAACCGCGTGTCAGACCGGTATGGTAACCGGTCGCCAAATTACATCACGATAATCTGAAATTCTTTGATAATATTGTTTATTTATCTCGTCAACTCATTATTGTCCCACTGCTGGGCACGGGTCTTCTCTCAGAATGAGTGAGTTTAGGCCATATTCCATCGCGCTGGCCAAGTGCGAATTGGTGGACTTCGCACACCGAGAACTTTTTTTTAAAGAACTCTCGGGTGTGTAGGTTTCCTCACGATGTTTTCCTTCACCAAAACAGTGATAATTAATTTCTAACACGCACATAATTTCAGAAAAACCAGTGGTGCGAGCCTGGGTTGGAATCTCGGACCTCTCGATCGAGAGGGCAAGTTTCAACCATTAGGCTATCACTGTGTTTATAATCGTTTTTATATAATCGTTTATTTATAATCGTATGCATTTTTATTCGATTGCACAACACAGTCTCAAAGGTGGTTGTATCTGGGTGGCCAGACCGTGGCGGTTGCATCAATATTTTGATTCGTGACTTCAACATCGATATCAGCATTGCACTGTTGGTATTGCAAAAACCTTTGTATGTATGTACATTGTACATAAGTACATACAATTTGCAAGAGATAGGAGATAGGAGTGTAACGTGAAGAAATTCTAATAAAAGTGTACTTTATGGGGTGTCAAAAGTTACGTAGTGATGTATTTTACAAACTTTTTTTTCAACGTTTGTATGCTTCATGTTATGGTCATTTTTTGCCAGCTGGTGTTGATACAGTTGAAATTTAGAATACACCTTTTGAAGGTGATAGAACCATACTATTGAGGGTAGAACCAGTGTTGTTCGATCGGGGAAGTACAAGCCACACCTATTTTTAACGTAAAACAGTTCTTGTTTCGTTGGCAGGGTGTGGTTGCCGGCACACTTCTATATGAGGCGACCATCTTAGTCCTCAGGAGTTGCAACACATCTGTGATTGACTTCAGATAGAACCCATGTTCTAAATAAAGATGTTTACAGATGTCCATGGGCGGCAGTGACCACTTACCATCAAGTGAACTGCATGCTCGTTTGCTACTTCAATTAGATGAAAAAAAACTTTTAGTTCCGATGACAACTAATTAATTGTTATTAATCCCAAGTGGCCGCCGCAACAAGACGAACTGCATATTTTTGTGCAACCCATTAAATATGGTTATTAAATAAAGATGCTTAACCTTCAATATACACCATGAAAAATAATTCAATTCACGCGTATTTTGAGATGAAACGACTTAGGAGTACGTCCAGGGACTAATAAAAATTTGAAAATGAATTAATTTAAAAGAAAAAACTCAATTTTAAAAACAAAGTTTTATTTCAAATACCTGTTTCGAAAAAGTTTTTTTTAGCAATAATTTATCTGTGCATTAAGGTGCTTATTAAAATAAAAATATAATAGTCACCCGTCGCAATGGTCGAAATTCCGTACCTAATTTAAATTAAAAACTAAACTTCATATTGTCCAAAGTAGTACGAATATTTCTCAAATTCCAATAAATTGTAATAATTTTCAAGTTATTTTGAACGCATCTGTTAAAGGTAAAAGAGGTTTAATTAGCGAAGCTGCATTTAAAAGCAATAGCGGGTATTTTGACAAAGACATCAGACAATTTTGACGTTATGTGTTTTCATAGTAAGTATGTGTTTGTGTCAAATGCAAGGTATTGTGTGTAAGGTGTTTTAGTTGATTTTATGTATGTTTTATGCATTATTTGAAAAAAATATTAACATTCTGCACTCCTTCTCTACGTCCTCTATAACCACACAAAGTTTCATACTAATCCGTCCGCGGCATATTACTTAAAAATGCTTCACAAGTTTTTGGTTCACGTATTAATAAATAGATTATAAAAAGCAAGACAGAACTCTACTCTCAAAGTTATGATTCCACGTAACAGGTACTAAAGCCGAAACACTTTTGATTCGAAATCGAACCCACTACGGACCTCCTGCGCTCCCGCAATTCACACGGCCTATAAATTATTATGACTTGAACTCGACCATTCCCAGTAGTTACGGGTGGCCACCGATCAAGCGGTGGTTGCAGTTTCGGGTCGTGCCTCCGCCGTATCGCATATCGAGCGTGGGCGCTACGATTCCGAGAGGTGTTTTGATGTTCTGAAATATGGACTCTATCTTGTTTATAATCCGTGTACATTATCGTTGAGACTAAATTGCTGTAGAAAAAAAAAGACAAATGTAGTAAGTATATCCGCAGCGGCAGACATTCGTGATGAATACTGATCTCTAAATTTTAAGGAAAAAAAATCATTTTTACGACAAATTTAAGTCTCGACAATTTTTTTAAAGTTAATACTGAATGCAAAATTACCCCTATGGCAGTCGGTTATTTTGACGAGACCACCAAACACCGTAAAACGAAATGTATCGTCTATGATAATAAGATATATGAGATAAATAAAGAATAGCTGGCCAAAGGAACTATTGTTACAATAATGTTAGACGGATGATATGTAGAACAAATAGTTTGCTGAATATTCAACATTTATATGGCTTACTACTTGACCGTGGAGCGTCTTAAATATTTGATCACCTTCTATTATTATATTATTACATAAACTAAATTATTTATACAGCAATATTAACTAACAGCTGCTATTGCCAAATCAAAACAAACACATAGTCAGGTACAGTTAATCATTGAACAGACCGTTTAGATTTAAACTAAAACAAAGATAGAGCTAATTCAATTACTAGAAAAATAGGAGTTAACAAATCAAGTGGCTACAGTTGGTAAATTCGGTTTCGCTATTGTTGCTCCGATGGGCGGCTGGATAACGTTAAACAAATAGTACTAATTACGTTTGAAGCCCAGTTAACAATCGCCATCTCTAATCTGGCAAACAAATTGTTGTTCAGCGGGCGTTGGACAAATTGTCCAAATTATTTTTTCGATTACGCTCCCATTGTTTAATCGCACCGGTTAATAGGCGCGATAGCATCTGAAAGTTGCGCGCGGCTCCATTGCCCGACGCGGCACGGTAAATTAACTTTTATGAAAGTAGCAAATGAGCATGCTGTCCAACTGGTGGGAAGTAGTCACTGTTGTCCATCTTTATTTGTAATGTATAAGTTGCAAACGAGTGTGTTGATTACTTGGTGGTAAGTGGCCACTGCCGCTTGTGGTCATCTACATTAAAAATGCCATTGAACCGAAACACAAGATCAGTTGTCATGACTGATAATTATTAAATAGCGAATGTAATTAATTACTGGATGGAACAGTTAAGTACCTACCTACAAATGCATAAAAGTATTAAACAAATAAAGTTTTCAAATATCAGGTCTTACTACATCATTATTAAAGTCAACGATACACATTACTTTCAATAAGGAATTGTTACTGAAAATAGATGTAAATAATAAATTTTGATAAGGATTAAAACAAGGGTAAATAAATATCGTGTATTTCATAGTCTGCTATTCCAATATTTCAGAGTATATCTATGACATTTGGAGTTTTTACCATGACGTACCGGTAGAGGTTATGGACCTGAGCAATTACAGAGAGTTACAAAGCTTGGGATTTCCACATATTAAAGCGACTGAAAAAGATAGATGATCACTCTAAAGAGGTTTTTACATACAACCACCGTTATCTCGTTAAGCGTAAAAGTAACTCAACAGTTACAAATTTGCTATATAAAAGTTTAATACTAATAGGATTGTGTATTAAGCGTAACAGTGGATATACATATGTTAGAAATAAGGTCAGACATGTTTGAAGATGGATTGTCGTAAGGTAAAATTAAGGCAGATTTTTTGAAATATCAGAATGTTGTTTCTTGGACAGCGAAAATACGAATGTAAGAAGTATACTGATTGTCAGTATGCTTAATGAAATTGGTTTGCGTTCTATAGAAAATTTTCCACGAGACAGTGCCTTTTTTGGGATACATTTGATGTGTAAAGTACACACCTGATGTATAAAATGGATTTTTGAAAATTTCGTTTTAACTACTTATTGCATAAAAATTATTGGGTCCTTAGGGGCAGAATTACAATGAATTGTCGTCACGACTGGTAGACATTTCAGGAGACCCAAAAACGGTACGTATTTTAGCAAAAGGATAGGTTGGGCCTTTCAACGAGGCAACGCAACGATTTAGACTCTTTGTTTTATCTGTAATTTACATACAAACAAATATTTATACATAAATCTTAGTGTTTATGACATATTTTGTTAACATTTGTTTAATTATAATAATATAACTTATTTAAAATTCGCTTAAAATTGTAGTTTTTCATGTAATTAACATTAATAAAGCTGTAAATTATGTAAATAAGAAACAAAAAATTATGACTACTTTTATTTAACCTAATTGACCTAAATTCCACACGTTACCATATGTCGAAGTCAATAAAATCGATATCGTAAAATCAAGATTCATTAGCGAGTATTTTATCGATTTTCCCGGCCCGGTCGGATGAATCAGAAGACACTTATACATCAAAGATACGAAATAGACCCACTCAAATAAACTTACAAGAGCTTCACTCAAACCTATTTATCAATAGCCAGACGGATGATTTTAAAATGGAGATTCATTAGCCGTATCTTATCGGTCAGAAGACGAAGTCCATTAGCTATCTGCGGTTTATCGCGCGTTATCGCCGCAGATGAGAGAAGCGACCAAATCGCTCGTTTAGACGTATGACGTCTAAATTCGTATTTAATTATATGAAAAATGCAGATGTATCTTCTTTTATCTGATTGAAATAGCAAACGAGCATGTAGTCCTCATGATGGTAAGAGGGTGAACATGGGTTCCATCTGAAGTCAATCACAGATACGTTGGTACTCCCGAGGACTATGATAGTCGCCTAATGTAAAAGTGTGCCGTCAACCAAACCCTTCCAACGAAACGCAAGAAATGCTTCACTCTAGAAATAGGTGTAACTTCCCCGGTCGAACTACACTGGTGGTACACTACACTACAAGGTGGTAGACCTTAAAAAGGTCGCTAATTATACTAATTGTCAAAATCATAGGTACAACCTCAAAGGTATCGACTCGTTTGCTATGCTCGAATCTAAATATTCAAAATCTAAGAAATAACATAAGTTTTCCCAAAATTAAAAAAAGTTAATATTAACCTGAAGTTATTAAATTTATTAACAAACCCACACATCTTTACTACTCTCATAGTTCTGCCTAGAAAGTTTTCCTGTATGAGCGCCATAAATATATACCAAGACATATACATAAGCACCTAGAGCAAAAAAAATCTAAGTTCATAATTCATATATCAGTCTGGCCAAGGATCGAACCCGGAACCTACTAAAAATAATATATTTTCATACTACCTTCCATGCACGTCTTTACCTCTTAATTTGTTTAAGTAAAAAAACTAATGTTATCAAAGTTCCAATAGTAATTTAGTAATCACTTATCGATAAACAAACAGACAACTAAAGTAGTTACCTGATCGTTAATAATGACTAATAAGGTTTTTGTATAAAACATAATTAACATTTTCGTTATTTTGTATTTAATTTGTACTTTTGTAGATTAAAATGTATTAATCCAACCTTGTGTCGCTAATGCATACGTATTTACTGACTTTATGTACCTACTGACTTTATATGGATGTTGAAATATTGACATTTTATATTATGATCGTCAATGAAATGAAAATCATCATCGTCATCAAATGAAAAAACTAAACTTCATATTGTTCAAAGTTGCACGAATATTTCTCAAATTTAAATAAGTTCTTATAATTTTCAAGTTATTTTGAACGCACCCGTTAAAGGTAAAAAGAGGTTTAATTGGTTAAGCTGCATTTAAAAGCAATAGCGGGTATTTTGACAAAGACATCTGACATTTTTGACGTTATGTGTTTTCATAGTACGACATTCAATAATATTTCATTTATTAAGTAGGTGCTTGTGTCAAATGCAAGGTAGTGAGTGTAATGTGTTTTTGGTTAATTTTATGTATATTTTATGCATTATTTGAAAAAAATATTAGCATTACGTAATCCTTCTCTACATCAACTATAACCGTGCGTAATTTCATACTCCTCCGTCTACGGCATGTATCTTGAAAACGCATCACAAGTTTTTGCTTCACGTATTAATATATAGATGGGTCTACTTACTAATGTGCAAACATTATTTTATACTAAGGTAGCTCATTTGCATGCAATCCACCTGGTGGCAAGTGGCCACTGTCGCCCGCGGACATCTGTGATCAACCCCAGATAAGATATGAATCCTGAGATCGATCACAGATGCTTTCTACCAGAAGATAAGGTTTTAACACCTTGTATAACTATGTCTCCCCTTACCACACCCCTCAAAGCAGAACAGAAATTTTTAACACTGATTTTATTTGATAGAAATAGGTAGAAATGGTCACCGGTCACCGGTCTTACGCGCAATGGGTCACGGGTTCGATTCCCGCCCAGACAGGTATCTGAATGATGAGTTTAGATTCATATTCCGGGTCTGGGTGTTTGTGTATTCGTCTTGTGTGTCCATAGGATTTTCATGGGTTAGGTACCCATGACACAGGAGAAAATTCTAGTGTAGGGCTATGAGTGTAGAAAGCGTGTTAAGCGTGTTTTATGGTGGTTTTATTTAAATTTTAAATTTTGAAAACTTTGACCTAAGTGTTACAAGGGTAACCTTGCCAGTTCTCTGCCAGTCAACCCTGGGCGTGACCGATAATTTGAGGTAGGTGTGAGGTATTTGTGTGAGTGTGCTGTTTTCGAGCGCTTGTAGGCAGTTTCCATACTGTTCCCGATATTTCTACTGTACTAATATAGTCGACTTATATGATAGTGAGCCGGCAAAACTTATATATGTATATACATGTTTATGATCCATTATCCATTAAAATACGTCTGCGAGCAATCTTAACATACTTTCACTTTCCTACTACCTCCTTATCCGCTCTTAGAGTCAGTTTATCGTGTACCCGTTTTTAAATTACAATCTGTAATAGGATGTTGGTTATGTTACTGGGAACCGTTATCAGTAGTTGAAACAGTCCTACAGTGATGTTATCACGATATCGCCTTGTGAAACTACGATCGCTTTCGTTACACGATTATATTGTTAAGTTACTCTACATTGCTGGTTTCTCAAACACCTATTTATCACTGACCGTTGCTAGCGAGCAATGGATGCTGTATCTTGATGTAATATACGGTTATATTGTTAAGTAACTGTTCATTGCTAGTTTTGTCAACCACAAATTTATGAGCGAAACTTGCTAGCGAGCAATGAATGTTGTATTTTGATGTTATTAGACGGTTATAAATGATTTGTTGGCATAATTTTACATCTAATAAAGGCGGGATTGTGATAATCAGTTTTACTGTAAACATCATTTTAAGTTACCGATAATACAATGATTATGATTACAAATATAAAGAAGTAAATTTGTAAACATGTTTCACTGTTACTTAACGATTATTATTTATTAATTACGGTAAAACATCATATTTTAATAAAAGTAAATAATGTTAATGTAGCAAAAACAACGACTATAATGTGAAAATATTTATATTGACTATTGAAAATATAAAATATTACTATTTTTTGGTACAAACATTGTAATTTGAAAAGAAAGAATTAATAAATCAGACAAGACTACTTAGCTTAAAAAATTGTTATAAAATAATTTTAATTAGGTAATTACAATTCCAAAAAAAATGCACTTGAATATAATCGCAGATGAGTTTCTAGTCCTAAGAAATGTAGTTAGCAAATACAATACTTAACTTAGCCATCAATATCCCTGTAAATAAACTGTGTGTGAACTGCTACACCTTAGAAACAGGTGTGACAGTGGTGCCTCCCCGATCAAACCGTCCAGATTCTACCACCTACCAACGTCCACTTATAATCTTCAAAGTTGTACTTCTTAAAATACTAGCTCTCTTCGTTCCGCATAAAAGTAGAAAATCTAAATTTACTAGTATTACTCCACTATATTATGCATGTATCATACATAAAAACCGTCCTCTTGAATCACTCTATCTATTAAAAAACTGCATTAAAATCCGTAGCGTAGTTTCAAAGTTTCAAAACTGGACGTTAATAATATTTTCTTGAAATAATATAAGAGTAGTAAGTAAAGCTTCTGAATAGACATAGACTCTTCAAAACTTTAAAAATGTTATATGGAGGTGAGAACTAATGAAGGATCTCTGGAAATTCGCCTCTTAAAGAGGTGAAAAACGGGGGTAAAGCCGAAACTACTATGAAAAAATTAGATATGCAAGACCGCCAATTTTGGTGCTAATTTAATTAAAATTAGTATTAGGCTTTCGGTTTTAAATAATAGAAAATCAACTTCTAACAGGGTAAAATATAGATTGAAGTATTTTCGAAAATCCCCCAAATTTGATGCGAGCTCGACAAAATTTAGTAATTGGCTTTGGGTTTCAATATATCGGTATCTGTTGACAAAACGGGGCAGATATCCAGCAGTGGATCTTAGTGTAATGTATTATGTATCGCGCGAAGTCGCGGGTTCCGGTAGTTCTCAAATACAATCCTTCGTCATCCTTCTTTGCACGTTTCATTTTCCTTATACCCATTACGATAGTCCCCAATCGCTCCAAATGACGAAAGCGTCTTGTATGATCAAGTAGGTATTACGTTTAATTTTTCTGACCGATAACTTTTGAACTGCGATAACATTTGTTCTGATAATCTGATATGGTAAGCCGGAGAAGCGATATAGTTATCAGTTTTGTTAGAAGTGGACGATAGCAGGTCTTATTTATATGACCGTAAGATACCCGCCATCTTGGATTTCACATAGATTCGGGTAGTTTGGTGTAAATTGGGAAATTTTTCATAGTACCTATAGACGTATGTAATTGTAGTATATATTATTGCAGTACAAGGTAACATGGCCGTCTTAACAGGAAAAAATAAGTAGTTCGTGAATTTTATACTGAATTTGTGACGAGCAGAATGATTAACAAATGTTAATTATAGTTTCATGTACTTATGATATTCTTTATGGGATTTTGCCCTCGTTAATTTCCTAAGTTTACAAGTAATACCAATCTATTTTCGGTGAGGGTTCCTAGACAAACAGTAATTTTAACGTCTTGTCTTTTTAATTATTTCACGCGTCCTTTATTTCCGTTTCTCGTGTGGGTACATTTTATATCACGTCTAATTAATTTTATTATTATAATAAATGCAAATGTTAGTGTATTTGTAACACTTTTACGCAAAATACTTATAGCACAGGATACTCCTTGCCTTGTAAGATATGGAAAAAGCAAGTGAAGCTGCGAGAATAACATAGTATGCCGTGATATTGTTAAAAAATCAAATCTTTTAATAATTATAATTGCAATTAATTAACTAAATAATAATAATTTTATTTCATATAGTACTTTTTTATTATACCTAATACATCTTCTATAATTAATTGATAACAATATTTAAAAAACAAACCGTCTCTTTGTTTTTTAACTATCGTCATTAATTAATTATAAACACAAAAAGACCAAAATATTTTTATTTAGGTAACCTACAAACATACCGGAAATCTTTTTAACCGTCATTATGCTAGACGACTTCCCTTTCGACATTCATGTATGGAGAACAACTGATAATCTCATACAAACACTTCCGTGATACATTGTAATCCGATCCAGCGATACCGGTGGCTACGTGTCTAATCGCACGCGAGTGGGCAGCCTAATCTGCGAACTGGGTGGCGCCTAACATGGGTCTAGAAATTTACTTCTGTAAACTTTGGCTCCCAGAAGCCGTGACGAAGAATATACTGGGGCAACGAGTATGTACGAGTGACAGGAAGTCAGCACAACTTCGAAAAATTCTACAATAAGTAAGGAAAATAACGCACATCGTATGGCATGCTTACGAGCATTGATATGAAGCATTCGAAAGATTGAAAATAACTAAAAATAGCCCTTTTAAAATTTTTTATTTTGTGTTTGTAATAGCATCAAACAAAAGTTCCTAAATTTATAGCATTTAGTATTTGTTTCATTAAAATCCATGAACTGTTTCAAAAGTTATTACGCATTAAAATATGAATGATAAATTTGCAAGGTGCTAGAAAGTATATGGCTGGACTGGTGAGGAAGTACCGCCACCCGTTTTATAGGTGGTCGAATCAGTGTAGTTCGCCCGGGGAAGTACCACCGCCACACATATTACTAGCGTGAAACAGTTTTTGCGTTTCGATGGAGGGGTGTGGTTGCCGGCACATTTTTATATGAGGCGACCATCTTAGTCCTCGGGAGTAGTAACGCATCTGTGATTGACTTCAAATAGAAATCCATGTTTTATATGTTGCTTACAGATGTCAATGGACGGCAGAGATCACTTACCATCAAGTGGACTGCATGCTCGTTTGCTACTCAATCGTATAAAAAAAACCCTATTTCTATCGTGAAAGTTCTACATTTCGGTGGAAGGGTGTGTTAGGAGTAACAACGCGTCTGTAATGGACTTTAAATAGAACCATTGTTATATGAAGCTGCTTACAGATATCTATGGCCAGCTGTGACCACTTACCAGTACTCAGAGTGCGAAAACAACAACAATGCTTGTTGTAAGGAACATAATAAACTCGAACTAAGTACCTACAGGTGGACTACCGCTTCAATCCTAAAAATATATGCCGTAAGTGTCATTTTAAGTATGCCGAGCTAGTTAAAAATACGTTACCCAAACATCACCCCGATCGCAACATTGTATCCGATCGACATGCGATACAAATATGAATACGTGTCTTATCGCCGCTAGTAAGACAAAGACTGTGATGTAAACCGTGGGCCAGCTATCGGTATCGGTGTGTGTGGTTACATAGTAATTACTTGTGAAATGGTATTCGCCTAGGAAATACTGACATTTTAAAAGTTACACCTGGTTTTTGTTTTCGAGGGGAAACCTTCAAAAGCTTCTGGTCGCAGACGCCATATTTATAAATTACTAGTTGACCCGGTGAACTTCGTTCCGCCTAAAAGTTAAAAATCTAAAATTGACAGTATTCTTTTACTATATTAAGCATGTATTCATATATATATAAAAACCTTCCTTTTGAATCACTCTATCAATTAAAAAAACTGCATTAAAATCCGGTAGCGCAGTTTAAAAAATCTAAGCATACATAGACATCGAGAAGCGACTTTGTTTTATTTATTTATAAAAGCTTCACCAACGTAGCATACACTTATAAATATCAAATAACACAAATATAAATAAATAGGTCGTGTACCCACAATTACAGGTGAACACGGAATTTTCAATATTGACGCTCAGTTAAATTATACTACAATTAAAATTAATTTTTATTCAATGTAGTGATGGCCCACGACACTCCAAACTGAGTGATGCTAATGACATGACGTATGTTACAATCCGTCAAGCCTTTTGCACTGCAGCGAGTACACAAACATACATATGTAATGCATACTCTCAAAAAATTATCCCCTTTCTAACTCAGTCGGCTAATTTAAACAGCGTTATTGATTAAAAATGATATAAAACCGTAATTCCCATTGAGCCTAATCAAATGGAGCAGCAATCTAGAAACTCGACCATTGACACAATAGCAGATGTACTGTTATCTGGCGAGATACGCCGGCGGATGCTGCGATACCAGATATCACTCGTTACTTTATTTTTTAATTCGTGGCTAGGGTTGGGAGATGTAGATTTCGTATCTGGATATCGATAGGGGTAGATTCGGAGCTATTTTCGGATCAATTTCGGATATGTACGAAATCTTCGTTTTTGTAACGAGTCGAAATCGATACCATGCCTTCAACTTTTGTTCTATGTTCAGCACAAATCGAACTTTTTAGACATATGAAAATGCACAGAAATATCTGAAAATCAATAGATTTATAGACTTATTGCAAAATGTATATCTATTTGACGTCTGCTCTACTATGCAATACGTAACTACAGCTGAGTTATTTTAAAAATATGTCCATAATGTGACTAAGTAACGCAACCATTTAGATTGCGTTAATAAAACATAATTGTTATATTACAATATCCAAGTAATACCCGTGAACCCATTATTGTCCCACTGGTGGGCACGGGATTTCCTTCAGAATGAGAGAGTTTAGGCCATAGTCGACCGCACTGGCCAAGTGCGAATTGGTGGACAAGACATAGATATGACAAAAAGTTACGAGCGATTGAACGTTTTTTTTTCTTTTTTTTTCATTACGGATACCTAATAGTTATAGTACATCCCTAGCAAATAGCCAGATGAGAGAGACAAGAGATGTTATCAGTTGGTGAAACAGAGACAGATAGAGCGTGATGAGCGTGTGGGACGTTATCATTGAATGTGATAATCGATGTGGGTATTCCGTGTATGAGTGTATGTATGTAATGTTTACGCGGACCCATTAACGTGTCGATTTTTGAGTTCAAGGGTGATTGAAAATGTTTAACTGTTCCGGGTTGTATTTTGAAACGTTGTTATTTTTAACATTTTTGTGAGTAAGAAAGGGTGTTTAGAAAAATATAGTCAGTGTGATTTTATTTATATTTCATGCAACCATTTTTTGGATTTGATTACATATCCGTTTATTAAGACAATTTTTTTTATAATAATGAAGTAGCAAACGAGCATGCAGTCCACCTGTTGGTAAGTGGTCACCGCCGCCCATAGACATCTGTAAGCAACTTCGTATAGAACATAGGTTCTATCTGAAGTCAAACACAGATGCGTTGCTACTCCCGAGTCCACTACATAGTATAAAACAAAATCGCTTCCCGCTGAATCCCTATTTATGCTTAGATCTTACGGATATTAATGCAGTTTTTTTAATAGATAAAGTGATTCAAGAGGAATGTTTTATGTATAATACATGAAAAATATAGTAGTGGAACACAGATGAATATAGATTTTTGACTTTTAGGCGTAATTAAGTTCGCCGGGTTAACTAGTATCCTATAAGTGTCCCCTACATCCAGTGTTCCTTACAACCTTACATCCAGGACTTTTTGCTTCTTGAAAGAGACGTTCAAAATTAGGACAGAGACGGATTAACATTAATAAATCCATTTACATCGATTTATATCCAACAGTAGCTAATCAGTATCGTAGGAATGCTATGTTCATTATTTTTATCACAATGTATGTGTTATCAGTACAAACATCAAGTATCCGATTGCCATGCTCGTGAATCCGTTACGACATAAGTTGAATTATTGCAAATATATTTGTAATTAATTTACTAATAATTCCTATTTTATTTTTATTATATTAATACGTAAAGCAAAAACTTGTGACGCATTTTTAAGTAATATGCCGCGGACGGATTAGTATGAAATTTTGCACGGTTATAGTGGACGTAGAGAAGGTTGGAATGTTAATATTTTTTTCATTAAATGCATATAATTATCATACATAAAATCATTTAAAAACACATTACACACACTACCTTGCATTTGACACAAACACATACATAACAAACGAAATAGAACATTCAATGTCTTGCTATGAAACACATAACGTCAAAAATGTCAGATGTCTTCGTCAAAAATACCCGCTTACTACTTAATAACTAATACTTTTGCTTTACAATTTATTTAAATTAGAGAAATATTGTTGCTACTTTGTACAATATAAGGTTTATTTTTTTTTCATTTAAATTAGGGTCTAATTTCGACCACTGTGGGGGGTGACTAGTAAGTTGAATTATTGCAAATATATTTATTGAAACTTTATTGACCATAGAAAACAATGGATAAAAGGCGGACTTAATGCTTAATAGCATTTTCTGCCAGTCAACCTTAGGGAAGTGCAGAGAAAATTGAAGGCGGTACAAAAAAAATAAAAAAGGAAATTAATATAAAAGATGCGTAAGAAAGAAAGAGAAAAAAAGGATATATAAATATGTAGATGAAAAGTAGATATACATAGATACATAAATAGTATTTGTATACATATTTGTAATTAATTTACTAATAATTCCTATTATTATAACTATGAGTAACCGAGGATTACTTAAAATAACCTGTGGTGATATGAAAAAAGCCCCGGGCATTTGTATTATTTCGACATAAGCAAGTTATTTGTTATAAGCAGTGAAAGCCTAATGGAATAAACTTGCCTTCTCAATTGGAAGGTCCCAGGTTCAAACCCAGGCACGCACTACTGATTTATGTGCGTATTAGAAATTAATTATCACTGTTTTTCGGTGAAGGAAACTATCGTGAGGAAATCTACACACCCGAGAGTTCTTTAAAAAAAAGATCTCGGAGGTGTGTGAAGTCCGCCAATTCGCACTTGGCCAACGCGGTGGACTATGGCCTAAAACTCTCTCATTCTGAGAGAAGACCCGTGCCCAGCAGTGAGACAATAATCTGTTATACACAAGCAAGTTATTTCAAAGCATATATTTCAAAGTCTAGTGATCTGAAAAGTGGCAACACCAGTGTAGTTTGACCGGGGGGGTCACCACACTTATTTCTAGCGTGAAACAGTACTTGCTCCGAAACCGTTTCAGTGGAAGGGCGTGGTTTTCGGCTTACTTTTATATGGATCATCTCAGTCCTCGGAAGGCGCAACGCGTTTGTGATTGACTTCAGATAAAATCATATGAAATTGGCTATGCTCGTAGGAGACAGTTATCACATACCAGGTGGACTTAATGCTAGGAAAAAATTAGGCCTCTAAGTTTATGGGTTTGAGAATCAAATCCCAAGATGAAGATATTTACTCGAAGCTTCTTGTAGAGATAGAGAAAAAAGATTTACTATACCTACTTCTATTCTACTTTTAAATTAATTTGAATACTCTTTAAAATAATAAATAACTTTTTATTCTTAGGGTTGTAGTTTTGACTTTGAAGTAGTGACTAAAAGACTACCACACTTTTCACACCTTTCAATCTAAACCTGACTGATGACGGATGTGCTGCTCACATCCTCGTATACAACAGTATACAGCAAAATAGTTGTTAATGGCGATATCAAGGGTTCTACCACCCTTAATCTTCTTCTTGGATAATAACTCAGGTACATGATATACAACGACCAGCCACCCACGGCCAAAATCCATTTACAATACACGACTGTAAAATAGGTCTATATAAGACGCTACTAAAGAAAACAGTTAAGTGTAAATAAGTATTCATTTAAGTTTATTAATACGGACAGACAAAAATACACTTCATCTGATGTTAAAAAACGTTTCCAAAGTGTAATAAAATAGGCTGCGACTGTAGCGACATCTATTTATTACCATAAAAAAGAGGGAAACAGCTACTGCTCTAACTTGAAGAGTGTGGTACCTTTTGCTTGTCTTCAATATTTAATATAGACTCCCACCTGAAAGTACATGAGGTGTTATAACTTTTATTAACATGTAAAAAACATGATTGTAAATATACCTATTTAAAAAAACGAGATATAAAATAAAAAAAGACAAACCCCCTGAGTTTCTTGCCGGATTTTCTCAGTTAAGGCCGTGTTCCAATCCGGTGGTAGTATATTAAGAAAAAAAAAACTGACAATTTATAAGTGCCCCCGTAGGCCTACACAAAATAAAGACATTTCATTTCTTAGTCCTCAGGGATATCCACGTATATGTCAAATTATCTGATTTTAACAAAGACTACCGCACAACCCTATCTGAAATTCATTATGGATGTTTACTAACATCAAATGGATCGTATATTTTAATTAAGACAATAACAATTTAACTATTTTAATAAATATCACATTATTTTTTCAAATATATGCGGGACATCGTTGGATTCAGAAAGAACAAGAACGTCAGTAGTGGCGACAATTTTGGGGCAGACCAATGTTTTTTTTATATGGCTGAAGTAGCAAACGAGCATGCAGACTACCTGATGGTAAGTGGTCAATGCCGCCCATGGACATCTGTAATCAACTTCATACAGAACATAATATGTTCCATCGGAAGTCAATCTCAGATGCGTTGCTACTTCCGAGGACCATGATGGTCGCCTCATGCGAAAGTGTGTCGCCTCATGTCCAGCAGTGGCCATCCATAGAGCGATAGAGGATGCGATATATGTACATACACAAGAAACTTTTATAATGAAATGAAATGAAATGAAATGTCTTTATTTTGTATAGGCCTGCGGGGGCACTTACAAATTGTCAGTTACATTTTTTTCTTACACTACCACCGGATCGGAATATGACCTCAACTGAGAAGATCCGGCAAGAAACTCAGCGGGTTTGTCTTTTTTTCTTATTCATATCCATTTAGTTTAATATTATTACAATCATGTTTTTTTTCTACATGGTAATGATATTTAAGGATTGACATTTCCTTATTGTATTTTCAGTTTTAATAAGTCGTTCGTCGTGTCGCACCCGTGCCGTCTGTACATAACATATCAATGTAACTAGATGCACTGTTTCATGCAGCACCATGCATCTCGAGATGCGATTAGATACAGATTGCATGTGTGCGTGTGGGTGGTAAAATATGAAACGTATAATGATACGGGTAACGTATAGCGGCAGGTACTTCAACGCATGTTGCTTAGTGGTGAATTCCGCCTTCCAGGGAAATAGGTTCACATCCATCATTTTTTTAATCATCGACGTATTTGTATCAATGCAATTGGTAAATTCGGCTTTTCTACATCACCAAAGTAAAATATTAAAACAAATTATATCCCATGGTTGGGCTATACCCTTGAGGTTGATAAATAATAGGATTGGTTGAAGTAAAAAATAACAAAATAAATACCTACATGAAAAGTTAAACTGATAATGAAATAAAAAGACAAAAACAATGTGTTTCTCCCTGAATCATTCTTAGTTAAGATCGTAT